>AP025380.1:6175864-7551728 GCA_030295005.1 Cephonodes hylas | reverse complement strand
GCTGCTGAACTTGCTGATGATCATGATGGGCCCGAAGGACTCTTCTTTGGCGATGTACATGTCGTCGGTGACGTCGGTGAAGATGGTGGGGTGCAGGAAGTATCCGGGCCGGTCCACGCGCTTGCCGCCGTACACCAGCCGAGCGCCGTCCTTGATGCCGCGCTCGCAGTACTACAAAAAATACCAACCGTGTTTTAATTTTATTTTTATATATATTTAAATTTGATCCTCACTAGGACCTGACATTGAAATTAATTTTAATAAATAAAAAAATATAATTTATACGTTAAGCTTGTGTTAGCCGTGTATCACGGCGGTCGTGGGTTCAAACTACAACAACTAGTACAAACCTACCACTGATTTTTTAAAATAATGTGGAATAACAATGAAATATCATGTACTACTATGAGATAGTAAATTAATTACTAACAAAAGTACGTCCTGAGATATCGTGGACATATGTATATACAAAAACTACAACAAAATAGCAGCATGTCAAGGATTATAAAGAACACCGAGATTTAATCCAACCCTTTAGGCCATCTCAAAGATAAAAAATATTTTTATCTGTACGTATTTTGTACTCATTTAAATTCGTCTATCCTTGACCTTATTAAATAAGTGATGTTTAGTATGCTTTCTGCAACAATTTTAACTAATTCCATCTAATTCTTGTACCTCAATAAGCTTATCCATATGCGCCTTATGGTTCTGTGGTCCGTGCGCGGTGCCTCTATGCAAGGGGTCTCCGATGCTCATCTTCTTGGTCTCCTCGACGACTTTGCGCACGAACTCGTCGTGGATCCGTTCTTCTACGAACAAGCGACCCGCCGCGATGCAGTTCTCGCCCTTGTTGAAGAATACTGACGACATACCCTGGAAAAAATTGCAATCTGTATAGATAATGTAAAGTACTTTTAATTTATATAAAAAAAACTTTTTTAGTTGTTGAGGTAATGATGTTGATTACTGCTCGTTTTTCTCTAGTGAAGACATTCAAAATAGGTTGTAAGTTATTTCTAAATATTGTATGTTTTTGACATCATAATCTATATATATAAAAGAAAGTCGTGTTAGTTACACCACTTATAACTCAAGAACGGCAGAACAGATTTGGCTGAAAATTGGTAGGGAGGTAGCTTAGAGCCAGGAGACGGACATAGGATACTTTTTATCCCGTTCGATAGCGTTCCCGTGGGACTTTTCATTGTTTTCTTTATCCATACAAAAGTTTCGTTTTAATAATTAAGTCAATTTAAACTTTAATACAATACAATAAAGTTTACATCGTAGTGGAGGAGTTCTATGTTATAAAAATGAATTGCTCGATGTGTTCCTAAGCGCAAATCTCGAGAACAGCTGAACCGATTTCGCTAATTCTTTTTTTATAATATTCCTTGAAGTACGAGGATTGTTCTTACGGAGAGATACATTTTAATAATTGCCTGAAAAGGTCTAAAAATAATACTTTTCTATATTCCCATACAAAAGGTTCGTAATGATACTTAAGTCATTTTGAACTTTAACACCATACAAAATTTCCTGTCATTTAATGGTCATCCCGTCGATGCAGTTAGAGGCCCCCTCAAATAAAAGAACTTATTAAAATAAGCATTTTGAATCGACAATATGTATCTATAACATTCGAATTATTGCGTATTTTAGATGTTAAAAATGCAGAATTCTCATGACAATGGATTGACATTTTTTGGCTGTCAAATGTTAAGGCGTGCGTTCAGAAATTTATTTTGTGTAACAAATCTCCTTGGTAGTGCGTAATTTTTAATTTTTTATTATGCTTGATTATTTAAAATACTCTAAATCTCCTTCAAGAAATATTAATAAATGGTCAGGGGATGCCTTTTCCATTGATCTAGCCAGTCATGGAACAGGGCTATGAGTTCGCGACCTCGGCCCCCCGAGCTGTTGGAGTCTCCCACTACTTCCTTATCCGGACCTGCAATATCCTGTACCCAAACACACGCTATCTCTACCCCTCTACCAAAAGAATGAAAGCCCCAAGGAGAGTTGGTGTCAGACAGGCGGGTGGCCGTAAAACATTTGCCAAAACATTTATACAGTATGTATAATAAGAAAGGTGACAGGGCCTAGGCCGTCCCCCGTAGCCGACGCGCAGGGGTAGCACCCGGTTCCTATGAGAAATGGGCAAGGTTTGTTACACCAGCCCGGGCGGGGGCAACGTAAGACACTAGCCCGGGAAATGAGATTGAGGTATGCAAGTTGGAATGTAGGTACGACAAATGGTAGATCAAGGGAGCTAGCATTTGTGCTGAAAAAGAAAAAAAAATGGTCAACGAAGAAGACTTACGAAAGACGACTGCATGCAGCAAAGATGCGAATGTTGCGGTGGATGTGTGGTATAACACGGAGTGACAGAGTCAGAAATGAATACTTTAGGGTAAGTCTGAAAGTAGCTCCTGTGATAGAAAAGATGAAAGGAAACCGTCTGTCGTGGTATGGGCACATTAAGAGAAGGAATTAATCATATGTAGGAAAAAAAAGTGATGAACATGAAAGTGGATGGATGGGCGAGCCGAGGAAGGCCAAAAAAGAGATGGATGGAATGCGTGACTGAAGATATGAAAAAGAAAGGGGTGAATGAAAACATGACGGCTGACAGGGATGTGTGGAAAAAGAAGAGATACTGCGCCGACCCCAAGTAATTAATTGGGACCAGGGCAAGGGGATGATGATATACCTAAGTAATTAAAAATTAGATTCTGTTAATAAGTAACAAGACATTCATTGGCTGGTAGGGCGATACGAAGTTTGCCGGGACAGCTAGTAATTTAATACAATTACTTTCAATTCATTTCAGAAAAAAGCAATGTCGTGCAACCTACAGAAATCTAGATGAAATGCGTTTTTGATATAATTGGTAGTAGTAAAAGACAATTTATAACCTTGCTTATTTTCATTCTATTATACAAGTTTGCTACCTGACACCATATAATATTATAGAAAAATGGTCTGCGGTATCAACAATGGTTTTGAATACTCACGTTCCTGACAGCCTTGTCTAGATCACAGTCTTCGAAGATGATGAGCGGCGACTTGCCTCCCAGCTCCAGCGACACTTTCTTCATGTTGGACACAGCGCACGACTTCATTATGGTCTGACCTGCGAAATTATATGAGTAATGTATGAGCATCTGCAGACTGGTATGTCTGTGTCTAGTGACGAGTGGTGGCCGTAGTACTTATCTCATATGTGCAATGTTGTCATTTTGTTACATAATCAATAAGTTACTGACACGTCAGTAATGCCCGACGCGTTCAAACAAGTTAGTTACTGAAGTCAGTAAGTTACTGATGCGTCAGTAACTTCACCCACAAAAGGTAGTAAGTTACTGACAGGTCAGTAACTCCATTCACCAACGACAGTAAGAGTTACTAATGCGTCAGCAATGACCGATTTCGAAGCATTAAGTATTGTCGTTAATAATATACACGTACCGATCTCAGTGCTGCCAGTGAAGCCCAGTTTCCGTACCAGCGGGTGGTCGGCGAGCGCCTGCCCCGCGCACGCGCCGGAGCCGGGCAGGATGTTGACGACGCCGCGCGGCACGCCGGCGCGCACGCACAGCTCCGCGAACTTCAGCGCCGTCAGCGGACACACCTGCACCACGGGATATTATTACTGCTGCGTTATTTTACATACATTTTTATTAGAAGAAACTGATCGGATTTATCCCTGGCTCATTATTATAGTTTAATTCTTTAAAGATGAACTTAATGGTTTTCATAATGTCGCACATAGGTATATATGCAAATAAAATAAAAACTTGAAATAGAATTAAATATTTTTGTAACATAAAGAGCCCATAATATGACATCAATGAAAAGATCAAATAAAAAAAATGAATTTTACTCACAGCAGCGGGTTTCATGACAACAGTATTTCCAGCGGCCAGGCAGGCAGCCATTTTCCAAGACAGCATCATCAAGGGGTAATTCCACGGGGTAATGAGACCGCATACTCCAATCGGCTCTTTCTTGGTGATAGCCAAGTTTCTATTCGGCCTGGCATGGTTAATAGGGATGGTCGCCCCTTGGATCTTGTCGCACCAACCCGCGAAGTATCTCCACGTCTCTATGGACATACCCACGTGGGTCTTCAAAGCTAAAGTGTAAACTGCTCCGGAGTCTATGGATTCTATAGTGGCCAGCTCTTCTTTGTGTTGCTCCATCAGGTCTGCCAACCTAAAAAGATATATTGTTAATGTAGATGTGGTAGGGAACAATGGAGGGTGTACTGTTAATAAGTTCTAAATAATACTTGCCTATATTGCCTTTACTTAGACTATTTGTGAAAATCGTATACAGCAGTTATAGGAAGTGACTGAAGGGGATAATCGAAATATTGTATACAAAAAAACAATGTAACAATTAATTATTAATTGCTTATATTAGGGTAAAAATATGCAAAAGTAGCTTCAAGATACGAGTCTTGTATCGTGAGTATTTTCATCCTCACAAACACTTAGACTCGATTTATTAGTATGTGTTGCCTGATCTATACTAATACATGATGCTGAAGGGTTTTGTTTGTTAGGTTGAACGCGGTCTTTTCAAGGCTAACATTTTCAAACGAAATTATAGGAAATAACAAGTAGGAGAAACAGCAAAAATGCTCACTTGAACATAATTTGTCCTCTTTCCCTGGCGCTGATTTTGGACCATTCTCCTTCCTCGAAAGCCTTTTTGGCCGCCTTCACAGCTTTGTCCACGTCGTTGGCAGAAGCGCTCTGTACCTTGCAGATGACGCTCTCGTCCGTCGGGTTTATGAGGGTCAGTGTCTTGCCTGTTGGAATAAAATGATAAGTCTTTTTAGAAGATTGTTATTTCTATGGGGGGCTATCATGCGGCGAATATTCCATTAAGTTTAAAATTCAAAATTGTCAGAATGAGACACACATTCTGTTTGTATCGTTAATGGCTTAATTATAGATTCTTAAAAAACATCGACTGTTGTAGAATAAAATGGGTTTTCTTCAAAACAATGGGGGTATCAGAATCTTCAATAATATACCTCTTCTGAAGCCCCATGGACTAACCCCAATTTTTCCTTAAGTATGAAATAACCAGTTTATTTTTACACTAAACAAAATCTCAACTCACCACTATCAGCGTTAACGAACTCTCCGTCAATAAACAACTGCGTGGGGAATTTGATCTTCATCTTATTCACTTCCATCTCAACGCCTTCGTACACGACCTCTTTACTGGCAGAACCTCCTCTAGACTTTTCTATGGCCATATTGTAGAACTCTTCGAACGTTGTGTTCATGTAAATATCTTCATTTTGCAGTTCGAGGTTGGCTAAGTCTTTGACCTCCTCGACTAATCTTACTACGTCCATAGAGCCAGCTCCTGACGAGAAAAAGTCTGTGTCGTTGTCTATGTCGATCCTGAGTATCGCTTTCCATACGTCACGAACGCCTTCTACAAACTGTTTCTCTTCTTCAGTCAGTTCTAGGGAGACTTTCTTCTCGTTGGCTTTGAAGAAGTTTTGTGCGTTTATCATTTTGCCGTTCACTTTAAGCCTTTGAATGTTAAGCTGGAAATTAATATTAGTTTTTAATTGTACGAATAGGTGGGAATGGTTAAGTCTGGTACCATAATTTTAATAGGTCTTCTAAAAGTGGATTTCTTAATAATGATTCATCTTTTCACTTCAATCATGCTTTATCCAGTAAATTAGGATTTACAGCGTCATTCAATTAAATTGCATTTAACTTCAAAACTGTGAGTAATCAATCAACAACTGTGAAACGATAGTAATTCGATTTCAAACAAAGATTTATCGTTTATTTATATAATTTAAAGGCATTTTTAAAATTATGTATTAAAATTAGTACTAAAGGCCTTCTCTAAAGTTTTTGACTTGACCTGTATACTTGGTAAGAAATATTTTTAACTACCCTCAGACGCTGATTCGATCACAGGCTAAAAGAAGAAAGCAAACTACACTTAAATATTTCTAGATTTTTATAATGTATTTGCAAATTCTCTAAACATTTGTATCAACTACATTGGTTTAGACAAAAACGATCAAGGTTACGTTCAAATTATGCTAAACGACGTTTTTTTCAACTAGCTTCTAATTTAAATACAAATAAACTTGGCTATTTTTAAGACACATTATAAAATTCCGAGTGTATTATTTTTCATAGCAGGCTACTAAATATCATACTTAAATGACAGAACAATTTATTACGTAGCTGCATTTATCGCCTATTTTAAATATCTTTAAAATTTCTAATTAAAATTTTTAAGTACAGAAAGTGAATATTAAAATAGTTCTCCTAAAATACCACTTTAACTTATAATGACAGAAATTCTTTAACTACCCTAATCATTTAAAATACCTTTAAACTAGTTTCACTCACCTTAACTCCATCATTAGCAGTGATCAAGAGCCCAGCATCATGGACTACAGCCGGTTCATCCAACCCTGGTATCACTAACTTGTCTCCTTCACTCTCATACTCCGACTGCCACAACGACGATCCGAAGAACTTCACTTCAATGTTGGCATCACTGCTCTCATCGACACCCTCTTTTGTCTGTGGTTTGATGAAACTGGTCGCTCCGGGCGAGGAGTCTAGACCACGGATGAAGTTGTGCAGATCTACACCTCCTTTGGACCAGTCGATCTACGCAAGTAATGTTAATGTTTGTAGATAATTAAACATCTAAAATTCACATACATAGATCTGACTGATATAAGCGTTGGGTAAGAAGAAATTACGAGAGTTTCGGTCTAGTAAACACCCAGACCCTATTGTGCAATCCACAAATATTTGTTCCCGAACAATATAGAGCGCTGTGTGTTAAATTGATTGTTGCGTATCGATCCATCATAAATCATAATATTGGTGGCAGTTAAGAAAACCTAAATTATTTAGGTAAAAGCTAAAATAGACAAAGTGTTGAAAGTATTTTATAAGAAGTCTAGGATAGGCTATGCATAATCGAATATAATCTTTTTATGTAATGTACTAGTGTGTTTTAAAACTATGATAACAACTTTAGATTGTCTATAATCGTCGCAATAAGCACCTATTGTAAAACTCAACGCAGATACTATGACAATCGTAAAGTGATTACAGACAGGAATAGGTCGCCATAAAATAATTTGTTCTTGCGTCAATACGCAAATTATGTTTAGGATCACCTCGGATATAAATTGGTCAGTATGTCTAGGAGGAAGAAATAAATTTCGCTCATCCCAACTGTAGCTGTCACAAAAGAGTAATAATTTATAAAACTGTGTTTGAACATACCTGATGCGTCTCCGGTTTGAACAGAGCCGGGTCGTATGTGGCGCCCTCTTCTGTTTGTTGGATTTTAGGCGCCGTACCGTTGGCCACCAAATTAACTGATTCAGCCAAAGCCTTTATACCTGGAATATTTTATTATTAGTAGAAATTGACGAGGGCGGCTTTTCACACATTAAATGTCGGTCTACTAAGCAAGACTCGATGTTTATGTTTTTTGCCAGTAATATTGATCTCCTTGAGATTATAATATAATCAGAAGGTAGAAGAAGAATTTAAAGAGTAGAAGACGTCGAAGAAAAAAGTAAAAGGGATTATTAATCATCACAAGAATAATGATAGATTCCTTCTGCTCGACATGTAACTGTGATGAACTTATCTTACTGGTTACAGCTCTAGACGATACAGTTGATATACCGTTAGATCGAGTGTAGTAACGAATCAGAAAAATTCCTTTAAAAAGTCGAATAAAGAGTGGATGGCAACGCTTGTAATGGATAAAAATGGCTCTTACCTTCTGGATACAAATATTTGTTGTATATTGTGTCTACTGTGTCGTCGATGGTGACTGGGAACGATCTCTGCAGGAGGATTGGTCCCGTGTCGAGACCGTCGTCCGCCCAGAAGATTGACAGACCGCATGTTTTGTCACCTTCTATTAACGTCCTGGTAAAACAAATGATTTTGCATACATTATATGGGAATATAATGCATCGAATGTGTCTTCTAATTTTCATTTGGAGTAAGTACGAAGTAATATGTACCATTTTTTTCTATGATAACGTAAGTATTGTAAATAGTTTATGTAATGTCAGTTCCTTTTTATTTTACACAATTCTATCATAACGTGTTTATTATACTTAAGTTTGCAATAAGGTCTTCTTAATTTTTCGATTCTCTACGTGTAAAAGATCTAACTTTGGAGATGTTGAGACGTTTTAAAAATTTGGTAGACCCAATTTCATCAAATTTGTTCACCAAACAATCTTTATTTATTTACCTAAATTCACCTTATCAAAGCATACCAAGAGTTGAACTGGCGACCCCGCACACATAAGTCATTGACATATCAACACAAATGTTCGCTTGTTGCCGGTTCCATTAATATAACGTGTCAAGATATTTGTATTGACTACTGTCGTGGAAATTGACCAATCAAAACTCATAAAATCCAGTTCGCACCGGTTCTAACCAGTTGCAAAGGCTAATTTGAAGTCAACATTCACTCCATCCGTCCGGCCGATTTGAATTTAGTAAATCACTTAAATTGGCCAATGTTTAACAACAGCGTACGGACTTGGGTTTATAGTTATTGACATAGATATTTCCGATATTTGTTTTACTTTTTTATACTAGTAGGCAAAAAGTGACAACACAGTGACATAGGGTCAAAAGTGGGAAAATTATAGGCATTAAGAGCTTCAACAAGTTAATTCCAAACATGATTTTAACGATGGATTTTGGGGACATTGTTTGTCATAGTAAAAACAAATGGATCCGGGTCTCCTATGTTAGCCACCTGATACTATTACAATACATTAGAAACTTTTATTACTATACGAGTTTATGGCTAATGACGATTGGCATTAAATTTTTAAACGACATAAAATTGGCAACGAATCGTCCTTGAACACGAGCAAATCAATAATCAGTATGCAAATACGTTCTAAGTTGTAGCATTTGGCAAAACATTGAAGTACGCATACTATAATGTGCTTTGCAGCAATAGTATAAGGCTCATTGTTGCGTTTGTAAAAAGTAATGACGTACTGTCTCGTAATTTTTTTTAGATCCAAATTTAACATACAATTTGTTTCGTATCTATTTAGATACCTACTTCGTTTTCATTGTACGTAAGTTGGAACCGGATAAATTGTTAGGTGTGTACGATTCATTCAAATATCGAAGACTATTAAGGCACACACCTCCTTTTTCTAAGAATGGAGCCTTCTTGTATTATAATTCAAAGTACTTTAAGGGCAAATAAAAATATGAAGAAATTAAATTTACTCATAAAAGTAACTCTTATAAAAATATGATAGACTATAGAGTAATACTTTTTCATTGCTCATTGTTGTTCTTTTAGTTGCTAAGTGAAGTAAAACATCTATCGGCGAGGATCTTTTTATGAAATTGATAATGGTCTTCTATCTTTGCTGGATGTTCTTATTTAGGAAATATCTTTCTTATTGATAAGTTCCTGTTTCGGTTTTCATAAATCCGTAACTATTATAAGTCACCTTAGTATACATTTTTTATGATTAAACACAGTCCTTTCACAACCGGCAATTAGTGTGCAAATTGGTTGTCTAGCAAAACGACCACAAGCAAATTGCAGTCTAATGCCTCACACGCAATCTTTATACTTAGAAACATCATGTTGTTTAATACACGCAATGTGAACTATTGCTACTGATGTGGGTACCCAAGTTAGTTCTTGGAAGTCTGACGAAGATTGTAATATCGTGAGGGAATCTGCACGTCTAAAAGTTCTTGGGTATTTCTAGGTATGTACGACTGTATGTGTATAGTTCCATCAACCTTCACTGGGACGTTTATGGGCTGATGATGATGATGATATAATAGAATCAATCTCTTAAATTTTTTGAAAAACATAAACTGTTTTGTAATCTGTACTAGGTAGTTTTCCATTGCTATTATACTTCGATTTTTATTATAATCAAAACGTTGAAGGGAATTTGATGAAAATCACGAAGTCCAACATCATAGATGTACGAGTGCCTAGTTTTTTGTACTAAAGGCGAAGTCGATTAATCCTATTAGAATTGCATACTAAAATAGGTCTAACAGCATAAGCAAGTAAGTTATCCCAACAAAATTTGATTAAACATCTCATTACTAGTAATGACAACACTGCCTACATAAATAATATTCTAGCATGAATAAATTCCAATGAGTACAACCACGTGTACATTACTTATATGGCGTATCGCTAACTACAGTCAACCTTTATTAATGTACTCGCTAACATCACATTCGTTTGATATGTATCTAATATATAAGCAAATCTGCAATGAATATTGTCGCATAAACGAGGGGAAATATTCCTTTTGAAGTATAAAGTTAAAGAATTGCGGGCAATTCGACATTTATTAATTGTAATCGCTGTTGAAGGAGATAAAATGCATGAAATTAACAAATGATGAACGTTGTGTTACGCTAAGTTATGTCAATTTGATGTTAATAACTTGCGATTACGTAAACAAGATTGTGATTTCGTAAACAAGGCTAGGGCAAAGTAAGATTCCTTAATAAAAATCGCTATTGGAAAAACAACATGATTTTGCGATTTGTCAAGTTATAACTATATATTTTATATAGTTTCTACTACGATTTCGCTATTTGCATATTACTGTTATTAGAAGGTATCTAATAAAACAAGTGTATTACGCTAATGATAGACTAGTGCAATGCTTGAAAACCCGGATATACGAATAGGCAATTTCCTGTACCGCATCTCTGTGGAAGTTGTATACCGGCAAGTAATTTGCGATATTACCACTTACATAGATCATTAGTATGTTTCTTCCGTAATTTATTAACGTTAGTGAATGTCTCGCGGCTTAGTTATTTGCCGCACGATCGCGGCTAGGTAAAGGGTTATTGTTTTTTCATTAGAAAATTCTCAGTTCCTAACGATTGAAATTGTTGATGATTGTTGAATGATTTCGATACTAATGAAATGAAATGAAATGAAATAATATTTATTGAATCCATAAAATGTCAAATACATTACTTAGATTCAGTCATTTCAAATTTTACCACCCTGTTCGGAAGGCAGTCATCACTAGAGAAGAACGGGCAAGAAAATCTAGTGTTGCTCTTTTCCAATCAAGAGATAGTTTACAATACCAATACAAAGACTCAATTTCCCGAACATAACATGCCTTGTAGAACTTTGGGGATATATTTGAAATAAATAAAGTTACTAAATTATGTTAAACAGCTGCATTCAAATTACTATACAACGGAATTTAGATATTTCATATATACAAAGTCGATAAAATCATTATAATAAATAACGTATAAAAGGGCTATTTCACAATTAAGTTTCCCTCAGTTCTTACAAAAGTCGCAGTATCAACGCTAGTATATTACATAACATTACTTCATCCGATACTTAATGCCAGTCGGAACGTGTTATTTTACGTTTCAACATATAAAAATAGCGATAGTCAATAAATTATAGCATGAATTGCTAAACTAAGATACGACGTATAACCAGTTCAATCTGGTTCGAGATTGGTGTTCATTCAACGCGGAATACGTGACCGAAAACCTTTTTAGTTTAAAGCTAGATAGCATATATTTGTATCTTTTTTGATGTATTCGCTTCTACGAAGGCGTGACGTCACATCTTGCTTTATATGGTTTTAGGCAAGATCGTAGTCTGTTAAATTTTTACACTTTTATCGGGCCACAATAATACAACTTTTTTTTAATCCATGTATGCTCTTAGTGAGTTTTTAATGACACTGTATTATGAGAGATTACATGATATTGTATATTTGTTGCAGTTAAAAAAAATGTAGAGTGCAGTGAAAATCTTTACCTATTATATACATTTCTTGGAATTATATCAAAACATATATTTCTCATATTATGTGTATAGCGAACAAATGATAACTGATAAAGTCAACAATGATTCTAAATTCAGTTCTTGTTAAATGTCTCGCAATATCGATGTTGAATATTTTTCGTGTACGGAACTTAAGAAACCCTCGAAAATATTCTAAGCTAGTTAATGAATGCAAATAGATGTGATTTTATCTCCATAACTAGTTGGATTCGGTTTTATAAATTTAATCATTTTAAAATACTATCTTGGGTGGGTTGCCACTTGTGTAGACATAAACAAAACAAAATTAAAACTTGCTTCTACTAAACATTTCTATTTAGCATTTATCGTTGGGTAAAATTTCCTCGCGATGTTTATCGTTAAAACTAGCACAGATCCTTAGCCCATATACGATACAAGCAAAGCTCGGGCTTCTTCTAAAGACTAAAGGGTTTTGGCTCAGTCCATCACGCTGGCCTAGTTCGAGTTGGCGGGTTACACGCTTAATTAACTTCTAAGATCTTTACGTATTCTCATGATGTTTTCTTCACCGTTAACGTACACGATCAAACACCGTGAATTTTCAATATACCTACTTCGAAAATTCAGATTAAGAATTCGAACCCACAACCACCTCAGTAATATGAAGTAAAAACTTACCAATTGATGGAGGAAGCTCCTCTGTGCCGCGGCAGTATACTGGGATGGTAACAAATACTCTCGTATTTCGGATGTGTGATCACTTCCATCGGGATGAATTGTGTGCAGAACGGCAACACGTTCAGGTCAGCGTTTACCTGCAACGAACGAGGTTATCTTTAATTCACTGTCATCATCAGGGCTCCAAATGCTTCCGTGTATTCTTCTTCTTCTTCTTCATCAACCCATATACGCCCACTGCTGAGCACGGGTCTCCTCTACCATTGAGAGGGTTTAGGCCATAGTCCACCACGCTGGCCTAGTGCGGGTTGGCGGACTACACACCTAAGAAATTCCTAAGAACTCTTACGTGTGCAGGTTTCATCACGATGTTTTCCTTCACCGTTAAAGCAAGTGATAATTCATTGTGAATACACACATAGCTTCGAAAAGTCAGAGGTGTGTGCCTGGGGTTCGAACCCGCGACCGTCGAGATTCTCGACCGCGCGCCCAAACCTCGAGGCCATCACTGCTTTTTCCGTGTATTAGTTCATTGTAAAGTATAACTTAGATAATGTAGTTACAAGCGTAACAGTTTTGTGATTATTAGCTACTGCTTAGCCTTTTTGCTCTAATCAAAAGATTCCATCTTTTATATTTATTCAAATAATTACGGTATCAATAATGTATTATATAAAATTAAAATGCTAGAGAGATTCATTGATTACGGTCTTCAATGGCTGAGATACATTTGAAGACTTTATGGAGATAGATGGGGCCTTACATTACAGACTGTCAAAAAATATTTTGTATCCCGGAAAAGTGTTAGGATCCATAGGATTTTCTTTTTAACATGACCTAAGCCTTTGATAAACTAAGAGAACAAAATTACAAAGTCATTTACTGCGATTTAAAGTAGCCTTTGAATATATTTTTATTTTACAGACTCATCAAAATATGCGCAGGGTCAAGTTCTTTATCAAGTGATGTCGTTATTCCAAAAAAAAGCCGATAATTTTTGCAACAACATTAACACGCGAATACTTGAAGGCAGATAACGTGTGCCATGGTGACCGATAGCTATGGGTTATCGAATCGATGTCGAGAAAATAATAGTCATTTAAAAACATGGGACTTTGGATTCTTCATACATTAGTCACATGTTTCATGGTTTTGGTGAAAGATATTGGAGACTTCCTCGCCAGATTTCCGCATACAAATGTTTAACTAAACATAATTCTAAGCTTCAATACAGGGATTTTTTACCTGCAGCCGACTTAGATGTGAATTACAGCTTTAGTTTCTCGACTAACTAAAATTTATATTTTAAAATTAAACATTAACCAACCGCCTAATTTACTTAGAAGAGTTAAGGCGAGATACAAATTCAAGATTGCAACTTCTCTTCATTCATAAATTCTAGAACATGAATGAAATCGCCTAGGTTTATAAGTCAATGACTAATTTAAGAGCATAATTCGTATTACAAATCTCAAAATACATGAAATACTACAAATGAGAATTAGTTTTCGTACGTTCGTATATATAGAGGAAAATAATGAGTTTTTAAATCAGGATATTATTTAAAACATTGATAGCAAATCATATTTTTATATTGTCGACTGATGGGTATACTAATAGTTGAGCGTTGTCCCATTAAACCGCTATATGTACTTATAGTAAAAAAAAATATACGTCTCTACCAAAGAACCAATTTAATGCTATTTTAAAAATCAATAAAATCGGTTACGTAATTATTGAGTTTATATGAAACAATCAGATCAGATTCAGTTCGATAATTGCATTTTTAGCAGGTGACATAGGTCAAATTTAGGACGTGGCATTTACGTTGTCAATTATAAGATATTTTTTATATCTTTGGTGACACTTTATGCCGTCGGGTTTGGTTGTAAAATATAATACAAAGCAAAAAAAGAACTTTACAATGGATGCCTATTGTTGTTTACCGTATTCGTTGGTTATTTGATTAATTAATATGATATTACATCAATAACATAAATTTAATTGGTTGAAATTTTCTCGTTTACCAATTATGGAAAGCAAAAATGATCAAATTAGCAGTGTAGAGTTACTACAATTTAAAGCAAACAAAGTTTCATTATAAGATCGTTTTAGTTTGATATAATTTTCAAAATAGTATCTACGCACGATTATTTATTTTGTATTTTTATTTTGTTCTCTATTTTTTGCGCTTACACGTGTCGAGGAAAAATATGTTAGAATTTGGAACTACCGGTATTTCCGTGTAACTGACTATCAGGGAAATCGAAGTCAATGACCATGAAAGCAAATTCTGTTTTGACTTGTATCATTTTTGCTATTATAGAAAATTACACATTATACAAGATTTTCAAAAAGTAACGACAACTCAATGAATTTAGTGATAAATGTTTCTGCGATTAAATGGGTATGTACAGGTCTACTAGGGTCAAATGTGTACTAAAAGAGGAAGAATACAGTCTCGCATTGATACGATCGAATACATGAATTGATCGATTTATCTATAACGATGATTCTAGAGTAAATCATAGGACTGGCCATTACTCATATACAACATGATTTTATAAATGGAAAACTTTGATTTTACTCTAACCTATTGACACAAAGAAGCACGCGACATAGATAAACATAATTTGAGATGTATACACATGATAAAATAAGGTCACAAGTGCAGTAGGAAATATAACAAATAGAATTGGCACAAGCATGGAGTTCCAATATGTTGTTTCTAGATTATTTCTTACTATAAAAAAATATTGGGAGTGATGCTTATGTAGTTTCCATAGACAATCAAAGTGATACAGCTTTATTATTGTACTTGCTTAAGACTATTGCTCGACCATATATAAGCTTCCTTATTTGTAGTCAAATGCATAACACACAGGCATAGTTACTGTAATACTAATATGAAACACTATTTTCCATTCCGTAGGCTTTTTAAATTAATTTGAGAAAAGTTTTAAATTTAATGTATATAATGTAGTACTAGACAAACAAGTTTTAAGTACCATGTTTACAAATGAATATTAAGTTTATAGTTTAAATATTATTTGAGTTTTAAAGAGATCTTAAAAAAATGTACATAAATTACAAATAAGCAATTCATAATGATTGTATAATAATTTGCACTACATATTTGATCAATTGTAACTCATGATTACATCATATATTTATTTATAGGGGAAATACTTACAACTAAATTGTTTTAGATTCATGCCATTATGCATAGAATTGTGCTATGAAATATAAATAAATATATAAGTCAACTAACCATCATAATAATTAATCATCAAACAATAATATTAAAAATAATAATTATGTATTCAATTCAGATGATAATATCAGAAATGATTGACATCTGCCAGGTGTCATTATATCTTCCATAAATGTATGTCTTCTTTGCATGAGTCTTACATTTTTATAGCAAACATCAAGTATGGTAATGATTACTATGAAGATATTACTCACCGATTTATATTCCTCTAAGACTTCAGGTATAACTTTTCCTTTAACACGCCATGACTTATATTTGAACACAGGTTTGCCATTTTGAGCAGCAATTGTGGCTGGAAGGTGTGGAATATATTAATATGTATATTAAATAAAGCATCTTATTTTAAATATTGTATGCTATAGTTCCTTTTAATTAATTAATAAACACTATAAATTATCTTTGACGAGTTAAAGCACAGAAAAGTTTTAATTCATATCTATCATGAATTAAATAATTTTGAATGTCAAATTAAAAGAAATAAACTTACCAAGTGGGTCTTCCCGGTTGCCCTTGTCCGGGACTGTGAACACTCCAACAACTTCATGACCGTCTCTCTGCAGTAGCTTAAACACTTCAGCAGCAAATGTGCTTTGCCCTATGATAGCCACTCGCAATTTTTGCTTTGGCGCCTAAAAGTGAAATGTTAAATTAGGTAAATATATTTATTATATCATAACAATCTATGTAACTGTACAATAACGGATTATAAACGAATTAAATAAATAAATAGCAAATCCAAACAACATTACACTACATATAAAAATAATAAAATAAAAAACATTTAAACCACGTAATGAAGACTACAATTTAAAAAAAAATCGTTAAGAAACCGGTGATTAAATACATTTAAATTAAGTTATGTATAGGTACTTACATCGTCTGAAATCGACACGGGCGGCATTGTGTTAACTATCGAAAATTATGAAACAAATATTTCACTGCGTAAGCCCCACCTCTCGGTCTGTGGAGCGGCAACGAACTAGCATGAATCCAACGGAACGATCATATTTAGCTTGTCCACCACTACAGCGGCCTTGACATCGCTATCTTAAGTTTATTTGATAAACGTCCAAAACAGTATTGTTTTCTTTTCGGAAAACTGTGATAATTCCCGCCAAAACTGGTTTTCAGTTTGACGTTTGTCGACACTGACAGTGACAATCAGCAGTTTAGTCATAGTCGTTCTGAATGCTTCAAAATAACGTGTTATGAAATAATTTCCGTATAATTTAAGCATCCCCCAATCTAATGGAAAAATTCAAATTAGAGAAAGAGTGTAGAGTTACGTAGATTCCATTTCTCATTACCTATAAAAGATGTGATAAAAATACATTTCTATAATGTGTGCTTTATAATTCGGCGGAATTTTTAAAATTATAGGTTTAAGTATATGAGGAAAAAAACATGTTGCACAGTAAATTTGAAAAATTCTATTTTATATTAATTATTAAGTCGAAGTGATGACATTTCTAACTAACAAACAATTTTATTATATTTCTTAATAGAATAATTATTTTGTGGCGTAATAGAAAAAGTGTTTGATAGAAGTGTGAAACTGGCAAGAGCTGATTATGGTTTCAATAAAAATCAGGTATTTTTTTGTTCTCATTATGTCACATTACTTCATAAAGTTTAACATTTACTAATATTTATTGCATACTTTTTTTTCCAAGAATTATGAGTTAGAGTACATTGTGCTCTATGTTGGTATAAACACGCCCTGTTTTGATTTTTTAGCCGACTTCAAGAAAGGAGGAGGTTATCTGTATTTTTTTATGTTTGTTACTTCAGAACTTTTGACTGGGCGAAGCGATTTTGATGATTCTTTTTTTATTTACACGTTTTTATCTCCCCATAATGGAGCACAGGTGTAAAAAAGCAAATGTACCTATTCTGTTATGTCAGTTCCAATTTATATCCGTACCACCAATCACCATATCTAGTTTTCGTGTATAGAAATTATATTTGCTTCGAGAAATAAAAAAAAAACATTTTTTTTATATTTAATATGCTCTTTTTATTAATAAAACTTAAATTAGATGGTACTATTTCAAAGCTTAATATGACAAAATATGTTTTAATAATTAAGTAAAAAATATATTAAAATGCAATAAAAACTTCTGATTAACGCAATTTTTTTCTTATCTATACAAATCGGTTTAATTGTAATTGCTATTGGAAAAATATAAGCTTGTTCATTTCTGACTTATTTTTTCCGAATTTCCCAAAAATAGGCATAAAATGAAATTGCCCAAAAATAGTGTTTAGAAGCAAATATATTCGCTAGATATCTATGAATTAAATAAACATTAATTTCAAAACAGTTGAATAAGAGAATGCAACTCGAAAGTATGAAACCGATAATAAAATACATGTTTTCAACTCATCGAATCAAATAAACTGGTTATAAGCGGTTTTCGTACATAGATAATGACCATTATCTAAGGTTAATGAAACACAACCTTTCCAGATAAGAATAATTTAGGCACTCTCTGCGGTCATCTCTTTTGAAATATTTTTTGGGCTGAGAATAATGATTTCGTTGTAATGGGTTGATGTTTTCTAGGCCCTTTGTTACTTTCAGAATTTTTACTTATTCCTAGTGATAATTAAGGTAGTCCTATACTAAATAACATGGCATAAACATTTCAGAATTTTACATAGCATCATTAGATATCGACAAGGATTAGGGGTATAAGGAAGAAAGCAACAAGTATCATCCCGGATAAGTTCTACCATTCTTACGTGTAATAAAAAAATTATACAAAGTAAATTTATTCAATTTTCTTTCGACCTCCATGAGCTCTCAGGACCTTCCATTTCTCAGGCTTGACTGTTGTAGTTCAGGTAGATTTATACATACGTAAATAACTCCTCGTTTACTTTTATTTTTACGTGCACGGCATGGATTTCATTAGCACCTAATGGATAGTTCAGCACGACAATATCTATACTATTATAATAAAGAGGAAAGGTTTGTATTTTTGGATTTTTGGATTTTTGGATTTTTGTATTTTTGTATGTTTGTTACGAATAAACTCAAAAAGTACTGAACCGATTTGGATGATTTTTGGTATGGAGATAGATGGGAATCACCAAAGTAACATAGGATACTTTTTATCCCGGAAAATGTAGTATTCCCGTGGGATTGGGTATAAAACGCTATATTTATTTTACGCTGTCACGCCTAAACCATTTGACCGATTTTTATGATTTTTGGTTTGAACATAAGTAAGATCCTATGAAGTTACATGAACAAAATTTTATCCCGGGAATATGTAGGGTTCCTGTGGGATGAGCATATACTGTAACACAAAAGTAACATTGCCTGTGTAATGCTTTCACGCCTAAACCAGTTGACCGATTTAAATGATTTTTGGTATGGAGTTAGATGGGACCCACCGAAGTAACACAGGATACTTTTTATCCCGGAAAGCGTAGTATTCCCGAGGGATTGGGTATTAAACCCTATATTTTTCTTTCGCTTTCACGCTGAAACTATTCGACCAATTTTTATAATTCTTGGTATGATCATAAATGAAATCCTATGAAGTAACATGAACAACATTTTATCCCGGGAATATGTAGGGTTCCTGTGGGATGAGCATATATTCTAACGCGAAAATGACACTGCTTATGTAATGCTTTCACGCCTAAACCTTTTGACCGATTTGAATGATTTTTGGTATGGAGATAGGTAGGGCCCACCGAAGTAACACAAGATCCTTATTATCCCGGAAAATGTAGTATTCCCGTGGGAACGGGTATTTCTGGACCTACTGAACCGATTTGAATGATTTTTGGTATGGAGATAGGTAGGGCCAACTGAAGTAACATAGGATACATTTTATCCCGGAAAATGTAGTATTCCCGTGGGAATGGGTATTTCTAGATCTACTGAACAGATTTGAATGATTTTTGGTATGGAGATGGGTAGGGCCCACAGAAGTAACACAGGATACATTTTATCCCGGAAAATGTAGTATTCCCGTGGGAATCGGTATTTCTTGATCTACTGAACCGATTTGAATGGTATTTGGTATGGAGATAGGTAGCACCCACCAAAGTAACATAGGATACTTTTATGCCGGAAAATGTAGTATTTCCGTGGGAATCGCTATATTCAAGATCTACTGAATCAATTTGAATGAATTTTGGTATAGAGATAGGTAGGTCCCCCCAAATTAACATGATATACTTTTATCCTGGAAAATGTGTTCCTGTGGGTATGGGTACATGTTATAATTGCTAGAGTAACTCTGTAAATCTGTTACGGTTTCACGCCTAAACCATTGGACTAAGTTATATAATTTTAGGTATGAACATAAATAGGACCCTGTGAAGTAATAATTAAATGTTCCCGTGGAATAAACATGTTATAAATGCAGAATGTTATAAGCAGTGATGGCCTCGAGGTTTAGGCGCGCGGTCGAGAATCTCGGCGGTCGCAGGTTCGAACCCCAGGCACACACCTCTGACTTTTCGCAGTTATGTGTGTATTCAAATTGAATTATCACTTGCTTTAACGGTGAAGGAAAACATCGTGATGATACCAGCACACCTAAAAGTTCTTTGGAATTTCTTAGGTGTGTAGTCCGCCAACCCGCACTAGGCCAGCGTGGTGGACTATGGCCTAAACTCCCACAATGTGCTCAGCAGTGGGCGTATATGGGTTGATGAAGAAGAAGAAGAAGAAATGCGGAAATAGCTTTTTCAAAGTAAAACTTTTTTTAGACACTTATGAGAAGAAATAAAGATTCACGTATTATCTTCCTGCACTCAGCCATAAAGTCTACGCAGACGGAGTCGCGGGCAAAAGCTATAAGTGATAAATGGCGTAAAATGTTTTAGAAGAGTTTGAAATCCTATGTAAGTCTAAAGCCCGACAGAGTTTCTTCAATAAACACTTCTTTACTACCTAGCCCTTCCTTTGATAGCCACTAAGAACTGAATAGGTCGAAAGCCTCTTCTCTCTTGCATTTCATAATTTCTATATTACAATGAAAAATGTATTGTTTTTTGTGCTCTTTTAGTTAGCAATATATTTTATTCTCGATTATATAACAGTAATAACTGTCTTGTAGCATGACAGGCATATCCCATTAGCTGATTTTATTACAAGTCGAACAATATCGAGTAATACACGTAACACACGCAAATGATACTACGTGCGAATATAACGTTTAAACTGGTTCTATCCGGTGAGCGATCATGCGTGCAGCATCATTTACTGGGCACTGGAGTTGGCCTAAGATAGTGAATGAAATATTGTTAGTTAACTGACCTTATGTTATCGCCATCAGCTGCTATTTACGATTCAGTCGGCTCCTGTCGAGACGTATGTTTGAAGTGAAATTGTTATGAAACGTCATAATATAAGGTGTTATAATGTGAGCGTTTGCTAAGATCAGTTTAGTTGCAAAGTACTTTCACTGCTGCTAACTTTGCATCAATGTAAAAAAATAGGTGGTAATATGTATGTACTACGATGGAATGTTTCATTAATAGCAAAATTATTCATATATGGCAATTTATTTTTAAATCCACGTTCAACCTTTTATGTATTCAATGTCAAGATCAAAGTAAAAATATTCGTTTTTTAAATAGACTATTATGTACTATGACAACTTTGGATCTATCGTATCAATTATATAGGTTCAAAATGAATTATTATTTTTAGAAGTAGTAAGAGAAGCACCGTAAGAATAACAAAAATTTGATAGTTCTCCAATAATCTCTTCTTGAGTATTTTTTTGCATGTCCATCCATCATTTTCCTTACTTTTTTACTTAAATATATTTCATCTCTTCGCATAATGTGACTGACGGTCTTCCTACAGCTTATCCATCACTGAAGGAAAACATGACCAAATTTTCTATATTGCCGTACAAATGTAGAGAACTATACTTACTTTTCAAAACATCCATGTATGTTACTATGCATTTGATAATATTGTTTTAAACAAAACTGAGTCATTACGAATGGTCAATAAAAAGATCATCTTCATCATGAATCTTTTTTTATTAGCAATGATGTAAGAATTTGTATGTTTGCATCGTTCGTGCTGTTACAACACCTTCATTTGATAGTTACAATGTTGTAAAGTATTGAATTCCTTTAGAATATTACTGCTTTGCGAAATGTATAGAACGACGATCCGATAGTCGGTCTCGCAGCACGAGTGTAGACAGAAGTGCATTTATGCACCCATAATTTGCCAACTGTTTTTTCGATCTACGTAATACCGCCTCTACAACTGAGAGGGTTAAGGCCTTTGTCTACACTGGTCGGGTACATGTTGGTAGACTACACACCTAAGAAATTTCTCAGGACTATATATAACTTCGAACAGTCAGAGGTGTGTGCCTGGGGTTTGAACCCGTTATTGCCGATATTCTCGACCACGCGTCTTAACCTTGAGGCCATCTCTACTTTGCATAACATTTAGATATTAAAATTGTAACTCACCACGCAGTTCGAAAGGAGGAGAGTTACCAATTGTATATTTTTTGTCAAACTTTGGGTCAAAGTCATCCTAGGGCTTGGGTGACTTTGGCCCACTCACTTTCTTGTTCTGAAATCGCAAGGTTGTTGCTGCTGGGACAAACTAAACTCCATAAAATAAATCTACTGGTGAGAAAATACAAATCCACATCAAATAGAGTAACTTTTTGAAATTTTTAGTCAAATATTTTTATACTTATGTTAACAAATGCGTTTTATTTTATGGCGTTCTTAACAGTCTTCCAAAAAAACACAGCAGTGATGGCCTCGAGGTTTGAGCGCGCGGTCGAGAATCTCGGCGGTCGCGGGTTCGAACCCCAGGCACACACCTCTGACTTTTCGAAGTTATGTGTGTATTCACATTGAATTATCACTTGCTTTAACGGTGAAGGAAAACATCGTGATAAAACCTGCACACCTAAGAGTTCTTAGGAATTTCTTAGGTGTGTAGTCCGCCAACCCGCACTAGGCCAGCGTGGCGGACTATGGCCTAAACCCTCTCAATGGTAGAGGAGACCCGTGCTCAGCAGTGGGCGTATATGGGTTGATGAAGAAAAAAACAATCAAAATGGGAATTACAAAGTAAAAAACAGCTTACAAGGCTTACAAAGCTTACTAAGCATACAGCTAAGCTTACAAACCTTACAGCACTTACAAGGTAATTTTAACCTTTATTATTACAAGATTTTTAAATTGACATGAAGAGCAGAAGAAGAAAATACCATAAAACTATAGCATTGTTAGTTATAGTATTGTGGGGTCATGTCCATTTTAATTTGTGATCCATCTTCGAACTCGACGTCGTCATCAGGTAATTCTTGAGTAGACGAGACTTCGGTCATTCAAGAAATACAACTTGTAATAGAGTCACGGCTCTGTTGTCGTCGTTTCTTAGGCTTGGCAAGTGGTTTTAGCGTTAAACCTGATGAAGTTGCTTCTGCAATGTCTGCTGCACTAATTGACTAACCAGCAAGGACGTTTAGTTTCTTTTTTAGCAATTTTTTTTTTTTTTATATAGGCAGCTTTCATTTCGTGCTTGCTCCAACTTTCCCATGGGCCAAAGTGAAACAAAAATTGATTAAAATCCTGAACAAATCACTTTTTCGCAATATCACAAAAATAGTTAAATTTCTTGATAAAGAAGTGCGATGCTGAGGATCACTGACATAAGTAACACACTTTTAACCAAATATTTAGAAGGAAACTCACCTGCATTATTAATTATAGACGAAAGTTTGCACTACAAAATTTTGCTCCATAAACAAACTTTTCGAAAATAGCTAAATCAACCAATCAGAGTAGGGACCACAAGCTCGAAACACTGTTTTACTGACAACTTGTGCTTGTTGTCTGCTGATTTTAATGCATACTTTTTCGAAACAGACTGCAGGAGAGGTGTGGCGCGAATTCCAAACTTTTACCTATTTTGGGCCAAAGTCACCCCCTAGGGCCAAAGTCATACGAATTTACAGTACCTCAGTTTTAGTATGATATTAGACAAATTAATTCGATTAGATTGACACCCATCGTATCATTACGTTCCATCTTAAAGTATCTACTACTTTCCGAGGTATATTTCAAGGATCAATACCTACGCAGTTATGAATTTTCTTAGGGAAGTTCAGCAACACTACCAGACTTGGGAATTATTGTCGCGGTAATTTATTTCCAGGAAGCAACGAGTTTTCTTTATTTAATGACACCCTTTCTAGAAATAATTACTACGTTATATACAACACATTTAACATACTTTTTTCATAGTAACAGTGAGTTTATTAAATCTTCGTACGTTAATGTTTTTCTTCGAAGTATCTTTTACACACTGACCGCTTATCATAACACCATTGTTTGCCAACAATGTGGGTTTCTTAACAATTCTATTGTCATTTAACGTAGAAGTGTAAATGGTTTCAAACGCTTCCAGTTTGCACCAATAAGTTGGATCAAACAGTCCAATATAGCTGATGTGATGTGATGGAAATGTTGGTGTGTGTGTTATTACTGATGATATTGGAGGTATCTACGCCGTACAATCTCACACTGCAGTTTCCACTTTGGTGTGCTTTAGGCGTAAAAACGTGCACGTTCAATTTCAATGTTCAACTTGATCTTTTTTAACTGCATTGGTATGTAACTAACCAGGGGCTGTACTTCCATAGAAGTCCGAAAGCGTTACACGTTCATTTTGTAATGTCTGGTCTATAATTGTTTATTGTGCGGTCGGAAAATTCGCATTTTTATGTAATTTTTTTTGTTAATAAATATTTAAATCTTAAAGATCGTTTGTCAAAATTTAGTAAGCCGAACTGGGCTTTTGGGTTTCTTTCGAAGTATTGCCACTGTAACTAACGTACTACACGGTATAAGCTAATCTTTTATTCAATATTTTTGTGTTTTTTTTTTGTTATTAATTACTATGATTTTGTAACAAATAGCATTTTACTTAGGATAAGATTTCCTTTTACTTCTGTATAATAGCCACCTTATATAAGGTGTAAATGAGATGTTATACTAATCTACGGATGTATAAATTATTTTGGAATGATACCCCATTTCGAAGTCTCGTTGACGTTTTGTAATTAGTATTGTAGACAATTTTAGTTATCGAATGATATTTAATTTAATTCTTTAATAAGCATTAATAGGTCATTTTAATTATGTACATATGTATGTGCAATCACACGGGAGGCCCAGAAAGCAAAGGCAAAAATGCATTTTTGCACCCACCTTTTGCCAGGTGTGTCAGGTCTAAGTAATAGGGGGCGAGCCTATTGCCGTTCTTCGGACAGATACCTTGAGAATTTCCTAAGAGATGAACTTAAGGGTAACCTTTACCGAACTATAGACCGCACTTGTGTTAGGGGATCTCGTATTAGTGATAATAGAGCTGTCGCAGTTCCGAGACATGAATTATAAAAGCTCTTTACATAATCTATCAAAATAATAACTGTGTGTGTGTATACTATGTTACTATAAACCTATCAATTGAAGTTTGGCATCGTGGAGCAATCAGCAACGGATCTTAAGCATTTTACAGTAACCAAATAATCGACTGTCTAATACTTGGTTCTAGGTTACCGCACAAATCTCTTCAATGGATGACATACCTCTGTCAAAATCCCTGGGATATTCCCTGGACAAGCAGTTTGGCAACACACCAAGGGATAGCAGGTTGAGTCAGGAGTACATAGAACAGTATCAGGAGATGTTGAGGGTCAGCCGAGGATCATCGGCGACATTTGACCCCAATGACACTAAGATTAGACGTCAGGTGACGGACACTGAAATGGTTAAAGGTTATTTTTTATGTTGGAATAGAATGTTGTTATCGGAATCATCATAATGAGACTATGTACGTCGCGCCACTGGGCACGGGGCTCTTCGACTTTTGAGAGGGAAGGCCTAAGCCTTAGTCCACCACGCTGGCCTAGTGGGTTGTTATCTCAATCTTCAGTGTAAATATAGTAAGAAATGGCAGTCGGTATATGAACATACGGCAGACGTGACGTAGTCGATAATATGAAAACAGCTGCCCATTCAAGTAGTGATGATATTTAAATTTCCATCGCGTTGTTAGCGAAAGTAATTTTTGCTTGTTGTATAAGTAGTCGAGGTTTATAGTAAAGACTTTTGTTGAATCAATGTACACGTACTGGCAATGACTCAATGTGAATCATGGCCTCCGATAATAAGGTTCTCTACTCCAGTCTGCCCTACACCATCCTATCATCGACTTGGATATCCCCAGGTACTTTACGATCTCATCCTTCCAACAGTAGCTGGGTCGTCCAACCGGGCGACTCCCGCAATGAATGGCAATTGACAATGCATATTGGACATACATTTAGTGCCTATCCATGGTTGTCAGGACAAAGTCATTTTTTTTTTCTTATCAGGATTTTTTTTACGCCTATGGGTTTGCAATTGCCGTAGTCATTACCTGCCTTAGTATATATATTGCCTTAGTATATGTGTCTGTATCATTTACGTTATTTATTTTACCAGGTACGCCAAAACGGCGCCGCAGTCCTTTCCATCTTCATTCACCCGCTATCAGAAGAAGGGCGCGCTCACAAGAACTCCGCAGAGCGAAACTCAACAGCCAGAGTTTACGAAGCCATATGTATCATTCTAAGCAAATAAACCACTACAATTAAAAAAACTGTTACATTAAATATTTTAATGTTGTCTTTTACATTTCATTTGTATATACATAACCTTAAGCTTGTAATCCCATATGGGCTACGCAAAAGCGCTGTCGCTGTCTGAAAAGGGCTGTCCAAAATAAGAGATCCTCTCCATGTGGTCCGTAAAACGATGCGTTAAAAAGCCTAATTATTATTCATATAGGTACGGACTGTAAGAAATATTCCGGAGTACTGCAAACAGTTCGTATGCGGAAATAACTAATGCGCAATTTTAAGATAAAATTCATACTTAAAAAAATACGATACTCATGCCATTCGTGATTGAGGTTAAATGTATGAATTAGATAAGACTGTACTGTTTGTTTACACATTTTAGATTCGTGATCAGAGAAGTTTTATAACCCTTTTTGATTAGAACAAGATAGCAGGAGATTGTGTGTTTTTTTCACCTTTTAGAAAACTAATAACAGTAGTCTCTAGAATATTAATACATCGTATACCTTAAAAAGATAGTATTTCTTGTGAGAGATCTTTAAAAGATAAACAAATTTTGCATTTATAAAAATGTGAAAAATTGTCTCTTAGCGGGAATTGAATCTGCGAACTCTAGTTTGACAAGTTGGAGTCTGACCAAAAACGCCACGGAGCTGTTAATATAAATATAATTTCAATTTTTCTCTTATTTATTAAATAGTTATATCTATCTTCAGTTACAATACTAACTATAATATAGTGTTTTTCATTATTTAAAAGGAAAAATATTAAAGCACAAACAACGTGTATAGATTTTGCTATAGTATTTTTCAAAGGCACTAGTTTCAGACTTCAGAAATAGATACATAATGTTGAGAAAGCATGTAAAAAAAGCTGTTGCATGTTGTATAAGAAGCAACAAGTGATGTCAAAATAGAAAGACGAAACAGAACGAAATTGGTAGACTCTGCCACGCTGCCCATTGCAGCCCAACTTGTGAAACAAGACTACAGGTTTGATCGCCATGTAGAGACAAACGCCGAGGGAGTATCTTGCACTACTTCTAAATAACGATAATACATTTCAAAGATTACATTTACGATTCATAAGTCTCTGAGGGACCGCAACAGCAAGGAGTGGTTCAATAAAAATGAGAAAAACGGAGAAAAAATAATTGCCTATAGAAGCAAATAATTTGTAAACAATATTTACGTTCATTGTTATTAAATACACCCAAATAAATAAATACACCTAAGAGTTGCATACATAGTTCTGACTGCACTAGTGTGCAGTACCCTAGTGGATATATCCTAGTGGATACAAGTCCTGTGTCGTGAGTATTAGAAACAACGAGAGATTTCTCGGCCTCACAAAACACATATTTGTGACATAAACATGCCGGGATCGAACCTGTGGCCTTTGTTTTTGCAAGCTGGTATCTAGCCAACTGCGCCACGTAGCTCTGTATTTGTTATTAGCATTTTTTAAGCTATCAGTCAATGCGTAAAGCAATATAAAAAGCTATTAAATAGTAATTGTCTGTTTTCGTATAAGCATAACAATTAATTACCTAATCCAGTAGGTATATTGATTGTTACAGAAGGTAAATAAGTTTTTCCTACTTCTTCTTTCATTAGCCCATATAAGTCCACTGCTGAAAACGGGCCTTCTCTACCATTGACGGGGCTTAGGCCTTAGTCCACCATGCTGGCCTAGTGCGTGTTGGCGGACTACACACCTAAGAAATTCCTTAACACTTTTTAGCTCTGCAGATTTGTTAATAATTGTTTATTATTTACATTTTCTAATAAAATAGTAGCTTATTAATTTTGTATATATTTTTTTATTTACCCGAATACTTATCATATGTAGGTGTCTATGTAATGTATTCAATTGTTCAAAAAATAAAAGTTCTTATATACGTTTTAGTTTATTGACAAAGGTGTGTTAATTATCTTCATATTTGAACAAGTGCTAATAATATTATTTAGCCCTTCTAACAGTTGCAACATATAAAATATAAAAAGACCTATCTGGTAATTAAATTATCTACGAATGTTATGTAAATGCTCAAAAATGTAATAATAAAAGAAAATATAATTTACATATTTTATCATTAACGAAGTTGATGACCCAAAAAGAGGAACAATGCTATTTCAACTGTGTTTAGACAAAAAATAATGACTAAAAGATACAAAGGGCTTTGGGTAATTTCCACATAAAAACTTTTTACAGAAATTGCTATTTTGTATAATCAGCTGATAAGATCATAAAATTGTTGCATTTATTATCATTAAAAGTTCCCCGTTTCGCTACAATGTTGCTTAAAAGTAACCCATCATACTCTACATAGATAATTAGCATATAAAATGTATATACCAGTTATAAAAACACACACATCGACGTAATTTACTACGTACTTGTGTTTGTTAGGAAAACGTATTTTTAGAAATCAATATAACTATTGCATGTCTTATCAGGGTTTTTAGCACCCCGTGAATTGAGTGCTTTATCTTTCGTTCATGCTAAATAAGGATGTGACGGGCGTTCTAGAGTTCCTGTATTGCAGGAAAAAACATCTGGGTTTTAGTTTTTTTTTAATACTAGCACTGGATTTAGAAATGTGCTATAAGGGGAAGAAGACTATATCTATTCCTTTTTATGATTAAATAATAAAAGAAAGTAGTTGTAGGAATACGTTCCTGGTACCAGTAATGGTACTATCATAGAAAAAATTCGATTAATAATGTTACAGCGTTAAAATCCTATTTGGTACAATCAATTTAACATACAAAGGAAATCCTGACCCACAATAAAATATTATAAACTTTTGGGCTTCTATGGAAGTACCACCATGGCAGCCTACCTCTCCAACATACGGGCGTGAAAGAAAATTTAATTTCAAAGTTGTTACCCGTGGCTTGCTAATTAATATTCAGTAGATATTAATCGCTCTACAATTTACAACCTTTTTATTAGTCTACTGAATTGCTTAATAGTCTAAATAAACTAACCATGTATGTGTTTCCATGATCTCACGAATACATATGTATAAAAAAATACATTTTTTACGTAATTCACCTCTTACTTTTATGAACATTAAAACCAAGACTTTTCATTGTAGACATCGTTAGATTATTATTTATAGCCCGATTAAGTTTACTTTTTATATTATCATCGAAGGCATATAAACTAACGACTATGATGGTAAGACGTTAAGGACTAACTTTCTAAAATATACCGTGACGTCTGCGTTAACGAGCACGAGATAAAAAAAATTGGTTCTTAAATATAAATTATTAGCACATGTGGTCTTAACATTTGTGAAAGGTCTTTCGAAGAATGAAGTTGTTCAAAATGAAGGGAACGTTGGTGATAATTTTATCGCTATTGAAAATATCCCTTCAGGTAAGTAATAAAAACGAGTTAAATACATATTAATTCTTTACGACTTACACGAAATCATTAGGTTTTATTGCATATTTTACAGCAGTAATTGAAATGAAGACATTTATTTTTAACTGACTACGGTAGAGCAAAAGGAATTATGATTTTGATAGGCTATGTATAACATACATACAAAATGACTTCGGTTGTTCAAACTTGAAAATGTATCGTTCTGTAAACTGATGTGTACTATTATGTCGTATCGTAGGACGTTATTGTCAAATGGCATCGAAGACATCTTGGTAGAGTCTATGTTTCGATTTACTTGCTTCTACGTTAATTATTCCTGTTTCCCGAAAATCTTGTTCCATATTTTTCTATCCCCATTTTTGTCGTAGTTGGGTTTTTACTTTTTTATTTGATTCTTTAATAAATATTATTGTACCTTGTGTATTCATATGTTTTTAATGAAGCTCTCATAAAGATCCCAGGATAGCCGCGAAATATAGATTGTTTAATACATTACTAATTCTAAAATTTTTTTGGATCACTGCGAATTCTGCAATATTTAAAATTTGCTTTAGCACTCTATTATTTACAAATGTTTGTGTGATCCACACATATTTGTTTCGGGTCTGGGTGATTGTAAGACCGAAAAGTCTCTTGTAGTTTCTGATACCTACAACACAAGACTCGTATCTTAGTGTGAGGTTAGAACTGTGTGTGTGACAGTTAGGTATATTATTTGTTTATTTATTGTTATATATAAAATAAAAAATACATTTTGTATATTTGTTACCAGAAACATACACCAGGAGACGATTGCTATATGGCGGGTGTCGTGGAATTTCATCTAGACGAGATTGTCAACGTTACCAACAGTCTAGAGCAATATGTTAAAATTATTAATAAAGCTGGAGATCAGGTATGAATAAAGTATATTGTCTAAACATTGCAAATAATGATTTAAGAATTTAGTGACGCCCAAATTATGAGTCGTCTGTTAATCAAACGGGTACTGTACTAAAACAAATATTTAATCCAACTTTGTTTTGGGTGGCGGAAAGAAATGTGTTCAGTGTAAAGTCAAAACGTTTATTTAACTCAGGCCTTACTACATATTATTTATTGATTTCAATATTCTATGGATTTCTAAAATTGTTTAACGAGGTCAAGGCGTTATCAAAACCGAACAATATTTGGGAGGCTCCGAATTGTAAGGCTATCAACGAATGCCAACGTCATCAATACCTACCACTGCTGTCATAAATAGTCATCATAAATCTAATACACTTTCATCATCAGCAGACGTTCATTGCTGAACATCGGCCTCCCCTAAAGGTCTTGAAATATTATTATGTATAGTACAAACGTCTTTACTATTAATGGAAAATGGTGTTGTTTCATTAATAGTTACTTATTAATACCTGTATAGTAGGTTTTTGGTAGGAGGTCTTCTACAGATAATAATGATATAAGAATATAGTGAAAAGTCTGTTTACCCTGTTTATTCTGCTACCCTTCTAGCATAACATTTTTCTAACGATAGGAGATTCCTCGGGCTCCATCAGTGACCATCATGTCGGTTTAATTATTTACATGTAACCGCTATCTTTTTAGGATTTAGATATATTAGTTTTCCCTGAAAAGACCCTTACTGGATTCGAAAAGACTGTCCCGGTGCCTCTGAATGGTTTGTTAAAGAAATACCCAATACCTGCACTTCACCCGGATAAATATGACGAAGTAAGTATGGAAGTTATATTTATTACATTCTGTTCAGCACAGCGTCATTGTTTGGATGACTAAGTTAAAAAAATAGTCTATGTATTATTTTAAGGACCTATGATCTTACCATAACTCATCTTCTTCTTCTTCTTCATCAACCCATATACGCCCATTGCTGAGCACGGGTCTCCTCTACCATTGAGAGGGTTTAGGCCATAGTCCACCACGCTGGCCTAGTGCGGGTTGGCGGACCCATAACTCATACAATTTGATTATTATTTTAGTTATAGCATGAAATTACTCTTTACAAATATCATTTAAACAGTCTTAACACCAAGCTCTATGTTAAGCTGTAGCTTATTAATAAGTAACACTTGATTGAATTTTTTTAAGGCGTTTAATTAGTCCACTTCTTGCAGATACTAGTGACTCTCTCTCAAGCTGCGAGGGACAACGAATTATACGTGGTGGTGAATTTACAAGAGTTGTTGGACTGCAGACAACCACAAAAAAGCGAACCATGTCCAGAGAAACGCAGATATATTTTCAGCGCCAATATTGTTTTTGACAGAAGCGGAGCTCTTTTTCATAGGTAAAGGTTTCCATTAAAATCATAAATGTTTACATTTATTTATGAAAGCCAAGTTAAGTATTGCGAACTACTTCGGCGGCAAAAATATTGAGATCTGCGATATGGTTGCAAAGTTCTGTTACAATTCAATACCAAGAATATGCACAATTACAACATAGTCAAATAAAAAAAAAGTCTTGTGTATTAAATGAACTTAATAAGCGATAAAAAATGTAACATTTTAACAATAGTTATTTACGTCTATTTAATTAAACTGAGGCTTAACAAAAAAGTGAGGTTTAATTAATAGTTTAGATTTACTATAACTTTATCATTACTTCTTTCAGATCACGCAAGATGCGTTTGTTCGGTGAACCATTCCGTAGCGCAGCTCCAATCAATGACATCGGCACTTTCGATACTGATTTCGGTGTAAAATTCTCGGATGTCATTGAGTTGGACTTTCTGTTCATAGTGCCGCGCGCCGAACCGCCTGAAGAACGGGACGTGGTCAATCTCATTTTCACTTCAGCTTGGTACAATGAGCTACCGTATTTTATTTGTAAGTCCTTATTCATTGGTCTGTGAAGGTGCGCCAACAAAACTGCGGTAGATTTCTTACTTCTTCATCAGCCTGTATGAGTACTTAACTTTTTGACGTACGGGTTTTTTCATTTTCGCTTAACAAAGTAATCTATAAAATCCTGGATAAGAAACCGGGATGATATTTGTTTTCTATCCAAGTTATAGTTAGACTCGTTGCTAGCTAAAGAGCTATTTTCGGAAGAAAAATTGTAAATGGATTTTAACTTGGGTAAAATCCCAATTAATGATGCCATAATGGAAAATACTGCGCTTATGCACAATCGCATTGTTATTACATCGCGACAGCAAACGCTGATACCAAGGAATAGTATTAGTGTTTTCCAATTTAAAAATAGAACCACTTATTTTTAGTTCAAAACTCGTATTACCGGTAAATGATGTCCAAAAATATCGCAGCCAATTAATTGGAACTTATTAACATAATGAAGACAGCCTTTTAAAGGGACATACTCGCTTATAATTCATATGCAAAAAAACTCTAAAATGCATAAGACTAATATCATATACCCATACGTTCTGATGTAATAAATATTACTTTCAGCTGTGGAGACAATGAAATCATATTCGACTGGTACGAATGTTAATTTGCTAGCAGCCGGCGCGAACTCTTGGGAACGTGATGGAGCTGCAGGTAAAGTATAGATGTAAATATTGGGTTGGAAGTGGATATATAACTTCTAAAATCTTTAATTATAAAAAAATATCCCCAACCGTCTCATACAATTTTCTGATATCACACTAGGATACAAGTTTTGTGTCGTGGGTAACAGTAGCTACAACAGACTTTTCTGTCTGAGTATTGGGCGTTCAGTGGCGGCATATTATTAGAGGCTTAAAGTACATAAACCTTCTATGTTTGAATCATAATTATACATGCATGGTACAATATGGCTTGAGAATAAATACAATTGCAGAAGGTAAGTAAAGGCGTTTTTCCGCTCGCACGTTATACCAGTTGTTTTATGTGGGAAATATATGGGATATATTTCCTATCTTAAACAAAAATATATGGGATATTTGGGCGTGCAAAACGATTTTCGTTTTTGGGTACTTGTCCAGATTATATACTGCCACTGAGAGTTTCGTAATAAAAAATTCAATGACACCAGGACCTGGTGGAGGCAGAATCTCTAAACCGCTTGGCATAAACCAGTACTTGTGCTACAACGCCACGAGTCTGTAATAAACTTCGAGATCGATTAAGGAATTATGTAATTGCCCAAGAATATCATTATCAACCCATAATATACACAATTGGTATACAATATACACCTTTGCAGGTTCAGGAATATTTTCTGGTGTAGCGGGAGCACTCATCAGTCTAATAAAGAGGGTCCCCACATACCGACTGCTGACTGCTGAAGTACCAAAAAAGCCGGGAGAGGTAAGTCTTGTTGTAATCTATTTAGAAAAAAAAACTAGACAACGTGTAAGACGAACTAATGGTATTGTTTAATATCTATACGTATATGATGAAGTCCTCAAGTACTGACACGATTTTATTAAAATTTTGGACGCTTCGGTTTGATCGAGTTTCAGGTATACGATACCTATTTAATATCTTGAATTTATAGCCGTAATATTTTTTATTGCAAATTAATTTATATCATCTGATTGAGTTAAAATTTTATCTGTGGGTTTCATAAGGTTTCAGTTGACTGCGGTATATCGCGAATTAATAGAATAAAATGGGGAAAAACACTGCGCTCATAAAACGCTGGGATGGTCCACTGGTTTGTAATATTTATGAAATTTCTTAAGTACTTTTTTTGTTTTTTTACCAGCTTACTCTGAAATATCCGGGGCCTCTGAAGGTGGATCCATCTAAACAAGACGGCCTGATCGCTATCACTGACGAGTCACTGGACAAATACATCGCGATCCCATTAGAACCTGGCTATCAAGAAATCAGCTTTGAGTATCAAGATATCATCTGCAATTTCACCGTCAATATGACCTGCGGTACTGGGAAACAGGTATGGATTTTTGTAATGTATAATTACTATATGAAAGCAAGAAGTCATACTAAGATCCGAGGCAAACTTTACTTGTTTTAAGGTTGAATGGTCATAAATTATAGTTAGGGTCATTGTCACTGAAATTAAGGAGTATATAGGTACATATAATTCGAGCTTATAAGTCAGTATGTTTGTTTTAAAATTCAAGTCTTTCGTTCTATAGTCATTGCAGGGCGTTAGATAGAGCTTTATACGAAGATAGATTTTGTCCGCGACTTCGTCCGCGTAGACTACAGGGTTGAGTTTAGAGAGAAAATAAGTTGTAGTCTATTTTACTTCTCACAAACCTATTTATGTACATACAAAAATCATTTAAAGCGGTTTGGTAGATCCAGAAATACTCATTTCCACGGCAATACTTCATTTTCCGGGATAAAAACTATCCCATGTTGATTCTGTGAGTTCTACCTCTCTCTATACCAAATTTCATTCAAATTGCTTTGGTAGATCTAGAAATACTCATTCCACGGGAATACTACATTTTCCGGGATAAAAAGTATCCTATGTTTTATCCTGATGTATAAGCTATATTATTATAAAGTTTCATTAAAATCCATTCAGTAGTTTTTACGTGAAAGCGTAACAGACAGACAGAGTTACTTTCGCATTTATAATATTAGTATGGATAATATTTCGAGGATAATGTTCGGTTATACTTTATAGGTAAATAATAAAACTGTAGACATGCGATCATGCACACGTTCTCGCACTGAAGTATCGCAGATTTACAACATCATAAAATTAATTATTGTTTTTGGAAGTTAAGTCTTGTTTGGAAAGTTTTCGCTTCTGTGACAAAATAAGTCGCCATCGCTCATATACGTCCCACTGTGGGGCGTGGGCCTCTTCTGCAGATAAGAGGCATTAGGCCGTAGTCCACCACGCTGGCCTAATGCGAGTTGAAATTCACGAAATAAGCGGTTTAATTAAATAGCTTTATGATGATAGGCAAGATAACATTTTATTAAGATTTGTTAACTCGAAAAACATTAATGTTTGTAAGATAAAAATCAAAAGTAATTAATACGAGACAAATGATTTTATAGATAACTATATAACAAGCTTTCTTTTGTCTTTATTATTAAATCATGAGATCATTGGGTTTATGATAAACGATCTAATGACCGCCTCCGTTTGCTAGTCTTAAGTCTTCAGAACGAATATTTTTTTCCTTTATCTGTAAATGAATATTTTTTTCTATAAATCTAAGTTTCATCATCATCATCATCATCATCAACAGCCCTTAATTCGTCCACTGCTGGACATAGGCCTCTCTTATGGCACGCCACTGGGCTCGATCTTCGGCTCTCCTCATCCAACCGCTGCCAGCCACCTTGCGGATATCGTCACCCCACCTAGCCAGAGGGCGTCCTACACTACGTTTAAATAATTAATAATTAATTATTACGTTTAAATAATTAATTATACGTTTAATCTAAGTTTAGAGCATTTAAATTCTACAGCTATGTATTAGTGTAGATTTTTGTTTATATTACGCTTAAGTACTCGAAGAGGTAATACCTTAGGTTTTTTTCACAAAAAGCAATGACCAAATAATACAGTTGTCGTTCCTCAACATTACATTACAGTACATTATACTGTTTAATTGTGGGTGGTACTAAGGTAAGCAGTGATCATGCAATGACGAAATTCGCTTTAAATAATGTCGTATTAGTCACTGGTGTTTTTAGTCATGGGACATTACCGTGTTTTGTTTTGATAAACTAAGTTCGTATGTACTGCGCGATAAGGGGACGATAGGTAAATAGGAGATCGATAAAATCGTTTGAGTCTGGCAAAAGATAGTATCTACTAAACTTGTGTTGTAGTCATTTTCTGCCAGACAACCTTAAATGATAAATGATGAGTAAGCAGTGATGGCCTCGACGTTTAGGCACGCGGTCGAGAATCTCGGCGGTCGCGGGTTCGAACCCCAGGCACACACCTCTGACTTTTAGAAGTTATTTGTGTATTCACAATGAATTATCACTTGCTCTAACGGCGAAGAAAAACATCGTGATGAAACCTGCACACCAACAAAAAGTTCTTAGGAATTTCTTAGGTGTGTAGTCCGCCAACCCGCACTAGGCCAGCGTGGTGGGCTATGGCCTAAGCCCTCTCAATGGTAGAGGAGACCCGTGCCCAGCAGTGGGACGTATATGGGTTGATGAAGAAAAGAAGAAGAAGAAACCTTAAATGATAGGTACATCTAGAAAGATAATTGTTGAAGGCTGCTCAAGACCGGGATGGTTGGCGCTTTATTTAAGAGGCCAGCGTTCAGCAGTGGACGGCGATAGGCTGAGTATAAGATATAACTCCCTCGTGGTCTAGTAGTACAAAGATATGCCGTGTGATCTAGAGGTCTCAAGTTCGATTACCGAGTCGGGTACATCATTATTACTTTTCCCTTTGTACTCGAACAATGTAATAGGTTCGGCCTCTATTAAGAGGAACTGAGACTGGCTATATGTAGGCACAGAAATTAATTTTTAGATACCTCGAACCCCGTAGAGTAAGTTATTATTTATTGCGAATACACACATAACTTCAACATGTGCCCTGCGACCGCCGGGATTCTCGATTCTCTAAACTTACTACTTATTATTTACGTATGAAATTTAGATAAGACCGTAATTTATTCTTAGACGACACCACTTATTAATAAAAATAACTATTTATTTTATATCACCATAAACAAAGTAACATTAGCACGAAAAAAATAGCAAAATTAGGCACATAAAAATTGGTGGGCTTATCGATAACTTTCTTCTATTACTTTCATCCAAAACCGGAACTAAAGTTTCATACAAATAATTTATTGTATTATTCAGCATTACAGATACAGAGCGGTTGGCTTCAGCGGAGTGAGGCGGCTGGTCGTCGACGGCTTGGTTGGAATGAGGACTTGTTCAGTCATAGCTTGCACTGGAGACGACATTTACTCTTGCGGGAAAAGGTTATGTATTAATAAATATTTAAAATACACCAAATAAACCGAATAAATATAAATTTTCTGAAGTTAAGCTATGTTTGAAAAAAATCTGCTTCTGTGACAAATTAAGCCATCATTAGGTGATATAAGTCCCACTGATTGGCGCGGGCCTATTCTAAAGGTGAGAGTGTTTAGGCGTTTGTCCACGACGTATCATCATATTTCTTCATACAGAGATCCGATCCCACACAAAGTTCTTGTACTTGGTACGTGGGCATTGGAAAATACGAGAGACTTATTGGTACCACAAACAATAATTGAAACGATATTTGTAAATCAAAACGTTTCTTTCGATATGGGGATCGAAACCGCGGCTTTTGTTTCACAAGTTCGAGTCTGGCTAATTGTGCAACGAAAGTTGACAAGTATTAGGGCATGTAATTATTATTATTTATTGTTTAATGCAGGCAACGCCATGGAAATAGCATTCATTAAAAGAATTATAATAAAATAAACAACTCTAACATTTGTTTCAAATTTCAGAGTGTACGACAAATTGCAAACGTCATATAAAAAAATGTAAAATAGCTATGTAATGACAAGTTTTATTTGAAGTGTAGCAGTTTACAATGGTTTACTATTTGTTTTAATCAGCTACATTAACGCTCGTATTTTTAGAAACGTAGGCAGAAGAAACCGTCGTTCGTCGGTCGTTCCTATAGTCGTTAACGGGGCACACGGTAATGAAAATTATATGATAAAAAAATGTTCTACAAGAGAATCAAACTTGTGTATTTCTCGATCGAGCATGTGCACTTATACCTCGGGACGGATGAGAGATAGTCTTGATAGGAGATGTATTTTACCGTTCTTAGAATATTTTGTACTTCATTTGTATTACGTCACTTTCGTTTCCAATTAAAACTATTTATTTAATAGTTAGTAACTGAGCGACAAACCATAATTGACACTTAACGTAATACTAGCACTTATACGTAACACAAGTTTTCATTTAATGTAATTATGTCTAAATGTTTTGATTTATCAGACGTTTTTTGTTCCCTACTTGCGAAACACACGTAGATACTTGCACTTATCAGTGTACTAGAGGCTTGCAAAATATTCCTACTAATGTTTTGTTTTTTACTCCGCTAATCTCGGAAACAGATTCGAAATTATTTTTTTGTTAAATAGTCCTATTCATCGAGGAAGGCTGTATACTCGCGCTTCGACCAATAGCATTAATAAAAATTGTGAAAACAACATTTACGTTACTTTCAGTTTGGTATCGAAAATAACGTTGAACATTTCCCAAAGATTTATTTTGTGATACCTTAAAATTTCGAGGTAATTTGATAGTACTATCTTTTTTTTAAATTGTAAGTTATGTTTTAACAAACCATCACACACATGAGAATAGTGCGGTCACTTAACATTAAGACTGAAAATGAACTCCTTTCTAAGATATCAGAAACTATAATACATTTCTTTGGCTTACCTACACCTAGAACTAAAAGAAATGTTGAAGAAGGTATCAACTGTCGCTAACATCTAAATATTATTAACAAATATTTACCTTCCAGGTTCCCCAAATACTGCAAAGATTCGATCGCCAAATTCTCCGAATTGACAGTGACAGGCATTGTGCCTAAACCAAAAGTGGATCCTATAACAAAGAACTTGGATAGTTCTTTCTATTGTAAGACACTTACGACTTCTCTATCTTCTCTGCAACCAGACGAAATAACTTTCAATAATGAGATCCAAGGACTGGATTCCATTCACACAATTTCCTTGAAGAACTTGGATGCGGAGTTATATACTTTTGGATATCACGGAAGGAAGTTTACTGACGACGGAAAACCAGAATCCTCAACGAAGATCGATAGTTATATGCGTAAACTGTATTGGGTAAGTTAAGCTATGTTTGAAAAAAACATCTGCCCCTGTGACAGAACAAGCCATCATTGGCCCATATAAGTCCCACTGATTGGCGCGCGCTTATTCTACAGGTGAGAGTGTTCTGTCCCCTCTCACGATACTTCAAATATAACCTCCAAATATTTATTTTTAAGAATGGAGGTTAACTTTAATTTCTTATAATGACAAAATCAATTTACATCCATAAATTCCTGCTGAATGTTGATTAACATATTATGTAGGGTATATTCAGACCGTTATTGGAAACTAAGGCAGATAGCATCTAAGGCTATTACAAACCTTTTGGCGTTTAAGAAAATCCTGACAAAAAATAAATAAAAACTGATATTTTCCTAACATCCACATATAATTTATACCTATGGTTGTTAGGAAAACGTTACTTTGTTTTTTAAATATTTTGTTGGGATTTTCTTTTACGCCAGGGGGTTTTTATCACGTTAGCTTATTTCCGATGACTGTCTGAATACACCCCGTATACAAGGTGTATTCAGACCGTGATCGAAAACGAAGGCAAATGACATATAAGATCATTACAAACCCCCTGGCATCAAAGAAAATCCCGACAAAAAATAAAAATTTTAGTACCGATGGTTGTATGGAAAACTTCAAATTTTTCATTTTTTGTCGGGATTTTCATTAATGCCAATGGGTCTTTGATCACAGTAGCTATTACCTACCTTAGTTTTCGATAACGGTCTGAATACACCCTGTATAAAGCTCACACCTGTCTAAAGCTATAGAGCGCCTAATCCCATGGTTTAAACACATTTCTTTCGCTTCCTCAACTGACATTATCCTCTTTATGCATACGCGTCTGTTTCGAGGACTCTTTTTGCCAGGTCATGGTGGCCTCACGCTAGGCTTGGCCCGTTGGTTGGAGGATATTTCTAGCATTATATTATTAATTATTATAGTAATTAATCTAGTAAAGAAAGAATTATGGAGTAGAGACTACGTATTAAAAAAGAATCGATGCAAGGATACCTCTTTGACGACGATATCGGCAATGACCTGATTAACAGGAATATTCACACAAACACTGCTTAAATTATAGAAAATTTGATAAAAAGGGTAATGCAAGTTGATGATTATGATTAAATTGGACGCCCGTGTTGCTAATTTTCAAAGTGGTTACAAGTAAAGACTAATAATTCATGTATTTTTTTATTACAGGAGCAAAACCATAAAAAAATAAATATAAAATAGAAAGAGTCAGACGAAGAATACATAGCCAAATGTTAAAATTGTTTTAATCTTGATGTGATTGTGATGTGAATTAAATTTCTTTTTTAAAATTATTATTTTTTTAATCCATAAACCCTTCATGAATTTTCATTTAATAGTCTTAAGTAGATATTTCCTAAGCTAAAAAGTGACAGATTTTGAATAATGCAATAGGCACGAAATGGCACCGGTGTGTCAAATAAATAAGCAAGAAAATAATTCCTCTATTCTTTTAAGGAACTGTCTACTTTTCTTGTCAACATAATATTATTTAAGAAAATATAAATGTCTTACAAAGTATAATTTTAGATTGTATAGTAACCAAGACTATAAGGTATTCTAGATAGAACACTTAAGATTTGTTGTAAATCCAATCTTAAAATAGTTTCTAATATACAAAACATCACTTTTGGTGCCAATATTGATCCACTTCGATCACTATTTTATTGAATGTTGGTTGGTCGACATTACGAGGAATAGATTTCTTATCAATTTGTTTTATGAAAACCCCAGACTGACAAATAACAAGTTTATGGTGATGTCACTTCTGATTTGTCGATATGAACATTTTTGTACGTCTGCATTCATAATTTCCTATTGTATCATTTCCGTCTCCTATTCATATAAGCCCGTCAACGTATCCTTGTTTTTGAAATGTTGCTGATAGATCTGAATAGAGATGATTATTTACCATTCCTAAATAGAATCTCTAAACCAATAGTCCTTTAGACAGAATAAAGGTAAAAAACGTAATTTAAATTTACCGTTATATTCATTAACTCACGCCTGCATTTCCGGACGAGGATGGAAGCCATGTTTTACTGATCGAAAAATCTAATTACGCTGTACTTGGCGCTGTTATACGACTCAAGGTGTCACGATTAATTTATGCAACGGCTATCCGTTCTGCGACAGATGTGCAAAAATTTCTACTTAAAAGAAAGCGAGCCTGTTGCTGTTTTTCGGGCACAATCCAACATTACATGCTGCTAATGAGAATTTCTGGCATAACCAAACAAAACTTTGCTCAACCTACGAATTCGATTGGGGAAAATTTTAACCTTGATTTTAAATAAATGCCTTGCGAGAAGAAGCAAATGACGCCTTAATATGATATCATAATGGTTCTTAAATAGTTGTTAATCACTTGATATATCATTATAGGAATTAGGAACGTGTATCTGTAATCTGATCGAAATAAGATAGCCACTGTCAACGGCGATAATGATTTAGTCAAAAGTAGACAGACTTTCCCGGAACGTGACACTCGATCTCCCAGATGTTGTAAGGATGAGAATTTTATGTTTTTTAGTTTGGATAAATGAATTATAATTTTTTTAAGCCATATATGACACTTTTTTTTAACAGAGCAACATCTTTTTATAAAAGGAGAACGTATACTTGATTATGTACAATTTTTATTTTGAAAGAATTCGACTTTTTTTTTAATAAATATAAAAGTGCTATTAGCCTAAGATCCCACCACGAAATTACTACATACATTATGACGTGAGTCAAACACACATTTTTACATTCGTGTATGAATAGGAGAATACACTGATATACCGCAGCCAGGCAAAATATGCCCGCAAGTAATTTTAATTAAATTAATGAAAATTAATTTTTGGAATAAAATTTCATGCACTTCGTTTTTAAATAAAATATGATCCACGTCATAGCTATGCATGTACAGAATTCTAAAATCCATAGGTGCCGTTCCACACCCAGCCGCAACTACCCCGCAGCCAGGTGCAAACAGGTAACATTATGGAGTTTTTTTACACTCATAACGTGCTCGGATGATTTTGGTATCAAATTAACCCATTACCGCCCTCTGTACCTGTACAGGTACAACTACTTAATCGATAAATTATGTATTTTATCTGTGGTAAGCGTTGAAGGTAGTTAGAAATTACAAATCTATATGACACTAGTTACCACATAATAAATAAAAATAGGCGGTGGCGCGAAAACAAATGTCACTTATTTTGTAATAAAATACGGAGTCCAGACACGACATACAAGGTAAGATTATTTTGTTGGTTTTTATCAAAAATAATGAAATATTTCAACTTATTTTTTTATTTTTATGGAGACTATTTATTTGTGTTGGTAATAATAATTTAAGAATGAAAGTTTATTACAAAACTTGTCAAGTAGGGGTTGTTTCATTTGTTGTACACAGGCGGGTACAGCGGGCAGATTCGTAATAAAATTTCGTTTTGTTTACAGTATTACTTATAAGTTGAAATGGTCAATCGGAACGTATTTACCAGCTATAAGAGACTGGAGGAAGCCTTGAATCAATTTTGGCTGATGAAAGCAATGATGAAGAGTACGATATGGTATTAGTGCCACCAGATCCGGCTGTGGTGAGTGATGAGGAAGAAGGTAATGAAGATAATTTGACGGCTTCAAGTTTCTCTAAGGACGTTCCAGGGTCTATTGAGGTAGATCGGCGTCGTCCTGACTACGATGTTTCGGAATGGAGCGACAGTGATGATGAGCCGCTAGGTCTTAACCTTTGCCTGCAAAACGTGCCAAAAATGTGATGTAGATTTACCTGTATGGAGGAAAACTCAGCCAACCTATAGTTCTACGTATGAAATTACCGATATCGTACAAAAGAGACAAAAATACGTTGTTGAAAGCTTAGCAGACTGCAATCCCGTAATGTTGTTTGAAAAAATATTTGATCATGATGTAATGGATTTGATAACAACTAATAGTATCAGTGTGTGAGCCGTTCGTCATCCTCAGCGGCAATAATGGTCATAATCCTGAACGGATGGAAAACCCACTGCGATGTGTTATCTGTCACCAAAGAATTCGCCGGTGTTGCGAAATATGTTTGAAAACGCTATGTGTTGAACGACCTTGTTTCAAACAATTTCACTCCTAAAGCGCCCACTGTACACGGCTGAGTACACCCCTAAAACTTGATATGTACAATTTTTTTTTTCATTTTATCTTCTTATATAACATGTTTTATCCCTTATGGAGTAATAAATAGAAAAACAATAGAAAAATATACTGCAGTTTCATTTTGGGCGTTAATGGGTTAAAGCTGATTTTTTTTTCTAATATGATGATATATGTCTGCCTGCGAAATAATAGCCGCAAATTAGCGGTGCCATCTGTTAAAACGCGAGATAACCGGGATAAAGTGTTCTCAGCCGGCACATTTAATAATATTTATTTCAAAAAATAAGTCGGATTCCGACAAAATAAAAATTGCACGTTATCAAGTATATGTTTTTCTTTTATTTAAATGTTTTTAACTAACTTTTTGCTTGGGGATATGTTCAATTCAGTAAATTTTTTTTTCATTGCATATATTATAAATTTAAGAGAATTTTGAGCCTCGAAAATGACTCTAAAATGAATGTGTCAACCTTAGCTCAGTTATCTTGTTGTGTATTCACATTGAATTATCACTTCCTTTAACAATGAAGAAAAATATCGTGATGAAACCGGCTCACCTAAAAGTTCTTATGAATTTCTTAGGTGTGTAGTCGGCCAACCCGCACTAGGCCAGCGTGGTGGACTACGGCGTAAAAACCCTCTCAAATGGTAGAGGAGACCCGTGCCCAGCAGTGGGACGTGTATGGGTTGATGATGAATAAGTTTTAGCGTCATCTGGGCAAAAACAGTGTTTTTCGAACCCCTTAGAATTGATGAAAGACCCATCGTACAACTATGTAAATTACCAATTATTTTAGGAAATATTGTTATCTAAAAAGTTAATTAAGAACATTTAAACATTTTTGCGTAAATTTTGATAAGTAACAAGATAACTGAGCTAAGGTTGACACAAATTCATTTTAGAGTCATTTTCGAGGCTCAAAATGCTGTTAAATTTATAATATAATATGCAATGAAAAAAAAATTACTGAATTGAACATATCCCCGAGCTAAAAGTTAGTTAAAAACATTTAAATAAAAGAAAAACATATACTTGATAACGTGCAATTTTTATTTTGAAGGAATCCGACTTATTTTTTGAAATAAATATTATTAAATGTGCCGGCTGAGAACACTTTATCCCGGTTATCTCGCGTTTTTAACAGATGGCACCGCTAATTTGCGGCTATTATTTCGCAGGCAGACATATATCATCATATTAGAAAAAAAATCAGCTTTAATTTGATACCAAAATCATCCGAGTACGTTATGAGTGTATAAAAACTCCATAATGTTACCTGTTTGCACCTGGCTGCGGGGTAGTTGCGGCTGAGTGTGGAACGGCACCTATGGATTTTAGAATTCTGTACAAGCATAGCTACGACGTGGATCATATTTTATTTAAAAACGAAGTGCATGAAATTTTATTCCAAAAATAAATTTTCATTAATTTAATTAAAATTACTTGCGGGCATATTTTGCCTGGCTGCGGTATATCAGTGTATTCTCCTATTCATACACGAATGTAAAAATGTGTGTTTGACCCACGTCATAATGTATGTAGTAATTTCGTGGTGGGATCTTAGGCTATATGAAACGCTCGAAACGCCGCTTGAACAGCTGTGCAGCGGAATGATTTGCTTAGGTCTGCGCGCAGCGTTTTATCTCTTAAGCGACTTTGCTAAGCCTTTGTGACATGACTGATCGTTAAATGTAGCTTTAACATAAAAAGCATCAAATTTGTAAATATAGTTAGGAATATCTTTCAATATGTATATATTTGCGAATTGATAAAATTCGGTTAAGTTACAAGGCCAGCGTTGTGGACTAAGGCCTACCAGTAGTACGTACACGCCATACGGGATCATAATGAATGGTCGTAAAAAAGTTACTAAAGAACTGAATTAAATCAAAAGTTAATACATGCAAGGTTATCAACAGGCTTTGTGAAGCACAGATTAAGAGATAAATCACATAAGCCGAAAATCCTAAAACACCCCGATGCGAAATTGATTGCTGTGTGATTCACTACATTAACGAGTAAGCATAAAGCCCCACGTGCAGTCTACGCCCGACTCTAGAGGGGACAGCGCGCGTCCCACACAAATACGTACAAATAACCAAATTATTTACAGTGTATTCACAACATGGCGCGATTATTGTACATCATTTTGTTTTCCTGTTTACTGAAGGTTTCTTTGCAAGTAAGTACCTTTTTAATAACTCTTAAATTTGCTTTACTATTATTTTTTTAAGGAAATTGTATTTTTAAATAATGATAAGTTAAAAGTGGCTTAAATTGAGGGGCTTTTTTAAAAATAATGGTTAAAAAGTATTGAATCATATGTATATGGCAATTTCTATGGCGGAGCTGGGTGACATTATGGTCCGACAGACCCATAACTGAGATCAAAATTATTCATAGGCTCAAACATGTCATGGTTTTCTAACAAATCCAAAGTTAAAATTATTTTAATGTTATTATTTTATCACCTCCGAGATAAGGCAATAACATTATTTGTTTTTTAATGTAACTTCAATTATAAATATTTAATAGCATATTACAAATATACAAATAATTTGATGTGATGGCCTCAACGATTGGGCGCGCGATCGAGACAACAATCTCAGCGGTTGCGGGTTGAAACTTCAGGCATGGGTTCGCAATAAAATACCCGTACTTTGAAGGCGAAGACATACATTGTGAGAATATTTCTACACCTTGTTTATTTATTTATTGGTAGGATTTTTATGTGTGCAGTCCGCAAACCCGCACCAGGAGCAGACAAGATCGGCGCCTAGAAGTGCGACATAAATATCTGTCACATAAATTTATTTAATGTTCTAAAAACTGTTTGTGGACCTCGTACTACTTATCTTACCATAAGTTGTAAATAAAAGGTTCGAATCAAAGATAAAATACATTTCTAAAATATTTGTCCTACTGAGATTTAACAGCAGTTTAGAACCTAAAGAGGCCGTTTAAATGAGTCAAAACTCAAAGCAAATAAAATAAAAGAAGGTTTTTCTGAAACATCACTACCTTATCACATTTGAAGCTATGTGCAAACATGCGACATAATTATACCATTCGTAGCTGTATACATGCCGTTCTTAGAATCATATAACACTGAGTCATTACATTATTTAACTATTTAAGCAGTTCGGTTGGCTGGACGATAGCTTGCGGAACGAAAGACCGCGGTTTGATCCCTGCTCAGTAACAAATATTTGTATCGGGTCTGGGTATGAGACCGAAAACTCTTACGCATTTTCTGGTTCCCACGACACAATATTACAAGTAATTCTGATCACATAATAAGTTCAGAATTCCATACATATGTATGTGTGCGAAAGTTGGTTGATGTAAGAGCTACCTTATAAAAATACGACTGAAAATCTCGCAAAATGGCAGTTCACTCTGAAGATCTTTTAAGACCAAACCCTCATATTTAGGATTTCGATTTAACAAGTAGTCAGAAAAATTCATGGAATAAAAAACGTTCTTTGAAAATTAAAAGTTTTTGTCATGAACATCGTAACTATATTCAAAGCCTTTTCGCATCATTCTTCCACAGAAAGTAATGTAAGTGTACCTAAAGTGAACGAGTATAATTATGAACTACATACATAGGTAATAGCAGCGATGTAAAAACTGAATATGATGATTGCTACGTGACTCACGTATAAAAATCTTTAATTTCTTCTTGACCTAGATTTAATTCACTGAATCTTATGATCAGTAAGCATAAAAGAGAACCTATATTATAATATTATTTATACTCAGCCTATCACCGTCCGCTAAACGTAGGCCTACCCAAGAAAGCGCCTACCTTTATTAATAGGGCAATATTCCAATTTCCTGGAGGGCCCTTCAAGCCCTCCCAATTTGGAGGCGTCCATAATTGGACGGTGCGCTGGGCGGCAGCGGACCATTTAGGGCACTTCTGGCCCTGAGGTGCCGCAAAACCGGCCTAAATGCGCGTGATGGTCACCGAGAGGTTTCAGTCGGTATGCTGGCGTAGGATTTTAGTTAGGGACCCAACTCAGGTAAGCGGACAAATGTTCTGCGCACCGAGTTGGTAGGCCAGTGACCCCGACATACCCCTCACGGCCTCCCCCGAGGTACCGAGCAGGGGAGCTTAAGACGCTTTCCTTTTGTGAAAAAAAAAAATCCAATTTCCTCGCAGTAAAAAAAAAAATAAAAGTAAAGCTATGACTTTGATATTACAACAAATTATGTTAAGGCAATGGGCAGCTTACGTCACAGCTCAAAGATCCTGGAAGAATACATAGGGACTTTTAGATGCACGTTGTCAAAAGGTTAAATTTGAAATGTTTACGAAGGCTTAGGAATTAGAAATACATAGGTGCTTTAAGTTGACGATGAATAATTGAAATTGATGTAATGCCTTCCATGTTCAGCGCTCAACACCTCAAGACACTGAATATGTAGCCGCTGTGGTAGAATACCAAGTCTCTGATGACGTCGAACAAAACCGTCAGAATTACATTCAACATATAGAAGAAGCTGCTAGACAGGTAATGATTCACTTTGTCCATTATGTAGCACATTATCAACACTAATCCCATATAAAATTTGTTTCCTATATCTTAATCGATGAACACGACTTTAATTTCGCAGAACTTTGTAAACTGTTAATAGGTTTTTACGCGATAAAAAGTAGAGGTAATTGCCAAAGTTAGTTTTGGATCGTACATCTTGATTGGAATAGAGCGCCACTAGAGTATCTTGTCAGTTCTTCTCTGGCTTTGATTCTCTTCCAATTGGGTGGTAAACTACATTTGAGATGACTTAATCAAGGTGAGGTACCTTATAGAAATTTTAGTGATTCAATAAATAATTTCATTTCATGATGTACGGACGAGTTTAAATACTTCATCTGGATTTATCAATATTATTTCATAATTAAGATACACACGGATAAACCCGGTTTAAATAATAATGAATTGACCATGATTTATGTATAGGAAAAAATTTATAGGTATCAAGTTCGTCAATTCACTTTGGGAGACAACACGATGCATTCCAATCACTTTTTTATGCCAAGATTTGGCGCGTGATTTTGAATAAGGCAAGCATAGCTGAAATATAAGTACATGAATAAGTCTGCACAATTGTGGCTCATAGTGTGCCTGATTCCATACGATGCATTTTTGTACATACATACATACAACCTTACGCCTCTATTCCCCGAAAGGGCAGTCAGAGGGCATTTCTGCACCCACATTTCGCCAGGTATGCATCAGTCCCACGTAATAGGGGGCGAGTCTGTTACCGTTTTTCGGGCACGATTCCAGACACTGTGCTTCTACCGAGAATTTCCTAATGGTAAAACCCAACAACACTTTGCCCGACTCGGGAATCGATCCCGGGACCTCTAGATCGCACGGCACATACTAGTACCACGAAACCACGAGGCAGTCATTTTTGTATAGAAGTAATTTAAGGTGACTGACTGCGCATTCCTAATAATATATTTTATTCCAGAATGCAGATATTGTGGTGTTCCCAGAATTGACGTTGACCAACGACTCGGTACACTTTCCCGTTCCGATGCATAGTCTTCTGCAGCAATACCCGATACCTGCTCTCCATCCAGATCTGTACGATTATGTAAGTAAAATAAGCTTTACATATAAAGTGATGTATCATAGACAACTTCAAATACACCGTGTAACGAACGACGTCTTTCAGTCGAGCTTGGTGTCATTGAAGGGGCCTCGTGATCTTTACTTTCGCTGATTTTTCCTTATTTTGTTGTCTTGTCTAATTTCCGTAATTATCTACAGCAGGTCAGAAAAATTATTAAACGGAGAACGTTTTCCTATTATAACAACATTCTAGATAGTTTCTTCTTCCTCCGGTCTTCACCGCTTATAGTACATATGTTTAAAAACATATCGAAGTATGGTAGGATGGGATCACGATAGAGGAAGTCAAGCAATACAAGTCTATGTAGCTCATACTTTTTAATAAGTTAAGGGGAATATATTCTTACAATTATTAAAAAGCCAGTCGATTACTGGAAGATATTGTCTACGCCTTCTTATTGCTAAAGAGTTCAGGAAACAATTTAGTAATTATTAACAATTACCCCAGCTTCTGGTGTCGATGTCGTCGGCGGCGCGCAACAACTCTATCTACGTGGTGGTGAACGTGCGCGAGCTGTTGGACTGCAGCCGCAACGACACGGGCGAGCTCTGTCCCAACAGCACGCAGTACGTGTTCAACACCAACGTCGTCTTCGACAGGACCGGACGGGTTATAGACAGGTATCATTCTATTCAGCTGGGTTTTAACTATTTAAGTCCAAAAAATATACGAAATCATCCAAATAATATAGATAATGCACGTCGAACATCAATTGGTCAAAACGTCAATGTTTCAATTAACATTTTAATTGCTTCTTTATTCTTGGCTACAGTTGTAGGAAAAAGAACTACGTGAGTCAATAAACAGTTCCATCAACATTCAATAACTCATTGAATTTACAGATACCGTAAGATTAACTTGTTCGGCGAGCCCGACCACACGCCAGCCCTGCGACCAGACTTGGGCCACTTCGAGACTGACTTTGGAGTCACATTCACCCACTTCATTTGCTTCGACATATTGTTCCAAGTGCCCGCAATCCAGGCGGTTCAGAGGCTACGTGTTTCCAATGTCATTTATCCCACTATGTGGTTCTCTGAATTGCCTTACTTGACTGGTGAGTTTTTGTTTTCAGTTAAAATAATTATTCCGATTATATATGTATTTAAATATATTTAATTTATTAATTTGTGTTCAACAGCCGTGCAGATTCAAGAGGCTTATGCGTACGCGATGAATGTCAATTTGCTTGCTGCTGGAGCGACCAACGTTTATGTCGGATCGGCTGGTAAGCTGGCATTTATTTATTTTTGCTTTCTTGATTTTAAATCAAATTTTCTCAAATTAAATACATTTAATGTTCAAAAAATTGCCAGCGCACATACTGATTTTTTGATTCCGTTTAAAAAAAAGTAGTAATGTAGTTTTTCGGGTAATTGGATTTTTCTGTTTTCAGGTTCAGGAATTTACTCCGGAAGAGCTGGCGCTCTGGTCAGCATTATGCCAAGCGCGCCTACCACTCGACTCCTTGTCTCAAGGGTGCCTAAAGTACCGGGACAGGTAAGCAAATAAGGAGATATTTTCATAAATACCGTCCTAGCCCTCTTCTTGACATTGTTGATTCAGATAAACAATACTTTCATAAGATAAATGTGTTAAACGACAAATACTGCTGATTTTTTTCTTCATGCACCAACTCCCTATGATATCCAAAACCTTGCCCCAATGTTTTTTTTATAGCAGAATGGAATGATTCCAGTAAATACATGTCCATAACCGATTATTCATAGAAACAATACAATAATTTTGAATGTTGTCTTAACAGGTGTCAGGATCATACCTAGGACCCATTCGTGACACTCCTGCTTCATACGACCAACTACCATTATTAACAGACTCTTCCATTGTCAGTCACGTTAGCAGACAATTGACCTCGGGGTCTCACGAGTTCGTTCTCGAAGAAGGTGACGTCAGCTGCAGATTTAACGTCACACTGAGGTTGGGCGGCGGAGAATCGGTAAGGCATAGAAAGAAAGTCTAGACGAATGTTATAGAGCTTTTTATCTCTAAATTAAAAAATTGACATCAACGACTCAACAACACCGAAATTGACCGAATCAATCGAAATTAAAATAAAGATAATTTTCGATGTGTTTAGGTATGGAAATAAAAGTTGACATAATAATGTCGGTGTATCTTACCTTTAAAAATAATAAACGCGACATTTTTAATAAATCGAATTGTAATGATGATAATTCCCAAACATTTACCTTAACTGATGAATAATTTTGCTTTCGACTTTGTGGTACTAAGTAAAAAGTATCTGTAACTAATATGTTAGTGGTAGGTAGGTAGTAGGACGACAGGCTTAGTGACACCATAATCAAAGGGTTTTTCAAGTGGTGAATATTCAGTTTTGGTTGTGGTCTAAATACAGGTGTGGATATTTTATCGTGAAAATACTTTGCTCCTTGGTTGTGGCTAATATTACATTATGAATCAAATTGTAATGCATGATAATAGGGCGCCAGTGTACTCATATGGTATTTAAAAGGTAAGTAGGATTTTTTTTTAATGTTCTTATTCATTGCTATTAATATTCGTGTTGCTTGCTGCTACTGTTATTTGCTCTCCGGGTTTCTTTTATGTTTTTGCATCGTGCGTACAATTTTTGTTTGGAAATGGTTCGTAGTAACAGACCCACTATTACTCTTTTATTAGTGCTGTTTGAAAATAATCACGTTTCAATAATGCTTGTTTGGATAATACTGCTTCCTTGAATTAAAATATAATAATTTTCATTTAATCATATTCGTTCTACAATCCATTTATAAAGCGTAAAAAAACGTTTGCTATCATGAAAACGACGCTTTACTCGTACATTTCTGGGTAAACGGTTATCAATGGATGAAAAGGCATAATGAAGTAAATATTGATTTCCTACGTATTTTCCTACTATATAATAACGGGATTATATTGCCTATATATTAATTATATATAGGCCTATGTCTAACAGTGGACGAAATAAAGGATGATGATGATGATGATTGATGAACACAATAATTGTACTTTTTATTGCTTTTTTGTTTGTCTCATACATAACGCCTCTTTTTTATTTAAACTTCTTACTAGAAACTATTGTATGGAGTTTTTGTTCCCAGTACCCGTATTTCCGAGCAATGATTCAAGACGGCACAAACATGTATCCACATCGGGAAATCGGAGTAGCTTTTTGCAGTATTGTTGCTTGCAAAACAAAAGAAATTGAATCGTGTGGTTATTTGTAAGTATCTACATCAAATTTATGGCTGTTCTTTTTAAACCAATGAGAATACTATTTTTCTTATTGGAATGGCCGTTAGATCTCTACATTATGATATATTTAGACGTAATATATTAAACCTTATTATGAGATTTAATCGATCTCTCGAATCGGTCGATCAAAAGACACATTTAAACTTCATTTTAAATATTTAACATTTATTATTATTCCTGTTATAAAATAATTTTATATATTTTTTTTCAGATATAGCATAGATCGCACTACCGTTGAAGTGGTACAGCTGTCCATAGAAATGACAAGTTATCGCAATTCGTACAACAAGACTCTGGAATGCGATAACATAGTGTATTTTCCAATATCTGTCACCAACAGCAAATTCCCCGAGGGTCCTAAAGATTTTACATTCTATGAGGAAAACCAAAACGAGATTTTCTCTTCCCAAGATGGCGGACATGAACAAAATGGCGGCAGCACTAAACTAGTGCTCAAGCTGAATAAGCCTCAAAAGCAATTAGTTTCTTTCGGAATCTGGGGAAGGATATATTTAAGAGACGTAGATCATAGACAAAAATTAACAGAAGAAGATAAAATCAAATTGAGGGTTATCGGAAAAACAATATATGCACCTATTGAATACCAAAAGGAGAAAATGAAACCTGTAATCAAGAAACATAAAAAATATTTATTTTAGACGTATGTAGACAAGTATTTTTGTTAATATTAACGTCAAATATTAAAAGTTCATATAAAAATAGATTGGATTAATATATTTCAAAAATAAAATGTACCTATTAAAAATTCGACCCTGACCAGGTAAGACTAAAAATATATTGTTACAATATATGTTTTAAGATTGGTTAAAATTATTTTATTTACTTACAAACACATGTTGTATGTATGTAAAAATTTCTTTCTATTTTTGATGAGGGTATTAAGTTACTCCATTATTATTTATCAAGGAAATACGAAACTTAATATCAAGAGTTTTAGAATGTATTGACGACGCCATTAAATATAACGTTAGATTATACTGTATTTCTTTCTCCAATATTAATAATGTCTTACAACAGCACAATTTGTATCAGCTCATATAAGTCCCACTGCTGGGCATAGGCTTTCTACAGTAGAATGGGTTTTATGCCTTAGTTCACCTCGCTGGCTTAGTTCGGATTATTATTTACTAGCTTTTGCCCGCGACTCCGCCCGCGTAGACTCCTGAGTTAATTGCAGAAAGATTTTTGCATTTACAACATGTTTATCCCACGGGAATACATTTTCCAGGATAAAATTATCCCATGTTAATTCTGTGAGCCCTACATATCTCTATACCAAAAATCATTCAAATCGGTTTGGTAGATCCAGAAATACCCATTCCTACGGGAATACTACATTTTCCGGGATAAAAAGTATCCTATGTCTTATCCTGATGTATAAGCTATATTATTGTAAAGTTTCGTTAAAATCCAATCAGTAGTTTTTACGTGAAAGCGTAACAGACAGACAGACAGAGTTACTTTCGCACTTATAATATTAGTATGGATAGGTACTATACTTTAAGGAAAGGGAGGGTAAGAAGAACTATTAATCCTAACTGAAGTTGTGGTCTACACCGATATCTTACAACCGTTTTTATCTTTCGGTTCTTTGCATCAACCCTATATGAAATTCTAATTGGTATAATTTCTTGCAGTATTACAGGTACAGAGCTGTCGTCTTCGACGGGGTGCGAGCTTTCGGGGACTTCGGTACAGCTGGCGTCAGGTCCTGTGGCGTTATCGCATGCATCGGCGACGCGCTTGACTCTTGTGGGGAGAGGTTCGTACATTGGTCATTGCATACATACTCTTGCTTGAGCTATGTGGAAGGATTCTGGGTTAAGAAAATAAATGACGTTTAATAAGGAAGACTTTTGATACCTGGGGCGACAGATTGCTACCTATTATTATTATCAACCTATTTCTTAAAGTTGGAGTGGCACGATAAAAACCGTGTGTATTGGTACTGTATGGAATGTTAACAATAAGAAATTAAATAACAGTTTGTAAAATATTTTAGTCTTTTCGTGTAAAACCTGTAGATATTACCTAAGCTTTGCGAATTATGAATATGTAAAATGTGGCTTTCATAAATGAGCTTTTTTAACTTTCTTTTCCAATTATGCTTGAAATCAAATTCAATTTTCAATATTTTTTCAGGACCCTACTGTATGCTGTAAACAGGACGGCAACATTTGAGCAGTTGAGGATAGAAGCAACCATGCCGACTCCAGTTATGGACACTAGTCTATCCGCCGACGGGTTTGTTGTCTATCCGATGTCGGTCACTACAGCCGTACTGCCGCTGGATACATCAGATTATCAATACAGTACTGCAGTTTCTGGTAACACCACAGTCCACACGTATACATTGAATAATTTCAATGTTGAGTTATATTCGTTCTCTCTTTGGGGCCGAGTGTTTGCTCGAGATGGGGATCAGCCGTCACCTCCCGTCCCTGATTCGGCAAATGTACATTTACTAAGTGGGGTTTTGCTGATCCCTTTGCTTGTTAGTACTCTGAATATATTTTAGACAAATACACAGGATGTATTCTGACTGTAATCGGAAACTGAGGTAGGTAATTTTTGCGTTAATGAAAATTCCGACAAAAGATAAAAATTTTAACGTTTTCCATACATACCACGTACATTTAATACCGATGATTGGATGGAAAACGTATTTTTTTTTATTTTTGTCCTTTTTTTCTTTAAAACCAATGGATTTGTGATCACCGTAACCATATATTTCCTGCCCTAGTTCTCGATAACGGTCTGAATACACCCTGTAGGTATATGAAAGACCGTCATGTCAAAATATTTTGTAAATTTCGACGCAAGAAATATTTTTCCATCTTTACTTTGCGAGGGTCGTAATGTATTAGATCGCTTTACTATTTTAATTTATAAACTGTCACTGAGAACATTTGAATAACATTAGACGTGAAATAGACAGTATTTATATAGGGACTAGTGTCGCCCCTTGTCAGTCATCTTTTCGTTCCATCACGATTATACGACCAGTAATAAAAATTCCAAACGAAAATGAAAAGCTGGTTGGAAAAAATTGGTTACCACAAATTAAGTGTTGATATTACCCGCTACCCCAGTTACTAAGAAGCGGCTGTGTTAAATATGATAGTCTAATCGTAGATTCGGCACGTTCGGGATGCTGATATTTCCTTTCTGGTCTTATTCAGATGCTCATGTGTTCATTTATTTGCAAGTCAAGTCAACGTTGCTACTATTATGTAATATGCAGGTTTTGTAGGTACTACGGCTATGCGTTGGCCGCATCGAGACAAAAGAAATCTTAAACAGCATTGTTATTGTGTGATGTTAAGAGATTAAATAAATGTGATATTTGCATACGAAATGTGAAGTTGTGAATTAAATATGTTGTATTACTATTTAAATTGTTATCTCTTATACAATTTTGTACTGTTATGAAACCATAAAAAAAAATATGTTGAAATACTTCATGTGTGATTTATTTAATTCTTATTGTGTTAGTAACAGCATTTAGAATTTCTTTTTCATGGAGTGTCATCATCAGTCCAAATACGTCCCAAGGGTTAGGCCCTAGTCCAACACGTCCCAGTGCAGAGATTGTAAATGTTGGAATTTAATTACATCTGCAAATAATTTTGTAAGAAAATCTTTACCAAAAATAATGATATCATGTTGTATTATCAACGCGTGATGTTTACTTATTTGATAAAATATCACTGTTTAGTTTTCAAATACGAGAAATACAAACATACCTATATACACTCTCAGCTGTATTCTTATATGGCTGAGGTAAGTCGGTTTAATGTCTAAAGACCTGTCCAGTGCAATCTAAATGAAGTGTCAAACAATTCAAAACTACTAAGGAAAATTATCTAACAGATAAACTACGTGGGTACAGTAACATATTTCCTGAAGCCTTTCGGAAAGTCAGAGAACCATTTCAGAGCCATAATTTCCGATAACGCTGACGTGAGATTTAGATGTCTAATGTTCTATCAGTTTAAGAACAATTTTACAGTTGATCTGCAAAATAATTTATATCACTCATAAAATTTAGAACTTGAAGATAAGGCTCGCCATCGAGATATAATTTCTGGTTTCGTGGGTTCAAATCTCAGGAACAATGCGACTTTTAAAATTATGTGGGCTTTCACAATATCTAGAACTTTAACGGTATTGGAAAACATCGTAAGGAAAGCTGCATTACTAAAACTTCTTATGAGTCGAGTCCTAAAACCCGCCTTAGGGCGTGTGGTTTTAATATGACGAAATCAGATTATAGCTGCGGCAATCACAAACCCGTTTGGGCTTTATCATCAACCCATATAAGTCCCACTGCTGGGCACGGGTCTCCTCTAACATTGAGAGGGCTTAGGCCATAGTCCACTACACTGGCCTCGTGCGGGTTAGCGGACTACACACCTAAGAAATTCCTAAGAACTTTTAGGTGTGCAGGTTTTATCACGATGTTTTCCTTCACCGTTAAAAGAAGTGATAATAAAATGTGAATACACACATAACTTCGAAAAGTCAGAGGTGTGTGCCTGGGGTTCGAAACCGCGACCGCTTTGATTCTTGACCGCGTGCCTAAACCTCGAGGCCATCACTGCTTGCCGCCGTTTGGGCTTAAAAAAAAATAAATGTAAAACACGTTTTCGACACAACTATCGGTATTAAATGTATGTGGTTTGTATGGGAACCGTCAATTTTTTTATTATTTGTCAAGATTTTTTTTAATTGCCAATGGGTTTAGTATCACCGGAGCAATTACCTGCCCATATTTCCAAACAAGGTCTGAATGCACCCCTTATATTCCATTTTAATTTATGTTACATACATATATAAACTTCCTCGTGGTCTTGCGGTACAAGTATGTGCCGTGCGATCAAGAGGTCCTGGGTTGGATTCCCGGGTCGGGCAGTGTTATTGGGTTTTTTCCATTAGGAAATTCTCAGTAGCAGCACGGAGTCTGGAAATGTGCTCGAAAAACGGCAATAGGCTCGCCCCCTATTACGTGGGACTGATACATACTTGGCGAAATGTGGGTGCAGAAATGCATCTCTGCCTACCCCTTCGGGGAATATAGGCGTGAGGTTATGTATGTGTATAAACTCACGCCTGTATTCCCTGATGGGGTAGGCAGAGATGCATTTAGAGTATGTATCGGTCCCACGTAATAGGAGCCTATTGATGTTTTACGGGCACCTTTAATTAAATTTATTCTCATAAATAAATGAGCCTCTGAAATAACTTAGCGGATGAGCGATGAGTAGATGATAAAAGACTAGAGACACAAGGTCATCGGGGATAGACGGCTTTGCGATACAAATTATCAGATATTTAATGCAATAGCCAAGAGTATTTGATACCACGATAAAATCACTATGCGAGTTTGTTACATTTATACTTTTATCAATGCGCTCTAAAACCCACCTTATGCGTGAATCTACGTGCATTCGGCGCCTGGCTCGAGTGCGGACAGCGCGCGTCCCACACAAATACGTGCAAATAAATTAAATCAAATTATTTACAGTGTAGTAACAACATGGCCCGTTTGTCGTGTATTATTTTGTTGTTATGTTCACTAGAGGTTTCTTTGCAAGTAAGTTAATAAATTTTATTGTTGACTATGGGCAAATGGAAAGTTACAGAGACTTGTTTTCTTAATTAATGTCGGAGAGATGTTGTTTTTTTAATAAACGAAACATTTGAATTGGACCAAAAAAGCGACAGGAATCTAATGATTAGTGCAGTTTATCACAAGTTGACATTTTTATTTCGGCATATTTACAGCTGACCTGATTTTCAACATCATGCATATTTTACTACAGAAAGTAATATGAATTCTACAAAACAATATATAAGAAAAAAAAGGTATATAGTTGGCTATAAAATTAAGTTAGGAACTTTGGCATTGTGAAGAATCAACGATATACCTAAATGTCAATATTTTTCTAAAGCCTAATGCACCAAAAGAGTTTACTTCTGAAGTATATGCTAGAAATTTTAAGTAAAATGTGATACTTCACATTTCTTAGCAGTTCGATTTTCATGATGATGATTGTAAGAAAAATAGCATTCCTTTGCGAGACACTCAACTGAGAGAGATCCCTACAACCACTATATGTTCTATATTTAGGTTTCAGAAATAAGAAAACATAAAAAAAATATAAAATCCTTATTTAATCTAAACGTTACATCACAATTGAGTCTTATATACTAAACAAGAAAACGACAATCAGAAATAGGTTTATATAACTCATTACAAAAACACCAATCGAATACAATTAAAAATAGAGTACTCACATGAATTACAGCCAACACAATTTAAGAAATTAAATAACAAAATAAGTCACACCGAATACGTCCAGCACGGTCGGATGCCAAAGCAAGAAAGAACATTGCCCAGTACCTACACCGCTTTATATAGAGATTGATAACAATATAGAGGGGTAGTTCCTATAATTGTAGAGATTGATAAAAATGTAGAGGGGTAGTTCCTAATTCGGCTTCTCCTGACACCGAGGCGTCCTCGTCTCGACTCGCCCCGAAGTCCAGTATCAGTCCTCTGCAGCACTACAGGCTCCAGAGGGTCCAGCAACGGGCTCCGGATGCGGCGTTGATAGTTTTACGTCACAGTCCGTTTGCTCTTCTTCATCTAGAATTTAACAAAACAAACATCAATCGTAACACATACGTATAATGAGCTGAATAGATCATGTACACTGTCACGCAATAAATGAAATACAACAGCAAACACAAATCAACTGAGAGCTCTCATTTCCCCATAATACCATGTCCGTTAGTCCTTGGCCTCCGTTGTAAAGTAGGTTACGGCAACCTCGACAGCATCAATATTCTGTGAACAGAGCAGCAGACAATAGGCGTCCCCGTTGTCCGCAAGGACCATACGTCCTCCACATGACCATAAGTCATAGCAGGTAGCCAAGCACTGAGGATCATACGTCCCACTACACGAAGCACAGTGCAATTTTATTTATCATGTTGCAAGCACTGAGGACCATACGTCCCTCTACCCGTAGCACAGTGCATAAATTAGTTATATGTAGCACAGGACACATCGTCTTTAAGACCAAACGTCTTCTGCAAGTATCAGACCTTGATAGCCTAGTTGCCATGACCCAAAGGCGAGAGAGAGAGAAAAACTGTATGAAGCAGATAGAACAAACCCTAAATAGTAATAGTCCTACACTACACTACGAGATATACAAATAAACAATGTTAGGTAGCTTTAAATTTTTAAGCAGTTTAAGTTTAGGGGCATAAGGTACATGACAAACTAAACTTTTACTCAAGCTAGATACCAAAACTCACTTACTTTGGAAAAAATCAGCACAGGACTCAGGGCACCACTCCCCACGCCAAGGGACAAGGTACTCCGCAGCAGCTTGGGTCGTTTTGCCATAGGAGCAGCCCAGCAGCGTCAATCGGTAACGACCATTAGGCAGTACTTGTGTGACCCTATACGGTCCTCTCATGCCGGGGTCCAGCTTGCCTGTCGACTGTGAATACTTAATGACGAAAACTAAATCATTTTGCTGAAACACACGTGGCGGTTGCCTTTGCTGATTTACTCTCACATCTTGGGCAGCTTGATTGCGAGCTAGGAGCTCACTAGCCCTGGCTCTGCATAGTTCTCTCCACGTCTCATGATTCTGTGACATGTCAATGGCCACGTCGCGAATCAAAGCCCGAACAACAGGTGTAGTTGCATCAGACCCGATGAGCAGCTTCAGTGCAGATGCTTGGGTGGTTTTCTGTTTGGAGATATTTATCACCAACTGAAGCCTCCACAGTTGTTCAGACCACGAAGCATTTTTGTTGTTAACCTCTATACGAAGCATGTTAAGAATTGTACGAACATATCTTTCTACTTGTCCATTGGCATTGTGCATATCTGGTGTAACATAATGTATCTCGCAACCAAAGCGTGACAACAAGGTTTTAAATTCGGTGGACTCAAACATTCGCCCGCGATCGGTAACGAGTAGCTTTGGAGTTCCAAACAAAGATATGGCATTCGTAAATGTACGTTTTAGTTCGGCTACATCCTGACTACAAATAGGGTACAACAAACAATATTTCGTAAAGGAATCTACCATTACCATTATAAATTTATAGCCATTACATCGGGGTAAAGGACCTAATACGTCTAAGTGTAACGTCTCAAATGGAGCATTTGGTTTTGCCCATGAAACAATAGGCTGGTGGGGCGCCCTAGGGATACGTTTCATAGAAACACACACGAGACAGTGCTTTATGTATTTGGCAACAAATTGGCGAAGCCCCGGGAACCAGAAATATCTAAGGATTAAGTCTAGACTCTTTTCCGCGCACAAATGCTCATGCTCATCGTGGAAAATTCTGAGCAAACTTAAACGATGTCCTTTTGGAACAAAGCACAAGAGTCTAGGCTCTTCACCTACAGGAGAGTATCGGTAGTACAGAATGTTATTCTTGCACACATAACGTTGGGGATCCAATTTACCTTCTTGTAATTCTTGAATAAGATTTAGAGTCTCTGTGTCAGCTGACTGAGCTATTTGTGCCCAATTACGCGGCCTAGTGATGATATGAACTTTGACAGGAATTGGGTTGCGGCTAAGGTAATCTGCATGTGACATTTGACAACCCTTTCTATACTCAATTGTAAAACTGAAATCCTGCAGGTAGACCCACCAACGAGCTACGCGTGGAAGCAGGTCCTTCTTTTTCTCTGTAGCTTTGAGAGCGTTGCAATCACTCACAATTTTGAAAGTAATTCCTATTAAGTAATGACGAAAATGTTGCAACGCTCTTACGACCGCCAAAGTTTCCAGTTCGTATGAATGGTACCTGCTTTCAGCGCCCTGTGTGGTCTTACTAAAATACGCTATCACGTGTTTTAAACCGTCTTGTTTAATCTGCATCAATACTGCGCCATAGCCAATACTACTGGCGTCAGTATGGACTTCAGTAGGTAATGCCGGATCAAAAATAGAGAGAACTGGAGAACTTGTAAGGGTTAATATTATTTCTCGTTTAACCTTTTCCTGTTCAGGCCCCCAACGGAACACGACATCTCTTTTAGTCAAACGAGAAATACAGCTTGTTTTGGTAGCGTAATTTTTGATATAGCGGCGAAAATATCCCGCCAAACCAAGGAACTGTCGTACTTGTTTGACGTTACCGGGTGTAGATGAATTAACTAAGGCCGCCACCTTATGAGGGCTTGGCTTAACAGTACCCTGACTTATAACGCGTCCTAAATATTCAACTTCCGTTGTAAGGAATGAACACTTGCGAAGGTTAATAGAAAATCCTGCCCTAGTTAACGTATTCAAAACTCTTTCTAGCAATTCTATCCCTTCCCCTACACTGTTACTCATTATCAGCACATCATCAACGTAAACCAACACATTACCGGCCACTATATGTTCTCGCAAAGTTTCATTTATGATACGCTGATAAATGACAGGCGAATTGCAAAGACCATAAGGCATACGTAAATATTCGTACTGCCCTTCTGGTGTAACGAATGCAGTTCTATGAACAGAGCTCTCCTCGAGGGGAATTTGTAGGAATCCCGTGGCCATATCAAGACTAGAGAAAAATTTAAAGTTACCTAGCCTATCTATGTGATCCCCTATTAATGGTAGGGGATACCGCTCTTTTATGGTAACCCGGTTTAATGCGCGGTAATCGACGCACATTCTGTCACTGCCGTCTTTCTTCTTCACTAAGATTACGGGACTGGCATATTCGGATCTAGAATCGCGTATAATGCCCTTATCCTTGAGATCGTTTACGATTTCGCGTACTTTTAATTTCTCGGAATGTGACAGTCTGTATGGCCGATACACGATAGGAGATTTGTCTGTAACTTCTATACTCATTTTACCAGTGGTTACTGTAGTCGACGCAGTACCAGAAATTAAATGTTTTGAAAAACGATTGATAACAGCCACCAGAGAATCGCGATCAGGTCCTTGAAGAGGCGTATTAATCTGAATCTTTTCCTCAAGTGAAGTCACGCAAACTGTCCTAGAATGTGTTAAGTACTGGCGGTCCTTTGTCCGTACGTAGGTAATACCTTCGCGGTTAAGTATGTCCGTGCCTATTACAATGGAAGTAGACATATAGTGCCCGGGTACTACTACAAAGTCAGCCTCAACAGAAATTTGATCAAGCTCCACAGTAAGCGTTACATAAGAGTCGCATTCTATTATGGAATCGCTTATCCCCTTTATAGCAGCACGAGTAGTTTTCCTTTCACACGATAAGTATTTTAAGATGTCTGCCGATATTAACGAAACATTCAATGCACCGCTATCGATAAGAACATCGATAGGAGTGCCCTGGACTACTCCCGTGGTTAAATCTGAATTTGGCGTAACGCGATGTAAAGTAGGTTCAGCGCACAAGTTTACGTTTCGAGTATTACGAGGAGTAGACCTATCTTTCGCGAAACATGCCGTTTCGTTGTGACCTGGCTTCTTGCAAAACGTGCAAACTAATTTGTTACCAGAAGATGTAATAGGCTTTATTGAATCAATGCTGGGTTGTCTGGTTAAACATTGATGAGACTTATGGCCTACTCGACCGCATGTAAAGCATTTTGACTTGTGGTTATTAAATCGTTTCAAAAATTGACTGCGGGTTTCTTGTCGAACCCGTGCAGGTTTAGTATAAATCGATAAGAATGTAACTAAATTATCGCAAGTTAGGTTAGCATTAGCAGCCGCTGCTTTAACCTGAGGGTCCATAATGCCTCGTATCACAATTAATACTCTTAATTCATCGTTAAGTCCACTAACAATTTTTAACCGCAATAATGTTCTACGGGCATATTCTGCATATGAACTGAACTGGTTAGAGTTAGATTGCATTGCCTCATATAAAATATTAGCATAGTCTAATTTTTTCGAGCAAAGTGGCTTAAATTCTCGGCAAAAATTCGACCACGTCCTATCACTGGTTACCCACTCATTAAGCCAGGTGCGAGCGTCGCCTTTAAGGCAATTTGACACGCGAGAGAGACATTCAGAATCTTGCCAGTTGTTAACAACCCTAGCCCTACTAACTTCTTCACACCATGCATCGATATCATGTATCGATGGGTCGAAATTCGAAATAAAGTAACTGTGCGTGGTTGTGGTGTTTAACGATTTAATGGCGTCTACCAAAATACGACTCGAATCGGTTAGTATGGTTTCGGGATGAGAGCGCACCGACGCATCACAACCTAAAGGTGCTTCAGACGTTGCATTCTCAATTTGTCGCGTATTTATTGTGATATTGGAACCAGAAGGGTTCTCAATCAGTTTTGTCATAGTTTCCGAGGGTACATTTCCGTTAGGCGTATAGCGATTGATTTCTTGTCGACATTCGAGAGAATTCAAACGATTTAAAATAGTGTCCAAAGTTTGTTGCAATGACCCTGTGCTATCTTTCGAACGGGGTGTCTCTAAAGGAGACTTATTTCGTAATCGCGGCCTAGGAGAACGAGATCTAATGCGCCGCGGAGACCCGACCGGCGTGCGGGTCTGTCTACGTAAACGATTCGCACTACGACTTCGCGAACGTGACTTTCGGCGCGAACGGTTATGCGAAATCGACTCATTACGCGACCCATTCTTGCTTTCGCATCGACGTGACTTGTTCACACGGTAACTACGGTCATCACACATAATTAAATCAACAAAAGAAAACTAAGCAATTGGTGTTCTCGTAAAGTTATCTCTATCCTCAAAATTTAATGATTTTCTCACAAAGAATGATGGCCAATAGGGCTAATAGGAATGAATCCCACTTCTGAATTTAGGTTTCAGAAATAAGAAAACATAAAAAAAATATAAAATCCTTATTTAATCTAAACGTTACATCACAATTGAGTCTTATATACTAAACAAGAAAACGACAATCAGAAATAGGTTTATATAACTCATTACAAAAACACCAATCGAATACAATTAAAAATAGAGTACTCACATGAATTACAGCCAACACAATTTAAGAAATTAAATAACAAAATAAGTCACACCGAATACGTCCAGCACGGTCGGATGCCAAAGCAAGAAAGAACATTGCCCAGTACCTACACCGCTTTATATAGAGATTGATAACAATATAGAGGGGTAGTTCCTATAATTGTAGAGATTGATAAAAATGTAGAGGGGTAGTTCCTAATTCTATATTATTTCACTCGCCGTGCCAGTAAAAAAAACTATCATTGATAATTATCATTGATTACCTAATAAAATAAAATACAAATCACCACTAAAAGTACGTATGAAAAGATTTAAAAAACTGATAAAATGACTCTATCCATGTTCAGCAATCAAGACCAGACGACACTGAATACGTGGCTGCTGTAGTGGAATACAATGTTTCTAATGACGTCGAGCAAAACCGTCTTAACTACATACAACTTATAGAAGAAGCTGCAAGACAGGTATAGACCGTAGTCTTTTAAGATCTTAGGAACGAAAATAAATGAAATAGTTCCATAGTATTTCGCTTGCAAGTTTTACGGATGATCACAACATCATGCTCAGGTTCAACTTTCTGGTCTTTCTGGTTTTCTCTGGCTTTCACGCTTAATCTTGAATAACAACATTTTATCTTACTAACACAATAGGCGAAATATGGGGACAGTTTTTATAAGTTCTCCTCTGCCATAGTAATGAGATTTCCTATCAAGACTATGGAATATTTTGCTCCAAAATGTTGCATCATCACAAGCATATGTTACGATAAAATCTAATCATTTATTTAAAAAATCTACGTCATGCAACAAATCCACTGCATTTACATTATCTTATTACAGATTTCGTGAGATTGCTTTCAAGTACTTTAAATCTACATTGTAAACAACGAATATGAATTTGCTATAAAAATCCATTGCTTATAAACCTACCGGAATTTCAACCATTAAAATTGTGGGCTAGTTAAGTCACTATCTGAATTTCAGAATGCAGACATTATTGTGTTCCCGGAAATGACGCTCACAAACCCCACTACTAGCCTTCCCGTGCCGGTCTATGGCCATCTGCAACAATATCCGATACCAGCCCTGCAGCCCGATCTGTACGACAATGTAAGTGACATTAAAGTGGTACTAGAATACTCTAGTTTGAATCTCTACCTTAGGATTTGTGGAATGATTGATAAAATGTATATAATCATGAATAATAATTCAAATTCAGGATGACAAGTTGATATGTCCAATTGAATACTTCATACATTTAGCCTTTATCATGACTTTAATTCTAATGCAATGGAACAGTAATTGATTAGTCAATGGTTCCTCGAGTAATTGCCATTGAAAATTACCCCAGCTTTTAGTGTCAATGTCGTCGGCGGCGCGCAACAACTCTATCTACGTGGTGGTGAACGTGCGCGAGCTGTTGGACTGCAGCCGCAACGACACGGGCGAGCTCTGTCCCAACAGCACGCAGTACGTGTTCAACACCAACGTCGTCTTCGACAGGACCGGACGGGTTATAGACAGGTACCATTCTCTTCAGTTAAGGACTAGAATATAGAAGCCTGGCTTTAGCTTGCAACTAAATTGTTTTTATTACAAGTTGACATCGATTTTATGGATGAAAAAATTTAAACTGCCTCGTGGTCTTGCGGTACAAGTATGAGCCGTGCGATCAAGAGGTCCTGGGTTCGATTCCCGGGTCGGGCAAAGTGTTATTGGGTTTTCCCATTAGGAAATTCTCAGTAGCAGCACGGAGTCTGGAAATGTGCCCGAAAAACGGCAATAGGCTCGCCCCCTATTACGTGGGACTGATACATACTTGGCGAAATGTGGGTGCAAAAATACATCTCTGCCTACCCCTTCGGGGAATATAGGCGTGAGGTTATGTATGTGAATGTAAAAAAATTAAAGAAACTTTAATTACGACATCCCGATAACAGTGATGAGCTACGTTTATGTATTTTCTAAATTTGTCTAACCACTATAAAAAAATCTTGAAATTAAAAAATGAATGCTTTATTTTTTTAGTAAGCAGCAAAGTTGCCTACTTCCATTGAGTAAGCGTGGTGGACTAAAGCCTAAACATTACAGGGCGAATGGGCCCACTATCTATGGCCTATGTATGATGGTTATCAGTTATTATTGGACATTTGTACAAATATCTATGCACTGTATCGAATTTTATAAATTTATTGGATAAAAATACAATGTTGCTACCAATAGCTCTTTCACACTTTGAGAAAGAGTAGGTACATGGTTATTCCTACAAATGATCAATGCATTTTCAGATACCGTAAGATCAATTTGTTCGGCGAGCGCACCCACACGCCCGCCTTTCAGCCAGAATTAGGCCAATTCGACACCGATTTTGGGGTCACTTTCACCCACTTCATTTGCTTCGATTTGAAGTTCCAAGTACCAGCTATTCAGGCGATCCAGAAACTACGCGTTACAGATGTCATATTTACCGTTAGATGGATCTCAGAATTACCATACTTAACAGGTAAGATTTTCTAAAATTTCTATGTTTAAATTTAGGTAAATTTTCTAGGTTTACTTATTTTTGGTATTGCGAGGTTTTTTTAAATTGTAGCTATGGTATGTGATATGAGTAATAGTTATATATAAAATCTATATTTCAAAATATAAAACTGAAGAGTTTGTGTGGTTGAATGCGCTATTTTCATTAACTAGGTACTGGTTTTAATTGAAAAAATCTTTCCGGTTTGAGTAGTCCATTTATCAAGAAACGTTATGGGTTATGACGATAAATAAGGAGCATTAATGAAAAATGTTACAGAAACGAATGAATTTACATTTAGGCATAGAACTATAAGTGAAGTAAGCACTTTAATTGCAAGGCATAAAATATTTATTCAAGAAAGGTGTAGTTAAGCAATAAGACTTTAATTTTGTGTTCTACAGCCGTGCAGATTCAAGAAGCTTACGCGTACACTATGAATGTCAATTTGCTTGCTGCTGGCGGGAACAATGTCAGTAGAGGAGCATTTGGTGAGTTCATTTTCAGTAGGTACTAATTTTTGATATAGCCTTTAAATGAAGGACTATTATGAAGAAAATTGGATACATTTTGAGTAGATAAGTAAAGTGTTTCTTGATGGGAAATCGAATAATGGTATCCCGAATAAAATATGTTTTGTTTTCAGCCTATGATTCCAATCATATCTAAAAACTTTAATGTATTCTAGACCTAAACAAGCCTTTTTGATTCAGGATCAGGTATTTACTCTGGAAGAGCTGGTGCTCTAGTCAGCATCAGTCCTGGCGGGCCTACTACTCGCCTCCTCGTCTCCAGAGTGCCCAAAGTACCCGGAGAGGTATAATTTTCCACTAAGTTACAGATTTAACTGTTCGGCTGTCACCTGTTTTTAATTCCTTTTAGTTTATTTTCGTACTGATTATTTTTTTTGAGAAGGTCTTTTTATATCTACCTATTGGTTACGATTCTACGCCTGAACTGATTTGAGGATTTTATTAATATATGCGTCAAAGCAATTCCTAGTTAGAAAGAGGATTATACTTACTACACATTCATGATATTTTAAACAGAAGATACCTTCGTCACTTTCTTTCGTTTACTTATTTGAAATCAAACCACGGGTACACAATTTTTTGCTAAGTTTTTTATTTTCCCTAAAGTTTTATTTTATACCCAGGACGACGAGCCTAAACAGGCAGTTATCTTTAAATTGATTTTATTATTTTTATAGCGTTTACATGAGACATATCCAGGACATTTACACGACGATCCTGCAGACCTTGACGGAATTTTTTTATTAGTGGATCCATCCATCGTTAGTCACGTCAGCAGACAATTGTCCACTGGGTCACAAGAGTTGGTTCTTGTAGATGGAGATGTAAGCTGCAGATTCAATGTCAGGCTGTCTTTGGCCAGCGGGGAATTGGTGAGTTTAAAATATAGAACCTAGTAATGTAGGACATAACAAATGAAATCAATAGCAAAACATATTATGGTTCAAGCCAAGAAACTGTGATTTTTCGAAGTTATGTGTGTCTACAATAAATTACCATACATTTTAAAGGTGACGATAGTCTACATACCAAAATTTCTTATGAAATTCTTAAGTATGTAGTCCACCTTCCTGCACTAAGCCAGCGTGGTTGACTAAATTCATAGAGAAGCTGAATGATGTTAGCATTAATTAAGGAATGTTTATTTAACTGTTCTATGACTAAAGCCTACCTTTTTTATATGTAGTATTACAGATACAGGGCAGTTGTCTTCGATGGAGTGCGAACGTACTCTGGCGTCGCTTCAGGAGGTGTCAGAACGTGTGGTGTGGTCGCCTGTACCGACGACACACTTGATTCTTGTGGAAGAAAGTTTGTATCGTTTACTGTGTTATTTTGAAAATTAATTTTCATATACATCCTTTTTATGAAAATGAAAATAAAAATGAGAGTCCGCGAGCTTTACTTATGCGACGGCTGTTCTAAGCGTGCCAAATTAAAAAAAATCCTTAAAGTTTACAGGTACCCCCTGGATAAGGCTAGGACTATTGAGTGAATTTATTAAAACAGTCAGTAAACTTTACTAGTCTGCCAACTGCATAGGCAGGCGTCGTAGACTAAGGCCTAAATCCTCTTATTTGTAGAGCAGGCTCGCGCCGAGCAGTGGGACGTATGTGGGCTGGTGATGATGATCTATCATAAAAATTCTATTTGTAAATTGTATCAAATGAACATGATAATTACTTACGATCACACGTGTGCTCCATAATGCTCGTCGCAATTTTTTTTCCATAATTCCTTTTTCTATCACAGAAATCAAGTTGCGTTGCGATTCACCTACATAGCGAAATATCAGTCTTATTATTCAAGTTTTAAATTTCAGCTACATTATCTTATTATCATAGGAAGCCACTGATAAAATTCTCTTCATGTGTTCTTATTTGTCTTTCAAGGGACAGTACCTGTGGCACTAAATTTTGTTTAATATCTGGATCATTCTTTTCCAGATTTCCAGTTTACGTTGCGAACAGAACAGCAGTGTTCCAAGAGTTAAGAATAGAAGCGACGATGCCAACTCCATTGAGGGACGCTAATCTCTCCGCCGATGGATTTGTCGTGTACCCAGTCTCAGTGGATGTCTCAATAATGCCGTTGGAAGTATCGCAGTATACATACACGACAAATGTTACCAATACAACTACAGTTCACACGTACATATTAGATGATTACAATGTAGAATTATATTCCTTTTCTCTGTTCGGCAGAGATTTTTCTCGAGATGGTGAGGAGCCGACGCCTCCCATCCCTGATTCAGCAAATGTACATTTATTAAGCAGTGTTTTGTTGATTTCTCTGCTGGTAAATACTTTAAATGTGTTCTAAGATAACCAGCGAATATGAACATTCTTGTGAAATATCAAGCAAGTCCTATAAAATTAAATGGTTTTCATTAAAATTATACTTTTTATTTTTGATATTGTAGCATGATACTGAATTACTGTCAAGTTTTTGTGACTTCATTTAGAATTGTATGGAGACAGGAGGCGGTTTAAATACTATTTTTTAAAACAAAGTGATATTTCAAGTTATCAGTGTACCCGTGTGTTATTTTTAATATAGATTGAATTTTTCGGAAAGTTAATGATTTTATTACTTATTATGCAAGGTAAAACTGTTTTATATGTATTTTTTTAATAAATCGAACATTACATTCGGAGTATCCATGACGTTTAATATTTATTATACCCTCGTTTAAGTTAAGTTCTCTATAGAATGCTTTTTCTAGGTAAAATATCTTACCAAAGTATTTCTCTCATTGCTAATAATTAGAGATGCGCCGAGTTACATTTTTGCCGAGTAACGAGTACCGAGTTTTACTCGGTTCAATTTTTTTTCAACCGAGTACTCGGCCGAGTAACTCGGTTCAATTAAATTTCATTAGAATTACATTAGAATTTAAATAGCCTGTTTTCGGAGGCCGGTAACGTCTACGAAGAAAAGAGGAATAGGCTGTTACCAGAACGTGCAGCGAGGTTTGTGTTCCTGCATCATAACTTCATCATCAACCCATATACGCCCACTGCTGAGCACGGGTCTCATCTCCCATTGAGAGGGTTTAGGCCAGGGCTTCCCAAACTGTGCGTCGCGACGCCCTGGGGCGTCGCGAGGCGATCGGCAAACATTTGCTGTCCGTATTTTTTTTATAACCTCATATTACGCTAACTAATGCTGTTTTTATTTCCAGTAAATTAGGTAGTTTTGATGACTTGCGTCGCAAGAAAAATATTTATCATATAGGGCGTCATAGTGTACATAAGTTTGGGAACCCCTGGTTTAGGCCATAGTCCATCACGCTGGCCTAGTGCGAGTTGGCGGACTACACACCTAAGAAATTCCTAAGAACTCTTACGTGTGCAGGTTTTATCACGATCTTTTTCCTTCACCGTTAAAGCAAGTGATAATTCAATGTGTGATACACACATAACTTCGAAAAGTCCGAGGTGTGTGCCTGGGGTTCGAACCCGCGACCGTCGAGATTTTCGACCGCGCGCCCAAACCTCGAGGCCATCACTGCATCATAACTTAGCTTTATCCAATTTTAAGTATTAATTATTTTTATTACGTACTATAATTTTGATTTTATTAATTGAGATTTTCAAAGATTTCCTAAATTACTAAATAATTTTTGATTAACACAGTTGTTTACGAAATGAAATAAAATAATATTTATTGAATCTATAAAATGTTTAATACATCACTTAAATTCAGTCATTTCAAATTTTACCACCCTGTTCACGACCTTGTCAAGGTCGCGGGACGTCGCTGGCTGCAAGAGGCTTCCGACCAAACCCGGTGGAAGTCATTGGGGGAGGCCTATGTCCAGCAGTGGACGAATATTGGCTGTTGATGATGATATGACTGTTGTTTAAATTATATCTACCGAAATATATTGCATTTCTTGAACAGAGTATACTCGGCATTCAAACCGAGTTATTCGGCCGAGTACGAGTATCAAAAAACCCGCCGAGTACGCCGAGTACCGAGTATCAACCGAGTACTCGGCCCATCTCTACTAATAATTAATCCCTAAATACAATCCATCAATAAGTAGTGATGACTTCAAAGTTCGAATTCGCAGTTGAAAAACTCAACCGTAGCGGGTTTATGTGTCTATTCATAATGAATTATCACGTACTTTAACCGTGAAGTAAAAATCGAGAAGAAACCAGGTGTGCAACTTGAAAGTTCTTAGAAATTTCTTAGGTGTGTAGTACGTCTATTCTCATTTCCAGCGTGGTGGACTAAAACCTAAACTCAGTTGTAAAGGAGGCCCGTGCCCAGAAGTGGTACGTAGGGTCTGATAGTGAAATACAATACAAGCTATTTTTTCGGATTAATAAAATAACCAAAAGACGATCCCCCTTGTGACAAACAGCTATTCAGTAAAAAGATTCTACTTTAAAGCGCCAGTTCTCTTAGTAATAACTGCTATAAAAGTTGCACCTGTTTGTTTTACCCCACATTACATTGATATAACTGCCTATTCTTATGGCCTATTATTAGAATTTACATATGTAGATATTGGATTTATAATTTTATCGAACTAATTAATCAGATTACTATCATTTTGTCATTTGGGTGCAAGATACAAATTGGTAAGCAGTAGGTGCATGTTTTATAGGATTATGTGAGGATTACAGCGAAAATATTTCAAAGTATTTTGGAGTGGGGAAAGTCCGACGATGTAATACTGGATATAAAAAAAACACCGACATGGAACAAAATTATGTTTTTTTCCGTGAATGAAATTACCAGACAATATTCTAGTGTTAGGATTCATATCCGCTTTGATAGTAACCACAGTGCCTATTCATTCTCGATTATTTTTTTGGTAAATCATTATTGATATGATCTAATCGATAAGCAGAATTTCTCAAGTCTTGTTCGTCTATTTTTACTGTCTGGGCCCGTAGTTTTTAAGGAAATTCTGTGTAGGTATAATTATTGCGTGTAAGAAACAACCTTAATTCTGACCTCGCACTAGGATACAAGTCTTGTGTAGTATTAGTATTAGACATTTTAGATTCAAAACAAATACTTGTGGGTGTAGTTAATGATACAAATTGCTTCAAATTGGAAATTCAAAGTGACTGCACCGAGTTTGGAAATGTGCTCAAAATGGCAATTACCTCGCATCCTTACATAAGCATTAATGGACAATTGTACGTAGAAAAGACCTAATAAATAAATGTTCCCATTACTCCAGACATGCAATGGATATGTGGGTTGGTGAAATTGTATCTTCCAGCTGTTTATCGTGTACTTTTCTATAATCATGATCTTATTACAGACCATGATCGGAAACTAAGGCAGGTAACAGTTAAAGCTAAGTTTTTCTATACGGAAAAAGTCAAATTTTTAATTCTTTGTCGGGATTTTGTTTGTAATCGCTTCAACTATTACCCACGTATACAGGATACGTAGCTTGAAGAATTTTCGTATCTTGAGCTACTCTATGCATAACTCTGTGTACATACATATTACATACATAATATGTATATTATTGAGTACTTTAATATAATTTTATCACACCACCTGTCTAAAAAAAAATATTTTGATGGTCAGGAAATATGCGCCCCAAGCATGGCATTGGAACGATTTTTGTAACATCAAAATTAAAGAAACCTGTTTTTTCTTTAGTTTTTTCCGATTAGTGGATCCCTAAATGAAAACGTTTATGTGAATGATGTCATAAATACCTAATCTGCGATACCTTCTTATGTACACTTATGATATGTCAATTAACAGAATGGTTTTTGAGGAGCTTATCGGCGAGATAAGAAGGTCCCAAACACCATTACATTTGGAGATAATTGAGAAAAACCACGGGGACAAAACGGGGGATTATATGATAACCATCATATATAGGACGTAAAAATGTATTTTATCTACTGTTTATTGGCTTGATTACAGTTGTTAAGGTGTCTGATAATGTTATCGCACACGTCTGAGAAGTGAATCAAAACAGACTCCAAGTAACCTAATAAAGATAAGTTTATATGGACGTTATGATTATCATTTTATTGACGTTCTTAACTCAAATATGAGGTCCAAAGGCAAATTTCGGACTTTGAATTAACTAAGTATTTTATTGCATTGAAATAGCTTAAAACGTGTACAGAAAACATTGTATGTATGATTATGTTGAAGAGAAATAAGTATTTATAAATATGCAGTTGCCATGAAAGCAAGATTGGAACCAAGATACAGCCTGAATGATTAGTCTGGGCAAAGTTTTTTAGGTAGCTTAGGATCGAAACGGGGATGCGCCTGAAAATTTATAACATCGTACGCCGCTGTTGAAAAAGATATTTAGATACTAATTTTATGAAGAGATACAAAAAAAATAGAATGAAAAACAGGACTAAAGCGATTAGAATAATTTTCGGTCTAGATAGAGATAATAAAATAGTTTGAGAGTCTATCTGTTACAAAATACAAATCCATTTATCATACTAATGTAGATTAATATGAATGGTTTTGCAGATGTAAAGAAATCTAAACAAATGAATGGAGGCGTGCCAAATTTCCATTTATTCAATAAAAATAATAATATGCAGTTGAATTGAACTCATCGATGATACGACCGGGGAGCCCCGTATCCCCACTCAGTACAAACTAATGTCGGTGTCCATTCGCACACGTTTTTATGCAGTAATTCTTTAAATATAAAATTACCTATTTATTTCATTGTTACTTTCATTTTATTTAACTTTTATTGAACTGTTTTTTGTGATATAACCAAATAATGGTTATAATTAAATAATAGTAAATTACCAAATAATAGTTATTTCTTTAAATAGGTCAAATGGGAAAAGCTCTTATTGAGGGGCTCTAGCCTATGCTGTATATTCCAATTCCTACGGATTGAAACAATATTGGTCATATTCATGAGAAAAAATTGCGCGATTCTAGGACTAGTACTGTCACCCCCATATCAATGGATGTTATTGTTAAGAAACGGGTCATTGATATGTAGAAGTAACAAAGTTGGGGATAAGACACAACGTGGTGGTACACCACCATTCAATGCCAATGCTTTGCTGCTGAGAAATACCTAATAAAAAAATCTATGAGTCATTTAGTCCGACACGGTATAGCACCTCATACACCGAAAGGCCACGGGCTGTAATTTGCATAATCAGAAATATTCAAAGCGTCCAAAATCATGGTAACATGCTGGCCTTTAAAAACCGCTAAAAGCTGTTTAAGCAAATGTGAAACAGTTTAAATAATAAGTATTTACGGCAAATGCCACTGCGCAACTGCGGAATTATCGATAGTGGATTGAAAAGACGAATGTGGTGAATGTTAGAGCCAAGTGTTGCTGGAGTTATATGATAAATCGTCAGATTCATTTATAGTATTCGAGTATGTGTTTATATAGATTCAGTTTTTCTTTAAATTAACTTGGTAGTAAGGAAAAAATATTAACATTAACGTTTTAAATTGGCAAAACACCATTTGTACACTAACTGGTTAAACACAAAGTTAATTCTCTGCCTTGCGGTTCCCGGTCTATGTCTCCGGCGCTTTGCAGAAGTGACCCGAGGTAGCAAAATTCGGAACAGACTGGTCCTGGTATTCCACCCAGTCGATTTATTAAATTCTTAGTTAATAAAAAGAATGGGACTAACTGCTTTGTTCAATACAGATAAACTTGAATGCCACAACGCATATTGATCGTGTGATTGAGCAGTGTGAACGCGCTCTTATACCTACTCAGTCGACTATGTATATAGCCCCACGTGCAGTCTGCGCCCGACTCTAGAGGGGACATCGCGCGTCCCACACAAATACGTACAAATAACCAAATTATTTACAGTGTATTCACAACATGGCGCGACTGTTGTACATCATTTTGTTTTCCTGTTTACTGAACGTTTCTTTGCAAGTAAGTGTCCAATCGAAGACTTCTTAGTAGACGATGCGAACAATGAGATATTGTCATTTTTGAGGTCAATGTGTTTTGTTGTTTACATCGTATGCGGTGTATCGTTTAGTTAATGAATATGATTAAAAAATTATGTTTTTGTGTTTGGTTATATTCCAAGAAGGAGAGGCACTGTGCCAAAATTATTTATTTGTAAACATAAACACAGATGTTACTCAATCTATTCCTAATTATAAGTTGAAGTAGATTTCATCTTGAAATTAAAATCTTGACTTCAGACTGCCATTTTTGTCTGAATAAAAATTAATCAAAGTCTTTTTTAGCTTTTTTCGTATGATTTTTATATGCTTTATGAAATTAAAATAGACAAATATTGAATTTTATTAATAGATACGTCTAACAGTCAAATATTCTTTGCTACATTGGTCAGCTGACTCGACCGACCGACTTTCGACCGACTTGGACCAAAATATTTGTAGAACTTACAAACATTTATTTGACATACTTGAACGTCATTAATGTAAATGGATAAATAGAAACAGTTGCACTTAACACGCACTGAAATAATTTTAAGAGGTTTTAAAAGATATCGTTAAGAAAATACTGAGATAATCTTTTAATCCCGTGATAAACTGATATTTTGTCGGAGTGTTATTAATCCTATTAAGTTCTCTCAAGTTAATACTGTCGCCTATTTGTCACATGTTGGTTAGACACTACCTTGTACAACAAGAGGCCGAAGGTTCGATTCCCGGACCGAGACAAATGTTTGTGTGATCCACAAATATTTGTTCCAGGTCTGGATGATTGAGTGAGTTTGAGTTTGGGTGAAACCCCCAGAGTGTTTGAGTGACCAACAGTCTCTCGTAGTATCTGATACCTACGACACAAGACTTGTAACTTAACGTGTGGTAAGAACTATGTGAGAGACTGTTGGGTGTTTTCAGTCAAATATAAGAGCAATGGCCACTACTTTCGCACATATTTATAAAGGTCACTGTGAAATTCTTAGGGACAAATCCATCTCTGAGTTGCATGGTTATTCGTATGACACATGTAGGTCTTCACAAAGTTGCGTGGATTCTGTCACCGACGACAGTATTTATACCGCGTACTCTCGTTATAAATGTAACAGGAAAATGTAGGGAAATACCCTCGGTTGCATTCTGAGCTTTAACATTTTATTACACGTTATTTTGAAAGTGTATTTGTAATATTATTTATTATGTATAATTTTTGGACGTTTCACAAGAAAATTATTAGTCAAATTTAATTCGAAACAATAGATGTGTATTTACATTATATGCACGTCTTGAATGTATTTAATACACTCACACATACACAAATACACTCACACCTGTGTCTCATCGGAAATAGGTATAATTCTTAACCTCGTATTGCTGCTAAGAATAACGTAATAGAAAAACCAAATTAATAAAATTTTGCCCGAACCGGAAATCAAACTGAGGACCTGTTTATTGCATACACGAAAGAGTAAACCCCTAATTTGTTCGTAGTCGAATAAAAAAATCTCATTCAAGATAGATTTTTGCGTATTTCATAAAATTTATATTTAAGTAATAAATACAACTCATATTTTAATAAATCCAATTAATAAGAAAGTTCCGAATATTTAGATACATGTGAAGATTTTTTCGGTTGCAAAATTTTCTATTTTTGAGAGTAACAGATTAAGAAGACCATAGGCAGTCGCCGGTGCTCACTAATAATTATTTTATAGACGGTGATAAGATATTTCGATATTTTCAGTTGAGTTAAGGTGATAGATCAAAAAAATTGTTCCAACGATTAAAATGATTGTATCATAGATCTAAATTACATATTTATCAGCCGTTAACGTTGATACAAAATAAATTGATTTCATCTTAACAATAAAGTGCGAGAAATATCATAAATTCACATCGAAAGATTTGAACCACACAATGCAATGATGATCCTTAGCCGTAAATGCTATATATCTATACTGATATTATAAAGAGGTAACCTTTGTGAGTTTGTGAATTTGTCACGCTGTAGAAAGTAAACTCGGGATCTACTGAAAGGATTTTGAAAATCCTTTTACCAATATAAAGCTACGTTCTTTGTAAGTGTCATAGGCTATATATTAGTTCGAAAAAATATCTGATCAAACAAAGAGAATTTTCTACATAGGTAACCTACTGTTCATTTAAGAACAACTTAAAAAAATAAATTAGAAAATACAATATAACAATTTTTTACACAATTGGAATCTATAAATAAAATGATAACAAGGAAAATAAATATAAAACCTGAAACCGGCTTTTCCGTTAATAATTTTGAATACTCGGACATAATGCGTTTCTTATCGCAAAGTGGATTAACTTGATTAAACATACTTTGTTTATATGAATGACAATGGGATAATGTATAATTGAAGCATAAACAATATATGGAGAAGCACAATTTTGTTAAAGAATAAAACCTATTTATACACCCTTTTTTTTTAACCAACAGTAGATACTGAGAATAGAACAGTAGATATTAAGTACAGTCTAAACCGAATAATGACATCATTTATAATGGTGGATTGGTTATAAACAAATAACTACTTGTGTATATTGCTTATACAAGCTATTGGGAAAAACTTTCTAAATATATTATCCCTTCAATTTCTTTACATCCGGTTTCGACTGTAATCGTGATTCCCTAAAAAAAGATAAAAATACCTGATGACAAACGCTCGTAAATTTAACTGTAACGTCAAATTATTCGTACCTACAGATATTGGTCATTTACGATGCAATATTAAAACACAAAAATAAAAATTAATTTCCTATTTTTTCTCTACTCAGCGTTCAACGCCCCAGGACACTGAATATGTAGCCGCTGTGGTGGAGTACCAGGTCTCTGGTAACGTCGAACAGAACCGCCAGAATTACATTCAACATATCGAAGAAGCTGCGAGACAGGTAATGGTCTTAGTCTTGTAATACTAGAGAATTTAATTTGCTGCTTCCGGGGGAGCAGTGATGGCCTTGAGGTTAAGGCGCGCGGTTGAGAATCATGGCGGTCGCGAGTTCGAACCCCAGGCACACACCTCTGACTTTTCTAAGTTATGTGTGTATTCAAATTGAATTATTACTTGCTGCAATGGTGAAGGAAACACCGTGATGAAACCTGCACACCTAAAAGTTCTTAAGAATTTCTTATGTGTGTAGTCCGCCAACCCGCCCTAAGCCAGCGTATGGACTAAGCCTTACTCCCTCTCAATAGTAGAGGAGGCCCGTGCCCACCAGTGGGACGTATATGGGTTGATGATGATTCCTGGGGAAGAGAGAGAGTGGAAGAAGAAAAGAGAGGTCCTTGGCAAATACTAGGAAATGTCAACAATGGAATTTGGAGATGATGCAATTCGAAATTCAAAATAAAGTATTGTTTTAGGTTACAAAGTAGGTATAGTTTGTAAAAGTTAGTTACGACAACAATTGTTAGGTTTTGTCTTTGAAGAGGATGAGTAAACATGGAGCCATAAAGGAAATGCATTTTGAAATTAATTCCTTTACTTGGACGGCTGATACTGATCGACAATTTATTGTTTATACTAACTAAAACCAGATCGACTCAATGTATTCTAATACGAGCAGACCAATATGTATGTGTCGAATGAGAAGGAGAAGAAGTAATTATTGTTTTTCGCCAGTCGCTGATTTGGATAGAAGTGCACCACAAGAAACCAGTGTGATCAGCTTACCAAAAAGAAAAAGGGACTTAACAAAACGTAATGTTCATAATGCATGGATTAAATTTCTATCCGAAGATAAGAGTAGAGCAAATTATTTAATTCTGATTAGAATACATGCAACATTTTTTGCCAATGAATCGGCATTTTTGTCATTATTCCCTAAGGCTAGTCGTATTTTAGACACAGTAACTTTTGTCTATGTCTGTTTGCCTTAAATGTTATTGTGACGCACAAGAATAGCATAAGAAATCCGTACTGTTTTGTTATATTACATTCAAACTTAAATATTTTTATATACCTACATACTTAACCTCACGCCTGTATTCCCCGAAGGGGTAGGCAGAGATGCATTTCTGCACCCACATTTCGCCAGGTATGTATCAGTCCGACGTAATAGGGGGCGAGCTTATTGCCGTTTTTCGGGCACAATTCCAGACTCCGTGCTGCTACTAAGAATTTTCTAATGGAAAATCCCAACAACGCTTTGCCCGACATGGAAATCGAACCCGGGACCTCTAGATCGCACGACACATACTTATACTGCGAGACCACGAGGCAGTTCCTATTTGTGAAAAAAATCTCAAGATTTTTTGGGTGCGGTGTCTGTCATTATGGTATAGGCCAGCAAAGTCTTGCCTAGTAATGGGACTACGTGGGTTGATCATAGCGGTGATGTTGTTTTTTCAGAATGCTGATATTGTTGTGTTCCCGGAATTGACTTTGACCAACAACACTACCAGCTTCCCTGTGCCGTTTCATGGGCTTCTCCAGCAATACCCGATACCAGCCCTGCAGCCTGATCTGTACGACCACGTAAGTAAACATAGAATATCGTTTCATAAACTTTGTTTGACTGTATCATAAGCATGCAGTGTTTTGGTTAATGAGTGAAAACGAAACAAGTATAATTTTGATGCAAAAGATGTTTTAATGTATATGAATTAATGTATTCTATTTATATGGATTCTGGAATGATAAGTTTTACTTCTGTTTAATACTGAATTCTATAGTAATTGTTATATATTTCAGCTGCTAGTGTCAATGTCGTCGGCAGCGCGGAACAACTCTATCTACGTGGTGGTGAACGTGCGCGAGCTGTTGGACTGCAGCCGCAACGACACGGGCGAGCTCTGTCCCAACAGCACGCAGTACGTGTTCAACACCAACGTCGTCTTCGACAGGACCGGACGCGTTATAGACAGGTACCATTCTATTCAGTGAACACCTAACTATAGGGGTAAGACCAGCTATTCGAGTAAATTAGATATAGATTTGATAGCCTCGTGGCGCAGTTTGGGGTTGTGAGACCGATAAGCCTCTCGTAGTTTGTGATAACCACGACACAGCACTTGTATATATATTGTGAGCAAATTGAATCTGGCAAGCAAACGCTATTTGGATTGCATTGCATTATCTGACATATGCAAGAATATCACATAGATAATGTCCCACACTACTCTAGCTGTCCTTTTCTTTCTTTTCAGATACCGCAAGATCAATTTGTTCGGCGAGGCTGGACATACGCCCGCCCTGCAGCCAGACTTAGGACATTTCGAGACTGATTTCGGAGTCACATTCACGCACTTCATTTGTTTTGACCTGATGTTCCAAGTGCCTGCTGTTCAGTCAGTCCAACGACTAGGTGTCACCGATGTCATATTTACTACGATGTGGTTTTCGGAACTACCTTACTTGACGGGTAAGACTTAAAAAAAAAATCATTCATTCATTTCTATCCTAAAATATATTGAAGTTGAAAGATTTTCGTTGGGACTTGCATACTGGCACTGCCAAGTAGCAACACCGTACGGTGCTGTTTAAACGAAGCATTCGCATCAGATTATTGTATATTATTATTACGAAAAAAAAATTGCATCTATTTATAAGATTCTTAATCTTATTTATATGATTTGTTACAATGGCTTTGTTTGTATTTAACAGCCGTGCAGATTCAAGAGTCTTATGCATACACTATGAATGTGAATTTCATAGCGGCGGGAGCGAACAATGTTCGTGTAGGATCAGCTGGTGAGTTATCATAATTTACTTTAATGTTTATAATAGATATGTGAAAGAGCCAGCAAGTTATGAATAACTACAGTCTTTTTATGAGTCCGTAAAATTTCCTCAAAGAAAATCATCTTAAAACAAAACAGAAGATGTTTGCTACACAATTTATCTGTTAATCATTTAGCGATGATTCGCTTTATATGGGTTGAGCTCAGAGGGTCAAGAAATTTTATTTTGATTTTCAAACACTTCATTTGGACTATTTTTGTCTCAATTTTATTTCACTTTTCATTTTTTACTAATGATTCTATTATTCTTGTTTTCAGGGTCAGGTATATACTCCGGTCGAGCTGGTGCTCTGGTTAGCATTATGCCTGGATTGCCCACCACTCGTGTCCTCGTCTCCAGGGTCCCCAAAATACCAGGACAGGTAGTTTTCAATATTTTACTTTTTGAAATCTTAGTTTGTAATTCTTTAGGTTGAGTATGATAGTATTTTTGATAATTTTGTTATGAATTATGAAGATCAATGGTGAGGAAATATCTTGAAGATGCGAAAGTATATTCAATAAGAAGTTAATTACATATTTTAAAAGGTGAATTTTTATGTCAGCCAACATCCAGGCTTTCTCATTTACATTGTAATAAAATACGCCCAACGTTCAAATTCTTGTATTTGTAGATAATACACATTTGTCGAGTCTCGTGCGAGGAATGAACCCGAGGCCTTATGTCACGTCTGCTTGTATCTAGCCAACTGTGCTACGCGTCTGGCAAATATACATATAGTCATGACTTCCTCGTATTATTTTACAGGTATCAGGGTCTTATCCAGGTCCCATTTACGACAATCCTGCCGACCACGACAGTCTTCGCTTGATAACAGACCCATCCCTGGTTAGTCACGTCAGCAGACTCTTGACTCCAGGGTCTCAGGAGTTCGTCCTCGTAGACAGAGATGTACGGTGCAGGTTTAACGTTAGATTAAGCTTGGACAGCGGAGAATCGGTAAGATGGAATTCAAATTTTCTGCATATATACCTATGCTTCTTAAGTTCTGCATAGAAAACTCTAGTATTGCTTTTAACACTACTTCTTTAGTCTCAGGATTTCAAGTTGTGGCGACAATTAATGTTCGCGTCCAGAGAAAGTGTCATATTTTTTTTTGCCTCGATATTCTTAGCAGCACGGTCGTAGTAATAGAAGTTTTTCTAAAAAATTATACTCGTACACTTTGCTATCATTTGCGAAATTTGAAACGTCTTTTTTCCGCGTATGTAAATTTCTTCCATTATATATTTCTTCTGTTTAATTGTTGTTTGTATAATTAAAATTATTTCTATTAATTTTCGTTTAACAATTAAAAGTTCGATTGGTGTGTAAACGCAGGATGTATTTTTGTAACGTAACATTGGCACGTAGTATCAGCATCTCTAATGTTTAAACAATGACAATTTGCATGGAGTTTATACGCATGTATTGATAACATTTTAAAACATTTGCTTTGCATGCTTCCTTGTAGGATGTTTAATCATGACATTTAAACAAAGGTAAGTATGAATTTGTAGATTATAATTATACTAATTGCTACTAACTTATAATTTGAGTGCTTGCCTATAATGTGTCATTATTGTGTGTTTTATATGTTGCTTAACATGATTTTTGTCTAATTCTCTTAACTTGGGTGTATTAATAAAATATCCGATTGTCCTGCGTCCTAACAACAAATGTACAAAAAAATAAATTTGATATTTTAAGAAACATTCAAACAAAGAAAGTTCCTTAATGTTTACACATTATATTGAACTGACTTTGTAGGAAAAATAAAAGGAATGATACATTCTAAAATTGTTTCATGCGTTTCATGTATGCCCTTATTATCATCATCATCCTCATTTTGATCGAAATCATCAGCCTGTGATTCAGAAGGGGTTTTTTCTACAAATAAGCGAGGTTGTTTTTCTTCATTTTTTCATTTGCTTTAAAATTTGTTATATATTTTGTGCTCTGTTTATGTCTCTCATATAATATGTAATATAATGTACAGAATTTAGTAGTATATTGTTTTGTTCACAGTACCCGTATTACCGAGCGGTGGTTCAAGACGGTACAAACACGTACGCTCGTCGGGAAATAGGAGTAGCGGCTTGCAGTATCGTTGCTTGCAAAACTAAACAATTTAAATCATGCGCTTACTCGTGAGTACCTATCATACCATAGTTTTCGCGATATTTATCGAAAATTATAGATTTAATTGTTACGATCGACGACTTTCGCAAAGCCCTTTCCTTAAACGTTTTAGTGTCATCAGAGTAGATACCAAACACATTATTATATAGTTATTTGCAAATACTGTTGTTTGATTTAAATAGCAAAATAATTATACATTAGGATCCAACTTACATTTTAAATTACGAATCTGGCGAAACGGACAATTCCCATATAACTTAAAAAGAGACTCCTAATTGCAAAAATTATATCAATATCTAATTTAGCCCTAAATGTTGGTCCAATTTCAATCATATTAGGTTTAAAAAATCATCTACTGCCCTCATCATAGCTGTCTTAATTTAATATTAGAATGCTAAGTAATATTGTTAGAAAATAACTTAGTTCTCATGCGTTATTTTTAGGTATGACACAAACGCCGCTACCGTTCAAGTAGAAGAGCTGAGTATAGAAATGACGACTTATCGCAGTTCATACAACAAAACTCTTCAATGTGATAACATTGTTTATTTTCCAATATCGGTTAGAAACAGCAAATTCCCCGAGGGCCCCAAAAATTTCACATTCTATGACGAAAATCAAAACGAAATCAGTTCACAAAACACCATGGAAACACAAGATGGCGAACTTGAAGGAAATGGGGGTCGCACTAAACTCGTGTACAAGCTTAGTAAACCTCAAAAAGATTTGATTTCCTTTGGTATATGGGGAAGAATCTTTTACAGGGATGTCGACCATAATAAGAATATCACCGATGAAGATAAGAAGAAATTTAATGATATCATAAACCTTATTTATGATGCTCCTACCGCACAAGGCGAGCAACGAGAGAAATTGACATCATTAACCGAAGATCACAAGAAATACTAAGATTAAACGTAGATTTAAATGATATTAGAAATTGATTTAGGTAGATGTCATTACATACAGAAACTCAAAATAATGGGAGAGTCAAACGGCTATGACAAGATAAGACTGAAAAACGGAAAGAACATCGATAATTTAATATATATATTTTTTGACAAAAAGTAGTTTTATTTACCACCTACATTTATATATAACATATTTATGCTGCGGTCGACAGAGGTGGGATATCTTATGGACGAAGTGAACTACTGCGAAACTTAAAATACAAGCGAGTAAGAGTTAATAACATTATTTGCTACCCTTTTTATTTTTGACGATAACAAAGGAGATTTTGTGGAAAGACAACACTTTAATGCCGGATGAATGAAGTTGGGAAAGACAATTTAGTGGGTTTCATTTGACGGTCTATGTCAGTAATTGGGTTTATAAAAAAGAATAATATGTTGTAGATGGAACCTTTGACTTCTATAATTAATATAAATATATTTTTGTTATATTAAAAATCCAATCTTTCCAATCTATCCGCTCGGTAATATTCGAATCTTGCGTGCCGCGCTATTAATAGACACACAGAAAGAAAAATATTGGTGGGGTGACAATTATAACAGGAATATAGGTGATATCGACACAGGTGTAAATTTAGGAGATGTATGAGTTTAGAAAACGCAGGGGTGTAGTTATGGCCTCGGGTACTTTAAATGATTTAAATATTAGTTACTAGCAACCCACCCCGGCTTCGCACGGGTGCAATGCTGATATTTAATGGATGTTATCATACATATAAACCTTCCTTTTCAATCACTCTATCTATTAAAAAAAAACGCATCAAAATCAGTTGCGTAGTTTCAAAGATTTAAGTATACAAAGGGACATAGGGACAGAGAAAGCGACTTTGTTTTATACTATGTAGTGATTTTGTATAGAGTTACATCATAACATTTTTTGTTTTTGTAGTTCAATAGATATAGAGCTGTGGCCTTCGATGGAGTGCGCTCGTTTTCGGGGGTGGCGACAGGTGGCGCTAGGGTGTGCGGCGTGGTCGCTTGCACTGGTGACACCCTTGACACTTGTGGAAGAAGGTTTGTATCATCTCAGCTACTTCCTCCTAAAGAGAATTTCAAATTCAATTGTCGAATTGCTTTGTGTTCTCGCATTACTGGAGTGTATTGTGTAATTGGCTACAGGTTCGGTTCCCGGATAGGGCAAAGTGTTATTGGGTTTTTCAATTTGAAAATTGTCAGTAACAGCACGATGCCTATTAGTGGGTTTGAGAACAGTGGTAGGCTGGCCCCCTGCTACGTGGAACTTAAAACGCAATTGGCGAAAAATGGGGACATAAATTCATCTCCTTCTCCTTTAGGGTTATAAAAATTTGTATGTAGGTATGTATATTGCATGTACATAAAGTATATTATCTGCCATTGCCGCTAACATAGTATAATTCCAAATGATGAGAATGAATGATTCAACAAACCTACATTCAACTAATATTTCAGTTTTAATCGCGCGCTATAAATGGAAATAAATATGACCTTTTTCAGATTCTCAACCTACGCTGCGAACAGAACAGCAGTGTTCCAAGAATTAAGAATAGAAGCAACGATGCCAACTCCAGTGATGGACGCTAATCTCTCCGCCGATGGGTTTGTCGTGTACCCAGTCTCAGTGGATACCTCAATCATGCCGTTGGAAGTTTCGCATTATACATACAACACAACTGTTTCTAGTAACACCACAGTCCACACGTACATATTGAATAACTTCAATGTTGAGTTGTATTCGTTCGCTCTATGGGGCCGAGTGTTCGCTCGAGACGATGAAGAAGCAACACCTCCCGTCCCTGATTCGGCAAATGTACATTTACTAAGCGGTGTTTTGGTGATTCCTTTGCTTGCGCGCGCTTTAAATCTATTTTAATCTGTGGACGTCGAAATTGTGAATGCCATATGAACATAAAAATTCTGCATCTAATGAAACTGCCAAATACTGCAATCAACTTATTTTGAAAGACCGAGTGACATAAATGTTAACTATTCTAATTTCAATATGTATGTAATACATGTTAAACAACAATAGCCAAAATAAGTTTTGTAATGTCCCTAATGCAAAAGACTGCGATTGTAATTTTACGTTGATGAGAATTTCTGAAACAATTTTTAAAAAATGGCCACACTGGCTGGATCGTGCAGTGTGGTCCAAACTACCACAATAATTATTCTTCATAGGTATTATGGTTGTGATAGTAAATAATATGTGTATTTTGTATATTAAACATTATAATTATATTTTTTATGAACACGTTTTAAGAGATTAATAAGTCATAATTTATAAAATATTTGTAAAGAAAAATATTGTTATACTTTTGTATTTTGCTTTTTTACACTTGTTATTATTAAACTGATAAATTATTAAATTAAAATTTTGTACAATTATTTTTGGTTTCATTTGTTTCACACATGCATACATAACCTCAGGCCTGTATTCACTGACGAGGTATGCGGAGGTGCATTACTACACCCACATTTCACCAGTTACGTGTCTGTCCCACGTAATAGGGGGCGAGCCTATTGCCGTTTCTCGGGCACATTTCGAGAATCCGCGCTGCTAATGAGAATTTCCTAATAGCAAAACCCAATAATACTTTGCCTGACCCGGGTATCGAACCCAGGGCTTCTAGATCGCCCGCCACAAACTTGTACCGCGAGACCGCGAGTCATTTGTTTCAATTTATGTGTAAATAATTTAAATTAAAATTAGATTAGATTAAATAGATACCTGCAATGACTTTGCAACGAGATCGATGAACAGAGCGCCGCTGAAAAATAGTGCCTCAGAGGAATGACAATGAGCACAGAAACTCAACGATTCTATTTGAGAACCAAGTATTAATGTGAGAGGAATTGAAAATGGTAATTAGTGACTGTATCTATCTAGATCGTAAATTATAAATAATAAGGAACGAGCTGATGTATTAAAAGAAAAATTTCCAACCCAATAAGTTGTAGCTTTAGCCGCGAATCAAACGCGGATATTATATCGCACGGGTTTATTTTAGCCTCGTGACCAGATAGTCTTTACTTACGACATTTATTATCCAATGGAATAATATCTGCATTATTGAATTTTATGACAGCTTGCTGCTGCCATTCTATCTCAGATGTATAATAATATTATTATCGCTGTACAAATTGGTATCGCTTTTATCATCGCGCGAGACATGCTTTAACAAACCGTTGCTGTAAATAAACGTAATCGGGTTTTAAAAAACGGAAACTTTATCATTCTAAAACAAACATGAATAATTTTTGTTACTATATTATGTAACGATGAGTTGCAAGTCTGGGTTTGATGGAAAATTTGCGACAATCGGTACCTCTAGTAAGTACCTCTAGTAAGTGAGGTTTAAAAGTCCAACATTATGTGTATGATATCAAGATGTTATCTTCGAGGTACTTAGATCATATTATATATTTGTGTTTTTATTAAATGATGGTGCAAAAAAAGCGGACAACGAAGCTTGGATGGATGGAATGTGAATTGCTTGCATACATACACACTAAAGCCTGTATTCCCATGAAGGAGAAATAAGTGCATTTCCGCATTACCCCAGGTATGTGTCAGTTCCACGGAATAGTATATTTCGGGCAATCTTTGGCTGTATTTAGAGCGCATTGACAAAAACTCTTCTGACACTTTCGCAACCGACGTTAACCGTTTCATGCATGCACAATGCACATAGCACTTGAAAGTTTCATTGAATCTTAGGGTTTTCCTTTTTTTAAGAAATCACCAGCCAGGTTTTTATATCTTTATAGAGAAAACATAAGGGTGCTCTTTATTTATTTATTCACTCTACACAAGTTTGTATAGATCGAATTTGATTTCATTTGAATTAAGCCCTAGGGCAGGGTAGGAGAACCAATGGCACGCGTGCCATTGTTGGCACGCGACACAATATTTTGGGCACGTCGCCGATCACACAGAAGTCACACTAATTTTACAATAATTTAATTTATGCGTGTAATAAAAACATTCCAAAATGTACCTCTTTTGTTTACTTTATTTCATAAAGAGTTTTGATAGTATTTATTATTGTTATTCTCCAAATAATCAGAAAGTCAAAATTATTTTATGGCACGCCAATGACCCCATTAAACATTTTTTAGAAAAAATGGCACGTTGATGCATAAAGGTTCGCCTACCCTGCCCTAGGGCATTCTCTTACAGTCGAATCTAGGGTGATGCAAAGGTGAGTTTAGGCAGGTGTGTAAAAGCTATCACGAAATTAAACACATCAATATAATATATATATATTATTCGTAACTCAAAATACTCCACATTTTACGACCTTTGGTATGTATGTTGATTGTTGGTATAACGTCATATTTTTGTAATAAGCCCACTTGTGCGTTTTACTTCCTCATGATATCACATTGTGATAACAGTCAATTTAGATTTAGCAATGCAAAGAGATAAAGGGCGTACGACGTAATATATGATTTAGTTATTATTAGGAATAGTCTTGAAACCTCGGCGATAGCTGGTTCAAATCCCAGGCATGCACCTTTGACTTTTCGAAGCTAGGTTCGTATTCGTAATGAATTATCACGTATTTTAACGGTGAAGGAGGAACTTATGAGTAAACTTGTACACATAAAAAAAGTAACTTCTTAGGTGTGTCGTCAGCCAGCTCGCTTCAGGCCATCGTGGTGGACTTAGGCCTATCCCTATTCAATTGGAAGGGAGGCACTGGTCCAACATGAGGGCAAATAAAATTAAATATATTGAAATATCAGCCGATGTGGCCCAGTTGCCCAGATACTATCTATTACATCAGGAAAATGAGTTTCAACCTAGTCTCCCAAAGAGAGAGCACTCCTGCATCCACTTTTTGGCATTTGCGTTTTTAAGCCTATGTAGTAGGGGTCAGAATTCCAGACACCTTGCAGTAGCATTGTTAGTAGAGAATGTCATAGAACGACCCAAATATTTACGTCGCGGCGGGTCTCGAATCTCGATCCTTAAACCTACCGATGACATACAAGGGCTTGGGACTACACGGCATTCATTGTGATAATTAATATTCAACTAGCAAGCTATCATTTAATAAATAAAAATCACGTAGTCGTACCATACAATGCGAAGACATTAACATCGGTTATACATCGACTAAGCGCACACTGAATTGTCTAAGCTACTAGATTATATTTATCTTTATGCGCATTTGTTACGCTCAATGCTCACTGCCTTGCTAAATAGTTAAGTCGCTGAATAACTAGTACGTATGTAGGTACAAAAGTGTTACTTCGTAGCAAATATTACTAAAACCAGTTGAACAGTTAGTATGTGTTAAAATGTTGAGTGAATATCTATAAGGTCTTCTTGCACTTGCTTTATCTATATAAGTACATATACATATATAGGAACTTGGGTTTAATTATTGGATAAATCGCACAGTAATACAATAGTTTCCTGATAGATTTTTTAGATTTAACAAAACTATGAATACTAAATTCGTGTATCTGATTTAAAAATAACTCACTACTTTTAAGTTGTGAATATTTTAATATATTTTTATAAGTAACGTGTTATCAAGTAATTTAATATTCGTAATATTTTGACTTACAACGTCACTATATTTTATTTGTGTTACTATGTAATATTTTACTCTTATGTTATGGAACAAACAGCTATTAAAACAGTGCCTTCGAGTAGTTCGAGTAGTTCGCAAAATTTTTACTATAGACAGTAAGTCCTATATTACTGTAGAACCTACATGAATAAATTGCTCAAAATTCGCTCAAGAATGAAGCCTGATACCACAGGCTTTGCGAATGATTAAACCGACTTATGAATCGCATGAGGTAATCTAGGCTAAAGAGTATTATTTTCAAATTATTTATTATTATTATAAGCCCCTTTTTATTAATAATAATACAGAGCTAAAGATAGGGATATCGCTTAGTTTTTTGATTTGTAGCGCGAAGTGTTCTCTGTGTGGATGACAATATTATCACATGCGTGCTGTGCTCTCGGTCTAGTTCAAGTAATTAGTTGAGTTCCAATAGTAGCCGAGCGAACATGGCGTCAAACAAACGAGTTCTTGTTATTTACACTGGAGGGACTTTTGGTATGCTGAAAAATGAAAAAGGAGGTACGGTACTTTATCATTTATGCCGACTTCAAAAAAAGGAGGAGGTTATCAATTCGTCTGTGTTTTTTATGTTTGTTATCATATTTAAATATAGTGCGTATAGTTATTTCGTTTGCTTAGGTGGAAATTACTTCCTGGTTCGATTTTCAGGCTGATGTAATTGTGGTAGCTAAATATTATCGTGTTTTTATGTTAGGAAATTTTCAGTAGTAGTGTTATGAAAACGTGGTGTGCATAAAATACATACCTGACCTTTCGCAGTATTTATGCATGGAGTTAGGTGTGAATTAACAAGATACACATGTGCGTTTGTGTATATGTGACATAAATGTAGAATAGGGTTTATAGATAAAATAGGAGTTTTGAAAAGATCTCATTTTTTCTGTAACATTCAATGAAAAAAAAACATCATCATTAATTACAACGATATTAAAATTAACTTTAAGTATAAATCTCTACTTGCAGTACTTGTACCACAGAAGAACATAGAAAAAGTAATAAGAAGACTACCGCAACTCCACGATGACGTATATTGGAAGACACATCTTTCTGGCACAGAATTAAAGGAGTACCTAGCTTTACCCGGTACGTATAACATATAATTATACTAGAAAAAGTATTGCTTCTCGGTCTTTTGGCTAACAATAAGATCAAAGTGTAAAGTGTGTACTAGTATAAGTAGTTTTTCATTATTTTACTTATGTATTTAATAAAGAAACTTTTTTAAATATAGGGTACATATGTCATTGTGACAATTGACCTACTAAATTACCTAATAATTGAATGAGTAAACATAAATCAAATTATTTTCTATATACGTAGTAAATCAAAATATTCCCATTGAGTTGCCTCATCAATCATTAAACCGTTGGCGTGGAGGTTTAGACGCGCGGTAAAGTCAAAATCTTGCGGTCGCAGATTCAAACCCAAGCCTCGGCCAGGCACTTTTGGAAGTTATATGTGTATTCGCAATTAATTCTCACGTACTGTATCGGTTAAGGTAAACATCGCAAGGACAGATGTAAGCCTAAAAAATCTTACACACAGACACTTAGTTGTGGACTAAGGTTTTACATTTATAATGCGTATAGGAGCCCCGTGTTCCGAAGGACACGTACACTGTCGACGGAAAGTTTCCGGACAAGATGAAAAAGTTATAGAAATAATAATTTAAAGTAAAATAAGTCAAGTAGTTCAAAGTTTTATTTTCAAAATATTATAATGTAACATTTAAGGATAAAAACTATTAACATTTTCATCTATTTCATTTTATACAGCTTCACTTTCATTTAATCAAAGAAATCACCTTAGACTGTCAATACTTTTTTCACTACGTGCGGCGTTATTTTGACAAGTTTTTTCCACAGACTATTAGATATTTTGTTCCAAAATGTTTAAAGAGCCTCCCAAAGATCATTCAAAGAAGTGGGATTCCATTTCCAGGTTTACCTATCCATTTCATCGCACAATAATTCGACAGGATTTAGATCGGGAAATTGTGGAGGGTATTTCAATATTTATAAATCACCTGTATTTTTTTATTTCAAAAATAGTTGACACAGAACTGAGATGTGTGTTTTGACTTATTATCCTGTTGAAAAACATCCCAACGGCCAATTATTCGCATCCCAGAAGGGCGAGCATGCGTTTTTAATAACCCTTTTTTTCGAGATTTCCTTTGATTCTGTAGAGATTCACTACTCCAGCATATCAGAAACACCCCCAAACTATCACAGAGACACCTCCATATTAAACAGTTGGGGTTAAAGCATTGGGATTAATTTTTTCTGGAGTGCCGCAACGAACAAAAATTCAACGTTTTTATACAAGCATATAAAATTTTGATTCATCAGTCTATAGGACTTGTTTCCAGTCTTTTACCATCCAATCTTTCCGTCCATTATCTTTTTTGAGTCCAGTTTAGTCCTTTTTCTATTTCCGCCTAGCAAGATTGGTTTATTTGTAGAAAATCTGCCATTTAAACAAGGTTTTTGTAACCATTCTTTTGATTCACTCACTGATATCTTTTACCGTGACTTTCATTCGACCGCATTTGAATTTTCGGTGCTGTAAGCTTCTTATCTGTTTCGGACATGATGATTCGGGACTGACTCTCTGCTTTAGAAGTAGCACTGGACCTATCACTGCGTTTTCTGTACTGATTTGAACCAGTTTTTTCGTAACGGGCAATGGCATTTCCTGCAGTAGACGGTGGTAAATGTAGTTTATTAGCAATATAACAATAGATAAAGCCTTCGTTGCGAAGAGTGACAATAGAAATACGTTTTTCTATATTTCTACTAAAATGCCTATCCATTTTCTTAAATAAATTAATAAAAACCATGAATTATATTAAGGGTGAGTTTACTCGAAGAAATACCAATGAAGAAGGAAATTCAAGCACCATTAAAGTAATAAAATTATGTAGAAATAATATAATGACTTCTATTAATCAAAATATTGTAAAAAATAATCCAATTTTCATAAAAAAATTAAGAAAATACTTCAAAATATTCATTTTGTTGCACGGCCATTACGTTAGAAATGACGATGTTGACGATTTTATTTTATTTTTCGTCAACAATGGGTGGAGGTAGGGAGGCAAGTCAAAGAAAAAATGATAAACACTATATAAACAAACATTTCACCTTCGTTATAGATCCACTTAATGTCTAAAAGGATCATATAGGGTGTTCAAAATTAAATAAGATGCTTGTCCGAAAACTTTCCGTCGGCAATGTATGTGGGGTGATGATGATAAACAAAATATGAATGCAGTGAGCCAACACTATAAAACCTTAGCTAATGTCAATATTATAAAAAAAAGACACAAACCGACATATTAATTAAACCGAGATTTGATCTTGAACTTGGTTTCGAGTTTATCTTTGAACACATGATAAGAGTTACAGACAAACATAAGTGAGTGAATATCGGTGTTACTTGTGCAATATTGAATAGATAATTTTGACGAGGGTACTAATATTCGTTATCAACCATTATCTTGATAATGAATGGAGAAGAAATGAAAACTTCCTGTATGAAACATATTAATAATATTTCATCAGTTCCCCGTTGGGGGAAACGTGTCCTAGAGTAGAGAACACGGCTTTTATATAATTTATTTATTTACATGTATTTAATACAATAGAACAATTGTAAACTTGGACTTAATGTCTAAAGCACTATTTGCCAGTCGAACCTAGAGCGAAGTGGAGATGATACACAGCAAGTTCAAAAATAAAATAATTTCTAAACATAAGCTGATGCAAACTTGTATGTTAAACCTATACACTATCTGTGTATACATTTATCTATATATATAAAAGAAAGTCGTGTTAGTTACACCACTTATAACTCAAGAACGGCAGAACAGATTTGGCTGAAAATTGGTAGGGAGGTAGCTTAGAGCCAGGAGACGGACATAGGATACTTTTTATCCCGTTCGATAGCGTTCCCGTGGGACTTTTCATTGTTTTCTTTATCCATACAAAAGTTTCGTTTTAATAATTAAGTCAATTTAAACTTTAATACAATACAATAAAGTTTAAATCGTAGTGGAGGAGTTCTATGTTATAAAAATGAATTGCTCGATGTGTTCCTAAGCGCAAATCTCGAGAACAGCTGAACCGATTTCGCTAATTCTTTTTTTATAATATTCCTTGAAGTACGAGGATTGTTCTTACGGAGAGATACATTTTAATAATTGCCTGAAAAGGTCTAAAAATAATACTTTTCTATATTCCCATACAAAAGGTTCGTAATGATACTTAAGTCATTTTGAACTTTAACACCATACAAAATTTCCTGTCATTTAATGGTCATCCCGTCGATGCAGTTAGAGGCCCCCTCAAATAAAAGAACTTATTAAAATAAGCATTTTGAATCGACAATATGTATCTATAACATTCGAATTATTGCGTATTTTAGATGTTAAAAATGCAGAATTCTCATGACAATGGATTGACATTTTTTGGCTGTCAAATATTAAGGCGTTCAGAAATTTATTTTGTGTAACAAATCTCCTTGGTAGTGCCTAATATTTTATTTTTTATTATGCTTGAATATCTAAAATATTCTAAATCTCCATCAAGAAATATTAATAAATGGTCAGGGGATGCCTTTTCCATTGATCTAGCCAGTCATGGAACAGGGCTATGAGTTCGCGACCTCGGCCCCCCGAGCTGTTGGAGTCTCCCACTATTTCCTTATCCGGGACTGTGGCATCCTTACCATCAGGCCAAAAATCGTTACCTGCAATATCCTGTACCCAAACACACGCTATCTCTACCCCTTTACCAAAAGAACGAAAGCCCCAAGGAGAGTTGGTGTCAGACAGGCGGGCGGCTGTAAAACATTTGCCAAAACATTTATACAGTATGTATAATAAGAAAGGTGACAGGGCCTAGGCCGTCCCCCGTAGCCGACGCGCAGGGGCAGCACCCGGTTCCTATGAGAAATGGGCAAGGTTTGTTACACCAGCCCGGGCGCGGGCAACGTAAGACACTAGCCCGGGAAATGAGATTGAGGTATGCAAGTTGGAATGTAGGTACGACAAATGGTAGGTCAAGGGAAAAAAAAAATGGTCAACGACGAAGACTTACGAAAGACAACTGCATGCAGCAAAGTGGTATAACACGGAGTGACAGAGTCAGAAATGAATACTTTAGGGTAAGTCTGAAAGTAGCTCCTGTGATAGAAAAGATGAAAGGAAACCGTCTGTCATGGTATGGGCACATTAAGAGAAGGAATTAATCATATGTAGGAAAAAAAAGTGATGAACATGAAAGTGGATGGATGGGCGAGCCGAGGAAGGCCAAAAAAGAGATGGATGGAGTGCGTGACTGAAGATATGAAAAAGAAAGGGGTGAATGAAAACATGACGGCTGACAGGGATGTGTGGAAAAAGAAGAGATACTGCGCCGACCCCAAGTAATTAATTGGGACCAGGGCAAGGGGATGATGATATACCTAAGTAATTAAAAATTAAATTCTGTTAATAAGTAACAAGACATTCATTGACTGGTGGGGCGATACGAAGTTTGCCGGGACAGCTAGTACGAATATAAAGAGGAAAGGTTTGTATTATTACAGTAGTATTCCCGTGGGATATGCGCAGAATTCGAAATTCCGCCTCTCTTATTTTATAAACTTTTTCTTATATACTTAAGGATTATGGGGATAAGCTATATTGTTTATTTATTTTCTCTCCAAATAGATATAAGGTGGATTTAACGCCTGTTGTGTTTTCTGACGGTCAAACGTTACGTGGTTGAGAGATGAAGAACGTAGAAGCGTTAAAAAATAATACTATTAAATTTTTATTCGTGAGAGTGGTATTTAATTTATGCACTACTTCGGCAGTCAAAACAAATCTATGTTTGCAAACAAATACGAAGACAAAAAACCCAGATGGAGGAAAAAATATGTTTTTTTATACGAGATAATTAAAAATCTAAATATTGTTTGGTCATTAAGATTGTTATTTATGACACAGCATATTTTTGCTCTTGAAACCTACTAAAATAGATAATTAACGTGACTTTTAATTTTGTATCTATATTATGTTAGACAAAAGCGGAAGCGATTCACCTGATGAAAGTAGCAATAATATTTACATATTATCTTGAGATTAAAGAATCGTGGATTATCTTCTATATCTCTTTAAAAAAAACGACGGATAATCCCTAACATTTGAGTCACATCCACTTTGTGATTTGAAAAGGGTGTTAGGTATGTCTTGATGGACTTCTTGAACAAAATAAAAATGTAAAAACAAATTAATGTTATTACCTACATGCTGAAAGTAATGATGGGTCTTAATGACTAACGGATGCAATTTCATCCATAAATTAGGTACTCCTTTTTAGGCTCTAAGTGTTTGTTAGTATGGCAGAGGAAATTTGATTACAAATCACAGTTTAATAAATAGATACATTTTTTATACAATATTCCATAGACGTTTACTACGGATCGAATTTTTAATTTTATTTTGAAATTATTTACATCTTGAGTTGAGTTATTTAAGGTATGGGTCTCCATACATCAATACACATAGATTGATGAAGTTATTGAAAAGGCACGAGCTGAATGGAGATAACAGTAAATTAGCAGTTTCTATCCTACTTCTCAATAGCTTAAAAATATTTTTCTCGTCAACAGATGGCAAAGACACCGAATCGAAAGTCCTGTACAAGATCTACGAGTATGAAGAGTTGAAAGATTCATCGGACTTTACAATTGATGACTGGATTAAAATGGCACGAGATGTAAAGGTGATGTGTAATTTTTGTAGTAAACAATATAATATATTGTCATTTATATTACAACTTGGGGCGATCAATACCAAATATTTTAATTTCAGAAATTCTATCACATGTACGATGGCTTTGTGGTCCTGCACGGTACTGATACTACTGCATACGGCGCTTCCAACTTGTCCTTTATGTTGGAGAGTGTTGGGAAGACAGTTGTACTAACAGGAGCACAGGTAATCGTCATAATAAATATTTTTTCGTTGCTGCTTAACGCCAATTGTTCGTAGGTTGATTAATATATAGCCTATATTGTTCCTCGATAAATGGATTGTTAATCGCAAAGTTTTTAGTTTTTTAATAAGAACCAGAAGTTTCTGAGATTAGCGCGTTCGAGCAAACAAACTCTTTAGCTTTATAAGTCTAAGTAATTAAACAAATATAATACAATAAATCCAAGGTTTAACCCCCAAACTCAGTAGCCATATTTCATCGACATCCACGTAAAGCTATTTTAATACACGTATTGAAAACATTTTCTGTTAGTCATCATCATCATCATCAACAGCCCTTAATTCGTCTACTGCTGGACATAGGCCTCACTTATGGCACGCCACTGGGAGCGATCTTCGACTATTGGATATTCTGTTAGTAATAATATTAAAATGATTGATTGCAGGTGCCAATATTCCAGCCGCGAAGTGACGGCAACAATAATCTGTTGTGCGCCATCTTGATCGCTGCGACACAGTATATTCCCGAAGTGACAGTATTCTTCGGAGCAAAGCTTTTTAGAGGAACTAGGTTTGGCTTGTTTGTTATTCATGTATAAGCTAAATTATTTATGTGTAATTGGCTATATAGATTTATGTATCTGGCTAAGTAGTTAGTTAGTTCCGCTGGATGCAGGCCACTTCCAATAGAACACTTTGAAAGTCTCTGGGGGAGGCCTATGTCCAATAGTGAACGTCCTTTGGCTGTTTATGCAAAACTTGAAATCGGGTCAACGAAAAAATAGCAGCACTTGTTTTTCGGGCACCTTTCCAAATTGATCCTGCTAAGAATTTCCTAACGAAATAAAGCAATTACATTATTGACCTGCGAATAGAACCAGGGACCTCTACAATGTACTATTAACACTCGTGCCACGGGACCATGACAAATTATACACTGTATAACTTTTAGAGTGAAGAAAGTATCAAACACGAAAATCTACGCCTTCGATTCGCCCAACTTCCCTCCACTTCTTGAAGCCAAGGCCACGTTAGACGTAGATCCGAAGATGTTGATCCACCCGCTAGGCTCGGTGCCGGACGAGTGCCGTCTCCACGACCAACTCTCCAAAAAAGTCTACATTTTGAAGGTCGCACCGACAATAACTCCTGAACTCATCAGAGCAGTTTGCGAAAATATGGAAGGTGAGGGACAGATTTTTGCAATGCAGAATTGGCAGATAGATTTGTTTGGGTCTGGCAATTGAACCCGTGGTAATTTGATTAACAACTTGGAGGTCAAATCCATTTAGCCAAATTCAGAGGAATGATATCAAGTTTTACGAAGTTAAATTAGATCACATCTAGACTTTATTCTGGTGAAACTATCAATTTGTTAAATATCAGTTTTATATGACTTTTAATTAAAACTGACATATTTATTTATATAACATATTTATATATTATATTTTACAGGAGTTGTATTGGAAACATATGGCAATGGTAACATTCCGATAAAGCGCAAGGAGATATACAAAGAAATAGAGAGAGCGGTGAAGAACAATGTTCTAGTCGTGAACGTGACTCAATGTATCAACGGAACGGTCCTTGGAAAGGCCATATATGAAACGGGATTGGTAAGTTTTTTCTATACTGGCACGATAAAGTTACATTATACGTGATGATTAAAAATATGCTATCTAAATATAGCTTCAAGTGACAAGGTCTCTCGTTTCTGTCTTTGTTAGCCCGCGTAATGTCTTATGTCCCATATGACAATAGACAAAATCCTGTATACTTATATTAAAGAAAGTAATTTAATGCGTAATTAACACTGCAATGTGGTCTTGTTGCGCGATATTGCGATAATGACGCTTATCCAGTCGTCTGGATACGTGTCCGCAAAAATTAAATAAGCTCGCTCCCTATCACGTGTGACACATCACAATTCGCGAATCGTTGGTGTAAAAATTCACCTCTGCCTACACTATATACAATGTTTTTTTTTTTTGTTGTATGTTTAGCTTTTGGTGGAGTGTGGAGTTATTCATGCATTTGATATGACTCCTGAAGCGGCCCTAGCCAAGTTGTCGTACGTGCTCACCAAAACAGAACTGAGTTACCAGCAGAAAGTTGAGGTAAATATAAACAACTAGTGGTTGGGTCTCGATTCGCCGCAACGTATTTTTTTTTTACAAAATATTCGCCTAAGCTCTTAAGTTACCATATCAAAATAAAAAATCGTTCCAATTAGTGAAGGAGCCCTAACCTGAAAGCGAAAGACAAAGCTCCATTCACATTTATAATAGGAATTTGAATGTTCATTAATTATACGATTGAGATCAGAGTGTTGAAAATTATTGTAAGGGGAAGAGTATTTATATCTAGACAGCAACAATTTGTATCCAGTTTGTACATTACATCCATAGGAACCCGCAACTCATTTTCTGTGTTACTCTGTGCAGGGTTTCTAAAACACCGACTGTTGAGAACTACGTAATTATACTTTAATTAACTTAGACTTAGGACGCATTTAAGGCTGATACATCACAATGATCACATCATTCAAGTAAAATTTATTACACATTTAATAACATACTTACACGATCACCAACCACGACATAATTCGATAGCGCACCATTTTCGTTCATTTGTATAAGCCGTATTTATATAACGTAGTTCGTTCCACATATCACCACACAACGAGACATATAAATTAACACAATACATTCACGGAAATAATTGCAACAAACAACACGCTTTGTTTTTTTTAGAAAATGTTTACCGAATCAAACACGATCGCGTGACAAATAACTGAATACTAAGAAATAATTTTTTGTCCATGAAAAGAGGGTAGTTGTACATTGAGTTGCGATTATTACGGCTGTGTTCCGTTATACACCGCCTACACTTTAAAGTGCAACTCTCGCAGTCTCCAAAAGAACACCCCACATTTTGCGGTTTTGAAAAATTCAGTATGTTTTTTATACAGGGTGTGTTCAGACCGTTATCGATAATAATATAAGGCAGGTAATTGCCAAGGTGATTACAAAACCCCTGGTGTTAAAGAAAATCCCGACAAAAGATAAAATTTTTGTCGTTTTTCAAACAACCATCGGTAATAAATGTATGCGCTTTGTATGGAAAGCGTCTAATTTTTTATTTTTTGTCGAGATTTTCTTTAATGCCAGAAGGTTTGTAATGATATTATATGTCACTTGCCTTCGTTTCCGATCACGGTCTGAATACATCTTGTATAGGTACATGAAATATATTTTCTCATACATTTTTTTATCTGTTTCAGTTAATGAAGACGAATATCCGCGGCGAACTATACAATCCAAACCAAAAAGCCTAATATTAATAAATATATAAAACCATTATTTTGACAACTGATTTGTATTCCCAAAATTATTTTTATTCTTTTATTTATACCTCTACATAAGTACATTAGAGTAAAGGTAAAGTAGGAAATCCTTAGGAGCAGTACAGAGTTTTCAGATACGAGGGACCAGACGAAAATATAGGTACTAAATGTAGGATAATGGTGACATTTTCAGTCAGGAAGTGGGAAAACAAAACACTTCAAAAATACACAATTTATTTGATAATTGTATACATTATAAATGACACCAATAGAAGAACACAAATTGAATAATTTTACATTTCGATTACACATTTAATCTTAGTAAATAATAAACATTTTAAATAATAACAAATGAATGCCCCGACAATTCAACTGTTCCTTTGGGAACAAAGAAATACGTTTAGCCAAATCAACGTTTCACACGCACACAAACACATCGAGTACAATCGCCGGCGAAATTGTTGAACGTTTAATAAGAAATTGAATTGCGATCGCACATTAAGAGTTTATTAAAAAAAGGCAGTGCCTCGGTAGAACACGTTGTCAAACAATCCTATACTTCTACTTCGTACAAAATCTAATTTACTAACTAACTGTAAGAGAAATACCTTAGACCCGTGGTCGTCCTACTAAAAATATACACTCAGTATCATTACGATATAAGAATCTATAAAATTTCATACAAACACCACAAAATATGCATTTACGACCTTATCTATGGTAATAAATTAACATAAACTACGGGCTATTTACTGTAATTGTTTAAATAACAAAACGAACCTGAACACAAAAAACAAAACACAGTTTGTACTAATAAAATTGTACGAAATAAAATGCATTGAGACTCAACGGGCACAAACGTGGCCAATTGTTGACAATGTTCAAATAAATTGTATACTAGCTTACATTTGCGTCTTCGCTCAAGTCGAAGTCCAAATAAAGCTTAGAATGTAATAAATTATATGTCAGTTATTACTCATTAGTAGGAAAAATATCAAAATATATATTATTTGATAAAAAAAACATTGTACATATTGCTTTAATAGTTAAATACACAGATTGTAGACAGGTTTACTAAATGAAATTTAATAGACATTAGACAATAATGTCAAAAATTGGTGACGTCGTGCCTTAACATGGGAACGATTACACAAAGGTACCATTAAACATTAATCATCTAATATATCACACAGTTACATACCACACGTTGCAAAAAATATTCTTGCACCATTTATCAACATTGACTACATACACGATATACGGCGGGACTGTACTACTGTCGGTCTATAAATAAGTTACTGTAAGTAGTTGTTCTCGTCTGTCGCTAGAGGGCGCGTGGTTCGATGGCACAAAGCGTTCGTGGCTGGTCGGGGCGGGAATGCGCTTAGCTGACGACCACCTCCTTCTTCTTGGACGCAGCTGCTGCCAAAGTGGGCTCTGTTGAAAGTGGAAAATGCATGCGTTTTTAGTCGAACATGAGTATGCTTCTACTGAGATTTGCAAAAAAAGATAATCCGATAATATTTTATTCGGTCCGTTTAATCGAATTCGAAGGCCATTTGGCCGTTCACTGTTTTGCATTTGGCATACAAATATAAGCTTATGCTTTCTCACGACTTTTTCCTTCCCCAATAATAATTATTAGCATATTTTAGCATAGCAGGTAATTATTGAGCATACAAATAAATTCTAAAAGAGAAGGATCCGGACTCACAAACATCATATGGTCCTTCGAATCTGCCTTTGATTTGGGGCATCACGACAAAAATGCAAAATGTATTGAGTAACGGTAGTAATGACTATGGCCTAAACCCTCTCAATGGTAGAGGAGGACCGTGCCCAGCTATGTGACGTATTTGGGCTGATGACGATGATGATACTGACCTGCCGGGGTGGGGTGCAGACGCTTCATGACCTGCGTGAGGTCCAGCCCGGTGAGGGACTTGAGTGCGGGAGGGATTCCTCCCGCCAGCCGCGCCACCTCGCCCGTCGCGCCGTTGTCGCCCACCAACACTATCTCGTCGGTCTTCGCGAGAGGAGCCGATACTTCGGCTGCGATCTGTTTCACGGATTGGTAATACGTTTTGTAAGTAGAGTCATTGGGTTGGCATCGAAATCTTTTTTGTGCTATTCATTTGTCTCTTATTTCAACATAATTTAGGCTTTGGAATAATGCTTCTAAGTTCACGTAGAGCTTTAATGTGCACAAAGTCGAAACGTCATTAAGCATTACCTGTAGATACTTAAGCAAATAATCATAGAGATATTTGAATTTTATTTTAGAGAAGAGCATTAAAAAGTCTAAATAACTTCTAGATATTTTCTTCCTAATTTAATAATATATACTTTACAACAACATACATTATTATTTATATTATCAAATTATTAGCATTGTAGTAAGTAATTTTTACCTTAGGCAGTGCTTCAAGCACCAAGGCCATGAGAGCTGCGTCTCCGTACTGCTTGTACACCTTAGCTTTAGCCAGCATCCGTTCGGCGTCAGCTTTGCCGACATCTCCGATAGCCGTGGCTTCAGCCAAACCAACCACTTTGATGCGCTCAGCATCGGCCTTAGCAGCTTCCACTGTTTGCGTGCTGTGGATTGAAATGTTATCTTTAACACCTTATGGAACCATTCTTGATAACTTTAATATTACATTTATTTTCTTCAGTTTCATTGATTCGCGACTTGAAACCCATCTCCTGCAACTTGTAAAGTGCATCGAAAAATGACTCCTTGAAATGAAAACTATCTAATTATTTCTTCTTATTTTTTAGTTACGTATTAATCATTTTCGACATCTTAGAGACGTAGATTAGTGACATAGATTACTTTAGTAAATACTTACTTTTAATGATAATGATGGATTTTTTATTGAAGACATGTTTATTTCTAGGATGATTAGTAATAAGTTCACAGTGCTCACCGTTTTCCCTCAGCAATAGTCTGTAGACGATAGGCTTCTGCCTCGGCTGGCAAACGCACGGTAGCCACCAGCTCTTCCTCACGACGCAGAATCTCTTGTTGTTCCACCTGGTAACACCAAAACGTATCTTGTCATTATGATAGTATTATAAATTAAAAGGGTTACTTTTTCTAATAGAACAAACATATAAATTATGACCTATTTAATTATTTCCGTTTGCATTACTCTCATTACAGAACATAATATGTAGATATCTATGTAGTTATTGGTAGGAAATTTATATTTCATTCGTCGCTGTGTGTTTGTAATTCAATGAACAATAAGGTAATTTATGAACATCGACCAATCAGTTAATTCTTATAATATTAATCATTTCAGTGTAACAGTACAATGAAACGAAATCTGTGAAATTGTACTCAGACAAAGTTATAATTGGTAACCTAAATGCAACTCGGTATAGTTTCAGAGAGATGGCAGCGAACGGAAATGTGAATCTATTAATTTCCTGGCCAGTTCCCACGTAGTCTTACAAAGGAGTTCGATATTGATTGACCTGAATATGTGGCCAGAGAGTCAAGCATCGTGATTTTTTTTACAACGTAGGTACTAATTGACCATTGAGCAATCAATGAGCGCAAAAAATAAGATGATTTATCATTTTTATCAACTGTACGTATTTGTTATATTAGACTAATACCAACAATCCACTGCCGATTGAAATTATTAATCAACCCTCAAGTTTTACTTGGGGTCGATCCAAAAAAAAAAATAATCGTAACGACGTAAGAACTATGATTTACACATTCATACAACTGTATGAGAGGTAAAGTTTTAAAAATGAACGATTTCAAAGTTACCGAATTCCAGGGTTTTAATAACGTAAACCGCAAAACCCTCAAAGATAAAATAATCAGCAAGGACAAAGAACGGAAAGGATCAATTGATATTCAAATCTCACCTCTATTTGCTTTCTGCGCTCGACGACATCGATTTGTATCTCTTCGTTTCGTATCTTTTGTTTTATTTTCGCTGCTTGCAGTTCGTACGCCAACGCTGCTTCGGCTTTCTGGGAAACCATAATGGATTTTTAAGATTCTTTCAAATTAGTTTGAAGCTGAAATTATTTGGGTATACCCGAGTGTCCTTAAAATAATTTAGTAGATTATTCGTAATGGACATTACGTATCCTTTTTAATCTAATTGATTTTGTACAGACTTAATGTCATATTAAAACTAGAAATTGTAGGTAATTTTATCAGTTCGTAGCGATCTATTCCTGGACATGCATACTTACAATATGACACGTCTTTATTTACTACGTCATTTGACAAATTTGACAAAAGCCAGGACTTTGTATATTTATTAAAGACGTTTAATAGGCCACGGAATGCGCTTTTACAATTATTCTGAAGGTTATTACTATTTAACAAAGGGTCTAAATTATTGCTATTACTTCTCGAATCTGATTTAATTTCTTAAATAATACTTACGGCGGTGTTAATTTCCTGGTCGAACTGCGCTTTCTGCAGTTTGTAAAGTCTCTTATTGTCTTCAATCTTAGTATCCATGGAGTACTTGACGTCCATAGCGCTCTTTTCGCACTCCGCTTCCTGGAAATATTAAATGTAAGTTACTAATTTTTCCCGGCAAGTACCTAGTTGAGATTTAAAGCCGACCCCTATGGCCGTTTTTCGGACATAATTCTAAAATCGGTGCTGCTACTCAGATTTTCCTATTGGTAAACCTAATAACACTTTTCTCGATCCAGGAACTATCCTCGACTCAAGGCTGCTAGATTGGCCGGCACATACATGTGCCCCGAGGCTACGGGGCAGTTTTGAGATCAATGATAATGTCAAGCATGCTTAGGTAATAATAACGTATTAATACATATTGATCAAATGTTTGTAGCTGGTAGCCATTAAAGTATAAGAAGGTTCAGATAATTATTTAAATGAATTTGGAATGAGGTCAAGTGTCTCAAACTTAATTTGAGACACGACAGACTGTAGGACGCAGGTAAATTAAAAAAAAAATACACTTTTTCATAACGGTGATTAACTCTTTCTTATTAGATTTTTAGAATATTCGCAATGGATGGTAAGTCCGTAAAAGTCCCCAAAACCAACACTAAAATTTATGTTTTATTTATTTCAAAACTATCAACTTATAACGTAGTACTTAAAACAGATCTGATGAACCATCCATATATCCAAGCCTATCTTTTCGGGGATATATGCGTGAATGTATGTACATTTGTATTTACGAACGATTATAAACGTTTCTAATACTTAGCCAGTGTATTCTTAACCAATTTCTTAACATAAAAATACTCTTTAATTAAATAATATAGGTTATACTAATTCAGTTTTCCTGTTTCAGAGTTATTGCGTGGTTCTTTACAAAGTGGTTAACACAAGTACCCTTAGTAACAAATTGTACCAATCCAATCCGGCAAAATCCATTTTAACAAGCACCTCCCACGCTCACTTTGTGTAAATGGATAATTCTATTCAGCCGTGGTCTGTTTTAAACATTATCTACTGCTTTGCAGGCATGGAGCGGTATTTTCTGGTTAGAGTTATTTGCTTTACGAGAGTCTTTTTAATTTATATTAAATACTTTTCATTACTTTCTTTTCAAATTTTATTTTTTGTTTCTTTAGTAATACTCAAATTATCAACCAAAGATAGTTATTACCGATTATCTCTTTGTTTCCTTTAATAAAAAAATATACAGTTTCTTAAAAGTTGTTTCATAATTATAATCATGCAGCATTAGTTGAGAATTGAGAGTTGGACCCATTAAAAAGGCTTTCATTTTGAGAATTTCGGTTAAGTTCGCTTTTAACAAGCTGACCTCACTCTTTTCATTTCGGCGTGCCGCTATTAATCTACATATACATATCTATACCAGCCCTTGTATATCATAGTGCTAGTAACAGGCTACATTTGGTATGTAATGAGGCTGTAATACACAACACTGGCCTTCGTAACTGACCGTAAGGCTAAAGAGGTTGAACGCGTCAGAAGAAAAAAAAAATAATATGAACGTACCCTAATTCCAGCGTCTCTATTGGCCTGTGCGACGCCGACGTCCGCGTCTCGCTTCACCGCCGCCGTCTGCGCCTTCCCCAAGCTGGCGAGGTACTGCACGTCATCGTACACGTCCTTGATGGTGAAGGACAGGATCTCGATGCCCATCCGGCCGACGTCCGGCGCCGCCACCTCGCGCACCAGACCCGCGAACTGATCTCTGTCCTTGTACACCTCTTCTACTGTAAGAGTTCCTGTTGACAAATTATTATGACATGAATAATGGCACACAAAAACTAGATAATTATATCTTCTAGTTTTTCGTAATCTATAAGGTTATCAGTGTCATGATCCTGCCATTGAGATTTTGTGTCTATTGTCGATTTCATTGAGGAGAAATAAATAGGTACACATAAAATGCTTTATGACTAAGCAATGTAATAATAATAGCATAGAAGTCATGGTACGATAGTTTTCAATAGCAGTTTTGTCTTTGACTAATCAACACTTAAAAGAACAAAATATATTGAAATAAATTTTCTGCCTCCTTCAAATGTATTTGAGGCTTCAAAGTTCCAGGCACACCTCTATATTTTTGAAAGCTTAATAAAGGTTTGTGGTTGAGATTTGAACTCGCAACCGCCGAGAGGTAAACTCGACCGTGAGCCTAAAGCTCGAGACCATCACGTTTGACACGACAAAAGTGATATAATTTAAGTGTTTCAAGATTATTATCTTTCAAGTGGTAACGTTGATCGACGGGCGACAGGCGATTATCATTAGGGCACCTTCGAAAAAAGTTGATGAATGTAAAATTATACATAAAATGTAAAGATATTTACGAAACAGGCGAAATTTATTTATTTAAGTTTATTTACATTACACTTACAATTAAAATAAATATTATGATAAAAATATGTTAAGGGATTCAACATTGAAATCATGAATAAGCTATTTTGCAAAATCTAAAGTGAAATATTCACTTAAAAGTATGTAAATACTTTAATATGTAATACTATTTGTAAACTATACCTATTGGTCTCGATAAAACGAGTGCCGATAGCTGATAAACCTATACATATTCATAAATAACCGCAGGCCTAGCCCATTTACAAAATGAGATGGAAAAAAGGATCACAGGTGTTTTTTTTCCATCAAAGATTGGAACGTAACAGATTACTTCAATGAATATAAACATTGGTGTAGGTACTTCGATATTTTATACATACATTACATACACACATAATACATACGGCTACCCGCGACTTTATTCCTAAATTGGTAAGCAGCTATATATTTACAATCGACAGGGGTTCAAACTTGGTTTTTTTGGGACGTATTTTCAGACTTCGCAGTGCTAAAAAAAAATTCCTAATAGATTAATCTGTGAAGACTAGACCTCACTGCACACAAGTTTCGACTACGAACGATTATTGATATTACGCTTTGTAGATATTCCATAGGAAATAACAAATATACACAGATTCCATATATAGACAAGACTTACTTTTTGACGTTGAGGTATGTGAGGCCAATGGTAAGTGACAGCGGCACCAAAGCGAACCGAATGAATTCCATAGTGGCACAATATTGCACTTATTTTTTTAAATCACTAACACGTCTTTTATATTAAAAGAGGTCGCATATTTTATCTTCCAATTGCTGAAAATTATTGTGTATTGTTTCCTGATGTGGGTTCGGGCGTAAAATATTTTCAATATTTGAGAACAAAACCATCGTGATTGCAGTAATTTTATAATTGAACTATTTTAATTACATTTACAATTACCAGCTATCTTATAAATATTAATTAGCTAATTATGCAATCTGCACCATATAAGTGATATGAGAATAAGGAATTACAAAAATGGTTTATCACCGCATAGGTCAGCCTTGAATGCATTTCCTACTTTACAAATCAATTCACTCATGGATTGAATACTAAACTATTCGCACAACGTAGATATGAAACTTTGTTTGTGCGATAATCAATACTTAAAAAAAAATAAAAAAACACTGGCAAACAAAATAAGCAAACCAAAATGAATTTAAAAAAGAGGAAATTATTAATGGAATAAAAATGTTTTAAAAATAGAACGTGTTAAAAAATACGCTGGATTTTAGACACAGCAAATGTTCACACCAGGGTTGACACTTTAATATTTCACTATTGTATCCAGACGTTGTAATCAACGCAGATGTGAAATAGCACTGCAGATAAACACACCCCGTGTCTACCGGTTTGTTCCCTTCGTATATCTTATTCCATTGACATAAAGGTGCTTTTTGTCTGAATCTAAACGAATAAAATTAAATTTTATCGTTATTTACTTTGCGAATGATATAAATATGATAAAGATAACGCTGCGGTTGCGATTACTGTGGACTTATTGCTTGCGTGAGCGATGTCTTCCTAATCAATTTATACGGATTGATTCATGTTGACCCACAATAGTAATTTTCCAGGATTGTGTAGATTTTTTATCGGCCTTAGATTAGCGTAGTATGGCAGATTGTTCGCAAAAATAGGTTCGTGTTTTTTCATCTCTCAAAGGATTACACAAAGAAAAATTTGACTATTTTTCTGTACAAAACGCGTCGATACAGGGTTGAAAAAATTATATGTACTCTCTTAAAGTAACTATGGCGAATAAGTATGGCATCTTAGTACAAAAGAACTGTTATAGGTGGTCCCTTAATAATGATGTACAATGTAAATCGGTATACTAGCTGAATAAAAGCATAAAATATTTTCACGCTGTGTATCCATGTGTTAATAAAAAGATAACGAATTCAAATTCGTTTATTTCGACAGTGCGATGGGCGAAAACAGAGCACTGTGGCGCAGCGGCGCACCGAATCGAACGCTCTTGACATTCGATTAATTATAAGTTCAACTACCGATTATATCGATTGTACAGTCGAGTTTAAACTAGAGATGAGTTCAGCTAGAAAATCTGAATTATCATATTATCAGATGCGGAATCTGTGTCCATAATTTTGCAGATTTGACAAAGATTCATAATCTGCTAACACCTGACAACCCATAGTTTTCAAAAATAAACTGTATTCAATTTTTTTTTCCTTGAAAGGATTATAGGTAAAGGCACCCAATCTCCACATTATGTTCTGTATAGAACCGCAAAAGACTAAAGTTAATGTCGATGACAATATAAAACTTATCTATGACAGTAGTATGCGACCTTCGTGTGCTTGTTACAAAAAAGTATATTTTTGGTTTGGGTGAACCAGCAGGGCACTCCGTTCCGCATATCGAAAACCTTGACCCGGTTTCAATGTGCATCTGTACCGCAATATCATTCAATTACTAAATACTCTGTGCACTTAGTTCGGAAGTTATTTCGAGTGTGTAAACTTCCTGTAATTCTTGTGTGCAATGGTGAATAGTAATATAATATGGTGTATTTATTGAATGATCAAACTATCCACATTAATTTTATTGAAAAATTATCGCAGTTTGTATCCCTATCTTTTTATGAGTAAACTGCTGAATCAGTTATGACGAACTTTGGTACCGTTAAACTTAGACCAAATTATTATAAAGGAAATAGAGTTTTTAGAGCCAGTTCAAAAAAAAAAAAAACATTAAACAAAATTAAATAGCATCACGACCAATCTTCAGCTTAACAAAGAAAAATTTGCCAACCGCGGTACATAGAAATAAAAAGAGCAACACATACTGCATTTTAACATTATGCAAATATATTACAATAGATTAACATTGACTCCACCAGGTGGCGCCGTACAGTAAACATTGCATTGTGTGAGCTCCGTAAACTTTAGTAAAAATTAAATAATACAAGTGTCTTTTCCGCCAGTATAGTAGTCCATTCTTCTACTAGTGCTCTCGGGTTCCTCTGGTATCGTTTGTGAAACTTTTAAAGTGTTATCTGTCGAAAATAATTCAAAATACGTTTTGTGGACCGTTATAACAATTCAAACTGAAGTGCTCTGGTGTGTAACTAAATAACCGTTTTTCCGGACTGTGAGCTGTCTACAAGTCCATAAGGACCATTAGTGAGTGTTTTACCTCATTATTACACAAGAATTTTCGGAACACCTGAAGAATAATATTATCATAGTATGTGATTTACACCCACTAGCGCCATCTCTTGCTACTTTAAAGCACTAAAATATAAGCGCCATCTATCTTTAAATATCTGAACCCTTACGTCCTTTCAAAGATCAAAACCAATAATTTAGCTCGCAGTTTCATATTTGACCAATAGAGGGCCTTAAGTGCTCGAGAAAGCCCCATCTATTTATAACCATCCGAACTTTCACGTACATTCGGAGATCAAGATCAATCGCATAACGCGAAGCTTTTACCCTAGACCAACAGAGGGCCAAGAGTGCTTGCTGCTAGTATTCCGGTAGAGGGCGTCAGCATTATCCCTTAATATGCTTTGTGAGGCTTGCAATAAACAAATAAGAGAGGGCCGAAACACCGATGAATTATCTCACATCAGCTGCTCTACATGTAAGGCCACATTTCATATTAACTGCCTCAATTTACCGAAGGAGGAGTCTCGATCGGCCCGTAATGGCAAGCTGGAGAACTTTTGCTGCCCAGCCTGCAAACTTAAAACAAAGGAGCGATTCACAGATTCGACACCGATTCGATCTAGAGAAGTTGCCACGAGTATAGACAAAGCAAAAGAAGACACTTGCGCTGATCATTCGGGCATCGTCAAGGCCTTTACAGAGTCTCTTTCGCAACTACAAACGGCATTTAACATCATGAAGCGCGAAATGAGTACATTTACATCTTCTCTCACATCTACATCAAACGATATCGAGGACTTTCGTAAGGAGATCACTGAAATGAGGAATGAACTTAAAGAAGTAGAGCGCTATAAAGCTGAAGTTGCTGAACTCCGCTCAGAAGTCCACGAGCTACGCCAAGAGCTCGAATCCCGGCAACAGCGCCAGTTCCTACGCGATGTCGAATTAAATGGTATCACTGAGCAGCAGGCGGAAAATCTACCTCAACTTGTTAATAACCTCGCAGTGAAACTTGGGGTCAATCTGGATCCTCGTGACATCGACGACATAAAAAGAGTTGGAGTCAGAGGAAATAACGAGTCGAGTAACCCTAAGCCTCGTCCGGTAATTGTAACTTTTACGAGGCGTGCTCCGCGGGACCAACTCCTACGCGCTGCCAGAGTCCGGCGGGGCATCACCACTGACGCAATCGACGTACCCGGTAACTCACGCCAGGTTTACGTAAATGAGCACCTTACAAAGCCAAATCGCATACTTTTTAGTAAGGCTAGGACTCTTGGATCTCAACTTAAATTTAAGTATGTGTGGTCATCCAATGGGTCTATATTTATGCGAAGAACAGAACTGAGCTCCGTTCTCCGCATTACATCAGAATCCGTACTGGAAAAGTTGGCAAATCAAAACTCTAAACTCGAAGAGAGCGTTACTAAGAATTCCTGATTGCCCTTTTCTAGTCGAATTCGATAGTGTTCTCCTTATTCACGTGTGTAATATCGTATTCTATTTGTATATTTTTTTAATTTTGGTATTTTGTTTTTTAATAACTTTTAGTATGAATTTTTATGTGAATCTCATTTTAATTTTATCTTATGACTCATATATTGATTGTTTACTTTATTGGTCAACAAAATTAATTGTATCACACACCACTAACAGTTACTTAACTTTAGCTCTGATTCTTCGTAAATTCTGTGGACGACTTACCTTACTATCACAATGCACACTTTAGACGATCTGGAAGAATCTCTATCCATTAAATGCATTCCCCTGGATAATGCCGAAACTTGTAGGAACAGTTTGCCCTCCCATTTAAATTTTAAATTACTCACTCTCAACATTAGAAGTCTCCAACAAAATTTCGCTGCTTTTTTGGTATTCTTAAAACGACTAAATTTAGATTTAGACGCCATTATTCTGACGGAATGCTGGCTCGGTCCTAACACTTTAATTCCAAATATAAGTGGTTTTAACACCTACAGAACACATAAATACATAAATAAAAGTGGGGGTGTAACCGCGTACATTAGGAATAGCTGGAGTGCGAAAGTGTCAGAATCATCTTGTCAGGATTGCAACTGTTTAGAAATAAAGCTAAATCAAGATTTGCTAATACTCGGTATCTACCGGTCGCCTTCCTTCAGTGACTCAACCAACTTCTTGTCTTCACTCGATCTGGTACTTCGCAATGCTAGCTCTATTAAGAACATAATCCTCACCGGTGACATAAACCTAGACATAAATGGCAATCCTATAAGCTCTCATTGCGCTGACTATCTTTGTTTGTTGACAGAGCAGAAGTTACTGCCTGTAATTACACTACCAACGCGAGGCAATGCTTGTATCGACCATATTTTTATAAAAACCTCTGCTCCCACCCAGGGAATCGTCTGCTCCACAGATATAACTGACCATTACCCCTGCATCCTAGGTATGTCTTTACAAAGAAGATCTATACATCACAGTCGGACGCGATTAAAAACAGATATTGACGCTGTTGCCAGGGACCTAGCGTCAGTCAACTGGTTACCAGTTCTCTCCTGTACAGACGTTAATGAGTGCGTAGCCTCTTTCTACCATATACTTGACTCTGTCATTTTAAGTAACAGCAGGGAACAAGTTATCACCCGTGCAAAATTTAATTTAAAGCCTTGGATCACTCCAGGTCTGATAAGGTGTCAGAAGAACCGTGATAGACTTCATTCACAAGCGAAAAAACATCCATGTAATGAATTTTACCAAATTACCTACAAGAGATATAGGAATTTCCTAAACTCCCTATTACACAGAATAAAAACCGACTATGAAAATAATAAACTCAAGTCAAACAGAAATAATCCCAAAGAATTTTGGAACACGATTAAAGAAATATGCCACATAGATAAGCCGTATAATGATGCCTCCCATCTGGTCTCAGCAAAAGCACAAACGCAATCCGATCTCAATTGCTGTAATACCTACTTTGCCAACGTAGGAAGAAATCTAGCTGATCGCATACTGCTTCATCTTGGTACCACGGAACATACTCTTGCGACTGAAACACACATGTCAAGGCAACCTCCTCACTCTTTTTTCATGAACCCCACGGACCTTGACGAGATTGCTAAACTTATTAGCGACATCAAACTTAATAGTGCCCCGGGAATTGATAACTACACACCTTACATAATAAAAAAAATCAGTAACTTCATCTTATTACCTCTAGTTCACATCTGCAACATAAGTCTTTCATCCGGAGTTTTTCCAGACAAATGGAAAGTGGCTGTGGTCTCTCCATTATACAAAAACAATGGAGATAAGGGCACACCCTGCAACTACCGACCTATTTCTCTTCTTTCAATTCTTTCTAAACTTCTTGAAAAACTCGTAAATAAGAGGCTTACGGCTTATCTTGTAAAAAACAAAATAATTCCCGAGAGGCAATTCGGCTTCATGAGAGGCAAATCTACCGAGGACGCGGTTCTTTTACTTACCAACAGTATTGCCAGAGCAGTTGATAAAAACAAAAAGTGTTTGGGGGTGTTTTTGGATCTCGCCAAAGCATTTGATACTGTTTCAATACCAATTCTGTTGAAAAAACTTCACTGCATTGGTATCAGAGGTTCCGTGTACGACTGGTTTCGTAGTTACCTCACGGAACGTCGCCAGTGCGTCAGAATTGGTGGTAGCCTGAGTGACGAGATGCCCGTGACATTCGGGGTTCCACAGGGCAGTATCTTGGGACCTACTCTCTTCATTGTCTATATGAGCGACATTTTTGATTTGCCTTTGCATGGAACAGATGTAATAAGCTACGCTGATGATACTGTGCTACTATTCCAAGCCAACTCTTGGGAAAACGTTGTGAATACGGCTGAGCAGGGTATGATAACTATTGCTAAATGGCTTGAGAAAAATCTACTCACTCTCAATACCGGAAAAACCCAAGCAATTTTTTTCCACAAAACGAGTGCTTCTCAACCCCCAACTTCCCTAAAAACACTTAAATTACATGCCTGTGCACTGACTTCCTCTTCTTGTAGCTGCCAGCCGATCAGCCGTGTCTTCAATACTAGGTATCTAGGTGTAGTTCTGGACCAAAACCTATCGTTCAAAGACCATATCCATAACCTCTCGAGCAGAGTTCGGAAAACAATATATATCCTGAAATGCCTTCGCCACTCTGCTAACACCGATACCCTGCTCATGGTATACAAGGCTCTATGCCAATCTTTACTTATTTATTGTATCAAAGCGTGGGGGGGCACGGCTAAATCTCGACTCTTAGAGGTTGAGATAGCCCAGCGCGCTGTCCTGAAAGTAATGCTTTGCAAACCTCGTCTGTATCCCACAAACGACTTATACGAGGAGTGCAAAGTGTTGCGAGTCCGGCAGCTTTATATATTAAGAGCTACCACTGCTACTCACCGTACCACTATCTCATCCACCGAATACCCAGCTCTGCTCAAACGCAGAGTCTTTCGAATTCCCGTCCCTCCTGTGCGAACCTCCTTCGCCAAACACGCGCCGTTTTTCCTTTTGCCTTCTATATATAATTCAATCTGTCACCACCTTCCCCTATTACACACCAAATCTTTTCGCCAAGCTAAACTCTTAACAGAGTCTTGGCTGCTCTGCCTCGACTACGACCAAACAGAGAAAATCATTTATTCTCTCACGTAATCCACAACTTAATTTCTCCCTCTCTTATTTTACTTACTCACTCTCACCAATGACTTATCACACATACACATTCAAACTTATTTACTCATACACACACACACACACACACACACACACACACACAAATACTAATCTGGCCGTAAACAATCTCCTTTTTATCTAAACATTAATTATTACTATATATATTTATATTCTGTCTTTTATTCTCTAACGCTCGCGTTTGTTGACCTCATTTTTCATTTTTTATTCTTACTTTGTAAATGTCCTACTCTTATTGATCTCATGTTATTTTGTAAAGTTTTTGTTTTGTTGATCACATATAAATTTGTACTTGGTTAAGGTAAAGTGTTTATTTACAGATTTTTGTTCTTTTTTTTTTATGTTACTTTGTTATAATTTTAAACTCAGACTGCTGGTATGTTAACTTATGTTATTTTGTAAATGTCTTGTTTTGTTGATCTCACATAATTGTATGCTTAGTTAAGGAAAAGTTTTTATTTAATTAACTTTTTTTATGTTTCTTTTTTTTATTCTATTCTTTGTTAGTTTTCATGTATTTTTCTCTAAAATTAATTTTGTTTCATTCAAATTAATAAATTCTATTCTTGTTATGTATGGTACGCCACCAAGTTTATACAGCTTATTACTACTCATGTAAACATAGACCACTGCGACACAAGCATAGCTTAGTGCAGGGTCCTTGGTGAATCTGTTGGCTATTATTTGTATACTTGCACCATATTTTGTAAACATTGAATTTTAATTGTAAAACTGTTTCTGTTTTTTAAATAAAAATTATTATTATTATTATTATCTTCAGGGATCAGTTGTGAGTGTGTATGCATTAAAGTTTATAAGTTTACATAACAAAAGCGTAACTATTAATTGCCGTCGCGAATTTGGGCGAACACACAATCTTCCAAACAAAGGACGCCCTTACCGGACCCTCATGACATACAATCGCGATTTATTTTCGTATCATGACATAATAGCACACATTTTACGGCGCCATTTGAGTTCTACCAGGGCCCCATAGCGTTGCGAATGTATCTACGCGCCTTTTAAGTTTCGCGATACGTAATAACAGCCAAGTGCGAGCCGTTGGATTCTCGATAGAGCTTCACTTTATTATAATAGTCTGAGTTAGGTTTATGGGCGGCATACACGGTAGGATTCGTCTGTACGATCTGACGCGTCAAACTGATCGAAACGACGAATCGATGGTGTACGAGTAGGTATGTTAAGATCGTAAACGATTTTTGGGCAAAATTTTTGATGCTTTCAATCGTCTCGATTTTCGATTAGATCGATCGTACAGACGAATCGTACCGTGTATGGGGGCCTTTAAGCGTCTCGGAAAACCATCAACAGAAAATCAGAACCAGGAATCAACCACCACCAAAGTAGCATAAGACTTGCCTCAGTTTAGGTAAGATTTAAAAAACAATTGGCGATACACGAGTGCGAATATGCACTTCTGCCTACCCGTTTGGACACACAGGCGTTAGGATTAATAAATGTAAGCTTGTATTTTCAGAATGTTTGTTGCGTATTGGAATCCATGTATCGTTTTTACATAAATAATTCTCTTACAACTGTACCAGTTTATTCATATGCCATTTACAGCGAATAAAAGTCAATTCAAATGACCTAACATATCAATGTTAGGGGACTCTTATGCTTTTTCTTTACAAATATCTCAGTATAGTTGTGACAGTTTTTTATTTATTAGATCTGGTAAACGAGCATCTTTTATAATGGACGTGATCAAAATAATACAAAGTATTCTTAAATGCGTTATCTAAGGGAGGAAAATAAAGAAAAAACGTGAGTTATGATTATTTCGCGAATGGGAAAAATGACTAGATACAAAAAAAATGAGATATTTGCGGATGCGTAGACTGAGGTGTATGTGTATCAACTTTTCGTCAAACGTGTTAAAGTTACACGAAATACGGAGCAAACCTATGCACCAAACAACAAATCGAGCCCCATTTTGCACATTCACTCGCCTTCACCAATCAAAGACCGTATCAATTTCTCAATAATTTACAACGAACCCATTGAGCTCATCGATCTACGAAAAAACATTCCAGAGCCACAATCCTGACAGTGATTCCCTACAAATCAGGTCAACTGTTGTTGTCATTAAAACACAGTGGTCCGTACGCCATCAACATCGTACCCGCTTCACAAAGGATTGTGGAAAACATTACCAGCACGACGATGGCAATACAGACAATGACGTCACTTTGCTCTTCAATCAGATCGTATTTTTGCACTGAGAATTCTTTTGATCTGGTTTTCTATTGTGTAGTTCGGAAACATGAGAAAGCGACATAGATTATTAGATTAGAAGAGAACTGCAGTACAAAATCATCATCATCATCACATATACATATGTGCGTCCCGTTGTTTTCACGATGTTTTCATTGACCGTTACGGTAGCTAAAGAAAAATCTACTTTTATACCTTACATTTTAATTGGCTATAGAACGAGTGGAACTAAGCTGTAAGTGGAACATTTTTTATTTACAAAAGACGAAGTACGCAACTTCCTCACTGAGATTAAAAGAAAAGTTTTGCAGTAACATTATTAAAGCTCCTTCCTGGAGCAATTTTGCATTCCGTGCTCATGTCACGGGAATACTTCATTTTTCCGCGGTATATAAGTCGTTTTTTAGTTTCTGCGATCCCACTTGTCTCCATATGAAAAATCATTCAAATTAATAAGGAAATTTTTAAATTTATTAATTACAATTACTGTAAAACTACGATAGCGAAGTGCATGCCTGAAATGGATAATGTCAGTTAAGGAAGCGAAAGAAGTATGATTGGATCGTACCATTTGACGCTCTGCAGTCTGCCTAGTCATTTTTTTTTAAATAAAACAACAAAATTTTCCTTTTCGAAATATAGTAAGTATCGAAAAAGAGATTTTTCATAAAGCGTACAGATTTAACGTGCTTTGGCATTAGCCGAGTGGAAGCGGCGAGTGGGGGATTTTGTAATTACGGGGATGCGATAAAAATACAGTAGCACTTTATATTCATAGCACAGTATAGTAAAACCAATAGGCTTCAACGGACAGAGTTAAAATTACAAGCGAGCAATCAATACCTCGAGTTATTTTAACGAAGAAACAAATAATTAAAAGAAATAAGTATGAAATTTTAATATTTTCATCATACAGTGTACAAAATATTTTATTTTTTAAATTTTTGTAATAAAAAACGCAATAATTTCCCAGAAAACATAGTCCACGAGACGTTTAGTCATCACAGTGACGTTTTACATGAAGTTCCATTAGTGAAACACTAGTAATCAAAGACAAACTTATTATGAAAAAAGTAAACCAAACATCATACCTACATCATTCTACATTTCATATTCTAATAGAAATAATTCATACAACGAGAGTAATCTGCCGTAATGCGATAAAAAGGTTTTATATCAAGGAGATTGCACGAAAGATTGACGCGATCGTTGCCAGAGAGAAAAATTACATTAAATAAATTATCGTTGTCTGCTCTTGATATCGTTTTCTTTCTACCTTCTTATCCCAGATCTTCGGAGTGCTTGATTCTAGATGAGATTGTGACGTCGTCTATTAGACAAAGCCTATTATATTAATTATCAAATTTGACTGAATTAACCACACTTTATTACACATCAAAAATAATTAACAACAATATGATTAAAAAATAAAATCCAAAAAATACATAATAAGTGATAAAAATGGCCGTCTTATCAATGGATAAATTTTTCATCATTTTTCATCCATTGATAAGACGGCCATTTTTATCACTTATTATGTATTTTTTGGATAATGATACGCGTATAATGATACGCGACAGACTCCCAGACAATCGTTAAATGTACTGGAACAGGGATATAGAGCAAGTGGTCACGGCATTTTAAAACATATCGAAAGATATGTGAAACAAAATTTTAATATTAATAAACTGAATACTACAATAAACGAAAAACAACAATACATTCATATGTTTATGTATATAAACTTTACTTCGGAGTGAGTGAGGTCCGTTAATTAGAATTAAGCCAACTTTTTGGATTAAGAGATAAATTTCTTAAAGAACTCAGCATAAGATAGCATATATCAGCATAAGATAGCATTAAAAAATTGCCTTGTGCGATAAGACCGCCAATTGTACTTCTTTCTCTTTGTTTTTTTTTTTATTTGTATATTATTTCTTTGTGTGCAATAAAGAGTTTATAAATAAATAAATAAATAAAATATTCAAAATTAGAGGTTGGCTATGAAAAGAAAAACTAAACAAAACAAAAAATTACAGCTAGTATTTTAAACGAAGGAGTTACCTCTTATTAAGCAGCAGATGAGATAGTGTAAAAAAAATGAAACAATTTATTGAGAAAATAATTGAGTAGAGAGCATTAAGATGAAGTAATTTCAGTAATGTGACCGTAGAAGCGTGTATGCGCCTGGGACCAGGTCTACCCGAAGTAATACGAAATCCATGACCGTGTAATATGTGGTATTACGTGGCTAGTATTATTACTATATTATTATCGGCAAAGGATTTCAACCTAATTTATAAATTTGTATATAATTTTGGCATAAAGTAACAAATCTTTCAATTTATATTTTTTGTATTATTTATATACTCATATTTGTAATTCAAATAAGATTAAATAACTCGTCATGAAATATGAAGTATTTATGCTAATTAAAAAAAAATTACCTAAAAGAGCGAATAAACATAAAAGAACACCACGACAACTCGAGAAAAATAAAAGTATAGTCATTTTTATCTCTACCGGAATACCGAGCGAAATGAAATGAGCTGAGTTTTAATTGGATTGAAGCCATCTATTTATTTTTTAGTAATTAATTTGACGGGGGCCTAAGGCCTCTCAGTTGCAGAGGACGCCCAAACTCAGCGGTGGAACGTATCTATTATTTATCCCTCGCATCGACATAATTATGTCGGTTTATTTACATATAAATGTACGGACTAGTTTCGGAATGAGACTCACTTGGAATTTAAGCAATAGGTAAGTAAAAAGTGGATAAATGACATCAATATTAACCTCTAATAAGACTATTTATTTTCTAAAATTTTTCGAGTTCGAGGATGGCGTACTTACCTTTAGTTGCGGCTTATTCGCTTTATTTTATTCGTATTGAAAAAATATTTTCACCATTTTTTTACTTAATGAAAATATTTTTTCTTCTTTATCACTTTAAATTTCAGAGACATATTTTTCATACGGAATACTAGCAATGTCTCAAGCACACGAACATTTTCTCATTGTGCTGGCATCGAATCCACGACCTATCTCTATTCACAGCCAAAATTTAGAGCCTGCGCTATACTAATCTCGTATGTACAAAATATAATGGTTCATGATGTAATTGTTATAACGAATCATGCAGTCACTTATCATTGTTGCCAAAACGCTACATTCTCGAATCAACACGTCTACTATAAATGGAAATCATTGAGAGAAATAGATTTTATTAATACCGCAGTATTTAGGCCATTACCGCATACTATCGATGATTTAAGAAGTGTAGCATTGGCAAATACCAACAAAATAAATTTATTTCTTAAATAACCCACGTAAATCCTAAACTTGGTCGGTCTAGTATCATTTAAAGACGTAGTTAGTACTTTTAATGATTTTTTCGTTATTAGCATCATAGATATTGAAAATGTGGCTACAAATAACAAAAGGCACGTGTAATTGTAATCTTATACATAAAAATACGCAGCTGCCGATATCCACCCTATTCATCTACGCCATGACCACTAACACGTTTATTGCAATATTTACATACATTGTTACATAACCGCAATAATTACGCAACTTTCTAATTGTAATTCCTTAATCCTTAATAATCATCTCTAGCCCTATTCCGACCAAAACTGACTAAGAACAACACTGACTAAATTAAAACAGTATCGTGGTACATGATGACCTTGACACAGAGTCTTCCGCGTGTCAGCTGCGGTTCGTTTGCGCCGTATCAAACGCCTACAGAGCAGTGCCGACGCCGGCTGCTGAGTGCGCGTGAATCATAACATTAGGCCAAGTTCACGGAGACTCGAACAGCGTGGCCAACACGAGGATTTTAAAGGAATAATCTCATTTACTTTTTAGTAACTGATCTATCAATATTTGGCTTATTATATTGCGCTAAAATTTAACACGGAGATAGATATTATGACATTGGGATTCGCTAACAAGTTTCGGAAAAGACACCCCCTTAGATGTTTAAGTAGGGGTCCCTAGATTGTAATATAAGTATACACTGAAGGCAAAAACTAATTTTCATATGAAAAGTGACACAATGGGGTCTACAATAAATATGAATTAACTCGTTTTCAATCATGGATGGAAATGACAATACAGAGTTTGTCTAGCCTTTAAAAGATGCATGCGTAATTGTACGTACGGAAATAATTCCCAAAGCTTGGACAGCTTTGTGTTTTGCATACTATCAAAAAGTTAAATTTTTTTTTCCGATGCAAAAAACTTATTGACCTAGTTTTAATAGAGCGACGCCCTTATTACACAGGTACTGCATTTTCTTTGTAAACACTGTCGTAATTAACTTTAGAAGATCTTTTTTAACGTTCGTAACAAATTTGTTAAGGTTGAAAGCTTACTAAAGTAGCAAAGTAAAGATTTTTTTTTTACACTGTTCCGCTCTCAAGAAGATTTTAGTAAATGTTTTTATGCATTTCCCATACTGTGTCACCACTACTGGGCACGGGCCTTCTGTAAAACTGAGAGGGGCTAGGTATTAATCCACCATATTTGACTAGTACTAAGCTCAACAGCAATAAATCGAGCGCAAAATGAATAACTGCATTGCAGTTCCAATATACTCGCAATATGTATTAGCAAAAAGCATGTATTGTATTTTGTTATATATTCAAAAATTTAAACTTTGATGCCTGTTCTTGCAGGCATTTTCGTAATAGATGTTATACGATAAAAACCGAAATTACTATTTGCATACTTAAAATTGTATACACATTACACAATAAACTTATGGATTTACTTGCTGTTATTGTGTCGAGGACCTTAATGTTCTCGTTTTTATTCGCAGCTGCAAGACAAATGAGTTTTTAATATAGAAAAAGCTTAGCGAGTAATACTCAAACAATGAAAATGCACGGTTGAAACTGTTTGCTGAAAAAGTTTTACAGAGACGCAGCCCGCTTATTGAATGTGGGGAGCAGTTTATATTTTACTAGCTTCTGTCCTCAATACCGTATGAGGAACATTAGAAATAAAAAGGAATATTTTGCTCCTCTTTACCACATCAGCCAGTGCTAGATGCGTGATGATTTTGCCTTCCACGATAAATGTACTATACGACATAAAAATAATATTTGATTAATTTTTCAGGCGATAAGTGCAACGAAGCAAACATTTAAACAAAAAGTTGGTTATTTTAACTCACCAATAATCGTATCATTTATACTCCAACTAGACTCTAAGTCAAGTACAACTTCATATCGGTAATGTATTACTCTTTTGCAAAGCTCTATATGAACTCGCCGTGCAGAATTTAATTTTCACTAAAGGGTTCATAATTCGTTTCTGTTATTTGCCGGCAACACTAATATTGTATTTGATGCTTCATTAATGCGGTAATAAAGGCGTGTAATGAATAAATAGGATATAATTTTATTACTCTGGTGTAAAAACAGACTACAAACTAAAATGAAACGTTAAATTCTCTTTAGGTAAATTAAATTTCTTTAAAACTAAAACTTTAGATATGCTTTATTTCTTTTGTTCCTGTACTCTTGTTGCGTACATGTTAGTAATAGTTGTCGACAATTATATTAAATATATGCAATCGAATTACCCTTAGGCCGTTTAAGTTGTTATTGGCAATACAATCTGAAACTGTAAATAGTACTCCTGAGTACACAATCATTTAAATGATAATAGTGCAATTGTTTAGAAACTGGTTGTATATCGTATTCCTTCGAAAATGCTTGCATTAAAAACAATGTTTGTGCCAACTATCATACAAATATTAGTTTTGGTATGTATGTGACTCTTGGGTGTATTTATTTTTTTGATGAAAGAAACAGGTCTCCAGATTTAAGTGTCACTAAGGGATTACAATTACGGGTAGCGCAAAAAACGATTAGGTACGATACGTTTAAAAAGACTACAGCGTTAGTCTTTCGGCTTAGCTTTTTCACAAAGTTACACAGAAAAGCGCTCTGCACTCTATTTCAGTTCACCGCACTCTACTTGAAGCATGAAAAAGCTACTGTAAAAACATTCACCCCCATTATCTTGACGAGAAGAGACCCATATCTAATTTACATTTTATACCGTTTTTAAATTATATTTATATAGTTGTCAAAGTTTTCCTTTTGCGTGTATGATTAGTCTTATAGTAAATTATAATTATACATATGGTTTATATATTCCTCTTCAATCACTGTATCTATTTAAAAAAAAAAACGCACCAAAATCCGTTGCGTAGTTTTAAAGATTTAAGCATACATAGGAATAAAGGGACAGAGAAAGCGACTTTGTTTTATAGTATGTAGTGATAAATTGTAAATAAAACAAAAGTTATTACTGAAACAACATTGAATGGAGCGATACAAGTATTAAATGTAACTTATTCGTTCAAAATTTCAGGAGTAAAGCTACGGTTATTAATCTGTCAACGCGTGTTATTAACGACGTTGGAAACCGTGGTAATGCATCATACATTTAAACCCAGAGTTTAACCTTCATCCCATTGTAATGAACGTCAGGTTAAACAAAGCGTACACAATGTTACAACCGCTAAATTCCTAATGTATTTCCGCTAATAGATGTTTTTTTGCATATTAAAAAAAAAACCTTAAACAAAAAAATATATGTGCCATTTCGATGAATTAATATACACATAAAAAATGCCAACTAAACTTTAAACTACTAAACATTATTTTTTAATTTAATTAATTTAATTATCCTGTAAATTACTGCAATCACGTCGTGAATCGTCAGCACGTCCGTTAAAATTGTATTCCAATTGCAATTTTTATGATTGTTTTTACACTTAGTAACTTTTTAGGGCATTTTTACAAGTCCATTTTTTAATATCGAATAGATTTCGCGCAAATCGAGGCGTGGGTATTGTCGGGTGCGCGGCCCGCCGCTCGCGACGACCGCGGCGGGACTAACGCAACGGCTAGCTAGCGGCAGCATCAACCAATATCTTAGAGTATATAACCGAACCGAAGGAATCTTATTAGAGTCCTGACAGGATGGTTCACGTCATCCCTTTCATTTCCTTAGAAAGACGGGATCTAATTTGTTAAAGTCAATGCTGTTGGATGTGAGGGAAATTAAATGTTTACATTGGAAACACAGTTCTGTTTATTAAGACTGTACCCCAAAGTTAGGCATGGACCTCCTCTATTATTGAGCCAATTTAACACTTATTAAAAAGAGTTAAATCAAAAACAGTCACAACACTACCCGTTCAGCCATTAGAAGGAGTGTCAAAGCTAGAGTTACTGAGGAAAATACTTGCTTCAGCGGCAATCGGTCCCAGAACTGACAATGTATCGACTATCGTATTAGGCACCGTATATGTACCAGCACAAAAAAAATATTGGTACAAAAGTAAACGAATTCTATAACTTTCGAATCTTTTGACACATAGCCGAGGGGCCATGTTAGTTGAAAATTGAAAAGTTTCATCCAATCGAAGTTTTAGAACTTATAACAAACTGTCAAACTCGTCTTCTCTTAAGTTTCCTTTCCTCAATATAACCTCTCACAAGACACTCTTCATATTAATTTTGTTTAATGAATTATGATTTCGTGTTTGTTATTTATTAGATAATAATAAACACTATAACGTCTGTATCCCTGAAGGTGTATGTCACATCTATTTCGGTGAATTCCTTAATCTAGAAGACCTATAAAATTTTGTCCGCCTGGGAATCGAACTCTGAGCCTCTAGATCACACGACACATACTTTTCCGCAGTGACCACGTGGCCGTATTTACGTAACAAATACCGCATTGATTACGTAAATAAATAATTGCTCATTAATGTGTCATAAGTTTTTTCAGCAATTCGTTACCGTTATGTTTCTGAATGGAAAACACAAACAATCAAATGTTTTAGTAACTGATTGAATAATTTGCATCATCGATTGATCCGATATAATTTGTACAAAACGAAGGAGGTAATAACCGACATTCATGATGGAATTTAATCGTAACAATTATTTTTTTCATTGACAGAATAGAATATTACTTATGTGGAATACTATGAAAATATACACCCTCATGCCTATATTAAGCGAGGGAGTCGGCAGACGTGCATATCTGCACATAAATTTCAGCAAATGTGTATGACTCCATTGTAATAAAATGTAACAGATAAGCTGAATAAGATTAGTAGGGAAATAAACAGTAGGTACTTTATACGGAGAAGAGTATCGCTTGTCTGTCACCTAATCAATCTGTCACATTCAATGATAAAAAATTCAAACAAAAATGAAAGGGATATATTGGTTACGACAAATTTACAAAAGTCTCGATTATTATACACTATACAATTTCTAAGAAGCGGCAGTGTCAAACATATGATAGTCTAATCGTAGGTTAAGCACGCTCGGCACGCTGATAAGCCATGCCGGCGTGCCATGAGAGAGGCCTGTCCAACAGTGGACGTGAAAGGCTGTTGATGATGATGAAATATATTTTAAAATTTCAAATAAAATGAATAAAATATATAAAACCTCAACATTTAACAGTGCTTGTATAATTCCGGAAGGCGCGCCATCTGCACCCGTTCGTTAATGAGTGTAAATATTGCGGCCACACCCTCGACTGTGCTATTGACAGCCCCATTAACAATTTCAATATTATAAAGTCATTTAATTAAATTTATTTTAATATAAATCGACATATTCCCGGTGCTGTGGCATATGTTGGCGGGAGAGATTTGAATATCTCGGGTTTGATATCTTGACGACGAGAATTCCTAAAAAAACGAGCTTTAAAAATTATCTAGAGGAAAATAATTGAATCGAATCTTTTCTAGGATTCTATATATACTTAACATATGTACATTATTTTAGTGACTAAGTATGCGTATATTAATTACCATCAGCTAGCCTTTGGTTTTAAGCACGCGCGTAAATTGTCTTAGTTCAAAACAGTTTGGTTGATGAATTAATGAATATTCTTATCGGAAACATTGTTATCACAGAAGATACAAATCAAAACGGTCGAAAACGATCACGAGAATCGTAATAGCGCCGGAAGACAACCATTGCTCTTTTGCAATAGTGTGGAAGTGTTGCACAATGGCTCGGCAGTAACTAGTTACGTAGGTACCCCTTGTAACACGACTCTTGATACCTGCTAGTAGTTCATATTTTTTTGAACGATTTCGGCAGTTAAAAGCTTAAGATAGATTTTAACAACAAGAAATAATAAAATTATTTTCTTAACGAAATAGTGAGGTGCATTTGGTGCGTCTACAATTCCTCAAGTAACAATTTTTTTTTTGCCTACTGAGAATTTCCAATAGAAAAACTCAATAACACTGCCTAACTCGAAATCGTATCTGCAATCGTTGCAAACTCTAAACTACTCGTATATGTAAAGTGATTAAAGAATGTTTTGTTAAAAATATCTTAAACTTATGAATTATGATTTAAGTAATTTTGTACAGTTGCACTGTGATAAAACTTAAAGCACTTTACTGTATAAACCTTTATAGCTTTTTACTATATGGAAAGAAATATGTATTAAATATTTACTTCTTCATCAACCCATATACGCCCACTGCTGAGCACGGGTCTCCTCTATCATTGAGAGGGCTTAGGCCATAGTCCACCACGCTGGCCTAGTGCGGGTTAGCGGACTACACACCTAAGAAACTCCTAAGAACTCTTAGGTGTGCAGGTTTTATCAAGATGTTTTCCTTCACCGTTAAAGCAAGTGATAATTCAATGTGAATACACACACAAATTCGAAAAGTCAGAGGTGTGTGCCTGGGGTTCGAACCCGCGACCGTCGAGATTCTCGACCGCGAATATTTTAAATACATATATGTATATCCTCATGATATAATCACTAGCAAGGGGTGGCGAGAACCTTCCGTGTGACGTAGTTCCAACCCATTTCTCACCCATTTCTCTCATGCACCGTGCGACAAGGCTCTCGCGATAAGCTTGAGTTATTTCACATTAAACGTGTCCTTCACCGAGCTGTGTGTACCACAACATTTATTAGTCTAGATTTTGGGGCAATTTATGAGCTTGTTTATATATTTGGTATGTTGTAATTTGAGGCTTTGCTTTGCCTAACTAAAGTTATTTGGCCAAATAAATTTATAATTATATCGGCTCATATTCTTCAAATATATATGCTTTTTTTAGCCTTTAAGTAAGGATTTTTTTGCTGTTTTATTAAAACAGTTTTAAGTACTTTATTTTTTACCTATCAATAAGCGATAATACATTTTGAATACACACATAACTTCGAAAAGTCAGAGATGGGTTCAGAACGCGCGTCTAAACCTCGAGGCCATCACGCAAATTTTTATAAAAGGGAAAAAGGATAAGACTTAAACACAAACGGAGTAAAGTACAGACAGTAATGTATCGAAAAACAATATTGTGCATTTGTTGCAGACTGCATTTGAAAACTCAATACAGATTTAATATTAAACGTGGTAATACTATCAAATCTCGACCATAAGATTCTAAAGATTATGTTCCACTCTGAAAAACTTTTTCTAACTAGCATCTGCAATAAGGAGCTCAAAGCTTATGGTGGGCAAATATTTTTAGGGGTTTGAGTGTTTGTGCAGGTGAAAATTAACGCAGCTGTTACTAAGAAGATTTAAAACTACACGCCAATGTAAAAAAACAACTCTTATCTTGATTCAATATAGGTACATACATCTTTCCAGCTGAGTACTTGGTACACTTTGAACAAATGAAGACAGAACTCGATACATATGCGGTGTCAATTCAGCTGTCAATTTCCATCATGTTAGAGCTTTCAAATTTATGTACCTGCGTGATCGGTGAAAATCATTTTATTTTAAAAAAAGGATTCGGGTATTTAATACCACACTCAATACATTCCTCTTTTGTACTAGCGTCAATTTTCAAGATTCTTAAGTATAAGAGATACATACGTATTTGAGTTAAATGAAATAAGTAACGCGGCAACCATTAACGGTCGTTACATAAAATGATGCTTGAAGCTTACATTATACAGATATTAATTTTCGAAAAACTATCTCTGAGTTGCACGCAAGTGTTGGAGTGGAGACCGCGTTTAGGCAAACGTAGTGTAGGACGTCCTGCAGCACGATGGTCCGATGACTTGAGAAAGGTGGCGGGTAGCGGATGGATGAGGGCCGCTCAGGACCGGGATGGTTGGCGCTTACTTGGGGAGGCCTACGTTCAGCAGTGGACGGCGATAGGCTGAGTATATATATATCTCTGAGTTGGTCAATAATTGTAGGTCGTAAGTTTTTTTTTTACTTTTATTTGTTTGTGTTACAGGACATTCTGACTTAAAATTCTGAAATGAATAAAGGGACATAAAAGAGATTCTGCTCTGAACAGGCAAACGTATCAAGCTTTACCCGCCATAAGGCAAAAACGTTTACTGTAAACGGTTAAGAGTTATTAATGTCTCCGGTTGACGACACACCATCAGTCTTCCGGGCGCTTTTTGTTTGCGGACGACGCCGACCGACCGACCATTACTTCCTGCGAATGAAAACTCTTTCGTCGCGGTCTCGACGCCTTTTATGACACATATATTTGGCCGTTATATTTTATGACGCGAGATTGAGATGTGATGTGAACACTGTGGCTTTGTTGATGATATATTTTTATTTTATTTTCTGATAGAAAACAAAACAGTATTAGAACATCATAAACTGAATCTATTAAAAATTGACAACTTCTACAAATTTTGCATAATTTAATCCCATACTAAGATGAGGTCTGAGATTTTATTTATTTTATTTTATTTATTTGGCATACCAACAAAGTAAATTACATACAGAAAAAAATAGTTAAAGGAATTCTTAAAAATATAGTACAATGTAATCACTTCAAATTATAGGCATGCATGACTTTTGAACATTATATCATGTGACAGGCGTGTTATAGTTATCTTATGACACTAAAGGAACTTTCCAGTGGCTGATGGATGTTTTTAGGTCTTCCATGTGCTTATATCAGCCTATATATAGCCGAATAGTGGGCATCCTGTTCAATTGAGTGTCCTTATGCGGGTTGGTAAAATATCTATCCAAAAAGTATAAATTGTTTCATCATAACATTCCGTGATACTATCTATTCACGATATACAGAGACAAGCGTTTTCAATCCATGGACTATTTGAACAGCACTTAGGATCGATCCCTATTGTAGTAAATGGACTACATTTATAGACGGTATTTATAGTAAAAGGGTTTATGGACTAGAGGGAGATAGTTCACAGTACCGTAGACACAGCCGTTGGCGAGTGAATCTGCACATAGAGGACGCAATGACCTGAGAGTTATTCGTACCTTATACGCGCTCATAGCCCTGTCCCGGGATAAATGAGGGTATAATCCCACGAACACTGTGAAAGTACTGCAAGGATAAGGTGTGAGAGATATAATACGTGCTTTGGCAAGTACCCAAACTTTTAAGAGTTAACAATATTTCTGTTTTGATGTACAGCATATTTTCACTAATCGTCTCTAGGTCTTGTCGTATACGTAATCGATTTTTTTTAATTGTATTATTACGATAGTTAACATGGGCTTAGTAAGAACATGGGCGTAGTGGTCTATATTAGTCGCTAGAAAATAACAAGGATAAACATCAAGGCGTTCGATTATATTTAAATTTAAATTAATCAGCCTTATATCTTAAATAAGAATGTTATTTTGCGTAAATGAACTTCCGCACAATCTTCTTATCGAGCTAAAAAAGGCTGCAATAGAAAAAAAGCCCAAAAACAGGAGCCGAAACACGAAAATCACTTTTGTGAGGGATTTTCGCTTAATTTATCTTATCAATTTCTAACAGCTGCGGCCCGAGTTGGCTTAAGTGCGGATTGCTAAGCCTTATTCGCTCGTGGCTAAAATAGCGTCAATGTTTCCTTACACAAATTCAGTTGACTAAACTTATAGAGATGTGAATTAATAATAAAACACGCATTTAAAATTGGAAAATAAAAAAAAATCGTATCGAAATCTTACAGCTTCGGCCTTCCTAGCTACAAGGAAGAAGTAATCTTTGTACAAAGGATTTAAACTGAATTAAATCTAAGATAAACGAAACATGAATGCATTTAACGGTAGCTCATATACATCTAACTGCACGTTTGTGTAAAAGTCCTGCGCCTTATATAAAAATTACGATAATTTTCAGTGTCACTTCATCTAGATTTAAAAATATTTTATCGGTTAAAGAGAGACTTACGGCTCATGAATGTTATTTAATTTAACTAATATTTTAGCATCCTCTCTATTGAGAACGAAAATCAGTTGTAATACGAGAACTCATATTTAGATCTCAAAAGGTCGTATAACTAGAGCAAGGCGAATATACTCGACGCTTTCTGCTTATTGCAAAGGTCTTACGAAGGGTACCTTTAATGTACCTCTACTCGTGACTAGAAAGTTTGCGGATTTAGAACAAGGCCCTATAAGCAAAACATAAGGAGACATGATGAGGCCTGATTCCTGAATAAGTTAGTTTGAGTTTTTCAGCATTGAGTATATCAGGGTGACATTGTTCTGTCGTTTGTTTTTACTCTATTCATCATTATATAGAAAGATGGGGTGTTGTGACTTTCCCTTTTTAACCATCTAACCATTTATTAGCCAAAAGAAGTCCACTGCTAAACATAGGCCTTCCTGATGATTATCACAGTGAACTCCTTCAAGTTACTGTGGAGATCTCGTTTCATAATTAAAAATAATCTCTTCCAGATGTTCTACTGTTATCATGGTAAGTGAGGTCAACCATGAAGGTACGGCAAAATAAGGTTTTATTTATCAGCTGCGTCAATATCTCAAAGAATAACTTCAAGTAGGTACACAACCCATGGTAAAATGCAAATGAACAACTGTCGTAAAAATTAACGATTGTCATTTGTTAATATACTCTTTATGTACCGTTTGACATTGTTCTTATTTTTGACGTGATTGCAAGAAGCTTCCGAAACCTTTAGTTACATATTTTTTCATAATTCAGGTGTCCGATGATATGATCCTATATTATAAAGTATGAATAATGACGTATTCATTTAAAATACTGTAATGGGCAAATGGAAAGTTTGGAGTGAAAATAAAAACCGCGGTTTCTAACCACGAAACAAATATTTGTACATTCGCACGATGTGGGAATTAATATGAAAGGTTTAATACATAATTTATACGTTACGTCTGCAATATACTTAACTAGGATATAATTCAATATCCCAATATATAAAACGTCCTATATAAAACACAGAGCTAAAATATTGACAAGAAGAGATAACGCAACTTCAGAATTACGTAGAAGAATGAGAGAAGATATAATGAGGTTTATTAATCAATAATCATGCATCAAAAACTGTGAAAGGTTTTTCGGTCTCTAAAACATCCAGACACGGGGGTGAAATCAATCCCCGTCGATTCGAATCTCCCACAACAACAACAGACCTTGGCATATTCTAGAGGTGAACTCAGAATTAGGTTACCAATTCAGTGGCACATACACGAGGCTCATTGAAGTGACGAGACGGGCCTCAAGTCAAGTTCAAGGTCGCGACATTATCTCACCGCGGCTAATCAACAAGCAATGTGGGTGGCAATCAAAAGTTCATTTACGTTACCGGTTGTAGGGCGATAGATATTAATAGCATTTGATTAATTTGGACATTGGTTCTTGTTACATACAATTTGTTGCCCGAATTTTCATATATGATGTTTTAGACTTTAATTGTTTGGATTTTTTTCATTTAAGTTACACTATTCATTGAGGCCTACAGGCTCTCTCGATAAATACAGAAAACAAATATAATTTTCAATGCAAACCAGTAGTTCCTAAGATTAGCGCGTTCAACCACGAAAACTTTCCTCCTATATTTTATCATATAGCGAATGAAGTTCCACTACGTAATCTCATCCAATCTGACAGAAACCATTGTAGAGGAATGAGGGATAAATGCTTCAACTCATTGCAAGTTATCTCGGCGGACACACAAACAATGCACCGTCTCTGTTTCCCGTCGACACGGCGTTTGTTCGAAATATATTTCATAATTTATAGAACATGCTGGAATGTTCTCGAATGCGCCGGCATTGCATTCAGTTTCTCTCCAGACATTGTCTACGCTTCCGTAGAGGAAGTGTAAAATGAATATTATATAATAGGATATACGTAATGTACTAGAATTAGCTGCTATGTGGTCTGAGTGATCCAAAGAAATTTTGAATATAATATGTATGTGAGTAACTAATATAAAGTACCGATTAGGTATAATTCGTTTAACCATTTTAACAATATAACAATATTCTTATAAACATCCTATTAAATAACACTAACGACAGAAATAACTGTAACAATTTTTGATAACAATTTCAATTAAAATTGTAATTAATAATATCTCTTATCGTTCGTTACGATAATGTTTTGATATTTACTGCGAAAATATTTTGCGGCTAACATAGATTTTTTTACTTTCCATAATGTAATTTTTGTTATTATTTATAAATGATTATAGGAATTCACAGGGATTGCTCCTAAATACAATAAAGCGATCAGGTCCAGCTCTGCATGGATACAATCTTGAATTCCATGTCTAGTTCGCGAGAACTCATTCTATCGAGATAAAAAGTAGTAAATATAAGGTGCCATAATATACTTTTTTGTGTGTTTAATACTAAGAAAAAAATCTCTGTAACATACATATTATGTAATGTTAAACTTATAATTTTGAAACAATAGAGGTTTCGACTAACTATTGTAGATAATATAAAAGTTCTAGTTTTGTAGTACAACTTGGCAACTATAAAAAAATACTAACGTTAGCCGAGTTTTGATTGTGCGAATGTAAACAACTAAAACTGGATCCGCGCCGAATTTTTCGCACATTGCAAAAAACAAAACTGGTCGACCTCGTCGCTTTGTGGTTGTATTTATGACCACAATAAGTACATTATTGTTTGAATGTTCCAGTTTTTATGACAGGTAATTATACAGAAAAAAAATGTATTTAACAGAGACTGCCTCTTTTGATTCCGGAGGGTAACCACGTGGGATTCAAAATTATTGGTAAAATGTGTATGCAGGAGTGAGTGTTGGCCTACCCTTTGGGAACTACAAGCATGGTAGTGCACGTAAATAAGGATATAGAAGTATTATATGTATGAAAATTATCGAATTGTCAGTGCAAAATATCATCGCATATTTGCAAATGTTGACACAATACAGTCTACAAACAATCGATCGGTCACACACGATTAAATATTAAACTATAATTGAAGAAAAGAATGACGATGATTGATGTATAGACTAAATTATGCAAATGACCCACTTCATATGTCTTTTCCGGTAGATGTGACAAGTTACGATGTGTATCGGTAATTCGTCCAAAATTGTATTCGTTATATTTATAATACGTAATAATTATTCGTTATACTTCATCCCCCAACCCTCTCAATGGTAGAGGAGACCCGTGCTCAGCAGTGGGCGTATACGGGTTGATGATGATACTTTATCCAAAATTTTTTTGTAAAGTAATAATCCTTACAAAGGTCTAGTCTTTTATGGAATGCGAGGTATGGAAGTTTATAAGACTCCTCTATACATGTATATGTCTGTGTATGTATTTGTGCATGTTTACAAATTATTTTATTTGCACGCCTGATGTGTATCATCCCTGCATCGCCCAAGGCTCGACTACGAGACCAGAACCCCTTACAATTTTTTTATTGTGTTTTTGATGCAATATAAGTATCTTTTGATTTATTTTGTTTAAAAGTCTTTAGTAATACAAATGTACCGTCTCGCTCCTGTCAGCTCATTCGTAAGTAACTCAAACTGACTACGGTGCGGTTCTACCATTTCATACACAACCAAATTCTTTTTGCTTGTCACCGCAACTTTTTTTGTTAGAATAGGCAAAATTTGTAACAAATGTCACGGTTCATTAAGTCACAATGACTCATGCTGACTATTTGTGGTTTCGGTAACTCCCGGAGGGTTCGACTGCCTGTAAAAAGCTGTCTGGCGCGCCTTGCCGCGGCTCAATGTAAACAAAACCTAACCCCTACATAAATAATGTTCACTAAAATATTCAACGCTCGCCAGACATATTTCGAAGAACCTTTCTCCGGTGGGTTTGAATATCGAATGTATTTTTTTAATCTAACTAACCTTTACGTATTTTTTTATTTATAATTCTTATTACGTTCAACAACCAGGATTTTAGCATTAATTTTGAAGATAACAAAAAATACTTTTCAATCTCGAACAATATTTGAAAACGTTCGAAATTCAATTTTTTCTCGTTCAATCTCGAGTGCAAACAGCGCTATGCAGATTTTCTAGCACAGCAATTTCCTTTGACCTCTTTGTAAAATCTATGAGGAAAACGGATAGATTTACAACACAGGTAAAATATTTAGATGAAAAATATCTTATGTCAAACAAAAAAATAGACACTTCTCGTAAGAAGACATGCAATAATTAAACTTACCCCTTAACCACTACTAAAGTAGCTCCAACGGTCAATCCTAGATTAAAAGCGCTCATCCATAGTAGAGACATGACTGCAGGCAACGGCCTGCCAGGTTAAATTGCGAACGAAATGTCACACTGCACTGCACTATTTAAACAAAAGGAAGCGTTTCATCCCGTGAAGTCAGCACGAGTATTTCACACACAGGATTCTAAATTTAAAACAAAATTTAGACAGTCCTCTTTTAAATTATGTTTAAGAAATTGTAACGTAATGCCAACGTTTAAATAAGTAATCGATATATTTTACGCAATTTAATCGATAAATAAACAATGAGTATTCGATACAATAGCAACTTGTACGAGCGTTAGTGAACGAGTGGCGTTGTCGGTCAGTCCTTTAGAACATAAAGTGTAAGCTCCCCCGTCCCGCTTCGTACGTAAACTGTGTACATGTTTACTAACATTTCGGGTAAAGAACCATACCAATACTCATTACATCTAGCCCCAAATAAAAATTATTTTTTATCACGGATTTACAAACAGTTTCCACATTTCACTAACTCAAACTTTGCAAATATTGCATCATGAATGGTAAGGTTGCCATAAACTGTTGAGACAGTTGAATAATGCTCTTAGTCTTTTCTTGTTAATCGTCGTTCTCTATTAAAAACGTAATGAATTTACCAACGGGTGTTGATTGCTTTGGTAGGAGTCCTTGCTTGTCTTGTGTTGTTTACCAAATGTTTATCAAACATATGACAATGATTGTTGTCAAATTTATGCGGCAAAGTAATGTTTTTAATAGAATTTATAGATGGACGTGTGTCTCGTCAAATACTTTGGGTGATCATTTGAAAGTGGTTGGTGCAAAGTTTACACAACCTGCGGCTTTTACCGTCTATGCTATTTAAAGAAAAAAATAAAGAGTTACTTAATATACGTCTGTCAAGCCCATATTAACATATCTTTGGAATACCCCGTAAGTTTCCACAATCATTTTCCTGTTACTCAGAGCCTAACCTAGCTTAAGTCGATCTTTACTAGAATTTCATACCTTTTCTTTTACGGCTGTATTTTAGAAAGCATAGACAAAGATTTTTATCCTATGTAATATCAAGCCAATCTTTGGCAAATTTCCGGAGTCCTTGTTTCCATCGAAAATTTCCCAGAGTAAAATCCAATGACACTGCACTCGAATGGGAAAAATAATCTGGGGTTTTTGTGATAACAATACCAATTTCTACCGTGGTACTGGTCAGTCATTATTTAATTAATGTATTTTATGTCTTATGTGAAACAATTAGTAAGTGAGTTTTTTTTATTTAATTACATACCAGTTTCACACCAGTAATAAACACGCAACCGGGCGTATATCTCAACAATATTGTGAACATTGTAAGTACAGAATCTTTTCTATGTCACATTATATCCATGTAATTGCCAGACCTACAGCTTAATGCTAAAAGGCCGGAGACTGTCTACTTAACATCACTCTGATACAAAAAAGACCACCCATTATAGCAATAGGTACAGAAAAAGTACAACAGCAACTAAAATTCAAGTCACGGTTCCCAAAACTCCATTCATGATATTTTAAAAACTCCCAATGATTTGTAACCAAGTTCCTTTTTACATAACAATGCGTTGACCTGCCTCTGGAAACATCTCATTTTGTTTGTTTAGGTTCTATGTAAATGGGGCTTGAATGGACGATATGCATACATTTGAACACGGGAAGACATTTTTAATCTTACTCCCTTAGCTTAAAGTTCGTTATGGCATGCAAAAATATCAACCTGAATATGTTACTGGCTAAGCACAAGTTTCCTCTGATTGAAACGACCTAATCTATTTAGTCCATGTTTCAAGCTTAATGCGGTCTGGTTGACTGATTTTTTTGCAGCCAAATGTCAATTGCACCAGTTCTAAAGATTTTTTCCTATATTTAAAAAAAATATAGACTTGATAAAACTTATTATTATGTCAAGAGTAAACTTATCGTCTATTAAACTGGCATTCAAACTTTGTTTTATTTTTGACAGCCCCGTGGCGCAGTTGGCTAGACACAAGCTTGCGAAACGAGCGGTCGCGGTTTCGATCCCCGCACCGAGTCAAATGTTTGTGTGATCCACAAATATTTGTTTCGGGTCTGGGTGTTTGTGAGACCGCAAAGTCTCTCGAAGTTTCTGATGCCCACGACACAAGACTCGTATCTTAGTGTGGGGTCAGGACTATGTATGTGACTGTTGGGTGTATTTATTTATTTACGAGATAAAGCATTTTACAGTCTACTAAGTGGGTTGGGCTCAAGAGACGACACATCTAAATTCATTGTCTTCTGTTATATGATTAGGACATGTTCTCACAAAAATATGGAAACTACGTCCCTATAAAATATCCGTAGACGTGATCAAACCCTTTGACTTTGGGACAATTATGAAAAGTGAAAACTAGGGTTAGCAGTCGAAACATGCATTTTGGCTATGAGCTTTATTTATAAGTGCATATCGCCAAAACCTACGGTGAAGGTTAGGTATTGGTTAAATTTCTTTATGAAGACGAATTTAATGAAGTAAGACAAGTTTAGGTATCTCGAAGGATTTATAACTTTCCCATCGCAAAGGAGTAACATAATAACAGAAGGCTGACAATAGTTCAATACGAATACAATAGTCCAATTCGTTCGATATTCCTTGGGGACTACAAGTTGGCTTATTACATTAACAAAACTAATTTGTACACTGACTGTCTAATAGAACTATCGTGCTTGGCTTTGAAGCGATGGAATCATCATTCAATTTGTAAAATTAACTTTTGTGAATTAAACAAAAGATTACTTAACCAACCAAAATCCTGTTTTAGAATAATACGTCATCAACACACAACTTGCGACGTCACTGTGAAAAACCAGTGAATTTCGCATCCACACGTATACAATACGTTATCAGTGACCGCGCAGTTGATTGAATCTTCATATCTATATTATTCTATATGATATATAACGTTATTAGGACATGAACCAAAACAACGCCAAAGTTACTATTTGGCCTAAACCTACTGGATAGTGAAGATAGTGTTAACATCTTCAATTGCTATGGTAAAGTGTTACGTAACCATAGAATCCTTACTGATCATTTTGACTCTCTCTGGCTTGGTATTTTATTATGATTTTACGGCTGTATCGCAATGGTTCCATTAGATCACACAAAATCGACGTGAAGCAATACTGTTGCATTTTGCATGAGTGAGATTGCCGGGGGCACACATTCTGGATCATGTAGATAGCGCACTACCACATTGCATGACCTAAAATAACAGCTTCTTTTATTTTATATTCATCAATCGTCGGTTAAGGATGCTTCTCATGTGACCTTTCACAATTTATTCATTCGGATTTCCGGGGGTTTTTATCCGCTTTCGCTCACTGGAGAACTGTTCAATGTTTTTTTAAATACATTTTTACTTTAGTTATGACCAAACTATCTCCCTGTACATTCAAAGTGGCTTCAAATTTCCAATTATGTGCACGTATTCCTAGCTCGGTATTCAAAATAAAATGTAAATATATTCAGTGCAAACGAATTTAAAATAAGCTTCACAAAGAAATACGGTGTATAAATCATGAATGTCTATCTTTATGGCAAAGATTTCCGCTCAGATAGACGGCCAAATTGGAATTTATGTTTCGTTTCTTTGACATCTGTAAGAGCCTGTATCGCGGTTGCCAATTTCGAGACATGTCAGAGTAATAAATCTAGATGTGTATTTGCTATAGGTAAAAAAGGAATTTTGGAATGGTAAAAATGTGTTCCACTTTCACTCGTTCTCTCAAAAGTAACAAATTTTATCTGTAGGTACTGGCACGGCAAATGTACATACTAGTAACTTAATAAGACTGCACTGCGGTCTATAGCAATGACTGCAATGAACCAGATATAAATATACAATTTCTAGGAATTCGAAGCAATGATGACTATGATTATTATTATCCGTATGCTGATGTACTCTTGAAACGCCTACAAATTACCCCCCTGACTGCTAAAAATATTGTCTCAATCAAACTGCGAGCCTAATGGGTATTAAGGTTTTTCTTGCTATTTCTGCACTAAAATACAAGGTTCAGGCAAATAGATATTGAATTTTGCCAATACAAATTTCCTAGTTGCACCACGGTGTTATGAAATTCACTTCGGTTGACTCCTTCAGTGCCACATCTGTAACTCTGTGTTCAATCGCGTTTGTGGCACACATGCCTAAACATCAGCTTGAGAAACGAGAAGCCGTGAGTTCGATCGCAGTTCCTACCTATGTACATAGTGTTACTGCGATCAGAATGTGTTTTAAATTGACCTTATCTACGCTTTCCAATAAAAGACCGCATCGCTATGTGTCTCCATGTCGAGATACGGAGTACTATTCTTAGATATACTAGCTGTAAATGTTACTCCTTCATTCTCAAAGTGGGTTTTGTTGAGTGAGGTAATGATACTCTTTATGCTGGAGATAACTTTAAAAGCTGATAGCGTGATGATGGGAGTTAAATGAATTTATTATCTAGTAAATAATGTGGGCAGTTTAATTGCACTTGTGACATATCAATAAATAAATAATCAATAGGTATATTTGTGTTATATAAATTCCTATTTAGATATAAACAAATCTTATTACGATTACTTGTTATGTGTTTTTAATTTTATGAAATAATCAGGAAGTGATTAGTAAATAGTATATGATACTGTGATTTATTATTGCAAAAACAATTATATTGATGAATGCTGGGTATATCATAACGTCTCATAATATTTGTATAATGTAAATTACTTATCCTTTGTAAATTAATGCGTTAGTGCATTTGTATGAATAAGAGATTAAGTGAAATGCAAATAGAAGTCAACGAAATAAATTATCACTACCACGATAGATACCTATGCCTGAATGAAACTTCCTGCTAACGTGTTGACAGATTTTGTTAGGTAAAGGCGTCGACGAGACACGAGAAAGCGAAACAATAACCCACAGCTGGCTGTACCGGAATTGACTGTAGCGAAAATTGGTTGTAGTAAAAATTAATGTTATGGAGACATTGTAGGAAATCTTCTTACAAAAATAAAATTTCATAGGTATTTAAAATTCTTTAAGGCGTACTACGCAGCAATGGGGGAAACAGCCGTGAATACGTAAAGGGCGGACATAAGTATTTGATTGTTTCTACTGGATGAAGTTCCAAATCGAAAAAAATCCTCGGCTCCCTATACGAGAATGTGATCAAGTGGGTAGCTCTTTTGCTTATTTTAGTTGATTATCAAGGTAGGACATCGCCCCACGATTCTTAGCTACGGCTCTGAGTCTGCATGAGGAAAATCTAGTATTTATCCTCCTAAAGCCACAACCCCTATAGGTTTTACGTTATTTTTGATTGTTTACCCATCAGTTTGCTCATTTAAGGAAACCACAATGCGTTGACTACGAATGAATTTAAAGGTAGCTAATCATATTATTGTTGGACAGGATCCATTGAGGATAAAATATTTACGTACCATCCAAACTTCCTTGCTAATTGAGAGCATCCGTGCCAAAGTTGGCTGGAAACTAGCTTGTTAGACTGGGATAACTTTTTCTTACACAGGCAATACAGCGTGATAGCACCTTACTTGATGCCCTCCAAAATGGGCGTCAAGGGGAGAAAGACTAATCTTTCGTCACTATACCCTTCATGTAGAGGATTTGGCTAAGATCCATAAAGGTTCCTTTAAAAAGAGGCTAGTGTAAACTAAACGTGCTGGCAGTCAGATGGTTCAAATAATTAGATGATTAAGGCTCTAAATTTCACCACTGTTGCAGCATGTGAGAGGTAGAACCGTTCGCATGGCAGGGTTGTGCACTTGCCTACGTGATCGTTTGCACGTGTGCCCCGGATACTAGTACCGTCTGCATATAAGTTACAGCCAGATATTTTAGAGCCCTTTGTGAGGATGTAAATACGAAAGGAGGATTTTTGTTGCACATTCAAGCGTAATTATCTAACTATTGCTGAAGAACTTGGGCCAGAGATTGATAGCTGATTAGCCATATTCATTCTAAGGTAAGAAATCTTTATCATATTTATCATTTGCGATGAATTTAAGAGTAAGTTATAAACTACTGATATGTAGTTTAGGCTAAATTAATTCAGTCGTATCATTAAAAAAGATGACTTTAAATTAATTACTTCAACTACCCCAAGTCGCGATAGTTTAATTGTCAATGTGTTATCAAAAAGATTTACTGAGAGAGATTTATAAAATGGTCATACACATGTCCACCTACACGATGTAATTGCCTCTTGCCTTCCATCTAGATACATTTAATAGGCAAAATTATAAAAAAAAGCAGGTTAATTGAATATTCTGACGGTGCATTACGGTCACTGACTGCCTCGCTACGTGTGCGAGCATTTCTAAAGGCCGCTACCCCGGTGCACCCAGTGACTCACTCGCAAAAAACCCTTTCTCGTAGGATAAACCACGTTATATTTGAGGGACGACAATGAAGTTATTTATTATAATCGTTAACAATATGGTCAAAAAGTAATAGAGTAATATCCCAGGGTTGGTAGACAGCTTAATAATTGTCCTTAATAAGTTCTATTTATATTACTCGTATCTTCTTCATAGTATCGTATTGGCCTTAAGGCTTATGAACAAGGTGACTAATCTCAGCGGTTGCGGGTTTAGGCTCCAGGTACATGCCTACCTCTAATTTATCGAAGTTATGTTATTACGAATATATCACAATGAATTATCAAGTACTTGAAAGGTGAAGGGAAACATCGTGAGGAAACCTGCAAAACTACAAAAAAAGTATAAGCGTGTAGTTCGCTAACGCACTAGACCAGAGTGTTTAATTTAAACCTATTCTTTTTCTTTATCTGGGTAAAAACTACAAGGATGCAATTTTTTTGGATCCTCAGCGAGAAACTTCCTACGCCTAAGCTATGGCCAAAAAATAACAAGATGTAAACTACACTAGATATTGAACTCAAGTTGCACTGGGTTTCATAATGATAGACATGATATTGTTTTCCATGCGCCGGTTCAACAATATTATAAATAAGGATCGTCTGTACAGTTTCGTAAAAACCCAGCAAATATTATATCTACTTGAAAAAGCATTTCATCAACAGGAAAGCAGTAAATAACTATTTTAAAATGGAAAAATACACGATCCATGCTTTCGAGTAAAAACTGTTTTTTTACACATGGTTGTGGGTTTGCCTTACTCACAAAGAAAATTGTATGTCATATATATAAATATTCACAAAGCATATAATTTGAAATTATTTGATCTAATGACGAGAAACCGGCAAGTTAATAGAATTCAGGTTTCGTACCGGGTAGTATTGTTTAGCCTAAAATCTAAGCTTCGAATATTTGAATCGAATTCGGGCAGTAACTTCAAGCAAAACTATTCCGGAGGGCACATTGAGGGCGCCAGTAGAGGCTTGTTAATTGGGTAGAGTACCGCTAGAAAATCAATTTCTTTTTGTGAGTACCACAAGCTCGCGTACCTCGTTGTGTGGCAACGAAGTTGATTAAAACGAACCTCGTTTCACAATGACTCACCTGTCAATTGGGCAATAGGGCGACAATGACGTAACAGTGGTAGAAGATTTTAGATTGTAAGAGAAAGTCGTGGAATTTTCTGGAATTAAATTTAAGACGATGAATCAATAAAGCGGGTTTTTTTTAAACAACAAAAAGGTGTTGGTGTTAAAAATGACAGATTTGTAACGGATACTTATATATTTTCATGAGGATATATCACTGCATTTATTATTTTACTGCTGTGGCAAAAGAAGCGTGCTACTTTAAAGATCCCGGGTTCCACCCCAAGACGGGCAGTAGCAGTTCAGTAGCATTCTTACAGCTTGCTCCCTATTACATATCTGGCGAAATGTTTGGTGCAAAAATTCACGTCTGTAATATTGATTTTGATTAGACAGCGGAATTTGTATTTTTTAATCTTTTTATGACTCAGAAAAATTGTCACCCGACATGCGCAAGCGCATCATGAACGGATACGGTGGCCAGCGTATTGTGGTCAAGTGCATCCGTCATGCCGCGTAACACCTGTGTAAGTTGTTACCACGTAATGCTATGTTGATTACTGTCGGGAGATAAACTACGTGGAGGGGAAAATGTAGCTTTGATCGAACCGATTTTGATAAACTACCTGTAATGTAGTAGATTAGACTACAAATAACTTTTTTAAAGCTTAGCATTACACTTCTTGTAATTTAGTTAGATAATGTCAATTGTATTAAAATGACATCATTAAATAAATATAAAGGGCTGTTTATTCATTACTTTGCTTCCTTTTGTGAAAATGCATACACATATAATTTCTTATGTGAGGAAACCAAGGATTACTTTGGGAGAATGTGTCACATACTACATAGGTATGTATTTTTAAAAACAATAAGTTGGGCACAAGAGCCCAGATACAGTAATGACTGTTTGTCATGTAAGTAGAAAAAATCTAAAGGCAATCAACATTCACCTAACGAATGGGAAGGGTTGACGAACAATGCGGGTTGCGCTATAACAAGATCCGGCGTTTATTAATTGTTGAACTCGATAGAATTTATTTCCGCTTGATACAACAAATTATATATATGACACACAATCTACTTAAAAAAAAGATCCGTTATTTTGTATTTAACAAATTTTCAAAGATAAAAAAATAGATACCTCTATTTGCAAACGTAATAAATACAAAATTTTGATTAATATTTTCTTCAACAGATAGTATTTTTAGTTAATTTTCTTTCCAACAGATAGATGACGCTGTAAAAGACACAATTTGGTTCTGATAGTATTGCTCTAGATGACGCTATTTATCATTACACTCACCCAGAATAGCGCGCAGATGGCCCTCTAGAGTCTGCAGGATGGTCATTTTGATCTCCTTGACGTTCTTGCCCAGAAACTGCTCGCACGCAGTTGTGAGAAGTTCGTCTTCGTTCATGATCTTGCACTGGGCGACTCCGGTGACGGTCAGCGGAACTCCTTGGGCTGTCTCCACGTACTCGCACATCGGGTTAAGTGTCATAACCTGGACAAAACATGTAATATTGAGCATTGGTGGGAATAATTACAAAATTCTTCAGCGAATTTGATTTCATAATATAATGTAAACAAAAGTGCCTGCAAAAATTGATAGTAAAGTAGGGACTGAAAATATTTGCTATAAGATTTTTAAAAGGCGCAAGTCGTCATCTATACAGAGGCATTAGTTGCGGTGATTACAAACACATTGACGCTTAACTAAATGCCGTAAATAGAAAATTGAAAAAAAGTGAGTTGTCGTAATTATCATATAATTTTAATACTTAGAATGGAACTTAGGAAAGTTTCCTAAAATAAAAACCTAATAATATAGTCCACTCGAGAACCGAATCCGGGACCTTAAATTGCAAGTCACATTTTGTAACAAAATTAAGATAGTGACCTCGAGTGAGATGCGTTGAACATCGGTGACGAGCCACCAGGCCCACGCCCAGCCGCCGACGATTGTCCGCTTCGTAGTCGAGCCAAAACATCCTCCTGCAAAAATAAAAACAATGTTTTTACATAATTATGAAAGAGTACGATTTTTATTATTTAACTAACATTATGAAACTCAATTTTTATAATTATTTCTATCAAGTCGCACATGTATCAATTTATTATGAAGCATCTTCAGCCCTGAAAAATTTTCCCGAAGCAAATGAGAGTTAGTAAGAAATCCTACGCAAATCTTTTCTTCTGGACTAATGTTTTTGAGATTGTCTCAAAGCATACTGGAGTTTTTAGGTTTATTTTTCGGTATGAGGTTCTTATTTACTTATGTATTGTAATAGGTAAATATTATATAAAAATGACAATGGGAAGTTTCTTGAAGCCTGTATAATGTATATGTATGTACGTATGAAGCGTTTACCCCTCGTAGGGAAATTATAAGGGCATGAAGAAAAAAAAACAAGTTTGTTGCGAAACATCTGTGAGTCTGCAAAGTTATGAATTTATGCTGGAAAGTTTCGCTTCCCGAAGCAAATACGATCATTAGCTTTCTTTTTTACACAGTAAAGTCAGTAAAAAAGTTGTACAGTTAAGATACTTTCTTAGTCCCTATTTTAATTATAATGTATTATTTATGCAACTAAATTTTTTTCTTATATTGGGCATACGTTTAACCAACAACCTAATTATTGTTGATACAACATTACAATAACAACATGAACTATCATTAGCTACATCTTTCCGTTAACCTCAGGGAAAAATGCATATTACTTTGAACCATTAACGATATTTTTAAAATTTGCATAAATGAACGTTACAGTCAGTCGACAAAGACTTCCAGAATGTTCTGTAGGAAGGAGCGTTTTGTTTAAACTTGCACATCAGTGCACCACAATATTAACTACAAAAGATATATTGGTATCTCCGGCAAATGAGTCTAGCAGACACTAATGTTATGCAATATGCACTTGCTATACACCGCAGCCGACACGCACAGACTTCTGCAGTGCTTTGTAAGATTCGCACTCCACCATTTTCGAACAAACACGAACGATCACCTTATATGAAACCATCGTTTTCACCTACTTAATCTGCATGCACATTTCATGAGCGTCCGCTACAAAAATAAGGTTACATGTCCAGTCAACTATCTCGGGATCGTTTTCAATGAGACTGCATTGTTCAGGCCACAAGCCAAGCGGTCTGCATGTCTGGTTTAAGTCGCCTCTTACGGCAGACAAGGGGTAACGTGGCGACACTGTCGACTCGGCGACACACTATTCATCCTCGTATGATATAATAAATGTGAGGTATGTTTACCATAACAACTTTAATAATCATCGCGTAATAGCAGATAATGAGCACTAATTTATGTATAAACAAACATTATCGCACGCCATATTATGAGAGGTTATCGAATTCGCGCCACATTTATAAAATGTATACAAATTAGTACAAAAATATGCTTTTCTGAGGCAAAACAAAGTACAAGACCAGTCGGCTTAGCAGTTGGGAAATTTCTTGCGTTGGTGTTGTAAGATCCACTTCAGCATACCTATACGTGTTATTTACGAATGCATTTCCCTGGAGAAAACAGCGCCCGTACAAAATTCATATGAATCCTTTTTATGGAAATTGACAAAATGTTTCCCACTTTCTGTACATTAAAATATGAAGCCCGAACTGAAACTGAAATGAAGGTGAACTGTTTTGCAATACAGTAATCCTACAAAGCCCTAATTAGCCTAAGAGCCAGTGAACGGATACCTGTATGTATTTGACCAGACCTGGGTTTTTGTACATTGAGGCCCCTATACCTACCGTACATGAGATGGGGACTCACTAAGCCCAAAGTGGTGGACGCGGTGAGTGCGCAGGTAAGACAGGTATCGATTTTTGGCTATTTATAAATGCATTTGACCACGTCTGCCATTTTGATATTTAAAAATATATTATTATTATTAATGGAAAACAACAATGGCAGACCATTATCACGCGTTTAACATTGTGGCAGACAATTTTGAAAATGTTAAATTTTTTTTTTTTTTTAAATAATTGACCAGATCTGCCACTAATATATTTTATTTGATATAGTCTTAAAAACTTATTTTGATAACGGCAGACGTATTTATTGCGTATAAACATCAGCAGATAAAAAAATCTGAGATACTACCCGGTTAGATGTTTATATATTACGATAGCAGTTTTACATTAATATAATTTATTTTATCACTGTATTTAATGAAATTAATGTTTTATATGTAGTCTATATACTAAACTTTTAAAGTTAAACGATAAAGAAGGAGATACATTACAAAAAAATCTTAAATATTAAAGTATACTACTAAGAAAAAAAAGTAATTTTAATTTGTATTTTATTTTTTACATTTATTTATTGAATACAAAATTTAAAAGTTAGATAAATAAAAAACACTCATGCATGCATCACTAAATCAATATATATTTATATTTATTGATTTTGATCTTCATTCATCATCATTATCATTGAACTCGCCTTCATCATCCATTGAATCGGATTCTGCAAAATTAAACGTTAATTTTAAAATATAAATAATTTGTAAATTGATTCGAACATATTCGATGAAGTAAGATTTTTATCAACTTACCAGGAACATCGGTGATTAAGTCACTCACAAAAGATGGAAGTTGATCTCCTTCGAACCATTTAAAGACTAATTTGTTGTCCTGCTCAATCCAACCATAATCCAATGGGTTTAAAGCAGTAGGTTGCTTTTTGTAAGCATTTTTCCAAATCATAGAAATATAATGAGCTCTCATAAATTGTTGGTAAAGTTCACTCTTACACGGTGGAATTGAGGTTGCGTCAAAATTTTGCACATTTTTGCTGAAAAATTCATTGATGTCTGAAGCTTTGTAATTGCGGACAAAAAGTTGGAATCTTCCGTCATCGACGTCCTGCGATTTTTTGGCATTGTAGAGTTGGCAAACAAAAAGTTGAATAACATTAAATAGGTCTTGTAGTTGGTCCTTAGTTAAATTTTCTTCACCAAGAGCAGCAAATGCTTCTTGGAATTCTGTATTTTTTTTTTAGCAATGTAAAAGGTTTTTTCTTCCCTTTATTAAAAAAAGCGGGATTAAAATCACATCCGGTGAACGCATGGAAGCCGATTAAACTTTTAGCTAACAATTCATTTTTGTATCTGCCTCTTCCTGTGCAGTACAACATAATTCTTCAGCAATACTTGACTGTATCTTCTCATCAACAACTTGATATGATTGACAATTTCGAAAATTTAAATGAATCTTTCGATTGCCTAAAAATAATTTCATTTCCTCACTACACCAATGTTTTCCGAAAAAGTCTACAAGAGCCTCCTTAAATTTTGTGTTTTTTAATTCTTTTGCAAAATCTGAAGGTCGCACTTGGTCAGGCCCAGAAATAGTGTAATCAATCAACGATGATTCATGTCGTAGACATCTTTCACTATCTTTTATTGACGGACAAAAATACTGGTCAAAGATTATATCAATTCTTCGGGAGGAATATTTTGATACCATTTGCAAGAATTTCTTCGAAATACTTCCGAACGTTTTGGGAACCTCTTTCATAGAATGTAGGATGAAAAATCCATCAATTAAGAGTACATCTGTACTATGTGGCGGATCTTGATCTAAATTTGGTTCAAGGCATTTTACAAGTACAGACTTATCAGTTTTACAGAAACCACCATCTAGATTACATAAAGCAAGAGGTACTGGAGTTATTGGAAACGATAAAAATACTAAAGGCTAGAATGAGTACAATAGTAATACATTGGAGAAAGAAGAAAGATAGCTATATCCATACATCTGAACGGGTAGTATCTCAGATATTTTTATCTGCTGATGTTTATACGCAATAAATACGTCTGCCGTTATCAAAATAAGTTTTTAAGACTATATCAAATAAAATATATTAGTGGCAGATCTGGTCAATTATTTAAAAAAAAAAAAATTTTTAACATTTTCAAAATTGTCTGCCACAATGTTAAACGCGTGATAATGGTCTGCCATTGTTGTTTTCCATTAATAATAATAATATATTTTTAAATATCAAAATGGCAGACGTGGTCAAATGCATTTATAAATAGCCAAAAATCGATACCTGTCTTACCTGCGCACTCACCGCGTCCACCACTTTGGGCTTAGTGAGTCCCCATCTCATGTACGGTAGGTATAGGGGCCTCAATGTACAAAAACCCAGGTCTGGTCAAATACATACAGGTATCCGTTCACTGGCTCTTAGGCTATAAGATCAAACCGCGATACGAAAGGATATAAATTCATGCGATAGTGCAACTTCGGCCAATGGAGGACCATCGTTGCTATGAAATGATGAAATATCGTTATTGTTAAACAAAATAGATAACATTTCCAACTTTTTATGGAAAAATTGAGACGAAACTAGTAACTGCTACAGTGCACTTCATAATTCTTGCTCTCTTTACTAGTATTATAAAAGGTTAAGGTTTTAGGTAAATAAAAGAAATCCTCTGTCACAATAGACAACATGTATGCAAAGATTCGACAACGCCTGCAGTAAAGTTAGTGAAAGTGTCAATAACAAACACACTTCCAGTAACATCTATAGCAAGGTGTAATTCAATGACGTAAAGATGCACTGCACTGATAAATATGTCTAAAACGCATTAAAATTTATGTATATTAATATTATATAATGTAAAACCGACAGACAGTGCAACAATATTTTTATCTTATCATTTTAAACTTACACATGTAAAGCGTTGCTTGTGCTAGTGTATACCGTTCCACTGAGCGATCCGGGGTGCGATTCCCGGATTAGGCAAGTGATTTTATATTTTTTTATTGACAGCAAAATAAATAGTAATAGGCTTGCCCCCGATTGAAAGGGTTTAAATTAAAATCGTAGCTGGGAAAAAATATAGATGTATTTCATTGAAGCAAAGATCTGCTTCGTTTTTGGGAAGATATGCGTGAGTGTATCTATAATATCATGTATCTATAATATGACTACTGATAAAAATCATTTCTTCGCCGACAAATTAAAATTTAACAAACGCAGTAGATTTTCAGGTCGGGTAGTGAACATTTTTTTTCTTCCATGGCATTGTTTCAGCGATACCGATATGAAACATTGTCATGAAAGGGATTCGAAAAAACTTGAAATAAAAGTCAATATTTATTGGCTTTGTAAACTTTGCACAGTAAAGAACAACTTTGTTACAACAAAGTTAGATAAGTATTTATCTGTGCTAAGGGGCATTTACAGGATTTTTGTGGATTAAAATGCGTATTGGTGGCTCTTACTCGGAGACAAGTTGAGCACTGGATTTCGATAGGCTGAGTGTACACTTATCATCAATTAATGTCTTTTTCAGTTTTATTTCAGGTATGTCGTGCAAATATGCATGCATCCTAATTAATAGGTCAGTTATTATTTTAACAAAATGTTTAAACTGCTGTCTCGGCGCTCGCGTAACTTTACCATAACCATTTATTGTGTCCGTGAGACACCTAAAAGCCTACCAAACAAAAATAACAAAACGCCAGACTAGTTAATGGCACGAAAAAATAAAAAAAAAAACATTCCAGAAATATTCACTTTCCTCGCTCCTCGTAATGCCGGCCTCCCACCATTCGAACGGAACAACGGCCCCGCGAGTTAGTCACAAGCGTCCGAAGAAAGTGCCTGCCGCGATACCAAAAGACTTCACTGTTTCGACACCGAAACACTATTTCAACTCTTCAACTTAATAATTGTGTTATTAATTATTGATAATAGTAATAACAGTGAATTTATTAATGTCCTTGAAAAGGGTGCCCTTTGAAGGTCAGCCTGGGTTGGATCTGTGTCGTGTTTCAAATGTATCACGTTGTGCTTTTGTTCTTGTTGTGTGCTTTTGGTGAAAGTTCGTGTCTTTTAAGGTACGTTAATGATTTTTTTATCACATTGTTGGCACAAGTGATAGCGTGTTGAATCGTTGCCGCGTTTTTTGTAACAGCGCTGGTGTGATTCATTCAAGTCCGTTATGCACCTAATGGTTATTGATACAAACACACATAGTTTTGTAGAATACACAATCTTATATGTTAGGCTAATGACTAATCTTTTTTAGCCGATAAGTAGAACAGTTCTGAGAAATGCGGATAAATTGTAATAGCCCAGTTTCGACTAATAAACAATTTTCTCTGTTTATGATATTCATACGTAAACTATTATGGAAACTGTAAAGTCATAGTATAATTCTTGGAATAAAAAACAAAAGAAGCGTTTGCTATAACATTTACATTCATTTTAAATACATTCATATATAAATTAAACTTTTGACACATTCGATCGCCTTGGCACGTCATAAACCAAGATCGTGAACTGTTCTCCTATATCCCGAACCGCGCGCTCCAAAATGATTAATTATATTATAATAGTAGTAGTTCCATCCTACGTAAAATTTTCCGGACACACTTTAATAGAAGTTGAATAAATGGTTTTAGATTAACTTATCGCATTGCATTGTGATTAATATTGACATCAAAGATGAGACTGCGTTATCTTATCAACATATAATCTGCAATTACGATATAATAAGACATGTGCGTCAAAATTTTACTCACACATTCTTCGATCAAATCACACATTAACACTAATTACTGTATTTATAGACGGAAGCTGATTCCACAAAGTTGTTGTGCGTGGAATGAAACACCGTTTGAACCGCACTGTCGAAGAGCGCCATTCATCCAGATGGTAGGGATGAAACTTTAATTTTTGACGTGTGGTGCGGTGGTGAAATTCAGCAGCCGTTGACCACTTAACATCAGGTGGCTCACTGGCTCGTTTGCCTCCTTTCCCATAAAAAAAAAAAAAAATTGTAGACTACATGCATACATTAGGTATACATTTCTAGCTTTATGTATGTTGTATAATTGTTGTTTTTGTAGTATTTAATTATGATATAAATAAATAAAAAAATATAAAGTCATCATTGAGGAATCTTATCGAGGATTTTACAAGTTCTGCAAAATTGCTTAAAATATTTCAGACAGACTTTTAATCCTTTCAGTTAAAAAAAATTATTAACTTGATAAATAAAGTAATGATAACATCAATTTAAATGTAAAGGGTATAGAGAGCGATCGAAGGGTTCTTGAATTGCGGAAGCCATAGGAGCAGGTCTTTTAGAACAGGTTCCAAATGCCATATTCAGCTGCAAGTTTAATGTACGGACGCTTATGAATAAAGATTTAATGCTATATATTAATGTATATTCGAGCTAGCTTCAAGGTATCTGAGCAACATTTGAATACGACTACACCGTATCGAATAAACTGACCTTAGGAAAAAAGCCTTAACCTTCTCACTTGTGGAGGATGCAGTCAGGCCAGCAGTTGGGAGTATCAAATCTGATGATGATGAATAGAGTAAAGCAATTATTTTTACTATCGAACGTGCCAATATTGCATGTTGAAATTAATAAGTAGGCTAGGTAATATAATGGCAGTTAATCATTACCAATTATACAATATGTTTTGTATGTCAGTTATTATTAATCGTTATTAGGTTGATGTTGGTAGACACTTTGTGTTTGTGGTCAAACAAACGTTTAAATGGCAAGAACTAACATACGAAAAAACCTAACCGAAAGCTCTTCAGAAGGAATTCCTTAATAAGTGCAAAGTATATAAACCCATATTTGTTAAGCATTTAAGATTAAAATCTTTAAAAAGCCAGCATATAATAGATACTATTACCGACAATCTCAACAAACGACTACGCAAACAAAGAAATAATCACACGTTCACAAGAACCATCATTGTGGAAAACCACTGCAATCATACTATTTCACGGATGGAAGATAGTAATAACCACTTAGTGAGCAAACGCCGAAGTCCTCTGACCGCAAAGCACACACTTTCCCCAGTTTCTATCTCATAACGTTAGACAATTGACATAAACTACATAGTATACACAAAAAGAGATTAAATCGTTAGTTTGTAAAAAATAAAACTTTATTTTAACAATCTTGCTGTCAACTTTTTTTTCGTTAACATTTAATGTAGTTGGTCAGAAGTTAAATATTTGTAACATTCACGTATGTAGCCCAAAGGGATGATTAAAAATTGATTTCTGTATCTATGTTCGCAGTCTTTTTTTAATCCCATGTCGTAGGTGCGCCAGCCTATTGCTATTTTATTAGATGATTGCTAGCCTATTACAATTTTATTACGATGTTTACTTAACACTTAAAGTACGTGATAATACTTTATAAATACATACAACTTTAAAATGTCAGAGGTGTGTGCCTGGGGTTCGAACCCGCGACCGTCGAGATTCTCGATCGCGTCTCTATGCTTTAAAGCCGTCACGACTACTGCTTAATGATTGCATTAAGCCAAAGCCAATTAATGACAAGTGCATGTACTTTTACATTAAGTGCTAATGGGGCGCAATTATTAGACGTCTGTTGAGACCCAAGAGCCAGCAGGTTGGATATAAGTAGACTCATTACCACGGTGGGGTGTTAATGGTCAAGACTTCTTAAGTGTGGCAGTAAAAATAAATTCCAATATTTAATGAGAATTAAATAAGGTATTAAAAAATGGTGAATTAATATGATTTGTTTTATCTTCGGGGCATGACATATTCCGGGATAAAAAGAGTCATAATAATAATAATCGTATCGAAATTCACCAAAACCGATTCCTTAACTACATATATAAATACGAAGGAATTTACTATGGCATTGAAAGTTTAGATGAAGCAGATATTTCTTCTACCACACCGAGTACGATGTAAATAAATAAGTATATTTATCTTGGTAAATAACTACAAACTTCCAATCATCATAACTGTGAGCCGTCAATGCGAAGTTTCTAGAAGGCATCTCAACCAACTCGCGGTCCCTCGGGAAATTTTCGTAAGAATGTTTTGTAACACGATCAATATTCCGCGCGATAAACGGCGCACTAACTATAACCACACTTTATTACATTATAATTATGTAACGTTCGGTTCATTTTCACCGGAACTTGTTAATATTCCACCCGTATGATGTTACACCGTGTGTCACACGTTATTTAGTGGCGGAGATTCACTTTCTAAGCGAATTTACTTCAAGCAGTTTCATGTACCTAAGTGCAAGTAGAAGAGACACATGCAGTCTGTTGAGACAGTGTGAATAAGTTGTCAGATAGACTTATACCAACGAGCCGGCCCGACCGGCGTAATGCCATTAGTTTGGTGATTAAGATTATTGTAGAACCGATACGCTGTTGAAATTAAATGTGGCGAAAACTCTATTTAGTTTCTTATAGACATTAATTTTTATATAAAAGGACAAGGTATTTATGAAAACCGGTGTTTATTGAAACGGAATATGAATTTGAAATTGGACCGGAAAATTCCAAATGGCATTTCAATCATACGGTGAAATGAAGTGTGCCAGTTAAAAAGGACGTGACCGTTAACACATTGACACGATGTGTGCGCAGGCGCACGTCGCCTGTTCACGGTAACGGTACCTCACGCACACGTCTCATTGTCGTATCGTGTAGGCCAAATGTTGAACAGGGCTCGTTATTTTTTTAATAATAATAATGTTACTCCTAAAAATATACAAAACTTTGCTGATAAATCCGAATAAAATGTTAATTTTACAATATGACTATACACCCATAATAACTTTATACATTCAATGTATCAACAAATTCATGACATATAAAAATGTAATATTATACAAAAACGTATGTATACATGTACTTCGTAAACATAAACACAGTAAAAGGTTTCAGCACAACTAAAAGCTGATAGCTGTTTTTAAAATTCTGATAACCTTGACTAGAAGCTTTTTCCGAATAGGGGTAGGACTAAACGTTAATATTTTAGTTAAAAGAAAATCGTGTCAGCGTACATTTACCGCTCGCTTCGCTTAATGAATCGGTGGTTACAGGTGCAGAGATGAGCGCGATAGTGAACGCAGCCGCAGACGTACTATCTGGCACGGCCATCGCCGCCGCAACTGGATCGCAGGTTCGAAAACATATTAACACTAGATTTTACCCGCACTGAATTTTTGGACTATTGCCGTTGTTCGGGACATTTCCAAATTCCTAATGAAAAACTCGATAGGTACCACTAGATCGTACGGCACTCATCGTGCAGCAAGAACTAAGAATAGGCGAACCTATGATTAGATTATCATATATCTGACATGGCCACTTCTTACTAATTCGGGTAGCGTGTAGCAAGCTGCCTATCATTTTTGTTTGAAATTATTATCTTTGGTCATTATAATAGTAGTAGAATGAAATGCGGCGACATTCTCTCTCATACAAAATACTGTCTATTTCCCTGTGTAAGAATATACATGTTTGTATTGAATACTTCAGGTGGCATGGTTCATCCCGATGTTGGTAGCGGCCATAGCCTACTACCAGTATGACCAGAACGACCCTGAAGGTCGACCTGCCGACATCGGTGATCAGATGCTGCCCGAGTACGATTTCATCATCGTCGGCGCCGGGTCTGCCGGTCAGTAAGTAGTACGTTATGTACAAACATACGTATCATCATTATCAACATCAGATATGGAATTGCTGAGTGAATATCAACTTAATCTGATAACTTAGTGTAAGGTCTGTTTGAAAGGGTTTTCATTTTCAAATACTTGTGGTGTTTGGTGCTTTTCAGTTAGCGATAAAAAAAAATTCGTGATGCGGTATATAACATGCATTCATTAAGTAATGAAAATTATCATGAAGTAATAAAACTAAGTTGAATCAACAATCTTATAGCTCAGTTAGTTTTAAAACAAGAAGTTTAATGTATGTCACCTAAAAGACTAATTTGACTTGACGGAATGCAAGTTATAATTTCACAGAATTTCCAAAACATTTTAAAATCAATAGTATTAACAAGTCATTCACACTTATTTCAGGTGCTGTGGTGGCGAATCGGTTGTCCGAGATTGGTCATTGGAAAGTGCTGCTTTTGGAAGCCGGTGGCGACGAAACAGAAATATCTGACGTCCCCCTCCTAGCTGGATATTTGCAACTCAGCAAACTCGATTGGCAATACAAAACTGAACCTCAAGGGACTAGCTGCTTAGGTAAATTTAATTTCGTAGCACAGACTATCAACATTACAGTACAAATCTTAAATTGAAATAAAATAATACCTCTTTCAAGACCTAGTTAGTTACTTAACGTAAACAGGAATAAGATAAAAATATCTAAAATGTTATCTAAAATTCTTATTTAAATTGCCTCAACAAAAAATTGAATTATCACAACAAATTAGCTAATTTTTTATCATAGTCTCGTAAATTAGAACGTTAATTACATAAAGATAATTATATAATTTTAAAACAATTTGATAACATTCAATAATGACTTTTTTAGCAATGGAAGGAGGTCGTTGCAACTGGCCGCGCGGTAAAGTTCTAGGAGGCAGCTCAGTACTAAACTATATGCTGTACCTACGTGGGAACAAAAGAGATTATGACACATGGGAAGCTCTCGGCAATAAAGGATGGAGCTATAAAGATGTGTTGTACTATTTCAAGAAATCTGAAGACAATCAAAATCCATATTTAGCTCCGACTCCATATCACAGCAGAGGAGGATTCTTGACTGTTGCCGAGGCTCCATACCACACCCCACTTGTTTCCAGTTTTATAGAAGCAGGCTTGGAATTAGGATACATGAACAGAGACATTAATGGAGAAAATCAGACTGGGTTTATGGTAGCCCAGGGTACGGTTAGACGCGGGAGCCGATGCTCGACTTCTAAGGCCTTTCTACGACCGGCTAAAGATCGACAAAATTTGCACATAGCTATTCATGCGCACGTCACAAAAGTACTCATTGACCCTCGAACGAAAATTGCTTTTGGCGTTGAATTTATACGAAATAAAATGATTCATCGAATCAGAGCAAGAAAAGAAGTAATTCTCTCGGCTGGAACTATCAATTCTGCCCAATTATTGATGCTGTCTGGCATTGGACCAGCTGAAGAACTAATGAAACACCGAATCCCTTTGATACAAAACTTAAAAGTAGGTCGAAATCTCCAAGACCACATAGGTTTAGGTGGACTAGCATTTATGGTAAACGAAGACATATCAATAGTCGAACAACGACTTCACACAGTCAGCACTTTGATGGAATACGCTGTTTTAGGCGAAGGTCCCTTAACTATAATGGGCGGAGTAGAGGGGTTAGCCTTCGTGAATACCAAATACGTTAATGCTTCTGACGATTTTCCTGACATAGAGTTTCACTTCGTCTCTGGTTCAACAAATTCCGACGGTGGAGAACAAATACGGAAGGCGCACGGTTTGATGGAAACATTTTATGATGCCGTATTTAGACCTATCAATAATATGGACGTCTGGAGTGTTATTCCTATGTTACTTCGTCCAAGAAGCAAAGGGTTTATACAACTCCGTAGTGCGAACCCATACGATTACCCATACATTTACCCAAATTACCTAACGGATGATATGGATATCAAAACTTTGATAGAAGGAGTTAAGATTGCCGTGGCCCTATCAAGGACTAAGGCGTTTCAAAGGCACGGTTCGATGCTCAACAAACATGTATTCCCGGCTTGTGTAAGTAAAAAGCGGTACACGGACGAATACTGGGAGTGCATGATTAGACAATACACGTGCACAATATACCATCCAGTTGGGACAGCTAAGATGGGTCCGTATTGGGACCGAGACGCTGTGGTCGATCCAGAACTGAGAGTGTATGGAGTGAAAGGTCTACGAGTGATCGACGGTAGCATCATGCCAAATTTGGTCAGCGGCAATACTAACGCACCAATAATAATGATAGGCGAAAAGGGCAGTGACATGATCAAAGAATTCTGGTTGAAGAGAAGGATGTCCAGATATTACATTTGATAATTAAGTACAAAGTAGCTTGTTAATCAGTATTACATTAATTTATTTGTAAATAAACACTCGGCTAAGTATTTATTTATTGTCAACTTAATTTCGTAATTTTTACTTAGAGTAAATAAGATTCAAGTTATTTTTCCTTTGGAAACTCTCAGAGAAGAATACGGCATTATTCAGAAAGCGGTAATAGCGAAATGTAGGTGTAGAGAAATATATCTTTTACGCCTCGACCTACTGTATCGACTTTAAGCAACACTATTATTATTGTAAATAAAAATTAAATTATTAAAATAAACTGTTAAGGAATATTTAAGTGTGTCTTATTTGATTTGATAATGTAGGTCAGAAATCATACGTATGTTGTAATTGTGACTATTGAAAGTGAGTTCGCTGCAGAAAATGCTGATCAATCAACCCGCGAGACGTCGGTAAAGAGTAATTTTGACTAGAGACATGTGCATTTTATTTAATTGCATAAAATATTAAAACATTTTCTGTTAAGATGACTATAATTATACTGAGTATGAAAAAAATTGTAGGTGCACACGAAGAAACAATTTTACATCGATTTTTTTTTCTAATTGTTGATAAACTTTGTTTTTTAAAAATAGCAGCATGAATCAAAATATTAGTATCTTTATTCATGCAGGCACTTCGTAGATCTCTTATGATAAGAAGTCTGTAGGAAAATAAAAAGACATAATAACTAAATACATAAAAACTTTACTTAAAAAATTAAATAACAATTTAATTATTAAACTCATTTCACACTACTCTGTGTAACATACACATAATGAATTACAATACACAACCTGACCCGACGTAAACAATAACTTGCTAAATCAAATGAAACGCTGAGTAAGCGGCCATTCAAACAATTTCTATATCAGTCGATCAGCTGCAACCAAACACAATACTTCGTCATGTCAAGCCACGCATCTATCAAATCCCTCGTCTCCAGTTCGAGGATTATGTTCGGACTTCTGCCTGGACTCGGAGCTTTAATAGTGATAAGAATGGCTATTCACATATACAGACCAGATATAGAAGATTCTGAGCATAGAATTCGTGATCGCAGTATTGAAGATTTGTATGATTGCTACGATTTTATCATAGTTGGAGCTGGTTCTGCAGGAGCCGTTCTTGCAAATCGTCTATCGGAAAACCCACAATGGAACGTACTGCTCTTAGAAGCAGGACCGGATGAAAGTGTTCTATCAGAGTTACCAGTGCTATTTCCTACGTTACAGACTTCAGCTATAGATTGGCAATTTGTGACGGAACCCAGTGATCAATATTGTCTTAGTATGGTGGATAGAAGGTGTAAGTGGCCGCGAGGCAAAGTGCTTGGTGGGTCAAGTGTGCTTAACGCAATGCTATATATAAGGGGCAATAAACGCGATTACGACAATTGGGAAAACATGGGCAATCTTGGTTGGGGGTATGAGGAAGTATTACCATATTTCAAAAAATCTGAGGATATGCGAATAGCAGAATATCGGAACGATCCCTACCATGGAACTGGTGGTCCTCTAACGATAGAGTACTTCAATTTTGAACATCCTATCACAACGAAAATTCTTGAAGCAGCTACACAACTTGGTTATCCCATAAGAGACGTTAATGGTGCATTTCAAACAGGTTTCACTCGTTCACAGGCCACCGTTCGAGAGGGCCTTCGTTGTAGTACGGCAAAAGCATTCCTTCGACCAATTACTAACAGAGAAAATCTGCACATCAGCCTCCATTCGTTGGTTGAAAAAGTTTTGATAGACGAAAACAATACAACATACGGCGTAAAATTTGTGAAGCACGGAAAGCAAAAGATAATTAAAACTAGCAAAGAAGTGATTTTATCAGCAGGAGCTATTCAATCGCCGCAACTATTAATGTTGTCTGGAATTGGTGACGCTGATCATTTGAAAGAAGTAGGCATATATCCGATAGTGAATTTAACTGGTGTAGGTAAAAATTTGCAGGATCATGTTGCAATGGGTGGTCACTCGTTTCTTTTTGACAATCCTCATAACGGGACTGATTATTGCTTTAACTTAAATAGCGCCTACTCAGTTGGCAGCCTGATAGATTTTAGCATTCATAAAAGTGGTATATTATATAGCATGATCGAAGCGGAGGCTATGGCTTTTGTGAATACTGTGTATCAAGATCCTGTAGAAGATTATCCAGACATTCAACTGTTTATTGCACCATCAGCTGATAATATGGATGGAGGATTGTTTGGCAAAAGGGCTAATGGATTAACAGACGAAACGTATGCTGAATTGTATGAAGATATTTTGTATGAATCATCCTTTTCCGTGGTGCCTTTGCTTTTAAGACCAAAAAGCCGTGGTTTTATAAGATTAAGAGACTCAAATCCATATTCGCCGCCTTTTATATATCCAAATTATTACACGCATCCAGATGACGTGAAAGTCATGGTAAGTTAAATCTATTCGTTTTATAGATCGCAAAAATAAAAGTAGTAGTGTAAGTGTATCATATTGTCTATACATATTTTTCAACACAATATTAAGAATTCACTTTTTTACATTCCAATCTTTACAGTCTTGTTAATGTATCAGACCTATGTACAAACACTTTAGATAATACGGTCTAGAGATAGCATAGGTACAAGTAATCCGTAATTTTGTGGTGGTGAAAGTATGCAAATTACCTTCTAGTATCATATTACCTTCTTTCAAATTACGCTGGTGTATAGATAAATCGTCGTCTTTTGTGAGGCTCAATTTATTTTTTATATCGCGTCGCATGTCTATATACGATCCATTGTATAGGATATGAGTTATTTTATCACTAAAGCCCATTTTAATTTTCCAATTTTAACAATAATTAATTTTCAATAGTTGGAGGGGGCACGCATAGCCCAAGCTCTGGTAGAGCAGCCAGCATTAAAAGAACTGAATGCTCGTCCCAATTCGCGTCGAAACCCTGGCTGCGCGGAACATGATCTCATGTCCTATGAACATTTGGAATGCCAGGCCAGACATCACACGCTGACGATCTACCACCCAGTAGGAACCTGCGCGATGGGACCTATTGGTGATCCTAATGCGGTCGTCGATCCCAGACTGAGCGTTAGTATGTTCATATTATTAGTATAATTATCATTAATGACATCGTGAATACAATTTCCATTTCCAAATTTAAGTCATTTATACACTCTAAATACTTATGCCGTGCGATATAGAAATCCCAGGTTTGACTCCCTGGCTAGGAAAGTATTACTAGGTTTTTCCATTAGGAAATTGGCAATATGTAGGTGGAGAAATTCATCTCTGCCTACTCCTGCGGGGAATATAAGCGTGATCGTATGTTTATTTAATTTAGTCGTTTGCAACGCTTTAACGCCTAGACTAAAGAAAAAACTTTGAAGGTAGGTGCGGTGCAGTAAAACCGCAATTCGAGTGGATACGAATATTGAAATCTCGATCTTAGTTCTTTAATCTTCTTATAAAATTGTGTTTATCACAGTTGCGTCACTGACGCTATAAATTTTGTAATAGATTTTCTTTTCCAGGTGTACGGCATCAACAATCTCCGTGTTGTAGACGGCAGCATAATGCCTACAATTGTGAGCGGTAACACTAATGCGCCAATCATTATGATTGCCGAAAAGGCTTCCGATATGATTAAAGAAGACTGGTTTAGTATGCCTGATGCTATAACACCTATGTGTCGCGTTCAAAGTAAATCGAAGAGTTCAGAGAATGACGCACCTACTAAAGTTGCTCTGAACGCAAATCATGTTGATGTTTTTAATGAAACTGTCAGTCTTTTTCCTTATTTATCGAAAGACATAAAAGTAAGTGAACCCAAGCCTAAAAATAATATGCATATCAAACCTATGTTGACACCAGGGCAGAGCAAAGGTAAAGCTATGGCCACAGCTTCGTCAGTACAAAATGAAAATACACACAACACACTCGCTCCTGCCTATAGTAATCTCTTTCCGGGTGCAACTGGGTATAGTCCACCAATAATTCCCCCACCCCCGCCATTTCCATACTGGTCGGTTACAATGGACGATTTCAATTATGATCCATATAGTCAAATTTTAAAACCTAAAGTTCCTATATCATATCCATATAATAGACCTAAACCTTTCAATACTTTAAAACCCATTTCTAAAGGCAAACAAAGAAAAAACAACTTCATGAAAAAGAGGCCGATTCTTCCATTTTTTAACTCTGCGCCTCATAACTATAGACCTTATAGTGAGGGTCCCTATTACGACACGAAGGAAGAAATATTGCCAAACGGACAAAGAAAGTGTAGGGTTTGGTTATATTATGACGGGACCAAATACGAAGTAATATAGTAATAAAATATGACCATTCGCCATTTGACGGTCCTTTATGAATTAATTACTTCTAAAATATTGCAAACGTTTCTGACACATACAGCAAACATGTTCTTATAAAATTTGAAAAAAAAACATACTGCTGCTTATATTTGTTTTTTAATTTAATTTTGTAAATATAGTATTTAGAAATAAATTAAGACGCTATATTAATAATAAATATTTTACTACATGTGTTTGATTTATTTCTTTCTTTTTTCTATTTTATTTTTTAGAAGAGTATGTTTACGTCGCTGTCTGCTTTATTCGGATTGGACCACTAAAAAAATACATCTGATTATTTATTCTTACACTTATCATAAAACTATTTATTATCAATATCATATACATATCTTCAATGTAACTTGCAGTTTTCAAAAATTCTTTCACTTTTTTTATTAATTGTGGAGAATATCTCAATATCCCGGCAACAGAGATTGATTCACCGTAGATTGAATGTCTGTAAAAATACAGTCACCTACACGTTCAATATTCATCCGTGGATATTCACTTGATATTCCATGATTCATATTCAATAGTTTGTAATACTGGTTTTATTCATTACCCGTACAAATACATGTCTGCTCATAGATTGAAAAGTTATAGCATAAAAATACCGCTTGCATAATAAACCTTATCAGGATTATTTATAATGGTCTGGTATTTTGAGTAAATTGTAAACAAAATCTACACGAAGGAATTAATTTGCAAGATAAAAATACAAAGATGTTTTGAGATTCATACATGTAATAATGTATACATTTATCAATATTATTGATCTTCTTAATCATTTTCTGGCAAATTCAAACTGATATTGTTTTAAAATTATCTATCATTGTATTTTTACGTAGTTGAATACACATATATCAATAAGCTAAATGACTAGGCCAAAGATATACCAATTTTTATTCCAGATTAAAGATATTCTAACCCAAAGTAGTCTTGAAGATATCAGTTGCTACAGACGATGTTAAAAACTAGAATCTCAACAGGACAGAGCATTAGTAACTGAAAATGTTCTAAAACAGCTATTTTTATCACCTAATCAAGTTTTCGTAAAACAGCGAATGTTTGGACGAAAACAGGCAAGGAAATGAAACATATCGATTATATCATAAAGTGCATCAAACTCTATTATAGCCTAATCATAAAAAATATACATATAAAACACTTACTACAAGGGAGTCTACAACTAGAATACATGTTTGTGAAAAAAAATTAACGCATATAAAAGTCTTAAATTAAAATATGGAAGTAAAGGCACGAGAAAAAGAAACAGTCGAAAAGGAAAATAAAAACTACTTACATCCCCCCGTTGAAGTCGGAATTATGTTCTTTTTGTGTAGAAAGTAATAACACTGACGGACAGCCAACATTTTGATTTTTATAAAGTTTAAGATTATTTTTCAAAACAAAAACATTTTCACAAAACCAAAAACTTTCTTTACAAAACTTTCACATTTTCCCTCGCGGCACAATACAAAGTTACTGTTTTACATTCATCAATATTATCACTTACTTTTTTATCACATTGAAAAAAAAATACATTTGCGATAGTCGTCCACAAAAAATCAAATTAACTACTTATTACATACACAATGTTATCAAAACATTGTAATGGTGTGACATGAAGATGAACTCATTACATATTTATTGCGGGTCAAGTTCTTTCCAAATTATGTAATTATGGCTTAACACTCATTATTACAGGTTGATATGTAATTAAGCGAAAAAAATGTAATTAAGTATGAAATACAAAATAATACTCTAAAGCGTTTTTAAATATATTATATTGGCTTCAATACATTCTTTAAAAAATGAAATAAAAATAAATATTTCTATGGCATAACTGAGAATAACATAACGGGATTTTAAAATTTAGGGAATTCCTAAATGTCAATGATGAAGTCTTCTATTTTTTAAATTAAATCTAAGGATATTCGCCAAAGAGTACTTTTAAAAACAGCTATAACTCAGGGTAATCTTTTTTAGAAGCCACATATAATTTTAACTAATATTATAAAGAGGAAAGATTTGATTTTTGTTTGTTATGATTTAACTAAAAAACTGTATTGATTTCAGTTTAGACTTACATATTTAGAAGTCTGGAAAGTAACACGTTTACACAACCCTCCTTTCATCTCGAGAAAATGAAATCCTCTGTATCATGAAACTCAAGACTGCACCCCAAGCGGAGTTTGGCCAACACCTAGTGGTAATACAAGTAACTTTTCTACAGTGAATCTGCGTCAGTTATAAATTAACATAAAAGAAGCAACATGTATAAATGTTAATTGACATTGTTCTCACTAAAGATAATATTTTTAAAAGACGGAATTATTTACATCGCTATATCTGACGGACTTCAAGGATTTTTACGAATACTTCTAGGCCGCTTTTATTAAAGTCATAATATTATTATTCATATGGAAACCAATTCCCAATCGCAAATGTAATGCAAACTTTTAGTTTATAATAATGCCTGTCTCATCGTAGTTATCATATGTTTGTATTTAAGGTTTTGTTTTCTACTCCAACCTTGTTTTCGTCTTCCAGACCACTACTTTAATCTGAAAACAAAAGTCGTTTGGATTTCTTTCCAAATTACTTTCAATAGATATTTTATTTAATACCTATTCGAGTAGCAATGACAAAAGGGATTTGGTCAATCTCATTGCATAAATACAGTTAAGGAATTGAATTAATTGCCAGCAACCGAGTGTTCCAGAATAAACTAAGAACGCTTTCTTTTATCACATCACGTTTATTACACACGTTTCTCTTATTTTCAATAACATATTATTATCTATAAGATTTCACAAACACATTTAATATTTAAAATGATGCAGCTACAGGTACAGCTGAAGGTTTGTTGCTTGATGTTGTCCTACCGTCATAATCTCAAAGAAATAATAATAATAAAAAAACAATTATCGTAGTTACCTGAAATTTGTTCATTTGTGAATAGAAATTAGAAAAACACAATGATCACTTTGTTGTTTTATTATTCAATATACTTTTGCTATTGTCAGAGTTTTCAACAGCCAACTGCAACTCATCATCATCATCTTGCCCTTTTCCCAATTCAGTATGTTTTATCCTTTCATATCTTTAGTCACGCTCTACATCTACACCACTGCATGGAACTGCCAACTGTAACTGTCGCCCTGAACTACTATTTTAATAATTGAGAGTCCGAAGAATCAAAGTTACATTGAGAATGAAAAAAATAAAAAATGATGCTAGTCACATTATTACCTATAATAACTTTCTAGATGTAATTATGATAATTAGAAAACTCAATTACGATATAGAAGATATCAAATCTCTGCAATAATTAGTGTTAAAATTGGAAGAGGTCAGTTTATTGACGAGGTCAATGTAAATAACCAAACAACAGTACATTGTTTATTTAACAAATGTATTGGCGTTGATAATGGTGATAATAGACTCCATAACATAGCGATTAATACCTAAACTTGCCCCTAAGATTGTATTTAACCGCCGCCATCTCGATGTATTTTCAGTGTTCTTCCGAACCTCAGTCACAGTGCTAACGTCTCCTTGGGATACAAGTGTGCCAAGTGGTGTTCTAAAACCATAGGTGAGTTTCATTTCTTCTATTTTTATACATGTTTTTGATCTTGAAATCATAATATGTTGATTTTCATAAATTTAAAGTTATTTTAAATTATTCATTAAGTAAATACTTAGATCTAGTCTAAGTATGATGATAAAAGTACTTAAAGGTTAAAATGCACAAGTAGTAGTCATTTGTAAGAAATTACTGCTGCTGTGGAGCATATTCCAAGAATAGGTTAATTGCTTTTAGCGAATTTTATTTGGCTTGAGCAATGGACATAAAATACTCTTCTTCGAAGTTCACTAAGTCTTTTATATTGCATTGTTTGTGTAGATCAAGATGTTCTGGGCGTGCGACCCAGCTCTGACCACGAACATCGTGAACAGCTACCAAGTGGCTGGTCCGGTGTTCGCCCAGGCTCTCACCACATTCTTCGCCTCGCAATGCGCTATTGCTGGCGATCACCTCTGGCCCGCTGATGCTACCGAAAAGGTTCTTGAAGGTAATTATGATGAGATATTGAAAAATAATCTTCAAATATTTGATCTAATTTCTTTTAAGTATTGCTTCCGTGATTATATAAAGAAAGAAACTTTATTGCAAGCACAACTATAAATAATAAATATATTAAAAATAATCAAAGACATTACTACCTTTAGCGCCAACAAAAGTACCAAGGTACATCTTTACAAAATGGATTTTAAAACGAATAGGACAAAACATTAATACATCCAGGAAGCATTAAGTATTAAAATTTAAATTCTTAGACACCTCAAATTCTTTTTCAGACCCTAATTATGACTTCGTGGTTGTTGGTGCTGGTTCCGCTGGCTCAGCAGCAGCCAATCGTCTTAGTGAAATTACTGGCTGGAAAGTTCTTTTAGTCGAAGCTGGAGGCAACCCTACTCTTGCTACCGAGGTAATTATATTTCATCGATGAAATCGACGCAGTTATATCCTTCTTAGTATAAATTTATGGCCATAATTTTCTAAAAACATGAATTACATATTTTGTTTACAGATTCCACAACCTTACTACAGTAACATGGGAACCAATGAGGACTGGTCATACAAAACTGAACCTCAAGAGGGAGCGTGCCGTGCTTACAAGAGCAAGGGTTGTGCCTGGCCACGTGGTAAAGTGCTTGGCGGCAGCAGCAGTATCAATCTTATGTTCTACGTGAGAGGCAACAAAGCTGACTACGACGAATGGGCAGCTGATGGCAACGATGGTTGGAGTTTTGAAGATGTTTTACCATACTTCAAGAAAAGTGAGAATTTCCTGGGCTCATTCGATGAAGAAGCCACGAAATACCACAGCACCGGTGGTTACCTTAAGGTGTCTGCCGATAAAAACATGCACAAAATTGAAGATATGATCATCAGAGCTGCTGTTGAACTGGGATTAAAGAATTTGACTGACTGCAATGGAGACAGCCAAATCGGTGTGATGAAATCACTTACTACAACAGTAGGTGGCACCAGATTCAGTACCGCGAGAGCTTTCTTAGCGCCAATCAAGGACAGGAAGAACTTCCACGTTATCAAGAACGCCATCGCCACCAAGATTTTATTCAAACCTGGCACCAACATCGTTACTGGAGTTCTATTGAACAAGAACGGAAAAGACATTGCCGTAAATGTCAGGAAGGAAGTGATCGTTTCTGCTGGAGCCATCAACTCACCTCAACTGTTATTGCTGTCTGGAATTGGACCACGCAAACACTTAGAAGATTTGAACATTGAAGTTAAGGCTGACTTACCAGTTGGTGAAAATCTGCAAGATCACTTGTTTGTTCCTATTTTCTACACTGCTCCTGGTGACAACAAGGACATCTCCCTGCCAAATATCATCAATACTTTTGTTGAATATTTCTTACAAAACTCTGGTGACCTGATCGACACCAGCCCTCACAGAATTATTGCTTTCGAAAACACCACTGACCCTAACTCACCTGCCTCCGACATGCAATACCATTACCTGATCTTCCCTCCGAAGTCCTACAATTTGCTCGACATGTTCCGCAAGCACGGACTTAGCGATGAAGTTCACGACAAATTCCGTAAAATGAACGAGGACAAATACACCATGTTGGTTTACAACACTCTGCTGAAACCCAAATCAGCCGGTACTTTGCTTCTGAGGAGCAAGAATCCATTCGACAAACCGCTGTTGTACGCTGATTACTACAAAGACATTGAAGACTTGTACACCGTCATTAGGGCTTTCAAACAGCACAGTTTGAAGTTGGGAGAGACTAAGGCTTTCAAGGAAGGTGGATGGCAACTGGAATGGATCGAGTTGGAAGCTTGCAAAAACTTGGACAAGAAGAGCGATGAATTCTTGGAGTGCATCGCTAGGGAGATTACCTTCTCTCTGTACCACCCGACCAGTACCGTCAAGATGGGAGCTGATGGCGACCCAACCTCCGTGGTGGACACCCAACTTAGAGTACGCAACGTAACTGGTTTAAGAGTTATGGACGCCAGTATCATGCCCTCAGTCATCAGAGGAAACACCAACGCTCCCTCCATTATGATTGGTGAGAAGGGTGCCGATATGGTCAAGAAATTCTGGCTTAACCAGCACACTGAACTTTAAACAAACAAAGTATACAAAGTGATATATTAGAAGAATGTGACATATTTGATAACGCGGGTTCTGTAGAGTTTATAAGTACCATGTACATACTTGTAGATGTATTCCGCACCATTGTTGATAATGAATAAATAATAGTTAATTTAATACTAACTTTTGAATTTCCTACATCATTCCTTTCAATGTGGTTTCGATTTCATTTTTTTGATACTTTTTTATAAGTGTTAGCTACTGAAATACAACATTCAAATTGATATTATTTTACAATTTAGTATTTGAGGCAATATAGGTATCATTTGTGAAGTCATTATATTAAGGTCTAAATTAGGTACATATTCACTTTGCGTATGAGAGTGCCTATGGTAAATATCAATCTTTTTATTTTTAAACTTTATTCATGCACTCTTTGGCATTCTCTAATAGGAATTGTGAGCTGGTTACAATAAACATAACTTTCTATTACGTTATTTATGCCATCAGCGGGTATGGGATCCCAGTAACATTAAAAAATCATTTTAAATTTTATTTATTTATATTTATTTATATACACTTTATTGTACACCAAAAAACAACAAAAAGAAAATAATAATAATAACAATAACCAAAACATTAGGTACACAATAGGCGGTCTTATCACTTACTGTGATCTCTTCCAGATCCAGACAACCTATTTTAAATATTTTACAATTTTATGTTAATATAACAACACTCTTATACATGTATGTACACTTATACACAAAATTATTTGCAACGATCAAAAGAACATTTCAAATTCGGTATTTTATTTATTCTGTCTCTTTAGTAAATTGTTATTTGCACTTATACTCATACAAACGAGAACAGTAAATTGTTACTCAATTTAACTGCAGAGTGCGTAGTACAGCGCAAACAATGCATACAGACCAACGATTTGTAAAACAAAACAAGACAATGTAACATTATTATGCACCTTAGCTATCTTAAATAATTATTGTAATGATAAGTCGACAATAATAATGCGATTTAACCAGGAGCGTATTCCCCTTAGAAGCAAGGAGGTCGCGGCTCACGTCCATGAGGTAAAGTAGATTGTACATATTGTTATCATTGGCGAGAGCCAATGAAAGCCATCTAATGGGATCAAGAAAATTCCCGGGTTGGGCAAATTGTTTCTGGACCTTTCAATAGGAAATTACATCAGCGTAGAGTGCAAAAATAAGTTATTTTAGACATACCTATACCTACCTTTACGCATTTATTCATAAAATCTGTTAGCTTTATAAGAAGGGGTTATACACCTTTCCATACAAAATGCTAATCGATATCAATATGGTGATACAGGTGTGAGTGTACGTATGCATAGATTAAAAATAATATTTCTGCAGGGCCCTATCCGGCCCATGATAGAATACGGCACTGGAATAACGACAAACGTTAAACAAATTGCATCTACTTGTGTTTAATGATAATGACGAACAGATCGTCATTTGCTTAAACTACGGTTATGCAACCGTAAATTTGTGTTATTAATCTCACTGTAATATTTTTTTGAAAACAATACAGTAGATCGGGTCGATCAGTCGCCCTGTAAGTTGGTCCTATGATGAGAATGCATGGTTCGGGTGCAATTTATATTTCGGCCCTGGGTGTTTGTAAATTTTAAGATCCGCATGGGTAGCGACCACACAAAGTTTAAATCACGGCTGACTGACTCACGAAAGTTTGCCGATGCCCGCGGATCAGCTTATATAAATTAGGTCCTAAATAGTCCGATATAAACACGTCTACTGGACTAGACTTTCCGTCTCGAAGGCAGCATTTACCTACCAACAAATAATGTAAATGCATGCAAATGTCATTATTAAAAAAACCTATAATTCTATTATTCGAAAGTGAACACAGAGATATGTACAAACGTATACTTATACATATGTGACTGTTAAAAAGATGGGGTAATCACTTTTCTTTTTCTTTTTATACGACTCATAACATTAAATATTATCACGGACATTTGAGGCTGCCTTCTTACAATGAAAGAAATAATTCATTTTAATGTTAAAAGCGCCTGAACACAAATAAATAGCAAATATTATTAAAGTCTTATATTAAATAAGATTTAAATAAATGCCAATAGATGTCGCTGTATTGTGAGTTTGAAACATTTTCCTAAAATTGTAGTCAGATTCACATCTGAACATTAAATTATTGAAATCATTTAATATTGTCAATTGAGAAAATACCAAAATAATTTTTTTCTTACTCGAAAAAATTTACACAGTAAGTAGAAGTAGTAATCCAAGATTGGATCGCCAAGTAGATAACGCATGCGTAACTGCACTACTATTGTTATTTACTGTTTGTTTTTATTAATTAGTCTGTCTTGTGGTCTCGCAGAACAAGTATTAGTCGTACGCTCTTGAGGTTTCGGGTCCGTTGCTAAAGTGTAGCTTGTTATTAGTTTTTCCCATTAGCAAATTTTGAGTAACAGCACGGACTGACGAAATATCACCGAAAAATCATAATAGGTACCGTTTCTTTTACGTGAGATGACGAATTGTGGAATGAGGATGCACCTGCATCCTACCTTTACCTACAATTTTGAGGCAAACAGGCGTAAGGGCTTCTTAAGTAAGCAAATAGAAATCACCTTACAAGAGAAAGTATTTTGGAGAAAAAAATTAAAGTTTCAGAGATTTGCACAAATTTACTCTTTTTATTCACCATGAACCGTGGACATTCATTAGTTAGCGAAAATGTAAAACTTGTCTTTAGTGGCAATTATTTTATGACTCTGCTCGTTTGCTGAACCGACGCTATAAAAAGGTAAACAAAAAACAATTAATTCACATCTCGTTAATGCAGGCTATTAATTAGTATGTTAACTGATCGGTCACAACCATTTTTTGCGACAACGCCGTAAATTAAACAAACAACCCTCATAAATATGTGATTGAATTTAAAACAATTACGGACAATCAAATATTCCGCCCAATATTTAAAATGGGGATCACATAACATGTCTGCTTGATATTTAAATGAAGTCATGTTTCGTCTTCATTTGGGAAAATGGCAAAAATATCGACCTATGCGTAGAATAAAGTTATATATGCTTTTGCACAACTTCTCTTTCTCAGCGATTTAAACTTAATTGGGCACAAAATAATCAGTAACTTTTTTTGTTCTTCAAACGACAACAAAATGTATAATTATTATTACTTCACTAGTGCAATATATAAACAAGTTTAACTTTATTATAGACATAAAAAGTACTTTGGTGTTATAGTCATAAGTAACCTTATTCTATGCATAGGTCGATTTATGTTTTACTAGCTTTTGCTCGCGACTCCGTCCGCGTAGAGTCTAGGGTTAAGTGCAGAGAGATTTTTGCATTTATAACATGTTTATCCCACGGGATTACATTTTCCAGGATAAAATTATCCCATGTTAATTCTATGAGCTCTACCTACCTCTATACCAAAAATCATTCAAATCGGTTTAGCAAATCCAGAAATACCCATTCCCACGGGAATACTCCATTTTCCGGGCTAAAAACTATCCCATGTTAATTATGTGAGCTCTACCTCTCTCTATACCAAATTTCATTCAAATCGCTTTGGTAGATCACGAAATACCCATTCCCACGGGAATACTACATTTTCTGGGATAAAAAGTATCCTATGTTCTATCCTGATGTATAAGCTATATTATTGTAAAGTTTCATTAAAATCCATTCAGTAGTTTTTACGTGAAAGCGTGTCTATTACGACAGACATACAGAGTTACTTTCGTATTTATAATATTAGTATGGATATGCACAATATTTGTCACAATACATTCATTCACATATCACGCCTGGGTTACCCCTAATAATAGACAGACAATATCCCGATCTCCACTTTGCTCCTAACCTTTGTCTTGACATAAAAATTTTACTTCGTTTGTATTCATTATAATTATTCGCTTTATGTATTCATGTTAGTCCCTGGTGTTCTAACCCGTTCTACTGTGCAGGTCGTCACCAACGTTCTTATATTATTCAATGGGGCAGTGTTTAGTCTGATTCGAAATCGATGGAGCATCGCTATCTGCCAGAGAATTGAAGCACAATGCGGTTGCGTTTCATTCAGTGAGCTCGATTAGGTTCCGAATTTCTTGTGTAAAATGTCGTATTCGTTTTCTACCGAATGATGACTTTAATCCAAAGTGTAAAACGCGGCGCAGTAATACTAGTTTGTTCTCTCTTTATATCTGGCTGAAAAAGCGTCTGCTCTATTGGTGTGATTTATGAAGAAATATCGTATTTGTAGTGTTCTGATGTATCAGGTTGGTTAGTATAAATAAAACATCAAATGCTTACTCACAACAGCGTCTGGCCCGTACACTCAGTCCGATGTCCGGTGTAGTAGTGAACCGGTTTGAGTGGGGAACAGCGCTTATATAATAATTTATATTCACGAATACCTTACAATATATTATTAATATTACGTGTACACTACATCTCTTCCCTTTTCAATAATTTTAAAAATAAATTTATTTTATATTTTACGCTAATAGTTATTTTACACTTGAATCTACCGCACCGTTCGGAAGGCAGAAATCACTAGAGAAGAACGGGCAAGAAACTCTAGTGTTGCTCTTTTCTAATTAAGAAATAGTTTACAATGTAATGTAGTCCATTCTCCTTCATTTTTTTTAGCAGTTTGATATTCTCCACCATTGTCCAGTTGCATTGATCGCTACATCAGCTACTCGTCTACTGCGCTGTAGACAACCGTTTCGATGATTCTGTAGTCGTAGCGATCCTTAACTTCCTGGTTGCAACTGAAACAGTCTTAACACCAAAAGAAAGCATCGTCCGGCAATATTAAAATCGACTCAACCGGTTATCCATGGTGTAACTGAAATGAAATTTATTTCAAAACGACATGTACATTTTCGTGTATCGAAAGGTCCCAAAATAGGCAAGCCCTTAACTTTGGTACAGGGTAGGTACTAGTTTATTTACATTAACTGGTAATTGTCTGGGTACAGAGTTAGGGAGGATTTAGTGCTGATACCAGAGCACAAATATTACATATATTATGTCTGTACCAATTTTGAATCACTACTGTCGTTGGCAGTATTATTTTTATTTTAATGATTCCGGGATGACCCCGTGACTAGCCACGACTGCTTTTGGACTTAATGTGGTAGGAATAACAATTTAATTTCTTCGTAGCAATCTTGAAACCAGTCAATTTTCAAAGAACTTGATAGTTATTGAAACTCTTCATGAATAAACTTATGACAAACTTATGACATCTTTAATCGAACAGATTTTGAAAATAGCAACATTGTTTCATTTTACGTTATGAATGTCATAACAATAGAAAAAATAGCATTACAGCAAACCCGATCAATTTACTTATTCCCTTCAATTAAACCTGAAATCGAATAATGTGCTTTATAAAGTTTATCATTAATCGATTCTTTAAAATTACTACTTAAAAGCCTTTGGAAGTTTTTTATAGAAGCATAATACGCTGCCACATAAAAGCGTTATTGACTTTCTGGAGGTGGGTTATGTGTTGGACGTGATTACATTTGTTCCTGGTATTTGTATTGTATTAAAATTACGTACATATATAACCTCACGGCTGTATTTCCCGAAGGGGTAGACAGAGGTGCATTTCTGCACCCACATTTCAGCCAGGTAAGTATCAGTCCCTCGGAATAGGGGGCAAGCCTACAAGCAGTTTCCGGGCACATTTCTAGACGCAGTGCTACTACTGTCAATTTTCTAATGAAAAACTCAGCAACTCTTTGCTTGACCCGGAAATCGAACTCAGGACCTCAATCGTCATTCAGTTCAATCATCATAATGTGTATAATTGTAAATAGTATACATAAACTAAATTGTATTTCTATTTTAATTTCCGTTTAATTGATTAGGATACTATTGGCCGTATTTTATGTTTCGTAAATATATTTACTATATCGTGCTTTCTTCAGTACCCTCAGCAATATTGCCAGGAGTTGGTGATCATTAATTAAACCTAAACTTTTTCAAAATAAATAAATATTAGAGTGCGTAACTATCCAAACTAACGTAAAAGTCCTTTGCTCGGTCTGACGACGTTTCTCACGTTCTTTCAGACTTGTTGCCATATGCACTTATCCTTTTCTTATTTTAATAATTACAGCTCTTAGTACAAGTGGACTTGCATAGGCAAAATTATATTAAAGGAATCATAATACCCAAAGATATGAGTCATAGCCCATTTTCAAACAGGTAAATGCTTCAATTGGTTATCGTACCAATAAAAAATGATATACGCATTTCTGGCCAGCTTTGATTTATTAACTCGCGCAAAAGCTTAATCTTTGTTTTTAAATTAGGGACCCACTTGCCCGCGTAGTTAGTTGAACCCAGGAAACAACTTCTTTTATAGTAACAGACTTTTTAAATGACTCGATATGTAAGTAATTTTTTTTTTCTTAAGTTTTATATCAATTTCTGCACTAGAAATTATGTACTTTGATCATTTCGCATAATTCTCGCGCCCTATCAGTCTCATTCCTCCAAAACAAAAATGTCTATAGAATTTACTATAGTAAGGAAATATCATTAGTTCTGAAGTTGCTTAAAAATATCAAGAACGCATATCCCAAACGAGATGTTGGGTGTCACAGACCATGTTTGAAAGATGTAGGTAATATAACTACTATGTTCACGTAACATGCTTTGATGAAGATAATTCTTTAAATTTAACTTTGAGAACACTTCGGAATAGCGGAACTTGGGGATAACCTGTTCCACTTACTATGGTAAGTCCTAGGTGTTTCTCTTAAAAATATCTTTGCTACCTTGCCTCATGCATGCGCAAATTCTAACATCTCCGTTCGATTTTCGAAACAGGTACTTCAGGACAGATCCAATCGGATGGACCTTCAACAAATTAAATAATGTCTGTATTATTTTTAGATGTTTTGCATTTATTTTGTCTGTTCCTTAAACAATCAAACACCTTTTGAAAGCTACTAGAGGGTTGATACAATTTCTCTTGAACCGACTATTGTAATATTTATTTAACATCCTAAAATTTATTATTTTCGCAACTACAACAACTTTTGTAAACAAATTTCTGGTATCTCGTAAAACGTCAATTTTCGAAACCAACATCCATTTTCGACCTTGTTAACCCCATTCAATCTTACTTATTTTTAAAACTATCAGTGAATTTTGACTCCGATAGGCCATAAATATTACAGCGGCGCACGTTCATTTCAAGATTTTCGCTAGTACCGCCACTAATGACATTTTACTACTCTATTATTATTTTCTGCATTTTTGTTTCCATTCAAACACAACATGTAGATAATAGAGTTAACATCATTGACTAATTGGATTTAGGATTTGGTTTAAATTTCTCAACACATGGCACGACAATTTAATCCCACTTTACACACAACATAGATAACAGTTCGCTTTAAAAGTTCAGGCCTACTATTACGTTCATTGAATCAAAAGTTATCAAAATTGTTAAGTTTTCGGCAAACTTATTTGCTTCAAAAGTAGTATTAAGCTGAGTATTGTATAATGAGACACTCAATGGTCATGTCTTAAGTCTGATATATAATTTAATTTATTAATGTTTTATTTTTTCAGACTGTTCCCTTAGAGACTTAGAGACACTCGAAAACGATGGTTTTAGGTGCAAAATATTTATGTAATTACACTGTTAATACTTATCGTTTTCTTCTTTTTTATAAGTTAAACCGCCCGAATGCAAAAACATTGCCCTTTTTTGCATGTGGCTTAGTCACACTGGTTGCCTTAAGATATAGCTATGACGCATTTCTACTTTTCCCATAGTAAACCAATTAAAGCTGGTTGACTCCGAGTCCTTAGAATCTTGAACTTGATAAGTTACCGTCGTTCTAATATACATAAAGTTACTTTAGTCCCTATAGGTACTGTTCTCATTTTCTTGGAACGGTACTTTCATTTCCTATTTATTTATTTTACAAATGCTTTAAGTACCATTTGGCAAACCAAACTACCTCTTTGTCGTTCCGATTTAAATCGTACGACCTCTTGATCGTTATATAAATCGTAGACGTAGCAACATACTTCTTAGTTATTCCGATTTTCATAGTATGACTTTTTGATAGTTTTTAAAGATCATTTAGGTACCAATTGGCAAACCAAACTACTTCTTTGTCGTCGTACACGACCTCTTGATCTTTATACATATAAATCAATAAGATACCGTTTGACGTAGCAAACTACTTCGGAATTGTTCCGATTCTCATAGTATGACTTCTTGTTCGTTTTAAAGATCATTCAGGTACCGTTTGAAGCAAACTACCTCTTAGTCATTCCGATTTTCCGTCGAAAGACTGTTGATCATTTTAATCATTTTAGTACCATCAGGCGAACCAAATAACCCCTTTGCAAATAGTATTAACTGAATAATTTTGAAAATAATAACATGTGATAATAAATTTTAATGTATGCACACTGCATTTCTAATATATACTTGTAGTTATTATTTTCATCACTCTTATTAGTTACACAACTAATTTTACACTAGTCATCATTACTACATATGTAGTATAAAACAAAGTCGTTTTCTCTGTCCCTATATCCTTATGTATGCTTTAACCTTTAAAACTAAAACTTTCGCTTACATTGCAAACGCAGGCTGAACCCTACAAGATTTATCGAAATAATGTACTAAGAATTGTACACATTAAAAGGGTCTATAGAAATTCTGCAATGGTATATGTCTATCCCTCATGGATATCCCACAATAAAAAATTTTGTCATTTACTTTTTACGACAAATAATGTCAAATTTTCGAAGCGATTTTAACCAATACAGCATTAATGTTTATCCAAATAAATGCGTTATTTATTGCAACTATTTAATTTAAAAGAAATTTGCCCTTTACATCATTTGATTTTAATTAGTATCTTAGGAGATATTGCAGTTTTAAAACAATGATCAAGCGCGCAATAATAATGCACAAGGCGCCAACTGCGCCAAACTTTAGTTTCTTGTTTAAACAATTTGACCGATTTGTATGATTTTGGTATAGGCATAAACGCTCAATTCGGCAGTCTACGCGGACAAAGAAGCGGGCAAAAGGTATTGCATATAAAACTTTAATAAATAAGAAACATATCTCTTCAAAAAGAAGTTGGCAAATGTTTAACATTCTAAGCTAGATAAATTATACCACAAAGCATTAAATTATATATTTCAGCCATTCTTATATTTCATAAAACGTAAGCGTTATAACCAGATATTTTAAATCTGTAAGTAGGTAGACGCCGCATAGGAGACGGCGCCGAAACAATTGAAACTATATTTCAAATAGATAAGCTTGCTTATGACTCATTCTTATTTCTTGTTGCCTCAACAGCTGTGTTTGAACACTACTGAAATTCGACAAAGTAAAGCATTTCCAATGTTTTACTTTTAATCCATCAACATATCTTTATCGTGACATGATGTATGGTACTACGTAATATTACGGGACATGTTTTATGTTTATTTAAACATAGATCTATTATACACGGTCCCCTTGAATATATTATAATTTTAGTTGCACAATGCCGAGCATATCCGGCAAATATTAAACCAACATAATACAGTCGAAACCGGATATAACGACACTGAAGGGACCTTATATTTCGGACGTTATATCCGATAGTTGTTATAAACGATAGTAATTACTTTATATAGAATGTGCCGGGACCTTACCATTCGGTTGTTATAACCGGTCCGTCGTTATAAGCGGTGTCGTTATAACAGGTTTTCACTGTATTAGTAATAACGCTTACATACCTCGGTTAATGTACCTTGTTGTTTTTATCCTGGCAGGGTCGCCAATGTAGTGTTCTGATGTATCAGGTTGGTTAGTATAAATAAAACATCAAATGCTTACTCACAACAGCGTCTGGCCCGTACACTCAGTCCGATGTCCGGTGTAGTAGTGAACCGGTTTGAGTGGGGAACAGCGCTTATATAATAATTTATATTCACGAATACCTTACAATATATTATTAATATTACGTGTACACTACAGTATTCGTTTCTCCTTGTTTGGGAGCGTAATTAATTCCACCCTCAAGTATCGCTCACCCAGTATTTTTTACTCGGCAACATCAAAATACCACTTTCGATAACTATTCGACCTTGACTTACCAAAATTTGCAGTTGAAATTAATGAACTGAATGACTTAGCTAAAAAAATAAAATCAATAAAACAAACAAACGTACGTTCAAAATAATTTTGGCAATTTATATTCAAATAATCGGAGTTATTGTCATCTTTTTTTTATTGAGTATTATCGCCGCCAACATTGTGTTCAACATATTTACGTATTTTATTTGCGATAATTTGTTACTGACAGTGACTTCTCAACTAGTACAATAAAACATTGTAACTTAAAACTCTGTATTGTACGTGCAGGGTATTTAAGTTAAAAGGATGAGATTTTTTACAAAATTGTATGTAGCCAACTGCGCAATGGTTTTCGCCCCTTGAAAATACGTTTGGCAATTTTAGTTATTTGAACTTCACAGTGTAAATCTTGTGCTTTAAACCATAAAACATACTTGTGCTCACAAGCCGATAATCTTTTGGAGATGGTAATATAACTGCTTTTGCTTTTCAGTAGCCAATGTATAATCATTTTCTGAACACTGGCCCCTCGTACGTCCAGAATTATTGTATATAGTTAGAAAATATCATAGAAAAAAACTCGTAACCAGGTATCTTCAAAATGTTGTTCCTAATCGCTAACATTATCAATATTTGATTAATTATTATTACCATATAACATTTGTATTCGCTATGAATTATCACGTACTTTATCAGAGCAGGAAAACATCGTGAGGAAATTTGCAATGGTAAATATTCTAAGAAATTTCTCAGAAGTGTAGCGCACAAACAGCACTGGTTTAAACACTAAAGGCTAACCCCTATCAGTTATAGAGAAGGCTCGTGCTTAATACGTATAAGGGCTGATGATTCTATTTAATTTAACTCCCAAAAATTAAAGTACAACATGTACTGAATGTAAGTACTCACTACAAAACCATATGGACAAAACTGACTAGGAACGTTAAAATAGCATTACGTCTAACTAAAATAGCATACTGGTTGTAGAAACTTCAACATCAAGTGGGGATAATGAGATCGCCGGCTACGCGCTAACCGGCTAACACATTGTGTCCATTGCATTTTATACCGTGTTTACTATACCTCGCAATTTACAAGAGTCACCATTTTTATAGATTAAACAGTGTAGTGATAGTTATAATATTGAGGTGCCACATACAGACATGTGACAATTGAGTGTGTATACTTAACACGACGCTTGTATGGTGGTGCGACCAGTGTGCCTCGTGAATTTGAACGTTTTACACGCGACTGAGTGCCGCGTTTATTAAACTACGTGCATTTGCAAAGGGTGAGTTGTTTCGGATTATATACGCCTGAGTGGATACGTGATATTTTAATGACAACAAGAACCTAAATACTTGCATAATTTGAAAAGTAATTACTGTAAATTTAATGATAAATATCGGTGCATATTTGTTCTGTTTGATCTCGACGACATCAAACATAATATCGTTGAGGTAGGCTCTCTAATTAGAATCATGTACACAAAAATAACCTTAGAAACGCTGATAAACGCTTACTAATGTCCAAATAATACTTACTTTAGAATTTTACTGGGAATGTAGAAATTTTGTGAAAGTACGAAGACATAAAGTGGTTAAGAAGCATGCGTTCGGTATTGATTTATTTAGTTTATACTTAGTAATTTCCACACATATTTTATTTTTAAAAATACCGCTGAATTGTAGACTCAGTCGTAAATAGAAAATCAGTGCAAGCATCTTACAAAACTTTTTAAAATTAATTGTCTTCTTTTTCTTTATCAACCCATATACGCCCACTGCTGAGCACGGGTCTCCTCTACCATTGAGAGGGTTTAGGCCATAGTCCACCACGCTGGCCTAGTGCGGGTTGGCGGACTACATACCTAAGAAATTCCTAAGAACTCTTAGGTGTGCAGGTTTTATCACGATGTTTTCCTTCACCGTTAAAGCAAGTGATAATTCAACGTGAATACACACATAACTTCGAAAAGTCAGAGGTGTGTGCCTGGGGTTCGAACCCGCGACCGTTGAGATTCTCGACCGCGCGCCCAAACCTCGAGGCCATCACTGCAACTTAATTGTAATAACAAATTAATTGTATAGGTATATATTATTCTTTGTCTTTGAAATCAAACTGCGAAAGAAATATCTATACAATAACTAGAGATGCGCCGAGTTACACTTTTGCCGAGTAACGAGTACCGAGTTTTACTCGGTTCAATTTTTTTTCAACCGAGTACTCGGCCGAGTAACTCGGTTCAATTAAATTTCCAATTCGCGCGTGGTACATTAGAATTTAAATAGCCTGTTTTCGGAGGCCGGTAACGTCTACGAAGAATAGAGGAATAGGCTGTTACCAGAACGTGCAGCGAGGCTTGTGTTCCTGCATCATAACTTCTTCATCAACCCATATACGCCCACTGCTGAGCACGGGTCTCCTCTCCCATTGAGAGGGTTTAGGCCGTAGTCCACCCCGCTGACCTAGTGCGAGTTGGCGGACTACACACCTAAGAAATTCCTAAGAACTCTTATGTGTGCAGGTTTTATCACGATCTTTTTCCTTCACCGTTAAAGCAAGTGATAATTCAATGTGAATACACACATAACTTCGAAAAGTCAGAGGTGTGTGCCTGGGGTTCGAACCCGCGACCGTCAAGATTTTCGACCGCGCGCCCAAACCTCGAGGCCATCACTGCATCATAACTTAGCTTTATCCAATTTTAAATATTAATTATTTTATTACATACTATAATTTTGATTTTATTAATTGAGATTTTCAAAGATTTCCTAAATTACTAAATAATTTTTGATTAACATAGTTGTTTACGAAATGAAATAAAATAATATTTATTGAATCTATAAAATGTTTAATACATCACTTAAATTCAGTCATTTCAAATTTTACCACCCTGTTCACGACCTTGTCAAGGTCGCGGGACGTCGCTGGCTGCAAGAGGCTTCCGACCAAACCCGGTGGAAGTCATTGGGGAGGCCTATGTCCAGCAGTCGACTTCCATTGGCTAATGATGATGATGATGACTGTTGTTTAAATTATATATACCGAAATATATTGCATTTCTTAAACAGAGTATACTCGGCATACAAACCGAGTTATTCGGCCGAGTACGAGTATTAAAAAACCCGCCGAGTACGCCGAGTACCGAGTATCAACCGAGTACTCGGCCCATCTCTAACAATAACCTATATATAAATCAAGAATGTATTCGGTTTGGTGAATAAAAGCTAAATATCTTTCAACCAAAATAGGACGTATGAGGGCTGATAAACAATTTAATTATATAAATGTTATCTAACGTCAATAAATTTGCTTATACCATTGCGTCACTAAGCAAACGCAATATAGTTGTGATAAAGAAGACAAAATAAATTATTCTATATGAGTATAAGACATGATAAACCCGCCAAAAGACATATTTTTAATATGTAATAAAAATAACTCATACATTGGATGTGAAATTGATTCTGTTTGTAGCACATACGCGCAAATACTGCCAAACCGGATTTGATGAATTTTGGTAAATAGATAATAAAAATTCTGGATACTGTTTCGAATGTGATCAAGTTTACTTTTTAACATTAAATGATTTAAAACACTTTATTTTATGTAAACTACATTCAAGCTACGAGAAAATTATAGCATTTTATATTCAAAATCTGAATGAATCTCCTTTTAGAAATGCTTCTAGAATATTCTTCAGTAGATGGATATATTACAGCAACAAGATGCTCGTGTACAAATATGTATCATGTTGCCACTTATTTATCTACGCGTCAAAACGCTAATAAATTGTTATCATAAACATACAATTTACTTCTGGATATAAGTATCATAGAAGTAAATTCATTGATGGCGATTTTTCAGCTATTTATACAACACTTAGTATTATGAATAGGTACTGTTGCGATAAAGAAAAAATAAACAATAATTTTAAATTTGATTTTTATGCTTGTAACACAAGTTAAATGTATTCACCGGGTACAATGACACCTCACTGTTTATGTTTAAAGAAGATCTGGCCGTTTACTATCCATTTGTATTTTACTGTACTTTTACTAAAAAGACTCTTTCTAAGCAGTAGAGAAAAGTATTCTATGAAATCTTTTTTGTGCGAAAAATTAATACAGCATCTATAACAACCTCAGATGACTTAGGACATGTATATAAGGAACGCACAGATTACATTCATGCTTGAGAATTTAAAAAAGAATAAAAGAAAATACGCTTTTTAATTACGTAGAGTTAGTCGAGTTTATTTCTAATTAAATATTTCATAAATTTCAAAAATCCCATGATAGTCACTAGTAGGTTTAAGTCAGCTCGCTGATTTTGGATTTGATAAAGAATCCAAGTCACCAAAGCGGAGAGTCGCTTCGTGGATGAGCTGGAAAACCCAGACACCCCCTTTCAGCCTAAGCAACCAAAACCCCCTTTTTGAAAAGCTTTAGAGTTTTCCGCTTTTTGAAAGGGGTAAACTGGGCTTAGTCATCGTTGAGAGATGTTAAGCTTATTTATGATGTCCATGAAAATAAAATACATACATAGACTTGAATTTGATGTACATAATATGTTTAAATTGAAGGGTTATTTGGAAGTAAGGCAAATAGAAAAAATAATTAAAAATGTACTACAAATAAACAGAAGGGGCCTAGTATGAACTTGAAATAATATAAATTAACAGATTTGCCTTCCTAAACACCATATTTAAAAAAACACATGAAACAATATTTTATAAACAAAATCTTATTAATATTAATATATTTAAATGTAAGTAAGTATTTGTTTCAAGGGCGCTGTTGTTTCAATATAATCAATATTGTAATTTTATATTTATTAACAGTTATCTGAAAGGTCAGGGTTTCTTACACCTGCATTCCTATTGAGGTAGGCAGAAACATATTTCTATTATTCCTGGTGTACGACAACTCTCAAAAAGTACTTTGCACGAGAATCGACCCCAAACTTCCTTCTCCCGTTATAGCGATGGACTTACGAGGCGATCGTTATTTTTTAAATTCTCAAACAAATAGCTTGGGTTCCGGTGATTAGGTAATTTAAACTGATTATGTTTAATGTCTACACAGGTTATCTCGATATTATCATCCCGTCATCAGATATTTTTAGCCACATTCTCGATGGTTAAAGGCTTTGGACATAAACATTAACATTAAAAGACCACTAATTGAAAAATATAAGTTTATAAAAAGATACCTCTCTTGAGTTAGGTTGTTTTTTTTATGAGTCGTTATATGTAAATTAATCGTTAAAAAACAATGTATTTGATCATATGTTTTGCCTGATTATTTTTCGTACTTTATACACTGTGATTGTGAATTAATAAAGTATTTATAAATATCGCAATATTAATTAATGCCGTATCGGTTATATCAATTGTCTATGTAATTAATTAATGATAGTACCTGTCTGCTCGTATCATCATCGTGCAGACCCCCGTGCTAGGCAAGAGCTTTCTCTTTATCTAATAATAGGCGATAAGCCATAAGGCTTAAGGCTAACCATAAAGTATTAAATAGCGAATTGTGAAGAACTTTTAGGTGTGCCGATGTCTTGATCTTTTCCTAGGCTATTCCACTCAGCCAATGAGATAAAAAAGGTAATTGTAAAAGGCATAGGTTATTGGATGAGCAGTGACGGCCTCGAGGTTTGGGCGCGCGGTCGAGAATCTCGGCGGTCGCGGGTTCGAACCCCAGGCACGCACCTCTGACTTTTCGAAGTTATGTGTGTAGTCACATTGAATTATCACTTGCTTTAACGGTGAAGGAAAACATCGTGATGAAACCTGCACACCTATGAGTTCTTAGGAATTTCTTAGGTGTGTAGTCCGCCAACCCGCACTAGGCTAGCGTGGTGGACTATGGCCTAAAACCCTCTCAATGTTAGAGTAGACCCGTGCTCAGCAGTGGGCGTATATGGGTTGATAAAGAAGAAGATAGGTTATTTATGATTTAACCCGCGACCGCACTATCTTGTTTTTAAATAAGATGGATACCTCGACATACGTTAACGACGTTTGATCGGGAGCTTCCTAGTTTTCTCCCGAATTAAACATTGTGAAATTCTCTGTTAACAGCACGCGCCCAGATTTTTTTGCGAATTAATAGAATCATTCCCTTAACTGATGGACATACAGCAATTGGATATACATATAATTATACATCTGGCGTAGGTGTATTTACTCGTACTATGTATGTACATACATACCAAAGGCAGTGAACACACGTAAGCGGCAGTCATTTCATAATATAACAAATAAAAAAAAATCTTAACTTAAACATGACAAGCACAATTATTAAATAAATAAGATAGCAATGTGTTTATCGTTAAATTCAATTGCTAGTTTGACCTGTGTTATTTCTGAAGTATGGCATGTACGGCCCACACGGCATAGTAACTAAAACGCGGACTGGGTAACGGACTTGTTTCATTCATGAAATAGGAAATTTTAAATAATTAATTAACACTGGCTGATTATTATTCCAAATTGGAATAAATAAAAAAATACACCCTACCGAAGCACCTAACAGTCACATAAATAGTTCTGATCGCACATTAGAAATTGTATTTTAAGGTTCGACGGTGTCTTTCTTGATCCAAAAATGGGAGCCACAGTGAGAAGTGACCACCCAACGATTGACCTTAGATTTAATGTTTTCAAACAATTTAAATGGGCACATAAGATGCATATATATGTAGCTTCATTAATAGACAATTTACATGCAAAACCGATCCCCAAAACATTGCTTGTTTAATGAGGGATTCAATTCAACTAGCATCAGACTGATTTGCGCACTAGCTATGTGTTTTATTAATCAATAAAGGTGATGATACTAAATGATAAATGCGAATGTTTGTTACGATTACAAGACGAAATTAAGACATTAATATAGAAATAAATATTTTGATTGCATTTTATTGCGAATTATGTCACCAAGCTTCGATTAGATGCGATTAAAAAACTAGGCTTTGGTCCTTTCGTGAACTACATACCGAAAATTTACATTGGTCTGACGATTTAGGGGTGAAAGAGTAATACAGACAGTTACTTTCACACTTATAAGCACGCATTGTACTTATGTAATATCAAGAGAGCGCCTTTTTGATAATATTTTTATCTTTGGAGTTAAAATCAAGTGACAAATTGATGTGTGTCTGAACTGTATTCATCATCGCGTCAATGTCCCAACCTAACATATTCCATGTTAAAAGTTATTAAAACGAAAGTTTCAGAACAGAACCTGTTCACATTTAAGTACGGTATTTATTAAAATACTCGTTCCTTTTACAATAATTAAATTAATTAAAATTAGGGCACACACTGTCAGCCGCAATTTCACTGAACTGCTTTTTTAATAAAGTTTTAAGGTTCCGTATTTAAAAAAATAAACACGTTTATTTAAATGAAATTCATGCTAAGTTGTCACCTAGTTGTTGCTAACGTGCAATAGTTACGTTTTTAGATCATTTTTACGTTGAACTTTGTATTGTATCTAATTACATGTACTGCACTGTAACAAACCTTGCTTCTTCCTTCCTTTCAAAAAGACTACTCATATTTTTTTTTAATACGACCTGTATTACCAGAGATTAGCGCAAGCAACCAAACAAACGATAAAGAGTTCGTTTGAGAAATGATATAAATAATTTAAGTCGGATATTGTGACAGGCTCATCGTTATCAAATGTTGTTTACCAAGTTATTTCACATAACATTCAAAGTTAATATTTGGTCGGTTTTTCTTACTATAAAAAATAATTGTCGTTTTGTTATTCATTCTACGACTTAGCTGTGTCATCGTAATTATAGGTCATTTTCGAAAATATATGCTTGTACACTACCACGGCGAGTTAGTACAATTTGTTAAATAAGCAATGTCTTGAATACAATTATAAAACATACATATTTCTAATGAGGCTTTTTTGTTTTTACTCGGATGACACTGCTTATTTGTGTGTGGGGCACAAAAGACTACACCCTCTTAGATGTAGAGGAGGTCCGCTCCTAGGAGTTAAAACATATGTAGGCATCATACTCATTTTTTCCCAACTATAATTATAACATGGAACACAGACACTATATTTTATTTTTCGATTAATGTTCTAATTAAAATGTATATATCTAATTTCCAGCACAAGATGTGGGCCTGCGATCCTAACCTGACGTCTACGATAGTGAACAGCTACCATGTCGCCGGGCCTGTGGTAATGCAGGCTTTGACAAGCTTCTTCGCGGCGCAATGTGCTATCTCTGGGGACCATCTCTGGCCGCCGGACGCGACCGAAGCGGTTTTACAAGGTAGGTACGATAACGTTTCGAACCGGCACTAGTTTAAAAAAATATATAATAGTGACGATTCAAAAGTACTTGTGAAAGTCTACTTGAATAAAGATGATTTTACTTTGACAGCTAGATCAAGGGTTTTAAGTTTTAACACTCGACCTATTGCGTGTTGGCCGAAATTATAAGTTGCTCCTCCTTTTTTGAAGTCGGCTAAAAAGACGCGCAACATTTCCTCCTCAGTCGCATTTGCGAATCCCAGGCTGAAACTTTTAGAATTTAGCTGTTTATCCAAAATGAGACAATACTACGCCAAGGAGGATTTTTTTTCCCTATCCCACCACACACCCGCCACTGCAACTCCTGTACTACAGGATCAACAGCGGCACGCACAGTAATGACGCCGAGCAATAAAGCTCAGCGTATCTAAGGGGACCTAAATTGTCACAATCCCACAACGAAGTTAATCAGAAAAGTAATGCCAAGGAGGATGGCAAAATGATGCCTTAAATTAAATTTCGATCACAAATAAATTTGGTTACAGTGAATGACATGTTTATCTAAATACAAAATCATAACACTTTAATTATGTAAGTATGTATAATGTATATGTCATAGGGAACATATTAGTAAGACATACGCCTAATATAGATGTCATGTTCTGAATATTAAAAGAATAACATTTTTTATCGGTCATATTGTGCCCAGGAAGAATACGTTTTCTGTAGTGATTTAACGGGGCTTTATTTTAATTAACCTTTTCATCTTTGGCTAATTAATTACTAAATTAAGTCTTAATAATTAATATCATTACACTTAATAAAATGCCACATAAAAGTCAATTCAAATGTATACTGCAATCAAAAAATGATTGGTCTTCATAACGGCTTTTTATTTTTTTTAATGTTTTTTTTTATAGTGCATAAGTCTGAAATTGTGTAATAAAAATATAGGCGAATAAATACTTATGGACCAATAAAATACAATTTGTTTTAGATTTACTTTACTGTACTGTACCTACCTTTATTTAAAAATTAAAGCTATTTTTTCATTTTCAGACTTTCTTAAACAGTAAATATAGTACTCATTAGTAGATTTACTGTACCTTGAAGTGGAGTATTAACAATTCAACCACGATACCTGAACAATAAAAACGAAGGAAAGTTAATAAAACATATTTTAAGTTTTGCTTACTTTCATTAGGTCTAACACTTTTTTAGTCCTGCACCATAATCTGGCGTGTATGACCGTCAAGACCAGAATTCGATTCATGAATTATGATTTTATTTATTGAGTTATTGTATTAGAACATTCTAAGCGACGTGCCCAGTAATTGTCTAAATAAAATAAATCTACGAAATAAATGACACTTCCATGCCTTAGTAAAACGCAGCTTAACATTTTGTACTTCATGTGAACAGTTATATTCATTAAAAAATCATTACCTATGTTTTTGAGTTGCTCAATCATCTTTTTTTGTAAACTAATTATAAAAAAAAACTTGCCTTTAGAATAAAACGTTTATAGTACACAATAAAAATCACGACATCCTGGTATATGTTGACCTTATACGTGAATTCGAGTAAATAAAGAAATAATGATTAATACAAAAATATTATACAACGACTTCAATTGAATAGTCCGCAAACTTCAATATGGAATAAAAAGATACAATGAAAAAGTAGACATGTTTATTACGTACGTAGGTAATTATTTGATACTTGTAAGATATTTATTGTACGTTTCCATCCGGATGTAGAATTCTTTATTTTAAACCTTACATTAAGACATATATTAATATCTCCTTTCGAATACACCGGCATGGTTTCGCTGATTGGCGATAGTTAGTCGTGAGTGATTTTTTTCATTATCATTGCAAACGCAATTACCTCACCTATATCGATAACTATGTAAATAAAGTCTACCAGTTATAACCGAACCGAAGCATTAAAGTACTTGGTTGTGTCTACGAAACCTTACTGCCTTAAAACTTTTAAAACAATTAAAAGCTAACTAGGTATACAGGGTATAATAATATTAGGAGCAGAGTAGATTTTTTTTTAATTTTCTCATACTAATATTTCAGATCCGAACTACGACTTTGTGGTCGTCGGAGCGGGGTCTGCGGGTTCAGTGGTGGCAAACCGCCTTACAGAAGTGGCTGACTGGAAAGTGCTGCTCGTAGAAGCTGGAGATAACCCTACTCTAGGCACGGAGGTAATACTTCAGTCTTTTAAAAGAAGCGTAGGCTATGAATATAGAGGAGTTGAGACCTTCACCCGGCAGCTATATATCTATTATCCCATTATGAAGCTACAAAAAATCAGAAATAAGTAATGACATGCATGTATCTTATTTTCGTGCCAAATTAATTCGAGTTTAACAGGTCAATATCGTTAAATTTTATTTTTTCTTGATATTGGTATTTTAAATTTATTTGCCTTTATCATTATTTTTTTTAGTGTATATTTAATTAGGATTTATACCAAAAAACAAGTTTCGTTAACAGATCTTTATACCAAAAATTAAAGTAGAAGAAGTTTTTTTGACGTAAGATGATATTTTTCAGATGCCTCAACTTTTCTATAGCAACATGGATAGCGTCCAAGATTGGGGATACACAACTCAACCACAAGAAGGCGCCTGCAGAAGCTACAAAAGGAAAGGTTGCGCTTGGCCACGAGGTAAAACTCTTGGCGGATCTAGCAGCATAAATGGAATGTTCTACGTTCGGGGTAACAAACTGGATTACGATGAGTGGGCAGCTGAAGGCAATACTGGTTGGAGTTATGACGAGATCCTACCGTACTTCCGTAAAAGTGAAAAGTTCGTTGGTGATATCGATGAAGAAACTGCCAAATATCACGGAACCGATGGCTACTATCATGTAGAAAAAGATAAAGATAACAATATGTTCGAAGAGTTAATTATAAAAGCCAGTGTTGAATTAGGTCTCAAGAATTTGAGTGATGTGACGTGCGCCGAACAAATGGGAATTGCTAGGACCCTTACAAATATTAAAGATGGCATTAGATTCAGTACTGCTAGGGGATTTTTAAATCCAATCAAGGATAGAAAAAATTTACATGTGATTAAAAATGCTATAGCTACTAAGATTTTGTTTAGACCTGGAACCAACATTGTAAGTGGTGTACAACTAAATCAAAATGGGAAAGACATAATTGTAAACGTCAGGAAAGAATTAATATTATCTGCTGGTGCTATAAATACCCCTCAACTTTTATTATTATCCGGCATTGGACCGCGCAAACATTTAGACGACATGAAAATCGAAGTAAAAGCTGATTTGCCAGTTGGTGAAAATTTACAAGACCATCTTTTTGTGCCCGTATTTTATACGTTACCTGGAGATAAAAATTTAAATTCTCTGCCGAACATTATCGGTGCATTAGCTGAATACATCTTGTATCAACGAGGGCCATTAGCTGATTTAAGCCCACATAAAGTGATTTCATTTTACAACACAACAGACCCGAATGCAAATAGCCCGGATATGCAAGGGCATTACGTTGTTTTCCCTCCTAGTATATACAATTTGCTCGACTCGATTCGTTTGCACGGTCTGAGTGACGAAGTTATACAAAAGTTTCACAAAATGAATGAAAATGCATTTACATTGATTATTTACAACGTTCTGCTCAAACCGAAGTCCAAAGGTCGAATAATATTAAAAAGCAAGAATCCATTTGAGTATCCGTTAATTTATGCCAACTACTTCGAACACCCAGACGATTTACAAGCAGTATTAAGGTCTATGAAACAGAATTCTTTAAAGTTAGGTGAAACAAAAACATTCAAAGAAGCCGGATTTAAATTGGAATGGATGGAGCTAGAAGCTTGTAAAAGATTTGATAAGGAAACTGATGAGTTTTTGGAATGTATCGCTAGAGAAATAACGTTTTCTCTATACCACCCTACATGTACGGCGAAAATGGGCCCTGATAATGACGAAACCTCAGTTGTAGATCCAGAATTAAAAGTTAGAAAAGTAGAAAGACTGAGAGTGATCGATGCCAGTGTGATGCCTTCTGTAGTAAGGGGTAATACCAACGCTCCTACCGTAATGATTGCCGAAAAAGGGTCTGACATGATAAAGAATTATTGGCTGAATAGGCACACAGAATTGTAAAACATTAATAATCATTGTGTTTTAAGATAAAAAGTTGCTTTAAGAGATTGCAGTCAATGTAAAAAAAAAAACGTTATATTTTTATAATGTAATAAATGAACATTGTGAACAATGTTATAGTAATTATGACAATCTTTCTACAGTACAGATAGAGAATGTATTACTACTACAACTTTTTTTATAATAAGAGACCAATCAAAATAAATTATGACTTTTACAATTATAAAATCTTTTACGAAATGTAATGTTAATAGCTTTAATTGGTTTTTGTTGTGATATCTTAGTGAAATATTTTTTAACCTTAAGTGTCAAAGCGATAAAAAAATAAAAAGTCTATGGTAAGTTATTGATCACAAGGGCTTTATAAAATACATAATATTCAACGGGCAAAATATAGGGCTCCAACAATATTTTGGACAGCAGCAGTACATGTGACATATATGACAATACTATAAAAATATCGAATTTTATTGTGAAAAGTATCTTTAAAAAAAAACCTACTTGTAGTCTGACTGCTTTCACAGTAGCATTTTGCCTGGTGGTCGACAACAAAAGAAAAATGAAAAACATTTTTATTCTTTAATATGCATTAATTATGGCGGGTATATAAACTACGAAAAGGAGGAATTGGCTTGTCTGTCAGTACCAAACAGGTTCCAAAACAGCATTTGCTTTGTGAGCTAGTTTCCGCTGCCCATAAGCGCTGATTTTTACACTACTGTACTGGCGTTTCAACAATTCTTTTCTTCTCTTGGCTTTCCTCCTTCCCTATTTCTACAACTTTTAATACATAAGTAGGGGAGACTGGGGTTGGTTGTGACATTTTTATTTCAAAATGACATATTTTTTCGTTGATTTGCTTGTTTTACCTAACTATAGGTTTATTTGATTAAGTAACTATTCAAGATTTTAATTTACAATTAATTTTATGTAGGAGGGTAATATTAAAGACACAAATGAATGAATTCTAAAATAAGAGACGTGTCACATTCAACCCCGCGCCAGGGGCTGGTTGTTACAGTATAAGGGGCAAAAAGTTACAAGACAACAAAAACGTATCATAAGAGTTTTTATTTAGAATAATAATGATAATCAGTTATTTTACTTTACTTATAACATTATTAATATTTATTCAAATCAGTCTAATGCCTCATTAAAACAAAAACATGGTTTTCTAAAATTAAAAACAAAACAACGTAATTATTTTTGGTTTTGTACCTCGTAAGAACCAAATATGCATAATTTCAGACCTTATAACATTATAATTATCTGTCTATTAACAATATATACCTGTGTATGAAAGAACAATAAGTATGTATTAGGTATAGGACTCATTCTGCCCTGTGCAAGGGGGCGTAAGAATCCCACCACGGTCTTCCCTGCCTGTCGTAAGAGGCGACTAATAGGGACCTGTGGGGTCGCTTAATGAAAGGGACCCTAAGACGGGCGGCAGCACGGTAGCCTGTGTCTGTCGCGGGCGCCCAGCCATAATCAAGGCGCCCATACAAGGCTTGTGGGGATGCAACTGCGCCCCCTATCACATCGAGACGGATGGGACGCTTTTCATCTCGGAAGCGCGCTGGGTGGCTGCGGTTTAATGATGGGAAACTTCTCGCCCACAGACCGTGGTCACCCTCCTTGGCGCGAAGGGGGCCACCGGGGGGTTTTAGTCGGTATGCCGGTGATGGTTAGGGAAAGGTTAGAGACACAGCCCGGCAATAACATCTGCGCGGACCTCACCGCGCGCCGGGCTGGACCGGTGACCCCGACATACACTTCCTGCTTCTCTCTCCAGAGGGGGGCGGGAGGTAGAGCCATAAGGAGGCTTACCCCTCAATAAAAAAAAAAAAACAAAACAGGTATAGGACTCATTAACAAAAATAACTGACATATGGCACAATCCAAAGTCTTTTGCGATGCCACGATTTTTTTAGTTTTGTCCTCCTCCAAAATAGCTGCTGCTTGTTCGTAAACATCTTTAGATATTTTGACCCGCTCTGTTTTTCTTTTATATGTCCTCATCCTACAACAAAAAATAAATAATTACATAACATAAATTATATCAGTCAGCAAGAAGCACTACGGGGCAGGTAGTGACTAGTCACAACCTGCCCCGAACAAATGTAACTTTTAGCCCCGACGCCAAAAATGACCCTTTAAGGTTACGTAGTGAAAACATAAATGTATGTAGCTGAATAATGGCAGTTTCATCACGAAACGAAAGAATTAGTGCGTAAATTATATAACAGATACATGTCTGCTTTTATAGTATTTCGGTTGTAGACCAATTTTACTAAAGAATGAAAATGTTACTAACCTGCAATTTTAATGGCAGCACGTCCGGGCACCTCACACAAAGACAATAGCGCCACTGGCTCTCGCGGTGTGCTAGCCGGCGGTGGCGTGAGTATTTGTCTCTTTCTAACGCCAGTATAGCGTTTTCTGGTTCGCCAGCATTGCCACTGTAACTACCTACCCCTGTCACAACCAGCCCCAGTCTCCCCTACTATAAAAAGGATACGCGATAAGGGTAGATCACGCACATGGATCATAGGTAACAACTATTAAGTAAGCCCGTGCATATTGCAATCCGCTAAATAATAAACACTATAATAAATAATACTTTACCACGGAACAGCTGGACAAGAATTTTTGATGAGGTGATAATGAAGTTTAATATGTTTTTCAAAGTATGCCTACATAGAGTAGGCATACTTTTAGAATCTAGATAGAATATTAAATAGGGAATGACGACAACTTCTCGTCATGATTATGCCAGTCTCCCGATGTGAATACACCTAACGCCGTCATAATAACTGTTTTAGACATCAAAAGGTTTTTAATCTTTGGGTCAATTTTGCTATTTTTTTATTGCAAAATTTGAAGTTAAAGTATACACATTTGGCGAAACTGATGCAATGACCTGCCTGATCTGTTTAGGAATAGAGGCGCTACAAAGTAATACATCACATAATTGGTCTAAAATAATATTTATTTCGAACAAATCTTAGACGGTTAGCATGGCAACAAGAAGTCACCTCGAGTTACCTGGGTGTTCTACATCTTTTGTTACATGGAAATAATGAGAAGTCAAGTAGGTGGAGATGACAAACGTTGACAAAGCGTATCCAGCGAGATGGAACACAATGCAGCCAGCCACGGGGGAGGAACGTCTCGGGAACAGTTCACATGCAAGTGAGTAGAGCTTTGTCACAATTTTTTTTTTAAAGCAAATATCTTTTAAATATCAAAGCAATGAAGAATTTTTATACTTTTATAGTAGTGTTAATGACAATAAAATAATATTTACAGAAAATGACGCCTGCTATTATATAAATAACAAAATTATTTGGAAGAAAAATTGCTATGTAATTTCCGGAAGGTGATATAATAATATTTATATTTTAAACTATAGTAAGCATGTTACGTCCGACAACTAGCACTAGGCCATCTTGCTGGACAAAGAAATCTCCTTAGTCCTCCAAGTTGTAATGAATACTCGTGGTGATGCAGTCGAACATATTATGATGACGAAATAAATACACTAACAGACTTTCGTCTGTTTTCACTTACTTGCCCTTACATATAAAAAACATTAAAGTCATTATTTTTAACTTTTTTTATTGATAATCTACGTCCGTATTTGTTTTAGATGCAAGACGATAGCATGGATGTATTAGAAGCAAGTATTATAAATACATGCCCTTTGGCCTTCTCTGGCGTAACTGGAAGTCTCTTCGTAAAAGCGGTAACGACTCTGATAGCATCCCACTGCGCCATAATTGACAACTTCACGTGGCCTGAGGATAATGCTAAAGAAATAATTGATAATAGTAAGTGTAGTTTATATATAGATGTATGATCTGTGTGGGAAAATTTAGCTTCAACTACTTTTAGCGCAAAATTGCTGATGAAAATAAATTTTATATCTGTCCGTTGGACAAATGCATGATATCTTTTTAAAATTTATTAACTATTTACTCTTTCGTTAAGTACTTGTCACTTAGACAAAGGAAAATCATCATAATTTATGAATTGTGCTTATATTATGAGTATGCCCATTTTAACTTTTTCGGTCTTTGCGCTCGGTTGTTCAATAGTAACAGAATTAATGTTTTCAGAAATTTCTTCATTTGACTTTATTGTTGTCGGAGCTGGAACAGCCGGATCGGTAGTAGCGAGTCGTCTTACAAACATAAACCCTTCATGGTCTGTATTACTTGTAGAGTCAGGTGACGATCCTGGGATTGACAGTGAGGTAAGTACAACAGAATGTGAATGTACATACAATAAAAAAAAAACATGAATTCATTGCTTTTCAACTTCAGATTCCGGCTTTCTTGATCTTCAATCAAAACACCTCAATGGACTGGAACTACAAGACTAATCCCGACAAGTATAGTTGCCTTGCATTAAAAAATAACTCATGTATTTGGACTAAGGGTAAAGCTATGGGAGGGTCAAGTTCAATAAACGCTATGCTTTACATTAGGAGTCATCCCAACGACTACGAACAATGGAGTAACATAGGCAATGAAGGATGGAGTTACAACGATTTAGAACCTTATTTTAATAAAATTGAAGATAAATTTCATCTCTACGATTATAAATATCCAGGCAATCCGTGGTATGGTATTATTGCAAACGCGTGGAGCGAATTAGGATATACTTTTAGCAATGATGATGACGTTGCTAAAATTGGTACGAAAATGACAAAATTACTAGTGAGTAAAGGAAAACGCTTGAACACAGCTAAAGTGTACCTTAATGAGAGTCAACATTTGCGTGTCATGAAAAACACACAAGCGCATAAGATAATTATTAATCCTGACACGAAAACGGCAACCGGCGTCGAAATAAGACACGCCAATGGTAATGTAATGAATATTATTGCGAATAATGAAGTGATACTGTCAGCTGGGTCTGTTGCAACGCCGCAAATACTGATGCTTTCTGGTATTGGACCTAGAATACATCTGATAGACCGTAACATACAATGTTTTGTTGATTTACCAGTAGGCCAAAATTTACAAGATCATATTCTGCTGCCTATATTACTGACTACAAATTTAAATTCGATTCTCGATTCGGATACCGTAACCTCATTTTTATTGGAATACATGTTGTCGAAAACGGGCCCATTTTCGAATTTAGGAATAACAGATTTTATGGGATTCATTGATGCAAACTTCGTAACGACTATTCCAAACGTACAATTCCATCACTCATATTTTCCGAAACAGGATAGGCTTATGTTGAAATCTTACTTTCAAAGAGTGGGTTATAAAGATGAAATAGTGAGAAACATAGCAGCATTGAATGAAAAATGTGATTTATTAGGTGTTTATCCCACATTACTACACCCAAAGTCCAGAGGCAGTATTTTGTTAGCCGAAGCAGATCCAAAAACACAACCGATCATTATTGCTAATTATTTGGAAAATCAAGATGATATTGAGGTTTTACTAAAAGCTATAGAATTTATCTCAGAGCTAGTAAAGACGAGAAGTTTTCAGCAACTGGGAATGCAAATAGCCACATTTGACATACCAGGTTGTTCAAATCATCCTACAGAAACAAAACAATTTTGGGTTTGTTACATTCGACACATGGCGACGACTATCTACCACCCCGTTGGTACTGCGAAAATGGGTCCTAAGTCTGATAATACGACGATTGTCGATCACGAACTTAATGTGCATGGCGTGAAACATCTGAGAGTTGTTGATGCCAGCGTGATGCCGTTTATCACTGGCGGTAACACCATGGCACCAACACATGTTATTGCTGAGAAGGCAGTCGACATAATTCAGAAAAAGTACTCAGTCAAAGACGAATTGTAAGTGTCACCTACTTTATAGACAGTTTAGTTAAGTTGTTTGAAATCATTATGATGTAAAGATAATAAATGTTTTTTCTTTAAAATAAAATTTCATTACTTAGTACTAATCGTTAAATTCTAGATAAGTTATTACTCAAATCTTTATTTTATGAAGAAAAACAATGAATTCATGTCATTAAAATACATATTAAGTCACACACGCATACGAGCGCCCAGTATTGTGAATATCACAATTATGACATACCTTTGAGCCCAAGCACAAGACAAATACTTTGGTGTCATGTACATGCAAGTTGCTTAATTACAAATATATTTTTAACAGACACTAATCTCTAGTTGCTCAAAGTTCAAATATACAAAGGTCGCAAAATAACCTATTGTTGCCAACTCATATTAGCATATGCATGTATGTTCTGAATCCTAATTCACTCACGTCAATGCTGTTTCGGGTCATCGTCAATCACACGGACTACATTCATGCCTAGGTTGCTTGTAGAGCGATGGTAACCAAATATATGTCCATTGACATTTTGAAATTATAATAACACTGATTTTATCTAAATAAATAAGTAGCTAAAGCATTATATAGCTATTCTTAAAGGGCTATATGAAGATGTATCGTAATTCTGTTTTTCCAATAAATTTTTAAATCTCAAACGTTACAGAAGTAGAAATACAGTTAAAGGGCGAACTTATTCATATTTTTTTCGGCAAATTTCCAGGCTTGCTGCTTGTGTCAAAACCAATATCTCTTTGATCGAGAAATTTAACCCATTTGTGGCCAAGCAGAAACTACAAGAACAAATTCAGAAATTTCTTTATTTAATCATAGTTGGGGATACAAATAAGTATAAAAATGAAAAAAAAAATAAAAATTATTTATAATTTTGAAATTATAGGGGTGTGCCCAAATTGGCACAATGGCCACTTAAGGGTAAAATAGTGTGCAAGTCTATCGGATCCTATTATAACGGATAAGTCCACCAAAACGCTTTGGAAACTTTTTCTTTAACATATTCGCTGCCGTCCAGTTGTAACCATTCGATGACAATGATATCTGACGAGTAACATGATGATGAAGTGATTGTCCAAGACAAAATGTACTTCAGCGAAAATATAACTGATCCATTACATCTTCTTTAGACGTAGCTGTAATGGTCACGCATTTGGTAATGCCACATCTATCATGTGTTTGAAGGGAACCCACCTCCATTTGTTTGCCATGGACTTCAACTCCATACAACGATATTGATTGGGCCATTTTCAGCGAACCTAAAGTATCTCATTATTTGTATCAAATTTATACTCGATCTCTGTTCTTTCAACGTTTCTTTCATACTACTCTCGTTTAGTAATTGGTCAATTGATGATGGATAAGTCTAAGGATAAGAAGGAGCCAAGGAGGAACAATCAGCCTGCCCTGAGGTAAAGGGGGCTTTGAATCCCAGCACGGTATCCCCTGCATGTCGTAAAAGGCGACTCAATTGTTCCCTTGGGGTCGCTGGACGTGCTGCGGGGGCAGGGCGTCCTCAAGTGACTCCAAGAGACGTGGCGGCACTTTGGCCTCTGTACATCGCGGGGCCCCCACCCACAACCGGGGCGCCCGAAACAAGGTAGAGGTTGCTTAACTGCGTTCCCTTTGACTCCGAGGCGGCCGAGACAAGTACGTCTCGGAGGCGCACCGGGCGCCTGTGGACAACGGTGGCCGCCTCTCGCTCACGTACCATGGTCGCCCAACTCGGCACGAAGATGGCCACCGGGGGGTTTTGGCCGGTATGCCGGTTTAGAGACTGTATTAAGGACTCAGCCCGTCACTTACAACTGCGCAAATATGACGTCGCCGCGCGCCGGGCTGGAAGGCCTGTTACCCTGATATACGCTTCCCGCCCCCCACTGCCCCCAGGCTGGCGGGAAGTAGAGCCATAAACAGCTTTCCCCTCGAGAACAAAAAAAAAGAGGCACAATCAGCACTGACCAATTTCGTCCAATCGCAGGTACATCAGGTGCACTAGCGGTGGTTTAATATTTGCGGTCTTATGTTCGTTTCCATTGGCAGTTCACTATCACTGCTATCCTCATACTCAGAAAGAGTATCTACATTATGAACACCTTAATACCTCGATTTCTCCTAGAACATGAATTGGCAATATTGAAGACATTTGTTCATTATCAAAATCATCTCCTTCGTCAGTATCAATAAAAAGTTCCAATGGAATTATAGCCAAATCATAGTCCAAGCCGTCGTCACAATCTTCGAGGATTGTATTTACCTCTTCCTCTTATCCACGGCAATTGTTACTGACACTATAACGTCGTTAGCAGTTTCTCCTTATGATATGCAAAAATAACACTTGTGGCCAGTGTACCCAAATTGGCACAGCAATGTTTAAGGTGCTATAAAATGGTAAAAAATGAATCATTATTTTTTAAATTCTGTTTATAAGATAGACAATTTATCGTATTTGAATTATAAGAACTATTTACGATGATAAACTTAATATGCAAAATATAATAATTGCAAACAGTCAAGTACCTCGACAGGTCCTTAAAAAGCAAAATTCGACCAATTATTGTAATAAATCTATAATATATAACTAAATTGTTTAATATTATATGTAATCACCACACTTTCAACTATCCAATAATGTGAGAATTTATTAACTTACATAAATACTTTTTTCATGTACCCTCAAAAAGTAAGTGTTCCCAAATTGGCACGGCGGTCAAGAATGGGTTAAGCAAAAACGCGCGTATTAATAAAGAAGGATCCATGATATCTACATATTTACGTATATCCCGTTAACAACATAAGTATTCGCCGATCATTATTCAATTCATACAAGTTCATACATCCAAATCCCATACCCCCACAGTCCACACGAATCGCTCGGCTAGTTCAACTCTACCGCGTCGTTTGTTGCGTTACTCACGGCCTTATGCGTACGTCCACCGTGAAATTGTGCAAACATTAAAACACACTTAGAAAGTACTTTACCAAAAATAACTTCGGTATTGTAAACATTGCCTTCCTGGTGACCCGTTGGGGGAGATATTACGCAATTAAAAGCACTTTACTTTTAGTTTTATTTACATGTGAAACATTTGTTGCCAGGTCATTTTACAAAAGCATAGAACGTGAATTGAACCCCGCTATTTTGACGTCTCAATATCGTCTCAAGACGTCCCAATGGAATAACTCGATACCACTTTACCTTTATTACCTGTTAATACAATTACCTTATTCTTACATATAACAATTGTATAGAATATTTAAAATAATGTATTCTTATCATATCGTAGTTAAGACCTTAAGATAGACAAAATTACTAACACCTCTCTCTAGTAAAGAGGCACATGCCCAGCAGTGAGAGGTATCTTGCCGGATACGAGCAGATATACACGATAATTTTATAAAAATTAGTCATGACAAAGGGTTTTCCCCACAAAAGATGACCTCGACCCTGTACCCCCACCCTAGACGACAGACATACGGATGCAATGACGACCACGAAGACTTGCACGACGCAATATTTACCTTGAAGACGGACCCTTGGCCACAAGCGTGACGAAACGCGGCAATTCCGCATCATACTATATGAAAGTAACTCGCTTATTATGTGCTCTATTAAGAAATTGTGATGGCATTACATGTGTTGTATTTGCAATAGTTGCATCTCTCTGAGGACAATAAACTCGTTTCAACTGCCGGTTTTTCTGTGGCGAAACATTTATTTGGAAAAATTCAGAATAATTTAATGTTTTAGTTGAGATTTTTACACTTCTTTAACGTATTATTTTATTATGGACCCTGCAATATGATACAATGTAAATCTTAAAACTGTAGAATAGGATATAAATAGCATTATGAATCAAATCGAATAAAAAACGAAGGCAAACATGAAATAGGTAGTTTTTATTTTAATCATTGAAATAAATTATAGAGAAAAGACGCTAATTATTTGACAACTTTATGTAGTACAAAATAACAATTTACGTCAACAAATTTTTCGTTACTCCGCATCTAAACTTTAGAAATGGAAATTAAATATGAAAAGACACACGGATTGACTCACGGACAGTTGTAACATGATTTAATAATTTTGCCATTAGTCGGTAGGACCATCTTACAACTCTATTTAGTAATCGTCTATTGTACTAATAAGCAAAAAAGTCTTACACATATTACAAATGGCAACAGCAAGCAATATTCGATCATGTTACTCGCGTGGTTCTGTACTTATTTTGTTACACCGAAAAGAAAAAGCATTTTCCTAAGCGCAGTGTAAATAATATGTTGATCTGAGCTAAAGGATTACGGCTATCTCTCAACAAAGCAACAATTATGTTGACCATTTCGTGATCGTATATGCAGCGATGCTTACGAATCGATTCACATTAACTAGGGCAAATAGGCTCATCTTCCTCCATCCAAACCGGACAAATTGTCTCGATGAATAAAGCACAGCATGATAACGTCACGCAGTTTTACGAACCACTAACACTATTTCGTACCCCATCCCATCTGACTACAACACGGGTTTAATTCTACCAATTTAAAAATTGCATAGATTTAGTTAAAAAATATATTAACTATTTATTTTTCACCAGAATTAGAATGCCGGTCTTACAATATATTTATTATATAGATGCTGAACCTTAGGAACTAACGAAACTCATCTTTTGTGCCACTCATATATTATTATTAAACATGACATATTTCGTCATTAGAAAGATGGCACGAGTTTCTTCAGAGATCATTACCGCCAGTTTTGGGCTCTCAGTGTTACTCAATGAATCGATCAACCTTCACGGGATATTGTACAATGCACAGTCCGTTAGAGATACCATCGATGCGTATGTATACATTACGCTATAATACATAGGCTGCGTAATGGTGCACTCCAATAATAACGCAATAGAGTTTAAATAAACAGTCCACTTAGCACAGTTAAAACAAGAGATTGCAGATGCAATCGCCGCACATTTGTGTCAAAAATATAAATTTCAAGTTTGTGTGTTAAAAGTTCTACGTAGTTTCCTGTATTAAGATTCGGTCACTTGACCGCTCGCTGAAAAATAAAAAGTAATCGTACATTATCCGATTTGAAAAGCAGAAGCGCATTATTACCATTAAAGACCGTAATAATTTATTGCAAAGCAAGCATAACATCATACGGGGCGCGTGGGGTTTGAATTAGCAACCACCGAAATTTGACTAAACTGTGCGCCTAATCCTCGAGGGTCTCACGAATTCAGTAATAATTAATCATAATAGTAGTCCATCATTCCACAACCGAAGAACTGAACTGAACTGTAGTCAATCTGTTTTTGATGACACGTAGGGAAATGTGTCAAAAATTGTAAATTTCATAAAAGATTTGTACACGATTAGCGAGAAGGCCTTAAAATTATAACCCAGCCGAAATACGAAGTCGCTCAAAGTCCTTCGCTGTCAAGGCTATGTTGTAACTCTTGTCGCGAGTCGCGCAACCGTGACAAGTGAGTAATTGTATAACGCCAACGAGCCACCTTACACAACACGCGGCAGACGCTATTGAATTCTAATTGATGGCGATGCTGGGAGAAAAATATAAATTAAAATGTTCATTACTGGTAATGGCAATTTTCGGTGACACATTGTGTGGTTTTGTACGTCATTTTAAGTGTGCTTAAAATTTAAGGATAAGTCAAATTTAAGACTGGCCAAGATTATTTGCTATAAAACAAATGTAGAGGCATTCTGACATAGAGTCATCATTGTCATTAATAAGGTAAGTTTACAATTTTCCCATTTTTAAAAGCAATTGAATTACAAGATGAACGATTCAGACCATTTCATATTAGGTTTACTTGACCTAACTCTACTAAAACTGAAAAGACTTGTAGTTCTGTAATAATTTACTACCCACAAATTAGTATTTTAGTAAGAACTGTGTATGTGAATGTATCGTATTATATAATTCTTACTACAAATCGTTACTCCGTCACCGAATTCTACAGTCTATCAAAAGTACATCAGCAAAAATATCACCAATGCAGAAAAAGTGTCTTAGAAACAAATGCCAAAGGAAACCGAACCTTAAAGTCCATAGACCGCAGGCGATAACCTAATGGGGTGATTGCCATCAGCAGCGAAAGTCATAAAAGTTGTTTCATTAAGGTATTCCCCAAACTGCACCGGCACTTCTGAGCGTGTTGCAATTTCACTCAAAGCATCGGAACGTAGAATCTGAACGCCTGCCCGCACTCACGTACGCCCATAACACTAATTGTTGCGAAATTATACGAAACAAATAGAAGAAAATCGTAGCGTAAGATCGTTTAGCAAGAGTTTGCGCGAGTATAGTAATGTTTGCATTGCAGCTGGACATAGTTATTTGCAAATATGTGCAGTATTTCAGCATTTACATCTTATGAGCACGAGCATTCCTTGCAGTTGAGAAAAATTAGGCGTTATACCATTAACTTACGAAAGTGTCAATCTTTGGATCTCCTAATAAGATTGGTAAATTCGTATCAAAATATAGTGTTTGAATTAAGTTTTCATACTTTTTTTATGACCTTGGCCCAAGTTTACAACTGTTTATGTTGGTATCGGCGAAAAGCGAGAACCTGCAAGGCGTTCTAACATCGGCTATTAAGAAATACAACCATGAATACATATATCGAATTGTAGATACGATTTATTATCACTTTGTTTTCGACCATTTCAGTAAGGCATGAATTGTTTAAGCCTTACACATACCCCAGCTCTCACATTAAGAATTGAGACAGAAATTAAACCCACCGCCTATCAATTGGCACGCTGAGGTAAAACTAACTATTATATTTAATTCCCGCCACTCACTAACTTTATCAATATTACACATTTCCAAAGAAATATGAATAAAAAGACTTGTAACAGACAATTGACAAGTTTTTCAAAAGTTCAAAAGGCAGCGCAAATTAAAAGCTTAGTAATTTCTCTCTTAATAAGGAAAATATATGCACAATCTCAAACAACCTACAATACATTAGTTATTCACTATATGGAGTAGTTCAAGGCGGCATAAAAACGAAGCCTAATCTTACGCACGTATAAGTGACAGGTGTACACAGTTTTAGTAACATAATAAACACGCGGATACCTTGATAAACGACCTTTTCTAATCCGTGCACTTTCAAAACTATACCTTGAATAATCTCAATGTTTTTAGCAATAATACTTGTTTTGAATATGTGAGCCTTAAAGTAGCGCGGCAAAGTGCCAACACCACACTTGATAGTAAGTACAGTGTAGTACGAACAGAGAATCACGTGATGAGAGAATTCATCTCTCGTTCTTCGACACACTTTTGTTAGCTGACATGCTCCTTCGCGATACGATAAAAGATCTACCTTAGTAAATAGGGAAGTTGACAAAGTCTTAATTGTTTTACTATGTAACCATACTACAAAAACGACAATCAAAACTATAACTTTTGCCATGGGTATTTTTTTATCTGAATATTTATTTATTTCTGTATCTTAAACTGAAAAGTGATTGATATAATTTATGTCTTTTCAACTGTTACTATTTTATTTCTTACAATAAATCATTAAGATTTACATTTAAGTCCATTAGCTATTAAATATACTTCATACTCGTACCTAACATTTTATTTAAAGTTTTGTTCGATTCGCAAAGTGCAAAGCACGTATCAAGATTTTTCGATACTGAATATCAGCTTAGGCTGGAATTGTGTCCGTTAAATAACAATATTACTATAGCGTATGTAATGTATATGTATAGTACATTAATGTACGAACATATGTTTTAAACATCGTAAATTCTTGCCTTACATCAATCAATCTAATAACTGAGTGGTATGGCGATTAACAATAATAATATAGTTTCATTATTCCATATCATTTTTGTTTCCTTAATTTCATTTACATTGCCTGTTTAGAATAGTTTTCCTGCTTTAAAAAATCACGTATTCAGATATCACGTTTCTGCGAAAATATTTGTTTTATGTAAAATATATTGTTATAATACTATGTATAAGTTATAGATTTATTCATAATAGTTGCATAGAACTTATATGCTCAATCGTATTTTAATAAACAATAAATTTTATTAAATTCACAATAGTATTTTCAATAAAAAATAATAAAAGTGTTTGAATTAAATCAATAAAAAAACGGTTCTCATGCTAGGCTTTGGAACCGTAAATTATTGATTTCCTACCTAAAACCGTAACGACCTTTCAGAATTCCTGCGTAAAACAACGGTCAAGAAACCTGCCGTCACGGTCGATAAACCATTAGATAATTTGTTATTTACACCAAGTAATAATGTTAATGCAGTTCAATTTTTTATTATTAACTGTGGAACCGTGTAATTAAGAAATATTACGGAAGAAATGTAGATGTGAACATGCATATTATATGTATTTGGTCTACGTTTATTAAAACTAAGAAAACCGCTTTTTATATGGACACAGATCAGGTACGTAAGTAAATTAATTTTTTGTTTTAGATAACACATACCCTTCAATTGCGTAAAGCTTACTTATAAGTGGAAGGTCCCGTAAATGCTCTTTAGGTCATAGAGCCAGTCGCGTGTCTATAAATGAAATTATTTCACACCTTCATGCGAATTAAAGCTTCGATGGAAACATCAATTGCGGAACATTACGAAATTATTGAAGTCCTATTTACTTATGGACGTTAAAAACGAAATTAATGTGATCATTAAAAATAACTGGCATTAGAAAATTATTTTTTAAGTAAGTTGTTAGGTACCTACGACTAATCAGTACATATATAACCTTCGCTTGTCTTCTTCTATACAACCCAATTTAATTATCAGAGGGATGCCGACTAAAACCACTTTTAAAGTTAACTTTCCTCTGTTTGTTTAATTTTTTCTCAAGCTTATTGCAAGTAATAGTGTAAAGTACTGCGACAAGTTGTGTATTAGTAATAATAGGAAATGTTGCTCATTAACTTACGATTGTCATCACACAAAATATTAAATATAGTAATTTCAAACTCATTTCTAAATGAGTATTGAGTAATTATCCTGGTGAACAAATACTGAATAGGAAATCCTCAATTAATCATTGAGTACGATTATAATTGTACATACTTTCCAAACTTTACTAAGTAACACATCAGCCTTTTAGTTGCGTAAGCCTTTAAAAATTGATTAACATTGCATTTAAAAACTATAAATGAAGTGAAATGAAATATTATTTATTAAATCTATAAAATGTCAAATACATCTCTTAGATTCAGTAATTTCAAATTTTACCACCCTGTTCGGAAGGCAGTCATCACTAGAGAAGAACGGGCAAGAAACTCTAGTGTTGTTCTTTTCCAATCAAGAGATAGCTTATAGTATTGTTACAAAGACTTAATTTCCCGAATAAGAGCAGCTCATTGATACAATATCAGAATGTTGTGTTGCATATTAGAATACATTTTGTAGTTGCTAACATGACAGTATGATGTAATCAAAACCTTACATAGTTGCGGATTACAATTCACATTAATTAGGGACCCTTTTAAGTTCAGCAAAGAAAATAGAAGATGAAATCGAACTCCCATATTCCCATTTAGCAAAGAGCCAGACCCGCCGCTAGCTTTATCACCGCTTGCGTGCTACCCTCATTAAAGCGCCCTATAAGTTACTCTGAGTTCTGTATTATGGAAAAAAAGATACCCTAAACAAATTTTCCGCCCCCCTGGACTGCCGGGCGCTTACGGCGAGCCTGCAAAGACCCAACAAAGCATTCACGGCCTTCTATAATTTTCTGCCTAAAATCCTTATGAATAACACTTAGGAAACAGTCTTTGATTAATGTATGCATCGATGTCCCAAATGATCCAAACCAGGCGATTAACATTGACCGTTCAGCGCGTAAGTTGTGCAACGAAGCACTGGGTTCGACTGGCGCTTTGTGCAGTGTGGGTCGCACAGTGGTCGCGCGCAGCCGCTTTCAAAATATTCGCAATCGAAGAAAGCATTAGTGTCGTGATATTTTTGTGATCGTGTTTCATAACAGTGGTTTATTTTTGTACACTATAACGATTTTGGAGGTAGGTTCTTGTGAGATTGTTACAAATTTTGCGTGTAACTGGTTTATCAAATATTTTTTTTTTTATTTATATTTGTGTGTTATTTAATAAATGTCAAATACTGCTTGGTACACGTTGATTGGTTTTCGTTAATCGAGTTTTTAAAACGTTAATATAAAATTAGTAGGCTTTCCTAAATTTACATTTATCCTGGATTGATGGATCTCTTAGATTCTACCCAAAAGCTCAAAAAGACATCGAAATTTATCAAACAAAAAAAAAAAATAATTCCGCAATAATAATATCAATAAAGATTTACAAAGAAAATAAAGATTAACTTTTATTTTTCATGCGTGTTTATAAAGGTTAATGATGGTATATATGACAAGTTTCTATACCTAAATCTTTAAATGGTATACAAAGTTCATTCTGATGATCACTTCTAGATCTAAATTGCATCAACATAATTATCTTGAAAATAGTTATTTCAAAGACAAAATTATGCGAACCGCAGCATGACAATATTTGAAGTAAGTTATAATGTTTCAAACGAGTACTAGTTTGGTTTAAGTCACTGTATTCCTAAAAATAAATAAAATGATAAGGCTGGATGTGAAATAAAATATCCAAAGATGAGAATCTATAACATGATGCCGATTCTTTGCCGTTGCGTTCCACATTATTACGTGTATCGGCGAAGGTTACGCCATAAAAACAACTAAAGTTCGCTGATCTATTGCATTTTATATTAATTTCATACTTTCTCTGACATACATATTTTTCACCGGATAAAGCCTTTAGTGTTATAAGTCTGGGGACTGTCGTCGAAATAATTCTGCCGCGGTATCCTTTGCATGTGGAAAAATGTACTTTAAAGGGTCATCAAGAAAGCTGAGCCAATAAAATTATAAATAATACATTAGATAGGCCGTAGGCGGTAAGTAAAGGCGATAAGGACATCTAAGGAGTCCCTGTATACGATCCCAAAAATGGCGTTGGAAAGGATGTATTTTTACTGTGATGGATGGACGCTTATACAGTCTGAGCATCAGGAGATGTCTCAAGCTCTCCCAATATAGCAAAGTCCGTAAACTTATCCGACAGCAAACTGATTGAAAGAGGGAAAAAAGTATGTAAGGAAAATATTATATCTAGTAAACTATTAAATAATTTTATCACCAAACGGTTGCATATTCACTATTATAAAGTTCAGAGCTTTGACCCAGATCAGATATTTTATATACTCCTATTTCCTGCGGACTAGTCGTCAAGGACAAACCGGTTCCTGCGAACTGTATTATAGATGTGGAAAATGCAATAAATAAGACAAAATATTGAACAAGTAAACTTTGCATTCTAGGTATTCGAATCAAATACATTAAGAGTTGTGAAATCTGCTTAATTCAAGCGCATCTTGTTTTAACGATGATACGTTCATATATGAATATGCTTTTTACAGTCCTTTTTACCTTGGCACATTTATTTGAAATTCAACCAACTCTCTTGAAATTTGACGGCATACGTCACTACAGTATAGTTAAACTGAAGTTAACACTCGTCCTTCTTCTTTGCATCAGTTAGTGTAAAGGGGCGAAATATGACAGTTGAAATACCAAAAATACTAGGACAAGACAATCCAGATAAGCGTATAAATTGAAACTACAAAAGTGAACGTATACTGGAGCTAAGCCAATTAGGTATGTAAATTATAGGACGAAGTTGCCATTGTTACCAAGGCAACCTATTGGGATTGAGGTCGCTACTAATAGGACCCCTTTTTTATTAACAACTGTTTACCGCCATTGCACCTATATTTCCAACACCATAATTCTGGCATCTACATTGGGCATTCTCAACCAGGCATGAAGGAATATTTATAGCCCAAAAAAATATTTGTCCATATTGGAATTGGGCTCAAAACTTTTATAGATTGCTACTTCTTAATGAGAGACTAGTTCAGTGTCGTATTTATGGAAAATTATAGTTTATCGTCGTGTATTTTTAAACTATAAGTAGTGATTTATAAAAAGACCCATAATTTTTAGCAATAACGCCATCAACATCTATGCATGTAAATGTGTGACTCTCGTGTTATGCGAGAATTTTGAAATAACTTTGTGCAATCGGTGTGTGTTTCCGAGATTTGATTTCACCCTGCGTCATGCTTGGTATCAGTATACAAATTTATTCAATCAATAACCAAAACAAACAACATATAACATATTGAGATATTTGAAATCAGTTAAAATATATTTTTATAAACTACTGAGGAATCTATTGCCATCAAGTTGATTACAAGATAATGAGGTATGTTTTATTATTACGGCATGGTCCTGTGACAATAAATCTTGGAGGCCTGTGCCCAGCAGTGGGACGTATATGGGCCAATGATGAACTTTAGAAAATTAATAAAATCTCGAAATTGGATTGTAAAAAACATAACCACGAAGCCTCTTGAAGCATAAACGAAGAGCTGGCTATATTGTAAGACCATTCAAATACTAATAGCTATCATTGTACACGGGTCGTTACATTCGCCAAACAACAATTAAAACAACGTTTAAAAAAATGACTATTCATTTTAAACCACTAAATATATACATTTGTAAGAATCTTCACGTTTGCAATAGGAAGTTACCTCAATTACATACGTTGCACTAGAATGTTTCATTTCCGCAGGTCCGTTCTGAAATCGAGTTCCTTCACCTTTTGTTTTAAACCTTTATTGATCATTATTTTATTAAATTTAGCAGGACTTTACAGCGTAACAAAGTGACACCACAGCATCTGATGTTGATTAGTTTGTCAGTCAAAATAATATTAATATTTTAATCGTTAGTTTTGAACTATCGCTGTTTGGTCACGTGTCAGCGCTTTGGAAAAAAAACGACAATAAACAGAGGAAGAACTGATCAACAAGAATGTTATTGTCTACTAATCCATTCAAACATAAATATCAGTTAGCGAAATACGCCCTTTTAACGTCACTTGACATACTCATGCTGGCCTGTTGCGAAGATTCTTTATAAAACAGTTGAAATATTATCTTGACTAAATGATTATGGAAATAACACACAATAGAACGCTGTTAGAAATTCTCCACATTCGCGTATTATTATGATGAGCACAAAGCACTTGGATGACCTGAATTTTAATTGCCATTATATAATTTTTATTTCATACTGCAAACACTGTAATTATTATTTGAGCAATAGATCTCGCGGTCACAGCTCATGCTTTATCCATAGCGAGAATTAAGTAAGACAAAGTGGGTTAAACGCTAGGTGCGGTTTACTTAACACGATCGACCTTGACTTGGAAATGTTGCATACCAAAGTTACGGAATATATTAAAACATGAATCAATAAATGGTAAGATTTTATTTATGAACAAGTTGTTCGTAAACGTTAGGCGTATCGTTGATAGGAGCCAGGTCTGACAACGAAAACGAACGATTCCAAAAAAAAACTTGTGAAAGTCCGTTTGAATAAAGTGGATTTGAATTTGACTTTGACTTTGAAATGAGTTTTTTGACATTTTCATAATCAACATCATCAGTGACGGCTTGGAGTTCAAAAATATGCCTAAAAATAGCAATAGAGCTGCGACGTTTAATTATGTGACAGCATGAGATTAAAAATAGATTTGGTTTAGGTACATAGTTAAAAAATTTAAGAAATAGTAATTTTCCATGCCCTTCAAATTCAGTTGAAAGTAATAAGTAGGTAAGCCAGAATAATTGTGAAGAATTACTCGAATCACAGTCTCTTAGTTAAACGATAAAATATTTTAAGACAACAGTTTTCTTACCACAGAGGGTGGAATGAGAAACTGACGCTAACAGCTTGGGAAATAATGAAGAGCACTTATTTTCAAATTAAAATTATGATGTGTGTTTGATTAATTGCGTTAAACATTCTTATATTATTAGTATTACAAACATTAAAATGTATTACAAATTTTAAAGTTTAATTTTATCTTATTTCTTATCGTATTTCAGATTTATTTTTCATGCAATTTTAACACTCAGATATAAACTGAACCCGGAAAGCGACATGGTCGCGTGGGTAATTGTACCAATCACATTTTATTTACATTTTTATTTTATAATCCAAAAGTTGGCTAAAAATAACCATACGATGTAAATCATAAAATACAACGTTTAATGTCATTCAAAATGATATTACGCAAGCGCATATTTCTTTAATTGCTTCCCATTTTATTTCCGAGAATTACATAATTAAATTTGGTTATTAGTGAAATTATTCATAGGTGATGTGGTGCAGTGTGTCGTAATAATAATTATTGGTATACTTCCGATGACGAAATATGATACCTAAAGAAATATACATTTGAAAGGTGAATGCGTAATAGATCTCAAATTCTAATTCATCGGAAGCGACTTGAATATTTAGGAGCTTTAGCGGATTCGCCGAAAATTCCCAACAGTTTTAATCAATAATAGTTAACCAAGTTATGAAAAGGATAAGATGGTTATAATGGTATAAAAAATATTGATCACAAAGTTGGCTTAGAGCAAAAATAGGTGGGTGCTCTTTAAGGAGCAAAAAAGATTAAGAACAGAACAGTCAGTCAAGCGATGAAAAAAAATATCTAAAATCTATTTAATAATATAAAATCTATTTGAGAGTAGTATATACTAACAGACGAAAATGTAATAGCCTTCTGATGTTCACTGTCAGTAGCTGAGTTGTTGCGACGCCAGGGAATGAACCAAAAAACAGTGCCCATTATCAATTTTATCTGCATCTATAGGATTATCTTTGATGGCCACAAAACAAAACTTGTATTCTAGTGTGTATTTAACAGAAGGTGTAATTATATTCAATAATCAATTAGTATTCAAATAGCAAAATAAATTAAGATGATTAGTGGAGATATCTCCACTATGAACAAATACCTATATTTGGTAACAGTTGATGTGGTAACGCCATGGGCCCGTAAATGTTTTGTAAGACAATACTGTGCTTCTATAAATTCATGGGCAATAAACTCAGAAGTTACTCAATATGAAACAAACTGGGAGAATTTAATAATTTAGTGGCGAATCTGTCATAACCAGATTTCATAGATCTTCAACCCGTATGAAAAGAAAGAAAATTTAGTACTTCATTTAAATAGTTTTATTCATTATTCAGCATCCTATTTACTTGGAATTTGGTATTGGTTTGGTATTCCTCTAGAGAAATAAATATCGGAAAAACTCTTGTTAAGACCTTAAGAAATACTAAGAGTCTTAATCAAATTTTTTTCCATTTTCGACAACTGACAACACATCATTTAATAAACTTTTACATAAAGTTTAGTCCAAAACCTAATAGACCAGTCTCTAAAACTCTCAAAAAAAATTGAATTGATTGCTATGATCAATTAATTAAAAAAATATATTTTAGCTTCCGCTCTCCCGTCGAAAGCAAGAAGTACAAGGCTTACATTAAAAGGCCATTTGCTAACCGGTTTGCATATCCTTCTTGTAACATTACACATTACTCACAATATATAATTTAGAGCTTTATTACGTAAGTCTGTAAGATTTATAATCAATTGTTCCAAATTGTATAACTTCCGTATATAACACCTTTTGAAAGTAGGTGTACGAATGCGCATCAGAATGCATATTATTGCAGTTTGCAAGGGGGATGCGTTGAGCTACAAGTTAAAGCTCTGTCTGTTGACGATTCCCTGTGAACAGTTAATGTAGTTCTATGCTCACATTTAACCAATTTTTTTTTAAGTCCCATGTAAGCGTAGTCGAGCTTAATGTTACTTATTTTTCTACGTTTTTCTTTGATACCTATAAGATATTAAACCTACATATTCACTCACAGGAATATTCACAAAGAAGAAGGCAGAGGAACATTACTCTACCATCTTGCCACTAACATAATTATTGTCAGTAAAAAAAATCATACAATCACCATGAATAGGATAACGGACACTACAAAAAAGTGTAAAACCTGCAATTGGCTCATTCGGCGGTATTAACGTACCTATGTACGTTTTATTTCCGTAAAAACGCACGAATATTTGTGTGGACTGTACGCAATGACTTTTCTCTATATAAACGATACACTATTTCGACTACATTGCCTATACCAACAGACGATAGTACGGTCATTGCTGTGCCAGTATTTAAGAAAAAAACAATTGTTTGCAAAGTAGACGAAACAAATGACGTTTTTCTTCAAACAATGTCTGAGGAAGTGACATTATTTTCACATCGTGCCCGTCTCCATAAATAGTAATAAGACAATAGTTGCCAGTTTGCATAACACGACCTGAATATTTGACATATCCTCTTGGCTCCACGGATGCGAAGGCCATTAAAGCATTTCGAACGATGTCATTTTGTGTCAGTAACATAACAGCGTTTGTATTTCCCCTGGTGGCCTTTTTACTGAAAACTAGGCAAGTCGACGGTTTGCATTGCATTAAATAACACTTTTCATAAGATTTTGAGAGAGAAAAATTGAGCCTTATCTTTTTATTCATTCATTTATTAAATAAACGGAGGTACGAATAGTAAAAAACATAATACAGAAAATTGTAACCAGGCAACTTTGAACAGGTTGGTAGTTTCAATAATATTTTATCACAAATATAATTATTGTTCACCATTGACAATGATTCTGCCTCCAGCTCATTTCTGACCATTTTCTCATTAATTTATGTAACACGACTCGAGGTGCCGTGTTTACAACATAGGCTATACTATCGATGTGGCAATATCACACAAAAGAGTTCCGACTACGACCCCATTCACACAAATAAGTCTCATGGGTTGCATTGAGGTGAACGTTGTCGATACTAAGACCTTTAATTATATACGTGTAATTTTAAAAGGCTAATTAATAGCTTAATCAATTAATGGTTACTAAGAAAACAAAAGACTTTATAATTCATTTGCCTTTTCTTGTTAGTCTTTAAACTCGACATAAATATGATTTATTTTCGTTCGATAAAACGCATTAACGTCCATTGGTTTCAAATAAATTAGCCAATACAAGACATAGAACTTACAAAGTACTCCGCCGGTAACGTTACTAAGTTGTCAAAACTAGTTTATATGAAGGAAAGTGAAACACATACGACTTTGTATCTCAATTTCTCATCACGCTATTGTACGAAAATAGACGTAATACATATTTAAGTACAACGTTTCCGTATTTAGAAATAAAAAAATAACAATACAATTTCTAAGCTAGGTTAAATCGCATCATTATTATATTGGGACCTCTTTAGACAATTTACAGGCTTTAACTAATACTTTCACATCAATTTAAAAAAAAATCATGAAACGCACTGACCTTCAATGAAACTAAAAAAATAAACTAAGTATTCTAAATTCAAAGTCAGAGGAAACTTTAATTGCAACGATTGTTAAAGAGTTGTCATGTGAGATAAAAACAAAGACAACAATAGAATTGTAGACACGCTGACCCACATTTCAAGATAACCCATAACGCGGTGCAACCTCAAGCGGGAGCACGGTCAAAGAAGACACCATAGCATGTGGCACAACGCAATGCATTGCGTAGCCGCTCACGTTACGTAACCATTACGTGATAGCCCCGTGTGCAGTAACTGTCATGCACCCGTACGTACGATATGTATGCTGTTTATCATGATGGATATTGAGTTTCATATTTAAAATAGAGTAAATAAATGAAAAAATACTTCTCTCGATAAAAATAACATTTCAGTACATAGAAATGTATATCAGCAGTTACTACACATAATCATTCGTTGATATACGTCTCACTGGCGGGCACAAACCTTCTCTATAACTGAGAGTATTTAAACCCCAGCCCAGCACTCTGGGCTTGCACGGGTAAGTGGACTAGAAAACTAGTATGTGTGCTGGTTTCCACATAATGTTTTCCCTCACATGTCATGTTAGTGTACAGTCTTTGTAGTACCTATATATTTGTTTTAATGAATTCTTACAAGGAACAAAATAGATTTTATTTGTTATACGAGAAAAAGTTTTTTTTTTTTGTAAATGGATGTGATGTAGTTTATGAAGTGAGCACTTCGCGAAACAAAATCAATACTTTCTTCTGGTCTGTTTGTTATGAGTCATCACCGGAACACCAATTCAATTCATAAAATTTCAGAGAACATTTCATAATATTACTATGTAATTAAAGTGCCCACATTGGGTGTTCCACTTTTCATTGCCGGAGACAACATGAAAGCATTCATTTGCAACGCTTCCAGTGCAGATTGACGCGCTAATAAATGTTGTATTTCAATTATATATAACCGTCAGGGATTCTACATTAGATATAAAAGATGTGTAATTAGATGTAAACCCATTGCTTTCAGAACACCCATATTCCTTCTCATTCTTTTTTGTAAGATAATGAAGTATTAATAATACAATAGTGTAATGATATTTTTAAGTTGTGTCACGAACTGCAAAGATCACTTGCGGTCGAAAAAATTAGAATGGTATAATATATTATTACCGCACGGAAGCAGACGTAAATCATAACAAAGTCGGGTCTAAATTAGCCTAATCGTTTTGGAGATAGAACCGGAACAAACTGTCAATAAAGTGAACGTGATGACGTCATACTATTTGCCGTCACGACAGAGTCTGTCGGACAAAACCTGCCACTAAATATTTGATACCGATATGCATTCGGAACAGTTCCTTACAACGTTGAATTAAATATTGTACCGTGAAAAGGAATAGGAGTTGGCACAAATACATCATTTAATCTGTTAAAAAACATGACTGACTGCTCCGCTTTCACAATTTGTGTACATTAACCATTCGTTTTACCGATACTTACGCTTGAGGGCTTTAGTGTGCTCATGCTGTTGAAATTTTGATTTTTAATCATTTATATTCGACACAAGAAAAACTAAACACAATTGACATCTATTGAAATAATCACAACACAAAACAGCAACATCGAATTCGTTATACAATACCTTTTATTGATTAGAGGCGTCGAATAAGTCTTCACAGTTTAATAGCTGTTGGCTAATCGAATTATGAAATACAAACAGGTGCAGTTAATCCAACATAATTTAGTACAAGAACTGAGAGAAATTGTTATAAAAACGCTACTGAAATTTAAACAACATATAAACGAATGTTTTGAAGCTTAAAAATAGTACCCTGCTCCATTTCTATTATAATAAACCTATACTCCGCACTTTACGATACTTATGCGCGTAACCTTTCTTACATTTTTCTTTAATGGTCATAAGAAAGTAATAAAATAATCTAATGGTCAGTAAGATAGAAAGAATGGTAAAAATGTGCGCAAAAGAGCATCATGAAATCTTCTCTCATGAAGTGGGCAGACTACCTTGTAACGGTCGCTGTAAGCCAAAATTAGTAAAAGTATAAAGTTTGGAATGAAATAATGAATTCAAGTTCAAAATTACGTTAAAATTATATTGTTTGTTAAATAAAAAAAAATCATATACTTAAATATATTTACAGTTATCGAATCCATCCTGCGAGTCATATTATAAATAGCCTTTATTATCCTTATAAGGTTATTTATATTGAATACGTCTTAAAGTTAGACTAAGCACATGCCTTATTTAGTACTCTAATGTCAAACAATAACCTCGGCTAATTTATAAATTAGTATTTTATGTACACCTTGGACTGATTTAAAAGTTTAGGCAACATGAATATAGAAAGACATTTAATTGTGATTTTTTTTATGACAAAAATGTTATTATGCTTTCCAAAAAATGCGATAAATACTGATAAATGAGTTTTGATGTCGGCTCTAATATTGTAGTCGAATATCTTAATCGCTTATTATTCCGTCAAACAACACATTTGCATCCCAATTTTAAGAGATTTACACAATGTACATCAACTTTTAAGTTGATACCTCTGTTTCGCTTTTGCTGTTGTATTACGCATCTAATAATTAATTGTTTCCTTGATTTCAGAACCTGATGATGAGACACTGATCAACAATGGGTATATTCACGGTGGCGTCGGCAGCCGCCAAGGCGGCTCTATCTATCGGCGGTCTTAGCAAACTCACCTTCATACCCGTCATGCTTGCTGCCATGGCGTACTTCAACTACGAACTCCTAGACCCGGAGCAGAGGCCTTTCAACCAAAAATACCTTAGAGAATCCTACGACTTCATCATAGTCGGCGGCGGTTCGGCTGGATCAGTATTGGCGAACAGATTGTCCGAAGTAGAGGGGTGGAATGTGTTACTACTGGAAGCTGGTGGCCACGAGACGGACATAAGCGATGTTCCGCTGCTCTCGTTATATTTACATAAGAGCAAACTGGACTGGAAGTATCGGTAAGCGAGTGTAATATGTTTGCTGTTCCACTTTTACTAATATAATTGGCAGTCAACGGCGACCGAAACGGCACGTGGTTTTCGCTCTGCTGAGATATAAAAAATGGTTTTCATTTTAGTTCCAGTTACGTATGGCTTGTTGCGTATTATTCGATAACCACCAGCAAGAGACCCATTTGTACAATAAAATTAATAAAAATCAACAGGTTGATTGGTGCATTATATTTATTTATATACCTTATTTGTAATGGCCACTTCATTAAATATACGATACTATCAAAAACCCAAAATAAATTTTTTACAATATATAAAACAGACTGCACTCTCGCCGTTACTTTATGACATAAACTACTTTAGTTGTAAAACTCTAATTAATAATAAATTTTGCATTTTTCAGAACGCAACCCCAAGACACTGCTTGCCAGGCTATGATAGACAAACGGTGCGCTTGGACAAAAGGCAAAGTCCTCGGTGGCTCGTCAGTTCTCAACACTATGCTGTACATACGAGGGAATAGACGCGATTTCGACCACTGGGAGTCTCTAGGCAACCCTGGATGGGGATACGAGGATGTTCTGCCTTATTTCAAGAAGTCAGAGGACCAGCGGAATCCGTACTTAGCCAAGGATACAAGACATCATGGCACAGGTGAATATTATTTTTAGTGCAATATTCTATTACTGACTAGGTAAAGCCTAACCTTCATAGTATTAGAGACGACTCGTGTATAGAGTGGGAAATGTATGGGCAGATAAAGGTATAGATAGTAGGTCTAGGAAAATAGTTCACGAAATAATCTAGGTTCTAAATAGTGCTGCCAGACGCCGCACAAATTCGTTAGGGTGGTTTTACATTACAAATATTGAAATTGGCGAAACGTGGGTACAGAAATGAACTTCTGCCTATTGCATCTCCCTGATGAGATACATGAGCCAATGTGTGTTAATATGTAAATAGCATGATACACAATATTTTTTGTATATAATTTTCAGGCGGATATTTAACTGTACAAGACGCTCCATACAACACACCGTTAGGAGCCGCTTTTCTTCAAGCTGGCGAAGAAATGGGTTATGATATAGTCGACGTTAATGGAGCCCAACAAACCGGCTACGCGTGGTACCAGTTCACTATCAGAAGAGGGACTAGATGTTCCACGGCTAAAGCTTTCCTAAGACCTGTGAGGTTGCGTCAAAATTTACACGTCGCGCTCTTTTCTCATGTCACCAAAGTATTAATAGACAAAGAGCAAAAACGGGCTTACGGAGTAGAATTTCTCAGAGACGGCGAGAAACAAGTAGTTTATGCTAAAAGAGAAGTTATTCTTGCTGCTGGAGCTGTTGCTTCTCCGCAATTACTTCTATTATCTGGAATCGGACCGGCGGAACATCTCAAAGAAGTTGGAGTCGATGTGATCCATGATTCTCCGGGAGTTGGGAGAAACTTGCAAGATCACATTGCCGTCGGTGGTGTGATATTCCAAATAGACTATCCAGTAAGTCTGGTAATGAACCGTTTGGTGAATATTAATTCGGCTTTGCGCTACGCCATCAACGAAGATGGACCCTTGACTTCAAGCATTGGTTTGGAAGTTGTTGCCTTTATTAATACAAAATACGCTAATGCTTCCGATGATTGGCCAGACATGGAATTCATGATGACGTCGTGTTCGACTCCTTCAGACGGTGGAACACAAGTAAAGAGAGCCCATAGTCTTACCGATGAATTTTACAACGAAGTGTTTGCGGAAGTAAATAACAAAGATGTCTTTGGCATATTCCCTATGATGCTTCGACCGAAGAGCAGAGGTTTTATAAAACTGCGCACGAATAATCCTCTAGACTATCCTATAATGGTCCACAATTATTTAACACATCCTGATGACGTTGGTGTTCTTAGAGAAGGAGTTAAAGCCGCAGTAGCAGTAGGAGAGACAACGGCTATGAAGAGATTCGGAGCACGATTTTATAGTAAACCTTTGCCGAATTGTAAACATTTACCCCTATACACAGACGAATATTGGGACTGTTATATTCGTCAATACACAATGACTATATACCATCTGTCTTGTACAGCGAAAATGGGACCTGCAAACGATCCCATGGCGGTCGTCGATCCAAGACTAAGAGTTTATGGTATTGAAGGACTTCGTGTGATAGACGCGAGCATCATGCCCACAATTACAAATGGTAATATCAATGCTCCCGTTATTATGATAGCTGAAAAGGGAGCTGATCTCATCAAAGGGGATTGGCTTCCGAAACAAATCAAGAAGCGGCGACGAAGAAGTACGAATTGTTCAAAATTAAAACAAATAGGATTTAAAAGTAATAAAACGAGATTATGTAGCAAAAACAGATGATGATATTGTAAATTAGTGTAGAAATATTTTATGAATAATAATAATAATGTACATTAAAGGGAGATACCAAAAGTGTTCATAAGTCGACATTTTGTCAATAGGGTGTGGATAGATTGTTATGAATGTACCTTTTACGAATTCTAGTCGACAGGTATAACCATAATAATAGTACCTTTAGTAAATAATTATTTTAAACATAGCGAAAACGATAAATAACCTCAATATTAGTACCTACACATACGTGCCTATCACGTGCCTTATATAAGAAATTAATACAAATATGTAAATAATATTCATAGTTTTGTATGATTGTAAATAAATAATTATTATGATAAAAATTATATTTATTTCCTTTACATCACGTTAGTCTAAAAAAACAGTATAAATACCCTTCTTCTATGTTTTAAGCATTAATTTTTATGCCATTATTTTTCTTTTACCTTAGAGTTAATTCAAAAGGGCAACACAAAACATGATTAAATTGACAAGGACCTGATGGCAAATTTAGTCTTTACCAGCGCCATCTATGTAACAAATGAAAATGTAAGTTAGTAGACGTACTAAACACTAAAATAGTTTTCAAAATTGGTCACAGATGGCGCCATATCGAATATTTTTTTATATACAAATAAATATGGGATACAACACTCAGATACTTTTTAAAAAAGGCATAACATAATTAAAGTTATAACAAAACAAAACAAACATACCTCACTCCTATATTCCCCGAAGGGGTAGACACAGATGGATTTTTGCACCCACATTGCGAGGTATGTATCAGTTCCACGTAATAGGGGGCGAGCCTATTGCCGTTTTTCTTATTAAATTTATATAGCAGTTTTTGATGTAATGGTAGTTATTCATAGCAATTAAATCTGGTGAGTAATTTGGAGTGGGTATTTAAATCACCCTGACAAGTTGTGTTATTTTACCACATGACACCTGCGTGCATAAGTGCTGATAAGATCAAAAATATTCAAGCCTAACTGAAGATTATTTTTCTAAAAAAACGTCAGTTAACGTGGGTCATTATTTTTCAGACGGAAGGACTCCAGAGTACACATGTGTAATATGGTTTTAATGTTGATTTTTATATATCGAGCACCTATCCAAAATTATTTATTAGCTCTTTTACCGTATTAATAATCAAATGATGATAATTATGATTGATTCTCGAAGTACCTTGACGTCTAATACCAACAAACCTTGACATAAAGTCCCGTCAGCTGAACTTTATTAATGGATCCTTTTACAATGTGCACCGATAAGTTCAATGTGATTCCATGTGTAACCAATAAATCATTATATATGTACGTACCAATAGGACTTCAGTATCCATTCCTCAGGTACAAATATTAACACTACTTCTTTTTTTAGCAGACATATGTTTATTGAATGAGGTCAAATATATTTTTAGTTTCCGCACTTTTTTGTTTGCCATCTTTTATCCATACAAATCACTTACACTGAAAGAGAGAAGAATTACATAGTACTTAATACGTACGTAAACAATGAAGTAGAAAGTCGATCATATCATAGGTACATATAGTTTTATTGGTACAGCAAAAACACTGCATTTACACTTTTAGTGAGTAAGATCAGACAGAAAGTATCGATCGGGTACCATTATATCTCTCCAGCTGGGTTGCATGTATATGCCAGGAAAGAAATAATTACCTAACTGGACTACTAAAGCGTAATTCATACTTTAAGGACAATAAAAGCTAATGAGGTTGGTCAATAAATCCTTCATTCTTCATAGGCTTACACCTGCATTCCCCGAAGGAGAAGAAAAGATGCATTTACATTATACTAAAGATGTGTCATGGGACGTCCTGCAGCACGATGGTCCGACGACTTGATGGATGAGGGCTGCACAGGACCGGGATGGTTGGCGCTTTCTTGGGAAGCCCTACGTTCAGTAGTGAACGACAATAGGCTGAGTATATAGTATAGATAGACGTTACAGTCCTACAAAATACGGGTCGACGTTATCGCCGTTTTCCGGGCATAGTTTTAGAATCCTTGCTACTGCTGAAAATTCCCTAAGGAAAAACCCAATAACACTTCGTCTAACCCGGAAATCGAACCTAGATCGCTCGACACAATCATGCGACATGCATGCAATAAGTTTACATTTCCTTAAGACTAAAGCAAATATTGATTCTTCTTCTGCTTGCCCTTTTCCCATTTTATTTGGGATCGGCGCAGTATGTTTTAGACTTCCATACATCTCTATCAAGAAAGCAATATAAAGCAAATAATGATTATTATTTGGAAATAGAAGATGATGTAATATTAACAAAATGTTCTAGCTGGTAGAACGTTGCAGCCTCATTATGCATTATTAAGATATATAAACGTGACCCCTCGCTCACGAGGTGAATCATTAACAAAGCGAACAGCCAAACAGATTGTGACGACCTTTGAAATATTAACGTTTAAAGCAATTAGACAGTCTGGGTTCTAGACTTTGACTTCGTATCGGTCGATTTAACCATTGACCTCATAGAGACAAATAAAAAAAGTGAGTTATTAATGACATTATAAAGACTGCCTCGTAGTCTTGAGTTTGCCATGCGATCTAGAGGTACCAAGTTAGATTCTCGTGTCGGACAATGTGTTATTCGGTTTTCACTTAAGAAATTCTCAGTAGCAGCACGGAATCCAGAATTAAAAAATAATTGAAAAGATTAATAATTGAAAAGAGCCTGAATTACAATCCGAACAGTACCGTCACGATGATTAACCAGTTTATCACACTGTATCACAATACGCGCCTCTTTAGCGGAATCCTTAAAAGATTAAGCAATAATACCATATGTTTTTTATTGAATAATCTCTAAGTAGCAAATTGTGTATATAAATAATGCATGAGGAATAAGAAATTTAGAACCATAAAGTTTTATAATGAGGAGATGTAGATAATTATTGGTTTACCAGTTAGTGACAAAGCCCGAATGATGAAATATTTAATTTCATAGAGATGATTTTTTGACAATTTTCAATCAACATTTAAATAAATAAGCTAGTACCTATATAATTACAGCACATTTTTTCTACTATCTGATGAAATGGTGCTCCTTCGTGTTAAGATGCAGATTGAAAACTATACTATTCATTCCGCGTTCCGAATTCCGAAGTAGGCCGATCTAACACGATGTCCAGTACAAAGTTACCCAACTGGACAGACAATACATAATTTTATACATCTCACAACAATAAAGGTACAATATTTCGCACAATCATCGTGTTATCAAAACGTGACTTGTGTATTATGAGGTCGAATTATGCAACGATCATATTCGTACGCAGGCATTAGTGCGGTTGTAGTTACACTGCGTAATGTGTGAACTGCAGCAGTTTTGGAACTGAATTGGTGCCATGGAAATCTTGCTTGTACCTATAAACTTTTATTAGAAAAGAAATCTGAACCCTCATTAAATATTACAAAATCAAAGTCGCGTTAGCTAATGTAATAAAAACATTTTAAAAGTAATAAGGTATCTCGTTGTATATCGTGTCAATTATAATTTATAGTCCTTACAGTTATTCAAAAAATAGAACAAAATTTGGTGTTGGTCGCAAACATTGGATGCAAAGACGTGCTTTTGAACGCATAATTTTTTAATAAGATTTCGTCACAATGCAGGAAACTATACTTTAGAAAGAAAATTAAAAATGCGCTCGATGGATATTCATGTTGATGTGAATCTTATTCATTACTGCACAACCTCGTTCACAAATCTATACAAATTAGAAACTGGATGTTAATATGCATACACGAAAATGCAAAACGGTCTTGTGACAAAATCAAAAATAGATTTACTAGTCTACCTACAACTATGCACATTCCAGTTTACTATGACGCAAGAGCTGTTCAACAATAGCTATTGTATAATGTGTAGAAATGAATCTAGCTGGTAGAGCGAATACACGGACAATACTGAAGTTTCAACATTCGAGCCATCGGCATCATAAAGGCATTCGCCTTTGAATAATTATATAATTTAACTTTTTTTAATAAATTTATTTCTTTTTTCGAACGCTTTCGTAATCGAAATTTATTCATTTATTTCGCACGGAAGAATATTACAATTTTGAATAAAATTCATAATTCAAAGATATTTGGGCCGTAATATGTAGCTGATGAAGCCGTATGTATTGCCTTGTTGAATCTCGATAAAAATATTTGCCATAGTACGAACATGACGTTTCAAATTTCCATTCGGAAGCCAGCGGCAGCAGCATGAAAAACGCAAAGGCATTGCCTCCTATCACATTGAAGTAAAAACACAGTTAATATAACAACTGTTTTGAAAGCTGTTCAAAATAACCGTTGCTTATCAATACACGCGCTTTGCGAACACCCATATTAGATATTGTAGTCTAGAATTAACGTTATAAAATAAGAAATATCCTTTTAAATACTAGTATACCCACAGACAAAGACTTCAAAAGTACTAAAACCGACCAATCGAGCAAAATAATCTGCCAAGTCCCAAGTCACAGTGAGTGCGGAATTAGCAAACCTAAACGGAAGTAATCTTCGCTTGCAAGGCGGCTGTCATTCAGTACCCATTGTCCGGGCCGGGACAACGCGACTCAACTTGCTATGAGAAAGTTACCATGCTTTGTAAACGTGCCTCTTCTCGACTATGAGGAAAACTTTGCACTAAGATCGTCTTTTGTGAAGTATTTTATAACAAAAGATTGCTTGACAATGTCCGTTGAACTGATCCTAAGTGCTATCTTTAAGACCAAATGTCAACTAACTAGATAAACTTAAGCTGTTTTTGTGTATTTTTTTATGTATTATAAAAATCGTTTTGAAACATATATTTATAACATATATCTACTTTATTTAACCTTGTTTTAATATGCTGTAACAATTGCATACATGTTTCTAAACAAAATGTATGCAAGGTATTTTTTTAATATTTAATTGAATTTCGAGGGAAAAATTAGACAAAATACGATTTTACTAACAAAATTAACGATCTCATAAGGTTAAAAATTTATAAATAATCATGTTATGCTGTTTAACTTTTAATATCCCACCTATGACACTAACTAACAACTAGTACTAACTAACAGCCAGGACTTGACCTGATCAATCCCACCTACTCGTGAATAAACTGATATTAATATGTTAAACGTACAAAAGTTATTCAACCGCTCACACAAATTGTTATGGCTACTAACCCAAGTATTTTCTCTAACCCGAGTGGGACGAGTAAGTATCATTACACGGCACACTCACGCATCTTCACACTATCTGACTATCTGTCACCGGCATCGGAACGTTCACGTAACATTTGGACATTTGAGTGCTGGTGGCAAATTTACTATTGTTTATACAAAGCACGTATTTATAACATGATGTAATTTATGTAATACACTTTAATACTGTCTACATCATAATCGTTCCATTTCCGAACAATCCTATTGTACAGATCTCATAAGTATACAATGTTTTTCGGGATGTATTCTTTCAACGGTAAAGTTTTTCACAGCGCGGAAACCGATGTGAGATCTCTCGATCGTTCGTCACACACTTCTACTGCGGAATCAAACAGTCAGTCATTATTTACGTAACATAAGTAATCATAAACTACGATAAATACTGAACACACAGCGTCTTCGGGTATTCCGTATTACGAGGCAGATAAAACACAAATCGTCCATAAAAGCGTCTGTATAATCTCACCATCCCGCCGGCGGAGTTTCATATCGCTGCCAATAAATGTGAAATCTAATAAAACGTCTAATAGGGAAGTAATCAAAGTGCGGGACGTAAAGTGTCAGTGCATCGACGAAGTGTACTTAGCAAGAGATACAACCGATTTCCTTCCCATAGAAACACCTCTTTGGTATAAAACTACAACATTGTACTGATGACTTTGCGATCTATTAATATCAAACCATAATATGTGATCGCACGATGAGAGTAACTTGGGTTAACTTCTCAAAAACTTCCCCGCAATTATGTCTCGCTTGACTTTACAAATAAATAAAAAGACCAAAACTATAAATAAAATATAATTTAAATACGACCATGGACTGAACCGGAAATACTATTGCGGTAAATATTTGCTCGGAAAAAAAAAACGAACCCGCAATCTGACATCCCCATGGTGTGCCATGTTCGCTAGACAGCAGATTGCGAAACGAGAGGCAGCGGATTCGATCTGTGCGCCGAGACGAATGTTTGTGGGATCTACAAATATTTGTTTCGGGCCTGTGCGTTGGTGAGACCACAAATCTATCCTAGTTTCTGAAACCCATAACCTAGTGTGAGGTTAGAACTATGTATGTGACTGTTAGCTGTAATAATATACCTACCTAATCAAAATCCTAGCTTTGAGATCCAACCTAAACGCAATATAGTGTTCAAACAATGCAAGCTTTGAAGCCTTACGTATTCATTAAATAGAAAGTTCAAATCATTCCATGCTATAAGGAAATGACAATATTGACAGGAGCATTTGTCGAGGGGCGCCGACACTACAGATCGGGTCGATCGATGGTAATGCATAAGGTCATGTCCGTATAAATTTATTTGAACCACTAAACTGCTGGTAAGACTTTCACTATATTTATAAACTAATGTCTAAAAATAAAGTAATTTTATTAATGAGATGGATATAGAATTATATAAATAAAAAATAACAAAAACCAAAATTATCCGGGTCAAACATTAGATTAGCGTACGCGATCAAGGGTTGGACAAAATTATGAAAGATAAAGGAAAAGTTGCTATATCAATAGCTGTAGGAATATGGAAATTAACTTGACAGTCGGCAATAGACTCACCTTTAGAATTATGATAAGCGGTACACCCACTACAATCTGTAGTGAGTTCAGCTCCGTACGACAACAGTGGGTGTTAAAATGGAGTTAAAAAGATCTTGACAATTACCTGAAAATAAGAAAAAGATAGCTTACATTATATTCACAAACCAGTTTGAATGTTTTAGATATAATATGATATATTATGAGTAAAAAAAACGGTTTCACAAACATGGAAGCACTTGCCCCACACAAGTGCTACGAGAGTTGAATATGCGACCTCTTATTTCACGAGCTAGTTTCAAACGAGCTACGCCAGCGAGCTTATGAAATATTTATATATTTTATAGTCATCTGTGTTGATTAACCATTTATTTACTGCTTTTGTCGCGTAATAAGACTCTACACTGTTATTATGAATCAAGTGAACTGTGACTTCTACTATAGTAGACTTTCAATAAATCTGTAATACTTATGCAACTAAATAGCTACTGAATGCAAAAACTAGTTTCCGGTGCACGTATTTAGTATAATACCGTGAGAAATCCGGTGATAAGACGTTTTTAAGTACTTGCATGATTTTGGTACCTAGTACCACGACTTGTAGTAATACTCATAGCACTCAAACTGGACTGATTTATTAACATAATAAGATTTTGTTACGAGTCTCGTAATGCAATATAAAAAATAGCACTCTTTAAGTATACAATAATTAAAATGAATGAAATATATTTCAGTGATTTCCGTGTTTGTAACAGATAAATTGCAAATTTACAAAAAATCAAATATTTAAATCAGTGCATCATGTATCAACAAAAGTAATTATTTTACAACAAATACAACAAAAGCATCAAATAGCATTGCAAAATCTTACTTAATCCGTCGTTTAGATAAATGAGGACATAAATAACGATAATCGACGCGTAACATCATGTAATACGTGAATATTTAACTAAAATGAGAAGTTATCTTGAGATCAATGCGAATAATGATAGCGCCAAATCATCGTCTGCATTGCATAACACTTTGTTAAAAGCATTAAACGAACGGGACGAAGATAACACGCGTGCTCGCTGGAAACGACATTAATCACAATTAAATATGCTTCATTTCTAAACAAAAAATACAATATTTGAACAACGGCCATGATGCAACAATAGAATGTGTGTTTGTGGTGACACGGCTTGCTGGAGACAGAGTATTCTGGAGTCACGAGCGTACAATACCATATTAAACCACGAAGATTGCATAATGCATTTTTTCTCAGCCTGTCACCATCCATTGCTGAAGGAGGGCCCCCCAAAGTAGGTACCAACCATCCCACACTTGGGCAGCCCTAATCCATCCGCCACCTTTCTCAAGTCGTGGGTCCATCGTATAATAACAATAATCAATTATTACGAGTGTATATTTTAAAACAACAGGAAATGTCATAACCATAATTTGATGTTTTAATTAGCTCAGAAACAACATTTATTCAGTTTAAAAAGAGAACCAGTTGCCTGTTTGAAAAATGCACTTTTTAGATTCTCATTATACTAAACCTGTAGAACGTTCTCATATTTAATATTGTAAATCTATTTTCATAATAATTATGAATTCACTCATTGACATCAATAATTTGGAACCAAGAAACAATATCAAAACTATATTATATTATTATATGAACCCAAAGTTATCCGCAACTACTTTATAACAATGTTATTGGATAATAAGGAATTGTCATCAGCCATTTACTTTAAAGCGAAAGAGAGCAATACATGAAGATTAACATTGCGCAATATTACGCATCATCGCAGCAACGGATTAACCACGCACACTCGTTGGCAATGATTTGTTACAAGCTCCCGAATTCTTATGTAAAGCCACATGTAAAGTGGAAAATTTAGAGCCTAAAGAATTCAGGAAATCCTCTTTAATCATTGGCTGAATTCAGCATCCTCTCATTCTTGTTTTGTATCTTAGCAAGAAATAAATAACATACTAACATTAAGGTAAAATAATGATTATTAATTTTTAGGCAATATTCTTACAACGTATGCTTAAGAATACCCGGTGCAACGAGCAGCACAGCTTTACGTATTACAAATTCACTAAAGTAACATTAGAAACTGTTATAAATTAAAACAGTATTTTAGCGGTGCATCATACAAATGAGAGGATTATTGACTTAGTCTACCACGCTGCACTAGTGAGGGTTGGCGGACTACACATTTAAAAAAATACTAATTACTTATAGGTGTTCAGATGTTCTCGCGGTATTTTCCTTTACCGTTAAAGTCAAAATCTATTGTTAATACACAATTTTATCGGTTGTTTGATGATGAATCACTCAGATATTGTTTATCTGATGATAAGGACGCGTGAAAATTATAGTAAAGGATACCTCATTAAACATGTATATTTTGCCACATTTTCTTTTAACGAAACATAAACTTGTAATAATAGTTATATATTTCTAAACGGCACGCAACGAAAGAAACAACCACCACACGACGACCCTTGAATTTCACATACGGTGGTTAGAGAAAGTCAAGACACCAAGGTCTAAGTCAAATGGACGATTACCGAATAAATTTTATCATTCTCAAAATGATTTTTATACAAATTTCATCCATACTACATTCGAAATAAAGAAAATACGAATGTATAATTCACATTTTTTATTAATTAATCATTTTTATAGCAAAGACTCAGAAACGAAACCTAATTTGAGCTTAATGTCTAAAGTTGAATAAGGTTGAAAATAAATCGTAAATGTATATTCGTTTCAATATCCAATAAATTTTACAAAGCGTAAAGATATAAATGGATACTCACGCAACTTTTAGGGCTGGCTAACAACATATGATCACCGCGAAAGCAATAATGATCCGCCCTAATACATACCATACGTGGTTACGACGTATGTAGATGTGTAGGTACATATCAACATATCTATATACTTGTAATTTTCACGAAATAACATAATCTCAAACTCTTATATTTCCACGCGTTCCAAAAGAAAGAATATCTTTAAACCATGACCATTAACAGCTCACATATGTTCCATTGGTGGGTACGGGCCTCCTCAACAACTGAGAGAGCCTAGGCCCTAATACATCACGGTGACCTATTGCGGGTTTGTAGACTAAGAAATTCCTAAGAACTTTTAGCTGTGCAGGTTTCATTACGATGTGTTTCTTTAACATACATATAATAATAATTAGTTCACACACAATTAAATTAGTCTTAAATTAAAATTAAACGTTCTTCCATACCATATGAATTTATAATTTAATTCAAATTTTGTAATGTACGAACTCATGACAAGTGTATCATTAGTAGATTAGTTAGAAAGCCCTGGATTTAACATCTCATACATGATTACGTCAATTCGGGCCGATACTAAACAAAAGTATACAGTCATATCAGTCTCGCAGGCCACATGATCTCATATAATTTCTTAAAATTACATATTAAAGCTCGCCTGACAACCCTGCCACGATGTACGATTATAATCTATCTTTACGTACGCACTTGATCTGATCACTTCCAAGCAAATTGTTGCACTTTCTACTCGATTCCCTGTTTGCACGAGTCGTCTAGGAAACTGCGCTGGTTTGAAACGTATTGTAAATAACAAACGAATCTTGATAGAAGAGGGAAACGTAGCCATCCATATGATACTTATCAACAAGAAATATAAATCGACACTAGAATAGGCCACGCGTTTTAAATTGTAACGAGATGTATAAGAATAAGTGAATAACTATGTGACTCATTTTTATTTTATTTATACACAAAGTTTATTATATGGTAGAAAGACATGTAACAAATAATAAACAGATTTTAAAACAATAATGTCAGGAAGTTAAACTGTGCTAATTGTGTGCTTATTTTATTTGTAAGAGATTATTCACCTGGAGAATTGAAGTACTGTGTTTTGAACTCTATACATTTTAAGAGCGATCTATTGAGAGTGGAGAAAAACCAGAATACCAGTTCAAATATGCCTCATAAAAGAGGATCGTTGCATTCTCATAAAATAGTTTAAGATTAGTTTAGTTATGGGGGTCAGATTCTTAACCTATTGGAAGATTGTGAGACTAACAATGAATCATAGTTACCGATACCAGACTTGTATTTTACTAAACAATTATTAAAACTGTGCGTACGAATTCATAATACAAAGTAATTAGCACTTTCCCGTGCTAATTACTTTGTTGTGAAATATTTGTTGTGAAATCAGGAAACACAGTGTTTGATAAACAACGCAGATAATCTGTAACATTTCCTACCCACAGCTGCCTAGGATTTACTTAATCAAATAGAGAACTAACAATTCCGTAATAAAGATTAGTTTTCTTAGCTCGAACACAGAAAGTCGACCTGATATATTGAGGCAACTTAGACCGGTATTATTGTCTCGAGAGGAAAGGTTTTCATCTTTTCTGCACATTATTCTAATATTAAATGTGGTTTGCTATGATAGCGATTTATAGTCACAATAATTGTCATCTAACCATCTGCAAAGACGACTGATTTTAATTGATTTTACGATTACTATAAACAATAAGACGCCAACTGTATGAGCCTTTGTTAGGCGAATTTGTGGTTCATAAGCTATACCTTGAAGTGATGTAAAAAAAACCTATTTAAAAAGCAATTAGACCGCTGCACCATTTCGCCGGGCTGTGTTACGAAATATTCGTACACTCGTTAACGCGATCATTATCACGAGACAAGCGCGTCGAGCGGATATTGCAATTAACTACGAGAAATCTTTATAATTTGTTTAATTATTGTTAATTATATTTGCGAATAAATAAACACACGAAAAATCGGGTATGTAATGTGAAATATTGCACAATATTCGGTGTTGTAAGGTTGAAAACTACTTTTGATGGCCATTCGAAAAACACAAAAATCGGTCTACATCAAAATAACCGAACTAAACACAATCTATACAATACCAAATAAGACTTATTTCAACGTACTTGCCTTATGCTTTTATGAGTCTCTATTATTTTTTAAATACGTAAACAATATTGTCCATAAAAACCATTCCTCAATACAAAATTGATTACTCTTTCTCTTTTATATAATTCATCTTTTACAGATTCCAATATCGTCGGCGGTGAAGACAATAAACAAATGAAACACGTGAATAATTTCAGAACATCGCTCCGGTCGGTTAGCTACCACGCGATCGTATCAAATGTTAAAATGAAATTGCTAATGTTAACAATCTTAAGCCTGTCCACAGTTTTTGACAGATTTTCGTATAATGTTACATCTAACAATACACACAGAGTTTGTAGTCTGAAACGCTATTCATTCTATGACAAATTACTATATCGATTGGTTTATGATGGTTGTAGTCTTTTTTTGCCACTCAGCCCTATGATTAGGAATACAATGGACTTAACATCGGTTGTTGCTGTCATTTTAAATGAAGGTAACTTTTAAACAACTGAAAACAAAATAAAGACAACAACAACCCTAATGCTGAAAAAAGCTCTATTATAAGCGAGCTTAGAGACGCCGGAGTAAGCGCAAGTATGTACGGGTAGGAGTTGTGTGTTGCGCACGCGCACTGCGCCGGCGTGCAGTGGTGTATGAGCTCGCACGACGGCCGCACTCGCCGCGCCACGCACTCTCGGTACTAGCGGGTGAAAATAAAACATGTGCTCTTGGTGACTACTCGTATATAAGGATTGTTCGATACCACATCTTCTATTTCGATCCGGTAAGTACTTGAGAAATGCATGATGTGATATTTAAAAAAATGTGTGTCCATCTTAGTTTGCCAAATCTATTGTGTTTTTAAACAAACCATTGCGCAAAATGGATCGTAAATAATAGTTAACTTGTAGACACAAAGTAAAAGCAAATCTGTATTTTTTTGCCTACACATGTTTGGTCATTAAAATACACAGATAGGTACATAATGATCATTAAAAAGTATGTTTTATTTCATTGCTCCAATCAATGGGGTAGTTTCAGCAGATATAAACGCTTTACCTAAGATTTAAATACTAGAATTATTCTTGAAGTGTTAACAAAATCAATTAAATAAAATAATAGTCGTCATTTGAAAAAAAAAAATTATGATTGGGGAAGATTTATCGCAGCGAAAAACGCTTAAAAAGCAAAAAACATATCAAATATATTGACGATAGTAACAGCAATGATGGAGATGAAATAAATTTTATGTCGATTAAATTAAATTTATCTAAAAGATTTCGACACAAATAATAACATTAAACAACTTTAATTATGTGTCGCATAAAATAAATTGAAATGCCACTGGAAACAAAAGTTGTTTGAAAGAGCGCATCATTTTTTTGTTTGGCATATTGCGCGAAGGTTATCGCGGCAGTCACAATCGCAATACGCTGCTGAGCGAATCTGCTGAGTGGTTTTCGATGGATTCATATTCACACGGATTGATACATTTAATGAAGACCAATGTGCCTAAGAAATATATTTAACCGGATGTTTGGGGTGGAAGGGGGAGATTTATGAAGGTGACGGGTTAAAATACTCCAAGACGAATTCTGATTAAGACAAGATAAACAATTTTCAAAATACTCAAACGCAAATATAAAACAAAACTCAACACGGTAATGACATAACTATTATTTCAATTCAATTTCCCTTTGTTCTTCTGAAAGTTAGTGAATGTTTATGGCTTTATATGAGTAGACGACAGGCTAGTGCTTACGAATACATTAGATAAATCCTAAATGCCAGCGGCAGTAGGCTAGAACCACTCACGTGTGTCCTCGACTCGGAAATGTCAAATAGTGTAATCGTTGCCATCTCTGTGATTCAAAGCGTGCGGTTCTTTTCACCCGACTGCAATTGTTTCAAACGATTTGTCTAGATTCTAGATTTTTCGTAATCATTATATTTCTAGTATAACCCGCTTAACGGTAGAGGAGGCCCATGCCTAGCAATGGGACGTATGATAACAATTATTTCTAGTAACAAATGAGAAAAAAAGTTCATAACACTTTTGGGCCGTTTAAGGCGTTCGCAATTGCACGTGACAGCCAAGGAGTAGCTTTAATCAGTATGTTGACATAATACCATCTACATTAATCGATTTCAAAGAGAATAGACCGGACGGAACAATACAAAAACACAAAGATTGCGTATGCTCATCGCACACAAATAATAACGTTAAAATTAACATGCAACACAACACATAATGCATTTTGTTATATACATTACTCGATAAAGATTTCATTTTTCATGAATTGAATTAAAAACAAACACAAACTTACTTAAAACATAACCGGAAATTTACAAACAAGAATCAATGTAGCCTTTTATATTAACGTATGAAGACTACGAGAGACTTTGACAATTCAACCAGACTAGATTTATACAATTGACAGATTGTATTTTTTTTATTTGGGACACAACACATACAAATAGCAACAAATAAATAGAAACAATACTAATCGACAATTCAAGATGTTTGCAAAAGTTGTAAAACATAAACATTTCATTAAATTAGTAAATCATTTAAATAGTAGCTGCACATAACATTCATTTAATATGTTAATCTATACTAATATTATAAAGCTGAAGAGTTTGTTTGTTTGTTTGTTTGTTTGTTTGTTTGTTTGTTTGTTTGTTTGTTTGTTTGTTTGTTTGTTTGTTTGTTTGTTTGTTTGTTTGTTTGTTTGTTTGTTTGTTTGTTTGTTTGTTTGTTTGTTTGAACGCTAGGATCTCAGGAACTACTGGTCCGATTTGAAAAATTCTTTCACTGTTAGATAGCACATTTATCGAGGAAGGCTATAGGCTATATAACATCACGCTACGACGAATAGGAGCGGAGCAGCAATAAAGAATGTTTCGAAATCGGGGACATTTTTTCCTTTTTGTGAGCTTCCGCGGCGTACGCTGCGAAAACGGTTAAAGTTTCGCTAAAATAATGTTTGAGAGAAATGTTCTTCTTTAAAAGTTCTAAAAAAAAGTCCGCGACAGCATATGTCTATTTTTTAAGGTTGGCTCACTATAACGTTTTTTATCCTAACCAAATTTATTTTAAAATAAAGTTTTATTTGTGAAGGTGTTTTTATAAATATGATATTAATCCTTATCCAAATAAATACGTTGTTCATTACAAGTATTTAATTTTAAATAAAATTACCCTTTACATCATTTGATTTCACTGAGTATCTTAGAAGATATTGCAGTTTTAAAATATTGATCAAGCGCGCAATAATGATGCACAAGGCGCCGATCGACGCGTTACGGTTTCACGTTTGAACAATTTAACCGAATTGTATGAATTTTGGTATGGACATCAATAGGACTCTGAGAAGTAAAATAGACTACAACTTATTTTCCTTCTGATCTCAACCCTGTAGTCTACGCGGACGGAGTCGCGAGCAAAAGCTATGAGGTTATAATGCACTTAACATTAATGTATGCGGAGTCGAACAAAAGAAAAATCAATCCATAGAAGCAATCATCCATAAAAAGCATTTTTGAAAACGAAGTATGACTTAATCAAATTGCTTTCAAGACGCCATGGATAAATAGGAGACCTTGATAGATCCAGGAGGCCGCCGAGCTCGCCGCGGTTGGAACTGGCAACGTGGCGAGGAGAATTCGGCGGCTGGGCCTCACGGTGGCCCTTCACAAATCCGAGGCTATTTGTTTCCACCGGCCTCGGATGGGACCACCTGCTGGGGCCCAAATTGAGGTTGAGGGCGTGCGAATTCCTATCGGCAAGCAGCTCAAATACTTGGGGCTGCTGCTGGACAGTCGATGGGAATTCCGCGCCCATTTTGAGATGCTACAACCGAAGTTGCTGCGGGTGGCAGGCGCTCTTTCCGGCCTGCTGCCCAACCTGGAAGGTCCGGGCATCCCTTGCCGAAGGATGTACATGGGAGTCGTGCGGTCTATGGCGTTGTATGGGAGCCCAGTATGGGCCGAGTCCCTGAGCAACCGCTGCGTCACTCTACTGCGTAAGCCTCAGCGAGCGCTGGCGCAGCGGATGATCAGGGGCTACCGCACGATCTCCTACGAGGCGGCCTGCGTTCTGGCCGGGTCCCTGCCATGGGACCTTGACGCCAAATTCCTCTCGCGACTATACCATCAGCGGGAGGAGGCGTCAAGTCGCGGGGATAGACTGGCCCCGAGGGAGGTTGAGGCGATGAAAACCTCCCTCCGTACGGCCGCCGTGGAGGAATGGCGAACCAGGCTGGAGAATCCCAGTGCTGGTGCTGTGACCGTCGAGGCAGTGCGTCCTGTCTTCGACCAGTGGGTGGACAGGCGCCACGGTGCGGCGACGTTCCGCCTGACGCAGGTGTTGTCGGGGCACGGATGCTTCGGCCACTACCTGTGTCGGGTGGCACAGAAGGAGGAGTCGACTGTGTGTCACCACTGTGACAACTGTCTGGACGACACAGCCCTGCACACTTTACGAGAGTGTCCAGCCTGGGAGGTGGAGCGCAGCGCTCTCCGCGCTACTGTTGGTGGCGATCTCTCGCTCCCGGCCGTCATCTCTTCGATGGTCGGGAGTCCAAGGTCCTGGCGAGCGATGCTCTCCTTCTGCGAGTACGTCATGTCGCAGAAGGAGAGCGCGGAGCGGGATCGCGAAAGAAGCGATCCCACCCGTCAAAGACGTCAAAGAAGGAGGCGCCGGGTCAACAGAGACAATTAGACCCGGTGCCCTGCCCCGTGGCAAGGGGGCGTAAGAATCCCACCACGGTATCCCCTGCCTGTCGTAAAAGGCGACTTAAAGGGGCCCTTGGGGTCGCTGGACGTGCTGTGGGGGCAGCGCGTCCTCACTGAAAGTGACCCCGAGAGGGGCGGCGGCACTGTGGCCTGTGTACGTCGCGGGCGCCCATCCACAACCGGGGCGCCCGAACCAAGATAGTGGGGGTGCAACTGTGCCCCCTAAAACTCCGAGACGGCCGAGACATTTACGTCTCGGAGGCGCACCGGGCGGCTGCGGTTGACGGTGGGCGCCTCTCGCCCGCGTACCGTGGTCGCTCCACTCGGCGCGGAGATGGCCACCGGGGGGTTTTGGTCGGTATGCCGGTTTAGGGATTTTGTTAGGGACCCAGCCCGGCATTAACATCTGCGCGGATATGACGTCGCCGCGCGCCGGGCTGGAAGACCGGTGACCCCGACATACACTTCCCGCCCCCCTCCCCCGGGCTGGCGGGAAGTAGAGCCATAAACAGCTTTCCCCCCGAGAACAAAAAAAAAAAAAAAAAAAAAAAAAAAAGGAGACCTTGATAGATAAATAGGAGTTGGTGGTACAACCTATGAATTTATTTTCGCCCAATTATGACTGAGATATTGTGTTCTTGACGTCACCCTAACAAGCCTCATATTCTTGGCCTCAGAACCTTTGTTTTATGACCCTGATTTATTAGCATAGATCAGACATACGAGCAAAAAATTCAGGAAATTTTATTATTTTCATAGCATACTCCAGATGAATCTTCTCACTAACTTGACAGCTACCTCATACACTGATGGTGTCAATCAATCATTGATTTTAATTTCTTTATTACATACGCGCGCAAGATCCTGCCATCGACATGAATTGATCTACAACGGTCGCCATCATTAGAGTATTTGATTAAATTACTATGGTTATAGTTTACTTTCACTTCAGAGAAAACGTCGCTTTAACATACTCTGCCTACTCTGAAAATCCAATATTCTCTATACATAGCATTACACCCCAGTATGCACGAATATAGAGATGAATGATTAATACGCTTAACATGTGACTGTTATATAGACATATGCATGTATATTGAATCTACCACATAAAATACAAATGATGTGTTGAGATTCAGAAACCATGAAAGACTTTTCGGCTCCAATCACTAACAGACCTGAAACAAATATTTTGAATCACAAAAGGGGGAAGTCAAGGCCTCGCGGTTCACTAGCTAGTGTCCAGCCTACTGTGCCTAGGACGTGATCATCCTCCAACTTTAATTTATAGGCCCAAACTTTTGCAGTTATAATATGCCTCAAATGAATGGCATATGATTGTGGGGAGGTCCTAAGATATCCAAATGAATTATTGCATAAATATAATCATATGATTGTAGCCAAAATCTTATTTAATACGTTTATTACAACTGTGACAATTGAGTTTACTCAATTACCCTACTTATTAAACCTTTAGGCCTGACATCATATGTCTATTTTGTGGAATGAGACCACAAATATCTAGACTTGAAACTAATAACTCCGTATGCTTAATCGACGCAGTTATATGGATCTGTTCATTACGCGTTCTCTTCCTTGGGTTACCTTTCAAATACTCAATCTGTCAAGGGGTCTATACCCGAACGGACAGGCGTATCTATCACTACCAGTTGGGCCTACGGCAATTTCATTTGCGAAAGAAAGGTAATAGATAGTTCTATGTCAGTCGCTATGTCGGTCGAGCCGACCCATTTGTATACAAGTCCAATCGGAGTATGGCGCGACTCTATCATTCCACTTGTAATATAAAAAATAGATATTCGGCATTCAATTAATAAACTTCTTACTATAATTATACTTCTGCTCTTTTAAATGTTCACCTATCCGCACTAACTAAAGGCTAACCCTTCTCAGTCATATAAAAGGTTCGTGCTCCTGTAGTGAGATTTAATTATAATTCCTAATAGCCATATTTCTCTTATTTGTAAGTTAATAAGGACTATCTATTAGTATTAAAAGAATTGTCTATGCTATCTTTTGTTTTTTCGGATGACAGCTCGAAAAAGAGTCTCATATGCAATATTTATACATCCTAAAAGCTTTGAACGATAACCACGCTCTTTCCAATCGGAAGTAATGATCCAAAAAATTGAGGTGACTTCAAAATTACTTAAGGTAAATACAGATTATGCGATGACTCACTCACGAATGATCGTAAAACCATGCATGGTATTGACATAACTCAGTATTTACAATGGAAAGTGAAATTCAGCTTGACTTACATAGGTGCGAGTGGATGGCGTTATGCAATTTACGCAACTTGTATAACTAATTTGATAATTTTCGTTTCAAGTTAATACGCCCTAGGACGGATTTTATTTGTAATTATTGTGTGGTTAAATTCAACAAAAAAAAACTCAGGTATTTTGTTTCGGTATTATTTTTAAATGTTTATTGTAAGCTAAACTGTGGAAGTAAGTAAAAACATGCAATTATAAATCAAAATTATATGATGGTCGTAAATTTCATCATTAATTTAATTGTAAATCAATCAACAGAAGTTAATTTGATTTTTTATATATGTACAGCTGGGGTAAGAAAAGGTTCGTCACCTTAAGATCTATTTTCATGTGCTCAGTAGGAGCTATAATCTGCTTTACCGATTGAATATGACATGTTGCGTCGCAATGTCATTATAAGTCGCATCTAGCAAAGAGTACAATAGCAAAAGGTACTACTAAGAGTTTACGACTTAATAAAGGAATTAATTTGTAAACTGACGAAGGTTTTCTTACCCTGACTGTACCTGTACATAACTTCAGGCCTCTTTTTTACGTAAGGATAGGTAAAGGTACATTCCTTCACACACATTTCGCTATGTGTATCAGTTCCATATGATAGGAAGATAGCCTAAATTCAATGGCAAAACCCCATAACACTTTGTCCAGTAACGTCTAGATCACATGGTATATACTGGTGAGACCACGATACGGTCTAAGATAGATAAAATATATACAGATATATCTATTACCTACATTAGGCACACTAACCGAACCTCGCCTCTATTGTTTAGTAACTCCATAAGATAGACAAGTACCTCTCGACCTTAACGGATGCTAAACGGTGGAAAGCCTCCTGATTTATAATGGGGAGACAATATTCCACAGTTTAAATAAAGCCTTGCGTCGTCAGTTTGGCGTTAAAATCCCTCAATCTTAAAACTGTGTTTCGGTGTCTTAGACTCCCTTATGTTGTTCATAAATTCGTACACAACGCAATTATGTCTTATTCAATCGGATTGATATTCATTCACGGCCTGAATAATTTTACACATATTTCCTAATACTCACTTAAAGTAATTAACTCAACTCTTAGTTACAACATATTATAACTTAATTCATATAGCTGTATAATTTAAGTTTCTCGAAAGGTTCCAACTTCATAGATTCGATAAAATTTTTGACATTTTCAAACGCAACTTAAAAATTAAGGTGAACTTAAAGTCTAATCCCGTCTTAATTTATTCTGTCTTTATCGACTTAGAATTAAGTAGCGTTTCAGTATTCAGCCGATGGTTGGTATGAAAATGTAATTTTTTTTGTTGTTTTTTCTTTAATCGTTAACGTGTTTGTAATCTCCGTTGCTATTGGCTGTTTTATTTTTCGATTGCAGTCTTTTTACACATTGCACATGTTGAAAATAAAAATGAATAAATGTAAAACAACGCAGCCAAAATACACATTATAAAGTAGAGCGAATATTGAGACATATCTTTGTGCAACAACTGAGTTACACATTCAACTAATTCGAAGGTGGTTCTGAATTGAATTGATCTCGATCTGAAGCAATGTTATTTATTTAGTGTTGTCATTGGAACATTCTTTTGATGTTTAATACATAACGTTTTCGAAATTTCGCGTAAAATGCAGTCGCGAACCGCGTAACGAAATTCTATGGTCTAACTTAATAAATATTAATTCCTTAATATTAAAAAAATCTGATATGTAATTAAAATATTTTTACGTAATACTAATATTTTCCAAAATATAAATCAAGTTTTGAAATGAACATGTGTTACGTGTCGCCACTCACGGGACACCCCAAAAGTTCCCACGAATCCGCACAATCAGCGGATTCCATACAGTTGCATCACGCCGATGACCCACCAGCGCCGTCGGACCACCATCACCGGGCTTTTTCCTTCCACAATCGCCGTAGAGGGAAGTCGCAAGAACCAAATTTATAAGTGCAAATTCTAACTAATTGTAATTTATATTAATATATATATATATATATATATATATATTAAATAAATCTGTGTTTTAAAAACCTCCTACCGAAGGCAACTAACGTAACTGGCGCAGTCGGTAGGATAGTCGAGTCAGTGCGTATACCTAAAATCGGATCCGCGCTGATAGTCGTTTCGTCGACGCGTCGACTATCTAAAATCGAACGAGGAGCCAACGGAGGAGCGGACCATCGAGGATCCAGACGCAGATAAAGGACCCAGGGTGAGACTTCCAGACATCGACGTCCACCACGAGACCATGTATTTTGATAAATACACACTGTGAGTTGCACAATTTTATATTTTTGGTTGTCATTCCTAGATATAATTCCTTAGTCTATAATTACCTAGATTTTATGTTCCACCCACGATCGAGTAGGAAAACTATAGTTAATTAACGGTGAAAAACACATTTTAAAATCAAGCTTTTATTATGCACGAAAAATTAAAAAAATAAACTAAGAAAACATTCATAAAATTCGTATTTTTTTAAACTTTACAAGTAACAATTTACAAAAGTGTTCGGTTTATCAGTAGATACATAAACATATATTATCTATAACTAGTATATTAATGTTCTTAAGTGATCTAAAAGCTCGTCGCGGCCGAGGTCTTTGCATTAACGAAATTGCGCGACAAGCTTTTAAATTACTTAAGAATATTAATATACTAGTTATAGATAATATATGTTTATGTATCATACTTCTACTGATAAACCGAACACTTTTGTAAATTGTTACTTGTAAAGTTTAAAAAAATACGAATTTTATGAATGTTTTCTTAGTTTATTTTTTTAATTTTTCGTGCATAATAAAAGCTTGATTTTAAAATGTGTTTTTCACCGTTAATTTATTTTTAACTTTTTAGTTGGAAATATTTCTAAGTCTATCCATTTCGTAGTCATACCGAAATTCAACTCAATCGGTCCATGAAAACTAGTGTTCCTATGGGCACCTTCCAACTTCTCATGACACCAGATCAACGATACCTTGTTATTATGTTGTCACTAAAAATACAAAGGCATACCAAATTTTAGCTTACTTGGTCCACAAGAATCGGAGTTCCTATGGGCTTCTTCCAACTCCTCATCAGATCAGCTTCATGATACCATATTTTTGTATTATTACCGAAGTTACGAAGACACACCAAATTTCAGTTCAATTGGACCACAAGAATCGGAGTTCCTATGGGCATTTTCCAACTCTTCGTCAGATCAGCTCTATGATACCTTGTTATTATATTGTCACCGAAATTACATAGGTATACCAAATTTCAGCTCAATCGGTCCAAAGGAATCGGAGTTCCTGTGGGCTTCTTCCAACTCCTCAATAGATCAGCTCCATAATATCATATTTTTGTATTGTTACCGAAGCTACGAAGACATACCAAATTTCAGCTCAATTGGACCACAGAAATCGAAGTTCCTATGGGCATCTTCCAACTCTTCGTCAGATCAGCACCATGATACCATATTTGTGTATTGTTATCGAAGTTACAAAGACATACCAAATTTCAGCTCAATCGGTCCACAAGAACCGATGTTTCTATGGTCATCTTCCAACCTCATCATCAGACCAGCTCCATGGTACCATATTATTGTATTGTCATCCAAGTTACGTAGGTATACCAAGTTTCAGCACAATCGGTCTATTGGAAGTGGTTCAAATCTTCATTGCAAGATTTGTAAACATACAAACATACATACATACATACATACATACATACATACATACATACATACATACAAAAGTGAAGTTAAATAAAAGCTTGTAATAAGAGAAACGCTCTTCGCATCGAGCAAAGAGACGCGTTTCGCAATTTAAATAATATAGTAGAACATTGCAACGAAATGGAAAATCAATCAAATCAAGGCGATCAGATTATCGACCAGATTTATAAGGCATTACGCTTTGTGCCAGAATTCAATGGCGATAGCAATGTACTTATTAGATTTATACAAATATGTGACGAATTAGTTTTAAAATATGTTAACTTTTCACCTGGCAATGAACTCCAAAATTACTCACTGCTCAACGGCATACTTAACAAAATTGTAGGACCAGCCGCGCGAACTTTAGCTACTAATGGAAACCCTAGTAATTGGCAAAGCATTAAGAGCACCTTAGTTAACACCTTTTCGGATCACAGGGATGAATCATCATTATATACTGACCTTTCCATGTTAAAGCAAGATAATGATACCCCAAGTGTTTTCTATGAACGTGTCCAAAACTTACTTAGCATAATTTCAACGTATATCCAGCTGCACGAGACTTTAGATACCACAATAGAAGCCAAAAGGCAACTTTATAAAAAATTGGCGTTACAAACTTACTTGAAAGGACTACGGGAGCCTCTAGGTTCACGCATTCGATGCATGCGACCTAACACCATAGAGCTTGCCCTAGAGTACGCTCAAGAAGAACTTAATATTTTGTACATGCAAAATAAGCAGGTGAGTACATACAGTAATAACACGACTAGAAAACTGAACATACCTTTCAACTCATACTCACAACCCCTAAACTCACCACCCTTACATTTTAACCCTAGACAAACACAACATTTTCAACCCCAATTTCAAGGCCATACTATACAACAGCAATTTAGGCAACCTATGCAAGGACCATCTAGAACACAACAGATGTTCAGATCCCTGCCACGTTCTAACATGACGACAGGATTTAGAATCCCACCCAAATCCCAACCCCATACTAATACTAATAACTATCCTCAGCCAATGAGTGGCATTAGTCACCCTGTAGCACGCACGTTGCCTCCTTTGAGACACGATTGGCGAGTGCATGGCAATCCCCCACCAAACAATTATTTTAAGACTAGAGAAATTAATACCAATAGCTTAAACGATTTTATTGACCCCAACGTAGACGAATTCTACGATCACAATAGTTATCAATATGAATATAACGAATTATACCCACCACTTGAATCTGAACTTTACGACGACAATTCTTATAACATAGGCTATGAGTCGAGATGTCTACAAAATCAAGTCTTAACTCCACAGGAAAATTCTTCAAATTTTCATTCGGACCAGCAGTCAAATGCCCCCGGATAGAACTAAACACACACAGTCAAAGACACTTACCATACATACAGATTCAAAACCCACCCTTAAAATTACTTATCGACACAGGAGCTAATGAGTCTTTTATTAGTCCTGAAGCCATTCAGAAGTATTTTTCACACATACCACTTAATATTGATCCATTCGAAGTTACAAATGTGCACGCAACTACAAGAAATAACTATTCTATCACAATTCCATGTTTTCCAGAATTTAGATCCCCCGAATATATTAAATTATATGTATATAAATTCCACACTTACTTTGACGGACTTATTGGTCAAGAATTACTAAAAAAATGGGAAGCAAAAATTGACCTTAAAAACTTTGTATTAAAGACTAAATTTACTCATAACCCGATATTGAAGTACACTTCTCAGAATTCTATATGCTTTAAAGAAACTATACCCGCCCGTACATCGAAATTTTTAAAAGTTCCTTTAAATATATCTAATGGTGATATTTTGGTTAAGGAACAAGTGATCAACAATTGTTTTATTCCCGAATGCGTAACTTCAGTAGTAAACCACCGTGGTATAATCGAAGTAGGAAACCCCACTTGCAATGACATCATATTAACTTTAGACGAGCAGACAATTTTAACAGACAGACAAGAACTTGACGCATTGATTTCTAAGAACCAGACACATATTAATTGCGAACAACTTACACCTGTTTCAAATTCTTCGAATCAGCGCACGCGACAAGTGTTATCAAAGTTGCGCACAGACCATTTAAATGCAGAGGAGACAGCTAATTTATTACAATTGTGTAAAGAATATTCAGACGTATTTTATATAGAAGATGAACCCCTAACTTTCACTAATAAAATAAAGCACCGTATTAATACAATAGACGAAAACCCAGTATTTAGCAAAAGTTACAAATATCCCCAAGTACATAGGCAGGAAGTTCAAAATCAGATCTCAAAAATGTTACAACAGGGAATTATTCAACCCTCAACATCTGCTTGGAGCGCACCTATATGGATCGTTCCGAAAAAAGCTGATGCCTCAGGAAAAATTAAATGGAGACTAGTAGTCGATTTTAGAAAACTTAACGAAAAAACCATAGATGATAAATATCCCATTCCAAATATTAACGACATTTTGGACAAGCTGGGTAAATGTCAGTACTTTACCACCTTAGACCTAGCTAGTGGTTTTTATCAAGTAGAAATGGACCCCTCAGACGTACATAAAACAGCATTTAATGTTGACCATGGCCACTACGAATTTTTACGTATGCCTATGGGTTTAAAGAACTCCCCGTCCACCTTCCAAAGGGTAATGGACAACGTTCTCAGAGGCCTACAAAATGTCATTTGTGTAGTTTATTTAGACGATATCTTAGTTTTCTCTACGTCATTACAGGAACATATAGTGAATCTTAAGAAAATTTTCCAAAGATTACGCGAATCGAACTTTAAAATACAAATGGATAAATCCGAATTTTTAAAACATGAGACTCCTTATTTAGGCCATATAATAACACCTGAAGGAGTTAAACCAAATCCAGATAAAATAGAAGCAATTTTAAAATATCCCATACCAAAGACGACAAAACAAATTAAAAGTTTTTTAGGATTACTAGGATATTATAGAAGATTTATACCAGATTTTGCCCGATTAACAAAACCTCTAACTAAATGTTTAAAAAAGGGTGCTAAGATAAATTTAACTCCCGAATACGTAAAATGTTTTGAAAATTGTAAATTACTACTAACTAATGATCCCATACTACAATATCCCGACTTTACAAAAGACTTCATACTAACCACAGACGCTTCTAACGTCGCAATTGGTGCTATTCTGTCTCAAGGACCCATCGGTTCCGACCGACCTATTGCATATGCATCCAGAACTCTTAATGATAGCGAGATAAATTACTCCACTATAGAGAAAGAACTCCTTGCAATAGTTTGGGCTACCAAATATTTTAGACATTACCTATTTGGACGCAAATTTAAAGTAGTGACAGATCACAAACCTTTACTCTGGCTTATGAATTTAAAAGACCCTACTTCAAGACTCACTAGATGGAAACTAAAACTTTCTGAATTTGACTTTACAGTTGTTTATAAAAAAGGCAAAAGCAATTGTAACGCAGACGCACTCTCCCGTATAGAAATTCATAATGAGGAAATGGAATCGATTGTAGTTAACATATCTGATTCCCAGAGTTCTATTTCCACAGTGACAGCACCTGACGACAGACCTTTGATAAGCGCATCATCTACTGATACCGCACCTAGTTTAAGACCACTTATGAGTACATCGCCTACTAACACACCATACACAACTTCTACTGTACATACAAGCTTAGAAAATCCCATCCTTGAAATACCCATCGTAGATGATCCCTTAAATAAGTACAAGAGACAAATTGTCATTAACATAGTACCTCATAGAGCTAACATCAAACCAAAAATTACGAAACCTTTTGAAACTTACAGTAAAACAGTAACTGAAGTATCCCAAGGAAACTTGGAAAACGATGTAGTCAACGTCATTAAAAGATACGTCGACCCGAAAATTCGAACAGCCATTTTAGTACAACCCTTAGAAAAAATGTATAGTGTTGTTCCGATAATCCAGAAAACCTTTAAAAGTTCCTCCATGAATTTAATTCTAGTAAAACGCCATCTTGAAGATATCAATCAATTCTTAAACCAACAAGACATTATAAGAAAGTATCACGAGGGAAAGACAAATCATAGAGGAATCAATGAAACTTTCCTATCGCTATCTCAACAGTATTTTTGGCCTAAAATGAAAGACACTATTTCGCAATACATAAAAGAATGTGTCATTTGCGGTTGCGGAAAATACGAACGTAACCCCTTAAATCAACAATTTAGAATAGTACCTTCACCCTCTAAGCCATTTGAATTAATACATGCCGATACACTAACCATAGAACACGATAAGTATTTAACGATCATAGATTCATTTTCCAAATACGCGCAAGCCTATAAAATATCTGATTGCACTGCCCCCAACATTATACGAACTCTCTTAACTTTTTGCACACATCATGGATTTCCTTTAACATTAACCACTGACCAAGGTACAGAATTCACAAATCAAGTCGTAACGGAATTCCTAAGAATGCATAAAATTGAACATCACACTACAGCAGCAAATGCTCCAAATGAAAATGGAATGATCGAACGTTTTCATGGCATACTGTTAGAACATCTTAGACTGCTCAAGCTGCAGCATAGAAACGAACACACCTCAAATTTAATACCATACGCATTAATAGCTTACAACAGCTCCATACATAGTGTAACTAAGTGTAGACCATTTAATCTCATAACTGGACATTTTGACCCAAGGGACCCAACTGACTTAAATTTGACTGAACGATTATTACAACAGTACCTACATGACCACCGTAGTAAGATGGAAATAGTATACAAATTAATCAGTGAGTCATCTCAATCGAATCGCGAAGCAATCATGACACAACGTAACAGTAAGCGAGACCCTGTAATCGAATATGAACAGGATCAAGAAATTTTTATTAAGAATCCGTTAGCTCAAAGAAATAAGTTAGCAGCTAGATACACTCATGATAAAGTTGTTACGAATTTACCTATACATATATATACCTCGAAGAAACGAGGACGCATTGCAAAAAATAGAATAAAAAGACCCCCCCAAACTAATAATTCCAATCCCTTACAGGATCCTAATGACCCTGATGTCCCTGGCCCAAGCACAAGAAATTCGACTTAACAGTCTTCGTGACGGACCTGGCATATTACCTTTCGAGTTAGGACCCACCAAAATCATTTCCCATTTCCACACATTCCTACAAGAAATAGATCTTAACATCATACGCCACCATATTACTTCATTATATTCAGAACTCAGTAACTCTTCCAACAAAATATCAAACAGTAATTTTACACTTTTCAAATATCAGATTACACATTTATTTAATAAGCTTGATAAATTATCCCGTCAGCTTGATTCGTTAGAACCAGTTCGCATTAAAAGAGGTCTAATAAACCCTCTTGGAACATTCATAAAAAGCATTACCGGGAATCTTGATCATGATGACGCATTAAGATTCGAACACTCTCTTCAAATCTTACAGAACAATGATTTAGAATTATCGACATCTTATAATAGACACATAAGTTTATTTAAAGAAATCACTGAGAAACAATCTCAAATACTTAGAAATTTAACTCTGAATCAACAGAAAATAATTAAGGCATTAAATTATATTACTAATTATACTAGTATAGGTAACGATCGGGTTACATTTTATGCGAAACTGTCGCAACTATTTTTTATGATAAGTGAGAACGTCAAAGATTTGTCTGACGAAATTATTAGATTAGAAAATATATTAGCTTTTAGTATTACTGGTACTATGCATCATTCAATTCTTGAAGTAAATGAAATAAAGATTATGTTAAGCACATTGAAACATATTTATGGTGCGAATAAAATTTTAAATTTAGATATAAGATATTATTATAATATGATTAGGATAGGCACTTACTTTATAAAATCAAAGATCGTGGTAGTCCTAAAATTCCCAATTACCACTTCCTCTACTTATTTTATATAGACTCTGTCCTGTCCCTAATAAAAATCGTAATGTTATCCTGTCCCCTTTTCCCTATATGGCAACCAATGATATTGAATATGTGTTCATAGAGGCAGAATGCCCGAAGATAGATACTTGGTTTCTATGTGAAGAAAAAGTTAACCATCAGATAAAGACTCAGAAGGACTGTATTCATCGTCTTATTACTTCGCAAGAGATAGATGAAACGTGTCAACCCACGCCTATCTCTTTGTACAAGGAAGCCCTAGTCGAGCTAGATAACCAACACTACATTATATCCTTCCCAAAGCCTACCAAAGTGCAAATTGTATGTGGACAAGAGAAGTACCAAATCCTAGAAGGCAGTTTTTTAGCAACTTTACCTCAAAACTGCAAGATTAGAACACCTGAGTTTACTTTGGCTAACATCTATAATCAGCTCCGTGGGAAACCAATAGAAATATTGTCACTTCCAGATATTTCAATTTCCAAGAAAACTGGAGTCATACATAATCTTACAACAATTGACTTGGATAAATTACACAATATACAAAATCAAATTTCCATGGAATTTCCAGTGAAGCCATCTGTTATTGACTCATCAAACATTCTTCCCATCACAGTTCCAGTATACACTTTCGTAATCCTGAGCATCGTATTCGCCGTCGTCATTATCTTATACATACGAAGAAGACTGATGAAATCTGCGACTGTGGCAGATACCGTCGAGAATGTCCCTACAACTACCATAGAAATGTCGCCTCAGAATAGAAGAGCCGCAACATTTGCATTAAACATTGGCAAATAGTTGTCGGTCTAGGAGGGGAGGTGTTACGTGTCGCCACTCACGGGACACCCCAAAAGTTCCCACGAATCCGCACAATCAGCGGATTCCATACAGTTGCATCACGCCGATGACCCACCAGCGCCGTCGGACCACCATCACCGGGCTTTTTCCTTCCACAATCGCCGTAGAGGGAAGTCGCAAGAACCAAATTTATAAGTGCAAATTCTAACTAATTGTAATTTATATTAATATATATATATATATATATATTAAATAAATCTGTGTTTTAAAAACCTCCTACCGAAGGCAACTAACGTAACTCATGTAATAATATTTTTTTTAGTTTCTTACTTTATTTGATCACACAGTTTTTATTTTATTTTTTTCTTTAATCATTTTTACTTATATACGTACGCCAAGTCTTGGATCATAAATAACAAACCAATAAAACCTGATTGTGATATATCTGAATTGTGTGCGCTTGATGTGAAATATTGTAATCTGCATTTTTTTCTGCTGGTATATCATAAATAACCCCGTAGACAAAAACTATGTGTAAACAATTTCCCCCTTTCTTTTCGGGGTCAAGGTCGAACATGTTATTGCCAATTCTATGGTATATTTATCGACTATTTATGGTAAACATGTGTCATGGCAACTCGTTTTTGAGCAACCTACGGCACGCAAGTTATTTCAGTGATTAAGAAATGTTTTCTAAACAGCAAAGAGAAATACCGTCAACATTTCTCATGAGCATCAATAAAGAAGGATCATCAGAGGGACAACAACAGTTTAAAAAAAATCACAACGACATGACGAGGAATCCATGCCATGATAAAAATAGGCGAGACCAGGTTTGTTAAAAAAGATGAAATTTAATATACTGATATATAAAATAATACCCAAAATCAGATGTACATATGTGGGCTACTAAAAATCGTTTCTATAAAAGATAAATATATCTTACATCTCTTGGAATCCCTTGGTGTCGTATAAAAAATCAACAAAAAAAGGACGACGTACCGACAGCAGAAAAAAATAGCTGATTGGTATTCGATACTCTTTCTAGATAAGCAGTGATGGCCTCGAGGTTTGAGCGCGCGGTCGAGAATCTCGACGGTCGCAGGTTCGAGCCCCAGGCACACACCTCTGACTTTTCGAAGTTATGTGTGTATTCACATTGAATTATCACTTGCTTTAACGGTGAAGGAAAACATAGTGATAAAACCTGCACACCTAAGAGTTCTTAGGAATTTCTTAGGTGTGTAGTCCGCCAACCCGCACTAGGCCAGCGTGGTGGACTATGGCTTAAACCCTCTCAATGGTAGAGGAGACCCGTGCTCAGCAGTGGGCGTATATGGGTTGATGAAGACTCTATCTTGACAATATTTTAATACCAATTGAAATAACGTGGAAGCAGAACAAACAAAAACGAAGCATACTTTAGTATTCGTAACGCAAAAATATGTTTTTCAGTCACGACGGCTAACTGCCAGACAATGTTACAAAAACGGTGTATTGAAGTTTCATCACACTCATTAAAAATTTATATAAAAATCACGTGGAATCTATTACCGTGTGCAAATAAGCAATCGATATGATTAGCATGCTCAATGAGACGATGGCGATTGATTTATGATAGATGGTCCTTTACAACTACCAGATCAATTAAGATTATGTACATTTTGGCGTTTGTTTATAATAAGTTTAGGAATTTTTATATTCTTTCATATACCTCGAGCTATTTGGGTCTCTAAATCCAAGGTATTTAAATAAATTACGGAACGTATTTCTTTTGTTATTATACCTATAAACTTCAAAAGTTTTTACGAACTTCCACTTCAAAATTATTTAAATCGCAGCAAAATTCACGAACACAAAACTAGTAATAAATATGCATGTGAGAGTTAATAAGGGCATGAATAATTCATTAAAATTACATGACTTTCCGTCAATTTCTTAAAATAATCAAATGTGCCGGATTATCATTTAAACGTTGAAAAATAATTAAAAAACATTACGTTAACAATTATTTCTAATTGTTTGCGAACGATTTCATAAAGAACGGCTGAAAACGTCAACGCAAGCTGGAAAACAGGTTTTTGTGAAACAATATACAGTATAATAACAGTAATAACTAAAATACGACTTAGACAGTGTATTCCAAAATAATATTATAGATGCGAGAGTAAGTCTGTCATCACATATGAATAGACAAAGATATATACTATTACCCTTTCACAAATAAACTGCTTTACTGATTTGTATGATTTTCGGTATGTAGATAAAAACGATGCTTGGGAAAGGTCCTAGGGTATTTTTTGTTCCGGAAAACCGCAGTCTTCTCGGGGAATGGCGTCTGAAAACATTGGTTTACATGATGATGTACTCAACATTGAATGAAAAAGATTTTCTTGTCGTAATCCATCTATAATTATATCACATGCGATACAGAAGTGTTAGAGTCGTTTTTCGGTTCGGGAGTAAATGTGCGCGTGTTTAGATGTACATATTAAAATTAAAAATAATTTCTAAAAAAGAAAATGAAACAATCCGTTAGTATTTTGTTCACTTTCACTTAAACGAAGTCCGGCGAGATTAATTAGAGGCACGTGTTCACTTACCAGCGAGTACAAATAAAAATAATCCGATTACATTGAATGTCCAGTAAGTTTCATTTAACCGCGAGGATCCAAATGGCACCAGACTACCGTGGTCGTATCGGGTGACGAAAACATATGACTACTTCTTGCTGACTATGCTAGCCCTACATGGAAACTATAAAACTGCATAATAACCCCTCAATTAATCCTCCTTACCTAACCTTACCTAACCTCTCCCTAATGTTACCTTCATTGAAATGAAATGTTTTTAACCAAGGTTTCAAAAGGTTTTATTAGTTGCTACCTAGATATTATTAAATTAAAAAAAGAATAACTTAAAAAAGTGTGTATATATATCTGGGTACAGTAAAACAAAAATCTTTTAGATAATCACTAAAATGATTGACTATTTAACAAAAATCTAACCTCCTAATAAAGATCCGATTAAATTAATAGGTGATCTTTTTAAATATACTATCAAAACGCTAAAAAATTAAGGATATTAAATCAAAAACAAAGAAAAAGAACCTACAAAAACGGCAGGCAATAGTTGGATGCTGAAGATAAAATTAAAATTTCATAGATCATCGTTGCTGATGTCAGAATAGACTTCGTAAATTAACATTGCAGGTCATAAAAGGTTGCCTAAATTCCAATGAAATATTCGTCAATCATTTTCATAAAGCCTATTGTATTCATATCTTAAAAACGGAATGTGTAATAAACGATAGAGTATGATAGCGAGGCGACGGTCGGCGCGGGCGTTGCTAATTAGACCCAGTTACCGCACCGCATCAGACAACAGATGAAAGTTACACTCGAGACAAAACCGATTTATATTATCATAACATTATGACTGTTGCGTACAGTTTTTTATTCGCTCATCAACTACCATTTGGCACTAATATGAAAGTGCAACGCTGCGGTCACATTATTATGTGAAATTTATTAGGTAGATATACTTACATTGTTTTCTAACAATTTATTTTTATTCTAAATAAGCACATCAAAATTGCACATCAAAGTTGCATTCTATTGTTTGCCAAAAAGTTTCAATAAGTCCTTTTTTTCATTTAAAACAAATTAAACCCTCTTTTATTATTATAGAAATCTACACAAGAACTATCTTTCATGCATTAACATCAAAGTCTTTCATGATACTTTTATTGACGACCAATAAAAATCGTCAACAACAGCTGATCTTCAATCATATAGTTACCAGCAAAATATTGGATTGGAAATAGCTTCCATCTATGCCAATGAATTGTATGCAAGGTCTCTTGATGATACATAAAGATATACGTTGCACGAAGCATGGCAAGCGGCTATTAACAGATCGGTACAGCACGTTGCGCAACGGAACGGTTAGCGCAAGTGCATCGATCTTACCGACGAAGATTTCTCGCTGGCTTCGTTAAATTTTTACACTATTTCTCTCGAATGAAATATGAACTTATTAGTGAAGCTCAGACGCTCGCACTGTGGTTGTTGGATGCAAGTTACTTCCAAAAGGCTTCTATTGTGATGATTCGTGATCTACAAGTAATCCTATGTTTTAAAATTACAGATGTCATTTTGTTACTTTTTACGAGTCTACTTTCACATTTCAGCCGCTAAACCTATTAAAATATAACTATTAAATATTTCACAAAATAGGATCTTGGAGCTTTTATTCAAGTTAGATAAAATTGGTCAATTTTACAGTTGGTCCCCGCGATTAGGATTGAGGCGTGCATCCAAGATTTCCTGAAGGGTTTAATAGTCAAGTAATGCAAAACGTTAATAGCATTAGCAACTAGCAACGAAACGGTGACTCATGCGTATGTGCTCTGTAATAATTCCAGAGTGTAAAGTGTGAAAAACCGGTTGGACAAATAACCGATGCATAATCGAAATTAATAAAATCGTGTTTTTGTCGAGTGCCAAGTACAATGTTATAACAGTGATTTTGTAACTCCTGCCATTATTTTTTTCATTGAGCGGTGTATTTTGCAATAATATGATTAATGTAGATAATTTGGCGCCTTTCAATACAACATTTGTATTCACGATTCACTAAAATGCGAGGCTCTTATATATTTCTTTGCTACACTGATGTGCTGATGAAATAATAAAGTTGCTTCTGAAGAGATTTTGCAAATAAGTCCAGAGTACAATAACATATCACAATACTAAAAGTAGTAAAATAAATTAACTTCATCCATGAAACGAAATTAATGCAATGTTATTCATCAAGTAGTCTGTGCCAAAATTAGATCCTCTTTCATTTGGCAACGCTGTATGGCAGCTTATGTTACCTTATTGTTCAAAGGTAGAATTCGGGTATGATGATAGAGCCTAAGTACAAACTATTCCAAAGTAAGTCATAAGCAAACCACATCATTATTTGTGTTTTTGTCGAACGTAATAGGGTTAGAAAAAATTTAACGAAATAAAGGCGAAATTACCTCATATAGAATTTTTGATTCCTTCTTAATAATGTTAGGTGTAAACAAACACTATAAATGTATATTATACGCCCATAGTTTATAACGGCTTTCTCAACCATTTTCGTTAATTTTAACAAGTTACCTAACTTTACCAAACTGTTTTTTATGACCGCTTACCTTTTGCAACCTTTAATGTCACGTTTCATTTCAAACAAGGAACTGAATTTGACAGTTACATAAAACTGTAATTAAACACATAACTAATTATTTAAATTTATATGCGAATACAAAAATCAAGAATATATCTAAACGCGGAAAAACTTAGGTTACGTGCCAAATCTAATGAACTTTGGTACTAATAACACTTTTAATATTTCTTATAAATATAATAACAGATTACTTACTTAAACTTCCCAACAACAGATGTAATCAATAGTTTCAATTTTAGAAACAAAGTCATTACTTAAAGTTCCGAGAGTTTACTTGAATATCGAACAAGTGAACGGTTTTTAAATTTTACAAACTTTAGCCAAAAGCGCCATCTATTAGAAGACTTGGGCAGCATATGTACAGTTCCTGCTCAAACTTAAGTATGGGTACCGCTACCCGACGACAGGTGGTAATAGTATCTGCAAACTAGAATCAGTGATTTTCAAACTATTGCATGTTTTGAACATGCGTGTTAAAAAATATGTTTGTAATTGCAATAACAATAAATGATTTATTGAATTTTTTATTTTATTCCTACAAAATTTCTAGAAACTTCGATTTGTCTATAATTAAAAACTCTATTTCTTCTACATTATATCTTGTTTTTTATTCCTGGCGAGGCTAACCCACTGACTCCTGATATAAATGCAGTATACCCTAAATATTAATATTATTCAATGAGAAGTTATATTTATAATGTGAAACTAAATAAAAACGTTGCGTTTGATATAACCTTCGCAAAAAGATTGTTTGTTAAGACACATACGCAGCGTGCAATCTCAACAACTCATCTTTTAACCTACATAAAACGGCATGCCTACTTACATTCTAGTTGTTTCAAGTACATAAGTACATTTTGTATTAAGTTGTTACTAGTAACAGCTTTTTACTAAGTAGACATCACTATTACAAATATTCAACTTCCTAAACAAGTCAAGTATATTTTTAAAATTTGCCCACCAATATGATATCATCACGCCTGATTATGTCAGTTTAGTTGATGAAAACAATACTGAGATTAAGCCATGAATAAATTTTAATTTCAACATTTATCACAATAATATCGCATTGATACCTAGCCGTAGTTACAGTGAAGTCCATATGAATAGGTAAAATCAATGATCGAAACAACCCAATCCAAATCCTATATGGTTAACTTCACCGCATGTATACGGTAGTCACTATTGTACCACTAAAACGGCCCTTTCATACCGTAACCCAAAACAATTGCCTCTTTTCTAATTGCGTAGGAGCCAGTAAATAAAGGCATGTTGCAAAAAAAAAAGCGTTTTCCGCCGTGCAAAGTTTTCTGGCAAGTGGTCGATAACCATAAAGTTACACCAGTATTAACGTTATGATCACTTGTCATTATGTGATTTTAATAAATAATCCTTACGTTTCTATATAAATGTTTATAAAATACCCACAGAACAGTTGAAGAAAGACTAATGGGATTGGATTTTGCAAGTGAAGGCTCTCGGATATACATATAATATTATTCTCATTCAATCATTTTAAGATCAATTTTGAGATTAAAATCCGGAGTATATGAGTATTGGCGGTTACAGAGAATTGCAAATCGAATGCAGAATTAATAAGGAGGCGCTGCATCGAGGTACCAGCGAAAGTGACCTCAAGAGACATAGCTGCACGATGTGAATAAGTCATCGACTTAGAAATGCCCAAGACAATATTACAACCTATTTATTATATTTCCTCATTCGGAATAGGAATTATGTATCTTGGCATATCAAGAGAAGATAGGGAATTATCAGGTTATCAGCGGCAGCATGAAGTATGCAAGTGGCCTTGGAAAATAGCAATTGGTTCATTCCACCTTCCGTGAGTCTTTACTCTAAACATGGGTTTAGAAACACACGATTATCTCCCTATTTTAAATATATATACGTGAGTGTAGGTATGCAAAACTTTATAGGTTATAGTTTCAAGAATAAATGTCCACGGAACCACAATAGTAGTAAAACCACATTTCTCCAAAAACCATCTGCGTACAAGCAAATTTCACTGCACCTTTCTCTTTCTATCCACTTGGCAGGGATAAGGATGGCGTCATGTGTCTGATTAGTGAAAGGTAGCATTTATACAACAAAATCATGTTCATCAGGAATTAAAAAAATAATGGAATATTTGCCTTTTGTAACTAAGTCCAGGCAAACGGCGAATAAAAGCAAACTTATATAATGGATATAGAAAATAAACAAATGATACGTTGGCATCGGTTATATTTAAAAGAATCTTCATAACTTCATAATATGAGTATTGCTAAATTTTATAATCTGTTAAGGTCATGATGGTTCATAGATAAAAAAAGGAAAAAAAAACCTCCCACTACTTTAAAAATAAATATCTATTAATTTTGAACATTAAGACACAATCGAATTTAATTTTCAAATAATAAATAAAATTAGGCAACTCGTTAGCAGTATCAACACCGGCTGGCGCGTCCGAGTCTCAATCGCCGTGAGCCAAAGCACGTCAGCGCACGCGTCCGATGAAAGTCCCAGACCGGAACACTCGTGGCTTTCTATCAACCGCGACATTTCGAATTCCGAACGGTATATTAAAAAAAAAACAATTAGGATTCGAGGACAGGTTCATTAGTTGTGATTAGTGGATAGACTTTTGTTAATCAGTCGTAATAATTTTAAATTTAGAAGCAAGTTAGTTTAAAAAAAGTGATAACAGCTACATGGCCTACTGGGCAGTGAGACAGTGGTGTTGTTTTTGACTTGACTTTACAAGAGATTGTGTTTTAGATTCGACGTTCCATGGATGTAAAAATGGATCCAAGGTAAACGGTTTTGCAATATACAACCTTTGCTTTTATAGAGTCGTTAATTTCGCAAGCGATGTTAAAATGCCAGACCTGCTGTTAAGAAAAGTATACACGGGCAAAATTATACTAGTATAATTATGTAATTAATATTTCTTCATCGGTGTAATATGATTCTTTTCGCATGGTGCTGAATGCTGAACATCGAAGATTAAGCGATCACACTTTGTCTTTGCCTGGTGTCAGACCGTCAAGTAAGAAAGGCATGATTCTATAGTATTTATGATTCTATATTCTTCTTACATGTCTAGAACACTACGTAACTGTAAAATGTAGTTAAGTTGATATGCATAATCATTGGATCGGCAGCAATTCCTTGTGTTTTTTCGTCATGTTAAGTAAAACCTGTGGAATGTATGTGTGAAAATTTGCCGACTAAATATGTTTTAAAACCAAACAAACATACCAAACCTATATAAACACACCTCGAGGCTTCCTCATTCTTTAATATCCAATGATATCTGACCAAATTCTCTTGATGCCACTGGAATCTTAATGAATAAGTTTCAGTAAAATGACCATTTACAATAATAGTTGGAGCACAGCATTGATTCACATTTCTAGTAACAAAATCATCGGTTTGAACCAATCTTAGTATTCAAGAGTACTGTACTTCTAGGTCCATAAAACCAACGAAATCATACAACACCCATATAGCAAACTACATTTTAGCTGTTCAATTTTAGTTGCCTAAGTATGAATGTAGACTGTAAATCAGTGGCGTGCCTAGGGTGTCAAACTAAGGCAAGCCCAAATGTTCATTTAGTAGCAGCATATTTTTTTTGGTACGTAGGATTAATAAATATACCTACCGGTTAGTACTCACATTCACGTTTATAGCGTTATTTTACAAATAAACAATCGTTAAGTTCGTTATTCGGAACTATGTAAGGCAAGTCGGGCTTTCGGGCTTCTATGGAAGTACCGCCACTGCTGTAAATAATGATGATTTTTATATTAACCTCTCAGTTTCACCCACGACAATTTAAATTGTATGGTAAAAAGTAGTCTATGTGTTAATTCAGGGTGTTGAGTGCTTTGCACACCAACCTTCATCAAAATCAATGCCGGCTGCATCGATTTTGAACCTAAACCTAAATATAAAGAAGAAACAAATAAACTTTTGTTTTTAAAATATTGATATGTTGGAAGTCATGACTCCATTGACAAAATGATCCGCAGGTGACATAACTCTCACCCGAGCAAAAGTTTGAACTTTTTCTACCAAGCAGCAATCCCAAATAGCTCTGTAGTGATACTAGAGACCGTTAAAATTGCGGTCAATGCATTCAATTGGTGTGTTAACCCAAAATCCTCTCACTAATATAAAGTTGGGTAACATATTTTAATGATTGCAAATACAACACTTGAAAAGTGACGTCGGGTTATATTGTGAGGCAATGTAAATAATTCGAAATACAAAATACAAACAGTGGCCTCGAGGTTTAGGCACGCGGTCGAGAATCTCGGCGGTCGCGGGTTTGAATCCCAGGCACACACCTCTAACTATTCGAAGTTATGTGTGTATTCAAATTGAATTATCAATTGCTCTAGCGATGAAGGAAAACATCGTGATGAAACCTGCACACCTAAAAGTTCTTAGGAATTTCTTAGGTGTGTAATCCGCCAACCCGCACTAGGCCAGCGTGGTGGACGATGGCCTAAACCCTCACAATGGTAGTAGAGACCCGTGTCCAGCAGTGGGACGTATATGGATTGATGATGATGATGATGATGATGATGATGATGACATAGATATTAATATCTACGAACATTCGTTCTTCATGACATGATCGACTAATCAGACAGTTTAACTAACATACCGTGCACCTTAACGAAGGGAAACTATAACCTGATACGTACGTATACTCAGAATATGAATATGTAAATACCACTACCCTCCAAGCTATGAACTTTGAAGCTCTCTCCAATCACATATGGAATGGCAAAATCAAATGTTTTATTGTTCTTTGACGCATGCGCGCAAAACAGCCATATAAATGATTCGTGCGAGCGTATCGCTTCGCAAACAGAATTAATTCGTACATGGAAAGCAGCTTCCTAGGTGTATTGGCCGACATACTTATGCATGCTGTATAATTCGGTACTTGAATCGTGAATACGTTCACCGAAGCACATGTCATGGTCATCGGACTTACATTTTTCTAAGTCCGCTTTACAGCTGTTGCTTCATCAAGTGCGAAGATTCTCGCACTGGCAGCAATGATAAATATAAATGCTGTGTATTTTATAACAAACATCGTACATAATGTCACGATTGTATTCTATATGGGAAGGTAGAAACTACATATCTAAATTGTGTTGGTTCTTCATCTTTTAGCAGAAGTGTTTGTAAGCGTGGTCTCCAAATGTCTAATATTTTTCACTCCTCCTTATTTTCCCTTTTGTATAGACATCCAAGTAATCAAATTAATTATATATTTCGGAACATAGCATTCAAATAATGTGTTAGCGACCATATTTCATCCTTTTTTATAAAAATACATGAAAAAGTGATTTACTGCACCCGGTCGTAAGGACGATGTTGTTAAAACAGAGCATGTCTCTCATGTCAATCTGTTGAAATGCTTCTTTGTGCTTTATTTAAAGAAACAATGTTAATAGGAGAGATAAATAGAAATAAAAAACACAGCAACAAATAACTCATTTACATAAACACTTTTCAAACAAGTTACTTAAACTTTTATAAAGTTAACAAACATTTGTCATTTATTTAAATGAAAAATAAACATAAACACTAATGCATTTGGGTAACGTCTCCATTAGCCTACTTTTTTTTCTATGAATACATCTAACACGCAAGACAAAGCCTTGGCTCATTGTAATAAGGTTCATAATGCTAAAACAACTTTGACGCTTCCTTTCACACCTGAGTTTTCCTGATTCACCAGTCACACTGGATTCCAATGTCTTTCGTCCTTTTTCCACACATGTGCCACTGCCGATACATCGGTCTTTCTCTTTTAGCCTCCATATGCCTTCCTCGATTTCCTCAAAGCCGTAAGGTAATGTCAAGGCTCTAATCAAAAGTACATTAAGATGCCAGCAAAGCAAGAAAGTTAACGACAGTTATGTAAAAGCTTTAACCTTTATTTGACAAATCATTAAACTAAACCGTAATCTTATATAAGACTTTGCAGATCAAATACATAATATATTTTATAACTCTAAATGGCATATAAGATTATTTTTAAAAACACAAATTCAATCCCAGTCTAAACCAAAAAGCACGCTAGACTATTGGTTATTATTATATAATTATTTATAATATTATTAGTCCTATATTTCTTAAATATATTTTTAAGCAATATGCGAAAATTTACATATTTCCATACAGATTTATCATCTCAGTACTCTTAGAAGAGTATCGTACCGTACATTAATGCCCGTTTATACAGATCGTAGATAAATTCAACATAATGTCATAATATAATCACCAAAACTTTCAAACATTCGCGTTTTAATTAAAACCTGTTTACAGTGTTACGTCAAATCGAGATAAACAATAAAATAATTTATCATATAAATACATCAAATGAGAAACGAAATGATAAGCATCATTGCAGCCTGTAGGGGCGCACCTGTGACACAGATGCGATGTGACCTGGAGAGAAAATTGCGACCACAACGCAGAAAATTGTTGGCGTGTCGATAAGTGATTGATTATTATGGTTATAAATGCCGATAGTACCTCTCTATAGGTCATAACAATTATTAAGGTGGTTTAGGCCGAGAACAAAAATATTTTTTTTTCTACTTTTAAATATTGAACTTAATTATTTTGGGTGTAGGATTTCTTGGAAAGTATATATTACAGCATAGTAACTCCTTTGTAATTCTCAAAATTAAAAAGCATTAGCATATTTTCATTAGGAATATACTTCAAAAAAAGTAAAAAGTAAAAGTATACCAGGAACGCTAAAAAATAGAATCTTATTAAATATTGCCAGACAGAGTGGAAACGCTCATGCTACAACCACCATGAGAACCGGAAACACAAGTGAACGCTGTACTTTTCCGTAAATGCGGAATGGTAGTGACATTTTAAACCCTTTCTACGGGACTGGTTCAAATGCCTTACTAATCATTCACATCGTGTTGCGAGTATCGTCGATCTCATTCAAAGCAAAGACCTTGGCTTACTGAAGTTATATTAATGGTAATGTTCTGTACTGCTTGGACAATAAAACAATATAAAGTGCAGGATCAGACTACCAGGACTTGCTTTGTAATGTTGACAGGGTGTGAGTTATATTCAATTACACTAAGAAATACCTAAAGTAGACTCGAGACTTAAACTTATAAGCTAAAGCATTAAGGCCACCACTTGATTTACAAATATTTGCGATTAACTAAATGGTAAGCGCTGACGACATTCAAGTTAAACAAGCGTAACTAGGTGTGACTTCAAAGAGAACTCGAACGCACGCACCAAACTCATCTGCGAATTAAGAAACTTCTCACGACACACAAGACCGTAATGTTTTGCCATTTCGTGACAATAAAAGAGAAAGGGGCGAGGAAAAAGTGCTCGATTCAGTTGAATAAACAACTTGTTTGTAAACTCTACAAATTACGCGTGGGCGTGGTATTCAAAAAAGGTTTAAGAAGCAAATAGGGCAAATGCAAAAATGAAAAATTGAAACGAAATTAACAAATATTTTTTTCAACGAATTTATATTCAATGTGTATAATAGTGCTTAACCTATCCACTCGTCTTGGGATAATAGCGAATTGAGGATAAATGTTTAATAAACGGCAAAACTGTTATAAAACAACGAGTTGTCACGCAGTCACGGTTATTTAGCCGCATGTAATTTATTAGAAAAAATTGCAATTCTCATGACTAGCATCGGGCAAAACGAGTATTTCCGTTAGTATATTATGAAATCATATAGCATACGGTTAGGAACCTACTTAACTGTCCATTAAAAGCCATTAAGATAACTGCTTTTCGCGTAATCATTAGGATTATTGTTTCTTCATTGACATCAATTTTACTTTTAAAACCTAATCCAATATAGGTACTCGTGGCAGAAATAATAATTTTAACAAATATCTCCTTTTCTAGCAGGACGTCCAGATAAATCTTGCCGAAACTAAAATGTTTTGAATGTCAATGGTACAAAACGTCGTTTAATTATTTTTTTTTATGTAAGCACTCAAAACACATTTGACTGCACTGAAACACACCTAAAGATAAGCGTACATTTCTTAAGGACAAGATTTCCGTTGATGTTTTAGTGTTAGATACGGATCGCTTATGCAAAGCCATTTTCTAATTCGAACAGCAACATTCTACGTTATTATATAATTAAATTAATATTCCTGGCGTGTAAATATATTATTACCAAAGGTTATGTAACATCACCTATCACAATCACGATCCAAAAACGCAAGTGTCAATAGAAAATGAGAGTGTGTACCATAATTTTGGGTTACGCCACAAAACGTACGCGCAGTGGCTAACTAACCATTCAGTCAAACAAACATAAGCCGACGATCTTCAGCTTTCTCCAACACGGAATCGATCATTTGCGTCGTCTATGGAACCTAACACCTGGAGACTATCAAACCTGATTGTACGAAATTCAACCTTGAACGGTAGATACAAGGATTTGTATTGATTGTAAATGTCCGCCTGGTGATACAGACGATCTAAAGTGCACGTAGGCCATTGGAAACGAAGCCAATGTTCCACTTGCCGCTGTGGATGTTCCAAATAAAGTTTGCAATAAAATCAATGGTGAATTAATTAATATATTTAATAGTCCCGACACGGTTGTGACGTGACTTGACGCACGTTTGCCTTTTTACACTAGGTACCAGAGGAAGTTTCGAGTAATAACTTTACTTTTAAATACGGTAGGCCTCCCCACGATAGCAGTGGACGGCGATAGGCTGAGTTATTATTATTATTATTAGATACGGTACTTGACTCATCGGACCTTAGTGATAAGACAAAACTTAAATTACCCTAAATAATTTCTCATTAATGGATAAAATTACAAATCATTAATAGGCCATGAAAAAATTGCTAAAATTTAATCCATCTATAAATGTATTATAGGGTTATAAAATACTTATTTTAGAAACCAACTTATGTTATTTGGGAATATCAATTATAAAAAACCCACCCTACAAGCGATACGCTAGTAAAAATTAATCATACGAAAAAGCAAATTGTTTTTAAAATCCGGTCCTCTTACCAGAAAATATTTAGCACGTTTATAGCGATAAATTGCTCATAGAATAGACCATCATTAAAATCTTTACTTGCGCGAGTGACATCATTAGTGATTTTCATATACCTATTATTATGCACACATGCACTGTTTAGTGTCATAATGATGTAAGCATCAAATTTATGATACAACAATGTACAGGACTTACACAATTCAGAACGCCTATGCTTGTGAATAAAGATGTTAATACATTATTCAAGTATTGTGTTGTTAAAGGATCAACTCAGAATTGGCTATGACATAAGTATTGTTTTAAAAAATATTTGCGTATACGGAATTGTTACGTACTTACATAAACTGCATTTCGTGGAGAAAAAGTCCTTACTACTTCATGTACGATATGCATTTACCTGGAAAATAAAAAAATACATACAGATATACATTGCCAAAACTAAAAACATCAATAAAATAAGTGTCCTATATTATGAAGATTTGCTACCATGGAATATTTACATCAAAATAGACACTTATGGAAGATACTGCCTCATGGTACCTGCGGCGTAAAGAGCAAGTGAGCGGCTCTCTTCAGGTACCATTCTGAGGCAAAGTATATTTGGGTAGGGAGATATACTTAGAATTAGGACTCTTAAAGCTTAACCTAAAGCGGAAAAAACTTAAAGTTAGGAAATACGCCTTCACCTCTTCCTTCGGAGTTTCAGGCAGGGGTATTTTTCGTGTGTTATGTAAAGAATATAAAGGTGCAGAAACAATTCTCATATGCCAAAACAAAAAATTAAAATTTATGTCAAAACAAGTTTTTTATTTTTCAATATCCGGCTAGAAATTTCGCACCTCTGCTGTCAAATATGATAATATTATAGGTATTACAATAAGCTGTGACTCGCTTAGTCTAGGTGACGACAAACTGTGAAATGCTAAATAAAATGTTTTTACGGGCACGATATAGAAGATACTTCTTGTTACCATGATTACAATGGCTAAAATAACCAGCTATAACCCGTAGACTCGCAACGACATTCACTTAAGCCACGTGTGTAGAATAAAAAAAATCATTGGACACATGAATCCAATACATTACGTATCTTGCAAGCATATTAGCACGCATCACGAAATGTTGAATATAAACAGTCCTTAACCAAGACTGTGCGTTGAAGAACAAATTCGTTAAATTCAGAATACCAGCAGCTTTGTTATCAACACGGATGGACTCAACATGAATTTTAAGCACTAGAATAATTTAATAGACGGTTTTGATTCGTACGAAATTATGCTACAAGAATATAAGTATTTATATATAGACTTGTTTTCTTTCTTTACTCTATCTTTTCTCTGATTAACTTTGTTGCAGGATCATAACAAATTAGGTTGCTTTAGATTCGCTGCGCTTTAGTTCTCGGCGTCAATACTGTGCGTGCCGCTGTTGATCCTGGAGCACAGGAGTTACAGTTACGGATCGGTGGTGAGATAGGGCTATATAATATATAGGATATACAAGTGTCAGTAAATACATATAAATACTATTAACTACGGGTTTATATTAGTTTTAAATATTTCTTTCATAATATTGCATGCTACAAAACAAACAAAAATCACACATAAATTACAACAATCTTCTTACAAAACATGATTGCTAAACGCCAATGGCTGTTTATTCGACGTATAAACGCGCCTATGCAAACCTATTTTACATTCTACTATTACGTTATGTTATTTCAAGCAATACTGCCAAATAAATAATGTCAACATTGCTTTGTACGCCAGTAGCATCGCGTAATAGGCTCAAACCCAGGTCACTACTGATCTAGAATTGCAAGTCATCATCATGAGCCCGTGGAACTGAGAGGAATTAGGCCTTACTTCACCAAGCTGGCCTAGTGCGAGTTGACGAATACCATGCCTTAGAAATTTCTAAGAACTTTTAGCTGTGGAGGTTTTCTTACGATGTTGTATTTCATCGTTATAGTAAGTGATTTTTCATTACGAATACACACATTACTTCGAAAAGTCGAGGTTGACTTGACCGCGCCTAAATCTCGAGGCTATTACAACTTCATCGCGAATTGTGAGTTATGAAATTAAGTGATTGCATTATTAGCTTATAAAAAAGTTTATCATACTTCGTCTAGAGCACAAGATATTTGCAGTTAGATATTTTTAGCTAGCCTTGGTAAAACCCGTTAATGTTGTAAAACTAATGGTTACGGAGTAGTTTAAGTCGGCTGAATGGTGTAAGGACAATTTACGCCGGCGATCTAGGCCAGCATAAGACCTACGCCAAAGCCAAAGTTTATACATCGCGTAAGATGTTAGTACACTATAACCTCGACATATCCTTTTTTATCATTTCTAACATATGCTGGGGCAATTGAGACAGAAATTTTGTCATAGAATCCAAAAACAAACTCGCTCTTTGAAAATTCCATTAAATAAATAATAAAAAAAGTTTTTTTTTTAATTTATCCAAATATATGACAAGATGTTTAATGTTAAGTTGTTGTTGTAAGATTTTATTGTTACGGCGATAAAAACATCTATAATGAGTAGCCTAAGTGAAATGATGCCACTTGAAAATTCAATTTGACGCACTGCAAACAAAAGAGGCGTCTTGCTCTGATAAGTTTAGAATGTCAGAATTCCACTTGCACCCAATACGAAACCATTATTATGACAACGAATTAATTGATGCGTTAATAATAATTATTTTAATCACATTAAAATTTGCACGTTTTATTTTTACACAGCAGTAAAAAAGAGGACTTGTTAAAAGCAATCTTATACTAATATCTCTTAGTCAAAGATTAAAACTACACAGAAAACTTATAGAACCAAGAGTACTAGAAACTTTAACTTTATAGCTAATCATATTTTTTATATAGACATTTGTCATTTAGCCACACAATAATGCTAAAAAGAACATTAACATTCAAATAACATACCGGCGTTGGATATTTTACCACGTTTAATTGTCGATTACGTTGCACTCTCAAATATGTGTGTAGAAATTCATTATGAAATTATTACGCATTTTTGCAATACATAACAGGGAATTAACACTACAGGTTTCTGGTTAACACTGTCTAGCTTACGTGAATGTCTTACTTCAGCTTGTTAAGTAGTTCCCCTCTAGTTACTTAAGTTACAACATAGGAGGTTAATGAAACATTAATCTATGCCTACATACCTATATAACCTGACGCCTATCGCGTAGGCAAAAGTATTATTTTTGCACCCTCATTTCGCCAGTTGTGGTTTCTCGTCCCTTGTACTTGTACAACGTAACTGAGCAGGGCTACATTTGCGAGTCAACAAAACAGAATAAAGCATAAAATCCAAATTGACATGACTTTTGCAAAAAGGCACTTAATTACTCACACATGATCCGTGAAAAGCTTTTTAAAATACCGAAACGAATGTAAAACAAATAATTGTACAAAAGGTTTTGCGGCCACGCGAAACGTGTCGACAATGAAAGTAGTATTTATTCAAAGAATTATGTTATTACTTAAATAAATATTTACGTTCATCCTTCAGTAATATATTTTATGACTTGTGACTTCACGTTCGATTGCAAGTATAGGGCAGTGTTGGACCTGCATCCACAAGATGTTTGAATGATTTGGAAAAAGCCGCAGGTCGTCATATTTATGTGGACGTGGAAAGGTGTTGCAACCTTATTGAAACACGAAAATTTAGACTAAAAACTCGTAATAATTGTTCATTGATACTATTGTATAGGACCACAAAATAAACAAAAATCTAAACTATAGCAGGCAGTAAAATTGTTCTGAAACAAAACTAAAAACACTGAACATGTCCACCGTTGTGGTTAAAGAGGTTTTTTGTGTTGCTAATTCGTTTTGTAACGGTCTTACAAGTAATTTGACAAGGCGAAGGTTGGCCATATTGTGTCCGTCTTTGGAAGCTAACACGACCTGTCACGGTAGGCTATTCACTGGACCAAAGTAATAAGCAAAGGTCAAAACTTACAAAGAATTATGTGTATTGATGTAACATTTGTTATCAGTGAACTAAAATTTGTTGCATTAAAAGTGTTGTTCCCTTAAAACAACAATTTTTATTGTTGACTGATAACAACAGTTGTCACCTGAAAACACATGAAAGGAAATTCATTGTTTATTTTTTTAATTTCATTCAGTTCATGAGGTACAACGCAAATACGTCAAGAAATAAATAAATACACCTAACAGTCACATACATAGCTCTGACTCCACACTAGGTTCCAAGACCTGTGTCGTGGGTATCAAACACTACGAGAGACTTTTTCGGTCTCACAAACACCCAGACACGAAACAAATATTTGTGGTTCACACAAACATTTGTCTCGGTGCGGAGATCAAGCCCGCGGCCTCTCGTTTCGCAAGCTGGTATCTAGCCAACTGCGCTACGGGGGCTGTATCAATGATATCAATTAGTTTCATGTATGTATTTTATTAACACATATAAATACTTTGCATTTTTAAGACCTTTTCAACTTATCTAGCTTGAGACTAAAATAATTATGTAGTTTTTGTTAATGAAGACAAAAAATATATTATAACCGAACGGTGAAAGATTATCAACGCCTGTTTTGCAACTTTCGTTTTACATAACACGCAACTCTTTTATTAATTTAAACGACTTCTGTTTCCTTTAAGATACTGATTAGACTGATAACATTCAATAATCGTTATTTTAAATAATTTTTAAATTTGTGGTGAACGTATTATATTTTTGACGAAATGATCAAATTGATCCTATTTTATTCATTTTAAAATGAGGATAACAGTCACAGTGTTTAGTTTGTAAACAAAATTTACAATTTTCGGCATAATTTTCTGGTGAGCCAGTGTAACGCTGCGTACTACTTATTTACAGGATTTTTGTAAAGGAATTATACTGCAATAGATGAAATGACAGTCACAACCTAATTTTGATAAATTTTGCGTTTTCCCAATTGTTTATTCACCTAAACTTAGAAAACATATTAGGAAGTAATTTCAATTTCTTTATCGATTAAAATATCATGACCACTTTATAAACATGTCTACATCGAGGCAACCAGGTTATAGGTCTATGAACTAACAGTCAGTAGCCAGCGCGAAGGACTATACATAGACAATGACTGCTCTAATATTGAAAATAATTGCCAATAAAGTAACTAGGAATTGATTATTAAGGGAAGTTTCACACGTTAATTGTTTATATTCCATTCCTGTACATGTATCCATATGTAGTAAATTAGCCATTCAGCCAATAAGATTTTCGTTACGGCATTTAAAAATTAACGAATATATCAATTACAAAACCATTAACACACATGCAATCGATATAGGGAAATAATCAGAAATATGCCAATCACTGAAAGCATTAAATCTCTGCACCAATTGAAATGAAATGAAATGATGATGAATTTTGTGATACAATAATCTTTAATTACACACATAAAGCAACATTTCTAAAGTCAAAGTGACAGAACATCAGCTGTTCAACACGAGCAATTAACACGTGTTTCATACGGTCTTAACACGTACGAGAGTGAAATCTGGCGTGAACAATTTTTGTAAACATTTACGATTGGACACAATCCATTGCCACGCCAGTTAGTAAAACCCACAATGTTAATTAAACCGAGTGGTCTTTGAAAACAAAACGGGAGAGGAAATCGAAGAGACGAAGCGACAGTGGTGGGAGTACAATTAGGCGGTTTTAAATTGCCGGTGAAAGTTTATTTCAATAAAAAGATTTGATGGTTATATTGCAGGAAACCGCAATGAATAAGAAAACAACCTTAGAATGTAATAGTATGATTCTTTGTACACAACACTTTCAAATCGTCTTAACTTCCAAACAGGAAGAACTAAAACGTTAACCGCAGTATGGGCATGAAAGAAGGATTTTATTGATTCAATTTGACTATAAATATGCACCTCTTTCTAGAAACAACGGCACACAGGGCATTTTTAAAACCTGTTGAAATTTCTCCACACGTCATTTCGGCCACTTCCATGTTGAGCGCCTTGTTCCACTGACATACAATTATAGCGGCCTTTAGAATCGTTTTTTTTTTTATATTAGCGACATATATAACTCCATTATTAACTCGCCTTACAGCTATAATCTTTATTGTTAACGGTACCAAGGCCAAGGTCAACGAACTTTGTACCGTTTACATATTATGCCAATAGATGGCATTGCATGTTTGTTACTAGGTACGGTGTAATGAAAACATGTTGTTTAGCACCATAATTTTCTTGAATGCAGTGAGTTGGCCAATCTTTATAAGGTGCTTTTACCTGGAGCAATTAGTAGTGGCATGATCTGTGATATGAACTGTTAGGACATTCGAGTAAATCTTAACTTCGCAGATTAAAAAGATAAATAAAAAGTAACTTTATAGATTATTTAAGAATAGTTTTAAATTTGTATTTTTTCTCTATTTCAGAAATCAAAACAGAAGAGAGCGCGCTCGCGCGACTAACCATGGGTCAAGAGCAGTCATACACACACGCTAACGTCCAAGTGAGGCGGTACAAGGACAAATACGACGATCCCATACAGTACAGGAGCTCCATCGACTATAGAAAAAACGACTACGAAGACAAAGACTACGAATACAAACGAAACAGGGCGAGGAGAAGCGCCGACAGTTTCAATAGCGACAAGTCATCCACTGAGAGCAGTGGATACAGAAGCGGATCAAGCGCTTACGAATGCCGCTCCGACAGATCGTCATCCACGAGTGGATATTACTGCACATCACTATATAAAAACGATCACTACAAAGACATCAACAAAGAGTTATACAAACCAGTCAAAATTCCTAAAGAGAAACGCTATAAGTTGCAACTCTTCGAAGTTCAGAAAGACGAACTCAAGAGCGCGAGACTCAAGAGTTATCTGAGCGACACCGAGAAGACGAAATCGAAGGCAGGACCGACGCCAAAGAAATCTGGCATAAGGAACTACACGCCTAAGATTCTGTCAGAGGAGGAACAGAAAAAGAAATTAGATTGGATATAAGAGAACTAAGACTAGTAGTATAAGTTGTAAATATTAGTGTAGTAGTAGATGTTTTGCAATAAAAATGGAGGCGGCAGGAGCATTAGCGAGTTTGGCACCGTCGCCCATCACTGTATTGGGTCTGATACCACTCCTAGCATTAGGGATCACGTACTTCAGATACCAACAATTCGACCCGGAGTCTTATGTAACGGACGTCAATGCTGTAAGTTGCGGTTTCTTTTATTACATTGTTACTAAATATTTATCCAAATAACATTTTTAGTTAAGAAAATAAATTAATAGCTGCTCACTTAAACATAAAACTTAAATAAGTTATATTTAGATTATTCATAGACTCTACTTTGATTTTAATGTAATGAAACCTGTAGAAAAACGTTTAATTTTCAGTTTTATTTACTGCACATTAATATAATTACGTAAATTAAAAAAATAAAATCTAACTTTCTTCAAGAATACATAAAGTACTGCTACTCTATGATATTAACATAAGACTGTTTGCGATTTCAGGTGATGCCGATCTACGATTTTGTGATAGTCGGCGGCGGTTCAGCGGGCGCCGTGGTCGCATCGCGACTTTCTGAAATCGGCAACTGGACAGTTCTTCTTCTGGAGGCCGGTCAAGACGAAACTGAAATCTCCGACATACCAGCCCTAGCAGGCTACACTCAGCTCTCTGACATGGACTGGAAGTACCAAACGACACCGTCAAACAACCGCTCCTATTGCCTTGCAATGAACGGCGACCGTTGCAACTGGCCCAGAGGCAAGGTACTCGGCGGCTGCAGCGTCCTCAATGCAATGGTCTACGTGAGAGGCAACCGCAACGATTACGATCTGTGGGAAGCACTTGGAAACCCTGGCTGGTCGTACGATCAAGTGCTGCCATATTTTTTAAAGTCAGAAGACAATCGCAACCCGTATTTGGTTAACACTCCGTACCACGCAGCCGGCGGATATTTAACGGTGCAGGAAGCACCGTGGCGAACCCCGTTATCTGTTACCTTCTTAAAAGGTGGAATGGAATTAGGCTACGAAAATCGTGATATAAATGGGAAAGAACAAACTGGCTTCATGTTGACACAAGCGACGATGAGACGCGGCAGTCGTTGCAGCACTGCTAAAGCTTTCCTAAGACCTGTACGCCATAGAGACAATTTACATGTCGCGTTGGGCGCTCAAGTCACAAGAATATTGATAAATCCAGTCAAGAAACAAGCTTACGGAGTGGAATTCATCCGCAATGGGCAGAAACAAAAAGTGAGAATCAAGCGTGAAGTTGTTATGTCAGCGGGTGCATTGTCCTCGCCTAAACTGATGATGCTGAGCGGCATTGGGCCGGCAGATCACTTAAAGGAACACGGAATACCTTTAATAGCTAATCTTAAAGTCGGTCACAACCTGCAAGATCACGTTGGATTAGGTGGTTTGACATTCGTCGTTAACAAACCTGTCACGTTTAAGAAGGACCGTTTTCAAACGTTTTCTGTTGCCATGAACTACATTCTTTACGAGAAAGGTCCGATGACAACACAGGGCGTTGAGGGACTAGCTTTTGTCAATACAAAGTACGCACCATCATCAGGAAAGTGGCCTGACATACAGTTCCATTTCGCTCCAAGTTCAGTGAACTCTGACGGAGGAGAGCAAATACGCAGAATTTTGAATCTTCGCGACAGAGTCTATAATACCGTGTACAAACCGATAGAAAACGCTGAAACGTGGACAATCCTTCCCCTGCTGTTACGACCGAAGAGTTCAGGATGGGTTAAATTACGCAGTAAAAATCCTTTCCATCCGCCTTCAATAGAGCCAAACTATTTCGCATACAAAGAAGACATAAAAGTGCTGACTGAAGGGATCAAAATTGCCATGGCTTTATCGAACACAACAGCTTTCCAAAGGTACGGCTCGAAGCCTCACAACATTCCTTTGCCGGGCTGCCAACATCACGTACTGTTCAGCGACGAATACTGGGAGTGTAGCTTGAAGCATTTCACTTTTACCATTTACCATCCGACTGGCACTTGTAAGATGGGTCCGAAACACGACCAAGACGCGGTCGTCGACCCGAGGCTGCGGGTACACGGCGTGGCCAATCTGAGAGTGGTGGACGCCAGTGTTATGCCCACTATAATCAGTGGAAATCCTAACGCTCCTGTCATAATGATAGCGGAGAAAGCATCCGACATGATTAAAGAAGATTGGCTTGTGTTATGACAGTGTTGAAGTGTGAAAGACACGACTGTTTGTAAAAGTACTATTATATATATTACGCTAGTGTAACGTGGTGTGACTAATATTATTTAAATAAGTGTGTACATACTTAAAGGTTAGTGCTTATCGCAAGTCTAAAAAGTTGTTGATATATTTTGTATGAGGAAAGGATTAAAAATATTTGAAATATTAAGTTACTGTTGTTTTATTACGTATACGTAACACTCCTGCAAGAGAAATGATGTATGAAAAAAATACAGCGACATCTGTTACCAAGTAGCCGCACTTCGTGGTTTACGTACTACTTTTTTATTATAATATTATTTCTAATGTTCAATAGATGGCGTTGAATAAAAATTATAATATTTTTTTTAAATACTTTTTTGTCATAATAAATTATTATTTTTAAAATCGATAGCAAGTATGGTACTGCCCCAATTACAAATCAACCTTCGTGACACATTAAATGTCGTCAGTGGATATGGTTTAGGCGGCTGTAAGAATGAAGGGCCATCGTCCCGATCATTCAGAATTACATTAAATACTTAGTTCAAATCGCCGTCAAAATTACCTAGGTGATTTCGAGATTAGGAAGGGTTAAGTAATTCATTTTCATTCATACTGCATCATTTTTACAAACTAAATTAACAAGGACAAGTAACCTCTCAATATACTAAAGTCACACCCTGGGTAAAATAATATTAATTTCTTCACCTATGCGTGCTACGTTAAATTTATAGGCATGATTATATTACGATTGTTGTATTCCCAGTCAAACAAGTTTCACTATTTGTTATTCCACGAATGTAATCAATTACCCTCTAATTGGATAATGGAATAGTTTTCATAATGGTAAGTAATATCTAATTATCTAAAATTGGCTTTAACTAAAGACATAATTGCTTTGAGAGTAATAATATCTGTGAAGCATTTGGCAAGATCCGTGTATACTCGTATGAAACGTGTGGGTATCGTATCCATTCTGACACCGAGATAAATGTTTATACGATCCACAAATTTTGTTTCAAGCCTGGTGTTAGTCGCATCCAAGGAATCTCTCGTGGATTCTACTATCCACGACGGAAGACTTGTATCTCAATGTGAAATCGGGGCTGTATAAATAAGTGACTGTTGGGTGTATTTATTTATATTCTTATTTGGTTTCCTATAAACTACGCGATTAGACCTTCTCTCCGAAGCAATACTACGAGTTATGAGATTACTCATTGCAGCTTGAAACTTTTATTATGAACTATGTTTTGTGAATTTAATATTATGTTTCACATTACCAATAAAGATAAATTAGCTTATATTAAAAAAGAAAAAAAGAAATACCGTCAACAAAAAAATAGATTCGAAATAATAACAGACATCAGATTACACGTAACGCAGTTCAGTGGTCGAACTAACGTGTCAGAGTTATGTGACGTACACATCCGACCTGCATATGCTTCAATTAATATAAAGGACAGAGTGTGTTGGGCCAAGAACGTGAAGTAAGGCCAGTGCTAGACTAGTAAGTCAAGGTAGAGGCTAAAGGTATACAAACATAACTTATTTAGGAGATGATTGATAGCGGTAAAGCAGTGATGGCCTCGAGGTTTAGGCGCGCGGTCAAGAATCTCGGCGGTCGCGGGTTCAAACCCCAGGCACACACCTCTGACTTTTCGAAAGTTATGTGTGTATTCAAATTGAATTATCACTTGCTTTAACGGCGGAGGAAAACATCATGACCTGCACACCTAAAAGTTCTTAGGAATTTCTTAGGTGTGTAGTCCGCCAACCCGCACTATGCCAGCGTGGCGGACTATGGCCTAAACCCTCTCAATGGTAGAGGAGACCCGTGCTCAGCAGTGGGCGTATATGGGTTGATGAAGAAGCTATCTCGCTTTTCTAGATATACAATTCCTGAATATAATAATAGAGCAATGCTGTAAAACTAACACTGAAGATTTTACATTGTTGTTATTAGTTCAATTTAATTTTTTATTGACTCTTCATGTTGGTATAATTTCGGAGAATGCTATGCACACCTTCGGTGAACCTCACCTTACCTTGACCATTATACAAAGCTAAAAAAAAGTCATACATACCAAACCCCAAAACTAGTAATTGCGTTTTGCCCTTAACCTTTTCTATGTTGAGATGCTTTGTATTTGAATCCGCAATTCTCATTAATTTAGTTAAGTTAATTTAATATAAGAAGTAATAATTATGGTTATTATTTGAAACGCGTCACACTTGAGACCTCGTTGCAGCCCTATGAATGCAATCGTTAACACAAATCAGAAACCGTATAGGTAACACGAGTGTTAGTTTCATACTAACTGCAACTACAAACAATGCCAGCACAACTAGGCTTAACCAGACTTTATAATTAGGTCTCTTAAAAAAGGTAATATATCTGAGTTATTAAGGCGTTTTATTTTGGACATGAAATGAAAAAGCTTCTTAGCATTAGCAGTGGGTTTTTCGAGTTAATTAAACATCTAAATACAAACTTTCTCCTTATAATATTAATAATACTAATTTTTGAACTGTTGGCGTTCTTCATTTCCCGCTGCATTTGTCCTAACATTAAATAAAGGAACACATTACCTTGAGAAATGGACTTGAAATTTTTCACCAAGATCTCGCCAAGTTTTGGCCAAACAGAATTCTGAATAGCGAGAGATTTAAATTTTTCTTCGCCTAACAAATCATACCGGCTTGCTAAGTGAGATTCTTCTTCATATCAATGATCTGGCTAGTTCGTTTTACATCAGAAATATTCACCGTTCTCAAGATAGTATGATTCAAGATCTTTAATACGTTCCTTTGGTAAGTAAATTTTCATTTTCTACAAGAAGTTTGGAACTATTCCTGATAAACAGCAATAGGCTCGCTCACTATCCGTTGGTCTAGAAGGATGTGTACCAACCGTATTTGAATCTACGTTTCAAGCGTAACACATGCGAAAGAACAATACTCGCATCACGTACGCCAACTTGTCTTACGTAACTCTAGGTAAAGATATTCGCAGCGCATCGTCAATACACATAACTGGTTCCCAACGCTCCTGCGATATACTTATCGCTACAAAGAGTTCATTATGAAATTGTCGACGACTCAACCGAACTGTTTAATATAGACAAGCATTGTTGAACCGTGATAGACAGTTAAATAATTCCATGACAAAAAAAAAAATTAATCAGCATATCGATTGGGCGAAATTTATTTTCCGTCGTTTAGTTGATTATAATGTAACGTTTGCAATTTTCATTTTTAGAATAGATACACTTTTTTTATTTAACAAAATAGAAATCTCGTTGCGAAAGTATTTCTTAATTATTTCAAATATGTAAATATTACAACAGCGCATTTTGCATATTTCAAATACTAAATTGTTAAAGCCAACATTCGTTTCGTGACGTAACAAAAATGTACAGCTGACTGATGATAAATAAAGACGAATACATACATAATTACTTTGCTTAGATTTTGAATACAGAACGATTATCTTATAACCTGGATTTTTGTAATCTTCAGCGCTGGCTTTTATCGTCAGTGATTTTTTAATTAATAATTTAAATGTCGGCCGTTGTGATATTGCGTTATCGCCAGTTACGTGATTTACACACGCCGTCCATATTTCCGCCACCGGTCGCCACACTCACTACAAAGGATCTCATTACATCGTGTTGCCAGCTCTTTCATCACTTATGACTTTAAGTTGGTGGTGGTTGAACGTTTTCATTGATAAGTCATCGTCATATATATCCGCAGAATTATATCCATTTAGGGGATAGACTATAAAATATCCTTTGCCATGTATGACAGGACGGTTATGTTGGGTAGGCTAATAAATTGCATTGCGCTTACCATCATTATTTTTTCGAATGTGCTCGCTATCACCTACAAATGTCAGTAGGTACTTAAATGTGATAAATAAACTTCCTGCCTATGATTTCTTTTTCTTTTCGTAATAATGGCACAGTTAACAAGGACAGCCATATCGTACCAATGGACACAGGTTTGCTGACCTATTCTTGAACGTTCATTTGCAGGTGTATTTGTAGTGATCAGCGTAAAGTAAGCCGGGTGAGTGGAAATATATTCACATCCAAAATAATATGTGTAATAAACAAACATTTGTCATAAAACGGATATCAGACTCGAGTTCCTTCATTTAATAAGTCGTCTCAATAATCTTCATAAAGAAAAACATGAACATAATTTTATCTTAGTCGCACAGGCGCCATGCTTTAACGTGTTCTCGTTATTTCAAATTGGCAACACCGCCGGAACTATCGTATAACTTACTACATAATAGTGTAAAAGTAGTTCTACACACCAGGAAATGGTCCTGTGTGGGTCATTTTCATTACATTTTACTTACTGTCATGGTCGTTAGGAAGTGATATAATATTTTTAAACATCTTTTCAGAAATATTTACGTAATGTTTTAAAACGGAGCAGAAGCATATATTCTAACTATAGTTTATCTTATTATGGCACTGATGCTTTATTGGTGTTTAATGGTAAACGTCTCAATGTAGTTTTGGGAGGATTATGACTATATGACTGTCTATTGTTAAAGGATGTACAGAAGAGCATACTGAAACCTAACTTTATGCCGAGTTCAAGACCTTACGCACGATGACCACATGGATGAATGCTTGCGATGAAGACGGATACGATCCTATGACCAGCAAGTTGGACCGCAGGCTGAAGTAACTAACAGTACCCTATAATTACTGACAACTTGTGTATTTTCTGTTTTCTGCGGGTTTAAGATGGTTGTTGATGTTGCATAGTAGAAGTCAAAGCCGTAAGTCACTATCAAAAACATAAAAAAGTGTACAATCGTAGCTCGTGGTATAATTAGAAGTCGGAAATGTATATTTTAGGATCAATTTAATTAGGTTTAAAGTAAAAAGCCTTGCAGTTCTCCGGTTCCATGTATCTTCGTGAAAGTCAATTACAATATAGACCATTTTCTCGTTTGCCTTCGACACTATGAAAATTAGCTTAGCGAAATTGAATTGAAGCGATTTAACTGTTTTTGACCGGCAACTGAAAAACTATATGCGAAATGTGAGTGCAGAAATGCACTTCTGCCTTTACCTTCGAAGAACACAGGCGTAATTGTAAATGGAATATGTGTATGTATGAAATATCAGTATCAACAGAGTGATTAAAACACAATGGAAGCGGAGTGGATAAACACGTCGCCGGGTCGGCACGTTATTAGGACTGCGCTGTGAGTGACGCAATCTTTCCCATTACCGCACGCGCGCGCTCAGCACTTTCCATTTCATCCAGAAACACAGCGCCACTTCCTGCCCGCTCGCCTCCAATGTACCGCCACGCGTTTAATATTTTACCTTCACTTTTAAAATGTCACAACTGATTCAAATCTCGCGTTAGTTTTTGCACGTCATTCAACACTACCTTTCGGATGTGGCGCGGATCGTGTACGAAATTATGTCGATCAACCAATTGATTCCCAAATTATATAATACGGTACTGCAAGTGATCTTAATATTAGTCATTAGGACAGACTTTTTGGTCTCCCCTACCCGCAGACACAAAAATAAATTTGTCAATCACAGTGATTGTAGTTACTTAATTAAAAAACCAAGATAAGTAGACTCAAACAGGTAGTGGCATAGCTAGCAGCTTACAGCTAGTGGCATAATTATAGCTTGATTATATTTAAAAAATAAAATAATTGGAAGTGACCAAAGATTATCGCAGAATTTTTTTTTACCCAGTTGAAACTGAAAGGGAACCATAAGAATAAACCAAAGCTCATTTAACTGGCATACTCTTTAGAATCTTTTTAGAAGAAATGTAAATGCTCTTACAATCTTATCAGAGATTTTGATGTTAAAATCATTTGTATCATGATGAGCAATACATAATTTTGTCTATTACGTACACCTTTATCGAAACGTAGGTAAAGATCTCATTTAAGAACGAATTGTGTTGTCATCATCTGACCGACTTCACTTTCGCATTCGACTTTAATAGACAAATAAAGTTACCCGAGCTGTAAATCTTTTGTCATCATTTGAAGTGCAAAAAATATTTTACAAGTTGGTGGCAGTGACTAGTGAACGACTATTTCAATCGTTGAGATCTTTATGCATTTGTCGAAATACGACTTATGATGAGTCAGCATTGGAATTTTAATAGGCACTTTCCTATTGCTGGAAGCAACCACATTTAAAAATAAGTAGGGGAAACGGTATAGTTATTGGCCAGTTAAGCGACCAGTTGGTAAAAAAACATAAATAAAAAATTATATCCTTACTGAAAATAAATAAAACTCACGACATTATGTTGCTTTGTTAATGTACTACAAAAGAAGGTACTTTATATAAACTTTCCTATACATGTTAAGAATAGTGTGAACTCAAAAATATTAAACTCAAAATCACAGTAATTGGCCATAACATAGTAGTTATAAAGAAAGTAAGTTATATTGCACCTTTAATATGGTTATAACGCATAAAAAACCATTTATTGTGAAGTATAAATCATTGACAAACTACATATTCATTTCAAAATATAGCGCCAAAAAAAAATGCAGTCTTAACATTATTTTTAATCGCTTAACTGAATTTCTCCCTCCGGCAAAACATTACACATCGGAAAACAAACAAACCACATACCTAGCGGAATTTCGATGAGACTTTATGACAGAGAAAATAAGTGTCGCCATTATAGAATTTTTAAATCTACTATTAGTATAGAATATTGCTAGTTTTTTGGTAGAAAAGTTGAAATGGCTAATAACTGTACAGGGGCCAATAACTATACTGTTTCCCCTATATAGGATTAAAGATACTTTTATAAGGGTATTATCTCTACATTGCCCAATGGTGTAAAAACTTATTTAGCTTTGTTGTGATTGAATCTTGGTGCAACGAAATATGGCAGTATACAGAGGCAACCACCCATATTTATTGTCTTATCATACACAAGCTACCTAAATAGGTCAAGATAATAGGATATATAAAATTAGAAGACTCCTATTTTATCCAAAAATTCTTCCTGCATGGTTTAGCTAAAGAAGGTTGGTTAAATGACCTATATAGGTATAGATAGCTATGTACTCATAACGTTTCCTTTGAGAGAACAGAATAAGTTCAAATGAAAAGTAGATTTTTTATAATTTTACGGGTTATATTTTTTTTGTTAGATTTAAATAACATTCGGTTGTAGGTGTCTCCCAAAATGCGACTGACAGTAAGAAAAAGAGATAATTAGAATAATGATTTTTTTTTTATAAATCAACTAGTGGATGTGCCCAGCTTTTCCCGGATGCAACTTCAAAAACAAAGTCTAAACCTTGATGCTATAGAATACTTCAAAGGAAAATGATTGTGAAAGGCGATTACTTCTTCTTAATGGACGTCTAATCAAAAAGAATGGCCTATGAAATTCAATCAGCATTTACATAAATAGCACATATTCTAACTTTAACACAAAAAACCTTAATAAAAACCATTTACGACTTCGTAATTTTAATCGATTAACAATTGTTTCGCAAGAGACAGCACATCCTTAAATAATTATTTCGTCATATAGAAGGATTCGGGTGAACTAATGTTCCGTTAAGTTTGCAACACAATGCTGTTGCGTGTTGGTGTAGATTTTCGTCACACGACGGGTTCGGCAGCATCGCGATGATCCATGCGACATGAGCTCGATCACGTCACCTTATCTTGAGTTTATTGAATAATACGTTCCCATTTTCGTAAGACTAATCGCAGAACTTATAGATTTAAAAGTATAATACTTAATCAATCATGAAAAATACATTTTGTGGGATTTGTATTGGGGGACCCTATGTTCGAATCCTAGGTGGGGCAAATTATTATTGATTTTTTTACGATCCATATATCATTAGCCACACTGAGCCTTAAAATAGACAATAGACTCCCCATTTATTATGTATAAGAAAAACTAAGTAGGCACAATATAGGTGGAACTCATTCCACTTAAAAAATGCGTTCAATCAATAATGAGAACCTCCCAAAGATCACATGCGCAATTTTCCGATGTCATGTAAGCTTCCTTAGTGTAAGTAGTGACATAACAACGATTGCATTACCGTTCTCGAAGCATTCAACAGTTCCACACACGATGACGAGACGAAAACAAACCATATCGAATCGGGCGAGGCGAGGCGGCGACCCACAACTCTACATAAGGCACCTCGTAACACACATTACGAATTTTCTGTAATCCCAGGTGATAGCGCGTGGGGCGGTCAGTGAGCCGGCGCACGCGCCACTGACAGTACACAACGCGAACTCGCGCCGCGCACCAGTCGCGGGCCTTGCCGGCACCCTACTGAAAACTACGTCAGTAATCACTTAATTCTCTAACGTTCTTTTTTTTTAATTGTTTACAAAATATGGCCAGTTATCGTGTTTGATTTTCTTTTTCTATTATGCCGATTCCTGTAATGTGGTGTAACAACCTTACCTAACCCCACGTAACTGATAGTAGATTACCAGTCGGTCGTAAACGTTACATAATTAAACTATTTCTATTACATCCCTGACTATTTTCAACAAACAGGTTTGTGTGTTGTGTTAGGTCATGTTGGCTTTTTTAATTAAACAATTGCGTGTCTTTAGTTGAGTAATTAAAATTACCGCAGCTTCGTAACTATTTATCATAGGGCTAGCGTCTGGTACTTGAGAACTTATTGCTTCGCATCGAAGGTTTTTTATAATTTTATAATTGTTATTATGCAAAAATAGTCGTTTATATTACATAAGATATTTGCAATGGCACATAATAACTTAAATTTATAATTTGCCATGCGATTGTCTCTGATCTCACAACACCTGACCTATTACGTGAAAATGAACATCATGACTCTTCTTTGGCTAAATACTGTCGTTAGTTAGTCGCGTTCCGCATTACGCAATTTTTTTCTCCCGTGCAGCCTATAATCTGTGCACTGACGTAAGTTTGAGCTCTAAAGGCGCTTGACATTTGATGCTATTGATAGTTGTACTTCCCATTCTTGATGCACATTTAATGGTTCCGATCCCAACAGCTGAGTCATGATCGTTCAAACTTACAATCACTCTGCCACAGAAATCCTTAGACAGAATTTGTTCTAACGATCCAAATCAGTTTACATAAAATAAGTTACATAGTAGTTGTACAGATATTGGCTGAAATGATTTAAAAAAAACCCTTTAGACAATTATATTTAAGTAGAATTGTTCTTGAAATTAAAGGTCACACTATGACTTCATATTTCTTTCATTAGGTGCCTACAGTTTTTTATGTGTTTTATGTTACTGAGTGTGTATTAAATTTAATGTAACACAATAATTCTAAGAAAAATTTAATTATATACTTTTTTCTGGATTTACAGATGCTATAAGAAGACCTCAAGTTGTAAGTGCGTTGACAACGCGAACCAGCGTGAGAACAAACAAGACTACAATCGTAATGTCAAGTTAATTGTTGTGACATAACTTTCCAAGTTTTTTGGAGTGTATCTTGTGTTTAACACACCAACTCATTAGTGTTTTAAAAATATCGTGAGATAACGAAATTCTTCGTGGACGTTAAGTGTTTGTGTATAATTGCTTAAGTCTTTTAAGTTTAAGTACGTGTGTGAGAGGAAATCATCAGCAATGACTGTAAGTTATTTTCAATTATTATGTCGATACCTTAATTATACGATTCATATGTTAAATATAAATTTAAGTATGTATTCTACCGACATGTCTGCCGACGGTCGGACGGTCGGTGGAGCAGACAAGTGTTGGAGTGGAGACCGCGCGTAGGCAAACGTAGTGTAGGACGACCTGCAGCACGATGGTCCGACGACTTGAGAAAGGTGGCGGGTAACGGATGGATGAGGGCTGCACAAGACCGGGATGGTTGGCGCTTTCTAGGGGAGGCCTACGTTCAGCAGTGGACGGCGATAGGCTGATGAGATGAGATGAGATGTATTCTACCGCAGACGACGATTGCTGTTAAGTGCATTACGTATTCAAGAATGAGAGTAGGTACATGTGGTTAATTTAATAACACAATAAGTTTGAAAGTTCCGTATTTTTTGTATTGCATCACAGTCCTAATTACTTTACAAGCCATATGGGTGTGGTTTGTTAATAAGCGTAAGATAGGGTCATAAGTCATACGGTCTTACAACTTTGAGGCAAAATATACAATCAATTGCTATTTATTTCTTGGTGATCTCGTACCAGATAATTACGCGCATTTTAATATGGCCAGACAATGTGGATAACCTGTCAAAATAGAGCATTAAATGACAGAAACGTTCCACTTTAGGGATGTTATCATTCAATAAATAAAAAAAAAATGCCTTTTATATTTTAGATTTAAAACATATTTATTCATGTGTGAAGCATTAACTTCCCCATGAGAGCCATCGTAAGTACGCGCGTTGATGTCTTTTGAACGCAATATTGAGTCCCATGCAAAGCTCGGTTTTATGGTATTTTGTCTGACATAGAATCAAACTTAAATTTTCCTACAGAGCGATCAGAATAAAATACTGATCAATTCTAAGGACATTGATCAAAAATAAAAAAGTTTTCAGATATGTCAATTTAAGTATTTATAATGTGGTTGATACTGTACTTTTGGGGCAGAATTATGTTTTTAAGCAATCAATTTTTTATTATGTGCCATCTTAATTAATGAAAATTAATATCAACACAATAATACATAGGTATATAAAAAGCCTAATGAATAGCGTAAAATGATGTAAACAAGGCAAGCCCGTAACCTTCACGCGGTGGAAATGAATCTATTACACTAAGTGCTCCCATAAATTACTGTGCTATCAAACGGAATTAGGTTAATTTGATTCGACGTACGTGTCGTTCGGCAAATTACAGCTCATTACTGATTGGTAACAGTGTGATAATAAAAACGCGAATTCATGCCAAGGCCAAACATTGCGACCATAGTATTCGATATTAGACAACAAAGTTATATAATGATGGCCTAACGTTTTGTAATTATATGCATAAACATTCTCGCGGCGGACAAGTTAAGAACAAACGTATTGAATAGCAAATTCTCATATTTTGTCAAAATGAATTTCGCACTTGAAAATTAGTTTCTGTGTAAACTTACACTAAAAATGATTATAATTATCTCTCAAGCCTTCAACATCACTATGTGAGCCGGCTTAAGATTAGAAGAAATGAGTCTACAAATTTGCACAGCCGTCTAGACGGTTCAGTTATCTTACTTACGATTTTTGCCTCATCATCATCATCATCATCAACAGCCTTTTACGTCCACTGTTGGACATAGGCCTCTCTCATGGCACGCCACTGGGCTCGATCTACGATTTTTGCCTATTTATTACATATTTTAGAAAACGGTTAAATGATTTTATTTAAAATAGAACTTTTAGCGACAAACATATACGAATATTTAAAATTATAAAGTGCGTGTAATTTTCGAATATATTTATCAATGGGCTAAATAATCTGGAATTTGACAATAAAACGTTTAAGCTTTAAAACTTAAATCACACTATCTTCTTAGTTATACTTAAAACATCGACCCTTGTAAACTATAACATCAACAGCATCGAGTCGGGTACAATTAACTATAATTTGCAATGAATACCATGTTACATCATAATTCATATGGTAACATATGAAAGCAGGTTTTTAGGTCTTGAACTTAACGTTTATTTTGGAATTCAAGTTTTTTTTATGCGTAAACGCATTATAAGACAAACATAATTTGTTTTGATTTACACAAAAAGTCGATTACCTTAGTAAGGAAGCTAATACCACAGAAGTCTTTTAATATTTTACCTGAAAAAATAGAAATATCTAGTTAGTAAAAAAAAGACAACTCTGAGAATCAGAGATAATATAAAACATAATATTACAATACATAACATAATATAATCTAATACTTGTAGTCTGGGACCGTTAGGGACATACACAGCTACCTCTGAACTCTAACTCAAGTAATAAGAAAAGATAAATAACGCCGTATCATTCTTAGGCGAGGATATTCTGCGCTTTGCACCGACTAACACATAATTTATGTATGCATATTAGAGCAATTGCTGTACATTATTACTTTTATGTATTTTATAATCAAATTATATAACACATAATTTTATATTTCGATAAAAAATAAATCCATCCTTTACTTTTTTACAAAAACATTTCATTATAGCAGCAATAATTATTTTTTTCTTCCGGCATGTCATCATTCGAGATTATTTGCGCAATTTAGTAACATCGCGAACGTAAATGTCGAAGTAATAAAACAGCAATATCATACTGACATATACAAAATAGGACGCTTTTATTTGCATTTGACCGTCTTTTGCGGAGGAAAAGGAGTTAGTTACTTGTTTATTTACATTCTTATACCAATTATGATTTAATAATAGATTTAGAAAGATTTAGAATGTAAAATTAAACCAAACAATAGCATAGTACATGGGTACACACTAAGAGCATACAAACATTTGTCTCGGTGTGGAGATCGAACGTGCGGCCTCAAGTTTCTCAAGCTGTCGGATACTTAAATCGTCAATTAAAATCATTGTTTTTGCGATGATGTGTGATTTTGTGTCTAAAGTAGTACCTCAACACATATTTTATTTTACCCGCCCGTTTGCATAAAACGAAAATCCCCTAGAAACTTGCCTTGAAATACTTAGGAAATACGTCTCAGTCATCCAAATAAATAAAAGTCAAAATTATCTTTATTCAAAACGATTTTTTTCAAGTTCTTTTTAATTGTCAATTTTAAACTACTGCTAACTACTTGCAACATATATTCCAATATTCAATATTCCAGCTGTTACAAATCAAACAAATCTATATACACATATTCTTTACAATTGTCAAAACTAAATCATTGATCTACATATAATTTTTACCATTAAAACACAGACACAATTTTTAAACCACTTAATGCACCTACATCCTCGAAACAAAAAAAGAGGCGTCGAAACTTGACCATTCGCTTATGCAAAAACGACTTCATCTTACGTCACTGTCGTACATCGATTTAATATCGACATAATTCCGGGAGAATAATTAGCTCTAACTGAACGTAATGCAGTAATCGTTACATATTCACACACCTTCCAAGTCTAATGTGAAATAATTTATATCATACAAGATGTTACAAATCTTACGTGAATGCATTTCATGCGGTCTAGTTAGGTTTATATGTCTATGTTACTTAATATAATACTCATAATATACGTAACCACGTCTTGGAATGGCTAATATATAGCAGGAGCTTCCTTTCAATAAACAATTGCGTGTTCAGCCACATAGTATATTTAAGGATGCTAAAATAGTGTGTAACATAGCTAATGCGATTTTTTGTGAGAGTCCTGTAATCAAGAATGAACGACTAATGATAACAAAAATCGAACTTTAGTCTATTATCATTAAAGTATTTTAGTTTGATTGTTGTAACGTTGTAATCTCGCGGCATAAGTATGTGTGAGATTTAGAGGTCTCGGATTCAAATCCGTTAAAAAGGATTATTTTATTTTATTATAAGTAAGAGCACTGAGTCTTGAATTGGGCCTAAAAACGGCGCGCTCCTACTACGTGAGACTGATACATACTTGACACAATACATCATTGCCAATCCCTTCGAAAAATACAAACGTTATGTATGTATTTATTGTGTATGACTAAATATAACACATATTTACACAAATTTAAATACGTCGAAATTACAGTGCGTTCCGGAATCAGCCAAAATTCACCATCATATCTATCTCTCGTTGCAGTACAACTTTTGCATTTAGGAACTAATTAAAAATGTGAGAAATACCACGCAAGTGTTAGAATTTGAATGCAGTTAATGAGTGACGATTGGATAATTAAACGTGTCAAACGTTGCATAAGAAACAGTAGTTCACCGGGGAAGGAAGGCTTATGCGTGTTTACGTAACACAGGTGGAAACTGCGCTGTGACTATGCCACTACACGGTGGTTACAATTACACACCTTTTATGCTTAGTATATCGTTAACCCGCACTAGACCAGCGTGTTGGTCTCAGGCCAAATCTTTATTAGTTGTTGAAGAGGGCCATATTATATAGGTTATTTCAGTAATCACAAATAGTAGTCGAGCCAAATAAAGATTGATATAATTAACTAAATTTAAAATAAAATTTAAATTATTAGTTATTTGAAACACAAATATTTGGATGAATTATAAGAACAAGCAAACTTCATAGTTTCTCAATTGTCATTATGAAACAATGTAATGAACAAATGTAACAGAATAAAGAAAAAACGCAGTCATTATTCAATTAAACAGAATCACCATGAAATACTTAATTCTGTATGCGTATTCTTGTATTTTGCTATAAAACCGCATCTATTATATTAGTAAGTTTAATCCGCCGACAGATTACTGTGCGTTCACGACGCGGAAAACCTATTGAACCCATCATTCGACGCGCCAGACGAATCTGTAAATTGTTCTTGTACACGACAACACTTACGTAAAACACCATAAAATTTTGTTTCTTTGGAGAATATAAAAACTTCTCGAACACGCAATCACATTTTGTTTGAGAATTTGTGTACATTTATACAACTTTTATTCGATACGTTGACTAGAATAGGCCTTTTTATGGGTCAACGACCTTATATTTTTTAATTAAGTTGGTCGTTGTCGAATATGGGTACAATAAACATTAGTAAATTCAGTCACAACTATTCCAAAATTTCGATAGCAAAAACTAATAACTATTCCATTATTAAAACTTCGCTAGTTAATACTTATCATTTAAACATTCAGTCTAAATTTAATGAATTGTTAATATCGAAAAAGAGTTTGTAAGTAGACCACATGTTGAATAGCTTGCTATGTATGCCACCTTATTTTAAAAAAACTATTATTAATCTATTTATTTTTTATTCAACTTTTTTGTACAGTATACAACATATATGCAATACAACTTAGTGGAGAAATAAAAAAATAAAGAGCTATAACAGGCTATAGTATTCTGATATTCTCTAACGGCAATGCCTCAGATCATATTAATTATGCATAACCGGCCGGAGATCTCGACGTACTCCTAAAATCACCCATGTAAAAAAGCTTAAAAAAGCATTTTTATAATTTTTACTTCATTACAAAAAATACGAGTATGTACCCAATTTTTCAGCGCATCTAATCCAACTTGTAATTTTATAAGACAATTGCGCTTTTATGTTCGTATTACAAATATGGAAAGAACCACTAATGTAAGCATGTATGTAATGTTTGAGCAATACAAGTGCACATTACATAACATAATGGGCAATTCATGGTAAACCACACAAAACGGAACGCGGAAGGAAACGTTACAATGAGAATAAAACTCATTAAGATCAAGCGAACTCGGAATACTGACTTCGCATAATTGACGCACATTTTTATTATCCAATACCCAATTTAATAAATAAAAACCCAACGGTTAATTACGTACTCCGTACCGCGTTTTATACACACTACGTATAATATAAAATGCACAAACTCACGTTTCCGATTTCAGCTAACAGAGCCTAAGAGACTTTTGATATGGGTCAAATTTATAAATGTGGTCTACCTGCCCAACATGCCATAAGTTCATCCCATCACACACACTTAATAATATTTTACACTATTCTAGGAGTCCTGTGATACCAACATTTCCTAGGGTGAGAAATATTTTATTCTCGCTACCAAAGTTGGTATTAGGTTTTAGGCTTTTATTAGTTCTATTATGAAATGTTGTTTTCTCCGTTCCTCGAATTATTTTTGAGTAGAAATAAATTATGCTATATCAATAAGGTATAAATGTTTTAATAGACAAATCGTAAATGTTACCACTTAACTATTTCCTCTATAGTATAGAGTCTATAACATTACATCATTAGCCATCTCATTACGTACGCAAGGCTAGTGATTGTAAACGAACTAATGATGCACTTGATCTCTTGGCCATAATCGTCATAACGTATTTCAACATTCTATTCATCAACATCATTTTCGATCGCCTCAACGTCGAGGTCGACAAAAACGAAACGTATGTGAATTTTATTTTAGCTGTATAATCGAATAGTAGTCGAAAAGCATGCAGTACTTAGTAGTCGCCTTTTTTTTAATTCAACACCACGCTTCAACGTTGCCTCGCTATTTACTTAGCCTGTCTTTGTCTACTACTGTACTTAGGCCAAGCAAACGCCAATAATTACGGTTTTGAACAGCCTGCATCCATCCACTTTTCCGCACTTTTTTAAGTCGTCGGCTCATCGTGCTTCGCTTATTTCTAGTTTATCTACCACGCTGATACCGAAACTATAATATAATATACATCGAAAAACGTAAACTCGATGCAACCAAGATAACCAGAGATTCCTATAACAAGCTTGCATAACGCAGCTATGCAAATCAGATGACCGTGAGTTAGCCATGAAATCGGTGCGATCACAGCTGATTCCGTGCAAACGGCGTCCTCGGATCGAACCCGTGGAAAGTGGATCCAATGGGCGGTGACATAACTCTACGTAACAGCGAGCGTGTCACCGCGAGAAAATGCAGGAAACACTGACAATTCAGCCAACCGCCGTTTGGGTGTTCGAGTTTCATGACAGTTTTACCTTAATGCGGTAACCCCTTATGAAACATACTTCTGCAAACATTTCTGATATATTTGCTTATAGTAGTACATCAATTTATTGGAGTAACGTCTTATAGCCTGTAACGACCTACAGAGATCTTATAATTTTCGACTCATTACCTTGCAATAAGTGACGTTTGTGGCGGTATTTACCTTAATGGCATAATGGCATTTAAATAAATGGTGTCAATAATAATTTATTCACCTCACTCCAAACAAAAGTAAGTACATTACCTCTGGAGACCTCTGACGTTGAATTAAAATTGCTCCATTCTGCCACTTCCTATTCCTGTATAATTATGAATGTACTAATATTAAATATAAAAGCTTCTCAATATCTCTTTTATGCTTTTTTTACGCCAACAAACAAAATCTCTCGAACAATTTTCGTAATTTTCATATGCATTTGCATTGGTGAACGATGTATAAGACCAATTTATTTGTAACATAGAGCCAAAGTGAAACAGAGCTATTGTTAGAAATATAGAATACAAAATATGCAATTAGTTATATTGCCCTATAATATATGTGCTGCGTAGTCCCACACTTATTAAAAAATTATAATAATTTACAACAATATGTACTTATCGACTGATCATTGCAAGGGTTTCTTCATACCTTCTTAATTAAGGACAAAATTGTGGGCTTTATAGAAATAAAAACCATAAATCCATTATTCGCTACAAATTTTATGTCTCACTTACGTTAAGTTAAAGTAGATTTCAAAATTACTGATAACAAATCACTAAGCCCTAGTTTTAAACCTGCTACCTTTAACACAACACATCTCATTTTAATCATAATGTGATCTCATAATAAAAGATCGCTCAACGAAACTGCATCTAAGACCAATTCACTGTGATAACATTACTCCACGTTCCGATAATAACATTGGGTAAGCAAACTGAATGACCAAGCAAAAAAAGCAATGCAAAAGACCACATTCTAATGAAATTGTGACAATCCATCTAAACAAGTTACAAAATCGGGTAAATTGGTGCCACTGTTTAGCGTCGCGTCGTTCGAAATTTGCTTGATCACTGCTTTATGTCAAGGCAGAAATAATAAGCACTATTGTTATAGTTGAGACACATCTCTCCACTCCATTGTTGTGGTTTTTAAAAGTGTTAACTAGTTTTGAAATGCCTGAGTGCGAGTGCTTGTTTAGTTTTGTCTTATTTTTTATATCCACTAAACCATCAGATTCACGGTCTTATATATTCAAGTAACAAAAATTAATAAAAGATATAAAAAGATACGTGCTTTTGAAAAACAAGCCAAGTCTTAAACCCACGTAAAAGAAGTATTAGAAATTTCCACAGTGATTTAATCCTATGATAGAACAGAATGGTCGGAAAGCACAAGAACAACGGCAAGTATTATATCATATTGAACACAAAGGCGTGCTTGTTCCGACACCCATTACAATAACACTGCGATACATTAAAGTGCACTTTCGCACGACATTCGGAACACGCACAAGCAATTCACTCGTATTATTTCCTATTTTTATAGCGTTGAAAATATTTCAACGTCCGTCGATAGTATCACCATTGGGCAACCGCAGAGACCTCAACTTAAATTAAACATATCGATTGAATGGGTGAACACTTATTTAAGTATATTGATGTTTATTTTCATTGCACTTCAATTACGCCTTTTGTATCATGCTATCTCTTTTATAAATTATCACACGATACATAAACATAAGCCATGCAAGATTTTTGTTAATTCGTACAATCTTACGGTAATATCCATACGTCACGCTCCAAATGAGTAACGACAAAATATAATATATTTTTTTTACTTTTTAAAAATTATAACATACGAATAAAAATTATAAATACAAAGGATTATCTTATCATTTATTTGCATAGTAGGTATATTTATATAGATTAAAATCAAATTAAAAAGAGTTATGTAAGTTATTAAACATGTCACTTGTTTTAATTTCTAAGCAAACAGTGCATAAAAAGTAAAGAAAAATAGTTAATTCAAATACCTATAACAGCAATAATTTAAAAAGTACCTATATCGTAAGTTGGAACATAAACAAATTCAAAATCAGAACGTTAAAGCCGGCCGCGACCGCGAACCCTATCAAGGCAGCCAACATTGCAACACCATGCTGGTTATATAACCGAACGTTTTGCAACTGCATGCACTGCTGTTGCATGAAGTTTAACTTGTCTTGGACTCAGTATAATGATGATACGATGAGTTGGAAGCTTCAGTTACGTAATAGTGTATTTTTTTAAAATATGATCAATGCAAAATGAAAAGAGATTAAAATCAATGTTGTATCTAATTCTATTTTACGTATTGCACATACTTAGTAACGTTAAACGTATGTACATAAAAGTATACGATTTATTTTCGTAAAGTGCAAAGTTTTATAGCAAACAAAGATTTAAAGCAACGCAGTGTGCGAAATTATTGCAATCGTTACATTGTTTGATGTTCAAATTAGCATATATTTTGTTATATTTTAGCGTAAACTAAGAATGATACAGCGTTTTTTGGTACATTTATTTTTTACAGATAAACTTTTACAAACCCTTTATCCATAAAAAAAAATCAAACACTATAGTATAATGAGTCATAAAATATTTTTCTGATATTTTGTTATAAAAGGTAATAGTAATATTCAAAGTATCTTACGACGAACTGAGATTCAACAATTACTTATTTCCACCTGATTGAATCAAATGAAGTAACAATCTTAGGCACAACCAGTTCTAAAATTATTTTCAACATCGGCCCCTAAAGTTGCTATTGTATATCCCATATATAAGATATTCTTATTTGTTAGTGCTAGTTTTGTGAGTTTATTACGGATTATTGTCTTCATCATTCAATTTGTTGATACTGCATTACGAAAACCTTTTAATAACACCCGGTAGCATAATCACCGTGTGGAATAGTAAATAGATCATAAAATATATTGCCAATTTTTAAGATGCACTATTACACGAGATTACAATTACTTATGTGTTATATATAAAACAAAACTGAAAAGATTTCCGTGGGGAAATAAGGGTATTGATAGCGTCCCACTTGCAAATAAGAAACGAACGTATTGTTTACACATGTTTCATAAATTAAATCTCGTATTTCCTCCGTCATAAATAACTTTCACTGTAATTAAAGTCATTGACAAGAGCAAATAATAAACATAAATAATTTTTATCAGAGGTTGTTTCGCTCATTATGTGATTGTCCTTAAAATATGTTACGTAAGACAGTAAGAAAATTTAAGACACTGGAATGTTTTATTCACCAAGTCGTATTATACTGAAACTGATTCGGTCATTAACGATCCTTATTTCGACAGGCATTTCTATTTATGTATTTATTTTCAGTAAAAATACAACAGCACGGTTCTATGGAGAGGTTCTGGAAAATGGTCATAATAGTTTCTAAAGTAATGAAGACATTCCTACTAAAATCGGGCTTTACTGATTCATCTTAAAAATAAACTCTAAATCGAATTAAAAATTAAAACATTGTAAAAAATATTTTATCTTAATGCTCACTATTTTTTTTTTATAAAATACTCATAAAAAAGTAGCTTCACTCCTTTGTCTGTACGTATATCCGTATAAGGTTGATAGTGGCCTCAATTTGAGACAAAAATTGCCATTGAAGCATATAATCTAAATTTTAAAATGCAAGCTAACCCGTAATATAATGTAGCAAAGCTTCGAGATAAAGCAATTAGAAGTGTCTTTGTCGTCATTTGGGAAGCTACTCGCATAATGAAGACAAATGAGGTGTAATAGACGACGTATTACATCGCGGCTGGAACTCTTAATGTCCGGGTTATTGCGTGTACGATATCTGACAACGTGCACAAGATGAGTATGAGAACCATCAAATTAGTCTAGTGGTGTAGAATATGCGTGTAAGATGTTAGTCTAGTGGTGTAGAAATATGTGTAATGAGATAAGAGTTCAATGCTTACGATTAATTGGCTTGTGTAATTTTTCGTATACATCCGATTGGGCTCAAATTCGGTGTCCTTAAGTATATATCTTCGGAAGAATATATTAAATTAGTAATTACGGTGCCATAAAGCTGTTGTGATGATGAAGCCAGAAGATAGTCATGAAAACTTCTGCATTCAACATATTAAACTCAAACCGCATGTAAAATCGTGGTATCCCGTTCTGTATTGTTATATTCTACAAAATATCTCTCCAACAACTATCCAACTGTTCAAGAGACTTACTAATAATAGTTTATCCCACTATACAACAAGACTATACATATAATCAAAATTCAATCATTATGTATTAAAAAGATCGACATTAGACATTGGTTTTATTTAGCGTTTTAAATTGTACTTTTTCTCAATAATTTGCTGTGTAAATTGAGGAAAAAGCTGTCATGGTTTATGTATCATACCATTAGTGCTAGTCGTTAATTACTTCAGCGAATGTAATCAAATTAACAACGGCTGAGTACGACAAAATGTCATTAGATTTGAAGTTTGATCTAAGAATATTTCTAACCTTTTTTATATAAATTTGTTAAATAATGAATTATTTTATTTTACATAAATTCCCATATCATTTAAGAAATAAATAACAAATTTCAAAATATAAAAGTCGCTTTATTTTCGGACTGAGACATTGTGCAGAATCCATTTTTTTAAACTAGTCGTAGTCCCTTATTATGGATTTCTAACATCATATCAGGTAAGGGATTTTTAAATCTCAATATTTGTATAAATTATCAAATCATACGAAATATGCCAAAACAAAACAGGACATTATTCATCAAATCCGCGGCTGAATGCAGTATACTTTTATTTTATTAACAGTACATATTTATTATCTAAATCCTAAGGCAATTACAGATAGTAGTATTCAAATAAACATTCACGCCGGCCTGCAGTTCCGTGCATTTGTTACGTCACAATGGAAAGGAAATGTCCCTTGATATTGCCGCGTCATATTCTTGCAATCCCTTTAATTTGGATTTAAATTGAAATGCTTTCTACACTATTACATTATCCACTAAATTATTGTATTGATTCTCTTGAATAATTTATTGTCTCAGTGGGCGTCACAGCAGGGTATTTCCTTATAGTTGTTTAAAACTAAAAACGCTTGAAGACAAAAATGTCTCGATAACCAACTTGAGTGTTCACTATTATCATTATCCACCATTCGATGTACACAGACAGATCTAGGCTTCTCGTAATGATAATACTCGTATAAATAAATATAGTATTTATTAGAACAATAATATACACTTCGAAATGCCCTTCTAAATATACGGTATTCTAATGGCAAACTCAAAGAAAATATTATACGGGTAGCAAAACTGAATCTCAAAACAACAAAATCTTTAAAAATATAGCCAGAAAAAATATAACTAGAAAAAATCATAAAATTACATCCCACGAAGGTATGCAGTACACTTATTAAATACGAAGTAATGTTTTAACCCTAAAGATTTCTCATCATACAATAATAATTAACTTTTTAGACTTAGAAATGGCTGCAGTGGATCCAGTAAAAATTTTAAAATAAATAAATATTTTTTATACAAAGGTCAATTGATGGTGTCTCCTTATACATATGACCAACAGCGGCCCGCGGACATGTCCTGCACTTGTTACGCAAGAGTAAAAGTAATTTCGGTTCGGCCTTCACCTAATGTTCCACTTTCCTCATTATGTCAGTTACGCAGAGCGCGCTTTTTGAATACCTATATGGTTTGTTAAAAGTCCACATTATTAACCACAACGGACATTTTGTTTACAATATATACTAATGCTACAAAGCTGGTTGAGTTTAAGTAAATAGATAGAGTTACGCTACGTCGTAAAGTGAGATTTGCCTTCACTATTTGCAATTTTTAAATAAACTTTATTCTATAGGTGTCATTTCAGAAACACTGAAGAGTTTGTTTGGTTACTGTGTTAAACTAAGGAAATATTGGTTCCAATGAAAAAATATTTTTAAGCTGAATTATTTTGCATTAATATACTCAGACATCATGCAAACAATACCGAGACCCCTATTAGTTGCCTCTAGCTATAGGCGAGGAACTGTGTTCGATTTATTTATTAACTAAATATATTAACCAAATTCATATAAAACTCTATTAAAGGCGTGCTTACACATATAAAATACCTACTAAGGCGACTCATAGCAACTTTCTCTAAGCTGAAACTCAGACAGTGACAACACAGTCGGCGACATGACAGCACAATCGAAAGTTCGAGAAACGGCCTTCACCTATTGCCACCGATTAATGCAGGCCAACTTGTTTCAACTTACATAACATTTGTTTATTGGTGCCGTCATCACACGGGCTTACTTTTACCGCGCGTTTGTTTAAAAACCTTACTACATGTCAACCCACACATCCTTGCTAACAATTCATAAATGCGCATGTAAACATAACTGCTGCTACTGTTTTTGCACGTACAAAACAAACCTGATGTAAAAAACAAAACAATACCTCGCAGCATGTGGTAACTACAGGAAATATACTGAAGTTACAGAATGAAGTTTTGCAGTAGATTATTATCATTTCAACTTTGTGAGTCTAACTTGTATCTTACACTAAACTATCGTTATATTGTTAAAACGACTTTTTAAGGTTGTTTGGACAGATGTGTGATGAGATGTGTTACAGATTAGATTGTCTTTTCAAAAGCCAAGCACTAGTAGCCAATGTTACAAATATACGCCTAATAATCCTTTACGACTTAATATTGTGTGCAAAACATGGCGAAACTTAGCTTTCTAAGACACCTCTTAACACTCTTAAATTTGTAAGTACCTACGTAAAGACAGAAAATAATTCTGTTTAAATTAATTTACAAGGCGCTTAACAACAACTTTACCACGAGATTGACTTTTTGGAAAAGCCAATTATCGAAAAAAAATTGGACCTAAAAAAGTATTTATAGTAAAGGCTATTTAAAATGTGATTTCTTATACACGTGCAGTAAATTGAAATTTATTGAGTGGTTGAACAATTCCTCTACTCTCAATACAAGTACTCAGTAGTAAGTTTGTCTGTTCACTTAAGTTTAAAACCATCGAAGACTAGTCTGATGATACGAAGCTACCGTGTACCTCTGTTTTCACTTTTTTTAAAGCCTTAAAAATAAATATAATATAGATTGAATCATCAATAGCTTCAGTGTTGAATAACACTTGCATTCGATTTGGTCAGCCTATATACCACGTTTGATTATTCAGATGACTAAATGCTAAGTATTAGAATTAAGTGCGTAGGTAATTAATGTGTGGAATGTGTTACTGTTTCTATAATATTGGAAGTTCATAATAAACTTACTTGATATTGGCTTTTATCTTATTTAATATTTTAACTTACGAATAAGCCCAAGAGTTTGCTGTTACCGCTAATTGATTCAAATTGTTTTTTTTTTGTTTTGAATTGTCCATTTATCGGACCTATAGGAGTGATGTGGCAATGAAAAATGTGGCCCAGACAGTGGAAAAAATATTATTTAAAAATTTTGTACTAATTGAAATTGAGACTATTTTAGAGGCAAGACTTTAATTCCGTAAAAAAAATCTCTATCGGCGCAGGCGCAGTCGCAGACAAAAGCTTTCCATAATAATTGAAAGATCATGGCGTGGTTACGCACGCAAAATAAAAGTACCAAAATATTTCACGCTCTGATAGCTCTCTTCAAATCGTAACGCCGCGGCGCATTGTTCTTATTTAACGATAGAATGAACAATTTATTTCAGGCTCATTGTTATTAAACGTCCGGGTAACTGCGAAGAAAATTGTTGAACTTAAACTTCATTACTGATATAACTTAAATTAAATGAGCTGTTATATTATAAAAACTACTGACTTTATAAATCATGTAATAGTATGAACTTACTAAATTCATTTTGTGCCCAGAAAACGTTAACTGGGCTCAATAAAACGCATAAAATATTTTTTTCTCTTTTATCTTTCAAGTGACTTTATTTGTAGCACATTAAACTTTTATGTTATACAATTTCGTTAAACATCAGTTTCGCTACTTTTTTACTCATCACCAGTTTTAGCAGTCGTGACGATGAAGTAAATTCAATTTGAGAATCAAATTGGACAAAAGTCCGTATAATCAAATGATGAAATATTATTTATTCAGATCTAAAAAACTACCTCAATTTTACACTCTCGTTTTATAAATACAACAAGATAATATTTAAGCCAAATTAAATAAAGTGTAATTAAATTTTACAGTCATTTCTTGCCGGAAATTGCCAGAGTCACTCGCTTTTTAATCATACCTAAATAGATGGTTGATGCTAATCAGCGATTAATTTTCAAACCACCAAATTTAGTACAGTCAGTGCAGTTTGGTCCAACTTGAGAGATAACATGGTTTACATATTGAGATGTATTTGTTATAATCGCATTTTTTAAAATTGACAAGTTCATAGTGATGAACTATATAGTGACAGTATAAAACAAAGTCGCTTTCTCTGTCCCTATAGGGACCCCACAGAGGGTATTGTATGCTTAAATCTTTGAAACTACGCAACGGAAATTGATGCGTTTTTTTTTAATAGATAGAGTTATTGAAGAGGAAGGTTTATATGTATGATAACATCCATTAAATATCAGCATTGCACCCGTGCAAAGCCGGGGCGGGTCGCTAGTTGTTTATAATTTTCATTGTTCATAAGATTTTTAACAGATGCCAGTATATAAATTTCGGTTTATTTTTAATTATTATATTTGCTTTACGTAGTAGTGATATTAAAACCTATTTTGGATATTGCAGTTGTTAACTTTTTATAAACTAAAGGATAACTAAAGGATAACAGTATAAATCCCAGGTTCGACCGATGTCTTTCTACCCCCACCAAAATCCTGTAATATACTTACCACAATTTGTTCTTCGGTTAGATTTGACAAACAGGAATTTATTTACCCAATAAATCCTTCGAAATATTTGCTATACGTCTTTTATATTGGACTGTGAAGTCACTCAAGTAGAGTTGGGGTTTTCATAACAACTTAGACGTGGGTCTGATCAAATAAATTACAAAAGAGGACTTTAATACAAACAGAAAAATCTCTGCAAACAACCAAACAATCATAAACATTTCGAACAATAGACAAAGTGTTTGTTAAGAACAGCAAAATACAATCTTTCCAATACAATCTTCGAGCGCTTTCACGTAATCACCACGGAGTGTGTTGTATCTGGAAACCGAATCAAATCTTCCGCATCTAAGTAGGAAATAAAATATTATACGTCCTTTCATTACACAATGATGATTTAAGAAAGATATTTCTTGCGTAAAATGTGTGTCGACCAAACTACGAGACTGCGCGATTGTAGAAAGATTAAAACTATTATACGATTATAATTTACTTAGGCTTTTAGAAAGCACATAAGTAAAGGAAGTCCAAAATTTAGGAGAAAATAGAAAGAGCATTTTGGAAATCACCTTTTAACCCGGCAATAACTATCGTCGTCGTTTCATCTGAATCGTCTTATATTTATAAACCAATACAGACTTTACTTGTTATGCCGTAAAACAGAACATAATTTAAGCGAATTACATATTATGTATAATTTGAATATGAGAGTTCATAAAATACTATTTTACATTTACATGCTTTAGTACGTACATACTTTTGCAGCAAATTCGACATAGTTGATTTCCTTACCTGTAACAGAAAGAAATAAAATATTACAAATAAGTTTAAAATTCACATTTACTTTTCCAAATACCAATAACTCGGGTGAAATTACGTAGTTCATCAAAGGGAGTACGTTTAAGGGGATTTTTCATGCCTCTATCATTCCTTTTTAAGACATGCGTATCCAAAAACAATATGATTTCTATGCTTGTTATAGAACATCTTAAGATTAATAATATCTATTAGCCGTAAGATCGTTTTCCCTCGGTCAAGAAAACAAATAAAAATCTCTTATCATTATTATTGTCTCCAAGACAACTAGGCATAAAATCTATACTGAATGTAGACCACTAGTAAAAATGAACCATTTCTTTTTGCAGATTCGAGCAAAGTATATGATCAACAGGCGACATTGCGATGTGGCGTAACATGCCGCTACAGCGCCTACCGAAAACAAGCTTACCGATGAGAAAAATCAAACCGCCAGACAGACGCAAGATCAACAATAACTAGTCCACATAACAAACCCACGGGTTTACTATGCTGTGATACTGGCACATGCAAAACGAGAGATACCGAAAACTGTGATACGAAGAATAAAATATGGGTATTCACGTACTTCTAGCGTCTACAGCGCTGAAATCGGTCAGTGTGACTGGACTGTGGTTGATACCACTGCTGCTTGGAGCGCTTACTTATCACAATTACAATTCGTATGATCCCGAAGCGAAGGTTTTGGACAAGGAGCCGAGGAGAGAGTACGACTTCATTGTGGTTGGAGGAGGATCGGCTGGAGCCGTCGTGGCGAATCGACTGACTGAGGTCAAAAACTGGAATGTTCTTTTATTGGAAAGCGGTAAGTAGATTCATGAAAAGTTCAATCAGTAACAACTGCTCTGTATACATAGTTAGTTTCCGTTATAACAAAAGCTAAGAACAGCGGAAGTTGAGTCGAAAAGGCTGTCGGAATAATAGATGGCTCAACTTAAGCACTATAATGGCAATCACATCGTTTCATTTGAACGTAATTTCAAATCAACCATATATTTATGTATAAAGCAAATCGCTCAGATAATTTTATTTCGCATTTCAGGTCCGGACGAGAACGAAATCACAGACGTCCCTTCATTAGCCGGCTACTTGCAGCTAACGAAGCTAGACTGGCAGTACAAAACAGAGCCCACGGCATACGCCTGCCTTGGATTCAAGAAACACCGTTGCAATTGGCCTAGGGGCAAGGTATTTCAAAATAAATCTACTTTCATATAATTGGTTGCTAGTAGAAATCTACGTTGAAAATCTTGACGCCTACAAATATTTTAATAGCAATAGAAGCAATGTGAGCGATTGCTTATTTATTTTACACTTTCACATGAAATGTTATTCTGATAACAGTTAATATACCACAGTTCTAGAGTAATTATTTCAATCCATTAAATTTTCATTCACATAATAATTACACATCACCGTGCCTTTAGTAATAAGCCTAATGGATCACGCAAACGAAGTATTTTAGGTTTGTATTTTCCATTCGATATCAATTTACCCTAATTGTGTCAAAGTTTATATATCCTTGACATGTATTCTTGTAATTCACTAATTTCTACTACACTTATTTTAGGTGCTTGGTGGTTCAAGCGTCCTTAACTACATGATATACGTTCGAGGAAACAAATTTGACTACGACCAGTGGGAGTCCTTCGGCAACCCTGGATGGGGGTATCGAGATGCTCTTAAATACTTCATCAAATCAGAAGACAACAGAAACCCCTATTTAGCTAAAAGCAAATACCATGGAAGAGGAGGATATTTAACAGTTCAAGAAGCCCCTTGGCGGACACCTTTGGTCGCTGCTTTTGTTGAAGCTGGAGTTGAAATTGGATACGAGAACAGAGACATCAATGGCGCGGTCCAAACAGGCTTTATGATAGCGCAAGGAACAATAAGGCGCGGCACCAGATGTAGCACTGCAAAGGCTTTTTTAAGACCTGTTCGGACTCGCAAAAACTTGGATGTGTCATTAAATACCCAAGTAACGAGAGTTCTTATTAATCCTGTTACCATGAAAGCTTACGGTGTCGAATACGTAAAATATGGCTACAAGAGGATAGTTTATGCTAGAAAAGAGGTCATCTTGTCAGCTGGTGCTATAAATAGTCCCCAACTTCTAATGCTTTCTGGCATTGGACCTAAAGATCATTTAAGAGAAGTAGGAATAAGAGTTTTAAAAGATTTGCCTGTTGGTGAAAACTTGCAAGATCACGTTGGAGTGGGAGGTCTCACTTTCCTTGTCGATAAACCTGTGGCAATTGTTCAGAATCGCTTCCAAGCTTTTCCCGTTTCTATGAACTACGTAGTCAATGAAAGAGGCCCAATGACAACGTTGGGAGGCCTCGAAGGCGTTGCTTTTGTCAATACCAAATACGCAAACAGTTCTGGTCTTTGGCCAGATATACAGTTTCATATGGCACCAGCTTCTTTTTCTTCCGATAATGGTCAAATTGTTAGAAAAATTCTTGGCTTGACCGACGAAATATATGACGATGTCTACAAACCTATCGCGAACAAAGATGCTTGGACAATAATGCCACTTCTACTTCGACCAAACACACGTGGATATGTCAGGTTAAGAAGTTCCAATCCGTTCCATTATCCTATAATGAATCCGAGGTATCATGAAAATGCTTTGGATGTCGCTCGCCTGGTCGAAGGCATTAAAATTGCGGTGAAAGTAGCCAATGCAACGCCTTTCAAGCAGTTTGGTTCTAGACTGTATACAAAACCTTTACCCAATTGTAAACAATTCACGTTTTTGTCGGATGAGTATATTGAGTGTCAAGTTAGGACTATATCGATGACAATATACCATCAATCGGGTACGGCAAAGATGGGCCCCGCGTGGGACAAAGAAGCAGTGGTGGATCCGAGATTAAAAGTTTACGGAGTTGAAGGTCTTAGAGTCATAGATGCAAGTATAATGCCAACGATTGTAAGCGGCAATACTAATGCCGCAGTGATAATGATCGGTGAGAAAGGTGCTGATATGATAAAAGAGGACTGGATGAAACACAAACGATGATAGTACATCGGTCACCGTAGAAAATATGTTACCAATTACATCGTACCCATCTATTAAGTGTAATAGTTATGATTTAAATCATTTCCAAAGATGTAAATATTTTATTTTAATCAAAGTAAGATTATGTAATATTTACTAAATGAGATTTGTTAAAAGCAATTTTAAGAAATATTATCACATCTGAATGTATTTGTGTTCATGATATGGCTAGTGGCCACAATTTTGATTGTATAACGATTAGAATATTTTCCTGGTGCATGTTGAGACAGTCATTATGAACTTAATTTAATTGAAACACGAAGCTTAACAGATCCATTTTGCAATACAAATAAATAAATCAGCCAGATCTGACCATAAATTCTTAACTATACGATATTGTTAAAGAAGTCCGCGTATTATTACAAAAGATCACACATTTATTGGTATATCTTTGCGATCGATCTTCATTGTTTTATATAAAATTCTTAATTCAGAAATTCTAGATCTCTAGAATAGAGTTGTATTTTCATAAAGGCAAAAATTCTGTGGCGGTAACGTCACAGTTTATTCAAAATTAAAATGATGTAGGATTTAAATGAAGAAAAGTACGAACTAACTAAACAATCGTTATTATTTCCAGCGGAATTTCGGACTCAACACTTATCCATAGTGTGTATAATCATTTATATATATCTACTCCAGAAAATCGGTTTCCATGCAAACTTCTTGGCGCAAAGGTGATATTAGCAGACTAACTAGGAAGAGAAAGCACAAATACCGATATCAATGCCGTAAAGACATGAGAACAAATCAGTCTAATGAGAACAAACCCTTAAATTTGAATAAAAAATATGTATAAGATGTAAATATGTACATGTGTAAATTTAAGTGTTAATTAATAATGAATTCCTATTTATTTAAGTAGTAATGCCATAAAATATTGTTCATCAATTAATTGCAGAATACTTAATGAGGCCATTTTGCGGATTCATCGTGAAACTAGTTTAAAAATGTATCGATTAATATTATTGTTGGTCGCGATTGTTTTGTGACAATATACATGTTGTTAACTTAATTGTTTTTTATTACTATTAAGCTAATATGCATCTAACACTCCACAGGGAACAAAAAATCCAACATTTTCCTTCACGGTGCAACTATCTTACTTCAGATCTTTGTTAGACGAAAAAAGATTAAATTATAAACTATCTAGTAAAAACTAACTCTAATTAAACTCTAATTAGTTGTCTAATACTTTGTAACTACGCGAATTTTAATATATATTCAATTTTATGGAATAAACGTCCAAAACCCTTCCAATGAAAACGGCTTGGAAATTCCTGCAGGACCTAGAAATTTTCGTAGAGATTCTAAGTTTTGACTAGTTGTTAAGTAATGTGTGTACTTTCTCCACAACATTCTTAGTTACTATAGGCTGTTGCCTATAGTTACTGTGTTACAGTGAGTATACATCACATACTGCCTTCTCGCTTTTATCTCTTTTCTATTTCATCATCGTCATTAACCCATATACATGTGACCGACTGCTTTGCAAAGGCACCTTCTACATATCAAAGAAAAAAGCAAAAAAGTGTGGTAGAAAAATTACATTACACTTAAGGACCATTACTGTATCCGATATCTGTAACTGGCAAACCTCTTATCAATCGATAAAACTATGCCGATCTATCCGAAACATATGTAAGCAACGTGTTTGTGTATTATAAATACGTCGAGTTTAACTCACGTGTGTTATTTTCGGTGTTCCAACGGAAACGAACATACTTCGAACGTCATAACAACAAACTAACGAATAGAATTAGTTACAGTTGACGACACAATTGTTTCATCTATTTTTGGTATTATATTTAACATTGACCTCATTCCATAAAAAATATTTGATGAGACTACATTCGCTTCTTAACATAACGATAAGAATAACTGAAATTTATAAAACAAATATTACACACATGTTGCTACGATGCATTTAACGAGTCAAGGTTATAATTACGACATTTATTGAAACATTTCACCACCGTATCCTAGACATGATAAGTAGTTGTGAGGACGACTAGTTGATCGATTCAAGCACAAACGAAAGTTACAAGGTCTTGTGTATCTTTTCAATCTGCTTCGTATCAGTAAAGTAGAGGTAAGATAAAGCAACGATAGACAGATCAACAGTTACCATTAAAGAAGTACCGTTGGATTTCCCCGATTATTTTTGTACAAAGTAACTGATATACATACGTACGTACATACATATAAATGAAAGGGACACGGGTCTCTCTAATGCTCGCCGCTCTTTTCCGAACCCAACCACTACATTAAAAGACGATGCTATACCTCGTCATTTCACCGAAGTTCAAGGCGTTAAGTCTGGCTCTATGTGTTTAAAAAATAAAAATAAAAGGCAATGCATCTTAAAACCTGTTTTTACACATACATATAAGTATTAAATCTACGTCAATAGAAAATGTTCCACAGTCACCTAATTTTTATTACAAGACCGATTCGCGTTATCACTATGGGCGAATTTTAGCTTTACATATGTATATACATTTGCATTATATACATACGTTGGTCGATAGCCGGACGTAGATGAATATTCTAATAATGTCATAAGATAGGCTCTCAGTCATAGAGGAGGCCCGTGCCCAGTATTGGTACGTGTCCAGCTTAGCTTAATCTTCTTGTTCGTAGCTTGCCCTCTGTAGCAAAGTTGTTTAGGTTTATTTCAGGCACACAGTGGAAACCCCATATTGAGGTCGACTCTCGTGTAAAAACAGGGCTGCTCTTTGAAACAATAAGTATATCGGAATATTACAGCAGCTAGCATGATGATGGCATACACGTTGGTTTTTGCCACGTGAACGTGAATTAACAAAAATAAACGGCAAAAACACTGGTTTTACCCAAGTGGAATTCGACTGTCTCCATTAGTGGTGGGTGTGGTTGAACGTGTTATCACCATTTCCATTAATTATTCATGAACACATTAACTCGAAGAAGTGAACAAGAGGCTAGTTAAAAACGATACATACGCCTCAAGTCGAATGCTTAAGGTTCCTTTGCAATTAATTATGTCACAGAATAATAAACCTGTCTTATTAAGCTGCGCAAAAGTACTGAAATAAATATATATTTGCATGTTATTGCTTAAATACAAACGTAGATATTGTAAGCGAAACGTGTAAAGTTATGTATCAGTTCGATATAAAAATGTTCAGAGATACAAATAGTATTTTTATTTAATCGTGTTAAACGTAATTAATACATCAAATTTAATTTAGTCGCAATTTTGTTCCTAATGAAAGAAAAGTAAATTAATACGACACAAATCATTAAAAGTACTCATCAACCAACGCACATTTTATCAATATGTTATTCTGAGATAACATAGACACGGGACTCCTCTACAACTGACACGGTTTAGGTTAACATCCGTTATAATTTATTATCTCATAACTTCGAAAAGTCTGTGGTGCTCCTGGGGTTTAAACTTGCAACCGCCTAAATCCAAGTTCTTCATTATAATTAACATCAAAAACTTCCGCAAAATGCAATACAAAAGTTATGAATAAGTCAAAGACTCTAAAAATTTGAATGTATAAATAAAGTCAACGAATACCAGATTTTATATTAAAACACGTTTTATATGAAAAATACTAATGAACCTAAACCATAAACATAATATATGACAATATTCTATTCTCAGAATTACATAAGAATTTGTTTCCTATTCTGTATCTTAATATTTTATGAGCCGTAGGCATTGGCCGCGAAATCGATTCAATATTTATTTTAAGATGATATTAATCAAAATATTACGAAAAAATTATGGTAAGTAGTGTATGCTTAACGTTATAAATATGTGATCTCTTTTTTGTTCCTTTGCTGCACCGTAAAGTAGCACCTATAGATCTGTAAACAATATTGATCCTAAGCTAATAGCATATCATACAAACTAAACCAAATAACAGACGTCTCGATTATTTTCGACCAACGTGCTTGAAATGGAATCATCATCATCATCAACAGCCTTTCACGTCCACTGTTGGACATAGGCCTCTCTCATGGCACGCCACTGGGCTCGATCTTCGGCCCTCCTCATCCAACCGCTGCCAGCTACCTTGCGAATATCGTCACCCCACCTAGCCGGAGGACGTCCTACACTACGTTTGCCGAGCGGTGGTCTCCACTCCAGAACACGTTTCCCCCAACGGCCATCAGTTCTGCGACAGATGTGACCCGCCCACTGCCACTTCAGCTCACTGATCCTTTGGGCTATGTCGATGACTTTGGTTCTCTGTCGGATAGTATCATTTCTGATCCTATCCTTCAGAGAAACTCCCAACATAGCCCTTTCCATGGCTCGCTGAGCGACCTTAAATTGGTGGATTAGTCGCATCGTCAGTGTCCACGTCTCGGCTCCGTGAAATAGAATAAATAACACATTTTTGTGTGATAGAGAAGGTAATATTAATCGGCGGTAAGGTGAGACGGCGTGATCACATGGGTTTATTGTACAATTCTGTTCAAAGAGAACCAGATTTAGAGAAACCCTTGTCTTTAGTCCCCGAGACCTTTGACTGAGCCTGTTTAGACGTGCTATAAGTAATAAAAAGAATTCTAATCTGCACATCCAACGGTTCTCTGAAAGTATACCGGCATTATAGCAGACATCGATTTATTGCTGAATATATATTTAATTCAATTTTAAAATTACAAGCACGTCATGAGCAATTAACTTATAGGACCTGTTTATTTTGAGTTAAAACTGTTATATGTTTACTTATTATTTAAATGATATTTTTACGCAAGTGAACCAATTTCAGGAAGATAAAAACGAGTATCTATATAAAACTTGAAAAACACGATTCAATGTTAAATATATTAAAATAGGACGGGAGTATGAAATATTTTATGTTGACGTAAGAATACATTAACTTTTGAATGTGAATGTCTAGTAGACATTGTTCTCAATTCGTATTAGACACTAGTTTTAAACAAGTAAATGCATCGTATAATATCCGCGTTTTTTGTCCATTATGTAAATTTATTGAAATTAAATTTTAAAATTATTTTTGTCTGAACTCGCCCGACATAAATTAGTTGAAGTCTGTAAAGTATTAGAATCACTGGGGTAGATAAAATCGCGATAAAATTGAATCAATGAAATAATATAAACATAACCCCAGAATGATTGTCACCAGCTATTATATCAGTAAGAACGGAAAAAAATATTTCGTCACTTCTCATGTCGAGACCTGAGATACAGTCACGGCAGCGTACCAAATTATACCCAAAGATAAAATACGATTCTTCGAATATTTAGAACACTTTAATCAACGACAAGGTTTCCAGCGAAACAGCAGATGAGCTGTTTAAGAAGACAATAAAAAAATAGCGTAATCCTTGATGAGTTCTGGTAAAACAGACGTTTACAACTATTTTTCTATTGGTCTCTGTGTAATGTGTATGTGTAATTAAAGAAACGATCCTTCTTTCTCTAAGAAGACACAAACTATCACATCTAGAAAACCATAAAGGGATCTATTCAAATTATCGATAGTTTGAGTAGCCTTACAAATAAAATGGGATATAGTCGTAAATTCACACGTATATATACTTAGGTTATTTCAGTGAGAAGAAGCTGTTCCAATTTTATCTAATCCCTTTATAGAATTATTCAGCCTGCTTGAATGAAAGATGATTTTTCTAAAAGCACTCTATTCCCTGTTCAGTGTTTTACAATGATTGAATGAAAACTATGTATGCATAACTAAAACGTTAAGTAAACAATACTTCCTCTGCCCTGGTTCCTGCTTATTCAAACAGGTGATACTTTTATTCTGTATTCATACATTGTGTTACAATTACAAAAATAAAAACACTAGATTACTTTTGGAACCTAGTTACTAGACTATTCATTGAGTTTAGCAATACAACAATTTGGCAGTGTATTCATATACCGCCCTGTGGATTGGGGGTGTAAGAATTCCGCCACGGTATCCCCTACCTGTCGTAAGAGGCGACTAACAGGGGTACTGGGGTAGCAGGGCGTACTGCGGGGGCGGTACCCTATGATAGCAACCCCGAGATTGGCGGCAGAGGACGTGACCTCTTAACTGTCGCGGACGTTCCCGAAAGGCGAACGTCCAAATAGATTAAGTGGAGGGCATGCCAAGCCCTCCCAATTTGGAGGGGTCCAAAATTGGACGGTGCGCTGGGCGGCAGCGGACCATTTAGGGCACTTCTGGCCCTGAGATGCCGCAAAACCGCCCTAAATGCGTGTGATGGTCACCGAGAGGTTTTAGTCGGTATGCTGGCGTAGCCAGTGACCCCGACATACCCCTTACGGCCTCCCCCGAGGTACCGAACAGGGGAGCTTAAGGCGCTTTCCTATCGTGATAAAAAAAAAAAAGTGTATTCATATACCGAAAATTTTGTTATGATTTTTAGATTAAACAACACCTTGTGTCATGTTTTAGGTGTTTCCTCACGGTGTTTTCCTTTACAGTTAAAGTAAGAAATAATTTTAATACCTACACATAACTTTAATAGCCATAAGTGTGTGCTGAGTTTAAACCCCCGACTCACGAGATTCTCAACTGCGCGTTTTGAAACCTCGTAGTAAACACTTTTAATTTCTTCACGTTTTATTTGTCATAAATTTTTAAACGTTTTTTATATTAGTTTGCTTATGCATAGAAAAATCACCTTCGAATATAACTACACACACAATTTCAATATAAAAATAAATGTGAGTACCACATCCTTTCTGAATTACAAAACAAAATAAGTATCATCTAATTGCGTTTCTCAGTACCAAACACAAAAGATGTTCGTAATTATAGAAAAAACTGAAACAAATCACCTTACTCGTGATGCACAGCGTTGTTTTTTTTTTCGTAATAGAAAGATAACTATTTGTGGCCGTCATGGGGAACCCCCATAAGTGTACAAAAAATACATGTTCACAACAGCACTGACTTCGCAAAATTTGAAAAGATTTTTAATGCCTTTATGAATCAGGAACTGTTAATAATAAAAAAGGCATAAAACTTAGTTATCGAAAAGAATGAAGATTTTTTGATCACATAGACACATCATCATCATTATTTGGCCATATACGTTCCACTGCTGGACACGGGCCTCCTGTGCTAATGTTAGCATTTGATCCAACACGCTGCCCTAGAGCGAATTGGCGGACTACACACCTAAGAAATTGTTAAGAACGTTTAGAGATACTTATTCGAGTTAAATATTTACAAATCATAAATAAAGTCTAGGTGCAGAAATCGTACCCGCAGCATCGCGTTCCACTAAATAGCTTATCACCAATTGCACCACCGAGCCTTTCCTAAATATTTTTAAATAGTCAATTAAAATTAACACCATGCTCAATATTTATACTCAACTCTATGAATGTGTTGTTCATGACGTACGATAAAATGCATTTCTTAATACATAATATTTGAACATTTACTCCGTACTTTTAAAAATTCAAGTCTATGAAAATATATTCCTAAAGTCACCTACTTATTTTGCTTGAATTAAAAAAATGGCGTGTACATTATTATTAGATACATGTAGATGAGTCTGACATACCATTTTAATAGATCAATAGATGAATATACAAGTATCTAAAATACAAAAGTTCAAAAAAACGTTTCTGCGAACTCTTATCCCACCGGGATTTACGGCAATGTACCAGCCGTATAGATTCTTTAGACACCCAGGTTAGCCAAGACATCGTCGATTATGGCCAGCAACCGAAAGGCCCCTCACGAGTATAAGTTAAATATAATATTTTCTATTATTATGTGATTATCTAACATATTCTACATGTATATTTTATACAAGCAAACCTTTTATGTAAAAAAAAACCCTAACGTTAAATTAACACAACGCTAATTACAATAACAATTTAATAATTATTAAGTAAATAATTGAATACTAGTTTTAGAAACTGGTTGCAATTTACCATTAATGACAGAAAGATGAGTTGAATTATATTAGTCATTTCGTTGTACCTAAGCAAGTGAGTGTTCAATGGTGCAATTTTGGAGCCAGTGCTAAGGGCAGTGAATAGCATTGTGTGAAAAGTGTACTTTTAACATGTTTTGGTTTAACGTTATCTTATGGTATGTACCTACTATTATTGCTGTAAATTTTACTATGTGAATACTTAATACAAATAATTTACACACAAATAAATCACACCTTCGCATTTACATGAAGAAATGACGTTTAAAAGTCAAAATAAAAGGCATGTAGGTTGATTAATACAACGAGGACGTAATAGCATATTAAGTCAATACAAACAAATAATTATTAATCACTGTTGGCGTCGTGGTCTCACTGCGAAAGTATGTATAAGTAAAGCGACTAAGAAGTTCCGGGTTTCACGCGCAACTTGGGCTTAGTGTTGCGTATTTTCCATAGGTCACTACCGATGACGTTTTGAATCGAGCTGTATAAGCTTCATCTAGGTGAAAGGACCATACTTGTTTACGGAACAAAGTATTGTTAAGAGGTTTAAGAATCTTCTCTAGAATATTATTTATTCTGATGTTTCTGCCCTTTTTATTACATACCTACTTTTTGGAACGCAATCACAGCAATTTACCACCCACCACTAGTTTGTTTTAATATCGCAAAAAAAAACAAATAAAATAAAAAAAAATTCTTGTGAAACACAATGGATTTTCAAATTAGGTTGATAAATTCCAAATCGCATTTAGTACCAGACTAAATATCAATAGAACTAGTACAATTTATAATCATCTAGAAGTTTACAGGTTTAGCAAAATTTACATCAAAACTTTCCACGTGCGTTTGAAGGATACTCTTAAGTTGGTCTGACGTCAATAGAGACCTAAAATTAAATCACGCCATTAGGAAATTCACGCGGTGAGAATACTACTGTCGTCATCGTAAACAACGTTTTGTATTTAAAAATACTAATAAAATTTCATGTTTTTTTTGTGTTTAATTTGGAAATTTTACATGGCAAGTTAAAAAGTATAGCCAATAACCTGACTACAACTTTAGCTTGTTATTCTTTACGAAAGTCATGAGTGGTATAGCTATTTAGCGGTAGAGCATAGCAAAAAGAAATAGGTATACATACTAATGTTCTAATATGTGATACTAGCTGGATTGAGAATATGAACTTTACAAAACTACATTTGTGTATCGTCAGATAATAACTCCTAAGATCTTTTACACGTAGAAAATTAACACAAGCTGTTAAAGAATCAATAACGCCCATTAAAAACGAGCCTTTTTATGTACATAGTTCTTAAAACAACTTAATCGACTCTCATTGATCGGATTGTAGTGGCCTTTTAATGTTTTTATTTACAGCCGATTGTCTTTTATTCATACTTGTGACACCAGTGGAACTTTTAATCACACGCGTCTCAAGCCACAGAAACAACAAGGCAGACGTTTAAATACAATTCCCTTCACTGTATTCGAGCAAGACATAAATCGAAATAGCTCACATACGTGTCGAAGGCTCAAGTCTAGGGAAGTTACTATTATATAAACAATGGTCATAGTATCATTATTTCTCAGTGCCGCGTTCTTTGTGCCGCAATGCTGGGCTCAACACGGAAATATCTTCGATGCGATATCAGGCTACCTGCGGGACACGGCTGAGCTGTACGATGGAGAGCCACCCGACGCCACCACGATACTGCCTGAGTATGATTTCATCATCATAGGAGCAGGCACAGCCGGTTGCGTGCTTAGCAATAGGCTCACCGAAGTTGAAAAATTTAAAGTAAGTATTCAGTTTAATTTATAAGGACAACATAATGTTTTCGAAAAAATCAACGTTCACCAATTGGCAATCATGGTAGGTCTCAAACACCGAGACTCGAAACAAATATTTGTAGATTATGATGGAGCTCAGGCATGTGCAACGCAGAGAGGGAATGAAAAATATGACTGTTTCTTATTAGATTCCGGAAACCACCTCACTGTGCAAACCATTGCAGGCGAGCCTGATGCGTATTGCAGTCCCAACGAAAAGTAAATAATGGAAATATACGCCGTTGTTCTCGTAAACATTAACATGGTTTGATGCCTATAGAGGAAGATTCCAGACCATTTTTAATAACACAAGAGCATAATGTAAAAATAACAACTTATATTGAAAACTATAATCACGAAGCGCCCATAAAATAATCAATACAACGCAATAACACCTCCCAATACCAATCCAATATTAAATATAAAATGCATCAAATTTATCTCTGGCCACAGGTGTTTAACAAATATTTTATGAGACTTCTATTAACCCAGGAATGCCCGAATTATTTTTTTCTTGTTTTACTTTAGTTTGGACTCGGAATATTGTTCAATTAAGGGTTCTTAGTGACATGATTTTAGTATTTTATTTTTTAATAAATGGGAAGTTCGAAAAAATCATTGTTTCCAAATGGACACACTAAGCGCTGACAGTAGCAAAAAAGTTGAGAAGATATAATTTATCATGTAGGAGTTATGAGATAGAAAAAAACACGATTTATGGAATGAAAAGATTTTTTATTTTTTATGATAGCAAAACGTGGTACGCAAGGGCCGACGTCACACTTGATGCATTCAGTTCGAACCGACGAACTTTACGCCTTACAGTATGGACCCACACATCGCCTCTTTTTCATACATTTTTTTACATAATAAAATTTTGGTAAAGTATTATGTACCATAGTTTCATCAAATGATAAATTTGGTTTAGGCACAAATTACTTCATGAAATTCTCTTTTATTCTATTCATAAATGGACGCAACTTCCACATCTTGTCATTTACATCTATTTCATTATTATCGACACAACGCAGATAACGCACTATTTTCTCGAACCTATTTCGGTGCATTGATTTGCAAATAAGTATGTCTGGCTAAACGTTACCTCAGGCTGAGCTGGCAACTGACGAGCATTCAAATTTTCGATTTTCCACCACTCTCTTTGTCACCTGAATCTTTGTCTGTCAAAACAGCGGGCTCAGGAGGAGTGACGTAAATTGATTATGGTATCGGCAGGTCTCCAGCTTCTTCCTCATCCTCAAATAAAATGTCCAAGAGTTCATTTAGGGTCCCAGCCTAAATGAACTCTTGGACATTTTCCCCGGTACTGGTCAAAATCGAAGAATCTAAAACCAAAAACAATTTTATATAATGACATCCCAAGTGCTTAGCGTGTCCATATGGACTCAGCAACATTAGGCGTATAAATATAGTGCTAAAATAAAACTAAACTATCGTTGACCTATTTCAACATATAAATACATTATTTTAGAATAATATTACATGAAAATTATACAAATAAATTAAATAATTAAAAAATTGTGTTACTTACTCTCGTCCCGGGTCCATTTTTTCCGCCGTTTTTGACTTTGGTGAGATTTAAATGAATTTTCCCGCGAATTTAGATTTTTAAATGACATATTAATGACATGTAAAAAAACTTTAACATTTGATAGCACTGTATGAGCAGTTAATTATTTCTAAACAAATAATGGTTTGCCACAAAAAATGTTTTAGCAAACCCATATTTTTGTGTCCATATGGACACGCTAGGCATTACTGGGTTAATGAAATTCCGGGAGTGACACAATTAGCATACAATAGTTTCAGACCATGCACGCTAGCGATTATACGCCTGCATTTATTATATTAATATTTCCAGTATTCACACAATGGCTTTTCTGTGCAGCTGATAAACAATCCTAGCGTTACGACACCAACCGGAATTAATTGTAGTTAATGCTAGGTAAATATTAAAATAGCCAATATTAGTACAATAAAGCCACGGTAATTTTAAGTTTAATAGCTGACTTCGAGGCAATGAACAGCTTCCTAGGATGAAAGGCCACAAGTTCTTCTCACATATGGACCATTATTTGCTCTAATATTTAAAACTCAAATATTCGACTTAGTTTGTGCACATAAAATTTGGCCTTGTTACCGCACCAGCAGCATGTAGGGAAAATCCTGGTTAACTTCAATATTTTAATGCAAAAATCGATTAAAGACCAAGATCTAAGCTTTTAATAAAAATAAATAGCCTTTTATTCCGATAAATTATTATTATTTGAATAAATGTAGATGCTTCTAATATTTGCTTTTCAGTAGCTTGAAAGAGATTTAATGATAAAACGAATCGTTAAAACATTTCTATATTAATATAATGCTCATTTTTACACGCGCCACGTTCTTTATCGAGAATAAATTAAGATGACGTTCGTTATCGCTCAGTTTTTAGCATAAAATTAAATAATATAAAATACATTATTATACATAATATACAGGCAGTAAATCATAATAAAATAACATTAGTGGTAAAACTACGCTAGAATCTCAATTTATTCATGGGAGAGCTAGATTACTTCTTAAGCACTGCTATTGCTATAAAATATTACTATAAACTACGCATGGGTAATAAAAGTCAATCTACTCTCTATGCGTATTATGGAGAGTACTCCGAAGCATTATTAATCAACACGACATAGTTTTCGTCGTAAGGACGTAAATTGAATAAAATATTTATATTTAGTAATTAACCCTCTCAATGGTAGATGAGACCCGTGTTCAGCAGTGGGCGTATATAGGTTGACGAAGAAGAGAAGAAGAAGAATTAATAATATTTAGTAACAAACATAGTTTCCTGTTTACATACACACATGTGTTTCAGCAGTACAGAAACGAGCAAGCCACATTATTAGGCTGAGGTGTAGACTTTGTAAAGTTTGGACCTGTAGTTTTAGGGCGTTTTAGCAGCTTAATTGACTTGACTAAGAACCTCTTGTCTTCTTCTAAGGGGTGAAATTTTAAAAATTGCTCCAATTGTTAAAATATGTCTAAGCTGAACCCCTGTGAACTTTTTCACGTTCCTAGGCTAAGTGTTTCGGTTATACGTTGATTTCTAAGTCAGCTTATCAGTCACATTTTACAGTTTGTTTAGGTGGATTTAATGGGTCAACCATTTTCTTATAGTAATACCTAGGTATCTTTGTGAACAAAGGGAAATTTTAATGATTTTATAAATACATTCCTTGTGTTTAATTTAAGACAACCTTGAAATGAACCTATATTGACTATGGCATACTATAGGTGCTACTCATCGAAGCCGGCGGTAACGAGCAGATGTTTATGGACATTCCGGTGCTAGCAACTCTGCTACAATTCACAGATGCGAACTGGAATTACTACACCGAACCTCAGGTGAGTCCTATTACGTGTACATATAAATTGTATTCCTCTCATTTTGTCACCACTACAACATCCTTACAATTGGTAAGACTACAAAGATACACCTACGTTTTCCTGATTATGATAACTTTTAGCCTCATGCTTATTGCCATGTCGGACATATTCCAGACTGTGTCATTACCAACAGTCTTTGTCGTGTCCACTTCTGGAAATAGACCTGTCGTATCACTGGGCGCCACTGGGCACGATCTCCTAGCGAATATAGTCACCCCATGTAGACAGAGAACATCCTGCATTACTTTTCCCCAGCCATGGTCGACACTTCAAAACCCGTTACCTCTATTGATTATATTATGTTTTTAAAAACAAGGAGTACTCCGTCGTGCGCAATAAGTTCCGGATTAACCTGCCGATTCCACATGACCTCGGTTTTATTCTTAGCTTTATACTTCGTTTTCCACCACGTGGGTGAGTTCCTGGTCAATGCCTTTTGTGGCTTCCAAGGTAAAGAAACTGTTCACTAGTTTTATCGGGAACGCTTTATACCTATCGCGGATATAAGCAGGCTTGGTGGGGGCGTAGACATGATAAGATATTCTTTCCACATTTACTCTACAAAAAAAATTAAAAACATAAACGCTAATTAACAAAACTCTTTAAGTGAATATTAGTTTAAATAATTTTAATAGCTTCATTATCAGTATTTATACATCTGAAATAAAACATCTATATTCTAAATCTTGTAAAGCATTGCGACAAACACTATCAATTGTGGCATCAAGTAAGACTTTCTTAGTTTTGTTTTTCAATACAAATTTAATACTTCCTTTAAATAATACCCAAATCACGGACGCTATCACACAAGCAAATCTACATATTTTGACAAACATAATCGTTACATTCACAAATACGGTCTTCGAGATGCAAATTAACATTTGCCATTACGTAATACCCATTTATACCTATTTTAAAGACTTCCATCACAATAATTATTATTCGTCAAACGAATTTCAAATTATTGTTATTTCATAGTAAACTATTTGTTTTAATTTATAGAAAATCCAATGCAACTTGCTAAAACTTAGCTTTTTTTTTTGAATAGCATTTCTCAATTTGGTTTAGGAGTTAATGAGCTGAATATAACTTACAATAATCATTTTGAATATACACAATAACAAATACGCCATAGCTGTACCCTTTGAATTCCAATAGGAATCGATTTCCTCGTAATCAAACCTAGAACTCCACGGTTCACGGCCGACGTGCGATGTTGCTCAATCACGGAACGCGATAGACAATGCGTGCCCGTCGCGTACGGAGCGACGTGACTGCGCACAGGTGTCCTCAGAGGAAAGTACTTCTACAAATCATTAAACAATAATTAACCTCGCTACTTATTTAATAGTAAGAAGAACGACTACTGTTTGTACAGGGGATTACGACTCAGCAATGAGGAGAACGACGCAAGCAGGAGGAGGACTTATTTAATAGAATTTATTAAGCCCTCTCAGTTGTAGAGGATGCCCGTGACTGCCAGTGGGACGTATACGTAGATGATGTTGAAGTTTTGATTCGACTTTAAGCCTTTTCAATGCTGGCTCAGCAAAGTGATAAAGGCATGCCTGATAAAAAGCTTATTGCCTTCTATCTACCTTGAGGGGCGAAAGACCACACCCTAGTGTGTCACGTTGACAGATGTTAAACCACTATTGTACGATGGTTATTATATAGGCGGTCCTTAACAATTATTTATGAGTTTTTCGGAGGATTTGGTAAGTGAAGATCACCAATATTAAAAAGACCATATTTCTTTGCATCTTATGGGAAGGTAAAGGTCGAAAAAGTGACGAACGTATGTATACTAATTTGCATACAATAAAGATCGTAACAAAAATGTTAATTCATGTTTCAATATTACTATTTATGCCAATTTAGCAATAATAAATATATTTTTTGTCTATACTTTGTTCAGTAAACAAGGCAGGGAGTGGTTAACATAGTCAGAAAACAAGAGCAAAAACGGCCACGGTCTTACAAAATTTACGATTCAAATCATTCTCTTTCGAAGGTGACACAAGGGTCATGTCAGATATATTGTTTCTTATTTGTATTCCAACCGAAGAGTAAAACGTGGAGGAAACAAAATTAATAACTCGAACCGCGAGCAAGGATGATCTAGACGTAATTTATTAGACCTTGTCTCTCATCTAATACTTTCCTTATAGATTCATGGGTAACGTTTATTTGCAACTTTGATTGTAAAATGCCTTAAAATATATCGGCTTTTATAAGTCCTTTAATTCGAGATGAGTCGACAACGGTTGAGTGGAACAACAAGCTTCGTCTACCACACCAACCTTACAAGGCATAACGGGCTTTACATATTCATCAAATGGTTTACCGTCCAGAGTCCGGGTTGAATAAGATTTCTGTCGTGCTATCTCCGGCTCATTGTTCAAATCGACTTCCAGGGCCCATCACGGCTGAAGCACTACTTGAGTAATATGCTCTTACTGCGTTTCTGTCATGGAAGCTCATCCCACTTTGGTGGGTATTTTGAGTGACGGGGGAGGCATCAGCGCCCCTTATCAATTAATCAACTATAATTCTGTCGGATGGCTGCGGTGATGAATTAGGGACGTTTACGATATCATCCACCGACCACACTAAATACAAGAATCGTGAGGATTTTTCGCAGGAAAGGTCCAAGCTTCAAAAACATTCGTATTGCATCAATTTGGTACAAATTTATCCCGTTTAGAAAATATAGTTTTAAATTAGATTTATTAATTTCAAATTAAATTGTGTATAAAAATCCGTCAATTTTTTATTACGCAAGACGATAAAATCGTGCGTGCATCACGAAATAAAAATCGCCCAAACATTTTTAAATACACCATGAAGATAATACTGATTATAGTTTACCTTGTAGATAACCTTCACCTGGTAATTAAAGCCTACGATACCCTACTATTCATGTCGACATAAATAACATAAATGCTCAATAATAATAGTAGTAATAGTTAGAAATAATATCTAAAATAGTTTTACATCAAAAACAAATAATAAAAAACAATTAACTTCATGATTTAGTGTTAACTGTTGGGGCATTCCACGCGAAGCGGACAAGCAAAAAAAGTCGATGTTTCCGATTTCAGTAATATTCGAGTATGTTATAAATATACATGTCCTTTATACGTGTGTTAAATATTTTTGTAATATAATGACTGGTTTCAGAGTTACGGGACTTTGAACTTGTGGCCGGCGTGTGGGCATGTAGTGCTTCAAAGCCCAATACCGAGTCATAAGATTATGGTTTAAAATAATTAAACTAGTGGATTTAATACTTCATTTAATGAGTGTTTAAACTGCATTTTTGTTTATAAAAAAAAATCTTTTTTCATTAAAAAAAATTGCAAGTTAACTTTTTAAAGCTGATTTTCACAAAGATTATCATTTTCAATTTTTTTTATTGTTTTCCTGAAAAAAGCTTACACTGTGTAGAATATTCTTACAAAGTTGTATAACGGGCCCGAAAGTAGTTTAGGAGCTAGACCAAAATTAGTGCCGCAGCGACGGCGTCCAGCGCCGCGCCTAACGCCCGCCCCTTGTTAGAATATAATAAAACTTTTAATCAAAGGAATAAAATAACTTCTAATGGAACATTTTTTGTTGTATTTATTTAGAGAGAAATAAGAATTATACAATTACACGTGACTTTATTAAGAGCTCAGCGACAGGAAGGAAATATAAAAGTAGTACAACCATAGACTATAATACATAGTGATGGGGGCACAAAATAGTGTTGTGCTAACCGATAAGAAGGGATTAAATTTATTATTACAATATTTTTCATATGATCAATAATACTAATACGTTAATATCTATCTATTAAATACTGTTTACTTTGAATCTACACCAATATTAAGCTTTTTAAAATAAAACTAACTATTTGTAATGGTTACATGTACTTACAATTTCAAATTCTTCACTGTTACTGGTGCGTTTTATCATAATTCCTGTAGTAGTTGGTATGAAGGCATGATATTTTTTTGTGCCTGGTATGGGGCCCGCTGATTCAAACTTATTCTATAAAAACAACTTATTTTGTTGAATGTCTTCTTTTCGTGAATAGAAATATATTCTTTAGACTAGTTATCGCCTCATAGTCCATTTCCACTGGAATAACGACCACCTCCTGACACTTGTATATTGTCACAAAAAAGGTAAAATTTATAACATAGAAGGATTATGATATCGGATGACCTAAAACATGACACAGCAAGGTTTACCATAATAGGCCATTCGAACTACATAAGAAAGATATATTTAAATAATTGATGGTGCACCCTAGTTCTTTAAAAATAGATTTAATTTCATAAACCTGTTGTATTTTAAACAAGATTTTGGTACAGAAGCAGAATTAGATTTTTATGCCACTTCTTATGGAAAAGGGTTATGTGATGGGGGAAACTCAAAGCGGCTGGCTACCTAAACTAGTCTACAGTCGAAATCAAACCAAGCAATTACCACATTCAAGCGTGTGTAAGAATGGGCGAGAAAATGAATGTTTCTAACGCATATTTTCTATTCACGAAAAAAAAATTCAAAAACAGGTTGTTTTTATAGAATAAGTTTAAGTTTGAATGAGCGTGCCCCATACCAGGCTCAAACAATATCATGCCTTAATTCCTACTACTGAATAAACTGTGATAAATCGTACCACTGACTGTAAATTATTTAAAATTGTAAATACATTTAACTATTAAAAATAGTTCGTTTTATTTTAAAAAGCGTATTATTTGTGTACATTTAAAGTAAACAGTATTTAATAGATAGATATTAACGTATTAGTATTATTGATCATATGCAAAATGTTCCATCAGAAGTTATTTTATTCCTTTGATTAAAAGTTTTATTAAATTCTAACAAGGGGAGGGCGTTAGACGCGGCGCTGGACGCCATCGCAGCGGCACTATTTTTGGTCTAGCTCCTAAACTAAGTTCGAGCCCGTAATATAACTTAGTAAGGATATTCTGCACAGTATAAGCTTTTTTCAGGAAAACAATAAAAAAAATTGAAGACGATAATCTTTGTGAAAATCAGCTTTAAAAAGTAAACTTGCAATTTTTTTTATGAAAAAATATTTATTTTTTATAAACAAAAATGCAGTTTAAACACTCATTAAATGAAGTATTAAATCCACTAGTTTAATTATTTTAAACCATAATCTTATGACTCGGTATTGGGCTTTGAAGCACTACATGCCCACACGCCGGCCACAAGTTCAAAGTCCCGTAACTCTGAAACCAGTCATTATATTACAAAAATATTTAACACACGTATAAAGGACATGTATATTTATAACATACTCGAATATTACTGAAATCGGAAACATCGACTTTTTTTGCTTGTCCGCTTCGCGTGGAATGCCCCTGTTGTGAAATTTTCAACAAAAATGCTAAGCTTGGTCATCAACAAGCTAAGTTCATACAATAAATGCATATTTATTGTATCATCACCATCATCATCATCAACCCATATAGGTACGTCCCACTGCTGGGCACGGGTCTCCTCTACCATTGAGAGGGTATAGGCCCTAGTCCACCACGCTGGCCTAGTGCGGGTTGGCGGACTACACACCTAAGAAATTCCTAAGAACTTTTTTAGGTGTACAGGTTTTATCACGATGTTTTCCTTCACTGTTCAAGCAAGTGGTAATTCAATCAGAATACACACATAACTTCGAAAAGTCAGAGGTGTGTGTCTGGGGTTCGAGCCCGCGACCGCCGAGATTCTCTAACGTGCGCCCAAACCTCGAGGCTATCACTGCTTCATATATTTATTGTATAGCCTGGAATAACTTAAGCCGCCGGAACTTTTGTTGGATTAAATCTGAGATGTTAGCTTAAGATATTTCTATAGCCTTTTAATGATTAGTTCTATAAAATCTAAATCGACACCTTAGTCGTTAAAATCGCTCTTTCCTAAGATATCGCTTATGTATATAAATATATTTTATCCACACCCATTTTTTAATAACTCTTGCTAAACACCGACACTAACTATAGGTACGTTATACGGCGCGGCGGATCACTTTCAAATTCAAGGTCTGAATGTGTAATAACGTTGAATTTTACTATAAAATAATATCATAAAACTAAATGCACATTGATCTATTCTTTAGTTGAATGACTTATATACTAACAAGAGTTTATTAAAACGTTATAAATCGAAGCGTCACTAAAACTTGCAAAGCATCAAGAATTTATATTTTTTTAGTGTATAAATATCAAATAATAAATATCAAAGTCAAAATTATGCCATACTAGCTTTTGCCCGCGACTCCGTCCGCGTAGACTCTATGGTTAAGTGCAGAATTATTTTTGCATTTATAACATGTTTATCCCACGGGAATACATTTTCCAGGATAAAATTATCCCATGTTAATTCTGTGAGCCCTACCTATCTCTATACCAAAAATCATTCAAATCGGTTTGGTAAATCCAGAGATACCCATTCCTACAGGAATACTTTATTTTCCGGGATAAAAACTATCCCATGTTAATTCTGTGAGCTCTATCTCTCTCTATATCAAATTTCATTCAAATCGTTTCGGTAGTTCCAGAAATACTCATTCCCACGAGAATACTAAATTTTCTGGATAAAAAGTATTCTATGTCTTATCCTGATGTATAAGCTGTATTATTGTAAAGTTTCGTTAAAATCCATTCAGTAGTTTTTACGTGAAAGCGTAACAGACGGACAGAGTTAGTTTCGCATTTATAATATTAGTATGGATATATAATATCGCAATATAATGATTGCATTAGAAAGTAATATCAAACAAATTGATTAAATCCTTGCGATGTTCACCAACACTGTTAAGTACTAGTAAGGGTGACATATTATGTACCTATCCTACATACACTATGTTTTACTTCCGTTTTTGTGAAAAAAAATTGCGTGTGATATATAAGTTGGTTGAAAAAAAATAGTATCAAAATAAAATTGCATACAATTTCACTTTTTGAAGAATCCATAGGATTAGACGACACTAAAGGTTTATCAGCTTAGAAAAAAATCCCTCTCCTTAGATAGAACATAAAAATAACACAGTAAAATATAAAAATAATAACAACACGGTGTACGTGTTAAAAATAGACTACTGTTGTGTTACGTAAAAATAAATTCCATCCTTAATAATAAGTTCAAGCCGGTTCGTAAATTGCCATAAATATCCTTTGAAAGGACGTGTGATTCATTCTATAAATTTAGACATATGACATGGTCGCTTAAGCTCTGACACAGGAAATATACCTATGTGAGCGTGCAAAATTGTCTTTCTCGGGCTCTGGATATTGAAACTATATTTTATCCATTTATAAACTTCTCTTTCTAAAACAGGGAATATACGCTGTTGCCAAACAGCTCAATTCTACAACTGGTTTACAAGTTTTCCGGTTTATTAAGATTTTTAAGGGAAGTTTTGTATGTATTTTGTTCGATTTTTTTTTCAATGTTCGGTTTAGACCTTCGTAAATATATCAGCGGAAGCTATGCAGACATTTAAACGTAATAGGAACTGTAAATGAGCTAGAAATTAATTACCCTATTCCCGTTAACTACACCTATCAAGCAAAAAGCCCTCAAGAATAAAAAAAAATTGCTCCGTTAACTTATTATACTTTTGATAAAGTACTTAATTATAATAAGAAACCGTTATTTGAGTAATATTCATAATGCTTACCAATTGTGAGATATGACCTCCTTTAATTTGTCATTTAGAAACAGAACATGTTACCTGAAAATAAAAAGAAAATACAAGTTAATTTTGATTGAAAGCTCAAAAAAGTAATCAAAATAGTAAAAGTTATATTAAAACATTACAGAAACAATAGTTGTGTTTATCACAAATAATCCAGAGCATAAATAAAACTACGCCTTAAAGGGGTAAGCAAATCTGCACCCACATTTCGCCGTCTTTAAATTTTTAAAGACCCAGGTAGCAAGAGACGAGTGTGTCTTTTTTATTAGCTTTCTTTTAATACAGTTTCAATGGCTATGCAATATTTCCCAATATATATTTCCTAGCAGATGGAAGGTAAGCACCGGTATTCGATAGCATTCGTCATAAATCTGTCAAACTGGATCATAGAATACCGTAACTCAGTCTTTTCTTGTTTTTGCCTTTCCTTATTATTAATCGGAATAAGATTACTAAAACGCTTCGCTCCAGATATTTTCTAAAACGATGTAATGTAATGTAATCATCAAATGTCTACCCAAAAATAATATCAGTCGAAATGCTTGTTTTTAAATTACTTAATCGATAATGTCTTTCTTTAAGGAAGAAGCTTAAAAATAAGTCTCGCGGAATATTTTCAAATGGAAAATCACTAACGCTTTTAGCACATGTTTTAAATACAACAATGTAGTAACTGTATAATTTAATGTAGTGTTTTCTCTGAGAGAAAATGTCGTATATTATGTCAGGGTGCAGTAATTAACTGCCACTTAACCATGTATGTTACGTAAAGGTGGTTGTTAGAAATGACTGCGTATATCGTAATCGTAAGGTAGATCATTCACGAATAACTTTAACAATAAGTCTTATTAATGACCTTGTCTGACAGCCCTGCTTAAAAAAAGGTAAAGGGAAATATATTTTTGATTGGTCATCGCGAGACACTTGAGAATGTTTTTTATATTTATCAACACACTGAGTTAGCGGATTTTAAGTTTTCCTGTACGAAAACCAAAACATCTGTTGCAACTTTTTTGTAAGGTTTCCTTCTATCACTTCATCAGTCAATAGCTTTGGGATCTTTGACCAAATGTTTAAAATATCTTAAAAGAAAGATAATAATTATTATACGCCAAACGAACATCCATTTGAGCAGTAATGCATGAAGGATTAATTATTATATATTGTGCGATGCGACTAAATTTTTATTTTATTCATTGATGAAACACCATTTTCAAATAGACGTATAAAAACCATCTTGAATTATAAAACCTGTAGTCTATTTTAATTTTAAATACATAATTCACCCGACTGCATTCCGTCGCAAAAACGTTATCAATTCATATAAGCAATAATCTCAAACGAATTAGGCACTTAAAATCTATTTAAAAATAAATTCTGTAGAATATTTAGGTATATGCGGTCTGGTTATTGAATAAGGAATTGAATTGCGGCATTAAATACAAGTCATTACTTCCATTATTACTGAGTTTTTTTTTGTTTTCGAACGTCAGGCCTACTACGATGAATACTTGTCCCATTTAAGAGTCCTTGAATTTGCGAACTCGAAAGTAATGTGGAATGTAAATAAAAAAGAAACAGTTACCCTGATGATATAAAAGGCCCTTCTTGAACTGTGCACAAAGATTTTTTTGCGTCAAAAGATGCATAGTACCTATATTGCTTACAGGTATATAAAGAATATTTTATGAACGTACATAAAATATGAAGTACATATTAGAAAGATGTCTAATGAATAAGATGAATAAAAAATATAAACAGGCCCACGTAAAAAAACATTACCTACATACAGTAAATTCTCTTTTCAAGTAATATACTAGATATTATAAATTATCTCTCTTGTTAGATTTAATGTTAAGAATTATGTATTTAAAATAAAACTTTACGTGTTACCCAAAGTCCGTTTTTGATTTTTGCAAATTCATATCAAGTAGCTTGAATTTAATGAGGTGCTGCATATTCCACTCTCGGTGGGATCTGGACGTTTGAGACCTACGTGAAATGAATAGAAATCATTATTTATTCGTCATGTTTTGCAGACCCACGGGGGAAGATACGTGATTTTTCTATGAATTTATTTTGTTAAATATAAATGAACCTTGCACAGTTAGACAAGTGTGGTAGATATTTTTACATAATAAATTCATGGAAATCCATGGCTGTTGTGAGACTTAAATACAAATAGAAATAATTACAACGTATTTTAACATGTATTTTTTTATTTTGTAAATAATATGACTTAACATAAATCAGTATTGGACGGTAAGAGTAAAGTTCAAGGTATGATGTACATGTGTCATGTAGTAATAGATAGTATTTTTTTTAATATGCTCTCCATAAATTTAGATATTGTTATGCTAAGTCTAAGTATTCAAAAATCCTTTTTTACAATTACTTTGCTATAACCGTAAAAAGGCAGATATTGGCCTTAAAACTACATCCAAACATATGGTACATCCACACTCAAGTCTGTATTTTGGCATTCTGGTAAATGACATAGAAATTAAATGGAAATTATTTCTTTCTTAACACTACAGTAGAACTCAAAAACTGCAGGAAACATTTCATAAAAATAAATTACCTTACTTAGACCGTAAAGTTTGCGTTCCTAAAATCTTTATGAAAAGCCTGCCTATATCTATCTAGGAATGGACTTCCAAAGAATGATAATAATGATGATACACGCGATTTTTTCCTGTTTTTCAACTTCATGATCAATGTTTTACAACTTATTGTTTAAAATGTTTTAAATTCGTGAACGAGTTTCAAAACCTCAAAGGAGTTGTTATTTCCAATTTTGTCAGATGTAGCGGCATTTCAGCCATTTCTACTTGTTTTTTTTCTGCAAATTGGTAGAATTAAAGTTTTTAGTTATTAATATTTGTAAAACCGATCATCGAACTGTCCACACAAACTTCACAAGAAATCTGTGTGGCTGTGACTTTAAGCATATAATTTTTCTCTAAACGTTGTAACACGCTTATTTTGCGTTTAAACATTTAATAGCGAATTTATGACTATATTAACGTTTGACTTCAATAAAAGTACAATTACGTACTAGTCCTGTAATTATGTCTATACATTGTAAGAAAGTACGTGTAAAAACTTTATCATCGACTACTAAAAAATATACACAAAAAAAGTTGACTACGACTTAAAAATAAATAAATACACCCAACAGTCACACACATAGTCCTGACCCCACACTAAGATACGAGTCTTGTGTGGTGGGTATCAGACACTACGAGAGACTTTTCGGTCTCACAAACACCCAGACCCGAAACAAATATTTGTGGATCACACAAAATTATAAGACTTTCTTAAACTACACTAATAATAAAAAAAACTGAATTTGCTTGATTGTTTGGTTGAATAACTGTTTAAAATTGAAAAAAAATGTGTTGGATAGCCCATTAATCATTTCGCTGCGGCCAATAGAGCAGTGATGAAAAACCTGACATAATCGTGAAAAATATATTATACTAGCTGTCCCGGCAAACTTCGTATCGCCCTACCAGTCAATGAATGTCTTGTTACTTATTAACAGAATTTAATTTTAAATTACTTAGGTATACCATCATCCCCTTGCCCTGGTCCCAATTAATTACTTGGGGTCGGCGCAGTATCTCTTCTTTTTCCACACATCCCTGTCAGCCGTCATGTTTTCATTCACCCCTTTCTTTTTCATATCTTCAGTCACGCACTCCATCCATCTCTTTTTTGGCCTTCCTCGGCTCCCCCATCCATCCACTTTCATGTTCATCACTTTTTTTTCCTACATATGATTAATTCCTTCTCTTAATGTGCCCATACCACGACAGACGGTTTTCTTTCATCTTTTCTATCACAGGAGCTACTTTCAGACTTACCCTAAAGTATTCATTTCTGACTCTGTCACTCCGTGTTACACCACACATCCACCGCAACATTCGCATCTTTGCTGCATGCAGTCGTCTTTCGTAAGTCTTCTTCGTTGACCATTTTTTTTCTTTTTCAGCACTAATGCTAGCTCCCTTGATCTACCATTTGTCGTACCTACATTCCAACTTGCATACCTCAATCTCATTTCCCGGGCTAGTGTCTTACGTTGCCCCTCCTGGGCTGGTGTAACAAACCTTGCCCATTTCTCATAGGAACCGGGTGCTGCCCCTGCGCGTCGGCTACGGGGGACGGCCTAGGCCCTGTCACCTTTCTTATTATACATACTGTATAAATGTTTTGGCAAATGTTTTACGGCCACCCGCCTGTCTGACACCAACTCTCCTTGGGGCTTTCATTCTTTTGGTAGAGGGGTAGAGATAGCGTGTGTTTGGGTACAGGATATTGCAGGTAAGGATATTTGGCCTGATGGTAAGGATGCCACAGTCCCGGATAAGGAAATAGTGGGAGACTCCAACAGCTCGGGGGGCCGAGGTCGCGAACTCATAGCCCTGTTCCATGACTGGCTAGATCAATGGAAAAGGCATCCCCTGACCATTTATTAATATTTCTTGAAGGAGATTTAGAGTATTTTAGATATTCAAGCATAATAAAAATTTAAAAATTAGGCACTACCAAGGAGATTTGTTACACAAAATAAATTTCTGAACGCACACCTTAATATTTGACAGCCAAAAAACGTCAATCCATTGTCATGAGAATTCTGCATTTTTAACATCTAAAATACGCAATTATTCGAATGTTATAGATACATATTGTCGATTCAAAATGGTTATTTTAATAAGTTCTTTTATTTGAGGGAGCCTCTAACTGCATCGACGGGATAAACATTAAATGACAGGAAATTTTGTATGGTGTTAAAGTTCAAAATGACTTAAGTATCATTACGAAACTTTTGTATGGGAATATAGAAAAGTATTATTTTTAGATCTTTTCAGGCAATTATTAAAATGTATCTCTCCGTAAGAACAATCCTCGTACTTCAAGGAATATTATAAAAAAAGATTTAGCGAAATCGGTTCAGCTGTTCTCGAGATTTGCGCTTAGGAACACATCGAGCAATTCATTTTTATGACATAGAACTCCTCCACTACGATTTAAACTTTATTGTATTGTATTAAAGTTTAAATTGACTTAATTATTGAAACGAAACTTTTGTATGGATAAAGATAACAATGAAAAGTCCCACGGGAACGCTATAGAACGGGATAAAAAGTATCCTATGTCCGTCTCCTGGCTCTAAGCTACCTCCCTACCAATTTTCAGCCAAATCTGTTCTGCCGTTCTTGAGTTATAAGTGGTGTAACTAACACGACTTTCTTTTATATATATAGATCTATAGTTTCGCATACTGAGTCGCGGGCACCAGATGATAGAATAAAATATAAGTAATAAGTTTTTGCCAATGTACTGTTTCACATCGCTACAAGCAAAGAATTTTATGATTATTTAAACAATATTTAGTTTGCAGGAGCACGATTAAATTACGTTAGGCCGACCATGACCATTGACCATCATTTACATCCTATAAAATTCTGGTGGATATTGATTTCGGCTCCTTTTATTACATGCGTTTTAAAATTTGAAATATTTAGATAAAATAGAAATTTGAATATCCAGGTTTGAACGGCGAATCTTTCCATCATCTTACCGAGACCCATTACTACTGGTATTCATGCCACAGTCCCATAAATCTTATCCATATCTTGCTGTTTAAAACTACTTAAAACTTAGTTATCTATCGAATAACTAATGATTACCATAAAATAAAAATCTATCACATACGATAATATTCCACTTCCAAATAGTTCGATGCACCGCAATTCTAAACCGCAAATATATAATTTAGTTAAGAATTTTAAATTTTTATGTTCGGACATAATTTAAAAACTGTTGTGCAAAATTTTGACTATATAAGAACGGTAAAAATAGTATTTCAAAAATAGAAATATAGGTACCGTATACTTCTGAGCGGTATTTTAACAGAATGCTTACTTTGCGGAGCTATGATATACAAAAAAGTTACCATTAACATATTATGTATATTTTCCAATGCTGGACATATAATTTTTTTATTGCACTTCTTACCTTATATTGAGAAAAAAGTTATTGTAACTTTTTTATACCCATATGTATGTTACAATATCATCCAAAACAAGGAAAATGCTAAACATTTTCCTTCACAATGTGTGTCTAACGAAGACTAAGGGCACCATAAACTTTCTAAGCTCTTTATTAATCACTCAAACAACGCCCAAAACATTAGTTAGACTCAAGAAAACAATACTAATGAATCCTCAATGCCTACCAACTAAAATAACCTTTATGTTGAAATCACATAAGACAATAATAAAACCCTGAAAAGAACCTCGTCATAGTTCGAGGAGCAAACATAGGTCGGCCAAGGCGTTCAGTGTTGTATATCTAATTCTGATTTGATTCAGTGATAAAGGGCCTAATCAACAACACATATTACGTCTACTTAGATTGTTTGATACATAATTAAAACCCGTAGCGGTATCCATGAAGGAGTAGGCTCGAGTGCATTTGTACATTTACGTCTGGCCAAATATACCGACTCACCCACGGTGGCCAAACACAGACAAACAAAGCAATTTGTATCAATAGTCTTAAGAGTTATTGGGAGCGGTAACAACGCTTAATTATGTAGATTTGCCATAAGTATATTTAAATTGATAAACAATGGAATATCACCAACTTCCGTTTCGAACTTGGTTATAACGCAGCCGGATCCGATATGAAGCATTCAAAGTTAGAGGTCATAAAAACAGACTCATGGGTTTACCCCACCAAATATTCCAGCTTAAGGAAACCGCATCATCTACATTTCGCACAATAATAACAAAAGACAATCCTGCTCACAAAATATTCCATCCGTTTCGTAGAATGACCGAGAAACTAGTGTAACAAAAAAGGAAAGAAAAGAGAACAAAACGCAACCTTATTTCACAAACAATATTTCTTGCACGACTGTATTATAGGAATACACCTTAAGAACGATATGTACAATGTACATAACCTATCTATTTTTAAATAAATGTTTGCAATAAAACACGCTTACGTATGGCTATCAATTTCATTACACTCTTTTATTTCTTTTATACATATAATTTTATATTAAGGCGGCAAAATGTAAGTTCGTAACAATAAGCACAATCAGACACTACATAATGGTGATAAAAATGACACATACATATGTACATACATAACTCCCGTATTCCCCAAAGGAGTAGGCAGAGGTGCATTCTGCACCCATATTTCGTCCGATATTTGTCAGCTCCGCGTAATATTGCCGTGTTTCGGGCACATTTCCAGACTCCGTTCTCTGAGAATATCCTAATGGAAAAATTCCTTTAAACTGACAAAAGCAAACTTAAGCTATAAGCGTTTATCTGGTGTATAAGGTGTCAATATTTGTAGAAACGATCAGTATGTTATATAACATTTTTGCATAATTAAAACATTATACTAATAATAGCCATGACTTATATAATAAAAAGTGTACATTATGTTAATCTTAATATCGATTATAATCTATGATTTAAATGTCGGTTATCTGAGATCGTAACATATTAGGTATTTGTATATAGGTTATAACTAGAGATGGGCCGAGTACTCGGTTGATACTCGGTACTCGGCGTACTCGGCGGGTTTTTTGATACTCGTACTCGGCCGAATAACTCGGTTTGAATGCCGAGTATACTCTGTTTAAGAAATGCAATATATTTCGGTAGATATAATTTAAACAACAGTCATCATCATCATCATTAGCCAATGGAAGTCCACTGCTGGACATAGGCCTCCCCCAATGACTTCCACCGGATTTGATCGGAAGCCTCCTGCAGCCAGCGACGTCCCGCGACCTTGACAGGGTCGTGAACAGGGTGGTAAAATTTGAAATGATTGAATTTAAGCGATGTATTAAACATTTTATAGATTCAATAAATATTATTTTATTTCATTTCGTAAACAACTGTGTTAATCAAAAATTATTTAGTAATTTAGGAAATCTTTGAAAATCTCAATAAATAAAATCAAAATTATAGTACATAATAAAAATAATTAATATTTAAAATTGGATAAAGCTAAGTTATGATGCAGTGATGGCTTCGAGGTTTGAGCGCGCGGTCGAAAATCTCGACGGTCGCGTGTTCGAACCCCAGGCACACACCTCTGACTTTTCGAAGTTATGTGTGTATTCACATTTAATTATCACTTGCTTTAACGGTGAAGGAAAACATCGTGATGAAAACTGCACACCTTAGAGTTCTTAGGAATTTCTTAGGTGTGTAGTCCGTCAACTCGCACTAGGCCAGCGTGGTGGACTATGGCCTAAACCCTCTCAATGGTAGAGGAGGCCCGTGCTCAGCAGTGGGCGTATATGGGTTGATGATGAAGTTATGATGCAGGAACACAAGCCTCGCTGCACGTTCTGGTAACAGCCTATTCCTCTATTCTTCGTAGACGTTACCGGCCTCCGAAAGCAGGCTATTTAAATTCTAATGTACCACGCGCGAATTGGAAATTTAATTGAACCGAGTTACTCGGCCGAGTACTCGGTTGAAAAAAAATAGAACCGAGTAAAACTCGGTACTCGTTACTCGGCAAAAGTGTAACTCGGCGCATCTCTAGTTATAACACATTATCCATGATTATTTATGCGTGTGAAAATTGCTTATTACCTATGTTTATAGTTGCATCGTGGTCTCGCAGCACAAGTGTGTTTTATTCCCTGGTTAGACATTTCCAGAAATCTCTTTTTGTAGGTCTCGCGGTACTTATACCGCCTTATTAAGTATTTGCGGTGCAATTTAGAGGACCCGGGTTATAGTTGGCATACCCTTTCGGGGAATGGAAACGTTAGAAACTATCTTTGCATAAAATCTGCGGTAGCAGAACAGAGACTGGAAATGTGTCCGAAAAAAAGCAATTAGGCCATCCCCTATGTCATGGAACTTATATTATACAGCTGTGAAATTTAGTTGCAGAAATATGCCTTCACTTACGTCCAAACGAAACGATGTGTCAACATTAACCCCTATACGTCCCACTGGTGGGCACGGGTCCCCTCTACCATTGAGAGGGCTTAGGCCATAGCCACGCTGCTCTAGTGCGGGTTGGAGGACTTTTAGGTGTGCAGGTTTCATCACGATGTTTTCCTCTACTGTTAAAGCAAGTGACAATTGTATGTGAATACACACATAACATATGTATAAGAAAATAAGAATCTCCATTATGTCTAGAACAGATTACTATCTAATAATATCATCTGGAAACTTGTGTAAGTAACTGGACTTGTATGGGTGACCGATGATTTAAAAGATATTTTTTAGAGTAAACAAGTTCTTTGGTTGTGATCGAGTTTAGGTTTTCGTAGTGCAGATCGTTGACCCGCAAAATACACCTGACTGAATGTTTTCTGTTTGAATCAATTTGACGTCATTAGGCAAAGCGGATAGGAAGAACTATATAGTAAATTAATATTAATTTATTACAGATACTGTGTATATGAATAGGTTATAAATTTATGTTTACTCAGGTCTTTATTTCTTAGCGTCGGGTCTTTATAATAAAATTATTATCCAAGTTGTAAAATGTATTTTTTTTATTGGACGTTAAAGGAAAAATATCTATCTTATTTCACATTAAACTCTTTAGTTATCCACATCAAAAGATCCACAATTTATTTATTCACCGGACCGGTGCTTAGAAAAATAGTCGGATACTGGAAACGCCTGATGTTTTCTAAGGCGGGGTTTACCGAAGCATCATCTCGCCAGCCGCGAGTTACAAACTTATGACTGCACGGTTGTTCCCATTTTTTTAACTTACTACTCGCTGTATTTAAAAAGGCCAAAGAAATTATGGATGGAATGCGTGACTAACAAAATTAAAGAAAAAGCGGTGAAGGTAAATATCACGGCTGATAGGGATGTGTGAAAGATATAAACTTGGGAACAGGGCAGGAAGATGATGATAATCGCTATTTTGAACAAGTTCGACGAAAAAAATATTAAAAAGAAATTTATTGGTATGAATCATTGATACCGATGACTACCAAATGCTTTACTTAGCGAGCCTGGTAAACTAAGCCCACTGAGATACGCTGACAAACTGTCACGGAAATAATCTGTATGCCAGTGGCGGTACTTCCATAGAAGCCCGAAAGCCCGACTTGCCTTACATAGTTCCGAATAACGAACTTAACGATTGTTTATTTATAAAATAACGCTATAAACCTGATTGTGAGTACTAACCGGTAGGTATTTATTAGTCCTACGTACCAAAAACAATATACTGCTACTAAATAAACATTTGGGCTTGCCTTAGTTTGACACCCTAGGCACGCCACTGCTGTGTGCATATATGAGTAACGAACTTATGACTCGCATGTATGTTATACGGTACAGCAAACAGGTCCTTATATTTCTCGGCAATAAATAACGGCAACCAACCTAAAAGAATTCAACGTATGTCACAACCTCGCAAAATACACATAGCACTTATTATCGAATTCATCAAGTGCTTAATAAAAATGGTATGCATGTTTATGGCATTTATAAATTATCCGACACAATACAATCAAGCTTTTTATGTCGTCAATTAATGCCAATAAATATAAATATATAAGGAAACGGTATTATATTTGACCTGCTGACCCACCGCTCTACAACGGCAAACAATGATCAAAATAACCAAAGATCCGCTTCGCCACATTTTATTTCGCAGTATTGGTATCATTTGTAGCTTCCTGGTAGATAGTTCTATAGTGAGACGGCCGGGACGCTTTTCGTCTCGGAAGCGCACTGGGTGGCTGCGGTTTAATGATGGGGAACTTCTCGCCCACAGACCGTGGTCACCCTCCTTGGCGCAAGGAGGCCACGGGGGGTTTTAGTCGGTATGCCGGTGATGGTTAGGGAAAGGTCAGGGACACAGCCCGGCAATAACATCTGCGCGGGCCTCACCGCGCGCCAGGCTGGACCGGTGACCCCGATATACGCTTCCTGCTTCTCTCTCCAGAGGGGGACGGGAGGTAGAGCCATAAGGAGGGTTTCCCCTCGGGAAAAAAAAGATAGTTCTATAGTAAGTTGTCAAAACAGAACAGCCTATTTAATGTGGAAATGAACCTCGTAGTGAAAAAAATCACACATAAAAGTAGTTTTATTTATTTTAAACTGCCCATGGTTCAAACAATAACCCTATTCATTTATTATTTTATTTAGTGTCTCACCAAAGTTCAAATTGCTCGTAAAATAAATCCATATAGATAATATCAATTACATATAGCGTCTGTTTGTTTTTCCTGGTAGAGTTTTAATATAATTACATACATACAGGTAAAAACGTACGGGAAACAGCCGATATTACAAGTAATAGTTAATTAATAGTTAAGACTAATTTACACATAGATGTAAATCAATTCATAAATGCATTAAATAGAATTAAAACGATGCAGGTAAAAACAGTAAGTACTTAAGATTAATACCTAACCTTAAAGGTTACCTAACACTTTTCACACATATGTAAGTAGTTAATTAAAATATTATTCAAACTCCTCTTTATCTAGAATCCGCTAGTAATCGATTAAAATTGAAATTTACAATACTTGAAGTATAATCATAATTAGGATTTTGGATGCGGATATCGAGGCAGCTGAAAAGATCTGTATCTGCACTCTACTAATCCTATGTCTTCTTCTTCTTCATCAACCCATATACGCCCACTGCTGAGCACGGGTCTCCTCTACACTTGAGAGGGTTTAGGCCATAGTCCACCACGCTGGCCTAGTGCAGGTTGGCGGACTACACACCTAAGAACTCTTACCTTCTCTCTTTCCTTCACCGTTAAAGCAAGTGATAATTCTATGTGAATATACACATAACTTCGAAAAGTCGGAGGTGTGTGCCTGGGGTTCGAACCCGCGACCGCCGAAATTCTCGACCGCGCGACCAAACCTCAAGGCCATCACTGCTTACTAACCCTAGGTACACACAAATACTATTGTTCCTACCGAGAAACCATCCACCACACGAAATGATAGCATTATGATTCCAAAAGTCCAATTGACCCCCGGAGATTCGAAACCACGGCTGCCTAAATCATATATGGTTTCTCCTTATTCGTTGAAGCATTATGAATATAAATACTAATTCACGTAAGACATCTTATAATCATATGTCTGTAGGCATAATTTACCTCCCTCTGCCAAATGGCGTCTAACTCATAACAATTACTCAGGGTTTTACCGCAGCTGACGTACAAGTAGATTGAACTGCAATTTTGCACATACCTAAACATTACATCTGTTGTATTATAATTTCCTTATGAACAATTGAATAGTTTATATGACTGCGATGGCTACGAATCGCCATACGTAATAGATTCAAAGACTTCATTATTTATTCATAATTATAATTCATTCGCATGCATGATTGACACATCTTTAATACCTTATATCATTGAGACAAGCTCCATCTTTCGCAATGATGGAAATCCGAGTTGTACTGATTTGTCGTTGCCAATTAACGAAGAGCCATATATTTATGACCAACTTTATCAATTCGTTTATCACAAAAAAACCGTGCTATAGTTACGTATTACATCGTGACACTAATAAATGTTTGTTGAACATATGAATTTTTTACCTAGTTTTGTTTGCTCTCTTAAAACATTTCCATCAAAAGCATAAATGTAAAATGGAAGCCAAGTTCAGTATCACATATAAAATTTACATCGCTGGCTTCTTCGACGGCATAAAAATTAATGTCTACTATACGGGTAAAATATTTTGTGTACCCTTGTCTCTACAGAAGAATTACACAATACAATTTTATAAAAATTGTAACAATTATTATTAACACAATTAATTTATTTCACTGAAGATATAATTCAAGCTTAAAATTTGACTTGAATCTCTTCTATTGCCAATGTAAAACCTAAATCGACCGCCTGAATAAAGAATATAAAAATCTTTAAAAATACTTCGTGGAAACAATTATTGGAAGTTAATTATTTTATATAACATTTAATTTCATTTTAGGAATCCGGTTGCATAGGGATGCGTGGTGGCAGATGCGCTTGGCCGAGGGGTCGAGTGGTCGGAGGGTCGTCAGTTCTTCACTCCATGATGCATACCCGTGGAAATAGGAAGGACTACGACCGATGGGCGGCTAATGGCAATCCAGGTGAAAACTATATCACAAATATATCCAACTAAGAAATGGTGTTCTTGTTCAATGTGGTAGTCCACATAACAATATCATTGCCAATTTAACTTTTCTACTGCATGGATCGTCCTGGGCCAAAAGTTTTTGGCGTTTACACGGATCTAAGCTTCAAGGACGCAGTTCCCTTATTAAGCGGAATTTAAAAATAGACTCTTAGGATATATGAGTAAGTAGAAAAATTAAATATATTAATTAATTTTCCATTGAATTTATGAAATTCTTTACAGGATGGGACTACAAAACTGTTCTCAAGTACTTTAAGAAATCGGAAAATATGAAAATATCTGAATTATCTAAAGACAAGGAATATCATTCGACGAGGGGCGAAATGCCTTTACAGTATCCAAAATGGAAGACACGTCTATCAGAAGCCTTTTTGAAAGCGGGAGTGGAGATTGGTGGCAAAATCGTCGACTATAACGGAGAAAAACAAATCGGTTATTCAATGATACAATTTACGATGAATAATGGCACGAGGGTTAGCGCTAGCAGAGCTTTCTTACATCCGATTAAACAACGAAGAAACTTCTACATCACAAAACACAGTATGGTTACGAGAATTTTAATAGATCCCGAGAAAAAGAAAGCGTATGGAGTAGAATTTGAGAAACGCGGTATGAAATACAAAGTGTTAGCCAAAAGGGAAGTTATTTTGTCAGCTGGTGCCATTAATTCTCCTCAGATATTGATGGTCAGCGGTATAGGTCCCAAAGACCACTTATCAGCAAAAAATATCAGCACGGTTGTTGATCTGCCTGTAGGATACAATCTCCAAGACCATTGGGCTTTAGGTGGCCTAACATTCGTAATAAATACGACAGATTCAATACGATCTGAAAGAGTAGCTACTATTAATAACATTATCGAATACTTTAGTCATCACAGTGGTCCTCTGTCAGCCCCTAGCGGCACGGAAGCTCTAGCATTTATTGACACCAAAGACCCAAACAATGAAAATGGGTATCCTGACTTAGAACTGCTCTTTGTTGGAGGGTCTCTAGTGTCTCAACCAGCTTATAAACAAGCATTTGCAATCAATGATCGGGTGTTTGAGAAAGTTTATGGACCAATAAAAGAGCGTGATACTTGGATGGTGTTCCCAATGCTGTTATTGCCAGAATCTAAAGGAAGGATAATGCTTCGAGACAAAAATCCTTATCACAAGCCAATTATTCAAGCAAACTACTTTTCTGATGACGGACATGATCAAAAAGTCATTCTCCATGGTATCAGAAAGGTCATACAACTCTCCAAGACTAAAGCTTTCCAAAAATACGGAAGCAAACTACACGATATACCTTTGCCAAACTGTGCCAATCACAAATTCAACACAGACGAATATTGGTTTTGCGCAATGAAAACAATAACAACCACCATATACCACCACTGCTGTACAAATAAAATGGGACCGGAAGAAGACCCTGAAGCGGTGGTTGATTCAAGGCTGAGGGTTCACGGTGTTTCTGCATTAAGAGTGGTAGATGCAAGTGTAATGCCGCATGTGCCAGCCGCTCACACAAATGCACCCACCATGATGATAGCAGAAAAAGCAGCTGACATGATAAAGGAAGATTGGGGAATTTCTATCAATTCAAGATGATCTATATCAGAGGTTGAGTGATTATATCCCAGTCTTGAGAAAAATCTGACTCTATTGCTGATTTGGGGCGAATAAAGAAAAAAGTAAAGACCAAAGGATGTTTTTGTGCTAATGTATGATTTAATAGTTTTCAAAATGGATATGAGAACATACAATCCTAAGAAGTACTTGGGATAAAGCTGCTTAATGCGGCTTTGCGTAACGTGTGTTTTATTATCCTTATAACAGAAACCAATTAAGCGATGTCATTGACTTTAATATCATAAATTTTTTGATTAGTATTTTTCATACGCATTTAGATGAAAATCTTTTCATAATAAACTAGCCCTCAAGGATAGTCTGACAAATATGAAATAGGATGACCATGTATTATGTTCATATTTTAATACTTTTGACAGATTGAGTTAATGCAATGAAATAAAATGATATATTTATATTGCTATTGTTATATATTGTTATTAACGTAATTTATAAGTCTCGTCAAATTACAGGAGTACGATCGTAATTTATTATAATTGTTTTATATTGTTACATTCAAGGAATGTTTTTGTCTATATTTATTTCATGGAATGAAGCACTTTCAGAATATACTGATCCTTGATTTCTATTTAGTATAAACTTAGCAAATATTAAACACCCTGTGTTTCAAAATATCTTAGCTTGAGTTGTGTTTTAACTAAGTTATTTAAAAAAAATAAAATCTGATACTTAACAAAAACTACTCACTGTAACTCAAGCTAGCAACGGCTAAGGTGAAATAAAGATTAAAAATTATAAAAGCATTATTCTCTTTTCTGTTATTAAGTTCAAATTCAATGTTATTTAAGCTCAGGTAAAATGACATTAGTGTTTACCCTCAGCATTTGAAAAGCAAAATAAAGAAAATAATTTTATTGTCACTTGAAGAGGGAAAAGTTTTGTCATTTATGTAGTTAAAAACACGTACAATGTACATACTTAATTCACAACACAGGATAAAATATTCTAATAGCAAAATTAATATTGTTACTTTTTTGTAGCAAATACAAAAATATAATTAGGAATAGTAAAAACTTTATTGCCGTTCTATTGCGGTTCGCATTTTGTACATCCTTCAACTAGTTTTTGTGTAACAAAACATCATGTAAAAAGTGATGATCGGTAATCAGTCAAATATTCATGTGTTTAATTTTATAATTAATCATAAAGCATAATAGAACTGGTAAGAACATATAATACGACTATAATATCCTCTGTGCGCTTTTTTCCATACATTGCCGCCAAGTCATACCCTAATGACATAAATGGTACAAAAAGTTTACTGCGTCAAACATAGCCCATTTGCTCATTAAATATTCACGGTTAAATATAAGGTTTTGTAATGTTAAAATGTGACATGAAATAAATTATATAATTACGTGTAAATTTTTCTTTTTATTCTCATTTATTTTAAACCAGCTGTGCGACCGAGATCCGCCCGGACCTAACTTTAGTAGGTAAGTAACCTATGTTCATCCCAAACTTTCCGTACAACGCCATGCAAATAAACAAAATCACGTATACAACCCCAGAAAAGCATTTGTCAGAAAAGCATATAAAAAACAGATAAGACTAAATTAGGTTCCTTCACATTTATAAATCGACCTATGCATAGAATAAGGTTACTTATGACTATAACACCAAAGTACTTTTTATATCTATAATAGAGTGAAAATTGTTTATATATTGCACTAGTGAAGTAATAATGATCATACATTTTGTTGTTGTTTGAAGAACATAAAAATTTACCGATAATTTTGTGCCTAAATAAGTTTAAATTGCTGAGAAAGAGAAGTTGTGCAAAAGCACATATAACTTTATTCTGCGCATAGGTCGAAATGTAGTACTTATGCTGTTACGTTTTCCTAACTTATATAAGTAGTAAATGTATGTGGTGATCTGGAAAAACAGTGATGGCCTCGAGGCTTTAGGCACACACCTCTAACTTTTCGAAGTTATGTGTGTATTCACATTGAATTATCACTTGCTTTAACGGTGAAGGAAATCATCGTGAGGAAACCTGCACACCTAAAATTTCTTAAGAATTTCTTAGGTGTGTAGTCCGCCAACCCGCACTAGGCCAGTGTGGTGGACTTAGGGCTAAACCCTCTCAACGGTAGCGGAGACGCGTGCCCAGCATGTGGGACGTATATGAGTTGATGATGATGACCAGGAAAACGTCATTTCATTAGTGTTTTTTTATCATCAATGTGTTTGTAAACACTAAAAATATTACCTTAGGATCTGCATAAATTCTTTAAAATCATTCATGGTTTTTGTGTGTAAGCGGGGCTTGAGGCTGCGACCGACGAAATTCTCGATCGCGTCGAAATCTCAAGGCCATCACATTGTCTATAACGTAAAGGATACTTGAATTGAAAACTTTTAATTACAATAAAACTATGCACAATATTTACGCGTTTATCGAAATGAGAATGCAAATTGAAAACAACAATCTCCACAGCCACTTTTAATATAAAGATTTTTCCAACTCAATATATGTATAAACATTTTAAGGATTGCGAAACACATAAAGATGACTTGTAAAGGAAATTTAATGGAAAGTGATTAAATAACTTATTCACTAAATTTTTATTGATTTTCGACGCACATTGTTCTTTTACCAACACCAAAATATTCTATAACGCATAAACCTGCCAATATATTAACTACAAGCTATTGATTTAATCATTACGTCTGCTGTAAAAGTTTGTTTACGTCAAACTATTATTGAACCATTCCAATAATGCTTTCCCTATCAGAGAGCTAACCTTGAGTGGCTTTATTATTTCTGAAGGCTGACGCTGCATTCGTAATATAAAGGGACAAATACGGAAGACAAAAAATTACACCATAATTTTACAAGTTTCACTGAAAAGGACATACAGTCCTTAATAGATCTTTGCTACGTTCTAAGGCTTGAATTAGGATCAGATCAAGCCAATACAAAATTGCTTAGAACATTAGTAAACATTATAAAAAATAAAGTTATCGTATTTATGACAGCCAGCTCGAAACGTGTATAGGACTAAGGTGAGTTCTAGAACTTGTTCGATTTGGTTCAAATTTATAATGCTTTTGTTGTACAATAGATAATTACTCAAAAAAACATTAGCATGGCCTAAAAGAAAATACTGTATTTCAAAAAAAGTCAAATCATCTTATTCAAGTTGACTTTGACATGTTCTTTTGAATCGTCGTTTGCTATTGCCGTTTCGAAACGTGTTTTCAATGTGAAGAAGAAACGGCAAGAAACTTCCTCAGAAAAACAAAATTTCATTTGTTTTAAATAAATTTAAATTACACTGTTTACAAGTTTGTTTTAAAAGCGTATACATTGCCCCATAAAAGAGAGTTTATAATGTAAATAATCTTATAGATATTGTAAAAACAGAGAAAATTGGTACAGTGAGCCCTTAAAATAAAAGCGTAGTTATATTCGTATTTTGCGGAATTGTCTACGTTCCCTCATTAGATACGTGCAAAACTAACAAGCGTTAGCATGCAATTCTATGACGTAATTATGTTGAAATGTAAGGTAAACGTGAACGTGTCATTATTCCGACGTAATTTCCGCACGCAGGCCCATATATTTCTAACAATAGCCATTACAATTTCCGTTCTGGGTATACCAAGGCGATATGCCAAAACTGGTAACTGGCTGACTAAGGAGTTAATCAATTAAAACTTTGATTATGGCTTTTAGTTAGATTTTTATCTATAAGTCAAACTTGATCGGTCAGAAAATCCTGCGCGTAGACAGACTTGTTTGAAAGCTCTTTGGCACGGAAATTCAATCCCCGCATCGAGGCAGATGTTGGTGTAATCCACAAATATTTGTCTCGGGTCTGGGTGATTGAGTCACCAAAAAGTCTCGTAGTTGCTGACACGAGACTTGGATCTTAGTATGGAGTCAGAACTATGTCAGTAATTGTTAGTTATATTTATTTATGCATTACATTTTTCGCCTAGATCACAACGTTTTGTATATTTTCTTTGCAAATAATAATAATGTTTATGAGTCAGTCAGACGTAAAGCCCCCGAGTTTAAGTCAGAATGGGTACCAGTGACAACGTTCTATGCCAAAATGTCTAAAACCAGAAACAGGAAAGATTCCTCCAAAAAACCTCCAAGAATCAACAAGATCTTAGCCTAAGCTATTACGTGAATATTGTTGTTCTCCCCAAAAATGTGATGTACAAATTGGTCGAACCGTTGCTGTAAGAATATACATCTGTAGACACATGTATTGGAATCAACACATGTATCTACAGATGTAAAGCGATGAATTGTTAATAGTATTGCGACATCATCAGTAAGGATAGTTCTGAGGAATCAAAGATCCCGATCTGTGTCATTTAATAAAATATAGATACGATTAGCAATGCATCTTGGTGTGACAATTAAATCGATGGTGTAATTAACGACGTCACTACTAAGTGTGAATCTTCTACCACAATAGCAATTCCTAATAGTTTTCAATATACAATAGAATGTCGTTCAGATGAAATACAGTCGTCGTACCACGCGAATTCACGGCAACCGCTCGCACGGGTCAAGTTCACTGCATTTTATTACATCACTCTCATTACATATTCTTTGGTACGAAGCGCTTTGCATAATTTCTTAAACCAGTTGCTTTATTACGCACATGCTGTTGAATAATTGTGGCGGAAAACCACAACGGGTAAGAACCAAGGGACTCTTTCCGATAAATCGCAACTTTTTTTCTATTGACAGTTTCCGTGACGACGAATAATAGGAGATGCCGAAAGATGAATTATTCGTGATTTGTATTTCCACACCATAGAAAAAGCTTCCTAGAGTTCTAAATATTTTTTTCATTTGTGGATAATTAACGTTAAAATATAATTATTATTTCCATAGCACAAACCCGTATCGCCACTTAGCAAACAAAATCCCACAAGTCAGAATGATTTGCCTTTTTTTTCATTTAGCAGGATTATAAAATAAAAAAAATGTAGTTGAATTAATAACCTTGTTCATCTCGCCAATATAAGAAACGAATTTATAAATATTACGAGTAGGAATATACAAGAATTTGATCGTACAGATAAAATACAATCCCGCTTTACATTTAAATATTTCAGTTTGGCAGTACCTACTCATACGATGTACATAGATATGACTATAAATTAATAGTAGATATTCACAAGTCGACGAAATACGATTATTTCATTGACTTGTGAAATGGAGCTATGAATTTGTTTTTTTTACTTTATCACTTTCTTTGAGGTGGCTAAGGGTTATCCTACCACTAATTCATGGTAAATTTAGATTTACTAATCTAAAAGCACACGCAAAATAATTAATTATTAATATACTATCCAATCAAATATATTTTTTATGAATAAAGTTTTGAAAACAAATCTATACGCACTATAAAAAAATATCAGAACTTATGTAAAGCTAAGGTTGCAGGTTTACACGTCCTGGGTCTAAGAGGCCCAAATTTACGTACCTGATTCAAAATACGTGGTTACGAATAGTAAACTCTGTAAAATTTTCACGCCTCGATCGTTGAACTCAACTCTATGAAATTTCGTATAAGGGGAGGGGGGCTGGTACGATTGGATCCAAGAGAGAAATCTTAATAAATATTTTGTTTAGCAATGATTGCAAAATATACCAAATTGCTAAAACTGCGGTCAAAACTGAAACAATCGAGGTATTTTACATAACTTTTCATCGAGACCCAAGTGTCCATACGGAAAGGTTATTTTAAATTATATGTAATGCAAGCGTGTTCAGCCATTGGAGGTGATGCCCATAATCGCCACTCTGGGTAGGCGGGTTGGCGATCGCAGTGATTTCATAAGGCCTATGTCAGAGTTGGGCATCAATCAATTAAGTTTTAATTGAACTAATCAATTGACTAAAAAAATAATTGCAATTAAATTAATTGAATTTGAATCAATTGCAATTAACCATTAATCGCGCGTTACAATTGAATTATTTAAACTAATGCACATCAATTGCAGCTCGCGATTAAATTATTGTAATTATTTTTTTCAATCGATTGATGAAAAAATTAAAACTAACAATTAAATTTTTCTATTTTGTACGGAAAGGTGGTCCGCAAACCTTGTAGATGTTTAACGTTAATTATCTCATATACTCTTTATGACTAGGTAGGGACACTAAACTTAACAAATCCGCACACGCATGTACCCAATACTTAAACTAATACTTGGTAAAAAAATTAATTGTTAATCGTTAATTGTCAATTTTTTTTTGGCAAAATAACTAAAAATTGATCAATTGTTAATTGTATAAAACCTTGATTAATAATTAATCAGTTGTTAGTTGCTGTCACTGCAAATACAATTAATTAATTGTTAATTTTTAATTGTTAGTTCAATTAACATTTGCCCAACACTGGCCTATGTCCAACAGTGAAATTTTGTTTTATTTTTTAAACTAGCTTTTGCTCGCGACTCCGTCCGCGTAGACTACAGGGTTGTGTTCAGAAGGAAAATAAGTTGTAGTGTATTTTACTTCTCAGAGTCCTATTTATGTCCAGGATACCAAAAATCATACAATTCAGTCTAATTGTTCAAACGTGAAACCGTAACGCGTCGATCGGCGCCTTGTGCATCATTACTGCGCGCTTGATCAATATTTTAAAACTGCAATATTAGTCCAGGGTCGATAATTTTTAAAACCAAAAAAAATCATAATAGGATGAAACCCATTAGAAAAGGAGGGAAATATGATAAAAATGAAAGGAAAAATAATTTACGGGCGATCTGAGGTTGGGAAGGGGATGGGGGTGAGGTTTTAAGGGTAAAAAACGGTTTTTCTCGATTTCCGGCAAAACTAAAAGTCCTATCGAAAAAAGTCAAATGGAAAAGTTGTAGATAATAAAAAGATCTAAAACTTTTGTATTTACACTTTTTTCACATAACCTCAAAATTTATGTGAAAAATTCAAAAAACCAAGTTTTTGGTTTTTTATTTTTATCTTTTACAAAAAAAAAATTTTTTTAACGAAATTTTGTGAAAACTTACCTTTTTATGTCCCAAATACGCTGTAATTTATTTGATTAAAAATATTTATTTTTTCACCTTATTTTGAATTAATATCGAAAAAACACCCTAATTTTCAACCGAAAATTCACCCGTCAAAATATCAGCTTTTTTCAAAAAGTTGGTATGGTTTCTGTTCGTTGAAATCTCTACTTTCCGATGGTGAAAAAAAATATATATGTTACTATGGTAAATCTTCTCAGAAAACGCAAAAATTAATTTCAATCTTTAGGTTATGTTAAGTTAAGCATACTATTTTTTAAAGAAAATATTACGATTTTTATGGTTGAGTTGATTGATACAGATAAAAATAGAGATAGTATTTACCTTCCTATGCAGATTCGAAAAGGTTTATTGTTTTTTTAAGTAAACTTGTCACAATCATCTTCAAGAAACTCAGCGTGCACGTGTATTTTTATAAACGATGTTGTATACTTTACTGTATTTCGAATACTGGTTAGGCTAGCGGTTGTAACAGCTGCTACGAAATATATAGTATATAATAGTAGGTATGTATGTAGTAAGACCCAGACCGGCGGGTCTTAAAACTTGTCGAATCTGCATAGGAAGGTAAATACTATCTCTATTTTTATCTGTATCAATCAACTCAACCATAAAAATCGTAATATTTTCTTTAAAAAATAGTATGCTTAACTTAACATAAGCTAAAGATTGAAATTAATTTTTGCGTTTTCTGAAAAGATTTACCATAGTAACATATATATTTTTTTTCACCATCGGAAAGTAGAGATTTCAACGAACAGAAACCATACCAACTTTTTGAAAAAAGCTGATATTTTGACGGGTGAATTTTCGATTGAAAATTAGGTTGTTTTTTCGATATTAATTCAAAATAAGGTGAAAAAATAAATATTTTTAATCAAATAAATTACAGCGTATTTGGGACATAAAAAGGTAAGTTTTCACAAAATTTCGTTAAAAAAATTTTTTTTTTGTAAAAGATAAAAATAAAAAACCAAAAACATGGTTTTTTGAATTTTTCACATAAATTTTGAGGTTATGTGAAAAAAGTGTAAATACAAAAGTTTTAGATCTTTTTATTATCTACAACTTTTCCATTTGACTTTTTTCGATAGGACTTTTAGTTTTGCCGGAAATCGAGAAAAACCGTTTTTTACCCTTAAAACCTCACCCCCATCCCCTTCCCAACCTCAGATCGCCCGTAAATTATTTTTCCTTTCATTTTATCATATTTCCCTCCTTTTCTAATGGGTTTCATTCTATTATAATTTTTTTTCACTTTTCATTATTTTTAAAGGCTTCTACCCTGGTCTATATCTTCTAAGATACTCAGTGAAATCAAATGATGTAAAGGGCAATTTTATTTAAAATTAAATACTTGTAATAAATAACGTATTTATTTGGATAAGGATTAATATCATATTTATTATTATAAAAACACCTTCACAAATAAAACTTTATTTTAAAATAAATTTGGTTAGGATAAAAAAACGTTATAGTGAGCCAACCTTAAAAAATAGACATATGCTGTCGCGGACTTTTTTTTAGATTTTTTAAAGAGGAACATTTCTCTTAAACGACGATTCTATCTGAGGGCGCTGCATTAAGTTTTAAGAGTAAAACCATAAACCGAAAAAAATATAACAAAGTAGGGTGGAATAAATATGTAAAAAGTGCACACAGACAGGCTCGATCTGACTTTCTGACTTGGATGTCAGCTGGTAAACCCCGATTTGGACCATTATATGCGAGAATGGTTGATAGTAAAAGAATATTTAAAAATAAATTAAAATGGTGCCAGAATAATAAAGACAAAGTAAGGATGGACATAATTAGTGAACATCATAGTGCGAAAGACTTTAGTAGTTTCTGGAAAGCGACAGACAAGCTGAATCCAAGGTCGAGTCTACCTGTAAATGTAAATGGTATTACTGAAACCAAAGATATCGCTGACCTCTTTAAGTCGTCTTTTATGGTTAAGTCACCGTTGGGCCCGTCAACCAACAAACCATTGTCCTTTGAGAGGTCTGAAGACATACATATTAGATATAAGGCTAAAGAAGTAGTGCAGGCAATAAAGGGAATGAAAAGGGGGAAATCCCCCGGACATGACAATCTATCAATAGAACATTTGCAATATGCCGGAGTACATTTACCCATAGTGCTAGCAATGTTTTTTGGTCTCTGCATGGGACACTCCTACCTTCCCTATGATCTAATGAAAACTATAGTCGTTCCCATTGTTAAAAATAAAACCGGGGACATTAACGATAAAAATAATTATAGACCGATTTCCTTGGCAACTGTTATTGCTAAAGTATTGGACAGTCTGATTAATAAACAGTTAAATGAACACGTATCGCTTCATGATGCCCAATTTGGCTTTAGACCAAAGCTATCAACAGAGAGTGCTATCTTCTGTCTTAAGCAGACTGTCCAATATTACACCAAAAGAAAAACCCCAGTATATGCATGTTTTTTAGACCTCTCAAAGGCCTTTGATTTAGTGTCATATGACTGTCTTTGGGAAAAACTTGTGAATGACACAGATGTTCCGAAGGACGTCATACACATGCTGCAGTACTGGTATAGCCACCAAAACAATTTGTTAAAATGGGCAGATGTCACGTCTGAGGCTTACAGGCTGGAGTGTGGGGTGAGGCAGGGTGGCCTGAGCTCTCCTACACTCTTCAACCTGTACATTGATAAATTGATTTGTGAGCTTAGCAATGCCAAGGTGGGATGCTCAATTGAAGGGCATTTTATAAATAATATCAGTTATGCAGACGACATGGTCTTGTTGAGCCCATCCATACACGCGCTTAGGACACTTCTACGTATATGCGAGAAGTATGCTAAGGTTCACGGCCTCAGGTACAATGCAAGTAAAAGTCAAATACTGGTCTTTAAGGCCGGTTGCAAAACCTATGACAATATTCCTCCAGTTATGCTAGGTGGAATCTCGCTCGCCCGAGTAACTTGTTTTAAGTACCTGGGGCACTGGGTGACCGACGGGCTCACCGATGATTTTGACCTGGAAAGAGAACGTAGGGCGTTGACAGTTCGGTGCAATATGTTGGCCCGTAGGTTTGCGCGGTGTACAAGCGGAGTCAAGATTACGCTCTTCAGAGCATATTGCGAGTCCTTGTACACCTGTGCTCTATGGGTCAATTACACGCGCAGATCTTTCAACGCTCTACGTGTTCAATACAACAACGCGTTCCGGGTGATGTTGGGGCTGCCGCGTTTCTGTAGCGCATCAGGAATGTTTGCACAGGCGGGAGTTCCTGACTTTTACGCCATCCTGCGCCTCAGAATGGCATCTATGATGCAGCGCGTGCGTGGCAGCCCCAACCAGCTTGTGTCTGTCGTTGGACAACGATGTGATACTGCATTGGTGTGGCATTGGATGTCCTCTCATAGGACATCCTATAACTACATCAAATAGTGTAATATGTATTATGTATAAGTTGAGTTAAGTTTTTGTTCTTCTTTAATTTTTAATTTTATTTTGATGTTTTTATTTTGTATTAGTTATTAAGGTTATAGTTTCTTATGGATATTAACGATCCGCAATAAAAGATTTATTATTATTATTATTAAACATTATTTTAGCGAAACTTTAACCGTTTTCGCAGCGCACGCAGCGGAAGCTCACAAAAAGGAAAAAATGTCCCCGATTTTGAAACATTCTTTATTGCTGCTCCGCTCCTATTCGTCGTAGCGTGATGTTATATAGCCTATAGCCTTCCTCGATAAATGTGCTATCTAACAGTGAAAGAATTTTTCAAATCAGACCAGTAGTTCCTGAGATCCTAGCGTTCAAACAAACAAACAAACAAACAAACTCTTCAGCTTTATAATATTAGTATAGATTACTAGTGACATATTTTGCTGCTATGTGCTACCTTTAACAACAAAAAAAATCATTTCTGTTCAAATTGAGAACACAACCAAAAACTCAAGATTAAATAAAGGTTACAAAATATTATCAATTTGTGATTTACCTCAATATATAAATATTTCTGTATCAATTTCCACAAATCAATAAAAATACAACATGTGCCTACGCAGAACTAATAAGGATAACTCTTTATAACCTTAGAAATTTTGTTTTATTATTAAGGGTTTACAAATTACATTTAGTCGTATTCCCCACATACATAAACTAGACTGAAGTCTCTAGACTAGTTCTGACTAATAAGAAAAAAATTGTCGGGATTTTTTTAAGCCAATGGATTTGTGATCACCGTAGTTATTACCTGCTTTAGTTTTCGATCACGGTCTGAATTCACCCTGTATATAAAATTAAATGTAAAAATACACTAAACTGCTGCAGTCTAGTGTGATATTTTTATCAGACAATTTTAAAACATCATGTTTTTTTATTAGCCAAAAGTAACAATTAAATATAATATATCAGAAGTGAAGTAACAAAAATAAAAAATAATATTCTTAAATATCAGCCTCACTAACACTTTTTTTCCATAATCAACACAAAATAGATACATTTAAAAAAATACAATATGAAATAAGTATGATTCCGATTAAGAGCTTCCGATAAATGAATGAACGACACTGGATAAATGACATATCTGTCTCGCTAGCCGTCTTCCTCCTATGGCTCCTCCTTTTAACGGTTGACCACGTGATGTCACTTGTTTACATTGAAAACTTCAAAGCTTACACCTAATTGTAATAAAAGAAATGATTATATTTGTGTATCATTCCAGGATTTCTCTCGTAGAAATCTACTCAACAGCCTCATTGTTTCATTTGTGTAACGCAGGTCGATATGAGTATCGACTCGACGCGAAACCGACCACCCAGTCGTGACAGAATATCTACGTATTGATCTCAAAACACGACACACTTGCATCGGTCACAAACACGGATTTTACACCTTACGAACGGGGTGAATGGCTATGAAAGACCCAGGTCAATTTTTTTTAATAACCTAAACAAACGTGACAATCAATCGAATTGTTGTTCCGTTTTCCTGTCCCAAAACGATACATGAATATTTTCTACCGCGTCTTCACAGGTGTAATCAAGGTGAAGGTCGGCGCGATTTGGAGTGCTCTTGAACTAGATACCACGGGCGCTTAGACAATATCTAAATATTTATTTATTGAGGTATGCGACGGGATAGTTTAAGGCTGACTAAACTACCCTGACTGAAATTGGAAATTAACAAGCCTATAACTGTCTAGAGATATTTTTAGATGTAAATTCTAGGACTTACATTAGTACAACGTGACTATCTCTTACCAAACTAGATGGCACCAACTCTGTTGGTAGAAGAAGAAGACCTGGCCGTCTACGTACTATTGGTATTAAAAAGGTGAACAACTATGTGAAGAATAGAAATCGAAGAAGTCCCATTTGAAAGAAAAACCATTATTTCGGGAAATGAATAATTATTATCAACTATTTATATGAGGATATATAAATATTACAATAACTATAACTTTTGAATAATTATGACTATGATATTACTACAATAAAATAAACCTGATTCAAAATACTAGGTACTCAAACTTTTTGTATATTGTGCACAAAGAGCATTGGCATGTCTGAATGTATAAAATGTATATTCAAATTTATTCGCAACTTTATAAAAAAGGGTCCACTGAAATTACTATTGCTATGCGCTGAAAAATAAATTGCAGTAATTATTTCACAAGGTAAAATACCAAACAGAATAATTAATTTAGTTGATTATAAAATAAACAATTACTCTTTTCATAATTTTAAACGAGTATAGGTATGCTATTTTTTGCATGAATCTGTAAAGCGAAGAGACAGGATGTGGTATTCATTATTTAAAATAAGATATAGTTTTTGCTATATTATAATACAAGATTATTTATTAACAACGTAATTATTTACTTTGAAATTGTCAAAAAAAAAAAAATATACGTGTCAACTTAATTCACCCTTTTTATGAAAAAAATAAATAATCCGTGTATTTTTCATGGACATATTGACATTTCAAAATATTAGTTTATCTATAAATAACTAGGATTAACTACTCAACATTAATCAAGTAACTTTAAAATATTTAATGGAGAAAAAAAACATTTAACATGACGTAAATATTTTATAATAAGTACATATATTCCATTAATCTCTCACGCCGATATTCTCGAAGGAATAGGCAAAATTCTGTGCTGCCTCTTCCTCCTCCGTTGCTTCAAAAGTTTTACTTTAATCGACTAGGAAATCAAAACTAAATAAGGCCACGCGGGAGTTTATGCCACAGGGCCAACTAACGCGGTGTTTCAGGCATAATAAATATCATAAAAATTCTATCCATGCATGAAATATTTGTGTAAAGGTCAAATAAACAAAAAAATACCCATACCCAATGCCATCAGTAATAAATAATAGATATCAATAACTATTAGGTAAATAATCAGTATTATTTAAAAAAATCGACGTTTTTAGAAAAAATAACCTTCTATTTACTTGGTAATGAGCGTTTTCACACACCTGTTTATATATAACATGCACATAGCTGTTTGTGTTATGATATGTAAGGAAATAAATAAAATAAAACATGGTCACTATTTAACATAACAAATATGAAAAAAAAGAGTAGAAAGTAATTTTTAATTCAAAAATCTTTAAACTTAATTATTACTTATTCCACCACTTTTAGAGGGGGGGGGCAATAGCTACGTTGTTTCTGGAGTGTGTTTTTACTGAGAATTTCCTGGTTGTTAACTTAATGATATTTTATCCGATCCGATCGATATATCGAAAAATAGTAACAGGCCCTACTTATTTTCATGGGACTTCAAACACATTTCGCCTCCACATACTGTATCGGATGCAGACTTCAGTGTATATATATAATATGAACCATTAAGAATCACAACTCTCAAATAGCAATAAATAACTGGGTATGCGAAATACTAGCATATTTACATCGTCATTATATTACCAGCGATTAAAATACCAATATGAAATGTATCGTTTGTCGTAATCAGATTTAGCCATGAACTATGTGAATTTTTAATTTCAATTATGCCGGAGGAGTCTGTATCTGGGACGCAATATATGTCTAATTTTGAATGCTGTATTGTGGTACACCTACACTACTGTACTATATTTTGTAGATATAATTAGTGTTTTAAAGAACAAATTCCTTCATAGGAGAGAGCTTGAACACTCCGTTAGTTATTCTATACTAATACTAATCAGCATCTGAGCATTTCATATAATTATTATTTGGAGATATCATCGAAGGCTAAGAATAGACCCTACAAACTTACGATATATAATTTTATTTTATGTTATACGAGATAATACGTATTCAAGCAATTGAAGAAATCGTTCTACAGTTCCAAAGAACATCCTTAAAGTACAATTTTTGTATCGGTGCTAAAATACAGACTTAATTATAAAATGTGCATTAATTTAATTATTAATTTAACACAAAATGGAAATTTAAAAAGAACAATGGCGTCATCATTTTTTGTTTTTATTTTACAATCAAAGTAACGTGAATTGTGTAAAAATTTAAACAATAAAAATTAAAACAAATAGTACAGTTGCTAGCTGAACGACCGGACCGTAACAAAACTCCGATTTAAAAAATTGGTGACGAGCTGATCAAACATAAAACTCTTGTATTTTCTAACACAAAAGAAATTTTAATATTTTTCTTGACAAATCAAAGTACATATAATTAGGAACCCACTTATGCAAATAATTTTAACAATGCCAAATAAAGTTACAGATTTTGATAACACACAATAAATTTAATTAAAATATTAATCAAACAACGGTGCGACACAAATTTTGAAATCTAGATGCAAACAAACAGATGTCTACTGTAAAAACTATAAATCGTCAATCATTTACTGGTAAGACGGAGTACAAACGGCGCGGTGGCTACTGATCGAATCAATTAACATCGACTGTCAAAGTCGGTGAGTGTGGACGAAGCTGTGCCGGCGGTTGTACGCACCGCGCGGAGAGGTCACGGTGAGTGTCACACAGGCGCGTGGAATATCCTCAGGTAAATAAAACAAGAAGAGCTGCCACCACCGGCTCCAGTGGCTTGCAAGGAGTCCGTGATCCCGGGCCACGCTCCACTGTCGCCGCGAGGCCGCCGCACTGTGCTCCACTGTGCTCCATCTTATAATACTGACGTGTGTTGTGATTAGTTCTTATTGGATTCCAAATTAATTATTTAAAATGTGAGTATTTTAATTTTAAAATATTCCAACTGCAGGGCAATTTACCAATACTTAAACAATAGAAAATAAAATACTTTCATATATTTTATCCTTATAATATTATAATTTTAAATAAAAATACTACAAGGTTATTAACAAAAATAACGATCTTATAAAATAAAAACAAGTGCATCAGCACACAAATATAAAACCTAGTGAACGGACAACGGCAAACATAAATTATAAAGCTTGCAAAAACAAAAGCAATTCCAATAATAATTTACGTTTCATACCTAAATTAAATAAATTTACATTGGAAAAAAATTGACTCTCATTTTCATGTAATAAAAAAGTGAATGGAATTAAATCATTGCGAAAATAAATCATTTATACGTCACTCAATAGTGAATTAAATATAATATTTTAAAAATCAGATCTCTCAATAATGAAAACATTTATAATCATTGAATTAAAAAACTACTAGCAATTACAGCGGTTAATAGCAAAAATTGACGTGCGGAAACATACCGCAAAACGTAACATCGCATAAACATACATACATACATGTCCACACACAATTAAAACTTTAACGTCACATGGATTGGAATGTAAAACCATAGAACGCATCAACCGTGACATTTCATACTGCTTGTAAAAAAACCTTTTAATTAATATGGATACCGTTCATATCATAGCAAAAACGTGAACACTTGATGAATTCGGCGAAAAAACTAAATGATCGGACACAACATTCATAACTGCACCGTAGAACCAAAATAATTATGTTAATTTAAATACAAGTACATTACACAAGTCTAGTTGGCAATGAATTCGAAAACGTGCGGTGTTCTTATTGCTAGTCAACCTGATGTGTAGATTTGCGTTTGATAACCACGTGCTTCCCTTCACGTACACTAAAGATACTATAATGACTACTTTTACTCCTCTTCCTAGATTGACAGCAGGTGGGCGTGAGACTGATATATGCCAAATTATATTCCCGGATAAGACAAGTAAATACAGAGTATTCCGTAGAGGAATTACTATTAGTAACATAGAAATATGCCTATTAGCTAAACTTGGACGTGACTCAAAACAAACGCGAGAGTATGTTAAATTTGACACATTTCAGAGCTTCACACTACCCAATGCCAATTAAATGATAATTTCAAAAGCTATAAGCGAAATCAACGACAAGATAAAGGTTATACCTAATTTAACTATCGAAAAGTATTCGGAAAAAATATTTATATTTGATAGGAAATTGTGTTCACTACATATAATTATGTTATTACATACATTATATTATAAATTAATATAATGCCCTTTTAATTTATTTAACTCTTGAAATTTAGCATATTAAATGTGTGCCTACGTGCAATAATGACTTCTGCCGAATAACATTTTCTATTTGTTATCCGCCATCCGGTATGTATTGCAAAATGGTCTCGTAATTTTAAGTACAACAAAGACCTTCCGTACATAAATACTTAAACGAGTCATTATATGAAATGCCACCATAATACTACGGAGTATACCAACACGACCATTATCTTCTCAGAACCAACTAAGATATTTTAGACTTGTACGAAAATATTTGTTTTCGTGCATTTTACATGCTCATCGTAGGTTTGTTCTAATTTTTTTTTACATTTTACCAGACTAACACGCATAGAAATTACGTTAGAAAACTGTTTCCGTTGATTTTTTTTGTACTCTACGATTTGCATAGTTCAGCGGAAGAGCAACTCAAGTTAAGAACACTCCGCTCGAGTGGTCTCATAAGTTTTATAGACTGTCCACTTATAACAAGCGAACAATGCTACTAGAGCTACTAGGGCTAGAGAGATACTTTAAAACGAGTTACGAAACTTGACCGATTAATCTGTAAACAAGTATTTCTATATTCAATCTGATGTTTTTAAGCTGTGAAATTTAAATTTTTATCTTTACAAATAACAACAAATGCACCCTAATTATTATAGAGAAATCGTCTCGTGGCCTTAAAATAATACTAAGCAAATGAAACTAAAAATATGGTGTGAGTGTATTATTAGGATCGTATGAATGATATCATAATAAAATACGTCATAGAACTTTAACAACGAATTACTTCAATTTGTTAACAATGTAACATTTGCAGGCCCTAATTTTACACAGATGGTTCATGTGTAAAGTACATCCTCAAGTAAAATTTACAAGACTACAAATTGTGACAAGATGTTTTCTTATATCAAATGGCAAAAATCTTTTACCTTGATTCAAGCTGGCCGACATTATGCGAAGAAGATATTGATCAGGCGAATTTTTGAAATACGAATGGCAAAGGTTCGTGTCCAGGAGATAGTGACCAAGCAGTGGCTCCTGAGAATACTCATGGTTCTTCTGCGATGCTCGGCCCTATTTCTACTTCCAACTTTTTCACTCCATGTGACAGACGTTTACCTAAAACGACTATTTGTATTTACGGAACAAGTTTATTCAAATAATTATTAACATGTTGCGATAAAAGACAACGACACGCCATAGACACCAGAATATCATGCTAATAAGATCTTCGATTCGGCACCGGTTCTACCCACGTGTAGATACTATTTTTGCAGATTTCCGTCTTTTAATCGATCATATTTCAATGGCAGAAATATCTTTTGCGCCCATCAAAGTCCACGGGTCTTGTAGTTTTATTATTTCATAAAAATGTGAAATTAATACAATTGTGTGATATGTGAATTATAAATGTTCGGATGTGGCCAGGGTTCTGTAACGAAGCTCAAGATCCTTGTGAAGTCTTTAGAGTTACACTAAGTATAGGTATATGAGTTCGAAACTGACCTGAGCACCGGACACATTATGACTGCATTTTAAAATATTTGATTTTAATATCCAATATATAATATTTTTGTTCCGTTCAATAGTGTCAAAACTATTTTGTTATACATATCTATATATGTATAATATTTAACCCTTTATAGCCCCTGGTGACATTTCTGTAACAAACCCAAAAAGTCTCTATAAAATTTAAACTAAACGTTTAAGATTTGTCAAATCAATATCAATATATTCTTAAATAACACACCGAACATTTTAGCATCAAATATAAATCATAAGTAGTGTAACTTGCTCCCTTTTTGGCTTTGAATTTCGTGTTTTGATGAAAATGCCATGTTTGAACTTGCAAAAAGTTTAAAATTTATAAAAAAATACTAAAAGTATATAAAATTGTATAATTTTTGTTGATACCCGTAGGTAAGTAAATAATTTGGTTTATAAATCGTTACCAATTCATACTTTTGATTTTTTATATGTAAAAAGTAACTTTTTATGTTTGTTACATTTCTGTTACATTGGGTGACAATGGCATAAAAAATACAACTAATGTATATCCATATATTGATGATTTTTTTCTCCTATTTTTTAAGATAGGGGTAGTACTTACACAAAAATTAGATCTATAATATAAGCCTTAAATAGGACTTCTAGTGGAGTTCTATTCGAGGTATACCTTTGTGTGGATGAATAGATTTGCTACACTAAGAGAAGAGACAATTTGAATAGATATATGCCTATAAAAAAAACACAATTGGCGTTAAAAGTTTTATGTACTGAGCGTAGTTTCAAGTTTCGTCTATAATATTGAACCTGAAACAGGAACTGAAAGAGTTTTGCTCCTAGTAGAATAAAAAAGGAGCATCTTGAAACGTCGTATTTAGAATGACGCGGGCATACCCAGACATCAGAAATAACATATATATTTGGATAATAACTTTACTTTCGTGGCTTGAAACTTTACTGAAGTACTTAGCAGAAGTGGATATATCTTGGACTTGGGGAGTCCTGGGACCGTACGGAATAATCTCGTTCCAGATTGCAAACTACCCCCTGACGAGGATGTAATAAAAAGTAATGTAGAGTTTCTGTTGATTACGTAGCAAATATGGACGCAATTGATGTGTCAAAATTTATATGAAAAGACAACAAACTTGTCACGCTTCTCTCAATTTTTGCTGGTGAGTGGTTGAAGGTCCAAGTCGTTACGATAAGGCCAATAGAAGTACATCAACATTGCTCGGTCTCATATCGTCGAAGAATGTAGTGGGTATATTGGAGGTGTAGATTTTATTAACAGCATTATGGGTGCTTATAGTATTATGACACGAATTAAAAGACGCCAGGTTTGGATGTTTTACCAATTATTAGACCTGACCATGGCCAGTTCTTGGCTGATGTATGTGAGAGTAAGGCAGACTAAACTATGCAATGACAAACAAATGTCTTCAGCAGATTTTCAACTTGAAATTGGAGATTTATGTAAGTTTTGCTTGAATCCTAATGTCCAACAGCGAAGATTAATTGAAAATAAAATACAAGCCAAAATCACAAGAGTCCGGCGCAACATGTCCCCCCATTGGCGGTGGGGCAGTATCAAATTGGCTACTGACCGAATTAGGTTAGAAAATCATTTGTCCCAAGTTTCTTCGGTGTCCTGATGTAGCACAAACAATTTTTAAAAAGTTCGGAATAGTAGTTGTTACAAAAAACAAAATAAATCTGTTAGATCCTTCCATACTACGTTAAAACATTTTCTTCCACTTTAACCCAATGTGACAGTAATGTCACAAACCCTAAAAGATCCAATACATACGGAATAAAAAATATTTTTGAATTTCCACGAAACACGTGTTTTTTTATTTGTTCAAGCCTATCATATACCAAAGTATTATAATTTTTTATGATCTTGGGCTACGAAGGGTTAACTACGGATATATAGTATATATAGATATACAGATCGGGAAAAAGCAACAAACAATTTGCTGACAACACAGTAATTCTATTATTTATAAGACATGTGTTACTCAGACCTCCTTATTTTTTAGGGTTAAGGTCTGGTAAGGTCATCTTAGCGTTCTCATCATCAACTATATCAACTAGCTGTTTATATATTCACTAAACACCTTAGTAATTAAAACTGAAAAAATATTTAAAATGGTTCACACATGTAAAATTATCTCAATTTTATAAAATTGAAGTAATGCTACCGAACAAAATAATTCTACTCCATATTTGAATTTCATTTATCATCCAAACGATTCATATCGTGAGTCAGTTTAATACAATTTATAATACATAAAGAAAAAAAGTTTCAAACAGGAAGAAAAAGATAAACTATCAAATTCCTCACAATTCTAGAAAGAACAAATTAAAAGTGAAACCGTTGTTAATACAAAAGTGCGCTTATGTTTTTACCACTCATTCTGGGTATAACTAAATAACTATATTACGAGTAAAAATTCTCAATGATTTTAAAAAGTATACTTTTTCGAAAAGATTAGACAAACTAAAAAACAGATACAATATGTGATTCGTTTGACATTAATTAATCATATTACAATGACGGTAATAACATTAAAGGTGGTAGCCTCGTGGTCAAAAGGACACTTCTTTGTTGCTGGCAATATTTTAAAGTTAAAAAGTATTAATCTTTGTAGAAAGTATCGCTGCTATCAATATATATTTAGGAATTTCCCATATTTAAAAGGTTGACGAAATATGAGCAAGGACATGCACTATGTATACGTTCGAAGTTACTCGAACCAAAAATATTCCGCATTACAACGAATGGGAAACTGTATGTACGTAATAAGGTGGCATTCACATTTTTGCATAAATAAACTACACATTTTAAAATTTTACTATTTTCGACAAAGTGAGAACGCCCCGCTGATGAATCAAATAGTATTGATGTACGTATACTTAAGTCCTAATGATCGTATTATTGTGAGTTAACATACTGTATTAATCGTTATACGTATGTATTTATGTTAAAACGTCAGAAACTTATCGTGTATAAATTTATGGCGAGACAGTCGCCTAACAACAACCTTTTGAAAAACCTGTATAAAATGATACTTTCATAACTATCAATTTGAATTACCTTTAATGTATGCCCAGAATAGTTTAACATATGTATAAAAATGTCGTTAATTACAACTTTAGGTATATGTTCGGAGATCCGGATCCTATAATAGGTTATAACTATTCTATATCCTGATAAATACTGGTGTAAGCCCTTTGACGAAAAATTGTGTATTATTATATTCATTCATAATATTTCCGTAAATTAACTCAAATAGATTTAATTGCAAAAACAAAAGACATGCGAAGATTTTCAAGTCTACAATTATTAATCTTTAAGATATAAAACTGTTATCCTGTCTGTTGTTATACGTGTGCGGAAGAAGTGAATTTGTAACAAAGATTAAGTTCAAGATTAGTTTAATAAATCTGAAAAGAATTTCATAAACATATGTATAACACATCGGCTGAGATGTTCTGCGTTCGTGCGTGCGCGTGTACTTACATATATTTTTAACCGTCCTCAAAAAAGTAGGTTATTACAGATTGACCTAATACCACACATGTATAATATCATATGTTTATGTGCGCATCATATCAAGTAGAGACAAGTATTAATAATTCGATTCAGATTTCAATAATCGACAGCGCATTTCTTGGAAAGGATACAAATAGTAATAGCAAACGTCAAATGCCCGATACTCCACAAGAGCGATTTATCTTTTTAATAGTATTAAATTTTAATCTTTATGATATAATAATTAAAACAGGCAATCAACAATCTACGTATTTACGATAAGCTATGGGCGAGTTTCTAGCATACCAAACCGCGACCTCCTATTTAATTAGTAAAGAAACCGCGAAAATAAGATCATAATAATATCGTTATGTGGACATGGGCTTTATCATAAGCGAAGTGAGTTTAAGTGTTAGTCTACCACACTAGTATAGTGCGGATTAGCAGACAAACATCCTTATTTTTCTATGCGAAAGCGCCTGAGTTCGCCTTCATATTTCGGCGCTCAGCACTATCCGCTTAGCTAATTTGGGTACATAACAAAAGTTACGCCAAGACATAGACCAAAACTTCTTGACGATCATCACGCGGACTACCCTTACCTAAATGGAGAACTTTCTTCACGATGTTTTATTACACACATAGCTTCGAAGTATTAGAAATTACCTTGCTTGGCATTACCTCTTTGACCCTTGAGAAATGTCTCAAAACGAGTCATCTGTCAGAACAATTCTTTAATTTTCAACAACCGTTTACTAAATTAAAAAACAATTACAACTATTAACATACTTACAACTCAATCATTCCTATATATGTATAAATCACATCATGAGATAAATTATTTAATAACGTCGTATAATAAAATCTGTCGTGTTGACATAGCAGTAGGTAAAGAATATTGTCTATATTTATAAAAATACATATACCTACAAACCTTGGCCATGACGGAGGTCAAGAGGTCAAAACAACTATTTTATTCGTCAGCTAGACAATCATAATTTAACAGATAATTTTTTTTAATTTCCGCCGGACACAACGAGTTCTTAATGTCTATATGAAACCAGTGGCATCTCGACATTGTTTGTTTCGCTTCGTTGGCTTATTCAAATTTACAGCTGTTTAATCGTCAAATTAGGTTAATGTTAATAAAGCAATTTATATTTTTTTATAAAAACATACATTAAATATGAACTTATGAATTGAAACACTGTGATAATGAGGAACCAAAACAACGTTAGCAGCGATGGCCTTGGGGTTTAGGCGCGCGCTCGAGTATCTCGGCGGTCACGGGTTCAAGCCAATAGGACACACCTCTGGCTTTTTGAAGCTATGTGTGTATTCACAATGAAATTTAATCACTTACTTACCAAAGCAAGTGATAATAATTATTTTTTCCTTCACTAAGCACTAGCTTAGTAAAGAAAAAAATTGTCATGAAACTTGCACATCTATAAGTTCTTAAGAATTTCTTAAGTGTGTAGTCCGCCAACCTGCACTATTTATTTTTTTTTTTTTATTTGCCTTAGCAGGCAGACGAGCTGACGGCCCGCCTGATGGTAAGCGGTCACCGTCGCCCATGGACTTGGCAATGCCAGGGACACAGCCACGCCGCTGCCTACCGTGAGGAAAATGCTCTTTTTAAGCCTCGTTTGAAGAAGGCCATGTCATAGCGCTCGGGGAACACCGACGCAGGGAGTTCATTCCAGAGCTTGCACGTACGTGGTAAGAAAGACCTCTGGAAACGCACCGTACGGGTACGGTACGTCTCCAGGTGAAATGGATGAACTCTACTGCGGTGACGGGTGGTACGATGGTAGAACGGCGATGCCGGTACCAACCCGAACAGTTCCTCGGAGCATTCCCCATGGAACAGCCGGTAGAACACACAAAGAGACCCAAAGTCTCTCCGCAGTCCTAACGGCTGTAGATTCTCCGTGAGATCGGGATCATCGACGATTCGAACGGCCCGTCGCTGTAAGGAGTCAAGTGGGTCGAGCTGGTATTTTGGGGCACCTGCCCAGAGATGCGAGCAGTACTCCACGTGGGGCCGGATTTGCGCCTTGTAGAGCAACAACCTATGACCCGACGTGAAGTACCGCTTGGCTCTGTTCAGGATACCCAACTTCTTACTAGCCAATTTGGCTTTGTCCTCCAAATGACTCCTAAACTGGACTAAGCTCGAAATTTCGACGCCGAGGATCCCAATACTCTCGGAGATCTGGAGAGATACTCCTTGGAACTGTGGCGCTATGACGAATGGATCCTTCTTCGCAGTGAACGCGCAAACTTGTGTCTTCGTAGGGTTGAATTGAACCAGGTTCTTTTCTCCCCATTCGAAAGCCCGCCCCAGAGAGCTCTCGACTTCAGACACAAGTTGTGACCGTCTTTCCCCAACGGTACTCCGAGGGACATTCTGTTGGCCGATGTATCGCGCGTCACTCGTACTATCATCTGCATAGCAATGCATGCTTTCGATAGAAAGCATGTCATTGATATGCAGGATGAAGAGTGTCGGCGATAGCACCGAACCTTGAGGAACGCCAGCGTTAATGGTCATGGTCTCGGAGCAACAGCCGTCAACGACGACCTTGATGCTTCGACCATCCAAAAAGCTGGCGATCCACTTGCAGAGTCCCTCGGGGATCCCATATGCTGGAAGCTTCGCCAGAAGGGCGCCGTGCCACACTCGGTCGAACGCCTTCGCAATGTCTAGGCCGACGGCAATAGCCTCACCCCCACTCTCCAAGGCCTCCGCCCAGCGGTGCGTGAGGTACACGAGAAGATCGCCAGCTGACCGACCGTGTCGAAAGCCATATTGACGGTCATTAATCAGCTGGCGATCCTCAAGGTACCTCAGGATCTGAGTATTAATAACTCGCTCCATGACCTTGGAGAGAAGGGATGTGACCGCTATCGGCCTATAGTTGGAAGGGTCCGACCGGTCTCCCTTTTTAGGGATTGGGTGGACACGTGCAACCTTCCAAGAAGCTGGGACCCTGTTGGTTTTGTAGGAAAGGCGGTACAGGCGCGTGAGCACGGGGGTCAACTCAGGGGCGCACGTCTTAAGAACCACCGCGGGGATACAATCCGGCCCACTCGACTTTCGGATGTCGAGAAGCCTGAGCTCCCGTCTGACAACACGATGATTAAATCTGATGTCAGACAGGAGACTCTCACACCTGGGTATAACTGGTGGAGTGGCTCCACCGTCATCCAGGGTCGAGTTCGAGGCAAAGGATTGGGCCAGGAGATCGGCCTTCTCCTTTGCACTATGGGCCAGGCTGTGATCATCCTTACGCAGTGGCGGGAGACTAGGCTGGCAAAAATTACCTTCGACAGCCTTGGCGAGCGACCAGAAAGCTCGACTTCCAGAGGGATAACTTTCTAGTCGCTCGCCAATTCGTCGAACGTGTTCCGCCTTGGCCCTAGCGATAGCCCTCTTGCTAGATCTAGAAGCGGCATTGAATTTTCGCTTCTCCTCCTTTATTTTAGGATCCCGACGTTTTCGGGCTTCCTGCCAAGCCTTAAATGCGGACTGCTTGAGGCGCGCAGCATCGGCACAAGCGTGGTTGTACCAAGGTCGGCTGCGGCGCCCCACGGGTATTTTGGAACTGGGGATGAAAGTATCCATCCCCAGGATTATTGTATCCCTTACGCAGTCCGCACAGGCGTCAGGATCGTCGGAGGAGAAGCAAAGCCGCTTCCATGGGAAGGATGCGTAAAACTCGCGCAGTCCATCCCAATCTGCTGACCTATAACGCCAGACTCTGCGAGTCCCAGTGGCAGAAGGACGACTGGGACGCACAACAGGGGCCCATGAACGAACAAGGCAGTGATCAGATGACCCTAGAGGGGCTTCGATCACCACCTTGTATCCGTCAGGATGAGTAGTCAGCAGAAGATCCAACAGAGAGGGCTCATGGCTCTCAACATCCGGAACACGGGTAGGCTGTGTTACCAGCTGTGAGAGACCATATGCCAGGGCCAACTCGTAGGCAGACCGGCCCGGGAGATCAGTGATCCTGGACCCCAACCACTCTTTGTGGTGGGCGTTGAAGTCACCCAGGACCACCACCTCCGCGGACGGGCACTGCTCGAGTATGCAGCTAGTCCCCACTTGGACGTTCTCAAACAACAGAGAAGACCCCGAATCACTGGCATGGGACCTGTAAAGGCACGCGTATATACGGGTACGACCCCCGTAGTCTACGCGGAGCCATAATATTGACAGGTCCCGATGCTCGAGGCCCCGAAGGCGGCGACAACATATATCACCCCGGACGAAGACGCACACCCCGGCTTTACGTACGAATGTATGTTCCAATACGTAGCCGGGGTAGTTGAGGTACGATACGTCGTCAGGGGTAGATATTTGTGTCTCCGTTAAAAAGAGCAGGGCAGGCCGCGCCGTCTCGAGGTGGTGATGGACGGCGTCGAGGTTGCTGTGTAGACCCCTGACATTGCAGAAGTCCACTTGAATTGTGGATTGTTTTACCGCCGTGGGTTGCCTGCTATTTTTCGATTTTCGGGTCATTAAAAAAGAGATTTGTGGGAGGGAGGTGAGGATGGATGCGGTGGGTCCAGAGCGGATCCTTAAAGATAGAACAATGTGAGGCAGCACACGGCCGAATGAGTGGCCTCCGCGGGGCACGGAAGGGCCCCCGGTGCCCCCCCGCGTACAGTCGCCGGGATCCACCCCAGTCTCCCACTCTGGCACGACGACTGCACGACGGGATTTTCGCCGGTTGGCGGGACAGCTTCCCGAGGCGGGAGTTAAAAAGAGAGCGGATCCCCGGGTTCAGGTCCCCTACTGACCGGCAGGCGGCCGACGGAAACCGTTCCCACCGGGTCTCCCTGTACCCCGCATCAACCCCCAAGGCCGCATGCCACCCCAGACACCGGAGTAGTGCCGTTGCAGCCCACCAGCACCCAATAAGGTAGGGGGAGGGACAATGAAGGAACGGCTATCCAGTCCTTCCGCCGGAACGCATTCCTGCTTTGCGGTAGAAATAGACTGGACGGTGGTACCAATCCGCTCGGGTTCAACATTGAGTAAATAAATACTCAGTATTAAACCCTACCACCAGTGGTGAGTGAGGGAGGGGACACCAAAGCTGCGGAAAGGACAGTGAATGCAGCAATGGTGGCTCGAGGGGCCGGGGTCGCGTACCCGTGCCATTTTATAAGCCAACCGGACAAGTTGGCAGAAAAATGACCCTCTGACAAAACCTCTGACAAAAAAACCTCTGACTAGGCCAGCGTGATGGCCTAACGCCTAAAACCTCTCAATGGTATTTCATGAACATATTTTATTAACATTAGTCAAGATTTAGGGTCGAATATAGTATGTCTTTCAAACTTTGCGCTAAACAATGCGAAACGGTATTTAATTAACCGGAAGAATGCATATCATATTTAAAGTCTGTCTCGCAAACACCCAAACTCAGTGTAACAGAAATAATAATTGAGGATCTTGAAAATATTTCTCTCGCTGCGAGGATCGAACCGGCGGTCTTTTCTTTCACAAGATGGAGTTAAGACAACTGCGCCGCGACAACAGACAAATGAATTTAATATTCAAGAAAAATGTTTTATAGTCGTTACCATATAACTTCCTGGTGTTTTTAATGGTGTATAATTTATACAAAAAAAAGCACGCATTAACACAAAAAGTGGACATATAGCTTGGAGATTTCTATTTGTGTATTACATTTTTAATGTTTGGACTATGAAGAACTCTTTTGTGATTATTTCTTTGATACAGCTCGTGTAAGTCATGAGTTCGAGTGTGGTAGTACTATGAATATGTACCGTACAAATTCTCACGATTAAGGACTACTTCTACAAACACTGATTAATTAAAGTGTCAACTTTTATATGTAAAGATTTGATTTTGTCGTAATTCTATTCTTGTAATTGAACGTATTATATTTTGTTATGAATAGACTTTGATTTACAGATTCCAGGTTCCTTGTATAAAAAGACACGTAAAACATATTTTTTCAAACAAAATAACTTATTTACATAAAAAATTCTACCGAGAGGTCGCGAAATTTAACGCTAAATATTTTGAAATGTAAGTTTCACCAACATTCGTGTACAAATACATGTGCTCTTGTACTGTGAGACACTATCGGTCGCAATCAGTGATAGCTCAGGGCTCGCATTATTCAAACACCGATTGCACAATCTATTGATATACATGAGATCTATTACTGATTAGTCAATGTCACATTAAAAATTGCTTAACAAATGTGATAAAAATTGTAACCTTTCGACCGGTCGCGAGAAATGTCTTCTACGTTCATTAGCGGTGCAAGTAAGTGTTTGTATTCTCTATTTATCAGACCTATACCACACGTGTACTTTCCAAAAAAATGTCCATTTGATGTGAAAGCAACTAGACTTTAGTCTACCACGCTCTCATATTCTTCTCATACTTATCACCTACCTATCTATACCTACCATTTATTATGAACAACATGCCTAACTTGAATTTCCTGAACTATGCATTCATGTCGCAGCAGTTGAAACATAAACCACAAACACATATAAACAAACATAAAATGATTCTTTCTTCGTATTTCAACTCGTAAAAATTTTCTTTTTCAGTGACATTCCAAACGGACAACACGTCTTCACGTGTTGTCGTGTAATTTTTTGTTAGTGTAACTTCTTACACTAACAAAAAATTACACGACTTAAAACACGTGCTCTTGTACCATTAAATTAAATACAGTAGTTATATCACGCGTAATACAGCGAAGAATTAAAACGCGCCGAAAATAACTTATTTTACTTTTAATGAAATAAAAAAACTTAAGCGACCAATATGTTAAGCAATTTGAATTTAAAGTTTTAATTTAATGTTCGCACGTAAGCTTTGCAAATTCAAGTTTATTTTAATTGTGTTTGTCATTCATAGGTTTGACCATATAATCTAATGAATGTAGCGCCAGACGATATACGTAAAATATATACATTTAATATTAGTTTGCCGCGCGCAATATCGACTAATTTATTTACAAAATGAAATTCGATGCATAAAACCTTTTCTTCTAGCATACACGTTCATAGTAACTGCGAGATGACAATTAACATCAATAAAAGTCGTGTAAATTTGCACAATCAATAAAATTATACACAAGTGCCAAAGAATTTGCAAATACTGTATTCGTAGTGCCAACATTATTTCTCATGTCTTTCTCAATATTAAATATATAAATATCAAAAGCTAATTTATTCTTTATGAATATGGAGATTGTTAATTAATTAGAAATGATCACACCCGCGTGTAGCTAAAACGAGATAAAAACGATCGTTAACTACTCCTCCCATATTGCCTTTTCGCGGTGTCATTCCAAAACTACGCCTAGCTACCTACTGAGAATTTCCAAAAAGAAAAGAAGCAACACTGACCGACCGGAGAATTAATCCAGGGATCTCTAGACGCACGCTCGCAAAGATAAAAAACAATAAACAACAATTAAATTCATATGAATGGTTGACATGTTCAATTTGCGTAACAACCAGCCGTGAGATTGCAGGTGGCGAACACGCGATGCGCGCGTCATCAACGTCGTGCAATTGCATATCATCTTGATAATTAATATACAATCGAAAAAACACCACGGTCATAATCGCACATGATTCTATTTCATCAACTTTGTACGTGCAGGTACAACCTCTACTTTGTATCTCCCTATAATTATTTAATTCTTAGGACGTAAAAATTCTGCGCAATTATTTCAGGGCAATTAATAACGAACAGACCAGCTATATGATTTGTGTAAAACGGACATGATGCATCACCTTTTCTCCTGTTCTCGTTGTTTTTTCTGAGCAAGCTATATTGCTTTGAAATTATTAAAGTGAATATATAAGACACAGTAAATGAGTCAGCCCGAAAAAAATCCTATTTATTCAACAAATATGTTGAATTTGCTAGCTTTTGACAGTTCTTAACTATGCTGGTACCTAAAAATTTTGATAATGCCTAATTTCTCAAAGGTTTTAACTTGTGTATAACACGTATTATTTGCATTTTCTTTTATTTGAATAACAAATATTACAGCCCTCACGCAGTTTCGCTCGTAGAAGCAACAAGCTTTTATATTTTTATCTAATTATCTAATAAATATAAAAAATCTGACAATATCACATTTACAACTTCTTCCGTGATACTTGTATATAACTCCTAATCGCCATCTTTAGATATTAGTTACATGTGTTTAGCAACTCCTATCTTTTTCGTTATAAATTGAAATATACCGAAACTGTGAAATATTTCTCAGAAATATAGCAATATATACTATAATAATTTAATGAATCATATTTAATTGAAAAATCATTAACTTAATCGAAGAACCAAAGAAAAATCCTCTATTTCTTCCCTTTTTTGGTTTCTATTCCAGGCAGTGCCATGTTCCGCCTTTCGGTTGAGTGTGAAGGACTTACGGCCGAATACTGAAACGCTACTTAATTTTAAGTCGATAAAGACCAACTAAAATAAGACGGGATTAGACGTTTAAGTTCACCTTAATTTTTAAGTTGCGTTTCAGAATTCGGCCATTAGTCCGATAAACGGCGAGAACCACTAGATGTTCAATCTTGAAAACATTGCCTCACAAGTAACATAAATATTAATTTCATACTTTTAACTTTGAATTTTCGACCATGATAATAACGATAAATCGATGCTCTTGATTGCATACTTGCCAAGTTCATAGTAAATGAATTAAAATATTGCAATTAATTTTGTTGCCCTTAGTTAAAAGAAAATGCTGTTTTAATTTTGAAAACACATTTTTATACGAAATGCCTACTTTAACAACTGTAAAGAAAAGATTCTTTAAAATTATTGCCGTATTTAAGTTTTTAATGAATAAACCGAAAAACGAACCTACTCGTGGACCGATTTAGTTGATTTTGGGCGTGGGTTATGGATTCAACAGCTAGTACAATAATAAGGCATTATGATGCTAAGAATAAATAATATTTTTCATCCATTTCTTGTTAAACCGAGTACATATTAACATTGTGCAAGAAATTTAACAACGTAATTCAGTTGTCATTTCCGTTTTATTATTATCATTTACATCATTTTATTGTGTTTGTTGCACAATACAGCGCTTTGTACTTAGTTTTAGAGATTATATTATTATTAGAGATTTTTCCATTTTTATGAGAGGTTTCAACACGTAGTATAAGCTAGTGAAACAATAGAAATTACGAACCGTAATTAAAATGGTAAGCTGCATTTACATTATATGCCCATCCAGCTGTATCTAACATGATACATGATCGAGAAAATATATTTTCTAGTGCCTTATTTGTGTTATAATAACGATAATATTCAATATTCCAACTTTCCACAATATACAGTTATGTTTTCATAAAAATAATTGTCGTATACTTAGTTATACCCTTTATGAGTAAACAAATAATTAAAATATAGGCGTAGTAGTAGGCGAACTAATAATCTATGACAAAGACAAAAATATTCTAATTTACCACGCTTTTGATGCATAATATTTTCTTACTCAGCACGTACCTGAAAATAAAACACAAACATTAAAAAATCTTACTTCTAGTACATTTAAAATGTGCCTTCGAACATACCTAGTTACTATCCGGAATCCTTAAACTAGAACTTCGCGGGACATTGGTGCACGCGGTATTAACTTAAGATTTTAGTATTTACATGTCACAACCATTACTTTTAAATATGCAAGCAAATAAGAAAGGTCACGGCTCCGTACATACACTAAGTCAGTGCAATAACTATTCGGGACTTTTTACGGGTTGAAACAAAATATTATGCTCGGATTTGTCGATTTTAATAACTTAAATAATATTTGCATAAGCTTAATCTTTGTTAGGTCAGAAAACAATATTACACATCCTTGCTATAAAATATACTATCTGGTCTATGCAAACCATTCGACTTCAATATTTTATAATCATAAATACAATAATTAAACAGCAAACAGAAATTTACTATTTAATATGTAAAAAAAATATTGATTTGCCCTGTTTCAAACAGCCCTATATTTATGACGTATGAATATGAATAAAGTTCGAAACAATAACAGAACAATTTCAACGAAATAATACTTCAACACGGACCTTAACGTAAATGCTCGCACTGAAATAATAATGAACAACAAAGTAAATAGTGTAGTGCAAATACTTTGAACTACATTAACTTTTACATGGCAGACTTGTCTAACCTGCTGAGCAGGAAAATTCAAGCAATGCTATATTAAAGTGGGCGACACATGAACTCACCAACTTCATTAAAATGTACAGTCATGCAATCACGTTGAATGCGTGTATCCTTTTGTCCTAGATCAATGCCAACCTCCATTTGGCTGCGTACCTTTATAAAACATGCGAATTTAAACAATTAATCTTCTTTATTCCAGATGAAGCAGCACCGCGCGCCGGTTTCGGCGGCGGCTCTGTGGGTGTTGTTCACCCTACTGCTCCCGATTGAAACACAATTCACAGATCCTATCTTCTCCCTTATGAACTTTTTAAACGAAGGTGCTCATCAACTGGACAATGAACCTCCAGACCAAACGAAGTTACTCTCTGAATATGATTTTATTATCATCGGTGCTGGCACTGCTGGTTGCGTTCTAGCAAACAGATTGACTGAGATTCCAGAATGGAAAGTTCTTTTAATAGAGGCCGGTGTGACAGAAAACTATATCATGGATATTCCCATCATCGCCAACTATCTACAATTCACAGGAGCAAACTGGGCTTACAAGACAAAACCTTCTCAGAAGTATTGCGCTGGATTTGAAAATCAACAATGCAACTGGCCAAGAGGAAAAGTTGTTGGTGGTTCAAGTGTCCTTAACTACATGATATACACTAGAGGAGCAGCAATGGATTACGACAACTGGAAATCAATGGGAAATGACGGATGGGGATGGGACGAAGTATTACCATATTTTCAAAAGGTTGAAAACTTCAATATTCCAATGTTTGATGACCCAAAATATCACGGTCATAAAGGATATCTTAATGTTGAGCACGCTCCTTTCCGTACATCGAAAGGTAAAGCGTGGGTAAAAAGTGCCCAAGAACTAGGCTTCAAATACGGTGATTATAACGGAGCCAAGCCAGCAGGAGTGTCCTTCCTACAGTTGTCTATGAAAAATGGAACAAGGCACAGTTCTAGCAGAGCTTATTTGCATCCAATTAATGGAAGAAATAATCTTCACGTAACGAAGGGCTCTATGGTGACAAAGCTTCTTTTTGATGAAACTAAAACTAAAGTTATAGGTGTTGAGTTGGAAAAGTTAGGCAAAAAGTATAAAATACTGAGCAAAAAAGAAGTGATTGTATCTGCTGGTGCAATTAATTCACCACAATTACTTATGTTGTCAGGTATAGGACCTAAAGATCATTTGGAATCTATGAAAGTCAAAGTAGTTAAAGACCTACCAGTTGGATATAACTTGATGGATCACATTGCTGCTGGCGGGTTGCAATTTATGGTGCGATCACAGAACATCACTCTAACGACTGAATATATATTGAGTCACTTAGATTTAGTATTCAAATGGATGCAAACACATAAAGGCCCGCTTTCCGTTCCCGGCGGTTGCGAGGCGTTGGTATTCCTAGATTTGAAAGATAAATTCAACTCTAGCGGATGGCCCGACATGGAATTGCTTTTCATCGGCGGTGGACTTAATTCAGATCCACTTTTGCCTCGCAATTTCGGATTCGATGAACAAATATACAGCGACACGTACGGAGCTTTGGGTAAATCAGACGCATTCATGGTTTTCCCCATGTTGATGCGTCCTAAATCAAAAGGCAGAGTAATGCTGCAAAGTAGAAATCCAAAAGTACACCCAACATTGATACCGAACTATTTCGAATATGAAGAAGATTTAAAGAAAATCGTCGAAGGAATTAAAGTTGCTATAGAAATAGCCAGGCAGCCTGCTATGAAGAAGCTAGGCACAAAGTTGTACGATGTCCCTATTGAAGATTGTTTGAAGTACGGACCATTTGGCAGCGACGCTTATTTCGCGTGTCAAGCTCAGATGTTTACATTCACTATTTACCACCAAAGTGGTACATGCAAAATGGGTGTACAAGGAGATCCCTCTGCCGTAGTGGACCCTAGATTAAGAGTGCATGGTATCGATAAACTTCGAGTTATCGATGCGAGTATTATGCCAGAAATAGTGTCCGGTCACACTAATGCTCCAGTTTACATGATAGCTGAAAAAGGTGCTGATATGATTAAGCAAGACTGGGGCAAATTATGATAGAATTATTTTGTAGTATTACTCTTGCACCAAAGTTTTTTTTTTTCATTTTGAGAACACATAATTTAAATACATTTCTTTTTAAACTCGATAATGCTAAGAGCGTGACATGTCTACCCACCAAGCTTTAAGTAGCCGTACATTAGTTAAGAAACACATAGAAACCTTGTTAAAAACATGACTATTAATGTAATGGAAGAATTGCTGTTCATTTTTGCAGTTTGTTAATAACGGTGCAATACAATGTATTTAATTTATTAATATTAAAAAGCACATCTGTGATTTATTAGCAGTATTTATGATGTAAGAAATACATATTATTTTCATCTAGGCGTCATTTAATTTATAATACTATTCGATAAGTTGTTTTGTGTTTTAAATACATCCATGTAACTTATGTAGGTGTTAAGATTGTGAAGAATTAAAAATGTCTTTCTTTGATTGTTATTTTTCATTGGTATACGGAAAGACATTACAAATTTTCGTAAGAAATGTAAGTCTGAGTGATTTTGCTGTATTGCAATTTTAAATCAAAAGGTGTTAAATTGGGTTTAATTCAAATATAGCGTATCAGCAAGGTAAAAATAGTTTTATTTTTCACTACAAATAACAAAAAACTTCAAATTTACAACAAATATATTAATGTACCTATATCATGGTTGGACTTAAAGAGTACTGCGTATGGTCTCACGAAACAAGTATGCGCCGCGCGTTGCGGGTTCGATTCCTGGATGCGGCTAAGTGTTATTATGTTTAATTGTTAATTCTCAGTCGCAGTGATAACGCTTGACTGTGACAGCCTCCATTACGTTAAAGTAAATAATAACTAGTTTACAGGTTAGGGTAATACAGGCGTGATGGGTATGTAGTATGTACCGTATTTATATGTATACTAACAAAATTCATCTGCAACATTTTTACCCAATTAACGATGTATGCTCAGATCGTGAATGCAACTTAAGAAGCGATTTCATAGTTTATAACTCTAAATCTAATATATTTTATTGGTCTGCTAACTTAAGTATGGTAAACAAAAACTTTACCGAGTGTCTCGTATAGTGTGGGAAAAACCTTATTGTAGCAGTCGAACATAACGATCTTATGTAGATTAATTAGCGTCAATACAAAAACAAGATGATATAAAACATTGTGTTTCTCATAGAAAACAAAAGAATAAATATTTCGCTACATGACATTATCAGATAAGAGCTTTGAAGGTCTAGACCAATAGGATTGTGCAGGAGGCCAAGGTAAGCTATTCATACGGATCAGGTTAAAGAATGTTAACCAAGAAGATATTTCACCATGAGATACCAACATTCAACTGTTTTTCAGGGTTATACTAGAAGGTCTGCGTTAAATGGTCTTACTCAAGTACTTACGGGAATTGACACTGGTATGATTTTTGTTAAGACTGAACCCCAAATTTTGAGCAGATGATTTCAAATTGAGTTTTTTTAAACTTAAACTTTTGTAAATATCTTGCTAGGTACCTATTATTCTTAACGGAGTATTTTTCCACTATTCAAAGTAGTGTAATCAGAATCAACCCAGAAGACAAGATCAGTAAACCAACGCTAAATAGTAAATTCTCACACGTGTAAGTACTTAGTTGTGGACGTCAATTATTAAAATAATTTCATTAGCCCTATAAATTTTATTACGACACCAATGATACCAATATACTTAAGCCGCATGACTTCCACTAACGAGCACGTCTTATATTGAGAGGCATTAAAGCTAAATAATCCTCAGCAAAAACACAGACTGCTAACATTACACGTTCATCATCATCATCAGCCTTTATTCGTCCACTGTTGGACATAGGCCTCTCCTATGGCACGCCACTGAGCTCGATCTTCGGCTCTCTTCGTCCAACCGCTGCCGGCCACCTTGCGGATATCGTCGCCCCACGTAGCCAGAGGGCGTCCTACACTACGTTCTAAATGAGTACATTTATCTTGGTTACCCGTTAAATGACTGAAAAATTAAGAAGTAGAAAACTTTATACAAAGATGAAATCGTGTGCCTCACGGGCAGAAGTCGTAGAGGTGACATTGTATACAAACTGCATAACATGACTTAATAGAGGTAGGTATTTAACTATAAAGTTCTATAATCTAGATACAATTAAGCAAAACTGCAGATGATAATAATAATATAAATAAATAAATACACCCAACAGTCACATACATAGTCCTGACCCCACACTAAGATACAAGTCTTGTGTCGTGGGTATCAGAAACTACGAGAGACTTTTCGGTCTCACAAACAACCAGACCCGAAACAAATATTTGTGGATCATACAAACATTTGTCTCGGTGCGGGGATCGAACCTGCGGCCTCTCGTTTCGCAAGCTAGTGTTTAGCCATCTGCGCCACGGGGCTGTCAAATGTGTACATATCCTATGGAGAAAAGGGTCAAAACAATTTCTCGTTGAATTAAAAAAAAGACAGATTCCTATAAATGTATCTCTACATTTTTTTCATAGTTGAGGTGAAATTTACAACGGAAACTTCAGAGTCAGTGTTTCAATGTTCGGTTCACTAACAGAATTTCCAATCAAATCCTAACTTTGCAAATTGCAATAAACTCATTTAAAATTCCTAGGAGCAACAAGGAAAATGACGTCATCTTTCCACTTAGTCTGATTCCAAGAACAGACATTCTGTGATTATTAAACCAATTAGATATGTTTGGGTCATGATTGCCGGAAACAAAAAACATCTATTAATAGGTAAATACTAACCCCATTAGGAAATCTTGACCGACTTTCTTAATTTGATACGTCTTTGATTAAGATCACTTATTTTTTCGCCTGATTTCTACCTAAAATAGCAGTTGTCCGAATTATTATCATAATATATTAAATAATCTAGTTCATAGTATATAGTATTACTTTATAGTAGTAGTTTATAATAGTTTATAGGGAGTTTCTTGCCGTTTCTTCTCCACAGCGATAACGCGTTTCGAAGCGGCACTAGTTTTAAAAAATAGCATAAAAAATTGACAATTCAAAAGTGCTTGTGAAAGTCTATTTAAATAAAGGAAATTTGACTTTGGCTTTGACTTTATAAAAATATATATCTGTGTATTTCTTAACAAATTTTTTAGCTTATCGGTAACACGATCACTAAAAATATTTGGCCCTATCCCACCACACACGCCCTATCCCACCACATACGCCCACGTAAAACAAGAGGCTACTAAAATTTATGGATTCCTAAGAACGGCGATGGTAATTATTTTAGGTACATCATCGTCACCAGCCCATATACATATTCATAGGGTTTAGACCATAGTCACGCTGACCACGTGCGGGTTGGTGGACTACACACCTAAGAAATTTTAGGCGTGCAGGTTCCCTAACGATGTTTTCCTTCATCGTAAAAGTACGTGATATGCCATTACAAATACACAAATAACTCCGAAAAGTTAGAGGTGTGCGCCTGTGGTTTGAACCAGCGACCGTTTGATCCGTTTGATCTCGAGGTCATCACTACTATATGCATTTATTTTCCGAATCAAATTATGATATAAATGCACCAATGGAATTTAAGACCTTTCTAATACAAAATGTAAACGAACCTTAAAAAATACATAATTAGTAAAAATAAAGTACATTATATAGTATCTGTGTACATAGTTCAGACTCCATACGGGTCTTCTACCGAGTTCACATGCACTAGTGAGTCTGTATGTTATTTATTAGTAATTTTAGCATATAGATAGAATACACATATTTGCCATCATCTCGTGAGGAACTGTAAATCAATCAATTTTAAATTCTAATTCTTTTTATCCAATACTCATGCATCCTTGTATGACCTTTAACGGTAGTTTAGACAATTTTAAAAAGTTAATTCATCTACACTAATATAATAGAGTAATTTTAGTGTTTGGCATCATTATTATTGTTTATTACACCTTATTTATATACTTTTGTAACGAATAACGGAAAACTGCTTAACAGATTTGAATGATTTTCGGTAGATACCTAGATGGAATCGAAAAAATACGGGACTCAATTCAATATGAAATAAGTACATCTACTAAACATATTGCCCAGAGAGTTATGTCAGGCGTTTTGTTTTTTTACCATAGTATAAGCACGGAATTCAATATTGCGTCCGAGAAGACATAATATGTATACAGGGCGTATACAGACCGTGATCGGAATCTAAGGCAGGTAATAGCCACGGTGAACACAAAACGATTGGCATTAAAGAAAATGTAGACAAAAAAATTAAAAAAATACGTTTTCCATACAACCAAACGAATTTAGGTAAGTATGGTAAAATAGTAAGCAAAAGTATTTGGTTTGTATGAAAAACGTCAAAATTTTTATTTTTTGTCTGGATTTAATTTCACGGTTTGTAATCATCTTAGATATTACCTGCCTCAGTTTTCGATCACACTCTCAATACACCCAGTATAATAAATACACTCAGTCATAAAAAAATCAACAGCAAATAAATTCCAAATAAAAATGTTGTTAAAATTGTAAACTAGGACCATAAAGACCCAGGACTTCACAAAAGAGATGGTATCGCATTTCTGTGGTCGGATTAAATCATCTCAACCTAAGTAAAAATGATTCGTGACCAGCATTGGATTATGTATGGGTTAATGATCATTATTTCTATATCGAAATATAAAATATTTTATATAAAATAAAATCATGCACATCGTAGCCAATTAAAATAAAAATATATAGTTCAAGCAATGAAAATAAAAAACGCTGACGCCTGATCTTAACATCATAGCAAAAAGGTTCATCTGCGTATAAATTCCATGTCGAAAAAGGGAAACATAGCTTTACCCCCCATACATGTGTTTATATACCCCGCATCTCGCGAGAAAGTCAAACTCCACAAAGATCACAGTCTCGCATTATCTGGTGATAGAATTCAAAAAAACACATTTCAGTACATTGCATTCACGGTCGAAAGCTTCAACCTTATGAAGCCAGAACTACTGATGTATCTATGCTAAATGAAACTCTTTTCAAAACATGTGTAAGATAAATGAAACAGACTTGACTCGGTTTGATTAAGAGAGAATAATTCATGTACCTGCTCAAAAATTGACCTTGTCATGTAAACATTGTAATTTTTGCAATTATGAGCATATCAGACAAATTTTCAAATAATTACTTTGTTTTTATTCTCTTAAAATAAAGACCCCTTCATATTTTTTTATTTTTATGGAACCATTCATGAATTCCAATATTAAGGAAGTCGTCTAAATATTTTAAAACATATTTTATAATATTAACCATGCCTTTGTTAAAAAAAAGTAAATTTATTGACATTGAACTAAATTCCATTTTTTATTTTGACTAGTTGCCTACAGTGATCAAGAATATATTTTATTAATAACACATTAGAAAAGGGCAACGTATGCAGGTAGAATTATGCTGGAGGATAGGTAGTTGAGTTGTTTTATTGCAAATAAAAAACAGTCCAGTACTAGTTTCTTCGCACGAGGTCAAAATATTATGAACAAGGCCTCCGAGGACCCGGATACGCGCAACTATCAAAAAGGAATCAGTATATCTGTGAATACGTGTATGAAATATTGATTAAAATTTTACGCTTCCTGAATCTATGAATAAAAAAGATATTTAACATTTATAAAGTAAGACCATGTAGTGGTCAGTAAAGATAACACGATAAAAGAACGGTCAGGAAAGATGTGTCATCACCGTCTCACAGAAAAAGAATATATAGCATTTACGATGTGATCCATTCCATGGTTAATCTTAGACCGGTTCGGGTCGGTAGGAGACCCTTGCCCTTTCGCCAACATTCTGAGACGATTTTTTGTGCATATAATTGGAGAGGATCTTTAAAGGATAGGGCCAATAAAAATTGATTTTTTTACCTGAAGATAATACATTAGGTTTTTTGAAACATATTAATTACTTATGAGTCACACTTTACTACGTTTTAAGTGTACAACAGACCAATAAAACATTCTACAAAATAAATACAAAATCTTAATGAGGTATCGCCATTAGGTTGATTTTTCAGTTTCATTATTTATTATGCAGGAGGTGGCGGATAGCGGACGGATGCAGGCTATTCAAGACCGGGGTGATTGGCCCTTACTACGGAAAGCCTACGTTCAACAGTGGACTGCGATAGGCTGAATATATAATCTGCGGTTCCGTATATATAGAAAATAAGTCAACATAAATATTGTTTAAGAATGATCGGCAAATACAAATATCCTAAAGCAACTAAATACAATTATTATTTCGTAAATATATATGAAATATATATGCTGTCATGCGAATCAAATTATATATCATGTACCTTCATTGCCCAGCAAAAGCCAAATTAGTGTCAATTGTTGAATTTTTTCAACCCACCTGAGTTATGCACTTTGTTAAATGTGTTTTGAGGATGAATTTATTATTATTATTAATCTTTTTTCCCTTTTTTCGAGACTATCGTTGATTGTTTTGGTTTTTGCAATAAAAGGAATTCCCCTATTTTCGTTTAATTTTCCGAGGGCATTTTTATTGAAAAATATTAATGTTCTTATAGTGTTTTTACCTCCCAGCCACAACGGGTATTTTAAGGACTTATTAATGGCTACAAGTTTACCTTTACCTACGTAGGCCAGCCTCACGACGATTAATGGAAAATATAATCTGTGGCACATTACGATCCTAGGTGGACGAGTCTAGCGGACAAGCACGCTGGCAATATTAAGTTTATTGGTTTTCCATCAGAAATCCTGGTAAGTTTTTGTTCTTACTTGAATAAAGTAAAAATCTAATGAAGGAAGAGTTAAAATGTTATGAAAATAAAGCATATTATATATTAGATTGTGTCGAAATATTTTCAATTATGTGAAACAGATATAATTGAAAAGATGATAAGTTTATTAGAAATTGCTAAACCAAACGAAATGTACTTTTTGTTTTAATGTGTTATATGCATGGTGTATTTTATTTAAAAAATATTTTTGAACTACCGAAATTTTATGAATTATACAATCATTATATAAAAAATCTATAATTAAGGAAATTATATTGTCAATCAGTAATTTCTATACGTATATGGAATAAAAGAATCCTATTTTTTGCCAACAAAATTTAAGAAATAAAGCAAAAAAATATAAACACACTGAAGCTACCCGTTTTTTTTTTGCATTTCAAACATTAAGGCGAACGTCAATCATTTAATAAATTTAATGACTACAGTCAGAAACTATGAGTTAGGTTATTGTACTTATTACTTATTTACTCATTATTTAACATAAGCACATTATGTTAGGGTCATTGTACGGTTAGAATGATTAAACCTTGCTATTTTATTATTATCGGCACCTATGACAAGGTACAGAGTGTATTCAGACCGTGATCGGTAACTAAGGCATCTAATAGATTACAAACCCTCCTGGCGTTCAAGAAAATACCGAAAAGAATAAAAATGTTGACGATTCCCATACAAGACTTTATTGCTTCAAAGTAAAATTAAAATAGGAACACTGAAAATAATAGACGCTTGTACAATGTTACATCGGTCGGACGGAAAGGGACGTAACATCGTTCATATCGATGTCCACGTCGATAATTTTACTGAACACTATGATGATCATGGCTGTGCTCCTTTTTGTTAATAAAAATTGTGTTAAATATAAAATTATTCTATTATTCAACCTTAATTTTTACATACTGCTTTATTTTTGAACCTCCCGTCAACTTAAAATAGGTGGTTTGGACCATGAAACTAAACAACTTTTCAAAAAATCATGGGTCGAAACGTGGTATTCGACCCTCCCATAGAAAACTGCTCGCGTGGTCGATTTCGTGTAGAAGGTCTGATTTTTTTTTTCACTTTTCGACCCGTGTTTCTTTGGGGAAGTTGTTTACTTTCGTGTTCTAAAACACCTATTTAAATTAGGCGGGAGGTCTAAAAATAACCCTGTTATATTAAATAGGTACTTATTATGAACTTTGACCCACCATCGCTTATCTACACAATGTTTTACATGTCGAAACTAATAAAGAATTTCACACATAATGCAGTACTTTAAAACGCATTATTTTTGAACTCCTAGATATTTTCTGTTTCCCATCATTAGTCGATATGCCAAAAGAATCAAGTTATCGTGAATGAGATATAATTCCCTATGACATCCTGAATTCTATAGTACTAAGCGGAAACAGAATCGTAATTATTGCTAAGTTTGCGTTATTACGTAGTTATACATACGTAAACAATATTCTAATGCAACATAATTTGATCAATAAAACTTGATATATAATCAAATACTCCATTAAAATGACTCCATACAGTGTAGGTACTTATTAACACTTCACCTTCATGGGTATCGTTTAAATATTTATGCCACTATATTTAATTATAAGAGCAATCAGGTAATGCTATCCGTATAAGACCGATTTGTATAAAGACTTTATTTGTGTTCAGCTCACTTTACAACAGGTTCAAATTATTTCTCATGCGACTTTGTTTCGTTTCTCGGAACCGATATCCCAAGTGCGACAAATATTGCCATTTCTTTTGTTATATTATGCAAAGGGGGGCCAAAACTGTGTTCAACAGTTATGTGAAAAAGTGCATGAATACTATTATTTTGTTTTATAACATTTTTCTCTTTAAACTCCTGTACTTACAGGCTAATTTTAATAGCTTGTTAAAATATTTGCATCTGCTTATGCCACCTAGTGCAAACATTTTCTCCACTAAGCTCAAGAGAATTCTGGATGTGATTCTTGATAGTTCTAGTTATTCTTGTTTTGATTAGCATCTTCTTAAAACAATGTAACTGCAGGTAACAAAAACGTTAACCTTAACATTAACATCAAGGCATATTTACCATCATTATAAGCAGCCTTCACTGCGTCCACTGTTGGACATAGGCCTCTCCTATGACACGACGAGACCATTGGCTCGATCTTCGGCTCTCCTCATCCAACCGCTGCCAGCCACCTTGCGGATATCGTCACCCCACCTAGCCAGGGGGCGACCTACACTACGTATATACGTATATTTATCATATTGGCGGTAAATTCAGTGTGACCCCTACATTTTGTATTAACGATGGAAATAACTAATCATAACTTGCCGGTTAGTTTGTACTTCAAAAAGAAGAAATAGAATTAAAGCTGGATTAGGAATCATTGTTACTATGTCATGATCTACCAAATTAATAATATTGGCAGTCTTTTCTATGTAATAATAACTTTAGATCTTGTCTTAAAAAAACGAAGTCTTAGTCAATGCATCAACGAAAATGAATTAATTACTAAAAACGAGCACACTCGTGTCTTTGCATTGATAAATCTTTTGAATCTGTCAGGGTTCATGATCAGCGGCGCAATTTGCGTTCCCTGCCAGAATAAAATGAAATTTAGTATTTTTACATACTACACAATCACTTTAGTACTTTTTTAAATGGAATAAACTCGTAAGCACCCCAGCAATAGTCACTTGCAAACCGAGCCATTTAAAAATACGTACATACATACTGCAGAGCAATTCAAATGATGCAATGAACATTTTTGCACATCCATTCGGTCACATAATTTTGTCTCATAAATAAACCTCAAAAACCTGAATGTTTAAAAGTTTAGTTTTAATTTTTTATTTATTAAACTTTGCATGAACACCAATAATAAATCCATACTAATATTATAAATGCGAAAGTAACTCTGTCTGTCTGTCTGTTACGCTTTCACGTAAAAACTGCTGAACGAATTTTAACGAAACTTTACAATAATATAGCTTATACATTAGGATAAAACATAGGGTACTTTTTATCCCGAAAAAGGAAGTATTCCCGTGAGAATAGGTATTTCTGCATCTACTGAGACAATTAAAATGATTTTTGGTTTGGAGATAAATAGGAACCAAGGAAGTAACATAGGATACTTTCTATTCCAGAAAATGTAGTATTCCCCTGGGAATGGGTATTTCTGGATCTACCAAACCGATTTGAATGATTTCTGGTATGTGCATAAAAAGGACTCTGAGAAGTCAAAAAGACTATAACTTATTTTCTATCTGAACTCAACCCTGTAGTCTACGCGAACGAAGTCGCGGGCAACAGCTAGTAATATATAAATCATTAAATATGATTCAAATCATTAAACATGATCGTAAAGGAATAATAAATTAAAGCAAAGATTCATAAGAATAAATCTAAACAGATTGTTTTGTTTTAATGACAAAAGTTGTTCCAGACATGACGCCAAGCAAAAAAACAGCAACTTTAGTATTTTTGATCGCAACTATAGCTTTGTACGTTATTTCTGCTGAAATCAATGCGGGAAATCAGGAATTCAAGAAGACGCAGCGTTTGTTTCCGGCGAATCCGTTTGTGGATACATTACTTTATACGATAGCGAGTAACCACCGACGAAATACATGGAAAGATCCCTTTGATGTATTCAGAGACAAATATGATTTACCAGACGGTAAGTAAAACGTGTATCTTAGGTTAGTTTTGTTGGTGGCAGGAAAATTATGAATCATACCTTATACATATTGAATGATACAGTCCTTGCTATAACATGGACCGTATCACTGGACAAAAGCTTTACTATCGTTTTACTCAAATCGATGGTATATATACACGGGACTTATACCCTAATGTAACATTCTTCTTGAAAACCACCTCAATGTAAGTTATTTTATGGCCAAAATAAGTAATCAAAATCATTTTCAATAAAGATTTTCTCGAAATTTTCGTTTCACTTACAGGATTAAAGAGCCCGCTATCAGAATACGATTACGTGATAGTTGGCGCCGGTTCAGCGGGCTCTGTCTTGGCGTCGAGACTGTCGGAGGACCCTAACGTAACTGTGCTCGTCATAGAAGTTGGGAAACCTGAAATGCTGTTTACTGACGTACCCGCTCTGGCACCTTATTTCCAGACAACTGACTACAGTTGGCCTTATTACATGGAACCACAACCGGGCGTTTGTTTAGGTAAATAAAGTTGTTAGCTTTAAAAGAATAAAAGATTGGGAATATTTTTGTATAACATTATTTTTAAGCAACAATTATTTAAAAAGAAAGTTTATTGGAGAAAAGATTAAATAATTCGTAAATTTATGCATATGATCTAAGATCCTATTAGTGGGCAGATTAACTTGAGTAGTGAGTACATAAAAACATACCAATTTTTAGACGCCAAATCCGAAGTTGGATATTAAAACATCCCAATGATCATCATAATTATCAAAACTGAACATGTTTTTTTGGTAAAAATTAATAAGCTTTCGACTAAAATAGAGCATTAATCTATAATTTCGCGTGTGTCTTAAATTATTATTTTTCACAATAATTACAGGAATGTTGAACAAGAGATGTTATTGGCCCAGAGGCAGAGCTGTAGGTGGCACCAGCGTCATCAACTACATGATATACACGAGAGGACGGCCGGCTGAGTGGGACCGCATAGCTGCCGCGGGGAATTATGGATGGTAATATAACTAAATACTAAACTACCTAATTTTTAAGTATACATTTTCTTTAAGTCGATCCTAGCCAGGTGCTGAAACTTAGCGCATTTCAAGTTGTTAGGAAATAACAGTTTTACCTACTTGTAGGTAAATGTTTGCATACCTATCTTCAATTTATATACTGCGATGTATTGAACACGTACCTGAAAATGAAAGAAAACAACGTTTTTATAAACTGTTAAACACATTATTCTCACCATCTAGGATTATTAGGATCCTTCCATTGCACTGCTACGACAGCGATTCAATGGCATTTCTCAAAATACGAATACATAAGTCATAAGGGTACCGCGTTGCGATTATGTATAATTGCACAAGGAAATACGAATTCAACAGCATTAACTGCGTCTTATCAACACTGATCGAAGTTTGTTCACGGTCACAAAGAACCTACGAAGGCTATAGAAGGTGAACACGCAAATGTATTCTTATCACGATGCACCAAGTAATAAATAAAATATACCCACGATGTAATAGGTTAAAAAAAATTGTCAGAAGTACATCATTAGTAACTTCGGTCATCGAACTATACGCAATTCATGTTGTTACAGGTCTTACGAGGACGTACTGCATTACTATAAAAAATCCGAGTCATCCAAACTGAACGAATTTGATGAGTCACCATACCGAGGCAAAAACGGCGAAATGAATGTTGAATTTGTTAATTTTAAGTATGTTCATATTGAACAGGCTATTCGAAATGCTTTACAAACTTTTTTTACATAGTTGTAACATTGATACAATACACACAATTGTTGTGTAACTTCAAATCACTGTAACATTCACAGGAATATATTTAGTAGATTTAACGTTATCAAATAACCGTGTTGTGTGTAAAAGAAAACTTCATTGAAAGGAAAATGCGATAAATTTCATGATTATGATTGTATAATTAATTACCTTCATTATTATTTTAAGTATTGCTTTTAAGTTTAGATTATTCGAAGCATTTATTTAATCATAAACACAACTTATTTCACATTACAATAACACAATTAGGTCAAAACATTGAATATAATACGTGGACTACTGCTTTAAAGAAATTAATCACATAAAATTATTTTTCAGAACACCCTTGGTAAAAGCATTTTTAAAAGCTGGAAGAATGTTGGGGAGTCCGACTATTGATTACAACGCTCCAGAGAAACTTGGTTTCGGATATGTGCAAACAACAACTCGGACTGGGCAAAGACTAAGTGCAGCGAAAGCATTTCTTCATCCTAACAAACAGAGACGTAATCTTCACATTTTGCCTATGGCTACGGCAACCAAAGTACTCATAAATACTAGCACTAATACTGCCTATGGTGTACAATACGTTCGGGACCGATTGACATATAAAGTCGTGGCAAGAAGAGAAGTAATATTGTCAGCAGGCCCTATCGCTTCTCCACAGCTGTTAATGCTATCTGGTATTGGACCTAAAGAACAGCTCAGCCGTCATGGAATACCACTGATAAAAGACCTTCCAGTGGGTCGGACGCTTTATGACCACATCACTTTTCCTGGTATTATATTTACATTAAACACAACAGGCGTAAGTTTTATTGAATCAAAAGTCGGCACTATCGATAATATTTTTTCTTGGTTACAATTTGGAGATAATGAACTAGCTACTCCTGGTGGTGTAGAAGGTATAGGCTACATAAAAACAAAAGTATCAACAGAAACAGAAGACATACCAGACATAGAATTAATCAGCATAGGTGGTTCCTTAGTATCAGATGGAGGCCCAACATCAAGCAAAGCCGTTCGTCGAGGTATGAAAATTTCTGACGAAGTATTTGATGCCGCATTCGGATCCATAGATAGTACTGATACGTGGAGTGCATTTCCAATGTTGTTACATCCAAAATCCGTAGGATGGTTAGAATTGAGAGATAGTAACCCTTTTAGCCATCCCAGACTGTACGGAAATTATCTTAAAGATCCAATCGATACAGCTACGTTTATTGCTGCAATCAGATACATTCAAGCATTAGCTGCGACGCTTCCATTCCAAAAGTTAGGAGCTAAGATTCATCCCGCACGGTTTCCAGAATGTCGCAATTTTGTCTTCGATTCAGATGAGTATTGGGAATGCGCTGTACGTACTCTCACGGTTACACTGCATCATCAGATAGCCACTTGCCGTATGGGCCCCGTAGGAGATTCTCGCGCGATAGTTGATCCTGAGTTACGGGTAAATGGTGTGAACAGATTGCGAGTTGTAGATTCTAGCGTAATACCAGAAACTGTTTCGGTGCACACTCATGCACCGGCTGTTATGATAGGTGAAAAAGGAGCTGACATGATAAAGGCAGCTTGGACCTAAAAAGAAAGTGCAAAATCACCAAAACGAATATAATGCGACGTGAACGAAAAACACCTTAAAGTTAGATGGATTGGAGAATCTACTAATCCAATTTATTATAGTAAAAACTGTGATAGTATATAAAGACATGATTTACTAATTAATACACTTGGTACAGTTTTATAGTCTTAGATTTATTAAATATAGCTTGAAGATATGACCTACTATATTTTCTTTTGTTATATTACACTCCTAAAAATACTACCACTTGGTAAATATTAATATTTATCAAGTTATTTGTAGATTAATAGAATGTTTACCGTTCACTATTCTACCTCTTCTATTACTGAGATGGTTTAGGCTTCAGTCCACCCTGCTAGCCTTATGCGTATTGACGGACTACACATCTAAGAAATCCCTAAGAATTTTTATGTGTGGAGGTTTCCTCACGATGTTTTCGTTCACCGTTAAAGAACGTAATAATTCATTATGAATACACACATAAGCCTCGAAAAGTCAGAGGTGAGCCTTGGGACTGAACCCGCGAACTCCAAAATTGTCGACCACGCGTCTTAATTCCGAGGACAACACTACTTGTTGTTATAATAAGCCTATTTAACTCCCATAAATAGGTTCATTGGTTTATCTTAAGTAAAAATCTTTCCAGAAACATATACCTGGTATGCTATAGTAACCATTAAAAGTCCAGTTGTGAGGGCAACTAAGTTACGTTGACATTTAAAAAATGATGCAGAAAACCTTGATGGGTTTTTTCACCGACAAAACTATGACGTTTACGGTTCGTATACAATTTCATACACGACACCAAAGACGCAAGCAATAACCGACGGATGACTTATGACGCCGAGATCATCGAATGCACTTTTATAAGTTTTTCTATGTTCTTTTGTAGATATTATATATATGTACAATGTACATATTAATATAAACAACCTAAAGACTTATTGTTTTTTTTAGTTATTAAACGGGGTAGCCTCAGCGCTATTTTCTTTTGTTGAAGGAAGGATATATTACATGTATCACGTATAGATCGAGATTTTTTTCCAAGTCCATGAGCGGCGGTGACCGCTTACTGCCAGGCGGGCCGTCAGCTCGTCTGCCTGCTTAGGCGATGAAAAAAACCTGAATTTTGTATTTATAAACAAAAATCGAAACAAAGTATTAACTAGTTAAATATAATTTAGATTCGGCTAGACTAATTATTTGATAATTAAATTATCATCAAATGCTTATTTTACAAATTGAACGCATTTCCGTTTCATATTAATTTCGTATTGGTTAGTAATAACACAATACTAAGAATTACACTCATAGACTCACATTTGTAATTTTTACAACCTTACGAGTACGTCACCACTCACCACATACTCGCAAGGTTTGGTAGAATATTTTGTGTCCTTTTTGTTGTTCGACATTTCCTTATTTTATTTCCCAAGTTTAATAGAAACCGAGGCTTTGTGCGGGGTTTTTCCACTAGGGAATTATCTGTAGCAATTATAATTCGAAAATGTTACGAACAAACAGCTATATCTTATTTCATTAAAGATATACAGTAAACCTACTACATAATATAGTAAATATATATCACTGTATAAGATGTTAACCTCGCTAAAGTGACAAAGTATGTATTTCTTATTATAAATAGGTCAGAATAACCATGTCAATGTATCTTACTTTAGCGGTGAAGGATAACATCACGGGGACGCCTAAGAGAAATTTGCGAAACGTTCTAAGTAATTTCTTAGTTGTGCAGTAGGTACCCAAACCCGTACTTGGCCAGTGTGGTGGAAAAGGTCTTAGCCTTCTCAGTTGTAGAGGAAGCCCATGTCCAGCTGTGAGACGTATGTATAATGATGATGATGCATGGCATAAATTTGTCAATTGTTTAACAGTTTTTCGCGATTCCCAAGCCTACACGAGAGAACTGCATATAGGTATTATCAGATGCCGACTCAGCCACTTAGCCCCACAAATTTAAAAATCCACGTTTTCCTATCTTGTTTCCTACATTGAAGGCTGGCTGGCATCTAACGTTTTGTTAGAGGTCATCGCACCACCTCATATAGTTTATGTAGTTGCCAATCAAATATCAAGTTTTCAATCTAACGGTGCTCAATAGTTTGGCAGCTTAATGTCTTAACAATGACTGCTAAAGTTTTTGCCCTGTCGCTTCAACTTCTTATGCTAGCTAAAGAAATTTTCCATGATTTATTCTAATAATAGAATCTGACCCATAGTTTCTTATTCTCGTTTTGCTTTGCATATGGGGGAGGTATAATCATTATTACAATCGATGTACGTACAAACGTACATAAACTCACGCCGCGAAGGGTAGCCAAAGGTGAATTGCTGCAGTCACATTTTTCCAATCATTTCAATCAATTCGAGACTCCTTGCTGCTTCGGAAATTTATCTAAAGGAAAAGCTTAATAACACTGCCACTGCTCTAAGGTCACTCAGCGTACACTTGTGCTACAAAACCATGCGGCAGTTTCACGTACCAAATATATTATAATTAATTTACTATATTAACAAGGTCGGCAATGGACACAAATAATGATAATATGACATACGTGTCTCGAAAATAAAATGAAAATAATTTTTAAGTAAAATACAAGTGTTCTGTAAAAATTCGTGTTATACTCAATAAATAATAACCCAGACCGTAAACATATATTTTTGAAAACCCCAAAAAAATTGAACATAGACTTCACATACATAGACCTACTAGAGAGGACCAATAACTTAAAATAGTCCGTATATAGTCACGAAATTGTTACAAGCAGATTTTTTATAAATCTCGTTATATCAGCCATTATTCGCGAGTCAGGGGTTGAAAATACGAATACGCAAAATTGGGTAGAGTCCCTTCGCCTTTAGAAGCGTGTAGTCACAGCGAGCTAAGCACACAAATTCTAGAAACAATAAAAGAGAGGTATGTGTATAGATGGGCGGTGGGAAAAAACCGAATCGGGAATTCCCTGAAAAAATTCCATTTGGGCAAATATCGGGTTTTAATGTGGAAAAAAACCAATCGACGGGTTTTTTCATCACTTAACGTGATTATCGCGATTTAAAAAAAAAATAACGTTTTTTTTTTGCTTTATAGAACAAATGCAGCGAAAAATAGGTATTTTGCAATGCGCACATACTTTGCACCAGCGTATATAAGGTACTAGCTGTTGCCTGCTGTTTGAAACTTCCAAATGTGTAGCCTGATCCAGGTGCCTCCAGTGATCAGGTGATCCAGGTGATCCTGCCTCGGTGTTCCCCGAGCGCTATGACATGGCCTTCTTCAAACGAGGCTTAAAAAGAGTACTTTCCTCACGGTAGGCAGCGGCGTGGCTGTGCCCCTGGCATTGCCAAGTCCATGGGCGACGGTGACCGCTTACCATCAGGCGGGCCGTCAGCTCGTCTGCCTGCTAGGGCAATTAAAAAAAAAAAAAAAAAAAAAGGAACTAAAAGAAAAAGACGTCTTCTTGTTTTATAATAAGATTTTTTCTGTGCATTGTGATGGAATGTTGCTGAATTGCAGAAGGAATGACTATTTAAATTTTAAAAATCTTTGAAAAAAATAGAACGAGAGATACTTACTTACTATAATCATTTATTACACATACAATAATTATAATTTACTAGCTTTTGCTCGCGACTCCGTCCGCGTAGACTACAGGGTTGAGTTCAGAAGGAAAATAAGTTGTAGTCATTTTACTTCTCTGAGTACTATTTATGTCCATACCAAAAATCATACAATTCAGTCTAATTGTTCAAACGTGAAACCGTAACGCGTCGATCGGCGCCTTGTGCATCATTATTGCGCACTTGATCAATATTTTAAAACTGCAATATCTTCTAAGATACTCGGTGAAATCAAAAGATGTAAAGGGCAATTTTATTTAAAATTAAATACTTGTAATGAATAACGTATTTATTTGGATAAGGATTAATATCATATTTATAAAAACACCTTCACAAATAAAACTTTATTTAAAAATAAATTTGGTTAGGATAAAAAACGTTATAGTGAGCCAACCTTAAAAAATAGACATATGCCGTCGCGGAATTTTTTTTAGAACTTTTAAAGAGTAACATTTCTCTGATACATTATTTTAGCGAAACTTTAACCGTTTCCGCAGCGCACGCAGCCGAAGCTCACAAAAAGGAAAAACGTCCCCGATTTTGAAACATTCTTTATTGCTGCTCCGCTCCTATTCGTCGTAGCGTGATGTTATATAGCCTATAGCCTTCCTCGATAAATGTGCTATCTAACAGTGAAAGAATTTTTCAATTCGGACCAGTAGTTCCTAAGATCCTAGCGTTCAAACAAACAAACAAACAAACAAACTCTTCAGCTTTATAATATTAGTATAGATTACACTTACGATAATCATTATTACACGTACGATAAGCATTTAGGTTTTACACTTACGATAATCATTTCTTCCGTTGGGCTATGTCGGTTACTTTAGTTCTCCTACGGATCTCCTCATTTCTGATTCGGTCACGTAGGGAAACCCCGAGCATAGCCCTCTCCATAGCTCGTTGAGTGACTCTGAGCCGTCCATTAACGCCTTTAGTGAGAGGCCACGTCTCAGTGCCGTAAATCATCACTGGTAAAACACAACTATTAAAGACTTTCGTCTTCAGGCACTGAGGTATTTCGGACGAGAAGACGTCGCGCAACTCCCCGAACGCTGGCCAGCCGAGTTGGATTCGACGATTGACCTCTCTCTCGAAGTTGGACCTGCCTAACCGGACCACTTGTCCCAAATAGACATATTCGTCAAAAACTTCTGGAGTCGAGCCTCCAACTGGAATTGGGGTGGGCACAACATGGACATTCGACATGATTTTAGTCAAACCGAACAATGTCGTCGGCAAACCGAAGGTGTGTGACACACTCGCCGTTGATGTTGATGCCGAATCCTTTCCACTCCAAGAGGTTGAAGGCGTTTTCCAGCGCGGCAGTGAACAGTTTCGGAGATATGACATCTCCTTGTCTCACGCCTCTCTGTAGTGGCATAGCCTTCGTGCTCTGATCTTATACTCGGACCGATCTAGTGGCGTTGCTGTATATACTTTTCAAAACCTCGATGTACCGACATTCAATGTGGCACCGCTGGAGAGACTCTAGCACCGCCCACGTCTCGATCGAATCAAAGGCTTTTTCATTGTCCACAACGCTAAACAAAGCGGCAAGTTATACTACTTGGTTTTCTGTATAACTTGCAGAAGCGTATGGATGTGGTCTATGGTGCTAAAGCCTTTTCGGAAACCGGCTGGTTCGGGAGGCTGGAAGTCATCAAACCTGCGTTCGAGACGGTTTGTGATGACCCTCGAAAACAACTTATAGACATATCTTATAACTTAGAAAATATCTTATATAGGGAATGAGGAGATCCGTAGGAGAACTAAAGTAACCGACATAGCCCAACGGATTAGCTCGTTGAAGTGGCAATGGGTCGGCCACATAGCGCGGAGAACTGATGACCGATGGGGCCAGAAAGTTCTCTAGTGGAGGCCACGTGCTGGAAAGCGCAGCGTGAGACCTCCGTGCCGTGCCCTCCGACCAGATGGTCAGACGACCTCGTAAAAGTCGCAGGACGTCGCTGGCTGCAGGCGGCCTTCGACCGATCCCGGTGGAGGTCATTGGGGGAGGCCTATGTCCAGCAGTGGACTGAGATTGGGTGATGATGATGATGAATAATTTCTTGACAACAATTACTAAAATGTTTTTTTACAATTGAATTTTTTTTGTCACTGTCGCAGTAATCATGGTCATTAACCCGGTGCAAATGACGTGAAAAAAGTTACTAGGACGATGACGCCTGGTCATACTGACCCGAATTTGAACGATTTTATTTAAAAATAAATATAATGAGTTGCCTTAATTTTAATTAGTGTTTATTATAATTATTCTTTGCTTAGATAGTAAAATAAAAATAATAAGAATTACATGTTAGAAATATACTTTTATCATTATTTTTAATAACACATGCAAAATTAACGATAAAAACGTAACATATTTATATTTTGAGTATTTGGTGAAGTCTTATAATAGGAATCACTAATCTTATATACTAACAAAGAGATCAAATCAACTTTATAATATAAAAATAAAAACCAATCAGTCTTCTACGTCATCATTGATGCCCACGGAGCTGCTGCAATTGTCGCAGTATGGAATCAATCATCGTCATTTATAGGGCTACCCAACGGACTTAATTGCCTGGGTGTTGATAACGGCTCGCAATAAGAAGTAGGTATCGAAGTCCGTAAGAGTCGCAGTAGTCGTCAACCCAAAGTAAACCACGTATTTAATCTCACTAGGCAATCAAAGTCCACAAAACAAAATCCATGTCGTCAATTAAACCTACAAATTAACACGAGTTCGCAGTACGAAGTCAAAACAACGTCTGAAATAAATAGATCACCAACGCGTACGCCGCTGCAACTACTTGCTTCACCGCCCCCCCCCCTCGTACGTAGTTTCGGGTTGCTTGTCACTAAGAGCGGATGAACACACACAGACAAACAACAAGACAAGTTTTTAGCATATATAACGTATAGCTGTTGCCCGCGACTTCGTCCGCGTAGACTACAGGGTTGAGTCCAGATATAAAATAAGTTATAGTCTTTTTTACTTCTCAGAGTCCTTTTTATGCACATACCAGAAATCAGTCAAATCTGTTTGGTAGATCCAGAAATATCCATTCTCACGGGAATACATTTTCTGGGATAGAAAGAATTCTATATTACTTCCTTCTTATTCTTTATCTCCAAACCAAAAATCCTTTTCTCTCAGTAGATGCAGAAATACCCATTCTCACGAGAATACTTCATTTTCCGGGATAAAAACTATCCCATGTTAATTTTGTGAGCTCTACCTCTCTCTATACCAAATTTCATTCAAATCGCTTTGTTAGATCCAGAAATACCCATTCTCACGGGAATACTACATTTTCCGGGATAAAAAGTATCATATGTTTCATTCTGATGTATAAACTATATTATTGTAAAAAATCATTAAAATTCATTCAGTAGTTTTTACGTGAAAGCGTAACAGATAGACAGAGTTACTTTCGCATTTATAATATTAGTATGGATTTAATGAATTATGAAAATAAACAAAGTTAGATTAGCTCTAACTAGTAGTAATAGGACGTACTATTTGATATATACATATCTCTACATTTTACCTAAATGTTACATATGCTAAATATGAAAAAACCCGAATATTTTCCCATTCCCGCATATTTTTCGGGTATTTGAGGTTTTTTCCCACGTTTGAGTTTTTTCCGGGCAAATGCCCATCTATAGGTATGTGCCAGTCTAAAAAAACACAAAGACAATTAAATACCAAAAAGGTCGTTTTAAGTAAAGGAGTCACGTATGCAGGGAGCCTTTGTTATGAAGGAAACAATCGGGCTTTGTACCAAAATATTTAGCATTACAATTAGTCGAATCATAATGTGCGGAGTAATCGATAGCCAGCGTCCGCGGCGCGACATTCGGCTACCGTTAAGGATCCAATGTCGGACGCTTAGTGATTAGAGTGCACGTCGGCGGCACACTGCCTTTTATTTTGTTTATGTGCTTCAAGTTATAAATTCAGAAGCAATCCTGCCTCTGGCGCAAGCCGGTGCGCGCCAACTACACGCGAACTGCCAGGAAATAAAAAACCGCAACACCCGAGTAAACATCGACTTATCATTAATTTTCCAACAGTGAACTTGTGGAGCGGGTTCACCAAATTTCCAGGTAAGTCCTTGTGCATTATTTTGTCGGATGTGACAATAAATACATGTAGGTGAAAAGGGCATATAATTGAATTATTAATTTTGGAAATACTATAGGAAATGATTGCGCAATACATTGTAATAGAATATTAATTCATTTTTAATACAAAGCATATCATTATTGCAAAAAACATCCATTACTTAAATTATACACTGATGTAAACATCTATTCTCTTTGCAATTAAAATTAACTAGTGTTTTCATTTTTTTTTTTGCTTTTGCAGCACTCTCAAATAATGTAGTACTTATTTCAAATGTTTAAAATGATTTAACATCGTATATACCACTATAAAAATGTAAAGAATTTATATCGCAACATATATCATCAACAGTAAATTCATTCATAAAAACATCTATCAACGAGGATCTATTTACATTGTGATATTTCTCATTAGTATATAATACCAGAGCTGCCTTATGCCATACCTAATATTAATATTGCTTAATGTTATTTTAGGGACTTTCCAAATATTCTAGTAAAAAACTCGCAGCCGGATATAGTTATTATATTGAATTAATAATTAATTTTTATCAACATTTGTAAAAACACAAGGCATAAATCAGTTTACAATGTTATCAGGGAACTTCTTAATTATTGAAGCAATTTGTGGGCAACCCTTTGCTCACAAATTGGTTTTCAAACTATAGCAACCGATGCATACGTTAAGGTCGCTAAAAATACTACACTATGACACATATTTTATTAATAACAAATCAGGTTATGCCTCGCGGTTCTCTGTAACCTTGCCCTAAATATATTTAAGACGTAGCTTATAAGTCTTTTTGTGTCCGGTTTAATTATAAATCGGTGAATTTTTAATTCTGTGTGGAACAATGACAATACTCCTAAAAGTACCTGGCTGTCATTTATGATAGTAAATTATATGCACTATATCTTGTGCTTAATCAGCAACAAACAAAAATCATCATCAGCCCATATACGTCGCACTGCTGGGCACGAGCCTCCTATACCATTGAGAGGGTTAAGGCCTTAGTCCACCACGCAGGCCTAGTGCAGGTTGGCGGACTACACACCTGAGAAATTCTTAAGAACTTTTTTAGGTGTGCAGGTTTCATCACGATGCTTTTCTTCAACATTCATAAAAGTATTATTCCATTGTGAATACACACATAACTTCGAAAAGTCGTTTATTCTGATAATTAAAATTTAACAATGACTTATATGACTCTTTGACTCAGATTGTCCAACTGAAGTAGCCGTTTCCGTTGTTAAATAAATAAATAAATACATCCAACAGTCACATATATATAGCCCGGAGCCCACACTAAGATACGAGTCTTGTGTCGTGGGTATCAGAAACTATGAGAGACTTTTCGGTCTCACAAACACCCAGACCCGAAACAAATATTTGTGGATCACAAATAGCGAAGGATTTTATGAAGTAAATAAAATCCTTAAAACCTACGCACTTAAATCTAGTGTACTGCTTTATAGTTTCACAACACATCTATCATCTTGAGGTCTCGGGTTTGTTATCCGCGGTTCCAAATGTATATTATTTATTTTTATAGTAGCAGGGTGGTAGGTAGAAAATTGCTTGAAAAACAGCTGTAGTCTCGCTCCTTTATGGGTTAGGTTATCCGTTATAGTGAGTGAGCGTTAAATGAAGTTCCAAAAATCCTCCGTAAAGAGTTTTAATTTGTGGGGTTTATTAAAAACTATGCAGAAATCTTTAGAAATTTTGCATTCAAAACAAATAGTATCAATCAGGCAAAAAACTTTGCTGTGGCCGGATCGTGCTAAAGATAAAGAACTCGTTCTATAAACAGATTCAAAACCGTCTGCTAATGAAAAAAATACCTAATCATATCCAACAACCTCATCTTAATCTTATTATTAGTTGTAACTTTGTCCATTTTAAGCTTTGTCGGTGGTTTATTCATATTTAACCTAATTTTACAAGTAACAATTGTACCTATTATAAAAAAACATAGGTACATGCTTATTGAGGATGGACACCAATCAAAATACAAATAATTGTAAAAAATAAACAGAATCTTTTCACTTCATAAATTATAAACCCGAAGCAAACAAACTATCATCTAAAGCACTAACTTTGTTACAGCTTGTTAGCTTATTAGGTAGTTATACTAAAGTTTATTAAAAAAAATACCTTGAATCTATGAATGTAAGTTAGTAATTAGGCGATTTTATTAACCTCGTCTTACGTTGACCTTCTGCAACAAGTATTTCATCACAATCACCTGTTACTTTCTATTACTACGCAACAAAACTGATTAAAAAGTATAATTATTACTAGAGATGCGCCGAGTTACACTTTTGCCGAGTAACGAGTACCGAGTTTTACTCGGTTCAATTTTTTTTCAACCGAGTACTCGGCCGAGTAACTCGGTTCAATTAAATTTCCAATTCGCGCGTGGTACATTAGAATTTAAATAGCCTGTTTTCGGAGGCCGGTTACCAGAACGTGCAGCGAGGCTTGTGTTCCTGCATCATAACTTCATCATCAACCCATATACGCCCACTGCTGAGCACGGGTCTCCTCTCCCATTGAGAGGGTTTAGGCCATAGTCCACCACGCTGGCCTAGTGCGAGTTGACGGACTACACACCTAAGAAATTCCTAAGAACTCTAAGGTGTGCAGGTTTCATCACGATGTTTTCCTTCACCGTTAAAGCAAGTGATAATTAAATGCGAACACACACATAACTTCGAAAAGTCAGAGGTGTGTGCCTGGGGTTCGAACCCGCGACCGTCGAGATTTTCGACCGCGCGCTCAAACCTCGAGGCCATCACTGCATCATAACTTAGCTTTATCCAAATTTAAATATTAATAATTATTTTTATTATGTACTATAATTTTGATTTTATTTGAGATTTTCAAAGATTTCCTAAATTACCAAATAATTTTTGATTAACACAGTTGTTTACGAAATGAAATAAAATAATATTTATTGAATCTATAAAATGTTTAATACATCGCTTAAATTCAATCATTTCAAATTTTACCACCCTGTTCACGACCTTGTCAAGGTCGCGGGACGTCGCTGGCTGCAGGAGGCTTCCGATCAAATCCGGTGGAAGTCATTGGGGGAGGCCTATGTCCAGCAGTGGACTTCCATTGGCTAATGATGATGATGATGACTGTTGTTTAAATTATATCTACCGAAATATATTGCATTTCTTAAACAGAGTATACTCGGCATTCAAACCGAGTTATTCGGCCGAGTACGAGTATCAAAAAACCCGCCGAGTACGCCGAGTACCGAGTATCAACCGAGTACTCGGCCCATCTCTAATTATTACTAAAAATAAGAGATAAACGTAATCAGCGACATAATGTCAATCAATGATCTTACCCTCGATGAATGAACAAGCCTCAGCCCTCATTGTAAAAATATTAACACCACAATTATTTTCTTTACAGCCAAGTTTCCAGTCATAAAAAAGTTACTTCAACGAATCGACATCTAAACGTAATACTAATCAGGTATGATATAGGTAAGTGAGGTAAGTAACTTTCCTCCAAAATAGTCGCCAGTGTCGAACTGGCAGCCCGAGTTTATAACTAGCTCAGTTCTTCTCCAATCCGTATGAAATTGAGGTTTTGGGTTAAAATATTTTTTGATACATATTTAACATCTCAACGGCTACCCACAAACCAACGGTCGTTATTAAATAAAATATAGTGAACCACAACGGCTACCCATGCAGGTAGTTAGGCATCGTAAATGCCGTCGTTAACCGTATCGTCCTTAAGATCTAAGGTAAAATGAACATGGTCCTTCCATTTTAAGTTGGCATGCGTGTTCAGAACTCGCCACATACTTTTTTCTTTCTGACTGTTACTGGTTTAAGGTGAACGAACTTCTAAGTTATAAAATAAAATCTCCTCGACTTGAGGACATTTCGCAGAAACAATGCGTGAAACAAATACTTGATCTGTGCTCCTTTCCGAAAAATACGTGTGAATAAATAATTACATATTGTTGCAGATAAAATGTATCAAATCAACAAATCAGTCGTGGTCTGGGCTACACTTTTCTTATTGATGTATATGGTCAACGCTGACGACTTCGAATCGAAAGAACCTATTGGATCAAGGAATGGAAGGTTAAAACGAGTGAAACAATCATTCCCACAAAATCCTATTATGGATATATTACTGAAATCCCTTGCACCGAACTACGCGCCGAATTCACCAAATGATCTCTTTGACATTCTCAGAGACAATTATGATTTACCTGCCGGTAAGTAAGTTCTTATTAAATACACCTTTTTTATATTATTAAAATCAACCATTTTTTTCAAGAGAACATTTTTATAACGTAAAAAATATCATGCCTCTGGCTGAATCCCTTTTGCGAATTATGAACTCAGAAAAACAGATTTTCAATTATAACAGAGTAAAAAATACTGCCAAATACGACAAGGTAATGACAATTATGTAAATATACAATAAAAATACTTGTAACAATGAAAAAAACACGTTTCTTTGATTTAATGATTTTGCATCTCGGTTTTTCGAAAGGACTTCATTAGACCAATTAAATATCTTCAATTATTATGTTATGTCATGGAATAAACATTATTTAAAACAACAGATAGTTTAATGTATATCAACTTATTTGAAAGTCGTTTTGAGTGTGCAGGTACCTCACAATATTTTTACTTTACCGTGGAAGTAAGTGATAATCCATTGTGAATACACGTATAACTCGAAGAGTCTGAGGTTTGAGCCCGCGACTGTCGACATTCTGAGCCGCGCGCCTAACCCTTAAGCTCATCACTACTAAGCCGCAAACACATTAGGTTAAATACTTAATCTAAATATTTTCCCATTTCAGGATTAAAATCTCCGTTATCAGAATATGACTATGTGATAGTGGGCGCCGGCTCTGCGGGTTGCGTTCTCGCGTCGAGATTATCCGAGGATCCCAACGTCACTGTACTTCTACTAGAAGTCGGAAAACCAGAGATGTTATTCACCGACGTCCCTTCTATGGCGGCATACTTCCAATCTACTGACTACAGTTGGCCTTATTACATGGAACCTCAACCTGGAGTTTGCTTAGGTTTGTATTTTCTCCGTCTTGAAATTTTGGTAGCAACATATTCTGTTAAATAGAAAAATGTTTGCTTGCCTATACGTCAGACTATAAAACTTTTTTAGATTTTTTTTTCTTTAAATATATGTCTATAATTTTTACTTGAATGGCACAGTGACTGCCCTGGAAGGTGGAAGTTAAACTTAAGTGGAGTCAACATGATGGTGTTAGCTAAAAGGGAATTACTACAGGGGAACATCCAGTAAACTACACCGATACGGCAAACACAATTTCTGGAAGACATTATTACGCACCTTGTTGTAACGAGATAGCCTAATGATAATCTTATCGACTATAGTATTAGAAATCTAATTGCCTTATTAACATTTGAAAATTATATTGACACCCAGTTCTCCGGTTTCGACGGATACCGTCATTTACTGCGCTAACACTGAAGACTTACAGCAAATAATGGACCTAAACTCGACAGCCATATTTCAACTACTTCGGCAATTTGAATTCAGTGTTGGTTTCTTGTTTGCTTACCGGTTAAAATTGCTCGGTTGTGTGCATTAATTATGCATATTTTCAACGTCTCTGTATAAAATGTCATCTCTTATTACAGGAATGTTGAACAAGAGATGTTACTGGCCTAGAGGCAGAGCTGTCGGTGGCACCAGCGTCATCAACTACATGATATACACGAGAGGACGGCCGGCTGAGTGGGACCGCATAGCTGCCGCGGGGAATTATGGATGGTAATGTAACTAAATACTCAACTGCATAACTTGACTTATCGGAGTTATGTGTTTTTTGAATGAATTTATATTGCACTTTAAGTGAAGAAAAAAATACAAGTTTGCCTTTATACCAAAGAAAGCTCCGAAGAAATTTCTCATATATTTGAATTCTATCAAACCAGCCTAGTGTACAGAGGCCTATCAATCGTAAAGGTAACCGAAGCCGGGCAGTGGGACATAAATACGAAGTAATACAAAATGGTTAGAAGTTTTAATAATATTTTTATAATCTTAAACCTGGATTATTTATTGAATTGGCTTCTAAAAATCTTTAAGTGTATAAATAGTCAAGGACTCAAGGAAGGTCAAGGACATACATCAGCTAAAGATGTATTATGTATTTTTTAATTGTGATGAATTTTTAATTGTAACGTTTAATCACAACAACTAAAACTTTTATGTTCATGATGTAAAAAATAAAAATGATACATAACGAAAAAGGCGCCTTCCATCACTGTAATGCAAAGTTGTTACTCAACGCATTTTTGTCATTTTGCTATCAGTTTATAGTATGTTCTTCGAACATTTTTATTCAGTTACAAGTCTGAAGCAAACATAGAAGCATTGTATGTATATTAATCATTTCCATCCTCAGGTCCTACAATGAGGTTCTTGAGTATTACAAAAAATCTGAGCGATCCAAGTTAAGAGAATTCGAAAATTCACCATATCGCGGCAAAAGAGGTGAAATGAATGTAGAATTTGTCGCATATAAGTGAGTTATTATTACTTTTCCTAACTTGTTGATTGCTATTGCGAAAATTTCAACAATATTTACATTATTTTCCTTATTTTCAGAACACCACTCATAAGAGCATTTTTAGAAGCTGGAAGAATATTAGGCAGTCCAACCGTAGATTACAACGCTCCAGAAAAACTCGGTTTTGGATATGTTCAGACAAATACACGAAACGGTAAAAGACTAAGTGCAGCAAAAGCGTTTTTACATCCTTACAAGGGAAGACCTAACCTTCACATTTTACCAATGGCTACAGCAACCAAAGTGCTTATAGACTCCTCAACAAATACCGCCTACGGAGTGCAGTACGTACGTAACCGTTTGAAATATAAAGTGACAGCGAAGCGAGAAGTTATTTTGTCAGCAGGCCCCATCGCTTCACCACAATTACTTATGCTGTCAGGTATCGGTCCCAAAGAAGAACTTAGCCGCCACGGAATACCCCTTATCAAAGAACTTCCAGTAGGCCGTATGCTCTATGATCACATTACTTTCCCTGGCATTATATTTAAACTTAATACAACAGATGTAAGCTTCATTGAATCGAAAGCAGCCACAGTCAGAAACTTTATGCAATGGATGCAATATGGCGATACAGCGATAGCTTCCGCTGGCGGTGTCGAAGGAATTGGATACATAAAAACTCCACTATCCACTGAGGTTGAAGATATACCTGACATAGAATTAATCAGTATCGGTGGTTCCTTGGTGTCAGACGGCGGACCCAGAGGTAGTAAAGCATCACGAAGAGGCATGAGAATTACTGATGAAGTGTTTAATGGCGCTTTCGGGTCTATTGACAATACTGATACTTGGAGCGCATTTCCGATGTTATTGCATCCGAAATCAATTGGAAGTATTAGGTTAAAAGATAACAACCCCTTTAGTCATCCTCTAATGTATGGAAACTATTTAACAGAACCTGAAGACGCAGCAACGTTCGTTGCAGCAATCCGGCATGTACAAGCACTAGCTGCAACTCCGCCATTTCAGAAGTTTGGTGCTAAAATACATCCAGCTGAGTATCCCGAATGCCGCAAGTTCGTTTTCGATTCTGATCAATATTGGGAGTGTGCTGTGCGTACTCTTTCAGCCACGCTGCATCATCAAATTGCCACATGCCGTATGGGCCCACAAGGAGACCCACGTGCAGTAGTTGATCCAGAATTGAGAGTCCATGGCATTAACCGCCTTCGAGTCGTAGACTCAAGTATAATACCACAGACTGTTTCTGCCCATACTCATGCACCCGCAGTGATGATAGGTGAAAAGGCTGCCGACATGATTAAAGCTTCGTGGCGATAATATAAAATACTAAATTTCAAAATAATATTTATACGAAAAAGTAGGTAAATTAATTTATTATGAAAAACTTTGTTCCCCTGGTCTCTTGGGACCACCAAGGGAACCTGTGATATAATATTTATCCAAAATAAAAAATACTCACACAAAATCTTTTATTTGTTTTCGATTATCTTTAATCAGATTTGTGTGGGAACTCTTACAATTAAAGAACATTCTTTATATGGAAGTCCGTTGACTGAGTTTAATATAGTTCATCGAACTCGCACCAACGTATATTAATGTAAATTACAAACGTCATAATAAGGACATAACATAAATCCATTTATGTTGATAACAAAAAAACATCCACAATGAACTATTTCCGAAAGGTGATATAGAAAGCGATAAAATTGCTGAGACACATTATTAACTGAAAATAATAGATGATTGGTTTTATTTAACTTTGACTTTAATAACATTTTTGGGCATTGTACAGTACAAACTATAATTGGGGGAAAATATTTAATCAAGGTATATCATATATTGGGTTGGCAACTAAGTAATTGCGGATTTTACTCATAGATGGCCTCAGTTAAATTTTTAGGTTTGCTGGCGTAGTCCAAGTGTAAAACACATTTTGTTATTTCATAGTTGGCAATTCAGCTATCAATCAGTAAAAAAAGTTTTTTGATCGGTTGCGTAGTTTCCGTTTGGTGTTCGTTGAAAAATGGAAAATTAAAAGGAACATAATCGTCATATTTTACTTTTTTTTTACGAAAAGGGAAAACGCATCGCAAGCTCACAAACAGTTATTTGCTGTTTATGGCGACGAACCTGGGTTGGAAACTAAGTAATCTCGGATTTTCAAGTTTTTGAACATAGCCAAGTTGTTTTAAGTGGTTATCAATGCATTTATGTGATACATGAAGCTTTTCTACAATATCACGAGTTATACTGTGACGATCCGAATCGATTATTGCTTTCACAAAGTTGTCATTAACTTCAATTGGACGACCAGAGCGTTTTTCGTCTTTGAGTGAAAACCACCAGAACGAAATTTGTCCAACCAATTTTGACACTGCCGTTCTTTTAGGACTTCGTCACCATAAATAGCACATAACTGTTTGTGAGCTTGCGATGCCTTTTCCCTTTGCGAAATTAAAAAGCAAAATATGACGGATAATTTCCCTTTTGATTTTCCATTTTTCAACGAACACCAAAGGAAAACTACGCAACCGATCAAAAAACTTTTTTTACTGATTGATAGCTGAATTACCAACTATCAAATAGAAAATGTGTTTTACACTTGGACTACGCCAGCAAACCTAAAATTTCAACTGAAGCCATCTATGAGTGAAATCCGCACTCACTTAGTTGCCGACCTAATAAATTCAAATTCAATGTTTTTTTTTTCAAGTTTGGTAATGAAACCATATTATTTACAATCGGGTTATAAGACTTCTATATATGTACTATCTTTCATAAATTAATGATTACAACTATAGCCACATCAGTTTTACACTCACATCAATATAGGCCTACACCGAATAACGTGTAACAATAATTATTCAGGTCATGTGTTTAAGAAAAAACGTCTGATACATTTGCAAATAAAAAACGCTCTACGTAGAAAACGGGCCCCTCATTTCTATATCAGCTATAGTCATAAACGGACCTGATTATCTATTAGAATTAGCACCAAAAATAATAATGTTACTGGTAGCTTTTTTATCGGCTTTACTTTTCTTTGGAAGTTCGGCAAATGAAGAGCCAGGGAGACTATTCTCATACATACAAAGTCCAGTGATAGACTGGCTTTTTAAAACCGTTGCAAGCCACAATGTGCCCAAAACCTCCGGGGATCCCTTTGACTTTTTACGGGATTCCTTTACATTACCTCGAGGTAAGTTAAAATTTGTCATTTATTCTTCTTAAAAAGCATCCTCTTGGTCTCATGTGTGTCAGTTATGTCGTAGTGCCCCAAAGTCAATTCCCAAGTCAGGCAGAGTGTTATTGTGCTTTTCTATTAGAAAAAATCTCTATAGCAGAACAATGAGTATGGTAAAATGCCCTAAAAAACGGATATAGTTAAGTGTGTGTATAAAAAAAACCTGCTTGCGATTTTATCCTGTATTTTGCATTAATGTGTACATAAAACGCTTATAAATTGAGTAAAATAATATTTTGCATTGATGTAATTAATGTTTAATTCTGCAGTTATTTAAATACACGACGGCTTTGACAATTGTTGATCGGGACGTACGGCTTAATGTTAGGCAATTAATAGCGTTGTTAGCATTGAGATAAATAATGAGATACTAATACTACGGTAATTAATTCAACATATTAGAGCACTTCAACATTGCATTTTATCAACAGGCTTGCAATACAGGAAACAAAAATTTACAGCCGCTCATAAAATTGTAGGTGCGGTACAATTTTTATGAAATGTGGGGATGACTCATTGGGAATATTTATTTCAATTGTAATAATACTATGGCTATAATAATAATTTCTGTTGTAGAGGAAGCCCGTGGAACGTATATGAGCTAATATACATTTATTTAAAAAAATATATTTACAGATGAGCTGTCTCATAATTGTCACATGTCATCTTTGTCTATTCCATAAGAATTTCAAAAGGACAACTGGTATTTTAATCAATGCAAACTATATGGTAATTAACTCTAAAACAAGAAAAATCCAGTTAATATATTACTACACATTTCCGTTATATGAAAGTGCCGGTGATATTATAACGGACCACAAAGGTTACATCCTCTTCGAGTCTCATTTATAAAACCAACAAAATAGTTAATAAAATAACCATAATTATGTATCATGTTTTAGCGGCCTAATATGACCTTAACTGAGCAAAAAAATATTTTTTTGTCCCAATTTTTTCACTTTATTCGTAGTTTGTTTTTTAATTGCACACGTAATTAATAACATTTGAACTGCACTGATAGATCTGTGCTTCTCGCGAATTATATACATTTACAAGTAATATTATGGATAAAAATATTTACGTTAGTAAGAGTATATTAAAGCAAACATGTTAATAGCAAACACATGTAATTGATAAATACAAATTTGTGTTGCCATTATAACATAACAAAACAACAATTATCTCGTGTACTATGCATACGTGTAATCATTGGAAACATAGGAATCATATTATCTTTCAAGTAGATAATATGTTGATTCTTTAAGAAATCTTCATGGACAGCGATGAATACTTAGAAATGAATGATCCGTTTCTTATTTTAACTACACGTAATGCAATAATGAAATTGAAATAGAATTAAAATTTATTTTTAGTTCCTCAAAATCACGAAAAAATTAACTTTCGTTTGATTAATTTGTAGATTATTGACGCTTTAACATTTCAATATGGTTTACTGATCGCACCAAAAGCTCATTTTGATCTACTACCAAAATTATACTTATTTCACACGATGTGATCATATTTTTACTTTCGTGCAAAAAAAACATTTTCAGGTCTCGACAATCCTTACGATGAGTACGACTACATTGTGATTGGTGCCGGATCAGCAGGCTGTGTGGTTGCATCCCGCCTTTCAGAGAACAAAAACATTACCGTATTACTGTTAGAAGCTGGCAAACCCGAAATGTTGTTTACTGATGTACCAGCAATGGCGCCCTACTTTCAGTCGACGGATTACTCTTGGCAATATTACATGGAACCGCAGCCTGGTGTTTGTTTGGGTGAGTATTGCAGATTCTACGTTGATTAGGTAAGGCGTCAGCTAATTAGGAAGTCACCATAGAAGGATTGTAGATTCTTCCCAGATAGCAGGCACCTTACTTCAAACAATTAGCCAGTGATACTGGGTTTTATTATTAGGATATTCTCAGCAGTAATATGAAGTCTGGAATTGTGCCAATAAAAGCAATGGGCAATAAATCAAACTAAACTAAAACAAATTTTGTCGTATAGTTAAAAAAAAAAAGAAGAGGCTGTGAATATAAATAACATGCTTATTTTTCATTGTATTTATCAAACACGTAATTTGAATTCAATATACACGTATTACTACAGGATCCTAAAGTTCGTTTGATCAGAATGACATATTTTATTACCACTCATCAGTAAGGCAACACAAAAGTGTAAACATTCACGAGTACGTACGTATGGCATTCATTAATAATGTAAGAGAGTTTTAAAAGAAATGTAATTGCATTTTATATATTGTTTGATGACAATTTAAGGACTATGTATCATATTAATAAATCTCTTTATGCAAGATCAAATATAATTTATAAATAAATAAATAAATACACCCAACAGTCACACACATAGCTCTAACCCCACTTTAAGATACAAGTCTTGTGTTGTGGGTATCAGAAACTACGAGAGACTTTCTGGTCTCACAAACACCCAGACCCGAAACAAATATTTGTGGGTCACACAAACATTTGTCTCGGTGTGGGGATCGAACCCGCGGCCGCTCGTTTCGCAAGCTGGTGTCTAGCCAACTGCGCCACGTGTCTTTGATCGGTGGTATTCTTAAATACATTATATGAAATAATCCAATGTAGTTCTTTTAACATTGAAGGTATGAACAATGGAAAATGTTTTTGGCCGCGAGGCAAAGCGGTCGGAGGTTCAAGTGTCATCAATTACATGATCTACACCCGAGGCAGACCTCAAGAGTGGGATAGAATAGCCGCGGCGGGAAATTACGGCTGGTAAGTCTTTTATGCCTAAGTACACATCACACAAGAAGTCAGTATTATAGCTAAATATTTATAAATATATCATTCACCAACTTTCAGGGCATACAACGACGTTTTGAAATATTTCATGAAGTCAGAGAACGCGCGACTTGGTGGATATGAAAAAGAATCTTATAGAAATGAAAACGGAGAAGTGCCTGTAGAGTTTGTACCGATAAGGTAAAGAATGGAATGTGAATTTTGTAATAAATGTGTACAAAGTATGTACATATGTTACATACAATTTTAACAAGCAATACCTGTTTTTCAGATCGAAATTAGCAAAAGCGTTTTTAGAAGCTGGCGAGTTACTTGGTCATCCTACGGTGGACTACAATGCACCAGGACCCTTGGGATTTGGGTACCTGCAAGCTGTTATAAACAAAGGACGACGACAAAGCGCATCTAAAGCTTTTCTTCACAAACAAAAGAAAAGGCGTAATTTGCATATACTTCCAGAAAGTACGGCCACTAAAATACTCATCGATCCTATCACGAAAGCAGCATACGGTGTACAATATGTTCGCAACAGACTTAGTTATACTGTCAGGGCTCACAAGGAAGTGATTCTATCAGCTGGACCAATAGCCTCACCACAACTTCTCATGTTGTCAGGTGTCGGCCCAAGAGATCATTTAAACTCCTTGGGAATCCCAGTTATACAGGACTTGCCAGTTGGTCAGACCCTTTATGATCATATCAGTTTTCCTGGTCTTATTTTCGAATTAGACGGTAGACGTCTCACATTCCGCGAAAGCGACATGTTGGACATTTCTAAGGTTGTACAGTGGCTGAGCAACGGTGATAATATACTTGCTTCACCGGGAGGGGTGGAAGGGATTGGTTATATTAAAACTCCAATATCGACAGACTCCGAACCAATTCCTGATATAGAATTGCTGAGCATCGGAGCATCAATCCTTTCTGATGGTGGACCTGACGGTAGCAGAGCAGTGCGTAAAGGAATGAGACTGAACGAGTCAATGTTTGATGAAATATTCGGGCCATTAGAAAAGTCTGGCAAAGACACCTGGTCTGCAATACCTATGTTATTACATCCGAAATCTGTAGGAAAATTAGAACTAAGGAACAATAATCCGTTCAGTCACCCTAAGCTTTACGGTAACTATTTAACCGATGCCAGTGATACAGCGACATTTATTGCCGCTATTCGCCACGTTCAGAAATTAGTATCCACTCCTCCATTTCAAAAGTATGGTGCTAAGTTATATCCCGCTAAATATCCGTCATGCCCAGAAGCTGTTTATGACTCAGACGAGTACTGGGAATGTGCAGTCCGTACCTTATCCGCTACATTGCATCATCAAATCGGTACTTGTCGAATGGGCCCCATTAACGACCCTAAAGCCGTCGTGGATCCTGAATTACGGGTCCATGGTATTGGAAAGCTTCGAGTAGTTGATACTAGCGTAATACCGCGTACTACGGCTGCCCACACCCACGCACCCGGTATGATGATAGGCGAGAAAGCTGCTGACATGATCAAGTTGTCTGAAATCAGCTAATGTTCACATGGTTTTATAAATTAAATGTAAATAATAGTATTTAATAACTTCCTAAAGTTAAATAGGCAATAATGAAATAAATTGTTTATTTATTTGCATTTTGTTGTTTTTTTCACTTTTAAAACTACTAATATACCTACATACTGCTCTAATCATGTAATCTTACTGGTATTTAAACAACTGACTACCTTGTAGTCAGTCACGTTCAGGGTTTCGATGCCCGGCTCGGCAAATTGTTATTGATTTTTTTTCATAAAGAAAATTTAAAGTTCTGATGTGATAATTAATTGGCTTTGATATGTAAAAGTGAAAAAAAATCACATGCTAATCTTCATTCAAATTAGGCTGAGCTACAAATATTTTTGTATTTTAATAAAAAAATAGTATAGTTTTTTCCATGTCTCTTTTTTATACTTTTTTTTTTCAACGAGAATTTTTTCTACTTATACAATGCGAAACTTCCGCAGATCGTATATTTGATAACATATACCGTTAAAAACATTTTATGTAGGTAAGCCCGTTACAGTAATTTAGAATAGCGGTCATGATTTACGACACATTCAACGTAAATATATTAACCAGATGGGTTCTATATAATATGCTTAACGGAAATAAAATGATCCAAAAGATTTGATAGCAAAAAAAGATCATTAGTATGCTTCATAACTAAATTTACCACCCCAGAAATGTAAAACCGGTTACAAGGTCGAACAAAATTTGAAAACAAAAGCTACTTAGCAACCCTAAAAACTTGGTCACAATTACCTGTATTCCTCGTTGAGGTCAAAGCACTAAAAATTAACAAAAAAGAATCACAACCAGAAACCGGTCTAATAAACTAATGTAAGATATCATACGCACAACGATTTTAGTCGCGGACGGGAGCACTCCGCGAAAATATTAATTTTCAAAATGCAAACATATCTTATATTAGTAATAGTATTTTTAAGTCACAACATTAGCTTCGGATTTAATTGGGAAGATGAAGCGACTGTGTCTATTGATGAGGCAGAATATGCAGTTCCTTTGCCTTGCCAGGGACATTGTGAGAAAACACCACGGGGGAAAAGAGTTGCTGACTCCTCTGTCACCAGCAGAATCATGGACGTGATGATGAAGACGCCGCAACTGCATATAAATCCGACAGAACCGGACATCTTCTCAGTTTTTAGCGACAAATACGAACTGCCAAAAGGTTAGTTATCAGAAAAACATTTTTTTTTAATATAATTGTTTTTTTTTTCAATTTGTTTCTGAGACATCACATAATATTGTAAACAAATCTGCACTGAACCATTGACATTAAACTTGAACCTAACCTCCACAAGCATTGACCCTTTCATATTATGTAATTTGTCAATGAATAAAATTGTATGCTTTTCGTATTACGTAACGAACGTAAGGTACACCTCACCTTGACAATGTAAAGAGTTAGTATCTACATATTTATGAGTAACTATTCAAATTTTTAGGAATAATTAATATTATTGTCTTTAATTACCTTTTAGGTACCGTGTATTAGCAGCTTATACTTTTCACAAGTCGCACATGCGTTACATATATTGGTGATTATATAATTATTTCAGGCTTCAAAGGTCCTCTGTCGGAATACGACTTCATAATTGTAGGAGCGGGTTCAGCGGGCAGTGTTCTAGCTTCACGTCTCAGTGAAGGCCGTCAAGCGTCCGTACTGCTGCTTGAAGCTGGCCAGGGCGAGTCATTATTCACTGACGTACCGATACTGGCTCCATTATTACAACAAACTCCATACACTTGGCCTTACTACATGGAGCATCAACCTGGAGTTTGCGTAGGTTAGTACTATTCAATATTTTGCTTTTTTTATCCCAAAATCCATAAAACAAACGAAAAGTACCCTAAAGAGAAATTGAAATCAAATCTTCGCTTAATCGAAATCAAACTTAGTTGACAAAGCATAGTTGCAAAAATACAACATTTTATGGATCTCCGCAGTGCAGGCGTGAGTATCAATTAAAAGTTTATAAACTTTAATAGACGTCAATTAATACCATACTCATAGTGATATTTAGGTTGAGGCAGGATGAGTATCATTACTCATACAATAATTTCACCCATTAAATTCACAGAATGAATTTACAAAATATAATATAGAATACTTGAATACCCGGACCTATTCGGGACTTCATTTCAATACGCTATAAACTAAACATGATCAACGTCTCAAAAATACGGAAACAATATATTGAAGTAATTCATAAGCACACTTTATAGCTAACTAATTAAAATTTAAATTACAGCGGACACTGCGCTTAAAAAGTTGACCTCCATCACAGATTCACTTATTGCGTGTGAAAAAAGTCTTGCTACAGTTCCTATACTATTTGCACGTCTAATTTAGAAAATTATAATATAATAATCAATAACAATATTTTTTTAATCAGTTACGTTGAAATTGATATGAAATAGCCTTCCATGATCTACGATGTAATTAATAAAATGCGGATATCAACAGTCTGTTAAGTTTAAATACCGGTTCAAAAGATAATTATTGGGTGAGACCTGTTAAATACCTTTACATACCATGTTAAATCAAATATACACTTCTAAGTCGCCATCACATAGCAACTTGAATAATATCATGTAATTACCACATTTAGTTACATCACCGCCGTCAAAAAAATAGTTAACAAAAGATAAATTTTGTATTATAAAAGGAGCTTTAAGGAAGAAGAATTTTGTTTTGGCAAACAGTCTTCTGGAAACAAAATTACGAACAAGGCCGCAATATAAACTTTGATGCACTCATGTATATTCATTATTCAAGATCCTGTGGATTTTACTCATATACTGATACTAAGATAGGAAAATACGACTAAACACAATAATTCTTATATCGGCTAACGAGGCATGGTCCTCCACATCGTTATAACTATAACCGCCTGAATAGAAGTTCCTTTGTATAATGGTCAAGATTTTTGAAACAAGGGAGTACTTGCAATTAAGTCTTTTATAAATATAGTAAAAGTATGAAAAGGTAAACTTGAATCACTTTTAAAATCTTCTTTCTCGCAGGTATGAAAAACGAAAGGTGTTTTTGGCCAAGAGGGAGGGCAATAGGAGGAACCAGTGTTGTTAACTACATGATCTATACAAGAGGAACACCAGTCGATTGGGACAGAATCGCTGCTGATGGAAACTACGGATGGTACATATTACGATTTTTTTTTACATGTACCTAACAGTCTAAACAACATGTTATTGTATAAAAATTAACGATTTTTCAAATGATGGGTTACAATACTTTTTGCCGCGTGGCTCGTGGTATAAGTATGCAGGTGATCTCGATTTCGATTCCGTATTAGGCTTTTCTATGAGAAAATTTTCAGTAGCAACACGGAGTCTGAAAACTTACCTGAACAACAACAATAGACTTACCTATTACGTAGGTCGGTTAAATACCTGTCGAAATATAGGTGTAGAAATGCACCTCTACTTACCCCTTCGGGGTTTAAGTACTTACAGACATGAGATTATAGAAGTTTGTTTTAATTCAAATTGTTAAATATTTTAGGTCATACCAAGACGTCCTGCCGTATTTTATGAAATCAGAACGCGCCAACCTTAAGGGATTACAAGACTCTCCCTATCACGGACGAAACGGAGAGCTCGCAGTTGAAGACGTCCCATTTCGGTATGCTCAGTGATAATTTTGAGCGAAAATATAAATACACAAAGGTATTAATGTATTGACTTATTATTTTTCAGATCCAAATTATCTAAAGCTTTCTTGGATGCAGCAAAGCTGTACGGACATCGTAAAGTGGACTACAATAGCCCCGATTTCTTTGGATTTAGCTACATTCAATCCACAACGACTCGAGGCCACAGAGCCAGTAGCGCCAAAGCATTCCTGCACAACAATAAAAAAAGAAAAAATCTTCACATATTACCTAGAAGTAGAGTCACTAAAGTATTAATAGACCCTAAAACGAAATCTGCATTCGGTGTCGAATTCCAAAACAATGGTCAGGTGTATCAAATCCGAGCAAAGAAAGAGGTGATATTATCTGCCGGGCCCATCGAATCACCTCACCTACTTATGTTGTCTGGTATTGGCCCTAAACAACACTTAGAATCGTTTGGAATACCCGTCATTCAAGACTTAAAAGTAGGCGAATCGCTATATGACCATATCTCATTTCCTGGTCTTACATTTATTTTAAACGGCACTAGACTCACATTGGTTGAAAGAAAAATAGCAACTATTGAAAATGTTTTACAGTTCGATCATTTTGGAGATGGACCGATGTCTTCTCTAGCTGGAGTGGAGACTATTGGTTACATCAAAACAAACGTCTCTAAAGAACTCATCGACTATCCTGATATTGAATTAATTGGTTCATGTGCTTCCCTTGCTTCTGATGAAGGTAATGTTGTAGCAAAAGGAATTCGTCTGGATGATTGGTTTTACAAAGACGTCTACAAGCCTATAGAAAATGTTGAAAGTTTCACCGTTCTCTTCATGTTATTACATCCGAAGTCCAAAGGTTATTTACAACTTAAATCCACAAACCCTTTTGATCATCCCAAATTGTATGGAAACTACATGACACACCGTGATGACGTAGATACAATGGTAGCAGCAATAAGGTATATTATAAAGTTAATTGATACTCCGCCTTTTAAAAAGTATGGAGCAAAGTTGTACAAAAAACATTTCCCAACTTGCAAACATTTTGCGTTCGGAAGCGACGACTATTGGGAGTGCGCCGTAAGAAGTATAACAGCGACTTTGCACCATCAAATTGCTACATGTAAAATGGGACCAGCTTCAGACCCTGATGCGGTTGTAGATCCCGAACTGCGAGTGTATGGAGTGAACCGTCTTCGTGTAGTAGACAGCAGTGTTATACCTAGAACAATTGTAGCTCATACGAATGCACCAGCTATTATGATCGGTGAAAAAGCTGCAGACATGATTAAAAGAACCTGGAAATTTACAGAATAAAATTCCATAATTATACTGCAAATAGTGTAATAAAAAGAGTCTTAGTTTGTTATGAATTACAAGTTTTCTGTTAAGATGAATGTATAAAACCAAAAAGCAAATTCACTATTAACATTTCGTGCCGAGGTAGCAAATACATTGCCTTCCAACTACCTACGTGTGTTTCATGTTCAGCTTTAAGAATATTGGAAGCGAATTATTATAAGGTAGCTGTTAAGAATCTTCAACGCATTTATTACTTTATTATAAGATTAAATATATTTGTATGATACGTTAACATCTTAAGAAATGTTCTATTTTCTTTTTTATACCTTATGCATAATACAATATTACATATTACTTTTTCCTCCAAACATAGTCGACGTTTGTGGTGTACCATCAGATACGGCTACAGAATCTAAGGTAACAGCATTTGGAGTCGTACCAGGCGAAGCATATAATATTAAATCACTTAGCATTAACGAAGAGAATGGACTGTCAAAACCAATGATTACCAGACATTTCACGTAAAAAGATATTATATTGAACCATGTATCTGATACTACCAATTTTCGCAATTCAACCTGCTATCAAGACTCTAATGACGACATTGCTTCAGATTGTATCAATAATAAATACGAAAGTACACACCAACAAAATCTTTCTATGTTTACGAAATCAATATAAAATTTTTACTTGACTAAACAACAGTAAAAATTTTCACAAAGTTAGTAAAATGTGTAAACCGGTACGAAACGATATATCAAATAATTAAATTTTTACGATCAGACAACATAATATGAAGAAGATACCTATTTTTCCTACTAAGATTCAACGTACGTACGTACTCCACTTTTATTTTTTATCCAATATTTATGGTTAAGGTCAAGTTTACATGAACAAGTTTCAAACCAAAATATTATTAATAATAAGTTTATACTTGTACTTTATTCATGATAATCCGCAAACCAACACAGGACCTAATGTGCCTCAATTGTAAATGAGTCCGGTGTCCAGCAGTCGTACCTATGTATATCAGATGACGAAGTTTGAGTTTCACCCCCTGATTATCGTAGAATTATCTCGATTAAGTCCAAAATAAATTATTTATAAATCATATAAATTTTTAATTTAAATAGTAGTCTTTGGAAAATTTTTAAGAATGTAACATAGCCTAGATTTTTTACCTAACGTTTTTGTAACTCTCTTAGTTTTTTTCTGGTTAGCAAGGGCCTTCTTCTTGAATGAGAGAGGTCGAGCCTTCATCCGCCACGCCGGCCTAGTGCAGGCCACGCAATTTTTCACAGAAAATTCTGTTTTCAGAAAATTATTGTAATACTTAACCCCATAAAAAGTTTTTATCGCAATCGTCATCAACCCTTATACGTCCCACTGCTGAGCACGGGTCTCCTCTACCATTGAGAGGGTTTAGGCCATAGTCCACCACGCTGGCCTAGTGCGGGTTGGCGGACTACACACCTAAGAAATTTCTAGGAACGTTTTAGGTGTGCAGGTTTTATCACGATGTTTTTCCTTCACCGTTAAAGCAAGTGATTAATTCAATGTGAATACACACATGACTTCGAAAAGTCAGAGGTGTGTGCCTGGGGTTTGAACCCGCGACCGACGAGATTATCGACCGCGCGCCCAAACCTCGAGGCCATCACTGCTTCAAAAGTTTTTATACCTTATGAAAATTATTTTCCGAGGCAAATACAATTTACGACGCTTTACTGTTGATTGATACCTACAAATTATATCTCGCCTACATATTTATTTTTCAAGAGGTATTTCGAACATCTGGCATCTGTTTCTTTCCGACAGTAGTGTAGGACGACTTGCAGAACGATGGTCCGACTTGAGGATGGTTGGCGCTTTATTGGGGAGGCCTACTTTTGGCAGTGGACGGCGAAATGCTGAGTACTCAATAATAGCATTAATAAAATCATTAATATTTATTTAGGATTATGTACACTTGAGATCTACAAATTCTTTTGAACTACTGAAGTTACATAGAAATTACTGGTCCCATCGAGATGACATATCTACTTGATCATAGAATAAAATAGGTATGCCATAAAATTGATAAATACGCCTTTTAAAAAGTACGGAGCAAAGGTGCATAAGAAACATTTCTCAACATGCTAGTATTTTTCTCGTTAGTAAATAGTAATAATTATTAATTTTCTTTAATTTCACACATTCGCACTGAACCAAGATTTATAGTTCAGTCAATCTGTTAGAAAATTGATAAATCTGTGTACAAATCCCCCATATGGGTGAAAGTTGCAAATATCGGTGGGCAATGACGTGCCCTAGCATGCCCTAGCATGCCCCAGTCGTAGCTAGACGCGTCTTTTTGAAAACTCAAAAAATGTCAAAAAAAATTTTGAAATGTGTTTTTCTTGAAATCTACACATCTGACAGAAAAATTTATTGAACAAAAAATGTAGAGGGCCTTGCGATCTACAATTAATGTCATTTGCGCAATGCTGTACCTCATCAAATTTTTTTAGATGCAAGTCTTTGTAACTGTCAAAATTTTTCATAAATTATTTAAATGTAAATACAAACATTATAAAATATTAATAAGTATCAAAAAGTTTACTTCAATAAGAATTGAATTTTTTAACTTTTTATGAAAACAATTATTTCACAAATATTTCTGATTAATCAAATAAATTATACAAACAATGTTAAAAACAATATAAATTATTAATTTTGAGTAAAACCGAGCACTGCAGATGTGCCCTTAAACTGTGTGCAACCCTATTATTGGAATTTTCATATTCTTGCAAGCTGCAGCTCCGAAACGGTAAGTTGAATGAAAAAAATGTTTAAATAAAAGTTGTTCATAACATTCAAAGGAACAACTTTTGCATTTACACTTTTGCCAAAAAAAAATATTATCAGTTCAAAAAACTGAAGAAACACTGTTTTAGGAAGTTTAGCGCCACCTACAGAGTGTATTTCTTGTTGTACAGCATTGCGCCAATGGCATTAATTGTAGATCGCAAGGCCCTCTACATTTTTTGTTCAATAAATTTTTCTGTCAGATGTGTAGATTTCAAGAAAAACACATTTCAAAATTTTTTTTGACATTTTTTGAGTTTTCAAAAAGACGCGCCTAGCCGACTGGGGCATGCTAGGGCACGTCATTGCCCACCGATATTTGCAACTTTCACCCATATGGGGGATTTCTCAGCTATAAAAAACAGATTGACTGAACTATTAAAGAAGTTGATGGTTAGTCGATTCTAAGTAAGGACCCGTTCTGGGAATTACTTTTTAGTCGCAAAAAAAGAGTTGTAGCTCTGTTGCGTTTTTGTCTATCTGCAAGAATCTTCTGACAATTCAGCAAGTGTTTGATATAACTGATTTCTGAAGCAAATGGTAGTGTTCGGTTTGAGATCTATTGTTTTATGCCATGGTGAATATGTATCGGTAATAGTTCTGTAGTTGTTGTGTCGGCCTGCTTTATACTGTTCTAGACTCTAAAAGAAAATAACTTTAGGGTCGGTATGTTCTGTATTTTTCTGCTATTGTTTTGATATGTTGAGGGTATTCGGTACTGCTACATCTATAGTTATTTATTTATTATTACCTATCTATAACCCAAAGTGCAAAATTTCGACCAAGCGGATGAAGGGTATTTTGTACAGCTTTCTATTTAACACCGCACGCTATTTTAACATCACAAATATTGAACGCGCATAAATGAAAAAACACAATTACTATTAATATAAAAATGACAGGTTCCGAATGTAGTTATGTATATTATTTTTATGTACAACAGCATTTACAGTCATACTAAGTGTTTTCCTTGACCACGATTTTTTTTAGAAGTTTTCCTTCATTAAAGCAAGTGACAGTTCGTAAGGTTTTAATAAATTTAGAACCTATCACTACATTGCTTCATAAATATGTTGTGGGTGATTTAAAACTAATAACGAACGCGTCAGGGAAAAAAATCAAATCAACTCATGATTGGTTACAGTTTAATCGAAGTGTTACAGTAATAAATTTTAAACAAAAGAAGCACACACAAGGAAACGTAGTGGTCCATGCTCGTGGTGAGATGTGATGTAAATAAGTACTTTGATGGTATCGTGACCAACACAAATAAGTATTGTAATTATATTGTTTCAATAACAGTATGATAACAGATCGCAATAAGGTATTCCTACAAGGGATAATCATAATCAAGGTTTAGATCAAGTAGCAAAAGTTCCAAAATACTTCAAAAGTACACAGTATGATCTTCACTATAAACAATTATGACGTATTGGGACAAGTTATATTTCCAATGTCAAACAAAGTAAAAGTCGCCTGGACGACCTAAATTACGACAAAGCTTCCCTCGTTAAGGTTAAAACGCTGAACATAATATGAAGAAAAAACGTTGAGTTTATTATTAACCAAAATATATGAAATCTGTAAACAGATCAATTTCAGCCGTGGAAGTGAACACTTCGCTAAAATTACTTTAAAAATGCGTAGAAAAATACTATTTTTAATTTTTTTATTAAATTACGGCATAGTATTGGGAAACAATTTCGACGATGAAGCTAATGTTACTATTGATGATGCAGATTTTGCTGACCCTGTGCCTTGTCAGGGATATTGTGAAGACACACATGAGAAAAGAGATACCGATTTTCCTGTGAACAGTCGAATTATTGACGCCATGATGAAGACACCGCGGTTACAACTAACTCCAGCAATTCCAGACATCTTCTCATTATTAAAAGACAAGTACGAATTACCAAAAGGTAAGTGATTCAATTACAACGCAATTACTCCGCCAAAGAACAAATAAGCCTAGAGTCGCAAAATATTTTCATTACATCAATAACTACGTAATTTTTTTAACCAGGCTAAACCTCACATCGGCAACCCGCTACCACCTAATTCAGCGATGTCATGGACAAAAAAAATATTTTTTAACTATTCCAGGTTTTAAAGGCCCGCTATTAGAATACGACTTTATAATAGTGGGTGCAAGTTCGGCAGGAAGTGTCCTCGCTTCACGTCTTAGTGAGGGACGTAAAGCTTCAGTATTGGTTCTTGAAGCAGGTGTTGGCGAATCAATATTCAATAAGGTACCTATCTTGGCACCAGTATTCCAAACAACTACATACTCATGGCCCTATTTGATGGAACGCCAGCCAGGAGTATGTGAAGGTAAGTCTATTTCATTTTTTAATATAATTCTCGTAATGAGAAACCACCAATAGCGTAAATAAATAGCGTTAATAGGATAGGAATTTAGGAAGAGTACATATTATTATCTATTTATATACACCCAACTGTCGTAAAAGATAATCGTTTTAACCCCAACCTGAGGTACGAATATCACGGTGAGATAAAATATTTTTCGCGATGCAGGAATACAAATCGCTGGCCTATCGCTTTACCAACTAGTATCTAGTGCGCCACGGGGCCGTCAATATCTATGTAATTAAATGCAAAATTTTTACCTTCAAAAATAAACTTACAAATATTGTTGATAAGTACAGTGTGATTAAAAGTGACTAAAAATAAAACCAACGCCAATACATATTCTCGTTGTATATAGGAGCAAGACCAAGTGCAAAGCAACAACCATTGGCTCAGCTATGATAAAATATGTACTCGGCATAAATATAAACACTGGATTTTATTCCAAGATTGTATATCATAGGAAACTGTGTGCTTTGAACTGCCTCATGATAAACAAAAACTTTATAAGAGTTTTATAGAGTGTAGTTACCAGCGTGGCTCAGTAAGGCCTAGCCTTTTTCAAAAGTCGGAGCCCTGTAATTAGTATAGAAAGAAAGAATAAATAAAAAAATATATTGAAGTTGAGTTATATGAATACCTAATACTGCCAAGGGTACCCTAGGCGATATCTGAACTTGGGTAACTTCTGTACTTTAATACATGAATTAAGTTAATATTCATTGAAGCAACTTTCAACTGCACAGTTCCACATATTGATTCGACAGTAAAAATAGCCAATAGGCGCGGTAATGTAAAAGTGTACTTTCGTATCTACTATTACAACTGTGTGTCCTTTACAAGGTCTTGTAAATGGATAAACTACAATCGATTTTAATACTTGAACTTGAACGTGAATGTCATTACCATTATCCAAATTGTAATTTTTTAATAAAAATCCTTTTTATTACAAAATAGGCCTAAAGAAAAAAATCATTTCTCTATTTTATTACAAAAGGTCAAATAAATTCATAACATGTTATGATTGTTAACGTTAAACTTCCTTATATATACCACGGGATACATTACCGCAAGCAACCGAAATATTTGATACTGATTTCATTTATTTTGACTACCTATTAGTAATGGATTATTCCTTCAGAGAATTTTTATTATTACGGTTGACGTAATGAAAGCGTGGTATATGAAACATAGCTAAAATTATATAGCTGTAATTACTTTTGCCTATAACTTTGAAATTATGTTCATTGTACATGCATGACAAAACACAACTGAATTTTTATTCACAGTTTCAATTATGTATATTTTAAAAGTTTTATATGCAATTTACCATATAAACGTAAAACGTGTAAAAAGATAGGAAACGCTTGAATTCAATTAACTAAGCAGGACAAAAGCTTACGAAGCGAGAGGCCGCGGGTTCTATCCCCGCACCCAGACTAATGTTTATATGCTCCACTAATATATGTTAGGATCAAGACTCGTATCTACACATACACTGTGGGGGATCAATCTCAATCTTATATCACAATCACAATATAATATCGATCGCACAAGCTAAACTATAATACAGGTCAGACAGCAAAAAAATCACCTTTTTAAATTCCAGGAATGAAAAATAAAAGATGTTTTTGGCCCAGAGGAAAAGCGGTAGGTGGATCCAGTGTTATTGACTACATGATCTACACGAGAGGAACTCCTATTGATTGGGATAGAATTGCGGCTGATGGAAACTACGGATGGTAAAAGTATCAATCCAAAATGTGTTACAATATTTATAATATCCTCGTGAAAACTGCCTCGTGGACTCGGGGTACAAGTATGTGCCGTGAGATTTCGAGGTCCTGGGTTCGATTCCGGGTCGGGCAAAGTGTTATTGGGTTTTTCCATTAGGAAATTCTCAGTAGCAGCACGTAGTCTGGAAATGTGCCCGAAAAACGGCAATAGGCTCGCCCCTTATCACGTGGGACTGATATATACCTGGCGAAATATGGGTACAAAAATGCATCTCTGCCTACCCCTTCGAGGAATATAGGCGTGAGGTATGTATGAATATTTAAAATAATGATAAATAAATACCTTAAAGTAGTTTAAAAAAGGTACAATGGTATCAAATTTTTAATCTAGCTTTTCTTGATGATTAACTTTATCAGAAATATCACTATGGCTTTTCAGGTCCTATGACGACGTTTTGCCGTATTACATGAAATCAGAACGCGCCTATCTTAAAGGCTTACATGACTCTCCATACCACGGACGAAGTGGTGAGCTCACAGTAGAAGATGTACCATTTAGGTAAGACTAAGACAAAAGACATTTTACAATAAAAACATTCGAATAAATAATATTTTTATTCAAATATTCTTTAGGTCGAAACTATCCAAATCTTTCCTGGATGCAGCAAAAATCTTTGGCCATCGTATAGTGGACTACAACAGTCCAGATTTCTTCGGTTTTAGTAACATTCAAGCCACAATGTCACGAGGACACAGAACTAGCAGTGCTAAGGCATTTCTCCATAAAAATAAGCAGAGAAAAAACTTACACATATTGCCGTCAAGTAGAGTTACTAAAGTATTGATAGACCCTGAGACCAAAACAGCAATTGGCGTGGAATTTTATAATAACGGTCAAGTATACCAAATTCGAGCAAAGAAAGAAGTAATTTTGTCCGCCGGGCCAATCGAATCACCTCATCTACTAATGTTATCTGGCGTTGGTCCAAAACAACATTTGGAATCGTTTGAAATACCAGTGATACAAGATTTAAAAGTGGGCGAATCGCTTTACGATCACATCTCGTTCCCTGGTTTAGTATTCCTTTTAAACACTACTAGATTGACTCTTATTGAAAGAAAAATAGCAAATTTTGAAACTGTCGTACAGTTCGATCATTTCGGGGAGGGTCCAATGTCATCATTAGCTGGAGTGGAGACTATTGGATATATAAAGACCAATGTTTCTCAAGAATATATCGATTATCCAGATATCGAATTACTAGGTACTTGCGCGTCTCTTGCTTCTGATGAGGGCAATGTTGTAGCGAGAGGAATTCGTCTTAATAGTCAGTTTTACGAAGAAGTCTACCAGCCAATAGAAAATTTAGAAAGCTTCACAGTTTTATTGATGCTATTGCACCCAAAGTCTAAAGGTAGTTTGCAATTAAAGTCTACCAATCCTTTTGATCATCCAAAGCTATATGGAAATTATTTGACTCATCGTGATGACGTAGCTACTATGGTAGAAGCTATAAGGTACGCTATAAAGATGATCGACACTCCGCCTTTCAAAAAATATGGAGCAAAGTTGTACAAAAAACACTTTCCAACATGCAACCAATTCGCTTTTGGAAGTGACAACTATTGGGAATGCGCGATAAGAACCATAACATCTACAATGCACCACCAGATTGCCACATGCAAAATGGGACCAGTCTCCGACCCTGATGCGGTAGTGGATCCTGAACTACGAGTGTATGGAGTGAACCGTCTCCGAGTAGTAGATAGTAGTGTAATCCCTCGAACAATTGCAGCTCATACACAAGCACCGTCAGTTATGATCGGGGAAAAAGCTGCAGATATGATAAAAACTACATGGAACTTATAAAGATAAAACTATTATTAATAACTTTTATGGCGCTAATTTTCGTGATATTTTTTTCTTAATTAATCGGAGAATGTTAAAAATATTCAGTTGTAATGTTTATGTAATTACATCGTGCGTTGAAATTATACTACATAAAAAATAAATCGTTTTGTAGTAAAGCAAAATCATTAGGTTAACTGTGATGAAAATAAACTTATAATAAGGCTGGCTTAATTTAATGGGTTTTATGGGCAGTTTTAAATAGTAAATTTTCATTTAAAAATGTGAATGCTAAATAAAATAACAAATATGTTAAAAAAGTGCATTTTTAGTAAAAACATTCTTTACGATATTTTAGAGGTTATTAGCCGTTGCGAAAAATAACTGGGATGAGAGTTTTATATATAGAACCATAAAATGTATTCATCATCAATGCAATCTTAATATTTTACTTATTTAACGACATGTTTTAGTAGTAATTTGTGAATAAGATTGTGAAATCTATAGTATTTGATGTATTTTAAGTATATAATATTTAATAATCATTTCAATACACATTTTTGTTTATTATGTTGGTTTTATAATAATTATACATTTTGATAAGAAAATAAATAAATAAATACGCCCAACAGTCACATACATAGCTCTGACTGGACTAGGTAACATGTTCTGTGTTGCGGAATCAGCGACTACGAGAGAAATTTTCGGTCTCACAAACACAATAAAACAAATACTTGTGTATCTCACAAACATTTGTCTCGGTGCGGGGATCGAAACCGCGGCGTCTCGTTTCATCAGCTGGTGTCTAGCCAGCTGCGTCACGAAGCTGCCAATAATAGAATTATAAATGTATATAATCTGTTTTTGTGCTAAAAATAAAAATTATATAACAAAACGGGACCTCGCCCAAAATCGTTATAAACAGTGAAAGTTTTTTCAAGCCAATAATATGTTAGAATCCAGATTCCAGATATACAGAGATCATCATCATCATCGTCATCATCATCAGCCTTTATTGCGTCCACTGTTGGACATAGGCTTCTCCTATGGCGCGCCACTGGGCTCGATCTTCGGCTCTATTCATCCAACCGCTGCCAGCCACCTGCGGATATCGTCAACCCACCTAGCCAGAGGGCGTCCTACACTACGTTTAACGAGCCGTGGCATACAAAGATAAATAAGTTTATCTATTTAACTCTTTACTGTACACATTCGAACATACAAACATAATATATGTTCTTTCAAGATGCATATTAACTCCTGATTAAAGAATCTTTTCCCTAACTATTCTGTTCGAAATAATAAATACGTGACTGAACACGACACCTATAATCCTATGTACTTATGTGGCATAAACTTTCTGTTCACCAAAATAAAGCAAGGGCAAATCAATGAATATTTGATTATACATATATAATACACATCACATCAGCGTTGGTGCGATAAAAACCCGTCGCTCGTTATAACGCGATAAATGCAACACGTCATGTCCTTGTCATGAGACATTAGAGTGACTATATTTGTTATCAAACATCATTTTGAAAGCATGACAGAAGCATCTAGGATTTTTTTTAAAACAAAACACTAAAGGTCATCCAGCAATTTCATCTACTTACATTACTTACAATCACGCACCCCATCCATCTCTTCTTTGGCCTTCCTCGGCTCGCCCATCCATCCACTTTCATCACCTTTTTCCTACATATGATTCATGCCTTCTCATAATATGCCCATACCACGACAGGAGCTACTTTCCGTAACTTATCCATTCCTCACTCTGTCACTCCATGTTATATACCAAACATGCATCGCAATATTCCGCATTTTAGAAATAAATAGTAACAGCCGCGGGATACGTAATCCGTTAGGGCTGCGAGCCATTTTAATTAAATCTGCCTACTTTGACTTTCTATCTATTTTTGTGATTGTAAATATTTATTTTTAATTAAACATCCATACTAATATTACAAATGCGAAAGTTACCCTGTCTGTCTGTCTGTTACGCTTTCATGTAAAAACTACTGAATGGATTTTAATGAAAGGGTATTTTTGGATCTACCAAACCGATTTGAATGATTTTTGGTATAGAGGTAGGTAGGGCTCACAGAATTAACATGGGATAATTTAATCCTGGAAAATGTAATCCCGTGGGATAAACATGTTATAAATGCAAAAATCTCTCTGCACTTAACCCTAGAGTCTACGCGGACGGAGTCGCGGGCAAAAGCTAATATAAAATATTTTGTGAATGGAATAGGAAGGGTTCAATAAAAATGCATGTTATTTTTAGATTGGTAGTTTTCATGCCACCAAAAACAACACAATATATACTTGTTAACAGGCACTTGCAGTTATTTTTATAAAAATCGCGCGGTTACCTACTGATTAAAAACCAACACCGTCCATTCGTCACTGCGGCACATTAGCGACTGCATCCCGAGATCGAGGCTCGTAGCGCTCGCGTTTCGCCCGTTTGCATGAAGTTATAAAATACTATATGAATATGATATTATTACCAAAAAGGAAAAGCCCAATAACGTTTTTCCCTAGCCGGGAATCAAAACCCGGACATTACTACTTGTGTTGCAATACTATGAGGCGGTTTAAAACATTACTATGTCGTTTTTATGTATAGTAAAATAGTCAACGGTATTAAAATGTAAAAGTATGATTTTAAAAGAATTCGTGTGTAGAGTTGATGTTTGAATTCAGCAACGTTTTTCCTAAATATGGTTAGTGCCTCTTTATGAACAAGTAATTTACACTGCATTTTCCTGTATGCATACTATCATACAAATTGAATAATTTACGCATTGCACATGTGCTCGAAAACATTAGATTTAATTAAAACACGAACAAACTACACTCATGCTTTTAATCCCCAAGGAATATGCAAATGTGGATCTTTACACCCAATTACAATTCGTGACACACGCTTTACAATTCGTGATATTAAAGCATGACAAATATTCACAAATCGCCATTCATATAGGTAATTTATTTAATCATTGCGATAAAATTATCAAAGCTACTTAGTTTGTTTATGCATAACAAATGTTTGTCTCGACACGAATGGAATTCAATGTTTTTTATACGTACACAAAAATATTACGATAGGCTCTAAAATCTCGATTAAAAGGATTATTAATAAACAAACATAGATAAGATAACCGGTTTTCGTATTACTGTAATTCTCTTTTTAAGCTTATTCGTCATTGACCTTTGATAAAGGGTCACTTAAAATAAAACAACTGCCATATATGATAATAGCATTAAGATGTGGTATTTTAATTCAGAACCAAAAATAAAGCCACATAATTTTGTCCCACCTATGTATGTCCATTGTAAGTTAAACTAAGCTCAACAATAAAGGCTTTCTATTCTATTCTATAGGTATATCCCATTTGTATATCGATGCAAGATTGAAAACAGCTGCATCACGTAAACTTTATAAAGAAACTGGAACCAATAACTCACTATCAAGCCCATTGCAGTCACTTCGACGTATTGAGATAAAAGACGGGGCAAAAATTCAGCGGGCGCCATTCATCCTTATGTATATTCATCGTACATTATTTAAACAAGTAGCCATTGTATACGACACACACACGTCTAATTATATGCAGGATGTATCAATGTGGAATAAATACCTACATGTCCATGACAACAATGCACCGTATGTAAAAACCTTTGATATTTCAAATGGATCGTGTTTTACACAAACTCAAGGACGTCGGCATTACAATTTTAAAAGCACACATGGTTGAATGTAAATTTAGAGTTATGCTAATACGTGCGCTGTGGAGTATTTGAAAACATTCACAATGCTTTATTATTTACAGTTAGATTGATTCGCTTTAAATTATTTTAACACAAATAAATGTGTTGTAATCTTAATTGGTTTCCTACAGCTCATTGATCGATATTTAATTCATGTTATCAAATTTTACTCGGACTAAATCAACGAAATAATTTGGGCTGTGCCCAGTCACATACAGTCGGCCGTAGTGTGTAGTAAAACGAGCCCAATTAATGACACACAAACCAAGAGCATCAATTAACCTTGGCTGACCTAAAGATGTTTTTCTGGTTGCAATAACTCAAGAATGCAAACAATAAATACTGGAACGAATAAAATTATCTCAAGTGTGATGAAAAGCAAATGTTATCTTATCAAAGTATTTTTAAATCTTTGCGACGCTGTTGGGGCTTACATTACTAACTACACATTACATCCGAAAATTAACGTAGATATTTCACAACCAATTGAGTCACTCCTGGAGCAAAATAAAACAGGCAGTAAATAGCAAGCTGTATGACGTCATTGGTGACGCCCAGACGAACTAAAATTCTAATTGTGTTTTGTTTTCATATGAGATAAACCTTTTAATCAATCTTTGATATAGTATGTCCAGATAATTATACGATGAAACATGAACATAACATAACTAAAAATTAATACATTTGGTAAAAAGTTACTTAATTGAGATAAAACTATTCTCAATTACAAATAATTTAATAAAAACGCTAAAAAATGTATCGATTTTAGACATTTGGTATATTTTAACAGGATATACATAGTTTTTCCTTAGCCTGTCAACTACACTGTTATGTATACTCCTACAAGTAAATATATCGCAAATTTCTTAAAATAGCCAAAAGGATTTTTCAAAATCCAAAAACTCTCAACGCAAGATTTCCAAATGTAAGACATTCGTAAACGATAAGAGGTTACTCTGTTATCACTCGAAATGTAAACAATAAACAATAGGTTCTTAAGTTTAAAGAAACGTTTTGTTAATAAACATTCTTATTTCAACGTATTTTTAATACAACTATTGGTTATTTAACTTCGCATTCATTTGTTTTCTTAAAAAACTAATATTTCGATATTTACTAACCTGAAACTATCAGCGCTTCATTTGGTCCGACGGTATGTATATTTCCCATGGTTTTTATTCTGTTTTTACACAATTTTCACAAATACAGCACTTTTCTCACTTCACAAATAAAACCACAACAACCGTCCGGGTAAATCAATAAATACAAAAACAACAATGTACGAAATGAATGAATGATGGGAATGAAAACTTTTCGCCTTTTTTTCATTTGGCAACCACACATGCATAGATTACTATGCTCACCAGTATTTATTTATGCTCATTGTAATTTGTAGGATTACTTTATTTATCTATTTTATAAAAAATATGTGCTTTAAGAAACACATAATCAAGGCAACAAATATTGAAATTTATATTTGTTCCAGAACGAATGCTAAAAATGCCCACTATGTGGCGTACGTATTTACGAAATTGTTTATGGATTTAAAAAAATGACAATGAACGTTTTAATGGCGGATGCGTTGTGATTGTTTGATGAAAAAATACGTTTGCCGATGGTAACAATCCAAATCGACCACAGAATTTAGTTATTTGTTATATGTAAGTATTTCATAATAATTAATTTCAACACTTAACTATAAATGTAACCTAGCTAAAAAAAACAACATAAATGCCATGATATTCACTATTACCACCTCATAATGTATACTAATTGTCGTTTTACAGATTTGCTCCGATTATAACATAACAATGTCGGACACCAGTGATCTAGATCGTCAAATCGAACAGCTGAAAAGATGTGAAATTATCATGGAGGCTGAGGTTAAGGCGTTGTGTGCAAAGGCCCGGGAAATTCTAGTAGAAGAAAGCAACGTGCAAAGGGTAGACTCTCCTGTTACAGTAAGTATTATTTATGTACGAATAGAGAAATGATAACATAAAGCTTACTATGATAAATGTGAATTCAACAGTGTTACAAAAAATCTTTTGATTATTGCTATACTAATAACATAATCATAATATAAAACATCCAGAGTACATAGCCCTAACGCCGTTTTATAAAAAAAACTAATAATGAATTACTGACATCCATTGTTAGGTTTTACCAATATAGATATACCCTCATTTACCAGTCAAACTTTTTTGTACTACCTTTGTTTCAAACCAAAAATTGTTGGCAAAGGCAAAAAAGACCATTATTTCTTAATGAATAAAAGTTTTGGAGTTACTATAACATATACATACATGTAAATGGAGTACACAACAATTGTATTTATGAAATTACATCTTTATACTTCTTAAACCATTTAATTGCAGTACCAAAAATAAAATGAAGATAAATGTGATACATAAATGAAATTATAAACTTTATTTTTAGGTATGTGGTGATATTCATGGTCAATTCTATGATCTTAAAGAGTTGTTCAAAGTAGGTGGCGATGTACCTGAAACTAATTATTTATTTATGGGTGACTTTGTGGACAGAGGATTCTATTCAGTCGAAACCTTCCTACTGCTACTAGCATTAAAGGTAAGATTTTGTTCTATTCATAATTAGCTTTAATATAGAGGAAATAAGTTCAAAAATCATCCAAAAGTGTTTTCATGTAAATTAAACAACTAATTTTAATGTATCATAAACAGCAATTTAGTTATTGCAATAATTAATAGTCACTATAGTATTTATTGAATTAACCCTTCGTAGCCCAAGATCATAAAATATTATAATACTTTGGTATATGATAGGCTTGAACAAATAAAAAAACACGTGTTTCGTGGAAATTCAAAAATATTTTTTATTCCGTATGTATTGGATATTTTAGGGTTTGTAACATTACTGTCACATTGGGTTAAACTGGAAGAAAATGTTTTAACGTAGTATGGAAGGATCTAACAGATTTATTTTGTTTTTTGTAACAACTACTATTCCGAACTTTTTAAAAATTGTTTGTGCTACATCAGGACACCGAAGAAACTTGGGTCAAATGATTTTCCAACCTAATTCGGTCAGTAGCCAATTTGATACTGCTCCACCGCCAATAGGGGGACATGTTGCGCCGGACTTTTGTGATTTTGGCTTGTATTTTATTTTCAATTAATCTTCGCTGTTGGACATTAGGATTCAAGCAAAGCTTACATAAAGTCTCCAATTTTAAGTTGAAAATCTGCTAAAGACATTTGTTTGTCATTACATAGTTTAGTCTGCCTTACTCTCACATACATCAGCCAAGAACTGGCCATGGTCAGGTCTAATTATTGGTAAAACATCCAAACTTGGCATCTTTTAATTCGTGTCATAATACTATAAGCTCCTATAATGCTGTTAATAAAATCTACACCTCCAATATACCCACTACATTCTTCGACGATATGAGACCGATCAATGTTGATGTACTTCTATTGGCCTTATCGTAACGACTTGGACCTTCGACCACTCACCAGCAAAAATTGAGAGAAGCGTGACAAGTTTGTTGTCTTTTCATATAAATTTTGACACATCAATTGCGTCCATATTTGCTACGTAATCAACAGAAAATCTACATTACTTCTTATTAGATCCTCCTCAGGGGGTAGTTTGCAATCTGGAACGAGATTATTCCGTACGGTCCCAGGACTCCCCAAGTCCAAGATATATCCACTTCTGCTAAGTACTCCAGTAAAGTTTCAAGCCATGGAAGTAAAGTTATTATCGAAATATATATGTTATTTCTGATGTCTGGGTATGCCCGCGTCATTCTAAATACGACGTTTCAAGATGCTCCTTTTTTATTCTACTAGGAGCAAAACTCTTTCAGTTCCTGTTTCAGGTTCAATATTATAGACAAAACTTGAAACTACGCTCAGTACATAAAACTTTTAAAGCCAATTGTGTTTTTTTTTATAGGCATATATCTATTCAAATTGTCTCTTCTCTTAGTGTAGCAAATCTATTCATCCACACAAAGGTATACCTCGAATAGAACTCCACTAGAAGTCCTATTTAAGGCTTATATTATAGATCTAATTTTTGTGTAAGTACTACCCCTATCTTAAAAAATAGGAGAAAAAAAATCATCAATATATGGATATACATTAGTTGTATTTTTTATGCCATTGTCACCCAATGTAACAGAAATGTAACAAACATAAAAAGTAACTTTTTACATATAAAAAATCAAAAGTATGAATTGGTAACGATATATAAACCAAATCATTTACTTACCTACGGGTATCAACGAAAATTATACAATTTTATATACTTTCAGTATTTTTTTATAAATTTTAAACTTTTTGCAAGTTCAAACATGGCATTTTCATCAAAACACGAAATTCAAAGCCAAAAAGGTAGCAAGTTACACTACCTATGATTTATATTTGATGCTAAAATGTTCGGTGTGTTATTGAAGAATATATCGATATTGATTTGACAAATCTTAAACGTTTAGTTTAAATTTTATAGAGACTTTTTGGGTTTGTTACAGAAATGTCACCAGGGGCTATAAAGGGTTAACAGACACATAAAATACTATTTTAAAAGTATTAGTTTTGTAACAAGAGAGAAATCTAAACATGGTAGAAGTGAAACTATCATAATATACTAAGCAGACAGCAGTGGACTGTAAAAAAAACATAAATTTTACTAGGAGTTTACTGTATTATAAGTCATCATGGGTATATTTGGTTCTTACCTTTTTTTAAAACAAACATGTATAATAAAACTTTAAATCTTACATATACTTAATTAAAACAAATACTGACTGTTACTGAATGTGTCCACAATTTTTAATGATTTGATAACTTCTAGATCTTTGTACAAATTAAAAATCTTTAATACTTAGAATTCTATATTAATATCCAATATGCTGTGTTACAATATCTTGAAGGTGATGCTTTAGGATATGTAAAAATGCTATGTAACTTTTTTTTAGATGTAATTAATTCACTGGGTCTCTATTCACTAAACCAAGAATGGGATGGAATTAATTGTGATACTGCCTATTTTAGGTGCGCTATCCAGATCGTATCACACTTATCAGAGGTAACCATGAATCACGCCAGATTACACAAGTCTATGGCTTCTATGATGAATGCCTTAGAAAATATGGCTCTATAACTGTCTGGAGGTAAGGGATAAAACTATAAATGTATTAATTGAAACTATGGTTTTAATAGACGAACAGTTTTATTAATTATGATGTTAAGATGTTTTGTGAAATTTAAAAGCAGTAGTATATAATAGCATTCTAAAATGCTACTTCACTATTGTTTGATACCACAAATAAGGTGTTTTATTAAATCAGATTACAATGAATTAAACAGATTCTTTCAACATTATGTGGTTGTTAGTTAATCATTATTTGCTAGATAATGTGGAAGAATAGTACAAATAATTATGTATTTATTTTTCTTACTATACAAACTTTAAGTGACATTGACCATGTCATTACTCATGCCTTGACACTCCAGTAACAATAGCACTAAGAAAACTCACCTCACTGTTAAATTAAAAAAAAAACAATGTGCAGCAAAGGTGTCTTTTGAAAGCCAGATTGTCAGAAGCGTATAAAGTCAGTGGTAAGATAAAGTAGTAAGAAAAAGACTTCCATGGTTAAAGCTCGGTAGTGATCCATGCAAGTGCGTTGTGTTCCAGTATCAACCTATGTATTTACTTTGTACTAGTGAGACACATACTTTTGATTCACATCAGATCACAAACATCTAATACGTGACATATAATTGGCAGGTATTGCACAGAGATTTTTGATTACCTGTCACTGTCGGCTATCATCGATGGCCGAATTTTCTGCGTGCATGGCGGCCTCAGTCCCTCCATACAGACACTAGATCAAATACGGACCATTGACCGCAAGCAAGAGGTGCCACACGACGGACCCATGTGCGACTTGCTGTGGAGTGATCCAGAAGGTTTGTCTATCTTCGGAATTATGATGTCAGTTATATTAATCTAATCATGTTTTAAGAAATCAATATATTTGCCCATCTCTGCCTCTTTTTGGTCTTACCTATTCTCAATACAGTTGTTAGGTCGACATTCCTTTCAAGTACTATGTGTAGGATTAATTTCCTTATGTGGTAATGTGTATATTAAAAATGACAACGCCAACATACATTGTATTTATACGTATGAAACCAAATAAATATTACTCTCTTTTTATAAATTATCATTTAGTGAAAAGCTTCCATCTCTTCGTTCGACACGATTAATGTGTCCAGTTAGGAGCATCATAAGCATACAACGAAAGGTAACTTAAGAGTAAACTGAAATGTTCTGATAATCTACGAACCGATACAATAATGATGTGTAACCGTCATTTCCAGACACTCAAGGGTGGGGCGTGTCTCCTCGCGGCGCGGGCTACCTGTTCGGCTCGGACGTGGTGGCGCAGTTCAACGTGTCCAACGACATCGACATGATCTGCCGCGCGCACCAGCTCGTCATGGAGGGCTACAAGTGGCACTTCAACGAGACCGTGCTCACCGTCTGGTCGGCGCCCAACTACTGCTACAGGTCACGATACATACATTTATATTAGTTCATATACATCCCACTTCTAGGCACGCAGTCGCACAGGCCTCTTTTACAACTCTAGAGAGAGGTTAAGTTAGTTAAACATAGTATTCTGCACTATAGTTTTCTGAAAAAACTCTTGCAAAAATTTTAATTCATTTTACAGTTTGTGTTGTTTAATATTAGTTTGGTAATATTTGAAATACGACTACTACTATGTGTACTGCCTCGTGGTCTCGCGGTACTAGTATGTGCCGTGTGATCTAGGTCCTGGGTTCGATTCCCGGGTCGGGCAAAGTGTTATTGGGTTTTTCCATTAGGAAATTCTCAGTAGCAACACGGAGTCTGGAAATGTGCCCGAAAAACAGCAATAGGCTCGCCCTCTATTACGTGGGACTGATACATTCCCGTGCGAAATGTGGGTGCAGAAATGCATCTTTGCCTACCCCTTCGGGGAATATAGGCGTGAGATATGTTTGTTTGTTTTTGAAATAAAATCGATTTTGAACATTCAAACTAATTTCTATATCCTACATGATCCTAGAAATAATAATATGATAATTACGTGTTTAATGTTTGTCACAGGTGCGGAAATGTGGCAGCAATACTAGAGTTAAATGAGAATTTGCAGCGCGAGTTCACAATATTCGAAGCAGCACCGCAGGAGTCCCGAGGTGTGCCCTCAAAGAAACCTCAAGCAGACTACTTCTTATAATGTTCCATACAATAGACAATTGACATGAACGAACGACGCGTCTAGTATTACGGATTCTTAATTAGTAGTGACAAAATATTTCAATGTGGAAATAATTTTATTGTGATTTTAAGACTGGTAAGTGTAGCGAGTTGATTGTGTTTTATTTTAAGATCAAAGTTCAATGATTTGGTAACCAGCTCTTCATACGCGTTAAAACTTTTTGTTGAGACTGCACCATGTATTACTATTTTATTTAAAATTTAAAATGTTTTCTTGTTACAACATGCTAGCTCTTTCTAAATAAAGCGGATGATGCCTGGTTACCTACTATGTTATCGCCGCTCACGTTTGTAATAAGATTATTGACTAATCGCCCAAGTGGACAAGACCTAAAGTGTGGCTATACAATAAAACATAAACAATTATAAATCAGATTTAGTACAAACTAGTTTCCGCTTTAAACAGTTTTCAATGAAGTTATGCTTTGTGAAATTATTAAAGTTAGAGTATTTTTTTGGGTTTTTTCAATCTTCCATTTTACATTAGAATTTTGTAGAGTTAGAAGGAAAATGTTTCACTGATTATAAGGAAAAAATATTAATTTCATTAGGTGTAATAAATAAAATGTTATGATTACTACAGTTGTCAAATATTGTGATGAACAATAGGATAAGGTTAATGTTGAATAAAAACAGACGAGGTCATGACACACATACCATTACTTTTTTTTTTACGACAAAATAAATAACATGAATAATAGTATTACTTGGTCCCTACATTTATTTTCAGTTTTGATGTTACTTTATGTTGATGTACTTAATAAACATGCCACTTATTTTCTTTAGTATTTTCAATTTTTAGACTAATAAGCATTATAGTAATATGTTGACTTTAAATAGACTGACGAATTAACAATGAAGTAGTGACTTGCGTCTGTTTTTATATATTCACATATGTTGTAATGAGATAAATAAGGATCCAGACCCAAGTAAAGTCACTCGAACACTGCCGTAACTTATGTAAGTGTTTTAAGGTTATTAAGTAAATAATAATTATTATATAATCAATGTGTGTTTGAAGGCGACCACAGTCACGGCCACGATCATGTCGTCTCTTTAATCTATGTTTAAAAGTGTGTGGAGTGCACATGAGACTCGAATACAAAGACTTCATTGTATCCTACACTTACGTAACAGAATTGTTTAATAAGCATTTGCAATCGTAGCCGTGCGCTGTCGTATGTTTTCAGCCTTATATATAAGCAATGCACAACTGTTTCAAAAAATCACATACCTAAGATTAGAAATCCCTAAATGCAGTAAACAACACTGCAAATTAGCAATTAAAATTATTTTCATAACTTATTGAGATGTGTCGTATAAAAATGCGCATTTTTTCCATATAGTGTGACTAGTAAAATTATAATGTGATCTCATTTGTTACACATCTGTTATTACAACATGTTCTGAATCTGATAGTGTTCCCTTGAAGTGGGAGCTCGGCTAGCAAAGTCAATTAGGACATACCAATTAATCAATAAGCCTCTGTTATTTATTTACTTTGTACCTTTCATTATTCAAAGACCCTACATAAATTTTGACCTTCTGTTCCTTATTAGAAACCCCATTTTGTATCTTCACTTCTTTTTTATACAATAATTAAAATGAAATATGCCATTGAATTTTGCTTTTTTATTAAAATATAACACTTCAAACTTAACAAAGAGGTAGAATTTTTCCTTATAATTATTGATCATCTAATGACATTATAATTATATTGCTTTGCACAATTCTGGGAGTAACTCGCCACATTTAGTTGACACTTTAATGTCTGCAATTTCATCTGCTCTTGTTGGTCCTATGTTTAAAATTGCAATTTCCTTGTTCTCATCTCTAGCCTGTAGTATTATTCTATAACTTGAGTATACTGTAAGACTGGAGCCCAGTACAAACAAGGCATCACTATTAGAAACTTGACTCTTGACTAGTTCTACTCTTTGTTTGGGAACATTATCACCAAAAAACACAATATCGGGTTTTAAAGGGCCTTCACATTTTGGACACAGTGGTACTTTGAAATTGTCTACTTGTTCCTGAAACAGTGTAAGAAAAGATCTATACACAAGCTATTTAAAACATTATCAACAGCCTTTATCAAATTTCTTATAATTCATTCAACATGATATCTTTACAATGACCATTTTACATTAATGGTATTAATGATTTGCCATACAAATTTTATATTTCAAAAAAAATTAAGTAGTTACCTTTGATAGTTCAACATCTCCATCTGGCCTTATCATAGTAAAGTTACTCTCCATTCCAGGATTAAATTTTACCATCACTTCTTGTAATTTATGTCTATCAATTTCATATGGGCATTTTAAGCATTTGACTATATATCCAGTTCCATGGAGTTCTATCACATTCTCTGAACCAGCTTTGTGATGCAGTCTGTCTACATTTTGAGTAACAATGGATGTAACTTTACCTATCTAAAAACCAATAATTTATTGAGTTGCCAATGTATAATTGGAAACATAAATTAATAAATGGCATAAAATGTCTTGAAAACAGAAAACTACTCATAAAAAATTAAATTATATAATATTATATTATTTTACCTTCTCTAATTCCCTGATAGCCATGTGTGTGTCATTAGGTTGAATACTACTGAATCTTGGCCATCCAATAAAGTTGCGCGCCCAGTACCTTTGCCTTACTTTGGGATATTTGATGAATTCTTGATACTGAACTGGTTTGTGATTGCTTCTAGCATAAAGACCAACTTCCTCGGAACGGTAATCAGGTATACCTAGGTTTGATAAATCCCAAATGAATATTTTCTGTAACGATCGTGTGTTGCTGACGCATTTTACACTACTTACCAGATTCCGTAGATATACCAGCCCCCGTTAAAACTAGTATTTTGTCGTGTTTTATTAAAAAATGTTTTAAAATTTCAAAATCCTTGGCATTTGGAGGTTTGTGTTTTGGCACGTAAACAATTTGCCGGACACTAGAATTTATTTTAGTAGGTACAACACGTCGAAACATCTTAGTTTCTTTTATGAGAACTAAAAATAAATATCTTTACCAATTAATAATAATCAATTTGTATTTTATTTTTATCTTTGACCGATGACGTATCATTTTTTTAATTTGATTTTTACAAAGGGACCAGTTCATACAGTCATACAAAATAAAGCTTTACAGGGCTGCAAAACAAAAAATATTTTGTAACATGCATAACGATACATAAATATTAATGTTTCATTATTTTTCATCTCTGAATTTATTTAACTATTTTTTTTTTATAATTTGCCATAGAATAATTGTCATTAACCCATAGTTATATGTCCCACCGCTGGCCACGGGTCTCCTCTACCATTGAGAGGGTTTAGGCCGTAGTCCACCACGCTGGCCTAGTGCGGATTGGCGGACTACACACCTAAGAAATTCCCAAGAACTTTTCGGTATGCAGGTTTCCTCCCGATGTTTTCCTTTACCGTTAGAGCAAGTGATAATTCAATGTGAATACAAACTTTATAATGTTAACTGGATATTACACATATCAGACCTGAAATAAATTGTGTATTTTAATGTTAACATTCGCATAAATTGTGAATAATTTAAAGTTGTTATTTCGTTCATGTTTTGTGCATAGCAGATTTATTATTTATTTAAAAAATGAAGATTTTTAAGTAATCCGATAGGTCTTCTACGATAATAAGACCGACGCAAGACTTCTAATTAAATTTTGATTTACGTTGTGAAAAATAGGACTGTGAGAATCGTGGAGTGAGAATCAAAAAATTTACATGTTACAAATCTGAGGAAGAAAATGGGAAGACGTTTGGATATGGAATAAGAGATTTGACCATTATGAATTGTCAAAAGTCAAAACTCAACAAAATATGTATTTGTTTTTGGTTAGTTACACTCATGTTTGTGATTTAAGGGTATTTTTGTGAATATTCTTTCATTTGTGTATGTATCAAATCACATTCAATAAGCTGCATAAAGAAAATATTTTTCTGCGATTATTTTTACTGCGCATTTTTACGATATTAACATGACGCTCTGCAAATTACGATCAGCGCCAGTTGTTCTTATAGAAGACGATATAAACAAAAACATTGTACCTCTCCTTTTAAATTTAATACAAAATGACTGCGGAATAGTAAATTTCTTTTCCTACGACCGGCCTATTTCAACATGGAGGAGTGTATTAAGATCTACTCCTAACCTCAATTGTTATGAGGAATTTAATCCAGAAATGTTCTCAAGCTACACTGCCACAAAATGTACAGTTGTAATAGATTCAATGAACCAAATGTCTCTAAGTTTGGGATGGAATGAATGTTTAAAATGTGTTAAGATGCTACAGGAGAACAATAATGTTGAAAAACTAATATTAGTTCTACATAAAGATTGTTTAACCCATGCTTCAAAAATACGCATTCATTTGAATCACATAGCCAATGCTATCATATCGTATGATGACAAGAATTCATACAAAATATGGGTAAAGATTAAAAAGAATAATAAAATAGTTAAAAGCGAAGAGTTGTTGATGTATGATAGTGATGCAGATATTCTAAAGAGCAAACCCGTAATAAAGGAAGAAAAGAAAGAAGAGGAGCCAGAAAAACCATCCCCTGGTACACTTTCAACATTCAAAATTGAAGTGGAACAAACTGAAAAATTACAGAAATATAACTTAAAACTTCCTTATATGAGTAAAATAAATGAAGGAGAAAGCAAGGTGTTCTATGAGCCTGATGCTGTTGATGATTGGGACGAGGAAGATCCAGACGATGATCTTGATATATGAGTGTTACTTTAATGCACATCCGTGCGATGTATATACTGGTCATCCATTATAAAAGAAATCAAATCTTATCCTCCATACCGACATAGTATGGATTGTTGGACCAATAAACTTGATAAAAATTTATATTCTGTTGTTGTAAGAATAAAATAAACATTTGTACATAATTTTGTGTTTTTATTCTCCTGGAAGATACTTGCTGTATCTAGGAAAATAGAGTGGTTTTATCTAAAAAATAATTGAGAGAATAGTTTGCTTTAAATACTATTAGTCTATTATATTTTCATGCTATAGGCTATTCATACTCATTATAGGCTAAATGAAATAATCAGCATCAGCCCATTTTAGTCCACTCCTGGACATAGGCCTCCCCCAATGACCTCCACTCAAATGAAATAATACTGCATTCTAATTTAATATTTATGTATAATAATCACTCATATTGCAGCTATGAAGTTGTGATGGCCTCAAGGTTTAGGTGTGTGGTTGAGAAATTCTACTGTTGTGGGTTCAAACTTCAGTGATACACCTTGACTTCGATGTTATGTGTGTATTCACAATTAATTACCAAGTACTATAACAGTAAAGGAAAATGTCAGGAAACCTGCACATTTAAAAGTACTCAGGAATTTATTAGGTGCTAACAAACCTTAGGTGCCTTGCAAACAGCACTTGGCCGAATCAACAATTTAATTAATATTCAATTATTACATCCGAGATGCCCTATTTTCTGAGATCTTCTAGTAAAAGTCATGGGAGTACAACCCATACATGAGACCTACTCTACCAAGATTCTTCTTTACCAGTGGCGCAACGTGGGTATCATCGATCGGAGCTGAAGAAAAATCTGCCATCCGGTGCAAAATAACGCCTCTTTTATGCCAACTAGGTATTAAAATTAAGCCTCTGTAATAATCAGTATGTCTTTAGAAATTTTAGTCAATAAATGTTATATCAATGAAAAATTCTGCTGACGTTCATTTAAATCGACCCGATCGAAAAAACGAGTACTTTTTTATTTTTGTTGTAATATTCACAACACAGTAATGCGTCGCCAATTAGGCCGTTGCAGATACAATTTGAAGTGATAAGTGTGAACATGGTAAATTCATTCTCTAATGACTGATGCGGTGAGATCGAGGTGGACTAAACTATGCGCGCGAAGAAGGATATTTTTTATTTATTAAATGAGAAAATAGGTTCATAAAAGAGTCAGCAAACAATGTGGAAATCAAACACCAGTTGATATTAAACTTTAATTCACTATAAACAAACTATAGATTATTTATCTTATAAATAACAACAGCATCAAACTTACAATACTGATTCAACAGTTCATTTTACACAATAAAATATTTAACTACATTGGTCCATATTATCTAATAATGTCTTTTACTAAACAGCCTGTTTACTACTTTTATATTCAGAGGCAGTCTTCTCAATGTCCATAAATTATAATCTCTGAAACATCCGCCTAAGTAATTTTTTATAATGTCTTTATCTCCTATTCATAATTATTTACTGGCTCTATATTATTCGACATTTTTATTTAAAAATCAATCACACTTTTTCAATTTTTAATTGGCAACGTTTAAGCCTAGACAAAAATAGCACCTCAAAACTGTTATTGTGTTACACACTTTAACAGGAATTATCTATACCTATTTACTTTAGACCAAACTTAAAGATAATATCATTACACATCTAGGTACATAGCGTATTTACATTTTAAAAGACCAAACAACATGAGACTTTTAACTTCTCGTCATAGTCTAACTTAAAATTAAATTTAAAAGTTATACGAGATTGCTTAGCAGTCCAAAAATTAATTGATATTTTATGAAAGGATAATTAAACATTTTTTAAAATGAATTGTGCCAAATCACAATAAATAAAGTATTACTTAAATAAGGCGAAATAACTTTACACGACTTATAAATACAATTTTCGATTCCTAATTTACTTTTCATAAAGTTCGGGCAATATTCGTTGAATTCCATACATTATTCGTAAAAATTGTCGTTTTATGGTTTAATACACGTCGATCATTTTTACAGTGTGTTATAAGCAAATGTCCGTCTTAGTTTGTATAAATTTCAATACTTTCATTTGTGATTTAATTTCGTATTTTTCGACGTAACCAAGGATGCAATTTTTTAAATACTGAAAACATCATTGATGTCAATGTCGTTGTATTTTTGTTAGAAATGACGGTTGCACATCTGAAAAACTTTAACTATCGCATTAACTATGCTTAAACATTAAAATTCTTCAGTTGTACATATTGACTTTAACGGTAGCCGTGTCCAAATCCCTCTTCATACTTTCCAGCTGTTCGATGTCTTTGACTGTAGTTTCGCATTTCTGCACCACCAGCGAGTGGTAGAAGTGTATTGCGAACGCCACGAATACTATTAATACTGAAAACAAAAAAAATATTTCATTTTGTTCTTAAGTTTTCTTAGAAGCGACTACTACTACTACATGTACATGTTGTTTTTGGGGGTAAAATATTTTATTCAATTATTTTAAGAGATGCTTCGAACTCCCTGTGTGTCCCTTCGGTCTTATATTATGTCATACTTGAAATAAATTTACAAGACGGGTTTTACAGTAATTTTTACCATCTCTGTGAAGATCACTACATAAGCGAATCACCTATTTTAAAGGTTGTAATACACACCTGGTATAACGATGACAGTGGCAGCCGTTGCTGCTGCAAACGAGTAGTCCCAGAACTTCACCCAGCACAATATGGCTATCTCCACTAAGAATAGAAATAGACCTGGAAAATAAATTAATTGTTAAGTTACTTTTCAAATTCTCGACTGATAAATAGTGAAGGTCATTGGGGAAGGCCTATGTCCAGCAGTGGACTAAGATCGGCTGATGATGATGATGATGAAATAGTGGAAAATCTGATAAATGCAGGGCTGCCAGCAAATAACTCGCAGGTTATAGGTTTAGTATCTGCAATTATACAAAATTAGATCGCATGATACAAAAGCATTGTATGCAGCTCTTGTTTTTTTTTTAGAATAATCTTTCGTAATAGATGGTTGAAAAGTAGTCACTCCAGATAGGTTCTTGTTTTTTCAGGATTACAGTTAAACAAATGATCGGAAAGTAGAATCTCCAGAATAGTTCTTGTTTTTCTTTTTTAGGATGATAGGTAGACAAATTATTGATAAAAAGCAAACTTATGTTCCACCTCGGATGCCTTTGTATCGTATTATACGAAGTGGTCATGTATACAATAGCCCATCTGATTATACAGGATTTGTATCCAATTATACAATCTGGCAGCCCTGGATAAATGGTCCGTCTATCTAGCTGCTGGTCGGCCAACACTGCGCTTGCCCCATGGATTTATGGCTTGCCAGAAGAGAGACCTACGCCCCGCAGTGAGTTGAAAATGGGCTGTAGACGATTTCGATAAATGGTACAAGCCAAATTCCATCTACCGAGAAAAAAATACAATCATCGCATCAGGGAACATATCCAGCCTTGTAACATTAATAATAAAAAACAATTTACCTAAAACAGTGCTGAATGCCCAGGCCAGCTCAATGAATCCTCTCATTCTCTCATGAGGAGAGTCCTGCAGCGCTCTGGTCGGTCCACCAGGCGTCTCCATCTTGCTCACAGCATCAATGTTCGGGAGAAGATAAGTAGAAATCATTAGGGCAAATATGTGCACGGCAACTAGTACTGTTGTGCAAACAGCGAACATGACAAATAGCCATTCTGGAACATTCGTCGGTTCGTTAATTTGAAGTTCTACCATCGCCACCATGGCGAAACCTGAAACGAGGAAATTGATTATTAATGTTTGTATTAAGGAAAGATAATTACTTAAATTGCTGTATAAAAATAATAAAAATTCATTTTTGCCCAATAAACCAGTATATTTTTTCTTCATTCTAACAGCCAACTTTAGCTAACAAGAGGTAAAAATTTCTAACCCCACTCGAGTCTAGTTCGTTTTTAAATCCGTGGATCCTATTGGCTGGTTGTGAAGGAAATTACATCTACTACAAGTCCACATGCGGAAATGACTATTCATAAATTACACCTGTCTCAAGAAAATAATTACCGAGCAACATAAATGAAACTGCTGAATAATTTCGTAATTTTCCACCTTTGAAGTAGTGGATTGTGAAATGAAAAGCGATTACTTCAGAATGAGTTTTTAAAATAGGTACACATTACTTGGTAGGAAAGTTGCTTAAAGGTTTTCACACACGTGCGAGAATTTCCGTAAAATGTTTAGTTATAAAGTAATTAAATAGTACCAAGTTTTTGTATGACAAAGATAAATGCATATAGTATTTTTCATTTCGTGTAATTATAGTTAATTAGTTAAAAATTATAAATTTAACTAATTAATTATTACAAGCCATAGTAAATTTTACCTCTGGTATTACATTTAATTACTTAAGGTATGAATAACTTCTCAGATAATAAATTAATTACCTGATAACAGTTCGGATGTGGTGGCAGTCGCTTTTAGTTTCGCTCTGGACATGTGCAGTCGTCGCCATGACAGTCCTTCGGAGCCGGCATGCTCTGCAGACAGCTCGTTCCAACCAGGAGACACAGGCATCGTCAGGGCTACCTCACTTACACTCTGGAAATTGATAATATTAGGTTATTCCTTGAATAAGTATTAAAAAACAAAGATAATTTTCGAAATATCATCTATATCAATTATTAATTTGATGATTTTTTTGTTGTCCGCAAATTAAAATATTTGTAAAATAATAAATACATCATTCATATCGTAAAGCTGATAAGAGACTGTATGCAAGTAATTTCTAATTAAAGTTCCTATGACAGTTTGCGTATTAGTAGTTGCATTCTGCAAATCAGCAATTTCTTGATGAATATTTAGATAAACATCACGTATGTTTGACGAGACAAAGCAAATAACTCTTGTATCACTCTTGTATCTTCTTATCTCTTGTATCACGAGTCGAACTACGACTTTAATTTGAGCTCCACTAATGCCGATGTTAATGTTGTTCTTCAATTTTAGGTCCCCAAAGATGTCTTTGGATCTTTCGTGAGTTTGTAATTTTTATCTTTTGACGAGACGCCGGTAAGTTTGATGTTACGGTCAAGTTTGTTTAAGTTTCGAAATCACAACAAGATAATCTAAGTCCTATCATGTAAATAAATTTCATGACTTTTTTCCTCTTTATTATGTATTGCGCGTGATAAATGAAGTAATTACAAGTTCCAGTTTATTTACATAGGCTGACAAAAATCGTGTTCATATCACCTATATCATTATTGGGATCAACGATAGAAACACGTTGAAGACATTGAAGTAGTATAGACTAGTCACTTTAAAAGAGTACACCACTTTATACCGCTTTCATACTTTTGGAATTGTGAAGTCACTCACCTTAATACTCTGATTACATTGACAAGGGCTCTGTAGATACCCCGGGCTGAGTAGGACAGTGGTTGCGGACTTGTTGGAGACCAGGCCGTTGGGAGTGGTGCTGCCGTTGGGACTGCCGCGGGGGCACACGTACTCGAGACTGTGTGGCGGAGTCACTGAGATGGTGGGGCTGTCGGTCACGCTCACTTTAAACCTGATGACAGGAGAAATGTATAATTAGTAATAGATTTTATTTATTGCATATCGATATCTAATTGGGTCGAAGTTGTAGGTACTGTATCGAAAACTATGCGATTTTGACATTAAATGAAGGAATTACGAAAGATTTTTAAAGCGAATTTTACAAGAATTGGTACACAACAGTTAACATAGCTCAAATTATTATTGACTGATTTTTTTAACTATACGTAATTAATTACATACTACTATTATAGAAAAACAATATATAAATTTATTTATTTATTGTTAAATGAAAATATTTGGTTCTATTTCTATACTTTACTCGCTTTCGTAGATATCCATGTAGGTAATTATTTGACAAGGGCATAATAATTCTCTTCCTAATAGATTCTAGATGTTTTACTTTCACATTGTCACATGTTAAGCATTCTTTTTTGAAGAAAATGCAAACACAAACAGTTTCTCAAATTGTTTGTCTTTGGCATTTTTAAACTGACTTAAATTGCAACTATGCAAATCGTAAAGGAGAGCTATTCATTAAAAACATTGATGAAAAGTAACTTTTAATACTTTTAACTCACCACCAAAATAACTATTAATCAAAAAAGTTTTATTTATAAATAATGCGTTCTGATAGCTGATAACAAAATTAAAAGACATCAATAAACGATTGAACATAAATTTATAGTAGTTTAAAATTGGTTTAATTGACTGCTCAATTACCAATCACTGATAAGAACTTGTTCACTGAAAGATTTGGTTTCTCGAATAGCGCCCTAATTAAGATGTAGAATATGTTTGTTGTATATAATTTTAATTGATTTATTAAGCCACGGCTTAGTGGCTTTTTACTAACATTATGTTTTCTATACTTTTTTGTAATACGGTTGTTAAAAATAAATGCACTTTTTTACAATTCTGCGAGATAACAATTCTAAACATACTTATAACTACCGCCGTTTACAGAAGATATAATCGCATAGACAATACCGCTGTTATTTTGTTAAACATAGAACACGTCGAAAGGAAGCAATAAAAACAGCCACACAAAATTACTTTACTTGAATTATTTTAATTTACTTGATCTTTATAATGTTAAGGGATCAACACATAAACCAAAATGTTAAAAGGAGTTCAATCAAAAACAAATTAAGGGGGATTTCACAGGATTTAATGCTACTGCTATGAAATGAAAATATCTCATCACGACCATAACGAGACCATAAGTGTTAGTTAGTAAAGAAATATAGACTTAACCAATTTAGATTCTGTACTGAGGAACAAAAGTAATTTTTGTCTTAGATTTTTTTAGGAACTTATTTTGTATATTATAATATCATTAGCATCAGGAGGCCTTGCAGACTATTTGCCGCTTGTCTTCAGAGACTGAATAAAATGACGTCAACGCAAGTAAATCCGGCGTTGTCAATCTACGAGTACAAAACTAAACCTTAAGGAACATCTTACAACGGACAAAGCACTACCAATCTACCTTTACTAATTAGTGTATTATCCAAAATACAGACATCGCTCGACGTCCAGTTAGTCACACAAGCGGAACAAGTCAAATCTTACTTCGGACATCCGTTCTCATAGCTCGGGGACTTGGCTATGAACGGATAGGAATCGCTGGGCTCTATCTTTGGACGGTCGTGCTTGTACTTTCTGGGGGGCGGCCGCTCGTAGATGTGGTCTGTGGTGTGATACCTTTGTAGGGTGCGTGGGCGCGCCTTCCCGCTAGGTGGCGTTTGCGTGCATTGGTCCACGCGATTGGCCTCCTCGACACTCGTCACGAAGCTCGCTTCGGAAATCTGAAACAAATTGACGTAAACATTAACGTATAGAACCTTTACCAATTTGTAAGTGGCACACAGTTTAGTTTATGAATTATAATATAACTTAGTAGGTAATTTCTATTTAAAAAAATGTTCGAGTATGTCCTGCAGTGGACGTGAAAAGCTGGTGACGATGATGATGATGAAGTGGACTAAAATAATGTTGATTAAGGTTTAGGAGCTCGCAAGAAATCGCTATGAGCTATAATAATTCCAGTTCTAAAAGCCTTATCTACCTATATCCCCACTATTGTCATAATATGGCGTTAAAATAACGTCAGGAACTCTGAAGCAGGTCTGTTATAAGTACGTTAATGTTGTATCCCAAATCCATTACTATGACTAGGACAGCTCGGAAAACTAGTAAGTTAATTACACGCGACGTTACGTCTATTCAGAGCCACGGTATGACGTCATTTACAATTTAGGTCATTCAGTACAGTGATATAGTTAGTTAGATAACAGTTAATATGACCAGGCTTAACATTTGTTCCTGAAAATAGACGGTAGATAAACAGATTCCTTACTTCTTCACTTCATTTTCAAGCAATTATACGATTTCTACACATACTTAATTATGGTCAATGATTACTATCACAGTTTTCCTATATAATGTAATGTTAATTACAGAGTAGCGAAAACAATTGTAAAAGCAAATGGTCATTTGTGTTTTCATCGTAAACATCATTATTATTATTTATTATACTAGCATGCCTTAGTGAAATATCCAGAATACGTTGAACACGAGATTCCAAACTCTCGTCTCGTAGTCAGAAGACCCAGGATTATATGTATAAAGGAACATGTGACATCACTATTACATTGAACCTTTTGTTGTAAAATACATCTAGCTTAAATATTTCATCATCATCATCAGTCATCATCATCATCAACTGAGAGGGTTACAACTTAAAATATTATATAATTTTATTATGCGTCATTTGTCGTTAAACGGTTACTGCGAAGATACGTCCTGAATCAATGATATAAGAAATCCAAACGGGGTTTACCAAACTTTTAACATGGAGGAAAAAATGGTAATAAAAAATCCATGCTATATGTAATAAATGCAAAGTCATGCGCAAGTTGTATTTTACGTGGGAAAACATCTCCAGCCGTGTAACAAATCTTAGCATAATAATAACTTTCCTTATAATAAAGATTTTAGTCATAAGTATAGTTTATGGTATTTTAAATTGGTACGGCAAAGTTGAAAGGAATTGTTATGTCTCGTAAAATGTTTAGTAAGAACTTCAACGCAATATTATTACTTAAATATGAAGTCCTGTGACCAAACCCTTTTCAATAAAGATATTAAAAAAAAACAAAAAAATACAATGAAGTCGGGCTCATCTTGACCATTTGATTCCAACAAGTTATAACTACTCTTTAAGGAAAACCCTTCAAGAATTCACACGCGATACGTATACTGATAAATCTTTAAATTGCTTGGTAAATTATTGTTAATCGATTACTAGAGAATTGATCCGGTTGAATAACTATTGCATTGCGGGTATCGACTAGGTAAAATAGTAGATCCAACCCGCACTAAGAGTATTGTAAACTAGGGCCTAACCCCTCTGAGTCAATTAACAGTTAGTCGCACATTGGAATCGTATGTAAATGCCATGAGAAACGCCTAGAGAAATGTATTTTTTACGAAACGTACTAAAATAATTCTGCGACATCTAGGTAAATCAAAATGCTCAACTATAACAAAAAAATGTGTAAATTGTTTACATTGTTTCGAATCTCAACTATTCGCATTTTAGCATAACTTTTCGCCTGTGACTGAATCATAAATTCAAAGTACCGGTACAAAAACTACCATAAAACGTCAAAGCTAACGAGCCATGACAGTGCCATCACCTCTACTAAGTGTTACATTAATGATTTATCTCATAACAAAATTTTTTTTGGAAAAAGTAGGCAAAACGAGCAATTGAGCCATTCATGATTCTAGAAGAATCATCAGTGCTCTTCCGTATGGCAAATTAATTAATAAAATAGTATCTATATATTAAATAAATGTACCAAATAGTCACACTTAGTTCTGTCGCCTTATTGAAATAGATGTCAAATATTTTTAAAGATCTAGAACTGATTTTTCATTCGCCCAGACAATTTTTTGTGGGTGGAGATCGAGTCGCAGCCTCCAGCTTTATAAACAAGTGTCTGACTGCAATATGAAAGCTAATTGGAAAGTTATTTCAGTGAAGTAAAGTACAGTTAGTTTAGACTAGCTAACAAGAACGATAAACGACGATTTGATGAACGTGAACAAATCTCGCTCGCAAAATTTATCCTCGAAGTACTGGCTAATTTCGAAACGCCCGTCTTTTGTTACTCACTTTAGAAAAGTTTTATATTATTACAAAGTTCGATAACCGATGAGACATAAATAGTTATTATTTCTATAAAAGACGATGATGCTTTAAATGCAATTAGCGAAATTACAAAATTACGGTGTAAAGAGTCCAGTTCCCTATAATGATGATAGAAGTAAGCTATCCTGATTAGTTGGTGGTGCCCTTTCTGGGCTATTAACGAGTGAGTTTGCGACTGATGTATGGCAGACCGGCTATATCAATATTAGGGGTCGGTAACGGGAAAAACCATCGTTCGTGCAATAGACAAACCCAAACAACTTCTTGGATTATCAGTATTTTTAATAAAAGCTTAGAAATTATAAAAAATAAATATTATACCATCATGGCTCTATTTTTAACCGCTGAAATATTCATTGCATTTAATAAAGTATTGCATAAGTCATTGGAACCATTCATTCTCGCAACTCTGTCATAGGATATAATCAGAGGCGACAAACTCATGGTAGGGGCAAAGTTCATAGTGTGGGAAAACAGGTGGAAAACTGTAATTTCACTGATTGTTGCCGGTTTAGTGGCGATTATCGCGTGACATTGACTTTGGCCGGCGTCGGATGAGTTGCAAACTTACTGCGAACCACCTGACGCACCAGGGAGACAATCAGACACGCCGTTTAGTTACGCTTTGTACGACCAAATTGTCATAAATATATTTTAAGTAATTTTAAGTAGTTATGGCAAAGACTATCAGTTTTTTCATTTCTTAAAACATAGGTAGGTATTACTTTTGCGTATAGGAATTTATGACGAAAAAGGTAAAGGTTCGTTAAGATTTTGAAAGTTGTAAAACTAAAAGCTTTGTAACTCCGAATATTTAATTATATATTAAAACACAAATGACTTGCACATAATTTTTTTCGGACAAAATTATTAAAAATTATTCTATCATGTCTAGTAAATGTTAGATAAGTAAGTAAAAACAAATATGTTATAAACCTGTACAATAATTATATCTACCTCAAGGATTATTAAATGCAAACAGTCTGTTATGGAAGATAATTATAAAAACAAACTATGAAATAAAACTTCAGATGTTTATTGACATTACTGTAAAAAGTTAGTAAACACGTTTTCCCGTATTTTAATTTTTCTTTTCATCAAAACATTGTGTTGCATGTAAATAAATAACTAATGCATTTCAACACGTGTTGGCCATAAGCATTTTATTTTTAATAATGACTAAAAAGTTATTGACAAAGCGGTAAATATAAGTCTGTAATCGTAAAGTAAGATAGGTAATTCTGTCTAGACTATGAAGTATTAATTATTATTAATAACACGTTTTGATTGTAACTAATTTCAGACACTAATGTTCTTGTTGACTAAACACACACAATAATATGTACATAAACATTACTTTTAACATTTCTCTAATAGACAGAGGTGAAGTATGCATTCTTTAGGCATATATGTATACTTAATTCATTTTGAGTTGATAAAGAAAAGGTTTTAGTGTACAAGCAAAGGGTATTCCATGAATGGGTAGGTAGAGGTGTATTTCCGCACCCACAATTTGCCAGGTATTAGGCCCATGTAACATGGGGCGAGCCTATTGCCGTTGTTCGGGCATATTTCCAAACTTCGTGTTGCTGCTGAGAATTTCCAAAAAACAACCAAAAGCACTTTGCCTTGACCAGAACGAGAGCTCGGAACTCTGCGATTGTAAGGCACATAATCGTATCGCAAAACCACGAAACAAAATTATCATAATATTGAAATTTTACTTCATCCATTGCAGTTGCACAATTAAACTGATAAGAATAAACATAGTAGGGACTTACAAAAACATTCAGAAATAATGTATGAGAAAATTGCGGCGTGAGATGTTTACTCAGATACGGCGTTTTAATATTTGTGTTGTTTTATTTACTTGCATTTGTATTATAATAATACATGCAAGGCAAATAATGGGTCTTGAAATTACATAATATATACTGTAGTACCATATTATAGTACTCTTTTACGCCTGTTTTCACGAAGACATTTACATTTTTTAGAACAAAATTCGCGTTTTGGATTAATTTCCGCAACATACTTAATAATCGCCGAGCCTTTTGAATTAAATTGATTTATTTAATTTTAGTAGTTCAATGAGTTCCTGAATGAAAGGCTTGATAAATTGATGGGAAACGAACTGGAAATTTAAAAATCTAGACAAGTCTTTGTGTCAAACCGCACTCATGTATAGAAGTATAATTGGTCCCTTCTGTACCTGCAATGTCACCGCAACCTGATAATTAACGTGTGTAGCATGCCTTGTTCTGTTGGCTGTGGTATCTGTAATTATAACATAGAGAACCACCAAGTGATATGTGCTTCATTACATAGGCTACGACATATTGAGGGGCTTATTTTGTTGTTTTGTTACATCTGTGCTTCTTTCCTCTTGGTTAAATGTTATGAAATACAAAATAAAGCCGATAAACACAGTGTGTATGTACCTATTATGGACACAGATAGTTATCGATTTTCCTTCCATAATCACGTATGTGAGAGCCTTTAGTTTTAACGACTGCAAAATCTAAAGGAAAATGTGAAAACGTTTTTGACTTGTCATCGTGGTTAATGTCAGTATAACGTTTGATAGCAGGACTGGTGGCTTAACATTCTTTCTTTCTTTTTCCATGTACCTACGTGTAAAAGCCTACAAAGCAGTTTACAATCTGATTTTTTTTTATGAAGATGAGAGGGAGCAGCGGTGGATTCTTCTAAAATAGTTAAATTTGCTCATATAGCAAACTTTGTAATTTGATGGAAAGTAAATATATTCCCAAACGCTAATTTATTAAGGACATAAATAAACTCACGCTTATTTCGTTACCGTTGGGGTAGGCATAGACTATAGAACACACACTTCATTCACTTACACAGACATTGTCCTCTTCATGCATGCTCGTCAGTTTCGAGGATTCTTTGTGTTACCCTAATTAAATTTAGAATATATTTAGCACCCGAAACGTCTATTATAAGCGAATTCTTTAACCGTTTCGAAATTTTGGAAATAAGCATAAAACAAATTTATTATATCTCTTTGCATTTAAAGATTTTTAAATGATTTTATTAATATAAAGAAAATTGGCTCACATTGAGGATTTGATCTAAAAATATAACGATCGAGATTTTGAGTTTCGAGATTGAAATTATATAAACAAATTGCCAGTATTCATACAGGCACTTTGACCCTGAGTAGATATGGGATAAGAACAGGAAAATACAAAAGCTCAAATTAAAGATGAACGTGACATAAATGCCCAAGCATCACCAGAGCTTGATTCTCGAGGCCACCGTTACATGAAAACGCAAAACATGAGTATCGATGAATCAGACGTGTGATGTAAATAAAAACACATATGCACACAATGAGAATTATTTGCAAAAACTCCCTGGACTCACGAACATGATTAAACAATTAGATGTTGGCTTGAAAAACCCAGACACTTCGGACTTCATTGAGTATTTTATCAGTGATATCATTGATGTAATGTTGTTCTAAGATGTTTTAGTTACCGAAGTCATCTACTAACAATGTCAAGGGGTAGCTCAGTTGGTAGCTCCGTCGTCGCCACGAATTTATACGCCAGTAAAGTCAAACTTTGGTACCCATCACAATTTCTCGCAGTTTGTGCAGATTTTAACTAGGTTTTATTGTATTCGTATTTCCCCCTTAGATACAGTAATGTAAGGTTCTACAAACATTCAATCTTTGACTGTAGGCAGGAACGTACCTTTTCAAATTGCTAGGTACTTAGTAGCCAGACGTTTCTTCCTAAAACTTACTAAGTGCTCTTCAGATATTGATTCTACCTAGTTCAATTATTTACAAAGATTATGCAAGTACCAAGGTCGACCAAAATGTACAAATGATTTATAGCCATTGACGTTGATATCAATTTTAAGAGTAATACCCCCACATCTATGTTTTCTGTGGTGTTTTCATGCTTTAATTGGCTTAATAATTTCCATAAAGGTGCATTTTACACATACATTGTGCGAATAAGAAGCCCTAATTTAATATTGTATGATTACATAAAGTCATGTGTAACGATGTTACACTTGTCTATTTAACTTTATTATCTGACAAGTGTCTGTTAATTGGAAAAACAAATCACTCACCGTCCTCCATTAAAAACTACAACACACAGTATGTTTTCGGATTTAAGAAAAGTCGGATTTTTAAAGCAGAAACAAAAAGAGGATACCTCAAAAGTTTTAGACTCCTGGTGATATCATTTGTTTAATCATGTCAATGTTCGCTCAAAATTCTCTATATTATCATACAGATTTTAATAATAACTACTTTTACTTGTAATTGTATTCGTCCTGCACATAAAATATACACATATTTGTCACATAAGTGCATCATTGCATATTTCGAACAAAATGGATTGGCGAGACGGAAGTATTGGTCGAGACTTGGGCATATACCTACCTTTAACTTTCTGAAGGCTAGGACATGTGGAGAGCTATAACTCACAGCACTCTAAGCAATTGAGGACTAAACCGATGGTATGATTAGGAATTTTATACAATACTTGAAAAGGTAAATAGAGAAAACAAATAATATAAAGTCTACCAATTTGGTGAGTGTGGACCGCAATGATTTGTTATTCAATTTAAAGAGCAGAGTATGTCAATAAATACAAATCATAGCAAACTATGAACGCACTTACTTTATCAGAATCATAAACCTAAGCCCATGAAAAATTTACCTGACTGATAAAGAAGACCATATAATATAATATCTTTAATTCAGACCTACTTGATTATTAGCCGTTTTTCTTGCTTATCAACCGTCACGTATTAATTCAATGTAGCAATTATTTGATGCAGAATTAATAAGGCAATGTATATGTAATGAATACATCATAAATAATTCCTTGATTACGTGATTTCATGTTCATCTTGATGTAAGTGTATGGCATATATTTATGATAAAATAATTATAGATATTTATTTTATAATATTCCGCAGAGGGCTCACCAGAGCAACTATATGTAAAGAAGTACTAAACATGTTAATGTATTAACCTGTATTGGTTGGTTATGGTTACGCTAATTACGCTAATCGAGCCTAAAAATTATAAAAATAGAGAAAAGAAAAAAAATGGAATCTTAGATAGAATTTTATAAAAGACTTTATTTAAGCGACGAAGAAAAAGATAATCAAAACACGCCTGTGTATTGGATTAAAGCCTAACCCATTGCGGTTATAAAGAAAGCAAGTACCCAGCAGCGGAATATTCATAACATAATAAAAGAAGGTCCATCGCACATAATATTTACCGAATAAACAGATTTATTTACAGTGTATCACCACACCATCCATTTGCGTTATAACATTCAACAGTGATCTGATCTCTATTGTATCCAGTCTACAAAAATTGTCAGTAAAATCATCTTCTTTGCACGTGAAGTTACATTAGTCACCCGATAGTAAATATGTGTTTTATTTATTTGCGCAAGATATATTTGGTTATGTGACACTTGGCTTGAGACATTATAAAATTTTGATTTTTACGGAATTCGGAAAAATTATATAAGAGGCGTTTAGAATGTATCTATCCATTTCCTGGCAGTTTATTTATCCACAAAATTTTACAATATGATTCTGATTCAACAATAATAGATTATTCGGTCTGAACTAAGTGATTGTGAGACTAAAAAGTCGTTTGTATACATGACATTGTTTTGCTGAGGTCAGAGAATTTGTATGAATAATTGCTAGAGTTTATGCATTTTTTTCTTTTCATTTATATGTATAACGGTAAACCTACGCCAAGGTTGTTCTTTCTTTCCTTTTCCTTGAATTTATGTTGCTAAAGGACTTCTGTAATACCAGATACAGGGCTGACAGAAACATATACATATCATATATACATACGTTATGTGTGTAAGTATAATGAATATGCATATATAGGGGAAACTGGGGATACTTGATCCCCCATTTTGTTTTTCAACCCTAATTTTCTTGATATTGATCGGATTTTTAATTTGTTGGTACCGAAACACGTGGAATTTATTTGGCTATAGGTACTATGTGTGATACCCAATGATCTCAGTGTAGTTAATAAGTTATGATTCCACTATAAGTACGAACAGGGAAATGTATCTATTATAGTGTCCCCTATATATGAACGACTTGATCCTCCTCCTCTGGGACACTTGATCCCTGGGAATATCTCCCGAATTTGGGGTCGATATACTTTTACAAGGATTATGTACTAAAAATATGTTCAAGATTGCTATAATCAAATTTATTTATTTGCTCATGCAATGATTAACTTTCTAGTATTATTAAAATCACTGGCATAACTTTTTAGTTTCATAACCGCTAATTGGTTCTCTTATACCGTACTGCTACAACTTTTACGAACTTTTGTTTATCGATTGGTACTATGTTTCGTGCACCTTCTCTTGTTTTTATAAATTCGAGGTACTTGATCCGCCAGTCCCATATTAACAAGGACCATGTATACCTAACAGCACTTAGATACAAAACATTTAAAATATAAAAGTATTTTAAGATTAACACTTTTCTCTGTTACAAAAGGCTAAAAACATGGATAAATATTGTATTAAAGCCGTACAATATCGTAAATATCTTTTCTAAATAATTTTGAAATCTAAATTAAAACTTACGAAAAAGAAGTTTCAGCAACACAAATCATACATCGTCCGCTACCTGCAAAAAGTGTCAAATCTGGTAGGTGTACCACTATTAAAAAGTTGGCGGGTACTATTAACTACCAGTTTAGCCACTCTAAACCTTTTAATTGCACTTAGTTCCATTGTAAATTTAGTGTACCTAGTCTCCCGTAAGGATCAAGTGTCCCCAGTTTCTCCTACATATTCCTGACTCTGCACTCTAGGCAGAGAACCATTTCTGCACCCATATTTTAATAAGTATGCATATGTCTATAGTTTACTCTTTTGACTCTCTTAAAAGAATTAAAGGAATAAATCATGGTAGGGTAGGTGACCCGGTTTTGGCCATTTTAAGAATTTTGTAGACTTTGAGGCTATATCATTTTACAGTTTTTGTTATCACGGACATATTTCTTGTAAAAAGTGATTAAATATATAATAATCTAGCCTAAGGATACATTTTTTTTCATAATGATTCAATGGAAAAATAATCCTGTAGAAAAGAAAAAAAAATGGGAATTTGTGCCATTTTTGGCCAGATTTACCCCATTTCTGGTCACAGTCATGTGCCAGTTCTGGCCATCAAAATTCATCAAAAATAAAAAGCAGATAATTCAAAGTAATAAAAAGTTTATTCGAAAATCGCATATTTTACGACCAACAGTCTTTATTTATAGAAAAATAGCTGACATAATATTGACGACAATTATAAAATATAATATCTCAGCTTGTAAATTAAATTCTTTCTCCTTCTTCTTCTTCTTCATCAACCCATATACGCCCACTGCTGAGCACGGGTCTTCTCTACCATTGAGAGGGTTAGGACATAGTCCACCACGATGGCCTATTGCGGGTTGGCGGACTACACACCTAAGAAATTCCTAAGAACTTAGGTGTGCAGGTTTTATCACGATGTTTTCCTTCACCGTTAAAGCAAGTGATAATTCAATGTGAATACACACATAACTTCGAAAAGCTAGAGGTGTGTGTCTGGGGTTCGAACCCGCAACCGTCGAGATTCTCGACCGCGCGCGCAAACCTCGAGGCCATCACTACTTGAATTAATTCTGAATTCTGAAATTCTGCTTGAATTAATGCTTGAATTTCGATGGAGGCATTATAATCGTAACTCTGAAATGATTACTTATATCAAAAAAGCTAAGTAATTAAGGCCAAAAGTGAGGTTCTACGTGCACCACTCTTGGCCAGTCATGTGGCCAAAGATGGGATAATTCATTAATTTTGGCTCCATTAGTGGCCACTCTCATAAACTCACTTAATAAACAAATAGCGATAAAATATCATTTGTACCACTTAGACAGTGTATTCTTTATGAAGGATTAACATAAACATTTAAAAAATAAGAAGGGTTTAAAAAATAATGATTGATTACTCACCCGCTCGCCTTAGCATTTTTGCTAAGACTTATAACAATTGACGCTCGTCAAAAAATAATGACTTGTTGGATTGAAGTGAAGTTTGACACATCAAAACTGTAAACGCTATGAGTTTTGCCAATATTAGATATTTTTATTCCCGTAAACCTTAGAGTAATATATTTGTCTTTGCTTTAGTTATAACGATTTGAAGTTCTAAATGGCCACAAAGGGGTCGGTGGCCACAACCGGGTCACTTACCCTAAGTATATTTTTAACGCAAAGGTTAAATGAAGTTGCGGATTTGATCGTTTCATTTAAATTTAAAATATTTAATAAATGTATTTAGGAAATATTTAAAATTAATATAATACTAATGGTTAAATAGATTCAATAAGATATCTTTATAAGAATTCTTTAAAGGCAATGGCATTAAATATCTACAATAATAAAAAAATCGAATTGTCACCTTTTCTCTCATATTTAAATCCCTCTTCACAGCACCACAAAATCAAAAAAGCATAAATAATCACTTTCACTTTCGATATTTAAATCACTTTTTAATGACTGGCCACTCACAATTCAATTTTTATTTTTGTAATCAGAGACAAACGATGCTCCCGCCAGTGAACGCGGGAAAATTGTCATTTCGACAACAAGTTTCCGTGCCCACCGGAAAATGCTAACTGACTCCGTTACTAGACGATCGACGTTTTAAACAATCACGCTTTGTAAATGATTACCGCTGCCTGTTATGTGATGTAGGCGTCATCAAAGTACTAATGTGAAAAAATATACTAGCACATCTGGAAACCCCACCGCCCAATTTGCGAGTCTTTTTGAATGCGTTTTTTTTTTAATCAGTTGAACATAGACAAAGTAAACAAGTTTATTTTTTCTTACGTGAAAAGCGGAGCAACGATAAAAATATTATTATTTAATTTGTAGAAAATATGTGTTTGATAATTTTCTTACGGAAAAAATATGTACTTGTAAATATTTTGTCTGTATAACATGTTCCTAGGAACACACTTATCAGTCATGTGTAATTAAATATTGCCATAACATATTTGTTTAATAGTTCCCTGTTGAGATAAAAATCATAATAATCTTGTTTGAGATAAATAAAGATTCACAACATCTTTTTTTATAAAGTAAAAGTGTAGATACCTACAAACATACATAACCTCACGCCTATATTCCCTGAAGGGGTAGGCAGAGATGCATTTCTGCACCCACATTTCGCCAGGGGCGATGGGCGAGCCTATTGCCGTTTTTCGGGCACATTTCCAGACTCCGTGCTGCTACTGAGAATTTCCTAATGGAAAAACCCAATAACACTTTGCCCGACCCGGGAATCGAATTCTGGATCTCTGATCTTGAGGTACACGGCACATACTTGTACCGCGAGACCACGAGGCAGTCAGAAGATATCTATGTATTAAAATCACAACTCAGAAAGACTTTTTAGCTTCAAAATTGCTTTGAATTAAAAAACAAGAAGTACAAAAAATTCTATTTACTTTCCATAGCAAAGCTGGAAATATTCAAATAAGGGGAATAATTACGGCGACTTCAATTGGCTCTTTAGTACGAGTGCACGATTTCCTTTTGAAATCATTTTAGTACCGATTATGAAAAATAAGCCCTATTAGTTGCATACTCATAACTATCTGATTTAAAAAGAGGTCATTATTCCTTTTATGACAGGGTGATGTTTTCTGAAGTAATTACAAGTTTATAGTATTTTCAAAATTACATAATTTGATTCTCTACATAAGTTCTCATTCGTATGAATACTAAACTAACTGTAATGTATAATTGATATTGAAAGAATAAAAAAAAAGCTTTGTCTGGCCTGAAAATCGAGACACAACCTACACACCTTATGCAAAAATCCATAGAGAAGTTGAATTAGCAAATACACTCCAATGGGTCATGAAGTCGTTGGCAAAATCCGTAATCGTAGTTGTAGACAATGCAGACGAACAGTGTCTGTAGGGATTTCCCAACAACAATAAAAAGCCGATGCGCATTCAGTATTATTTACCAGAAGTATTTTACTGTAAGTCACTGGTGAAGAGATCCCTCTGAGCGATAAGACCGCTTTTGTTCCTCTTTTTTTAAATTAAAATAATCATATTTTTGTATCATGTAGGTATCAATAGTTGTCTATTTCATATTATCCACGGACTTTATAAGCCGTGGTTACTCCTACCTCTATTAGACTTTTTGACTTTTTATTAGACTTATTTCCGTAAATAGATAAAGTAAATTATACCAAACTAGCGAATTCAGGTTAAACTGTTTCATAATAATATTTACCACGAATTTGGTGACACATTTCAGAATCGGGAAATCATTAGCTTTAAATAGAATTAATGTCCATATATTCTGTTTACAGAATTCATTAATGTCGAGTCTCTAATTATAAAAGTAAATACGCTACTGCAGATAAAGTTATTGATCATAGACTTTTTGTGTCGGTTTCTATGAATGTATTAAATTTGGACACAGGCCTTCCCCTAAATTAATTACGTAATTTTTGGGCCAGAGACATCAATTATGCTTACAGCATTTAAATCTGATACGACCAGGAAACTCTTTTGCAATGAAACTTTAAGTTCTATTCCAATACTACAAATGAGATTATATATTCCATAGAAGCTAAAAAACTTAATAAGTTAATTGTGTAATGTCATTTTTTAAATTCTTTAGAGTGAGGGTCAACATATTCTTATCTAATTATGTCAAATTGCTTTTCTTAAATTATAATTTAAAGTTTAATGATTATTTATTATTCGGACTTTTGTAAGACAAGTAGAGCTTTTAGACTTTTACATAAGAATCTTCTTCCAAGTTAAATAATGCTTATACATACAATGATTGCGTATATACACGCCTTATATATATAAGGCGACATTTCTAAGCCATTTACTAGTATAGAAGTTATAATCCAATTCCATTTCTCTGCAAAATAATCTGTACTTATATGTCGTTATTAGATTAGCATACAATAGTATATTTATGGCCCAGTTGGTTATAAGTTTGACAATGAGGAGGCGATTGATTTCGCATTAGGACAATTATTGTTCATATTTGTTATTGAACTCTCCTAATATTTGGACCTAATTTTGTTCTCTCTTTTTTGATTTTGTTAATTTTATGCTTTTTATAATTAGTATGGTTCTTGATTGAGACTTCCATGTGCCGTTTAAATTTGCGCAGAGCTTTTTATATTCTTGTTAAGTAGATACGACGCGATAGAGTCTTATAGTAAGCGACAAAAATTCTAAAATCATCGTGATATATAGAAAGTCACAATAGTGCATTTTAAACTTATTAGATTTCTATGTCCTAACTCCTAAGTATTCTTTTTATGCTCTAAGGTGGGTCACAAATGTAAAAACACTTCCAAATTAATTTGAGAGTGTGTGGTATGTAAGTTAGTCATAACAATGCCAATACCTAGTTATGAATTTAGGTCAAATAGCGCTTAACTCGTCTAATGCATTGTGTAGGCAGTGTATCAAATGACAGCTGCTTAACGCAAATAACGACGAGTAAAACAATATTTATGTAACCGGCAGCTGTTTCTTATTGTTACAATTTGTAGGGAAATCTGTATTATGTACATCATTTATCACGTATCAAATACGCTCCAACGCTGATTACTTGGCTCTTTGATACTCCTACTTCGCAAGTGGGCTACCTAGGACTTTATTAAGATAGTTGAATCAGTTCGGGTTGGTAGACTTTACACACTATAACAAATACTTGCGGAGAACCTGCAATTGCTGTAGGATTTTCCAGGAATAATGCATAATGCGTATAGACTTCGAAATAAAAACGCATTTTCACTGCGAATGGAATTAGCCGTCGTACAATATTCTTTAAATGTTATTAATAGTATTCTGATATAAATAATACTTACTTATCACAAAGATATAAATAATACCTAAATATTCTAAAAGTGACGCGTGAATACTCTATTGTCTAAAATACTTAATATCAATTTCAATTAAAGATCTGATTTATATTGAAAGTTAAGACTGTTTCCGTATTAATAAATTGCATATTTTACGCAACGATGACGCAGGATGATGAGAAGAGGTAACTTAGTTAAGATAAATTAAATAATTAATCAGAAAGACTTGTGTCTTATTTATTGTTTTATTTTTTAATATATTTTTTGTTTACCGTATTAAGTTAGAATTGTTCATTGTTTAATAAACTTTAAAGATTTAGTTATTAAGCTTGGCTTAACTAGGTTTATAATAACTGCAATAAAGCAAAAACCACAGCCATGTGGTTTGCCCCACAATGTGTCTTTATAGGTTGCTTTAAAGTAATGTCTCTATTCATACGGTTGCCGAGTGCAATCTAATTTATTATGAGATAGCTCACGTTGTTTATAATGGGGTGAATAGAACTGTAGTGTTTGGTCCTCATTTAATAAATCGTGCTATAGACACGATTTGGAAAACAGTGATTTTAAATATTAGTATGTGAATTGTGAAGTGAAACGTGAAGATTACTATTGTTAAGGTTAATCTGCGGTAAAGTCTAGTGTAGGTGCTTAGAAGCTAAGGGTTATTAAAAAGTAATGATTTGGCAGAAAAAATCTTAGGAATTTGTTAGGTGTATACTGTATAGTCAACCAAAATGCAACAGGCCGGCATGGTGAAATAGTCTAAATATTGTAGACTGCAGAGGAGGTCTGTGTTCAGCAGTCGTGCGTATATGGCTGATAATGATTAAAGCACTGGCATTTATATAAAATTTATTAAAAATGATGTTATAAATTCATAGTGTTATAATGACGACTCATGAACTTGATTAAATCATCATAATTCAAAACATTTTATTATACAAAAGTATACAATCTGTGATCGAATGGCCTAAGGAAGCAATTCGTGGCGTAAAGAGCTCGCCTTCTAAAAATATACAAATACACCTCTGCTTAGCTTATCGGCAAACAGGCGTAAGATTACCTGAGTATACCTAAACAATACTTTCATCAATTTGCATAGGATTTTCCATTTATTGCGCAAAATATTAGTAAAGAGGAAACTTTGGAAGGTATTTTTATGTTTCATTATTTATTTAATTTCCTTCCTTGTTTTGGTTGTTTTGCAAAACGTGTTTTGTAACCATAAATCACTATAGGAAGTTGTTTTTCGTTGTTAAATTAACCAGTTTAGATTGCATATTAATAATAATGTGAATCATGAGTACATACGGTATGGAAATGTTATAGGTGCAATTGGGTTTAATAAATATGTGTAATATACTTTATATAATCGGAAATAAATTCAAAAACACATTTTCCAATAGTGATGATTAGGAATTCTGGGAATAAAATACATCTTTAATAGAATGCTATTTATTAATAGGAACTTCGGAAAAAGTACCGAATTATTAATGTCTTTGTAAGCGTTGTTATCTTCCAATAAATGAAGGTACAAATTTATTTTCTGCCTAGCTCGTCATAAGTAGTCCTAAGCAATGTGTTTAAATGAAAAGAACAATTGTTTACTTTAAAACTTTTAATTCTATTCCGACGCAATACAGGATGACTATAGACACGTCCTAATCTTTGCAGCTTTTTATAACATTGTGCCCGCGTGAAGAAAAACCAAAATGCCAGTCAAATAATGTTTACTCATTGGACGCATTTCTGAAGATCACACTGTCTTCATGCAAATTAAAGCTAGCTGAAACTACTGAAGAAAATGCAGGACATTTTTATGAAGTATTTCAATTGAATTATTTTCAATTTGGAGCTATAATTGACTATTACAGAAACTGGGTCAAAACTTACGCTGCGTCGTTGAAAAAAGCTTATTTTTCCATGAATTGAATGAACATTTTATGTGTTTCCGCCTGCATTACGGAACCTTTTTAATGAACCATGAAAGCGTTTAGGAGGGCGAGACGAGGACTACAGCCCTCCAAAGGTGTATTCTATATCCGATTGCTTTAAACAGGTAAAGTCATTCATTATGTATTAATAATTATTAAAAGAACTATAGCTTTTGTACCTATACAGTTTTACAAAAATTAGATATGTATAAAAATGAGTTATTTGCACACTTTGTTCCGCTCTTTCCAATATTTTTTTTCGGTATAAATATATTTATTGTATAGTAAAATAGGTCAAGATTTAACTGTGTACTGTAAAAATAATATCAAACCTGTAATTTGAAACTAAATCAAAAGAAGAATTTTCAAATAGAATTCCAAAATCTTTTTTTGTTTAACTCCTTCATGCACTAGTTTATAAAACACAGATTTTTTATGTCCACCACACACGCTAAAAACAATTACACCGTTTCCTGTTATTTGCTCTAATTGCAATTATCGCAACGTTTCTCTTATCGAGTCTTTTCTTCAACTGGGCTATTGATAATGCAAAGGCTATTCTACGCTTTAATCTTTTTGTATGACTAATTTCAGTAACACTAATGTCATTAGGGTTGAGAATGCATTTTTCTGTTATAATTATTATTGGAATGTTAATAAGAATATTTTCATATACTATGACTGCCTGGTGGTGTTGCGGGAGAAGTATGAACATATGTATGTGCGCCATGCGATCTGGAGCTCCCTAATTCGATTACCGGGTCGGGCAAAGTGCTATCAGGGTTTTTCATGAGAAAATTCTCAGTGCTGCTAGCACGGAATCTGGAATTTAGGCAAAAAAAGGTAATGGTTCACCCTTATTTCAAGACTGGTACAAAGCTTGCGAAATTTGGGTGCACTAATACATTTCTGTCTACCAACCTACAATGTCTTAAAAGGTTCCTAACTATTCGCGTAGAACATAGTAATTAGTCAAGGCTGCTAGTTCTAACTTACTTACATTTATTTTATGAAAAGCAATCATTTAAATAAACGCAAGATATTCTACAAAAGATCTATTATACCTTTTTTTGTTTATAGTTAACTGTCTGAAAGATATTATAATTATTAATATCTAGGTAGGTATAATTACGGTTAAATTTTAATTGTGCGTCGGCCTAGCCCACAAAGCCACGCGATGACATTACTTGCTAACTCGTGCCAATTATAATGATAAAAATAGTAATTTATAAATAATACCATAATTATTGATTGATGACTAGCAATTAAGTATAGAAAAAATAAATAATTGACTCTTGTTTTCATAACACCAGCATTTTAGGGTAATTGAATAGACCGCCTTTAATTTGCTTCCTTTTTGCATGGGCGGTATAAGGAGGTTATCATGGATGATACCAAAAAAGCGATGTTTAAAAACTTGATACAATAGCTGAATGTTAGTTAACACTAGGTTCTTGTAATGTAAAAAATGTAGAGTGTATTCAAACTGTGATCGTACACAAACAATTAGCGTTAAAATTCATCCCGACCAAAACCTAGTTTTTTAAGTTTTCCATTCTACCATTGGTATTACACGTAGGTGGTTTGTATGGTAAATGTCAAAATTCTTAGTATTTGTTCTTGAAAATTAGTCCAATAGTATTAAGATTAGTAGTAGATTAGTTACTAGGTAGAGACCTGAATCTCTACTTTGGTCGGTCCTGACTCCTGATGTAGTACTCATCCTTCGAAATTTCATTAATCTTATTTATATAATTATTGTCTTGAACATACTGATCCTAGCTCGTGGTTTGTTCAGGACACTAGAAACATGTGAGGCCGAATTGTGTAAACTTTTTCATCACTTGCCATATATGTATGTATAGCTTCTTTGTAACTTAATGATTGATGACTAAATATTCAGGTCTACCTGGTCTTGCATAGAATAAACTTGTATAAAATGAATAAAGGCAGCCCTAACAAAGGCTCAGTAAGAAGTAAAAACGCAAACCAGAGCAAACGATTTTGTTAGAGCGCTTGTACCAATATTAGCACTTCAAACAAGAGATAGCATTGTTTTGAAACCAGTTGCCTAATTAATTGTTTTTATTCAAGGCACGGCTTGTCTTTATACTAATTGGTATTGATTGAAAAAATGTAGCAGCCTACTAATTATTTGCTGAACTGATTTAATTTGTAAAATGACTAGGTTGACTGTGGTCTTGACAAATGAGAATGTACTTGGAAAGTTAATTGCAAATCTCGATATTTTCATTACAATATTTCCTGTAGAACTGTCAAACAATTGCATGTTTAATAAATGATTTATATTCACGATTGCAAAGGGAAAATAAATATAACCAAATGCCATAATTTTCTATAAATAATTTACGTACTCGTGATTCAGTTCCAGCATTCGGCCTATGCGATTGCTATTCTACCGCTAAGATTTTAGAAATTACTGAATGTGAAAAATAAAATTGCTTAAACTGGCGTCTATAAAACTGACCCAATACGTAAACCACAAGGTTCAAACCAAACAAATAATTTATAACTTACCCTTAGGCATATTTGGCGTTGAGAAAAATACCATGAAATTATGCCGTAATTTTTAAGCCTTGAAAATTTAAAGATTGCACTGAATTGATAACGAATGTAAACTGACTGCTGAGAATACACTTGTGAAGTTGGATGTGTGTAAGATCGGAGTACGCTGGATAGATCTTGAACATTAGACGCAGAGCTTCATTTTATCTTCTTGAGTTAAATCTCGCATTATAAGACACAAAGTACAGATATTGCATCTGTCAGGATGCACATAAAAGTGGAATGACATGTGGTGAAGATATATCAATAGGAAGTTACTTGTAGGTACTATAATATAGATAGAACGCTAACCAAACATTACACATTCAATTTCACTTTACTGTCAAATGTACATACCTCTTTACTTGATCACTCTCTTCAGAAAGCAGATAATATGGCAAAATTTAATGATGTGCAGTATAGTACTCAACACGTATTGTATTCTCGAGTGCGTTCTTACTGCCAAGTGTTGGATGATGTCCAAACGGAGACATGGCGACATAGTATGCAGCGCTATTACTATTTTTAACTAGACATGGTCTATCGGGAAACTATAAGCTTCAGAAATTTACATCGGCTACTAAGTCAGAAAAGTTAATATCAACTTGTTAAATAAAAATTATAAAATTAGTTATACATTCCCATTGTGACATACCCCAAATTAGCCCAGCATGTATTGTAATTAAACTTAGAAAAATACGTTGGAACCGGATTTACCGTCATTTACTGTTTCTTTAATTTCTTAGAACCCTTTGAAGTACCTTTTTTACGAGAGGAAATCTAGTTCTCTGTGATTCCTGTGAAGCAACTGTAAGCCAATATCATTCGCTACTGCCTTCTAGCCTGACATGGAAATCTAAGCCGGCTATCGATTAATGTCTCTCTGTGGCCCTAATACTGTGAGCTGTCTAGGAGCTGAACAGGTTATCTCAGGGAGGAAGTGCTCCAGATTAATCACCATAGCTTTCCTCCGCGAATAAGTTCAAATTTTGCCATAAATCATTTCAGGGCTGCTGATGTGTACGAATATGCATTTTCTTAGACGGAGTCTAAATTAGACGGAGCGTCCATCCCTCCATATCAGAATCGGTTAGGTGGCGATAACGCATCATAGGCTCCAAGAAGTAATGCATAATATAGGAACAGTTATTTCTGTTCGCAGCTGCACTGGCTACTCCAATAAAATTAAAAAAAAAACAGGCGGAAAGTAACCTGTTTACACGGCATGTGTTTACCTGAATAGCAACCAACTTTACGTGTGTCAAATGTACTGTTTAGTTCCTGAGCAAATAAACTTTAGTTCAGATGTATTTTAAGACCGTAAGTAATCTTATTTGGCTTTTTTTATGAATATATTTTTTATTATATACTCACATTGTCTGGTACCTCCAACATTTTAATGGTGTTCATCATAAAGATCCGTTCATCATGATGATTTCATCTGCAACAAAATAATCAATTATTTCAAAAAGTGCGCTTTTATCATTTGTGCGTTTATAAAGAATGCTACATTTAGATTTTCAATTTCACATAAAAATGATATTAATGCTAATATTCCTTGTATAAGCATTATCTTATTATTAATCGTATTTTAATACGTTATATTTAAGAAATCAAAAATGTTTTCAAAGTTTTATGCTGAACACAAATAAACGCGCTCGCAATCTCCTTGAACATGGGATTTTTTACGAAGTTTGCCACAAACATCAAACATGCCATGCCTTGTGTCATTTTCATTTTGACAAATAACATTTGTTTGGGTTTATGTTGTAGTTTTGATTTAAAATCATGGTTTCAGTTTAGGATACTTTCTTTATTATTTATTTCTCATATTCATTTAAAAAATACTAAGGTCTAATTACTTATGTAACGAAGGACCATGAGCCTTTAGAGTGAGTAAAGAAGAAGGAAAGGCCAAGGTGAGTTTTAATGAAAACTTGTTTTTAGTAGTACTTATTCGACAATATAAAGGATTATCTGTTCAACATCCCAAACCTAGTTTTTCTCCTTATATTTTGAAATCGTGATTTAAATCAATCATCAGATACGTAACATAAAACGAGTGTATTAAAAAATATAAGGCAAGATAATTTATTACCTACGTAAAAAAGGTGTACAGGTATTTATAAAGCATTTATATTTAACATAGGAGCGTGTTTGACATAAAACACAACAATATCTCAAAACAAAGAATTTTATGACCTTTTCAATACATTATTTGTTGAATTATAAGTTTTTGATGAACAAACCAAAACTTAATGTTTCTATAAACAGAACAATATTTATTAAGGGCCAAAATAAGTAAAAATATTGTCTAATATCTTTAAATTAATTATAATGCCGTTTTTACGAACAATTTATTATACAAATAAATTTGATGTTAAACTAGTTTAGGTAACTTTCTCCACAAATGATTAAAGATTATAATTATAAAAAAAAACAGCAGAGCAACTTTTATTTTATACTTTATGTCTTATACTCTCAAAAAAACTCAGCTGATAAAACTTTGGTGACTTATCGCAGCACAAAAAGAGAAAAAAAATGTGCCCAATCTAATATGTTTCTAGGCCGAGAACTTTAGAAATTGTTGTTTAATGCTTATGGCAACTGTAAATAAAGTTTTGTGATTTTAATTACTTTATGGCCTCTTTAATCAAACAATTTATTCAGACAAGTCAAATAAACTGTGAGAGAGTGTAACATGCCTTCAGTAGTTAAAAAACATTAAACTAAGATTTAATACCAACAGTAATGTAAAGCTGTAATTTAAACCTCTGATAGAACTGACTTTACCAATAGATTGAATATGTGATGCAATTATCCCACCCTGATTTGATTTTCCCGCAGATTACAATTTTTGAAGTTTATATAAGGTATATTTATTGTTTAAAGGATTATCTCTGTAAACAGTACTGCTTGTTACTGCAAACAGTATTTGTATTGATAAAACTATGTAACTATTTGAAATTTAACCATTTAAATTCTTAAAATAAATAAATAAATAAATACACCCAACAGTCACATACATAGCTCTGACCCCACACTAGGTTCAAAGACCTGTGTCGTGGGTATCAGACACTACGAGAGACTTTTTCGGTCTCACAAACACCCAGACCCGAAACAAATAATGTGCTCAATTCTAAAACCGACAAATGGATTTGCACAAATCATAGGTATCTGTTGAATTTCCAAACCTTTATTTATAACATGATATGACCCATGTACTCTTTTTATAACTCAAACTAAAAATAGATATAAGCATGGGCTTTAGGTATTTCTGTGTCACATTTATATCATATAAGATCTCAAATATTTGCTGCCAACAAGTAATTGCATTAATGTATATACTATGCTATTAACAGAAAGAGACGTTCCACAGGCGCATTGGCACTCCGCCGCGCGCAAAATCTCCACAACAATATTAGCGTGTCGATTAGAATCCAATTTTGAAAATTGAGGCGACCTTTATCAACCCAGATGCTGACCTTAGATTGTCAGGTTTTTGTTAGTCTGGTTTAGGACTGTCTTGCTACATTAAAATATTTATGTTCTTTGAAGTCAGAAGTGGTATAAAATTGTTATAATTGTTTCATTCGCAATTGAAATTTGAAATATTCGCAATCGGAGTGCTTGAGATCAAGTCCACGAACACGAGTTCCGTGATTTGTATTTACTGAAAAGTGAAATCAGACCTTACTGCTTAAGAGAGATCAAGAATGCTTTAAGTAATAAAGCTTACATTTAAAATCTTATTATAATGAAAATATGTTTTGTCTTGCCTTTGCTAACATCGCTGAGCAAATCAAAACATTTCTCAGTTGAACATTTCTAACATCTTTCTTAGCAATGTTTATAAAGTATATTATACTGTTATGTCTCACTTCCATCAAATTCATAAGTTAAATTAAGGAATGCAAAATACTGCTCAATCAACAAAGTCCTGATCAAAATTTACGATTAGGGTCAGTGGATGTGTGGCCCCCGAATGAAAAAGGGTTACTAGAGTTTAACATCACACATCCTTATCATGTAGATGTGTCACGGATTGCAAGTGCGTTGACCGTAAAATGTGTTTATTTGCCATGTAAATATGAACAGGCGTTTATACTTGCAGTAATGTAAAGGCCCTTGTAATAAGTATCAAGTTATATTAGTTAAAAAGATAGATGTGTTGATATACAATCGCGATGGTATCCCCAAAAAGGTAAGAAGGTAGGTGGTCCCAAGTTTGTCGTCTTAGAGAGCGAACCTATAGTAATTTTTTAGGAACGTAACCAGATCTTGTGCTACTAGTAAGATTTTCTTAATCTAAAAACCCAATAAGACTTTTCCTGCCTAAGAGTCGAATCCGAGACGCTATGTTCTCATAGTGTTAATATGAAAGACCTACCACCATGTAAATATAATATTACCTTATGTTATGTTGTGAGTAATATGATTTCCATATTTGCATAAACCGTCTACAACGTCTGTTGTTATAATAATAATCATATTAATGGAGTCAAGTCATGTTTGAATAGGCAAGGTTTATACCCTATCTTTTGTTTGAATTCCTAATGATACTTGATACAATATCCATGTTTTCATCTACTTAGCTTGAATTCCTGACGTTTATTGCGTAGATTCTCAAAATTGTGTATCTCCGACACCTATTGCGCTCAATTTTAATACCATCATAATTTAAAATTTTAGGAGTGTATCTAAGAGTATTTGGCCACACTATCTCCTGTTTACACAGAAATGTATTTAAGTGAAGTGCGGTGTTGATACATTCCCTTCATCTTATCTACTTGGTCTCCTTTAGGTTAAGAAATAATAAATGCCTTACTTATCAAAGCTTATTAATTAACCTACTACTTAACCACGCTTTGTCTTGTATTCTCCAACGCCACAGGTCTATCAATAGAGGAAGTCAAATAAACTGAATTTTAATGACTACAAATATGACTTCAATTAAAATAAAGAAAAAATACTTGACTTTTTGCATGCCTGTTGATGCCTATAGCTTAAAAAACCTTAATTGATTGGTGCCTTTTAAAAAAATAAAATATTGTATTTTATCGTAATCACGTAAAAATCTTTTTTTATTTGGACATGTCATACTCTTACGACGAAGGTATTGATTAAGGCAGTATTAAACAAATAAATTAATGTTAATGACACGAATCTGTCATGTTGCATAAGAAATTACCATTAAATAGTGAAAATCTGTCGCATAGTATATTCACCGGAAAGTACTTCCGCACGATCTCGTTGCATGTTTACGAGTGTCAAGGGATTCTCGCTCTTATTTCGTTAGTATACGGACGCAGATGACACGTTTCGTCTCAAAGGGCCAATGAAAGTGGCCCTAACAGCTTTCTAGTGAGCGATGCGTAACCAGCTAGGTGGATTCCGTTTAGATTTACTGTAACTGAGTCAATGTATGTAGGTCTACCTCGTTTCTCTGACAAATGTATTCAGATTATATTCTCGATCATTCCATTTCGAGTTATTTATAATGCTATGGGCTATGGTTATGCTCTGGCTTAGGCCTATATTCACAGTCCACCCAATCCCTGGAATTCTCCTTCGGTATCAACTGAGTTTACTTCATGGCTCGTTCAGTCAGCAGTCAGCTTTATACAGTGATAATACAGTCCTTGCGTGTCAAAAGGTTAAAATGTCATCAATAGACTTATACAAAATTGTGCCAGTCGATAACGTACAGAAGCGGATCCTAAATGCGACACCAAGCAGGTCAAGTTGGCGAAGCTAAAAAAACAATGTATAGTTGGCTAGCGCAACGCGGAGAGATTATCAATTCCTTACTCTACTTTCTAACGATATTTATTGTCTCGTGACAAGATCAGAGATTATAAAAAAAACAAACGCACTCGTCGTTCCAACAATTTTCGATAGTTCAAAATGTATGTGGGATTCAATTATCAGATCCTTGTTTCCTTATCATGGAAACACCTTTGGGATATACCCATTTGAACAGAAAACCCAAAAAAAAACGCACAAAGGAAGAAGTTACCCGGACACACATAAAATTATATATGGCTAATTGAAACATCTCTTCCATTCTTGAAGTCGGTTGATAAAGTTGCTTTGAAGTAAAATAAGTGCAGTAGTTCACTACGTCGCGCGTAGCCGTCTTTTTTATTCGAATGGCATGTTGATGTATATGGAGTATGATTTCCGGGAAGTAACGGTTTTATGCGACTCATTCTATCAGGACTAACTCAGATATATCTTGAACATCTAGACTATTGTGTTCTTATTTTTAAATTAATATTTTTCTTTTTCTTCTTCAATTGCGTCTGATTAAAAACTTTTTTGTGCTTTAAAGTATTTTTTTAAAAGTCTGTGTTTGGCACAATGTTTACATCTTCGTACTATACAGGGTGTATTTAGACCGTGATCGAAAACTGAGGCAGGTAATAGCGATAGTGATTACAAGCCCCCTGGCATTAAAGAAAATCCCGACAAACAATAAAATTTTTGAGGTTTTCCATACAATCCCACATACTTTTAACACTGTTGGTTGTATGGAAAACGTTAAAATTTTTATTTTTTGTCGCGATTTTTAATATCGCCACTGGGTTTGTGATCACTTTCGCTATTACCTGGTTCAGTTTTCGATCACGGTCTAAATACACCCTGTATACTTAACCATATTTTCTGCCATGCAGTAATAATTAATATTTGCAATATAATATTTTGTGATAAAAAAATGAAATAATAATGTGAGACAAATATGATTATAACAGCTTTGGTGCGAAGTAGTTAACAGACGGATTGTAAAAAAAGGAACGTGGTTACAATATTATTCAGAACAATATTCAATGTTTATTGCAAGTAGTAATACTTGCAATTTACACACGCCAACGATACAATCCTTTATTTAAATTCGGGATTCATATGTATCAATTTCTCAACTTTGAAAACTTCACGAACTGGTAGCTAGATAAAATATCGATAGACTGACACAAGAGGCATAGGTGGAATTTTTCATGGGACAATTCAGACGTACATCACAACCGGGCTCAGTGTTTCGCAAAATATATCAACAGATGGCGTTGGCGTCTGATGTTCTGCGTAGCATGTTTGATTTCATCTAGTTTTGACAGCGTAACTAGGTCACATTAGTATCCGAGAAAATTAAATTATAAAGGAAGTTACGTGCTAATCATCGGGCGCTATCAAAATTCACCATATAATTAAAAAAAAAAAAAAATATTGTTCCGTTTGGAACCGGCTAAGGTCAAAGACCACGCTGCCAAGAAGTACGCATTTGCCTTATAAGAACTCCGCACAAACCTTAAATAATAACTGCATACTACTATGACCCTTTTTTCAATGATGATAAGGCGAATTGTGCGTAGGATATCCACAAAAGGGATAATCCTGATTAACTTCAATGTCATTCGTTGTATTATTAAAGGAAAAAAAGGATCTGGAATGCGCTAATGTTTTGTTTATTATTCTTAAACAATTGTAAATGTCTAAGTTGGTTATTCGTATCACATTTACTAACAAAAAGTTAATTCTGAACACGTTTTAGAACCATAAAAAATGTCATAAAAACGTGCATATATTCCATTAGAATTGTGTTTGCATGTTACCTTTAAAAGTAAATATCCAATATTCCATGTGTCATACATTGTGATGGAAATACATCATAGCGTGTCGAACTGCAATGAACTTCAATCGTTCATCGATCTAAAGTCAATTATTGTTAAAAAATGGTAGGTATGTTTCGTCCCTTAAAGGTGCCTAACTCATAGTTGAATTGATTTTGTAAGTAATTTGTCGTTGAAGGTGCTGATATCATACCATTCCAATAATCATCTTCATAAGAAAAAGATAACATTCAGAGTCATTTTGTCATAGAAGTAATTTTAATTTTTTTGTGTGAGAAAATCTTAATGTGATTTTTCACCTTTTCAGAAGAGTTACTTTTTGCTTAAATTTTGTACATTGTTAAAGGTTGCCGTCAGGTATCCACGGCTTAAATCAATTTATTGATGTTTTAAACACATATCTTATGCACATTTATATGTATAAAGTTTTAAGATGCTGCTATAGCGATCCAACAAATATATATTTTTTAAAATGCTTCGTATTTTTTTAAATAAATAAGTTATTTGAAAATAGTTCCTAATGTCGAAAGTGAGTCATAGACATTGGAAACAAAGTTGACAACCATTAAAAAAATATATAAAAATCTGTGATACTCTACCTAGTGAGTAAAAAGTGAGTTTATTTGTGAACAGGGTAGCTTATGTCACTCCTGTGTTGCCCAAATGAATATTTTTTTTTATTTGATCGCAAATCTTTCAGCAAAAGCTACCATCTTATTTTATTTATTGTCCACTCATAATAACAAAAGAAAATATAATATATTTTGTGTATTTCATATTTTTGATTTTAATAAGGTGCATTCGGGTGATTTCGAATGAAAATTTGATGAGTTGACTAGATGATGGAATTATTGATTATAAATCACAATTGGTATATTTTCTGTTCACTGTTTTAATTATTTAGACATTTCGAGTATTTGGCCTCGAGGTCTATTGGTAAAGTTTTTTGTAATGTATTTGGAGTCAATAAATAATCATGTCTCAAAAAATATATTTTTTTTTGTTGTGATAGTATAATTACGAATTATGTTCGGTTAATTTCCGATAATGTGGAAAAAAACCCGAAAAAACAAAATGAAAACGTGTTTGCTTATTTTAATCCTACTTAGAGGTTCATTACAACGCTAATCTATTAGAATAAGTGACAATAAGTTCAATAATTTACTAGGTTTCACGGTTATTACTGTTCAGGTAAATCTGAATACGCAATATATTCCCTGTGCACATAAAATTGGCTGTACGAGACGTGCTTTCACTCGAATCGTTCTTGGGCAAATGAAGCGGGGAGAGAATGAAATTCGCGTTTAGATGAGTGTCGTCCGAGCCCGAGGTATTGCTGCGTTTGTTTGTAAATAGGTATTATCGGAATATCCCGATTTTCGGCAATACCCGAATGCACCTTATTCCTCTTTGAAGTTGTTTTATGTACAGTAAATTCTGAAATGTGAGTGCTCCATTTTTTGACATAATTTATTACTGTTCAAGAGTTATCTCTGTGCAAAGTTTAAGTGGAACATTTATTACGTAGTCTTGAGCAAATCTCCGTTTATCTTTTAGGTTAATCTAACGTTGATTAATCAACTAATTATCCCAGATTTATGTTTCAATGCCCTTGATATTATAAGATAAATTATTTTAATGCAAATAAATTGATTGAAGAATCTGTCTTTGCATGGGCTTTTTTTTTACAACTAAGAGAGTTTACGCCTTAGTGAACTAAAGCGTGGTGACTGGTGAACCACGCTGGCCTAGCGCGGCTTGGTAGGTAATTTAATTTATTTCTATTTATTTTTTACTATTATTAGATTTGTTTATTTTGTTCCTCTCTACTCTATACTTTTTATTTTATCAATCCGGCATTCTACAACAGTTTGCAGTAGAAAACTCATTGCGAAACGTTTTTAAAACTGTCACAATTAGCAAATGGATGGTAATTAAAACGGTTTCCTTGTGTCAACATGTTCTATTAATACGCGGTCACGGGATGGCTCAAGTTACGACTTGGTGAATCAACATCATTAACATTACACTTCAGTAGTGTTTTGCATACTTTTATATGCGTTTTCATAAAATTAATGAATTTAAGAAAGTATTTTGATGCCGATTGATCGATGGAGAAATTAAAACAAATCAACGATGTTTCAATTAGCATTGCCATTGTATTTTGTATGCGAAATAGGAGTATAATTGCTCCCAGTACCATAAGAATTCATGAGTCGGTGATTCGTGGTAGAATCTTCTTCTTTAGGAGGTCATGGAAAAAAGGTTTATTACAGAAGAAAGCTATGCTTATTTAAAATTGTGTAACAGCATATTATTCTAATGGATTGAACTCAGATAAGGTCAGAATAAAATAAACAAAATAGTTAGGAATTTTGTATATAATCATGTCGGAAGACATAAATTAGAAAGTCGAGGTTACTTATCATGAAAATGCTAATGCTTCTTGGCCGTTCCAAAAGGAGAATCAGCTTTGGATAAGTAATTTTTTTCAATATTTATAACGTAAGATATCTGTTGAATATTTTTTTATAAATCCTTTAACCTCACGGTATTATTTGGGATTTATTTGAAGTTCCATTGCAATTCTTTTTGCGTGGGTCGAATCTTAAGGATAATATATAAAATTTATTATCATACCGAAACGAAGTTGACCTCGAGGAAATTGCCTTTTAGCCTGTAATTTTTTATCGCCTCCATGTATTTAGTTTTTGAAATTTATTGATAAAATTCTCAAAATTTGTCATTTCGATCCTGCTTTTTGTCACGCAAGATAAAACAGTGCAATAATTCACCTGATATGGCCTTTTTATCACGCGAGATGAAATCAGTGCGACATTTCACCTGATTGTAAGTTTGGGTGCTTGCGTTGTTTAATATTTTAGTTTAAGTTTGAAAGCAAATATATAGTATTGTACATATTGTTTTTAGGAATCGGAAATTTTATTTGCCAGCAAAACGATTCTTATTTTTTCATCAAGTAACCATGTTGCTCTACCTCATTACACCTCCTCTATACTAGTGGTGGACATTTGGTACGAGTAGGTTTTTGAAAAACAACACGAGTGAATTACAACTTTAGTCTTGGGGGTCAATGGTATTCCGTTCCACGGCCACATCAGAGGCATCAGAAATAAAGTGGAAGAAAAATTAATTAATACGAATTTTATCGTGGCTTTGATTTCATTTTAACTTGTCGATATTTCAAATATAATGTTTATGTGATATTTGAGAAATTGCGCAAATTAAAATTAAAATTTTTTAGTTAAGAAGTTTTTGGACTTAGCACGGAGTCTGGACGCATGCGCACAAACCGCAATAGGCTCGCTTGCTGTGACGTATTTAACCTTTTGACCGCCACGCATAAAAACACTCGCCGTGTCCCCCACGCCAAGCCCTCAAAACTGCATTAAATACCTAAAAAAATACAGGGATGGGAATCGCATGTCGATAACATTTTATTTTCTAATAAAAATAATGTGCCTAAATCTACCAACATATTGGAAATGAAGTTTTTTTTTAAACCCACATCAAACTAGTAATTTTACATAGCAAATACTATGGCTACAACATACAACGCTACTATATACAACGATGTTTCTTGAAGATAAATACATTAGTCAAAATATAACACAGTAACATTACCCCAGCACTAGTCAATAGATGTTGTCGGCTCCAGCCGACATTGGCGTAGTCGACACGGTGTTTTCATACATGCTCGCGGTTCATTATAGAGAGGGGACGCGCGCGGCACGGTGCACGATATTATGTATTAGCATCAAAAATTAAATAAAATATTAATCCGTCAAAGATTATTTTAGGAACTACATTGAATACAATTACTTATTTTACTTACAATGTTTCGATGCGATGGTTGTATTGTAAGAAATTCTTTAGTAAAAGCCGCTTTTGCAAAAAATATATCATAAATCTTTTATTTTTGTTACTTCTTTGTTACTATTACAAAGAATACACGAGTGTAATAGTAAATCATAAAACTACATACCAATTGCTGTCATAAACGTTCATTTAATTTTAAATAATTCTTCAATTAATTAATCAATAATGAGTTGTTTATTTAATTATAAATATCATATAATATTTGTTTTATGAAATAATACAAAAAAAATATATTTACTTCGTACATTAGCGCACAGTTTGCTTATTATTTATAACAAATTAGCACAACACTAGCGGTCGGCTCTTGCCGACAATGGCGCCTGGAGTCCATCCAATACGGACTTTTTTTTGGCATCTTTTCTCTCGTGGATTTCTCACATATAATAAATATTTATAGGTAGGTTTAAGGTATATATGAATTATTATATCCTTGTTACTTCAATAAATAAGATACGATAGACAGAAACTCATTTATTGAACAAATTTATCGTTAAATAATAATGCTACTTTTATGTCGGCTATAGACGACCGTGGCGTAGAGGGCACGGCGTTGCATGTCGGCTATAGCCGACAATGGCGTTCAAAAGGTTAAACACAGCTGGTGTAGTGTGGGTGTAGAATTAAAGCCCAGCCTTAGGCTTTGAAAATGTATATGTTAGCTTCTGTGAAACAGTAACAAAATAGTAGAAAGAACATGATAGTTTTCTGAAGTTTAAATAAAGCCCGTACAGAAAGGGATGTGACATTAATTATTGAAATTAGAAAATAATCCGAACATATCTAGCAAGTTTTTTATAATATTGCCTACATTATCGCAGTAGGTTAAAGCGGCCAACCCAATGCCAACAACATACTTATACATAAGGAAGTGCACAGTGTAGTGATTTACTTTACACTTTAGCTTGTCATTATTCATATCATATTTACTAAATGCCCAGATTTAATCCATGATGCTTGCTAGACTTAGAAGTTTTTTTGATTCGTAACCCTAAAAGTATTATTTAAAACTACTCCCTTTGTGGAGAAGAAATTACAAGAAACTCCTTCAGCAACACGAAATTTAATTTTTACTAAAAAATAAAAATTATAATTACATTTTTAATTGTTATTATTTATTTAAAACTCATGCGTGTCAAATGTCAAATTGCAGCAGCATTACTTGTGTTCAATTTTCTTTCCGAGGGAAAAGTATCAGATACTTTAACAGGCAGGAAAAGTATATGTTTTACCTCAATCCAGTTCTTTTTCCAACCAAGTCCTGTAGTAACAGCGGTGCAATTGAGCCTGTAATGGGCGTGCGGTGGGCGCACGTGAGTCGTCGTGATTATGTGCGCTCGCGTCCACAATGTGACTTACGTCTTCCATGTGTTTTGCAACGATTTGTGTTGTCCAACATAAGTGCAACGCCATTTTCATGTAAATAATTATAATGCGTTGCGAACACATGCATTAGCGCGACATTGTCCGATTACCCCGCTCTTTATGTTTGCTTAGGCGTAATGAATATTGAATTGACAATAGAACAAACGACGGCAATTTCAATTATGTAATATTGGACGTGAGCTAGCTTTTATATTAGCAAGTTTATAGGAGAAATAGAAGGCTGCAGTTTCGAACCTTCAAGATTTCTTTATCTGAAGACTATTTAATTCGCATCTTTGCACTATGTTTGGAACGCGTACCTAACGTGTTATTGTAGCGCAAAATGAATGAAATATTAACATTTTCCTTTACGTTAAAAAAAGGATTATTTCATTACTTATGACATTTAAAGGGGTACTAAGAGGCGCAGTTCTGCATCGATATTGGGCTCCAGGGCGAGTGAGATATCCAGATACCGTGGTTCAAGAATTTTAGCACATACTAGAACCGCTAGAGTTCTCATGTCCGTGAATATGCCATTTCTCTTCATTAGGCGTGGTGTCCATGACCGTTCTCGTCACATGGAGTGCGTAATGTGGAACAGGTTTACATGTCACCGGTGCGACACATCACTGGACACTTTTATCACGTCCACGTGAAGGTCAGACGGTAGTTAAAATCTCAGTGTTATGTTAATGCAGCGGGAATATTCTATTTCAGTAACTGTAAGAAACTCCCGAATACAAAATTATTGTAGGGTTCGGTAAGGTTTGATATGATAAAAATGATTAAATTTCTTAATGATAATACGAGTACACATGTATATAGTGAATCTAAAATCATGGGTCGTATGTAAAATATTTACGTGTTAATAAAATTCTTTGTATGTTATTTCTTTAGGTCATTGTCATTAAAGTATATTTATGCAAATGCGTTTGAAAATGTTATATAAAACACAATAAATATAACATTTTCAAGTGGTATCTTTTATCAGCTGTCAAAATTTACGAACCATAGAGGAGTTACTGTGATAGCAATAATATTAGAGCTGTTTCAATTTTACAAGACTCTAAAGCTTCAAACAAGTAAAGTGGTTTCAAAGAATGTAAAACTTGCCCTATATACTGTCACAAATGTATTGTGTTTCGGGATTATACTACATTCATACATGGTTACCGGTTGTTAACAAGCGTTCTGGAGTCATTGTTTGGAATAGTGGGGGTCAGACTAATTATTTTTTACAGTCGATGATCTATTTTGATCGTATTTTATTTTCCCACGCTTGTTAAAAAAATCCATTTTAGTAAGTATTAAATCCATTTTAGTAAATCTTGCATAAAAGCTAGTTATTTTTAAAGCTATTTTGTTTTTTTTTTTTAATTTGCTTATTAATAAATAATACATCAAGAAAAACGAAAAAGTTTTTTTACTGTTATCAAATCAAATACCTCAAGTCTTTTAACCAAAAACCTCATGCAACCATACTCCGGCCACAGAAACTCCCATCGGTTCGTAACATCTGCCATTTAACTATACCACGTTAAAATACATATGAAAGGGATAGTGAGCTAACGAACAGCGTGTGACGTTGACATAGAGGAAACCTTTAGCGGACCGGTTGTGGAACATTACAATCGACCCGACCCGACGCACCAATGTCTTTGAACTTAGATCCACATGGCCAGTTAGCTGACATTTAAAGGTAACATTTTTAATCTATATTCAGCCTTCGTGGCAGGTGATGGGTCTTGACATGCAGCCGGTAAAAATACTTCAAAATTTCTTAAATGAATTCAACCTTTTGAAAATTTTCTTTTGCCAAAATTATTAAATTTGATGTTCCTAAATATTTATTTTGGAAGACTCGAATGGAGACATGCTATGTCATATGTGAACAAGCTAGTAATGCAAAAAAGAAATTTAACTATGCCGAAGTTACTACATAAATAAAATATATATTATCTTACATAATGATTAAGTATGCGAAAAGTGACGTTATCCACCTCAACAACCCCAATCAATCAATCACCTTCTTGCGTGTATTTCACCTTCTTATTCTCAATAGTCTCGACCAAGTTTCAGAAAGATATTTTCTTGTTCGATATCATTCTCAAAATATTGTTATTTAAATGTTTTGTCACAACACTAATTGCAATTCAATTTTAAATGATATATTTGATTTGGTTGCAAGAAACTAAGGATGTTTACATCTCGCACAAGTCTTTGTCAGTTAAGTAACGAACACCCCGTGACAAATGAATGTAACGTCCTTCATGGATCAGAAGCGAACGAGTTGTGTAATTGAAGGACTTGCATTCGTTTTTGTTCAAGATAATCAGAATTTTGAAAAAAAAATTGTGTATGACGTCAAGAACATGCGCGTGGGATGCCAAGCGTGGAAGGTTCCGTTTTCTTTATTATCATTATACATCACACTCAAAAGAATTGAGCTGGTTAATAATGAAAAAGAACTGCAAATTACATGTGTCCTCTGAAAATGTAAGAAGAATTGTTGTCGTTGTTTACGTCTTCCTTTAAATAAAAACTGTGTTGTCTGATATCTTCTTCTGGCCTCATATATCTAAAAGGGCACTAAATGGCATTTTAAGATATAATCATAATTTAAAACCGTGACCTAAACTCAAAAATACTAAAAAAACTTGTCAACTAAATGCTGTAGAAGTGTAAATACTTTTAAAATAATTATTGTCATTAAACGATTCGGGTTAAGGAGCCCAATTTGCGGGTAATTAACTATCTAAGAACAATTATCATCATTATTTTTAATTTGCTATAGAGCTCTTCGTTATATTATAAAAAGCCACTTTCATCCATTAACGTTTTCTAGCTTTAATTGTCCTTCAATCTATCTGGGCAATAAACTCTGCGTTTGAGACATTTTGAAATAAATAATCCTATCATTCTAGAAACAAAATACGAATACAATTCAAATCAAAGACTTCGTCAAGTTAATCCGGATCGCGAACCCATCAATGCTCCCATAAACTTTACATTGAGGCATTTAATCCCCAAGAATTTCGTTTAGTTTCTCAAGATTGGATTCCGTACTTAATCCGAGGGAACACTCCATCTTTTCGGGATACTAAGTTCTCGTTGTCCTTTCCTAAAGTCCTATCTATCTCCATACTAAAATTCATTCAAATTGGCCCAACGGTTTAGGAGCTAAAGTCAGAGTCAGACATTCTCATTTCTAATATTACCATGGATTTGCAATAACCTCTTGCGGTAATCTCTTACTGACACGTGGATCTATGTCTTAAATTATACTTGCTAAATAAATAAATAATATATCATTAAAATATCAAAGAGGTTTCAATCAAAATTCTCCGGTTCAAATTTAATTAATGTGCTGAACGCACCTGACAAAACAAGTTATATTACTAGTAACGTCTTCATATAGGTTTATTTCAATTTATTTACATTATAATACGCAACGGTTTTATGTATTTAACTCGCAAAAGCAACACATGTTGATTAATAAATGGTTGTTTATTTTCCAGTTTCAATAGATAATCTTTTGTAGTCACATAATACCATGTGTCTTGTTTTGAACGTTGCGTTATGAAACAAAGTTCTTTGTTTGCGATTTTTTGTAAACATTGGAAGTAGGATTTCTCCTGCATTGTAGTTGCTTTTACAAACAAAATTCACATGTATTCTCGCTAATTGGTGATTAAAATTCGTAGTGAACAGCACAAAGAATAACAACAATAAAAAATCACTTTAAATTGTCTATAAGAGAAATGTATGCAGACGAAAGCTATTTCACTTTAGGTTTTACTGGGCTGTAATAAATTCTATTTGTCGCGCTGAAATCCCCCATTGGCGCTGAGCTACACTCGATAGAACTTTAGATTGTACACGTCGCGCTTCCGATCAAATACTGGTATAACTTGGTACCATACATTGATCGAGATTGTTTCTAATCACCGCTACGGCGAAACTATTAATACTTTCTTAATTGCCTTGTTAATGTTTTCAAGACAAAGATATCTTGTAATAATGATAAATAAAAAAGCGGGGTGTTTTTTTCTTTCGAGTAGTTAGATAACGTTATGTTAAAACAGTAATTGATCATAGTTTTGAGTTGCGAATTGCGATGTACCTACATATTTAACAAGCAATTATGAACTTCTCTATTTGAATCTAGACCAGTACTCATTTCAACTTTATGTTATGACCCAAAGATTTGTGGTGTCACCGATCCGATATAGATAGATATTTACATCATACATAAAGGCGACATAAACCGACATGTTTCAATCATGGTTCTTAGTTTTATTTCTTATATTCAGGTTTTAAATCACAAAGTGAAGTATACAAGACCCAGATAATATACATCCAATAGACAACTTGTAGAATTTCTAACATGTTGCACCCACATTAACTATCCAATAGTACGAAACCGCGTTTCAGGAAATAGATAAAATAGAATTAGATGCTAGTCGAATAGGAATTGACGAATTACTTTGTGGAACTAGTACGATAGGAAATCCTCAAAGTAGGTTAACCAATCTAAAAACGCACATGGGTTATGTCAAAGAGATAAGTTGTGTAAGCAAGGGACATTATTCTATAAAAAAGATAGATACGAAACTCTTATCAGGACAACTTATTGTCGTTGAGAAAAAAACATTATCTGTAAATTGAATCATACAGTCCTTGTTTGTGCTGCTTCTATAACAGCTTGAGGGTAAAAATTAATTTTATGCTAAGCGTTCAAGTCGGAATAGCTATTTTGGCTGTAATTCCTTACACTATAAGACTTTGTTTTTATCCCCATACTCATTTTGCTTGAACAGATCTGCAATAAGGAAACAATAAATTTTAACAAATATTTGAACAATCAAGAAAATGTCCTGTATTATTTAAATGTAAGATACACCGTCAGAAGGTTATATGAAGTTCATTTGATATTAAGTTGGCAGAAATCCATTAGAAACAGGGAAATATAGCGACCTTTGCGAAGGTGTACCTTTAATAGAAATAGCTTTGATAATTTGTATTCTATCCTTAAGCAGGGTAGTTAAATGAAGGTTTGCCACTAACACAACATGACCTCATATCCTATTCGATTCCGCATTTATTACACTCACAACATAAATAACAAATATAATATGTAAGTAGTTTTAGCTTAAATATACACATATTTGTGCTTCGAAGTGTAAAAATGCAATCAAATTAGTGTTGTTCATTTTAGATTTTATACTATCGAATTTTATGTTCATAATTGGACACCAATTTCGAAATAGGTGGACGATTTTTATTCGTTTTTTTTTGTGTTAAACTATCTATGAATCTATACAATAGAGATTACACTGATACAATACCCAGAAAAGAAAAAATAAAGTATAGTTACTATGTTTTTGTTCCGGGAAGCGTCATTGTAAGATTTCAATGTTTACTCGCTACTTCGGAAACGAGCCGTAACTCGGCAGAAAGTAAGTGGATACTCGTTATGCGTACTATATGCTGATGTTTATTATTATTAGCTATTGTAGGATTTAAACTAAGCATTTATTCTTCAAGTATTTATCACTAGTTGTTACACGTATTTTTGTCCGCATTATCTTATCTTATACTCTTTACTAGGAACAATAACATTTTAAAGTTACAGCAAAGACAAAGTAAAATCGTTTATTTATTCTCTATCTTATAGTATCGTTTATATTCTTAATATTTAACAACTCTAATATCTAGTATTTAATCTTCATCAGTTTAAAGTACGGCTCCGTTCAATCTTGTGTATGCCATAATTTAAAGAAAGGTAATTTTGAGTAATTGCGATAAGTCGTATTATTAACATTTTGTCATTTTCTATAACCTTTAACACCTGCGCTATCCTAATTATATTGCTGTGTATGGTACATTGGCCAAAATTTGACGACCTAATTCGTTTTTAATACGACTGAGTGCATCTATGTGCTACTACATAAAATATTATAGACTATATACTATGTACCTAATTATGCTAATGAACACAATTCTACGAAGCGTGTTTTAACTGATCGTTACAAAGCTTGTTTTGCTAACAGCAGTGATCAATGTCGCTTTCTTTTCAATTATTGACTCCTTCATATTCTATGCTTATTTAATTCTCAACTTAATCGTCAGATTTAGTTTGTTTATTTCTTAATAAATGTATTGATTTCCAGTATTATTTGTTTACAGGAATCTAGAATTTCTCTTCGTTAGTTATCATGGGATAAGCGCTCAACGTAAATTCTTTGGGTGTAAAATACCATAACTAATTTTACTAATTCACTTATTGCTTTTTATTTTAGTTAAAAAAATGCAATCAACAATATTATTAAGTCGTCACTTCAATCTTTAATATTGTCATTCTTTTCACAGGTAAATTGATAATTCGCCTACTGAACCCCAAAAAAGCGATTTCATTGCCATTTCGGCACTTCACAATGATGTGTTATGAGCAAAAAGTGTAGGTTTTGACTGGGTACCGTTCAAGTACAACCGTGGTTCGCAATTAAGCGGCGGAGGAAAAAATTACTGCATGTTATTTTGTGCGGTAGCTGCCTCTATATTTATTTTAATTGCGATCAACTATGATGAAGTCATTTTTTACGTGAATTCAAAACCGTCATATGAAGATTTCAATGTTAATGACTCGATTTTGGTTTGATTTCGTTATAATAAAAGTAACAAATAATGTGTCTGATATAACTTCAACAAAGAGTCAAATAAAATAAAATACTGTCTATGAATAATATAAATAGACGCACTAGATACATAATTGGTTCTGACACCACATTAAGATACAGGTATAAAAAATTGTAAGAGACTTTTTAGTCTCACAACATCCAGACCCGAATAAAATGTTTGTAAATACCAGATCAAAACATGCTCTGTAAAGGAATTAACAATATATTCTATCATTTTTTAATATGAAAATGATTGCAAATCGTTTTACTTATCAGAAACTTTATCATCTGTTGCTAGTACTAATGTAATAGTACCTAACCGTGAATTATTGATTTCTCAAATCGTATTTCTGGCGAGAATCAATAAAAAATCACGATAAAAACACTATATTTGCATAATTTTGTTACGACGTGTCTTCTACTTGGATTTATCCCTGGATATTTTGGATTTCGCCTTCTGTGACGAAGTTTTTAACCCTAATGATTGCAGAAGTACTTATGTCTACCACGCTTCCAGGTAGGAAAATGATAGATAGTTCACGCAAGCAAAGTGACAACATTGCATATAAAGACCCTCTAAAATTTAAAACGGAGCATCAGCAGAGCAAATGACGAGATATTTCTTCCTTTCCTACATGTGATTTAGGTAATTTTAGGACTTTTTACTACTTTATACAGAAAATATTTAGTCACACCTACACTGGGCCTACTGAAGTGTTTCTAACACTTGGTTTCTCAATGTTGGAGAATTACCAAACATCTATTCGACGACCAAGTGATAATTCGCATTCCAAGCAAAAGCACTGTTTGTCCATGTACCACGTTGGACTCCCGTAGCCGAATATTATTTATGGGTTAAAAATAGCTTTATCATCATCATCAGCCCATATAGGTCCCGTTACTGGGCACGGTCCTCCTCAATAATTGAGGGGTTTTAAGACTTGTCCAACTAGGCTATAAAGTATATTTCTATCGAGAAATAATTAGGTTTTATCCACTGTATAGATTTTATAGAAAAGAAATAAATAAAACTCGGGAATGAATTGGGATAAAAAATAGAAAAAAAATACACTCATTATACATGATATAGACAATGATGCTTTATTATTAATAACTTGTCCAGTCGCCTCCATTATCAATAATTGACTGGAGTCTTCGAGGCATACTTTCTACTAATTTTATTGCATAATCCAGGGACAAAGACCTCCAAATAAGTCTAATTTCACGAACTAATCGTTTTAAAGTCCAGATTTTCTTTCTTCGAGGCTTCAACTTCATGAGTGCCCAAACATTTTCTATTGGATTTGCATCCGGCGACTGTGATGGCCAATCTAGTACTTCAACGTCATTCTCTTGTTTCCACGCTGTACAAAGACGACTCCGATGTTTCGGGTCATTGTCTTCTTGCAATAGCCAATATATGTTTTTCCTTTTAAACCACTTTTGAGCAGATGGTAATAAAGCCATTTGATATATTTTGACAATTTTAGCTGCATTTAAATTACCTGTAAATATGTGCAAGGTACCAAATCCCTGTTTTGAAAAACAACCCCAAACGTGCACCTTCACCGGATGTTTAACGGTCCGCTGGATGAATTTATTGGCGTGGGTACACCAGGTATGAGTGATAGAAGAACGTGCTCAAAAAGAAGCTTCGTCCGAAAAAATTACATTGTCCCAATCCCGGTCCAAATGTTCCTGCGCCCAAGTGAGTCTCTTTTTAACATGATTTTCCGACAGTAGCGGTTTCTTTATTATGCTACGAAATTTTACATCATGAGCCAGTAAACGTCTTCTTATAGTATCACATGACACATTAAGGCCTTTTTTAAGCAAAACCGCTTGACCACCACGTAACGATAGGCGAGAATTCTTCTCGAATACCCGTAAAATCATTTTGTCCTCCTTTTTCGTTGTTTTTTGCGTAGAGCCACGATTAGGCAGATCGTCGACATTTTTTACTTCAGAATAGCGTTTCACCCACTTACTAACAAATGTCTTTGACTTTTTCATGTATTTTGCAGCGGCTGCGTATGACATTTTGGGTCCTTTTGGATGCAAACACAAGAACACTGCTTCATAACGTGATGCGTACGTAGCACTCATGACGAAATGCGTCCTTCTCTGACAAAGATCGAACGACAACTGAAACTCTATACACAAAGCATCTGAGGGGAAGGGGCTAGCTACCTGCCAAATTTACAACCAAGCTTCTAGCGGTACCTAAAAAAAAGTTTTGCCGTACACGCTCTTGTCAAACAGACTGTATATTTAAAGAAGTTGGTAGAAAGCAATTTTTGTTCCTGTTATAGACTTCCATAAACTATTAACAAACAAATACGAGTAACTCCAAAATGATATATAGCACATAAAATGTTTAACAATTGATTAAAAATTTGCTTCACTTTAATAAAAACTGGCGCAAATATAGCATTTGTAACGCGCAAAAAATAATCTGTGTCGCATGTATTATGAAAAGAAATTAGTGAAGGATACTAGACACGGGTATTGTTTTTGAAGTGTTAATTCCTCCACGACGCCTACGTAATCTGTTGTCAAGGTCTTTGTTCCACTGAAGATGTATCCATCGATGCTGTACATTAATTCTTTTAATCTTTTACGTCATATCTCGGTAAGGCAAAGAGTCTGCATTCGCATTGTCGAGACGGCCGTGCATCTCGCGTATGATATTTGAAAATACGTGAAAGCGTCTCTATTTATAACATTGTGGAATATACTTCAGGTACATGAATGGTGCTCCTAGATATTTGTCGCAATGCAGATGTGGTTCGGGCCGATGTTGTCTCGTGTTCCGCGAATTTCGTTTAATTGGAATGTATCGGTTTTTGATGTAATGAAACATGTTGGGTGAAATGTGAATATTACTATATATTAATCTGTCTATACTAGCGGAAATGTACTTATCATCGCACAGTGTAATTGCTTCACTGATGTAAAATTACAGTGATTCATAAACCTCATTCCGCTCTAAGATTAATTATATCTATCGAAAACTGAAACAGAACAGAAAAGGGTTATTCATCTCGTTTCTTATTATATGTTATGAGGTGCGCCACTGATACTATGAAAATAATAACAAAGTCATTTATTAAGATCTTTTTTTAATTGACAATTAGTATGAATCTTGCTGGCTGAATGGCTTTCTCTATCCTTATTCATATTTAAAATTGTGTTGATTTTATTTACTACGACTTCACTCTTTAAGTATTTAATCGATTTTGTCAGAAAATTAGGCATGCATTATTTCAAGGTTAGCAAAACACTCGATCGGATTTCATAGAGAAAAGTATATTCGCTTCTTTACGAGAGTATGTCAACACGCTACGAGTAGAAAGGTTTATATGCCAAGCGGTTAGAAATATAATTACAAAATTCAGATAACTTTTAGATCTCATAGTCACGTGACATTTCGGAACTCAAGCTTATACTACTTTCAGGTATGAAAAATGCTAATTATAATTTATAAGTATGTGCCAGTTATTAGATGAATCATTTAATTAAAAATACGGAATGATATAATCGTTTACATAGACCGAATGGATTTTCCATTTATCATCACATAGACGCACATGCAATAACAAAAATATGTTCTTAGAAAATAACATTAACGTTGCTTTGTTAATTGGACAAAAAGCTTTTAGCTCCGTCAGTTATTTTTTATACCCAATTTAACGTTGCCCCAGGTATGATCATCGACTTATGACGTCATTGAGGTAGGAAGCGGAGAATCACTTGAATAGGTCGTGGTTATCGCCACTAAGATCTTTGGAAGCAAATTTCGCGTCCGTGTGTATAGACTGACTCAACGCGTTGAAGAGGTTATTATGTAATAATTAAATGGTGTTTGCATTTAGTATTACAAGTGTACATACGAGAGTTTATGGTTCATAAATTCATAATCAAAGTGCCCACTTGGCCTTAACACGACGAAGTATAAACAATTTATTCCGTTTAGTGTCGAAATTATAAAAATATCTAATAAATCTGGCTCTTCAGCCACCAATCATATAAAATATTAAATTAAAATAATTTTAGGCTTTAAATAAGATTGAGATTGTTAGATTAAGTACCAAGCGTTATGGTTGGTCCACCATACTAGCCTAGTTCGGTTGGCGGAATAATGATAGCTCGACTGAATATAATTCTCTTAATTATTCCTACCTTAACTCGTCGACCTATCTTGTTCATACATTTCTTTTACCCATTATGATATCGCAATGAGGGTTGGTCTATGATTTAAATTGTTAGTACCAACTTAAATAAAAAATGCAGTGATGGCCTCGAGGTTTGGGCGCGCGGACGAGAATCTCGGCGGTCGCGGGTTCGAACCCCAGGCACACACCTCTGACTTTTCGAAGTTATGTTTGTATTCACATTGAATTATCACTTGCTTTAACGGCGAAGAAAACCTGCACACCTAAGAGTTCTTAGGAATTTCTTAGGTGTGTAGTCCGCCAACCCGCACTAGGCCAGCGTGGTGGACTATGGCCTAAACCCCTTTCAATGGTAGAGGAGACCCGTGCTCAGCAGTGGGCGTATATATGGGTTGATAAAGGAAAGGAAGGAAGGAACTTAAATATATTATTCAGAATAAGGTTTTATCGTAGTTTTCTGCAATTATAATATTTTTATTCTAATTGCATTTCCACTTGCCGCGGTGATTTCTTGCTCGCTATGGTTTTTCTCAGCTACTAGGTACACGCATGGCCAATAAAGAATTTGTTGACATAATTAATATTCGAGGAAAATGCTAGAGGGTTCTGACAACTAAAGCGTTGGGTATTTTCTATCATAAAAATACTATCATAGCTTCTAATACTAACGACTTAGACAATTAATATTAATTTTGTAGCTCACCTATGATGAGGAAAATATATATATATATATTATTTGTAAAGAAATCTAAAGATCGTGGCAAAGATATTCGCCTATAAATTAATAAGAACCTATTTTTTCCTCGTTTACTACTTTTAACACAAATACACACCAATAAAGTTGTTTTCTAATCAGTTTTTGATCCAACGAGTTCTACCACAATTGTTTGATGTCAAGTGTTTCACAACTGGTATTATAATTTTTGACACAAATATCCTTTATTGCTAAATCCGTTATCAGTCGCGAATTATCATCCTACACATTTTTGGTGAAATAATACGACAAATAAAAAATGTCGAAAGAACCGCTTGAATCCGATTAGCGTTCCGCACCTTAATTGACAATGATTCAATTTGCTTGATTGATTTGACGGACTGACCGACAATGTTCAAATGTTCTTCTACGAGGGAAACAAGTGACTTTTCAGTCGCTGCATCTAATTACAGTTGAGACAATTACAATACATCATGGTTAATTACCATGAGATTATAAGTACAATAGTGTCCGATTTATCTTCTAATTCCTAGAAGCCGGCCAAAGGTGAGGGTTGATTGTGATCTTTTTCTTCTAGAGATTACCCAAGGTGACGTTGGTTTTGAATTATTAGCGCTATTATACTGTATTTATACATACAATAATATTATTAGTATTGTAGTATAATATAATATAACCTATTAGAGCTACATCGAATTTACAGGACAGCAAAATGTCTTTTAAATGTTTTTTTTACAAACTTTGAAATTAACATACTGTAATGATGATGGAGATGTTTTCCGATATGATATTATATAGGGGATACTGCTTTTAAATAAAAAAAAATAGTATAAAATATCTCGTGAATCAAATCTAAGTAACTGTTTTATAATACCTGTATGTTGTAAATTGAAATGAGTTACTTCATAAATGTTAGACTCTGTAGTACAACCTATATCTAGTTATAATTTTTTGTAAGTTGTTATTGACGATTTATACTATTTGTGAAAGTAAGATTTATTCTGGAAATTCCGAAACAATCTTCTTATACAATTCGTGGAATAATATTCAGTCTTAAGCTTTTAGTTGATTTTATTTACCGTGTCTATTTCTTCATGAGCCTGTTTCTAGCAATTTTAAATAGATCATTATACAGATCTATTGTTGGCTAATTAGTACTCATAAGAGGCTAAATGTTGATACTATTGGTACGAAACTACCACCTCACGAAGTCATATTACTACATACAAAAATAATTGCTTTATCACTGTCGTAGGTAACAGAAAAGCCAAAACGTACTTTCATTTTTCTTTCAGACTTCAAATACCATCAAGAACTGAGATTGGTCAGACGTAGTATTATTGTCATTAAATCTAGTTCTGAACCGTAATAACAGGAAATTCTCTCCATGGTGCAGTTGGCAAGAAAATGGTGGTAGAACAAAAGGCTTCAGCTTTTCACGATTTTTAACTCATAATCCTTATTTTGGTTCTATGTTAGGAGGTTAAAAAAATCACCTATGTGAGGTCGGGACTATGAGCAAACCTTTTGGTTGTGATACTTTTTTTTGTTTGTTAAATTAAAATATTATATTCACAATATTATGCAGTTTCTATTCAAAAATTTATCACAACCGTATTTTTAATTTGAACAAATAAATCGAATTTAAAATTTTACCGTATTTTATTGAAATACCATAACGGATGCATTTGCATACTGTTTTTGTTGTATATTTTTAAACAAAATAAAATGTTGTTAGCGATTTTATTATACATTCGCATTTTATCAAATATATTTAATAAATATAACCTATGTCACACATATGTAGCTCTGACCTCACATTAAGATACGATATTTATGTTGATAGCATTTTTTTTTTACAAACAAAAGGCTCGAAATGGATATTTCGACCTATGCGCAGAATAAAGTTATATGTGCTTTTGCACAACTTCTCTTTCTCAGCGATTTAACGTAATTCTAACTTAATAGAACAAAATTATAGAATTCAGTCTACTCCTATAGCCCCTTAGTAACGAAACATCTAAACACATCACATTTGAATGAGACGTATTATGTCACTATACATATAAATGAACATATTATAAGCTTGTTCCATAGTATTTATAATCGTATTATACCCATAATAACGGTTATGCAATAAACATTAAACAGTTATAATGCTGAGTATTGATAACGGTAGGTATAGACCAATGAAGCAGTCCAAGTGTATGTTAGGAATGCTATTGTTTAACTCACGATATATGTATTTCAGTGCAATTTCAATTACATGCATTTTTTAAAATTCGTCATCACAGTCCAATATTTGTGTTCCATGTCAGAGAACAAACCTTAACTATACTAAAGCCGTGTATGTTTAAAGCTTTATCAGCCCGTATGCATCTCATTGCAGGGCATGAAACTTCTCTATAACTTAGTCCAGGACTAATTCCACTACTCTGGCCTAGAACGGGTTGTCGGACTAGATCTAAGAAATTCCCATTTTCTTTTAGGTGTCCAGGTTTCTTTAGGATGTTTTTCATGGTTCCTAATCCATAAACTCAGCTCTGGTTTATGAAGATCTACCCTTACAAGAGAGGTTTGTAATGAAATTTGTCTGTCATCCAGCACTAATTTTAATCGGCTGGAATATTAATTACTAGCTTTTGCCCGCGACTCCGTCCGCGTAGACTCTAGGGTTAAGTGCAGAACGATTTTTGCATTTATAACATGTTTCCCACGGGAATACATTTTCCAGGATAAAATTATCCCATATTAATTCTGTGAGCTCTACCTCTCTCTATACCAAATACATTCAAATCGGTTTGGTAGATATAGAAATACCCATTCCCACGGGAATACTTAATTTTCCGGGATAAAAAGTATCCTATGTGTTATTCTGACGTATAAGCTATGTCGTGGTAAAGTTTCATTCAAATCCATTCAGTAGTTTTTACGTGAAAGAGTAACAAACATCCATACATCCATACATCCATACATCCATACATCCATACATCCATACTTACAAACTTTCGCCTTTATAATAGTAGTATATAATAGTAGTAGGATTGACAGTTTTAGATAGTTTGGCATGCACTGAATTATTACGAATTACGATGCTGTGAATTAAAAAATAATGTCTTCCTAGAAAAGAGAAGTTTTTATTAATAAAATTTCACGATGATTAGTCAAATGCGTGAAAGCAACACATTTATACGTACATAATTGGTTAGAATTTCACACCATTGAACATTGTAATGTGTCGACAATTTTTCATTACAAAGATTTATAGTTGTATGAATTAAAATTTTTCAAGTACAAGGTTTCCTGTTTTAAAAATATAGCTTGTGATGAAAGAACTCTATACAAAAGTTATTTGCATCCCATGTGGTTTGATTTAACAAAATTTATTGGAATGGTCACATGCAAAATGAAGGCCTGAAGAAATTCAAGGTTTTTCGAAGGTTGAGAACCTCTAGAGAATTTCGCGATATGTAAATGAGGTGTTGACCATCCAATGATAGTGTGGTAATAGTAAAAGACTCTAATAAATCTTTTTAGTGGGATTATTATCGTGATTTCTCTGAGTGTATTAGCTTACTAAATAATTTGACACACAATAGACACCCTGAATATAACTTGGCCTAAATTATAATCCCCAACGAGCCAAATTTAGCAAACACGTAATTATATCTACTGCATCTAACATGCAATCACCTTCAGTCCATTAAATATTAATTAAATACACGGGATTAGTGGCGTCTCGTGACACGGCATCCCTATTAAGTACTAACGTCTCCTAAATCTAATCGAAACGTGTTTAGAATCTATTACACAGTTAGCAGCATATGTTTGCAAGTAGGTCTTTATGCAAGGAGCCAAGGCGTTCTGTGATTGTGTTTGGTAATGAGTCATTTATTTTATTCATTGGAAAGATCATTTACATATATATGTGTGCCAAATATGTCGCCAACTACGGTCAACGTGACGATGCACCTTTGTCGTTCCTTTTGTTATTTAACTGGGTTTAGTATGGGAGTAACTGATTTTTGATCATCATCATCATCAGCCCATATCCGTCCTGCTGCTTGGCATGAGCCTCCTCCAAAACTTTAACTCCTCTTAAACAGTTTAGGACTAAGTCCACCACGCTGGACTAGTTGAAGAAATGTCTCAGAACTTTCAGGCGTGCCGGTTTTATCACGATGTTTTAAAGTACATTACATTTGCATATGAGATTTTTATACTTCCATTTGCAGTGCACTAAGGGACCGTTCAAGTATTACGTAAGCAGATTTATTACAATTATTTACCCCCCCATCCCCCTTGTCAGCAAAAGTAAGCAAAGCTCTTACCCCCTACCCCCATGCTTACGTAAACATTTTTCAATTAATGTATTGTTTTTTTAAATATTGTAATTATAAGGTTATAATTATAATTTTAAAAATAAGAAAATAGATTTAGGATGGAGAGATTTTACTGATATGGTATTCAACATAGAGTAACAAAAATATTATAATCTTACAAACATAACAAACTTGTTTTAAATTTTTGGTACACATATTAAATTCAAATTAACAGTCTTCAGTCCATGAAACCCGAATCCATGATTCTAAGTTTTCGATGACATTGGATTGCTTGGATTGCTGCTCAGTGTTGTAAGTCTGCTCACTTTCTTCCGATTTTGGAATGTCTACGTCGTTCTCATCGAGCCATTCAACATCATGGTGCTCTAAATTTTGAATAATGCACATCAGTTCATTAGCACGACGAGCAGCGACTCTTACAGGTCTAATTTTCCTATCAGTGTGCGTGTTTACTTTTTTATGGATCTTCTCGATGTGACGATTTAGTGACTTGACGGAAGCATGATAAAGACCACACGTTTTGCATGTTCGACTTGATAGCCTCAATTTTACCGTTGGACAAAAATAATCGTAGGGCATTTGCAGGAAATCTTTGAGTGAAGCACTTAAGCGTAGAGCTAAATTGACTGGAAGATTAAGAAATTGTCCTCCTTCATCCAAAACCAAGTCATTAACTGTTTGTTTTACTTTTACAGGTGGTGGAAGAAACCTGTTGTCTAGTAATCTAAATAGGCCACTTCTTGGACGACAGCATTCTGTATTTTTACATTTTACAATTTGAAGCAAGTATTGGCTTTCACGTACATGTTCTGAATACCATTTAATGTCTGGAAAATCAGGAAGATCTTGATCACCTGCCTCAACATATTTTGCAGTAACATTATAGCCATCAATTACCATTGAACTCCATATTTCAGCTAATACAGTTCCTGCGAATTCGAAATTAGATCTTTCTAAATGTTTATCAATTGTAACGCCACGTTCATCCAAATGAGACCCAAAATGGTCATGAGGCAAAATTAAACCAGCCAGTTCGCGACTAAGAGGAGCCATTCTGCGCTCTACTCTGTTATACGCACTTCTTCCAGGAGCATTGGTAGCTAAAAACAATGCATCGAGATTATGTCGCTTAAAGTGTTGTATAGCAAACCCTATGACTTTTTGATAACGCGGATTTTCATCTGGCCCTCCATCAACCGTCATGATTACCACTGGTTTTACTAGTCCATTGTCAGTTTTAGCTAATGGTCGAAACTCTTCAAGTTCGAGAAGCGTCTCGAAATCCTGAGCATGAGTATTAGCAGTAGATGAACTATGCTTTCCACTTCGAATAGCGATATATGTTGGTCCAGAATATCCAACGGCTTGCGGTTGTCCTAGCATACTGGAAGTGATTTTGATACCAGCATAAACAGATGGTATTAATTTATGACGCTCAGCGATTACCCAATCGTGATCAGGCAATTTGACTCTATATTCCATGTGCATTAGAAGAGGTGCTTGCTTATTTGCCGCAGTTACGCCAATAGGGACTCGAGCTTTTATCATCTTGAGATATGAAAAATACTTGATCTGGTCCAAGTATGGATGCTATGTTCTCTAAATAATTAATTGATGTTTCAGCGAACTTGCTATCTAAGTGGCTCTTGTGAAGATCAGTTTGAGCCCGGATGAGCTTAACAGGGACTGTCGATACATGTCTTCGTCCCTCTACAGAATTAGATTTTCTGGGAATCAAACGAAGATATGTCCCACTGCGACTAATATCAAATCCTATTTTACGTAATTCTTGTGTGAGTTCATCAAGAGTTTTTACGCTGCGAATAGATTCCGTTCGTCTTCTATCATCTGCTGCACTCCCAAATAAAGCTATATCCGCAATTGTTTTCAATAGTAATGGTTGATTGCTTTCAAGATTAGGACGTCCCACTGAATCCCTCAGAGATAGTCTTTTTTTTATTTCTGGATTTTCATGACAAATATCTTCTAACTTTCTTTTTATACCATCCCTGTGTTTCTTCTGGGCAACTGCGTTTTGAACCTTTCTGTTTAAAGACTGTTTTGCTGTTTTTATTTCGTCGCGCAACTTAATGATCTGTTTATCAACTTCAGCACGGCTTGGCATAGTATCTCTGGCAGAATACAAAGCATTCAGATTTTTTTCGAGTAGAGCAATCTTATTTTTCATAGCTTCCTGAGAAGGTTTTGCTCTCTGTTTATCTGCATTTTCATTATTTTCGCATTGCTGTTGTGATTCATTACCGGGTTTTATTTTATCTTCTTCCTGTTTTTTAATATTTGAAGCTGGCTGTATAATTTGTGTTTTTTCTGCAGGTTTATAGGTAGTCGTTGCCTAAAAATAAAAACTTTCTATTAATTATTTTCTTATTAAGCTGCATAAATACAAAGTATGAAATAAAAACAGCATTTAAATATTATTTAAAGACCTTAAATTTATTATTTAAAGGCTAAAAATAATTATTATTTAAAGGCTTTAAATAATCTAATCTAATCGAATCGAACCCATCACATACAGAAAATTAACACCTGTATTTTGTGACCAATTGACGGAATCAATCATAAAAAATCCATACTAATATTATAAATGCGAAAGTAACTCTGTCTGTCTGTCTGTCTGTCTGTTACGCTTTCACGTAAAAACTACTAAATGGATTTTAATGAAACTTTACAATAATATAGCTTATACATCAGGAAAGGACATAGGATACTTTTTATCCCGGAAAATGTAGTATTCCCGTGGGAATGGGTATTTCGTGAACTACCAAAGCGAATTGAATGATTTTTGGTATAGAGGTTGATAGGGCTCACAGAATTAACATGGAATAATATTATCCTGGAAAATGTATTCCCGTGGGATAAACATGTTATAAATGGGAAAATCTCTCTGCACTTAACCCTAGAGTCTACGCGGACGGAGTCGCGGGCAAAAGCTAGTAAATCTATATAATGAACATTACCTCTATACTTCGAGATAGGCCATAATATTTTGTAATCATAAAAACGTCTAAATTATTGTTACAAAATGTAAAAAGAAACTTCTTGGCGACTTTTAATATTTCTAGTACTCAAAGGTACGTAAAATTATTTCGTCACTCACCTTAGAAAAAAAATGTAGTAGATTGGATTTATTCCTAGTCGCCGCTTGCAATTCTTCTTCAATTCTCTTAGATACAATAATATCTAGTTCCTTGTCGGACTTTGCTTGTAATTTATAATTGCGCCACACTTCGTTAACTAATTTTTGTACATTTTGTACTTTCGTACTTGTATGAGATTTCTTAAAACTTTCAAACAATTTTTGGTATAACTTGGATTTGTCTATTTGAAACGACATCTTATTTAAACATTAAACTTTAGCTAATGGAATCAACAGTAACACAAATGTTAACTTGTTTTGCTATGCTTACAATACGTCTACTCGCTATAGGATCCAAACGAAACAATACACTGATAGAGGAAATTTAGGCAAGTGAATAGCGCGCGGTAATTCCCCTACTCGGTTCTAAAGCGAGTGCCTAGCCGTATGCATTATTTGCGGGAATTCCCGAAAATGCGTTTTGATTTCAAGCAAAGACAATGTAGGGTTGCCATTCGGTAAAAAAAAAATTACTACCGATGACGTAATCATCATCTAGACTCCCCTGCCCCCCATGTCATCCAAAATAAGCAAAGCAATAACCCCCCCGCCCCCTTATAGTGCTTACGTAATACTTGAACGGCCCCTAAGGTCTTATTTAAAGTAATTTATATCGTTTGCGGTTGCTACTTGATTTGTAGACACATGTGAATAACAGGTTATAGTGAACAAATGTGAGACTGTAGGATTAACCTGTACATCCGGTTTCGATCAGGCCGGCATAGTTGTAGTAATAAAGTATTATAATTGTTTCTAGGCAGCCGTACTTTGATTGAATGTACTACAATGTAGTCAAACTCAAATGCGGATATTTTAACTCCTGTGGAATCAATGTTGTGATTCAATTTATTGGTCGTTATGTCTTTAGTGAATTCTGATTACTTATATAGTTCGTTGAGAGAAAACAGAGTATGTAGATTACGTCGGATTTTCATAGAATTTCGATATTGTATAGGTTACTTTAGTATATTCTACAGTCGAGTCTGATTGGCGCCAACAACATATAAAGTTACATTTAACATAAAATATCTACCCCTTTAAAAAAGAAGATATTGAAACCTATCGATAAAAACGTAAACAAACGATTCTCACAACTGGAATTCGCGGAAGTTTCGAATAATAAGCCAAGCAAGAAATTGAACAAAACACTTCGTAAATATCCACCGGTTCTAATGCGATGTATTTGACTAATAAAACCGGATATGTAACGATATATAATGATTATAATTTATCGTTGTTTACCGATTTTAATGAACTAGTTTTACATCACATTTGATTTAATAAATACGTGATGGCTTAGGAAGTCTTCTAGATATGGCACACCATCAGTCGAGTTATTATTACTGAACATGTAATATATGTATTAGTGACGCTAAAAGGAACCTTAAAGAATATTTCCATGTACCTACTTAAACTTACGAACTCATTTTTTTTTTGATAGTATGAAATTCAGCCTCATAAAGTATTAAATCTAAGCCTTTTTATTTTCAAAGAGATTATTGTCAATCTATGAAATGCATTTTGATCATAGTGTTTCCGTTAACTGCTATTATTACTATTTATTTTCTCTTATGCAAGACTTTATCTATTTTTTTTTCTAGTATGTAAAATAAAGCTGTTCTGTAAGCTACCGTTAGTTGTACTTGATACAGCTATCTCAAAGGAAATCGATGAGAAGCAAATTTTTTTCATTCGCGATTCGTTCTATGAATGAGATTGAATGGCATTTGACATTCACTCCCTTCTATCTCAATCCACAAAACGTATAATATTGCTTAAGATCTATACGTGGTCATGTGAGTAATTGGTAATTATAATTTTTTGCTGCTTACTCAACTGTCGAACTTAAGAAGAAAAAAATGGACTAATAAATTTTTACAAATTAAAGTAATTTCCACCTTATTGATTAAGATAATATGTAATAACATTTATTGATATTTCTATAATTGATGACCTTAGAAATAAATGTGTAATGTAACTCATTCTAATGTCGAATTAATTAATGCGCCGGTAATTACTATTACGACATTATACATGCGTATAATAATCTTTCCACCATTAAATACTATTATTTATTCTTATGTTTTATTTTCATTTATTTTATGAGAAAACGTATCATATGTCATGTCATGCATAAAAAAATATTGTTAGTAAGTGCTTACTTGAGACGGATATATCTAGAATATGTCAAATTACTGCATTATAGAAAAATATTTATAAGTGCTCTTTGTTGGATTCTATCATTAAACACCGTAGTAGCTATTTAAAAGTAAGTGGGCACTGACCCATTTGCCTTCATAGTCTATAAAAAATAAGTATCGCAAAATAATTTTGTCTATCTTAATAACTCTGAATTCATCTTCCATTCTTGGCAAATTAGCGGGGCGTATAGTAATATTGAGTAAAATTAATGTCTATGAAATAAAAATAACGGGTTTCAGTTTGTATTATGGAAATTCTATCTTTTTTACGTGATTATATTGACAAGGAATTATGCGAGCCCCATAAAACAGCTTTACTCATGACTGGCATGTTTGTAAATGCCATTAGTGTCTAATAAAGGTGTACCGAGTAACAAAAAAAGCCTTACTAGTTAAAAGTATGCACGATGGATGACTTGAAGATCCTCATGTTTTTGCTTATCCGTCCAAAGACCTGAGAAAACCTGCAATTGTTAACACTCATGTTTTTTATCGAGCCACTCGATTCAATGGCTGAACACGAGTGTTTCAAATGTCATGACGTAGTTTTAGAGATCCATGTATCGGTTTGCTAAGTGTTCTTTACATGAACGTTGTCTCTTTGATCCAAGTAATTGAAAGCAGTGATGGATTCAAAAGCGGGTTCTAAGTTTGCTTCAAAAATTGATTGTTTTGGTACTTCAAGTTCCTTGAGCTGAAATACTTTTTGAAAATAGAATGAAGTTTTTAAATAAAAAAAAATGCAAACAGCTATTTTATTTCAGCGTAAATTTCGGATTTTATTATCTGCTTTTTTTCAAAATGGAGATAAATATCAACGGTATACAACGTTCGCATATAATAGAAAACATATATACTGGTCAAAACAAAATAAGGGCCACGTGTATGTTTTTAAGTTTCTACTAAATTATTGCCAATTGTTTTTGCACAAGTTCTAGATTCTATTGTGACATGTTAGTTTAAGGGTCTGGTAACCCAATTTAATAACATTCACTTGCATAAGTGTTTAAGTGGGTAGTTTTTATGTTATTTTTTGTAACCACTTAATTTTGCCCTATTTAACTTGAGCGAAAGTTCACTTTTAATCTCATTAAAATTTTTCGTTTTATCGTAAAGAGTTTATTTTTGAATATTAGAGTGTACATCTAATATTTAAAACAACAATGCTACGAGTTTAACGGCATACGGATGTGGTTATTACTAGTAGAGCCATAACATTGATTCAAGAGGGTCATTCGCAACGTTCGGTTGCTTTGCAGCTGAGTTTTTCGCGGAGAGCTATCCAAAATGCTTGGTATCGGCTCTAAAAATCAGGAAGAGTCACTAAAAGACAGTAATTAGGCAGAGTCAGAGCAATTACAGCTCTGAAAGACCGATACATACACTTGAGTGCACGTAGAGTCACTGTCCGCACATTGCATACCCGCTTGCGTCAAGCAACAGGGACTCGCGTAAGTTATCAAACCATTAAAAATCGATGGCATAAAGACCAACAGCTCTCTAGGAGGCTAGAAGTGCGGATTCCATTGACAACTGCTCATCCAGCAAACGGTTTAACATTTGTAAGGCAATATCTGGATTGGGGTATAAGTGATGGGACCTTGGTACTTTTTATACACGTGTGTAAAGATAATTTTTTAAGTGATGATCGTCGCATTGGAGCACGGAGAAAAGTAGGTAAGCGTTTTTCAGAAGCTAACCTTCATGAAAGTGATCGTTTTGGGGGCCCAATGTTATGGTATGGGAAGACATTAGTCTTACAGGAAGAACTGAGCTGCTAATTCCTAATGAAGACACAGTAACTGCTCAATGATAAGTCGAGGAGGTCATGAGACCTCCTGGGGTGCTATTTGCACAACGAGTGGGTCTAGGATTTCGGCTGATGCATGACAATGCTCGCGCAAATACAGCTAGAGTCACTAGAGGACCACTGAAAGATGTCCATATAGAGGTTTTGCAGTGGCCTGCGAACAATTTAGACCTAATCCCTACTGTGCACATGTGAGATTTATTGAAAAAAAGTGTCCGAGAGACTAATCAACTCGTCCATAATGATAGACAACTCAAAAACATGCTAAAAGTGAGCTAGGAGCAAATACCGCCGGTAAAAGTAATAACATCCCCTCTAGAATACAAGAATATGTGTAAATAAAAGAGGAAGACATACCCGTTACTGGCAAATCAGGAATAATTTATTTAAATTTAATTTAACTATTTTTTTTTTACTTTTCAGCAAAGTGTATTTTTTGTCAAAATCGTGTTTTTCACATAAAACATTTAAAAAAATACGTTTTTAAAGTGTGGCAATTAAAATTTTCGGCCAGTTAGTTAAAAATAGTCCGCTTTAATTATTTTGATAGTCTCCCAACCCCTGGACCTCATAATTTTGTAAAAATCTTAACAAAATCAAGTGGCCCTTATTTTGTTTTGACGAGTGTACATATATTTCCTTTTTGGTTAATCTTACTCTATTTTTTCTTTATATTGTTTAACAGTGTTCTACTCGATCATATTATTGTAATAGCTAAAAGTTATTTGGCATTGAATTTGCGAATTATCTGTCATTATCATTAACATAGCTGTAATAAAACTATCGCAAGATCTCAACGCAAGCGAACACATAAGCATAATAGGAGTGTATAATTTTAAAATAATGTTTCTTAACATTAATCATCGATGTTTCACAAACATTGTGTAATTACAGCCTTTTGTATATAATTCAGTTTTTTTCTGTTTACGTTGCGAAGAGGTTACCATGAACTGGTGTTGCCGGTGCACGTGCCTCGCAAATGTTTCTTACATATTCGGATACCCTTAGCGTTGTTTGCACATTTTTTATAAGTTATGAATTGACATTTGACATTCATTATTATTGTTAACTAGATGGAGTGTATCCTTCTTATCGCGCCTTAAAGATGAATAAATGTTAATGTTTACTAGTACAGAGATGGGAGGCATCTCGAGGAAGAAACAGACAATCACTATCAGGCACATAAATGTTTGTGTGGTCAACGAAATTTTTTTTTTATTTGACTATGGTGTGGTCACAATGTTATTGCAGTATAAATGGAGCAAAGCTATCCTTAACATTACATAGTTTTAATGAGCTTATCAGTCGAATAAATTAAACAAAGAATTGGCGTCAATAGTTATATTAAATTTGTGAATAATTGTGTGCTTAACTAATCCAATTCATCACAATTATGACGCCAAATCATTAGCGTTTAATTTTTTAGGCTTTGACAGATATTCTACATTCCGTAGCGTCTTAAAGATCCCTTGCAAAATTCCCTTTCAAGTAGGGCTAGTGTTTGAAATTCAACATGCAGCGCTGTATTGTAACATGACCTGTCGTATGTTTCTTACTGGTATTCCGATAAACTAGTGATGAAACCCTCGCATCAATCAGTTGTGAAATGGTTCCTCTCAACGTAAATCAGGTCACCTGTACATTAAAACGGACTGCTCTACATTCAGGCAACGATGTATCGTACTTACATTCTGTTAAAAGAGAGTATAACTGCCCCGTGGTTTTACTGCACAAGAATGTGCCGTACGATCTAATGGCCCTTGATTCGATTTCCGGATAGGAAAAAGTGTTATTGGGTTTTTCTATCCGGATTTTTTCAGTAGTTGTGGGACGAAGTTTGCATATTTACAATAAGATCTCGCCGTTTTACGTGGAACTCATAGATACTTGGTGGAATGTGGGTGCAGAAATGCATCTCTGCCTACCCCTTCAGGGAATACAGACTTGAGGTTGCGTGTGTATATTAAAAAATAATAAACTATGCTAAAATCAGTTTTGTCACGTTTAGGACCAACTAAAAGATTTTTTGGAAACAGGGAATTGATGACACGGTTTATGTAAGGCGAAAACGAAATGCTCTTGAGTCGCAGGCTTTTGTAAATAAGACAATGACAAAGACAATGGATAAAATAAAATAAGTTTCACTTAGTAAATGAGCAAAGTTCCACCACTGTGTACTAAAATAGGGATATCAAAAACGAACACTATTTCCTGTAAGTCATTATTATTTGTAGTTATTTATATTTTTACGTTAAATCAAAATAGTCGTTTGTGTTGATGATGTTGGGAAGTAATGAAACATGTCACGTAATACGCGTCTTCAGAGTGACGTATTGGCCTGCGGATATTACAGCGATAAAGTTTTGTAGCCAATCATAAAACATTCGTTTAATGTTTGTGTGCTTCACAAATATTTGTCTCGGTTCTGAGTGACCCATGCGAGCGTGTCGCGTTCCGGGATTTGGCTTTATACATCCGGTTTCGGATAGACCGGCATAATTATGTTGATTGGCGAGATATACTGCTCTAGCATAATTATTCCCATCAAATGCTGACCATTTCTTGCCTCGGACATTGTTTATAAAGTTTTTAAAAAAATCTACAAACTTTCTATTAGTTCATAGTTTTTTATACCTTTTGCATACAATGTGTTATGCTAAATCGTATTTGTTACTTATTATTTCTTTAACATCATGTTCATTAATTAAACATTCTGCTATACAGAATTTTTTGCTGTTTCATCAAAAAGCCTTAATGTTTGCGAAAGCCTTGGTCTAAATAAACAAATCTATTATATTATTTTCAAGTTCAACACGCAGTCTCTTATTAGGTATGATCCTTTTTCGTACATTTTCGAAATGTTTAGTCCGAGAGGTCATCTGAATTATTTATGCATGACTATAGTAATTTAATTGACTTATTTAAACAGAATAACAACAAAACCATAGGTTATAACTAACCCCCAGTATTATAAATAAGAATGTGTACGTATGTACAATGTATGTTCTGCTATCTACCTGTTAAAAACCTATACAAAGATTCTCCATTACAGGGCGCATATTCTGACAGTCAATACAGACTGAAAATTTTAGAAGGTTTTGAGGGCGGCCTATCTCCAGCGTCTTTAGGCTGATGATGATCATACTTCTGTTAAATTGTGTGTAACTTATTGAGGATGGAGATTGCGGGCATTTCTACTGTGTGACCCATATACAGGATGTATATAGACCGTGATAGGAAACTAATGCAAATAGGTAGTAGTTACGGTAATTAGTTACAAACCCATTGGCGATAAAAATATGTGCATTTTACAACTGTTCAAATTTAAATATCGATATTATTAGGATAGTCTTGGTTTGAAAATATAAATCTATTTTTATTTATCGTCATTAAAATATTTTCAGGCATAGGTAGATTTTTTTAGCGTGCTTTGTCTATGAAACATCAGAATTTTAGCAGTGTATTAAAGTCTACACTATTATATTTATATATATTTATTCGTTAGTGAGCATGATGTAATAATTAAATCAAATGATTTTTTTAAATGTAATATCTTTTTTTTTTATTCTTTGACATCATAAATAAAGGCAACTTCTACACAGGATCAAAGACAAGAAATTATTTCTTAGAAATCTAGAGAATTGTTTGTAACCTGATGTACGCAAGTTGAACCCGGAATAAAGGCCATTTGTGCGGTTAACCCCACATCGATACTTTTTATTGCATTCAACACAAGTTTTCAATAATAAATAACACTTAGTTTATATAAGATGAAAAAGCAACTAACTTATTTTCTCACAGCCATAAAATGAAACACTTTGTTTTCGTGTTGAAACAAATGCTATTTAGAGGAAAAAAACAGCATTATTTTAAATACGAAATTATGAATATTCTTATTTTAATTTTTGTAGTTTAAACACTCTCCTATACATTTTTTTAAATAAATCTTAGTTTATAAATTCAACAGGTGATGATAGAATGGATATTAACAGGCCGAGTTACGCTTGATGTAATAAACTTCAATACGTCATGTTAGCTTACCGTTAGTGTTCGATAAACTGCACAAGAGCATCGCTTATCGATCAACGTGTCAGCCGTATTCCTTGAGTTTCCAGAAAGGCTGCACAAGTTCATTCACTAACATTGACGGGCATACTTCGCGCACTTGGCTCGCTTCCGCACATCAGTTGAACACTCCACGAAACTGTCACCCGCGCGCACAAACCTTCGTGGAAAGCGTTTGTAAACAGTGCGTTTGAGAGTGGGCGAGAGGCGGCGCGAATCGGATTCGTTATCGATGCGTGTATTTTTGTTTTGTTGAATTTAATGTCGGTTGACGCGCGACGCGACGTGCTGCCGCGACCATGCAGCCGCTCGTAATAAACCAAACGGAAAGAACACAGCCTGTGGCGAAGAAAAAGCAGCTCGCCCGTGCGGTGCTAATCCATGCGTCCGTATCGATTTATAGAAACCTACGTGGAACACGCGGAAATCTTATATCGGAACAATGGAACAATTTGTTGATGCATTAGTCATCCACGCATTGTTTTCCTTCTGACGCCTGTCTGCCGGCAGGTGTGTTGTAAGTCAATCATCTTCGCACACGATGTATTCAGCTCCCCAGCGATCTCTGATGTGCAAAATGTGTTTTACAACGTATAATGGAAACCAAAATACTTAAGCTGTAGCCGATATGCTGAGTTGGGCATATGAAATCGTTCAGGGCTGATATAGATTGAATCTTTATCCCATCTTGATCTTCGACTAAGCCTGGTAGGAAAAATGTGAAATTACAGGGCTTAGATTACCATGAACAAATTTTAAGAAACACAAGTATAAAACACTTTTTTATGCTTTATATTCAAAAATAAGTCCTTATCCCTGAATATAAATATTTTATTTTATTATAATAGTCAAAGGATAACTGTGATTCACAAATGACCATTAAAAATATTTTTCTTGGGTGTGCCATCTATATTGGCGTAGGTGTACAATTATATGATTTTGTTGGTACAAGCGAATGATACTTCAATTAGTTAACAATATTTTCAAGGTAATGTGATATTTTAATTAGCACCTTTACTCAACAATTATTTATTCATACTCATATAATTCCTGTTAATGTTGGTACTTAAATTTGCAGAACAGCTTGTTTTGTCTATGGTTTCAATTTCCATCTACAGCTGTACCTACCTATGTCACGGCGTACAGGAATAGACAATATGACACATTGACTATGATCTGTTTTTTGTAGTGTCACGCCAATGTGACAACACTCTTTCTAACTGAACATCAATATAGTGTAGTCTAAATAGGGCTTCGAATAGCAAGAACCGATTATGATCATTAAACAGCCAACACAAATATCAATTAATGTCTGATATAAACCAGATGCACACAAACTTATGATACAACACGACGAAGTTGTGTGTGTTCAATAACAATAGATATAACCAGAGATTTTTTAACAATAAACAAAATATGAATATTTATCACATTGTTCTCCATTACATCATAACTACAGTAGTCGTGAAACAGCACTTTTTTCTCTGTTATTTACGTAATTAATTTGTTCAACTATTTTTTGCTTAAAAAAAGACTCACAAATACAATTACATATTATGAGTTACATCATGGCTAATTAAAAATGTCATTTCAAGGAAATAAGGTTATAACTATTTATTCTATCATCTCTCTTTTTCGCACGATCTTTAAAAGATGAATGACGTCATCATGAATAATAATGTGCGTCCTTTTTTGTTTAAGATTTTTTTTGTATAGTGTTAAAAATATCTGTTTGATAATTTTGCAAGGTAGCGTTATGTTAAAAATATTTTAATGTAGATTTACGTAGCTCCGCAAAAGAAATGAATCACCAACCCTATTGAAGCAAAAAAATGAAGTTTCTACTCTCTGAGGCAACTTCTTACTTCCGTCATGCCAGACGTTTGTTTCTATATCCGGAACTCAACTATCAGACGCTTTCTTCTCCTGGAATACTAAACATTTTATATATTTTCTTTTTATAACACAAATGTTTATCTTGTGCCAGTGTCTTACATTATTGAATGTACTGGATACTTTATTTTCTATTGAACAATACGGCCACAGAAACAAATGTGTAAATATCACACACATTTATAAATCATGATTTGTATTATTTATTTAATAGCTGACATTATTCATTTTTCTTTTACCACTTATTCGCTTATATTGTTCGAAGAGAACAGTTATATTAATCAGCGTCTCTTTTATACATTTCATGAATATTACTTTACAATATTCAAGTAATTAAAATCAATTGTTCATTTACTGTAATACCATTAACTTGTAAAATATATGTATTGAAACTATGTCTAGATAACGAACCTACTTTGTTATTTAAATTTTATATACTTTACATATGTTTTAATATTTTATACGATGATTCCAAACAAATTTTCATATGGAAGGGCAGCAGAAATTTAAATAGGCCATTCTTAGTTGGAATGTTACATTAAAAATAGAACTGAGACTTATTATTACCTAAAGCATATCTCTTAAATTTCGTCCGCTTAATGTGCAAATACATTAAAATGAGTCTATTATATAAGCATTTAGACCAAGTCAATAAATTCAATTGATAAGTACCTATATGCTCAAAGATATTATGAAACGCTTGTGTTCTTATATACATAACCTCACTTCTGTTGTCCACATAGGGAAAGGCAAGAGTGAATTTTTGTACCCGCATTTTGTCAATAACATCCTTAGAATAAATCGCTGCCATGTGTAGGGCGTAACCCTATTCTTGTCTTAATACACATTTCCAGATTCCGTGCTGCTAGTAAAAATTTACTAGTGGCAAATCCACTAACTTCTTGCCTGACCCTGCTACCGGACCTAGAACCTCTAAACAACAAGGCAATAGTTGTTTTATGTCGTGATTAAAAGTGAATATATTTGAACATATATAAAAAAACTGGTAACGAATATCTCCCAAATCTTAAAATACATGATAATAGACTATAAAAATGATCCAAGTTGTGTGATTTATCGTATGAAAGTAAAATGCTTTATATATTACCAAATAAAAAATACTGATAAAAAACAAAAGGAACCATAAAATTTGATAAGAATATAAACCTAACGGTCTTAATATTTTTTAAATAAATTAAGTTGTTTTTACCACTTTATAATGGAAATGTAACTGGAAACCAATTCTGTATAATCTTGATACAAAAATAGACTAAGGACTCTGGATACCGCTGTATGTTATATTTCTAATTTCGACAGATAGTCCTCAATAATAGTTTAACTAATATTTCATTAATTAATTTGTTCTTATCACTGCAATAGGAATAAGCTTTAGGTACATACATGCATGTAAAAGTATTATATAATTTTAATATGAATTAAGTTTTAATTTATTACAAGGTTGTACCTATATAAAACGATCACGTACACTTTATTATCCTACTGATACAAGCGATAGAATAAAATTCGAAATAGATGCAATGATTACTATAAATCTTCTTAGAGTTACTCAAACATGCTTAGTTCGTTCCGAGTATTATATAATATAGAAACATTAAAAAGTGAGTTCTATCCCGCCATCCCTGATTCGGCTGTCTGGTCCATTTCCAACTTAACTGTCATACACGATCCGTAACTCCATACAAAATCTGATATAATTTTAATATTTGTGTTTTGAATAATTTTACAATATTATAAGACTGTATTGGTTCAATTAAAACAAATATGATCTTTAATCAAATGTTCTATTCTACCAATAATCAACACTTCCAGTAAAACTTTCCTCGATACTAAAATCAATAAGTATTTTTTTCTACATAACATTATTTTATTTCCAGGAAGATGGCGGAGGACGATTGCATCAGCCGATTTTTTCACGACACAGACAACTTGACTTTGAAAAGTCCCCTACGCATACCCGGTTCACCATCAAAAAGTCTTAACTCATCGCAAAACTCAAGCCAACAGTCGATCGAAGAAATGTTGAGTCTATCACAACTGACTTTAGAAGAACACGAACCAATCACAGTGTCTCCATTCTACAATATCAGTCCTAGAGAGATGCCATTATCGCCTCATTACATATTTGAAGAAGAATTTTCAAATAATCCCTGGGCGATGCTAATAGCAACAATTTTCCTAAACAAAACTTCAGGAAAATTGGCTAGGCCATATATAAAAAGCTTTTTCGAAGAGTATCCCACACCATATCATGTTTTAAACGATAATCCAACCTCCTTGGAACGATTTTTTGATAATCTAGGTTTGAAGAAAAGAGGCTACATGATTTGGAAACTCTGCTATCAATTTGTCTCGTCTAAGTGGTGCCGCGCTAGCGACTTATACGGTATAGGAAAGTACGGCGAGGATGCGTATAGAATTTTTTGCCTTGGCCACACCGATTTAGATCCTATTGATAGATATTTAAAGCTTTATTTAGATTGGCTAAGAAGACACACTGAATTTACAGAAGAAAATGGAGAGATTGATAGCGAATTTTTCATCGAAGATCCTATTTTGAAATATTATAGAGTAACGTTGAGAAATGGCGATACCTAATCTGTATGCTATTGGTGTTACATTAGGAAATAGATAATTTATATGTAATATTTAATAATGTAAATAAAACCAAATGCTTTTGTTGGAAATCTACAAATTTTATAATAAACTGTAAGCAAAGAGACATTTGTTTTATTTTATACTGCGCGCCAAACGCCTGCCACAAGATAGATTGCAAGACGACGAAATATCCTACATTGCTATCCAAAATATAATAGCTAAATAACATATAACACATACTAATAGTCTTAATTAAAAAAAATACTATTTAAAATGAGATCAGGGTTAAGATCTTTTAATAAGTGTTAAACACTTGTGCCATAAGACCTCGCTCTTCCATATTCGAAAATAGCAGCGCAGTTCTTTAGAACAGGTTATAAATACAATGTTTTTTTGTGAAACTATAAACAATAAAAATTATTAGATCTCGTTATTTATTTAATTATTATATATTCAATAAATATAAATATTTAACGTCATATATTTAAGACTTATGATCAAAAAAGAAGTATCAGCGTTAATAAGCACACATTTAATCAGTAAAATATATAAGCATAAGGAAGGGACAATAAGTTATAAGACCTTGTCTACGAGAAAAAGGTCATATTCCTATTATTTTTTTCGAAATACATTCTCTATCTTAGTCAAAAACTAATATTGCTAGAGTAAGATACAAATACCTATTATATTTTTGCCAGTAAAAAATATCAGATATAATAGACTTCGTTGTTGTTGTTGTATCTACTTTATTGTTATTAACATTTTTTGAGTTTTATTTGTTAAATTAACGAATATAGGAATCTTACAATAATAATCTAAGTTGTTAAAAAAGGGACACAATAAGCATAACTAATATCACATATTAAAAAAAATGAATGTAAATCTCTTCATTCGTCATTTTCCGCCAACTTATCAAGAAAATTAAATTCTAAAAATACTCTTAAAAAACCATTGCATATTATGAAGTATAATATCCATCAATATAAGCCAATAAAATATTACATAATTTTATGTATGCAGAAATAGCATACGTATTATTTACTATATCTTCTTATTACGATTAATTTGGTCTTCGTTAGTGTATTTGTAGAATTTATGGTTTATTATCCTATTTTAAAAAATATATTTATCGTATTGTTACTTGATTTAATCATTAAATATTATAAATAAGCATATAAATCATATTTTTATAATTTTTGCAATTATTATTATATATTATTTAATAGTATAGGTAACAATCATAAATGTGGATTACAAAGCCGATACTTCATTTATTTTATATAAATGTATTAAATTTCTAACTTTCAGTTACCATAAATTAATTATTATTTTTTTGGATCTATAAGGTAAATTTAAACAAATATTAATCATTATTTCTTAATTACATAGTAAAATAAATCCACATAGCAAGGAAAATAAATTGCAAATAAGGTTACATTATTATATTTCATCATGCCAAATGTTTGCCCATACAGCCACAATTACAAATTTTAAAAACTATAACTAGTAAATTTATTTTACATTCATTACTATTTTTTAACCGTGTTAAAATTTATTAAATCTTCTTTACAACTATTTTTTATAAACTGTCTTAGAATGACGTCTGAACAATGTATAACATGAACGCAATGTGAATATTGACTTCGCTCTTGATGATTCCGACCATAAGCAAAATTTAAAAAATACTATGAATTAATAAACCTTTATATAAACTACTAGAGCATATATGCTATTAAAAAATATTTATAGATCGGAAATATAAGTCTTATAGTATATTTATTACGTAATAATTTCACGATGTTTCAAATTTTCGCGGTGTTACGTTTCATAAATAAACCAATAGGGCGTGTTGCATACTGCCAACTTCCAGTATTTTACCGGAGTGATTGCTTGCCGCGATGTTGGCAGCAGTGTCGACTATTGCAAATGGTGGATTGCGTTACTTTTTCTCGTGCTCCGTGTAAAATATTTACGTAAAATAGTGTAAATTTCGTGGTGCAGTGTTTCTGACTAACATAAACATGTCGGAAACACTGCCGAACAACAAAAAACAAGTTCCGAGGCAACTGGTAAGTGTTTATTGTTATATTTTTACGTATTTAGTCCCGGGTGACGCCATGGTGGCTTTATCTGGGATCACGTAAACATGAAATGGTGCATCGCTGCATCGTGTATTGATTTCCTAAAATTATGGGATCAGGACAGGAACATGTGTTAGATTTTTATTGTTTTGGACTACAATCATCATTGAGGGTCATCGGACTTAGTTTTTTGTGATCACGCCGCGACCGAGTTTAAAACGCGGCGGCCGTATGCATTCGCGCATGCGAGAAGGTGTCAAAATCTATAATAGTTTTGAAGATCGCAGCATTGCGATATAGCGATCATGGTAATGAGCGATGTGAGTGAAATGCGCGCGGCGACGACGTCCTCTGTGTGCGGGGCATTGTGGGCATCTGGTAGGGCCGAGTGTCGGAGCGAAGGCGTTTCCCTCCCGCGGGCTCGGCGATCGCGGAGTGCGAACAGGCGGCCCGGGGCGTGCGCGCTGCGAACTGCGACCACACGTCGAGTCCGAGCCCGCTCGGCGCTCGCCGCTCGACGTTCGACGGTCGCTCGCTCACAATCTACTTTATTACTTGACTAATCTTCCGTTGAACAATTACTCGCTTGGCGAGAGCCGATCGTCTAAAACACTAACATATTGATTTAAATACAGCACGTTCGCGTGGTCGTGGCTCTTTGTTGTGCGTCGGAGGCCGAGTGTAGCCCTGGCGTCCACTTTTATTGTTGCTACTTAGGTACACTTATTCTTTGCTAGTATTTCACTGGCCTTGGCTTGTAAAAAACAACCTACATAATACAGTGAGATCGAGCGATCTCCATAGATTCTGTGACACTGGAAAAACGTTAAGAAAATTCAAAGTTGTCTCGTAAAAACAATGTAAAAAGTGAAAGTTTCACTTTGCACTTTTTTCGCCCAGTTCGATGAAGTCAATTTCCGTTCGATTAGATATAGTATAATAACGAACCATATTGGTCATAGTTATCAGAAATAGATTTTTCATAAAATTATTGACAATTACAGAGATGCTAAAATTTAATCACTTCATTATTTGTGTCTTCAATAATAACAGATAATTAATGTTCTTATGTAGATTTATCAAAAATAAAAGATATTTATTATTCACCCATATTACACTACTGATAAGATTAGGGGACAAATCAATTGGGCTATTATACAAATCTTTGTTGCAAGTAACTAGTCAGTTACAAGTAATTCTATGAAGACTTAACAAGTCTGGCTCAAGTTCCTTATTTAGTATGTTTGTTTAGAATTGATTGCAAATAATTGACTTTATTGGATTACTTATGGCATACTTTGATATTGATTCATAATGATGTGAATGTGAGCCATCTGGTTTCTTTTTTTCAATTAGACAAAGTTATTAGACACAAAATAGGATAGAGACAAATGGCATGCCAGAAAAGAGGCCTATGCCCAGAAGTGGGTTGAAAAAGGGCCGTAGATGATGATGATGATGAAGAATAGACACAAACCTTTTGTTAAAAACAAACTATTAAGTCACCCACAATGTTGATGAAAAATAGTCGGATGATAAGGGACATATTGTTTTAGGACACAAACATATATTTGAAATATGTTCTGTAACATATTTTTTTTTTCACCAGCGGGAACGTAAACAGCGCAAACTCTATTCAGATGAATGGGCACTTGGTGATGATGAAGCAGAAGGAGGTAGGGGCTTCTCGCTTGCTGATAAGCTTGAGAGTCCCCGATTTGAGCATTCGGGAGCAGTGCTTGAAATGCAGGGGTCAGACATCACAGTGTCATATTTGCAAAAAAATGGATTCACAACACCATTGTTATTCAAAGATAAGCTGGGGCTTGGACTGAGGTGAGCACATATTTAGTAAACATATTCTGTGAGGAACCAAATGATATTAAAGCTAAGGACTTATTTTCCACATCAATTTTTGAAACTATTGCCTTTAACCACTTGAAGATCAAAATGATGACATGTTTGTATTCAAGTTGTACTTCGTATTTTATATACTTTTGAAGGTTATCTAGCTATTAAAATCTAGTATTTAAAATTTCTGCCTAGGATCACTTGATTATTTTAATGGAAAATTGTAATGGACACCAAATGCATGTTTTGATTTGAATGTTTCTTGGTTTCTTAATTTTTTTCTTTGTTCCTACCATGTTAAAGTTCCACTTTAAAGCAAAAATTTCTATACCATACAACTTCCTGTACTGCAGTAACTCAACAGTCGTCCATAAAAGCTTTGTTATAATTGCCACACCACAAAGTTTATACTTTGTACACTTAATAGACTTCGTTTTTGACGTCAATGGCGTTTTGTTTTGTAGCAATGGTTATTAAAAATACTTTTATGTGGATATGATTTTTTTAAAAGAATGTTCGAATATTATTAACCCATTGCTGGTTATTTTGAAAATTAATGTTTTTGATAAATTTGCGTCTTTATAACATAGTTAATCATTACTCGTTGCGAGAAAATACCTATAGTGCAGTCTTATTGTTCCAATATTTGTTAACAATTTGTCCATGCAGTTCTTTTATGATAAATCATAATCTTCGTGACGTGATTGAAACTGGCCGGAAGAATTAACTTAATAAATTCGCAGATCATTTTTATCTGTAATTGGTACAAAAGTGACTAATCTGCTAGGAAATAATATCGATTACAATTTTGGTAAATTATACACTAAAATAATTTGAAACGTGGAAATAAGTAGCGGTTTTTCGTTTTTACCAATGAGATTTCTTTTTTTTAATTGATTCGATGTAGATGGAAAAGTTTTTAATGGGTGTTTTGAAAATCCCTGATTAACCCCTTATGCCATTAACACATACCAAATCAGCGTACATAAGATTTGGTAGTTGATAAAATTAAAAGTAATAAACAAAAAGTACGGGATTTGTGTTGGTTGAGGTTATTTACAGTACAGTAAGTTAAAAATTTTATATCTTTGGAGTGGTTGATCTAAATGTCATCTTATGATTTCTGAATAAACACCAATTTCGTGTTGAAAGCGGAGAAAATTATACTTTGTTTACCAAAACAAGAATTTATGCCGGTTAAGTAGTAAACAACGAATTTAATCTTGAAAAAAATTAAAATGCACTTTTAAATAATAATTTATGCAAGCCATTGTCAACCTGTTCATATTATGCTATCGGTTCGCTTACAATTTAAAAATTCAGAGCAATTGAGTAGAAAAACACAATTTCAATACTTTTGACGGAACGGTGAACAATTGTTTTTAAAATGATGCAAGAAACGTGACGAACCACTTGACACGGCACCCGGTCCTACGCCAACATGTGGTTGTTTTATCCAAAAGGAAGTTATGGTCAACTATCATCAACAACTGATATTGAGGAATGTATTTTAGGTTTATCGGCGCTGGACCGACAATTGTCGGTCAAAATAGAACACCGACAATTTTCAAAAAAGATTTTCCGGGGTATAAAATCCCTAAATTTTTTTACTTACAATTATGAACTATAATGAGTAATAATGATAACTTTATAATTATTTAAGGAATTAAAATAATTTAATAAGTCACTGATAACGATGTAGAAAACCTAAAATAGCTATCGGAGATGTCTAATCGAAAACTTTGGTCACTAGTAATGAAATGCTATACATTGAAAATATAGAATGATGTCTAGTCATAACACATAGGCAAGAATTGGTGCAAACTATAAAAATAAAATAGTACGGTGGAGTTGTGCCGTGTCACTGTCCCCCAGCACCTGCGTCGATAAAGATCAGTGGATGTCGACGGCTATTTATTTATCACTTACTAATTGTCAGTGTGCTTTACGCTTATGAGCTCAACAAAACGATAAGTTGCGCGAATATCATAACTTCGTAATATAAGCATAATGTATCGTATTCCCGTCTATAATTTTACACTGATAGCTATCTCATCAACTGCTAAACTGTAAACTGCGTCAAGTATGTTTGCTTAGGGTGTGTACGCACTATTATCGGACGCGATATTTTATGTGGAGCATACAACTGGCGCAACAAAACATTGGGGTTTGTTTATTAAAAAAAATAATATTATAATACATATCGCACTAGTAATAAAATAGTGTTGTAACTCAAAAAACATCGAATTTGACATAACACTATAATCAAATGTAATATTTAATTCCTCACAAGTCATTAAAATCGTCATTGGAATAATGCAAAAAATGAATAACATATGACGTTTTAAGCAGTATCCATGTCTTACCGGATGTCCAACCTCCCATCCCAATATTGTGTCATCTTTAGTTCTCTATTATTATTATTATGTTTTATTTGTAAAAAGGTAATGTCTTAAATTTCATTCCAAAAATACATAAAACATTCATTATATTTATACCTATTACAAGAAGTGACAAATTAGTTTTTCGTTGATTCTGAAACATCGTCTTTTTTGAGTTACAGCACTATTGTATTACTAGTCCGTATTATGTGTTATAGCATTTCTGTGGTGAATTGTTGGTATAAATATGATTGTTGATATGCTCGTAAATCATGCCATTTATATTTATTTTGAAAATAATTTATCTCCAATGTAATCAGTCGATATTTGGTATTTAAAAATATGCCTTTATTCGCTGGCTTATCATTGACGTTATATGACAGTAAATATAACCGATATTTATTTCTCGAACTTTGAATTTTAATGAATATTAAGAGAGCTACAATTTACGAGGACGATATAATTTCAAGTATTATATTATCACAACAAAGTAGTTGGTTATGGTTTATCTTAACAACCTTTGCTTTTTTGCTTTAGATTTCGAATAAAAGCAATATTTAAAAAAGTCTCAGGACGATTTAAATGCCTGATACATTATTTACTTTGAAACCGCTTTTGGAGTATCGCGTAATTTATTACTAAAAACTGCCATATTGCGAATACAAATATAATAATATTCAAAGGAAATAAAAAATATTTTTTAAATTTCTATACTTTACCAGAAAATAGTTCCATTAGTTGAATGAGAAATATGTGTGATTAAGGCATTTAGCACATTTTGGTACTTTCTCCATGGAGACTGTTCTCATTATTATAATCCCGTCACTGAAAAATTAATACACATAATATGACTCAAATTTAAGGGTTGCCAAACATTCTGAGAAGCAACATATAAATGTTACTAGGCCTTATAAAATCATGTAGTTACAACTGTGAAGAATAATCTCTTCATCGGAATAGAATCTATTATATTATGTGTCTTGGATTATTTTTTGTAAATGACTTTTTCTTGTGGTTTTTACTACATTACTTATCTACAAATTAATTGCATCAAAACGAGTACAACTAGTTTAATCCTTATTGATGAGTTCGTGTTGTTAGAATGCGTCTCAGCCCCGCGTGGGTGTGTTTTAACATGTCATAAAATACATTACAGTAACTGGTAAGGTAAAAAAAAGTATGTAGAGCTCGGCGATGCTTGCACTTAACATGTCATTACCGGCGGCAGCGAGCGACGTCGCACCGCTACTCGTATGCACCGCACTTTTCTATCGGAGCATACTGTTATAAAAACTTGGAATTACTCCAAATATTTCACAACACAACGCGGCTTTCGTTTCGGAATTAAAAAGTATACCTACGTACAGTTTCATTTGTTCCGTGCGTTTAATTGGTATTTTGTTGCGTTCACCTTTTTGTTCTCTGTTCAGTTGTAACATGAATCTTTCATTACGTGTTAAAATAAAATACCATAACATACCTCTTGCTTTTTTTCTAGGTACAATAATTTCGTTTGTAACCTACATTCTTTGTAGCAAACAACGCCATTCATGACGTCATAAATGCATATTCCTAATTCACCAACGCCCTTATGTCATAGAAGGCTAAAGTACGCCTTAAATTTTGAGCGATGTTTTTAGTAATAACTGTCTATGCTAAATATATTTTGCGCACTTAAATAAACACTATTATGTTGTATTTTATCTCATGTTGTGTATTATGTCATGTTGTTTAAAATTGAGAATATATATTAAGTGGTTTTAATGCCAAAGCAATTTGTTTATAAAACTTTTCTGTTGGCGTCGCATCGAAAGCGACGTAAAGTTTGGTGTTTGTTTACGAATGGCACCGCGATTTGTTCCGCAGGGTGCCGACCAACAACTTTACAGTGAACGATGTGCGCATGTGCGTCGGTTCGCGCCGGCTTCTCGACGTCATGGACGTCAACACACAGAAAAATATTGAGATGACTATGAAGGTAAGTTTTGTAACAAAGAAAATTCTGCGGCCTGTTATTGCACTATTATATACGTTTTTGGAAACCGTAAACGGGAACATTATATAATTGATGAATGTTTAATTACTATTACCATTAATAAATTTAATCATTTATAGTAAGAAAGGGCGGCTAATTTTTTTGTATATACCTAAAGTGATGAGGAAAAACAAGTTAATTGGGTAACTTCCGGCGTCAGTCACATGTATTTGTTTTCGTAAACATGTTCGCCAACGGTATAAACCATTTAATAATTCTCATGTGACACTAAACCAATGCACTCATAACTGGAGAAATATTGTTTTGCAATAACTCGTCGATTGCCTCGGAGGTCATTCATATTGGAATAGCCGATCATTATGCATTCATGTAATTCGCTCCTGAAATGTCTTTGTTATGCGTGGAGAACCCTTGACCATCTCTTTAGCCCAGAATATTATTGAAACGGTTGGCCTGGTTTCGGAAATTTTATGAATTTGAAATGCACAAATCGCGGTACTGTAGGATTCAACCCGTTATAAAGGAAGTATTGTAAATCCGTGTGTCTAATGTAGCCAAAGTTTAAAGACTCCATTGAAACAAGAATCATCATCATCAACCCACACACCTCCCACTACTGGCCACGGGTTTCCCCACCATTGATAGTTTCGGCCTTTAGTTCATCACGCCGGCCTAGTGCGGGTTGGCGGACTACACACCTAAGAGATTCCTAAGAACTTTTAGTTGTCCAGGTTTCTTTACGATTATTTCTTTCACCGTTATAGCAAGTTATAATTTATTATGAATACACATATAAGTTGGAAAATTCAGAGGATTGTGCTCGGGATTTATACCCGCAACTATTGAGATTCTCGACTGCAGCCTAAACCTTGAAGCCACTACTTCGTTTCGTTCTGTGCGGATGTATTTACTGTTCTTTAATGGAGTTTAGCTAATAAAGTTAGAAATTCCTAAAAGCAGGTCTAGTCAGTCTGTTAGCGCGTCATTTCCTTCAACAAACGACCTTTCTTCCGGTTTATTGCGTCACTTACCAATAAGTTACTTGATATTTTATGATCGCAAACACGGGGAAGTGTACAGTTTATTTGCCTTTTTTATATTACAATCATTACACTGACACTTTATGGTATCCGTTCTGCTACTGGGCATTCTTTTCTATGGTCGAGAGGAGGTAGGCTTTACACCTCCGTGTGATATATTGCGTAAACGTAACAGATAACGTAATATTTGTCAATATTTCTTAAATTAACAAATTTTCAGTAAAAACTCGGTGTTCGAAAGTATGTATGTCCGAAAACTGTTAGAGGTTCTCCCCCTATTGTCTGCGATTTGAATATCTGAAGAACGTGGGTGCAATTATTAACCTCTGCCAGTAGGCAGTAGGCTAAATGGAGTAACATTCGGCGCGCTCACTGTTAAAAAAATATCGCATTCCTAATCCCATAGACTCGTAATTTTACATAGACCATTGTGCTGAATTAACAAAAAAGTGATTATCATCTTCTTATTACTGACATTAAAATAAACTAATGGCTTTTGAAAACGGATGGTAAAGATATAAATTGACATTTGACGTATGTATTTTGAGTTGCTATACACTAGTGTTACACACAAAAACCTCCTTAGCGGAAAACTTGGGATTTCTTGGAATGGAAAGTAACATTTTAAGTCTAGAGGCTAATTTAATCGTAATATTCCCGGTATTCGATAATATTACTATTCGTAGGTTTACTACTTGCGTTCATTATAGTAAACGTCGATGGATAAAATGATTTTCATATGACAAGGTCGAACCTCCACGGTTCACAAGCGGCTTATGCTACGTTCGGCCAATAGTCGGTCCAATGTTTTCATTGGTGCGATTGTCGGCCAACAATACTTCCTGCCGTTTCATGACGCCTAGTAGGCCCCGATACGCCCCTTACAAGTCGTCAATTTAAAACAATCACTTTGCACTTAATCACCGTAGCTTGGACTGTGTGAATGAATGCCGATGTACCGGGCATTCATTGTTCTCAATGCCCCGATTTTGTAGTGGCAGGGCGCTAGATTGCGAAGGTGTACTCGTGCAAGATTCCCAAATAAAACAATCATATTCTGACGGTTGCATCGGTATTAAAGTTATTGTGTCCCGGAAATCGATATTTTACTTGGAAGAGTAGGTACCTGCCGTGAATGCATAAAATAATGTTTTCTTTGAAAATGCATTCGGACGAATAGAATCGTGGGAACTATTTCCCGATAGATTTACCTGTCTATGGAAATTGTTTTGAAAAATTGACGTGTCCTGATGGTATGATTAGACTTCTGATGCAGATTCACCCTTTGTCGGGCTTTATACGGTCTAAATTCTGAGCTATATAATATGGTCGTCATCTTGGCTTCTTTAGAAGCTTTTGTCAGTATTGAAGCTAAGCCGTATGTTGTCTGTCTATTACTTGGGATTTATTACACAATTTGGGAAACATTAAAAAAGTATGTGTCGCTGCGCAACCGGACATAAGAAAACCTTTGTTTCCCAGGTTGTAAATTACGTAAATACTTGCTTTGCTTTAGTTGACTCACCCATGTCAGGGAAAATAAATTCCCAGAAAATATTGGACGCACACCGAAATACACACAGGACGCATCTTGCTCTGAGAATTTTATTTCAATTCATGTATACGTGTTGACTAATCGTGCATAGTAATATAGTATATAATATAGTAATATAGTGCTATGTAGTGATGTTAACGCAACTATCGCTTTTTATTAAGTTGCTATAGAACCAAAGGCTAGGCAGAGAACAAATAGATATAACGTCACTTGAAATTGAACCTCTATTTTTTTGATTTTGTATCTATTGAACATACAGGAGAAAACTATTGGGTTAGTTACGAAATTTTTAATGTTCGGCTGTTACACTAATCGAAAATATGGAAACTATTGTGATATTTTACGTGAAGTATGGCAAACATATCCTCGAAAGGATAATTATAGGTGGTTTGAGGTAACACGGCGAGAAATTATGACTCAACCCTTGACTCAATTATTAGTATTCTGGTCTTCCTTAATGATGGTATAGCGCCTTTAGGAAGAAAGAAATACACCAACAGAAACATAGTCGTGGGTATCAGACACTACAAGAGACTTTTCGGTCCGAGATTAAAAGTGTATTATTGGGGTCTCCCAGGTTTTAACAAGATGCGCGGAACAAGCATCCTTATCCTGTATAGGGTCGCTTTCTGACTAGATAACCGATTGGGGCGGTACAAGACGTTATAAGGGAGGGAAGCGCCCTGAAATTTACTACTGCTGCCTTCTGAAACACTGTCTATGTTCCGACACGAGAGTTGGGGTTATGCTCTTTATTGGACTTCTCGAGATCGCTTTTAGTGTAATTTAGCCTCGCTGTCAAAGATTTCCGCTACTCATAATCACCTTTAACATTTTAGTGTAGTAGGTACTCTATTGTCTATTAAAAGTCAAGTTCTTAGCATTGTCATACGTAGAAATAAAATGTTAAAGGAACTCATCACTGTACGTTAGGCTTTCTTGAGAGATCGGTGCAGCTTCCTCTAGTTTAAGACTTATTATAATGAGGAAAGTACTTATAAGGAAAACCAGATTTACAATTGCATTATTCTGTTGTTTTCAGGACTGGCAGCGCTACTACGACGATCCGAACAAGGAACGGCTGCTGAACGTGATCTCCCTTGAGTTCTCACACACTCGCCTCGAGAACTACGTGCAGGCGCCGCGTATTGTGCGACAGATTGATTGGGTCGACACAGTCTGGCCACGTCACTTGAAGGATCAGCAGGTAAAATATATTATTATTAGGAATTATGTGTGTGAATGTATAGGATATTTCAATATTTTTTTATAATTGAAATGGCCGTTTGCCGAACTGGGTAGAACACAGTTCCTACCAATTTGAAGTCAAGCAGTATAGAGCTACAGATATCAGCACTCTATATATTGTTTGTTAGGTTTCTTGTTGTGGCCCAGTAAACATTCATATGTTACAAATTAAAAATCCCCGTGCAAGGGGCCTTAGTCAGAATGTCCTAATGTATATTTATTGCAGTGTCCATTAGGTCAACTATAATATTGTCAATGTCATACATCAAATATTTTTTTGGGAAAATGTTATTGATTGGACAACTTAACTCAGTCAATAGCAATATGTCATTTAAGTGCCCCATTTACTAAGCATATCAAATAAAAATATGTTAATAAATTTTAATGTATATTTTCAGACTGAATCAACTAATGCATTGGATGACATGATGTACCCGAAAGTGCAGAAGTATTGCCTGATGTCTGTCAAGGGCTGCTACACTGATTTCCACATTGACTTTGGAGGCACTTCTGTGTGGTACCACATTCTAAGAGGTAATTTATTGCAGATATTAACCTTGTATTAGATCATGAAGAAAGTTTATCGTATAATCAAAATTTGCATTTTGTATCCCATAAGTTTGATCAATAAAAAATGAGTCATGTGATGGTAAATGACTATCACTGCTTGATATACTTGCAATATAACTCAGCATCATACCTGACTTACCACATTTGCAAATGGATAGAGAAACTCAAAGCGAAAATCAGCATCTTTATTTAGAAACCTTCTTACTCTTTAAGTTATACCAAAAAAGTCATGTACCTCTGGGCGGCGCTAAAACTCAAATTGAACTGTATTTTTTTAAATGATACATTTTTAAATAATTTTTTTAATAAAAAAGCAAGTAATACATATTTTAAATAACTGATTTCAGGCGCTAAAGTTTTCTGGCTGATCCCGCCCACTGAGAAAAATCTGCAGCTATATGAGAAGTGGGTGCTCTCCGGTAAACAATCAGACGTATTCTTTGGAGACACTGTTGAGAAATGCATCCGCGTCCATGTAAGTGTTATATGAGTTTGTTTCATAACTGATTCATCTTTATTGCATAATTTATTAAACAAATTAATATTTTTTTCTTATTTATATTAATAATATTCTAGAAGAGGCTTTTGTCCAGCAGTGGCAGGTATATAGGCTGATGATGATGATGATAACGATGTATCTCTTAAAAAAATATATCATTTTTAACTCGAATATGCTCAAAGATATCAATATTTTTTGGACAACATAGCGTTTTAAATTCAAAATAACTTTTCTAATATTACAGCTCCAAGCGGGTCATACATTCTTCATCCCGACCGGCTGGATCCATGCTGTATACACACCAAGCGACTCATTAGTCTTCGGCGGTAACTTCTTGCATCAATTTGGCATCGAAAAACAGTTGAAAATAGCACAAGTGGAAGATGTCACTAAGGTAACTTTTTACATTGTATTGTACACTTTGAAACAGTTGTAAATTACAATAAATATATTACTTAGACGATTGTACAACTGGCGGCCTAATCGCTATTATATTAATTTAATAAGTTCGGAATAACATAATTGTTTCAATATCCATAATTGCGCCTAAGACTTGCGTGATTAAAAATATTAGCAATATTTATATCCAATTTACCCGTCGATATTCCATTGGGTAACATTAAAGGCAAGCTATATTTGAACAGACTGTAGTATAAGTTGGATAACAATATAACAAGTGTTTATCAATGCAGGTGCCGCAAAAGTTCCGCTACCCGTTCTTCACGGAGATGCTGTGGTACGTGCTGGACCGGTACGTGAGCGCGCTGCTGGGCCGCTCGCACCTGACGCCCGAGAATGCGCCCGCGCAGCCCGCGCCCGCCGCCGACCCCGCCGCCCCCGCGCCCGCCGCCACACCCGCGCCGCCCAAGGAACATGTTCACCTCACGCAGAATGAATTGCATGGACTCAAGGTACATATGGTTACTTACACATTAGTATTGATGAGAAAAGGATATTTTGTAAGTGCAGTTTAGTCCAATCAGCTAATAGAGTATGGATGAAATGAATAGAAATCAATTAATACACCCAACAGGCACTTGTAATTTAGAATATTTTCTATAAAACAACATTATGTTATGTCTCTATTTGGTTACCCGGGCTGAGGCAATGGCCTCAGCCATAGATAAAAGTAATGACTTTTACTAATTCTATTTTGCGCCACTAGTTTGCAAGTACAAATTAAACGCAAGAAGATTTGCGGTGTGAGTATTTACTTGCGACCTTTTAACCATGTGACGATAAAGAACGTGTAGACTATTGCTAATATTAACAGGATTATTTGTGATTATTCCAGGCCATCGTGATGTATCTGCATCAGTTACCAGCGGCTCGTAAGTCAGTACCAGAGCTGCTGTCGGATCCAATCGCGTTGGTGAAGGACGTGCGCACGCTGGTGGAGCAGCACAGACATGACAAACAACATCTTGCGGTCACTGGAATACCTGTACTTAAAGGTGATATATTTTACTAATTTGATAAGAATGAACTGAAAAAAAACACCACAAACACCCTCATTTCTGAGTTCATATTGTGATTCTATAATAATTGTGTGCGAGTGATGGTAAAAGTCAGACGAAATTCATTAGGAATGTGATTTATTCATGCTATTAATAGTACGAAATATATATGAGATAAGATTTTCAGCTTATCAATCGATACAGTATTAGCAGACTCTAGTTCAATGACCTGTCGAAAACTGTCACATTTGATATCATAATATACAAACGTGACTTGAACCACTTAGGCGCGTGTATCATTTTCATTTTTAATCATCATGGGATACTAATTTAACCCATATGATGGTAAGCAATGTCTTGATGTTTATGCTGGGCTGCAAGCCAGCAAGGAAATATGTGTTTTATTAAAATGGCCCACATAGTACTTTCTTGTGGTAGTGCTATTCCATAAAAGCCTAAAAGCCGAACTTGTTTTATAAAACAATGAATAATAATCTTTGAGCTTTAAATCTACATTTTACAAAAACAATTTGACATATAAATTAGAATATACCGACTCTTTAATAAAGCCTTAAATAAAGCTATTACAAAACTGACGAGTAACGTTTTTGGGCTTTTATGGAAGTACCGCCACTGCCCTGTGGAGTGGTATAGAAATACTTAAAAAGCAAGCTAATAAAAGGAATAGTAATATGAATGTTTATGTGCGTCAGGTCCGGACGACGTGGTGTCGGGCGAGCGGCGGCAGTCGAGCGGGCGCGGCTGTCGCGGCGGGCTGCACCGCGGCGGGCCCGCGCGCCCGCGCCCCGACCACGCCAACAGCGCGCCGCGCCGCCGCAGGACCAGGTACCGCAACCATACTTACCTACGTGTCTTATTCTATCTATATACCGTAAGAACAGGTTTTTACGCCTGTACCATCACTTGGTTTTATTAAAAATTGGTGCTATCATGGCATTTCTTAGTACTGAGTTAAACAAAGAGTTTTTGTTGCAATGTGGACGTGAAATTGGTTACGTTTTTTGTATTTTTATTCCGTTTTATGTATCTGGCATTGTTTGTAATTTCATGCTCTGCATTGTGACAATACATATTATTTCTAATTATTACTCCCTGTACTACTATTTTATATATCCTTGTCATTTTACAAAGGGATAGCAATGTATCCAAGTCTCGTTAAGTGGATGACAGTTATAAGCAGACCATGGTCGTTCTCCATCCATCTGCAAGGTCATCTGATCAATAATCATTGTGCATTTCCAAGACATGAACATATAATTAAGTATTACTCTATCTATGCCAAATGAATATGTGGATATTCTAAAGTTTGTTCTACAAAGCAAAAAGAAATGTTAAATGATTGTATTTTTAAACGAAACATGTTGTGGTTCCAGATGCAAGAAGTGCGAAGCGTGCCAGCGCACGGACTGCGGCGAGTGCGTGTTCTGCCACGACATGGTCAAGTTCGGCGGACTGGGCCGCGCCAAGCAGACCTGCGTCATGCGACAGTGCTTACAGGTACTATCTTTAAGTCCTCAAACTTCTTTGTGAACTCGATATATCTAAGAAGATAATTATCTATTTCCCACAATGATATCCGTCAATTATCTAGATATCTTTCTATAAAAAGCCATTTCTGAACTAGGTATTAGGTGCACTTTTTATGCTTCCATCTGCTACTCTATTCTATTTTTATATCATATCAGTGGCTAGTTTGCCTCACGATGATATAATATAATAAGTATGAAGCCATAACACATTTTGGAGTCTTTAAGTTTATTGACAAGCATGTGCTAGTTATTACATATCTTATAGACATATGTGCTACAGTAATGCTGTTAGTTAACTTATGCTCAATGTGGTTTTCATTTTATTGTATATCTTATTTTAATTGATTATGTGTTAAAAACGAACAGGGATCATTTGAAAACTTGTTGAGTTTCAACTGAAGACATTGGTTCACTGAAGTTATAGTGTAGCGGCTACAAAAATACTATGAATTAAGGCTTTTTTAAATGCATAAAAGTGTAAATATATGCTTGTTGTTTTGTGCAGCCCATGTTGCCGGTGACGGCGTCATGTGCAGTGTGCCACCTGGACGGTTGGATGCAGACGCCGGTCGCGCCACAGGCTAAGGGTAACTCTGGTAACTACTCCTTAACATTCCGCCATCCCTTTTATACTTATACTAAAAATTATATATAACATGTACATTTCGCTTAAACCATCTTTGGGGTAAAGATTTAAAAGTTGGGTAGTGCTGGATAGTTACATTGGGATTCACGCTACTAATATATTATGCTTGAAATATTTAGACATCTGCAACATATTTGTTCATGTAATGTTTGGCACCTATGATACTATATATTTATTAACAGTTTATTTATTTTCAAATATAACTCTAATTTACCTTCAAATCGTAGCACTTTGCATATATTTATTTTCCGCTTTTTATCAGTAGCGCCATTGAATAACTATGAAATCCGTATCAGTAGTGTGTTGGCAGTAATGCAAAATTACAACCGTGAAGTCAGTATCAGTTTGCACTATGTTGGCAGTAATGATTTATGATGATGCGTGTGTCAGGTCGCATGGGCGTGTCGAGCCTGCGCGAGTGCTCGGTGTGCTACAGCATCGTGCACCCCGCGTGCGTGCCGCCCGGCGGACAGATCAACGAGGACCTGCCCAACTCCTGGGAGTGCCCCACCTGCACCACCATGGGCCTCAACCACGACTACAAGGTAAAGGTAATGCCCTTTATATACCTTATACTCGCACCACTAGATGTTACTCCAATGATCTAATTGTAGAAAATGTACATTGTGAGAATGAGAAAAATGAGCTTGCTAACTGAATCAACATCACGATTGAAAAATATACTTTTCTAGCTAAACTGGTAGCGCTTTCGAATTTCGCAAGAAGAATTAATCACTTGTTAAAATTTACCTGTATTGATCTCTGGCTCAAGCCGAACTGTAAATAACTAGGTCTAGTAAACATGCCCATAACACAACTAAATAAATGTAGAAAAAATGTAGTTATCAATAAATATTAATTGTTTTAGCCTCGTCACTTCCGCGCACGCCAGAAGTCGTCGGACATCAGGCGTATGAGTGTGGGCTCAGATGCTAGTCAGCTCAGCCAAAACCATAATAATCAGGTTGGTTAAACATTTGTATATGTATGCCAATATCACTGTAACATCTGAAGACTTAATACATATATGGTGGTAAAACAAATTTTCATGATGATTTTTGTGTTGTAGAATAAGGCGCCAGCACCACCACCTCCTGCAGCTTTGAAGTCTGAACCAAATTCAGACAATGAAAGCAAAAGTGAAGTACCACATATCAAGTTGGAGAATGGTGAGTAACCACCTGATGTTAGATATAGAGCAATTGGTAGTTTTGAAGTGAGAGGGGAAATATATTGTAACTAGAGTGAGAGTGAAGTTTAGGAATATATTAGGAAAAATTAAAATGAAGACTTATATTATAATTTATTATTGCAGAGCTGAAGCAGGAGGAGGAGGGCGTGGTGGGCGGCGAGGGCGCGGAGGCGTCGTGGGAGCCGCCCGGCAAGAAGCGACGCGCGTCCGACGAGGACGAGGCGCCCAAGAAACAGGCGCTGCGGGCACACCTCGCGCTGCAACTCACACACCACTCCTCCAAGGTACCGCACTGTTATATCTGTACTGATATGATATGATACATCGTAGTATTATCGAAGTGGGTATTTTAGTACTGAGAGATTGGTAAATCGAATCTTATGTAAAATATATATCGGGGAGATATAGATATAAAAGCCTTCTCGATCAAGTACTGACCTGACAAGCATTGAAACTAACATAATGCTTAAGTCCACCCAAAAAAATGTTAAAATACATTTTTCTTGTTATGATGTCATGTTGGATAAGGCATGTATAAAGTATGTACAAATGTTTGTCTATAAAGTATGCGAATTACTGCAGGTCCTGAAGAAGCCGCTGTACCCGGTGCGTCCGGCGGGCGCGCCGCCGCACCACGCGCACCACGCGGCGGGCTCGGCCGGCTCGCCGTGGCTGGACCGCGAGGCCATGCTCTGCGTCTTCGCCAAGCTCACGCCGCACGAGCTCGCCACCTGCGCGCTCGTCTGCAAGGCCTGGGCAGACTACTCCGTCAGTCGCTTTTTATCACTACTCTAGTATTAAATAACATACCTATTTATATTTTTTTACAATAAAAAAATATATTCAACGCAAATAATAGTTTAAGTAATTTTAAGTAAACTAATAAGGATTTTATATTTCCAGATGGACCCGTCGCTGTGGCGTAGCATGTCGTTCGTGCAAGTGCGCGTGTCGGCCGCACAGCTGGCCGGTATCGCACGTCGACAGCCACTGTCACTCGGCCTTGAATGGTGCCACTTGGCGCGCAGACAACTTGCCTGGTGCGTTATCATGACATTTAGGTTGTATTAACATAGAGCAAAATATGATTGTATGAAATAATGAATATGATTGTGTTTGTGCAGGTTGCTGGGTCGCCTGCCGGCGCTGCGGTCGCTGTCTCTGGCGGGCTCCCCCGCGGAGGCGGCGTTGGCGCTGCGCTCGTCGACGTGTCCGCCGCTGACGGCGCTGGACCTGTCGTTCGCGCGCTCGCTGGACGACGCTAAGCTGCGCGGCATCCTGGCGCCGCCGGAGAACTCCCGGCCGGGCGGCGGCGCGCGCTCCGGCGCCGAGCCCTCGCGCCTCGCCGCGCTCGCCGTGCTGCGCCTGCCCGGCACCGACATCACCGACGTCGCCATGCGATACGTCGTGCAGGTGCGACAACAGACATATTATTATGTTCATCCATGTATACTTGGGGTCTTTATCGTTCCCTTATTGCTGAGTTTTGCAGCCACACAGGATCATTTTCTACTGGGTGTGGTCATAGGCGGACTTAACCGCACGGTGCATGCTGCCACTCATGCCTCCTATGTCTGCCCTGTGATAATCTCTAAAAATAGTACCCAATCTACAAGATCAAATGGTAATTATTATTATTTAACGATGATTTTAATACTGTTTATGCAGGCTTTGCCAAAACTAGTGGAGCTCGATGCGTCATCATGTGCGCGGCTGACGGACGCCGGCGCGGCGCAACTTGCTCACCATCCACTGGAGCGATTGTCGCTGGCGGGCTGCCGACTGCTTACAGAGGCTGCTCTTGACCACCTCGCACGCTGCCCCAACCTCGTCAGGTAAATCATTTGTCCTGTTTGTTAAAATATAAAAGTCGAATAACAAATTACATTTTCTAAGAATATAATTACAATTTCCAGATTGGACCTGCGACATGTGCCCTTGGTCTCAACTCAGGCAGTGATAAAGTTTGCGGCCAAGTCCAAACACAACTTACACGTGAAAGACGTGAAGCTGGTGGAGTTGCGGAAGACCTGATCCGAGGAGTCGGACAATGCTAGCGAAGAAAAGACGCCCGAACCGGCGACATAAACGAGTTTGTGATACAGTGGGGACTGTAGTGCTGTGTGTTGGCGCATTACAGATTTTGTGTTACATATTCATTTACGTTCACAGTATTAACTATCGTTAAGACTCTCAGAGTGGTCATCATCTATTGTTTCGATTTCCATTGCAGTTTGTACGAATATCCCATGTTTATACCAAAAATATTATAGTGCCTTGCAAAGTTAATCAATGAGCCATTGACAAAAACATGAATTTGGTAGTTTAGTTATATTTCGCACAACATATCAAATTTCGACGCTCTGTGATGCCAACACACAGTTAGTGTAGATATTTGGAAAGACTTGAGCGTACCCTGGTACTATTATAAAGTGATACGATAAATTATACAAAATATGTTTAGCGGAATGTCTAATAAAATGTGTTTGGTTCTTCATTTCGGCTCATTACCAGTGGTAAGGCTAATTCCCTTCATTTTACAATACAGCACATATTTGAATGCACAATTGAATGATATATACAAAGTTATATATATTAATTTTATTGCATGGTGTTATGTTGATGTTATATTCTATCCTCAAGGCCTGAACACGAAAAACTTTTTTTTATAATTTGGATCACATTACAAGAATCGAAATATTTTTTTTATTTTATGTATTCAAATCTGTGAAATGTGAGAGGCTTTTGTTGACTGAAATTCTAAAAACTTAGACGAAATTTACTTTTATTATTGAAATTACTTACTTTTATTATCTGTAGTGTCATTCATAGTTAAATCAATTTTTCCTTGCTGCTTATTTTGCTTCCGAAAATCTATGTTGTTTTTATTAGTATTTTTATTAAGAATTATTGGCTCAAATAAGATTCGCCAAAGAAAAACGGGATTGTTTCCCTAAAACAAAACTATGAATGAAACAACAGAAATTGTTATAAAATATAATATTACTGCAATACATTGTAAATAGCAATTTATTTATGCCGACAAAGTTATATATTTTATTTCATGACAATTCGAAATTGCTTAGGTTGTATGTTTTAGTTCTAGTCGCTTTTTAAGTTTAGCTATATTAGTGAGTGATTGTTTTGTGAAATATTAGTGTGAGACATGTTGAACTATATTCACAGTGATTTAAGTGTAGTGATATCAGTTTTGATGGAAATGAAAATGTCATGTCTGTGCACGCCCATTACCCGTTTATGTATAGTTTCTCTGTAACTGTAGTAATAGCAAAGTGCGGAATCCCATGTCATTACCTCCTTTTACAGATATGCTATGGATATCTTGTGTGTTTACTTATAAATAAAATTATTTCATTATATTAATCCATGTTGATGTGTAATCAAAGCCAAACGGTAATATCATCTCAATGTAAAGCTAAATGTAATAATATTGAAACTGTTTGTTGCAAGCGATGTGCATTGTTTGTGATAAATATGTGACGTAGCTTGTAAGCGAACCGACTCTGGTCATAGCGGGCGAGGTCGGGGGACCGCCTATAGTGTTAGATTAGAACTCACCTAAGATTTGAATGAGTTTATTTCGATGAGCCCCTGAAGTGTACTGCAACTTCAGAGAGATAAGTGAACGATTATTCCGATGCAGATTGTACATTTGTTAATCTAAGTGTTTGAATGACATTTTCACTCAAACGATAAGCTCCTAATTATAACGTTGAGCTAGTTGCTAAGAATTGTGTGCCTCTGTGTATAGACAATTAGGTATATAGATTATAATGATAGTCTATTGAAGAATACACAAGGATGCAGAAAATAAAATTTAATACTTATATCTATGGATCGTTTCAATGCTGCGTATTGAACAAATCAGACCAATGTTGATGATGGAAATTTTACTTAAAAATTTTATTTTTAACATTAATATCTGAAAAAAAAATATATTGCAATAAGACGGTAATGGTTTGTCAATATTCGGTACTGAAAGAAACTTACATTGAGACATAGACAAAAATTCAGATTAATGATTTTACTACTGATAAACTCATAAAATAGATTTTAGATGTATAGTTAAAAACTGGCCTCCTTGCGAGATTAATCAATTGATGTTTTTTCTTATCTGCATTCGCGCAGTGACGCGGCGATGTTGAAGCCATTGGCTCAAGATTACGAATAGATATTACGGGAATTTTACGCGTCCTCGCGCATTGTATCATTGGTTACCAATAAGCACTCATAGTATTTGAAATAAAATATTTACAATGAAGGCATTTTTACGTGTTTTATTTCTACGCTTTACCATATACTTATATAATAAAAGATGTATACCATAAACAGGCAGCTTATGACAGGTCGTTCTGGAGGTTATTAGGAGACGCCTATGTGCAGCTGTGGACCAATATTGGCCGATGGATGGATGGATGATATAAAAACATAAATGGACTTAGCGTCAGCAATGTGACGGCCAGTTATTGAGATATAGATGGACTCATTTAAACGCATAACGTATAATAGACGTCCTTATTTGAAGCGGGAGCGAACTTCGGAAGAATTTAGACGATCCTTCTTACTCCTTATACCCCGAGTATTAACTGAGTATGAACTTCCAGATATCAGCAAAAGTAGAACTGATGTTATCGAGGACCTGGCGGCGCTTAGCATGCGACCCATCTGTTTATATCGATTACTTGCAACCTTAAATGACGTCTAGTTCTCTGTGCGTCGTCTCCTGAATTTAGCAAGGGCTCGGTCCCTACGCCTAATCGTCAACCGAACTTCACCCGACATCCAAGGTGCAGGAGGATGTTTTGCTTAATTTTTCTAATAGGAGCATTGTTATCATAAAGTGCTTGCATTTGATGCACGTGACCAGAACATCGTATGTGCAAAACTAGGCTTGTATTTAGGGGGTTTAAGGATATAGGAAAAGAAAATAAGGTCGTGGTGGGAAAAACCATATGAGGGAAATCAGCTTGTAATTCAAGAGATCATTCGTGGGATCCTCGGACCGAAAAATCTTTGTAGGTAGGTATACAAAAAAAAAATGTCTAGGTGTTTGCTGCGCCGAAAAGACTAGTATTTTCTGATAACCATGATACAAGACTCAACTTAGTTGGTAGGTAATAAATATGCATTTGGCTGTTGGGCGAATTTATTTATAAGCAATATTTAATAAATATTTATAAATAAACACACCTTATACTAAGATACAAGGCTTGTGTCATGGGTATCTGAAAATACGAGGCTTTTCATGCTCGCGTACACCCAGACCCGAAACAAATATAATTATATTACAAAAACACTTGTCTCGGTACGGGAATTGAACCCGCGGCCTCTCGCGTAGCAAGCTGGTGACTAGCCAACTGCGCCACGGGGCTGCCGATATTTGATCACCTATTAGTTGTACATTTGTTTCGGCTAGGTATTACGTATTTGCGTACTATGGGGTAGCTAGATCGTCCAATCAATGCCCATCCCCACACCAACGGGTAGTACTGATCATAGGTCATAGTAGATCAATAACCGAACGGAGTGCATCCATCTGATAAATTTTAAATTAAGTTTTATGCTTTCACACGATTAAAATTTACTTAAATATTCACTCTGATGAATCTCGGTATTTCAATCCTGGCGATAAAATGAGTCATATGTGATGGTAAACATAGGGCGCTAACATTTTGGACTGGCTCAATTTTGTCAAGGCGGCTGCGCACACAACGATACTTCGCCGCACGCACACGCACACCTCCACACCATGCTGTGGCCGCACGTACACATTACTTATAGTTAAAAGAAGTAAATTAAGACTTTTATGAGCAACTCTGATGCAGGCCAAAACATAGTTATAAAGTAAGTTTGTAAAGGGGAATACTAGAGTATTTTCATGTTATTTTTGTGTTAAATTTAATAATTTTAAGGATAATTTAAACATTGTATGAATCAAGTGATAATTTTAATTTTCTTGGGATTTCTTATTTAAATTGTAAATTTTTCGTCTGCCACGTGTTTCAAGTAAGTGCAGTGCGATCTAGAGTTAAAGAGGGCTAAGTGTTGTTTTTTTTTCACGAGAAAAGTCTTATCACAGCTTGACTTAGACTTAATTCCGGAATTGTCCCCGAAAAATGACAGTCTGCTCCCCCCTGAATACTATTTATAACTAATATTGTCGAAATGTGTGTGCTGAAATATATGTCTGCCTCACAGATAGAATTATTATGAGATTTTGAGGTCATGCAACAATTAATTGCAGTATGGTTTGCTAATGTATGAATTAATCTACGTATCTTGTATCCTGAAGTGTATTTCTACATGAATGTTTTTAGTCTTTGCCTCGTGGTCTCGCGGTACAAGCATGTGCCGTGCTATCTAGAGGTCCTGGGTTCGATTCCCGGGTCGGGAAGTGTTATTGAGTTTTTCCTTTTGGAAATTCTGAGTAGCAGCACGTAGTTTGGAAATGTGCCCGAAAAACGGCAAAAGCTCGCCCGCCCCCTATTACATGAGACTGATACATACCTGGCGAAATGTGGGTGTAAAAATGCGTCTCTGCCTACATCTTCGGGGAATATAGGCGTGACGTTATGTGTATGTGTTTTTAGTCTTGAACTTGATGAATTTTAATGGGTAGAGCTCGACAAAAATGTTCATAATCGCTGGCGAACGTTACAAGAAGTGAATAGAAAACGTTTTGAGAGAGATAGGATAATTATTCAACTGATAAAATCGATATATTGATTGCCCGTACTGGCAATCGTAAAATGTTTTAAAATGCAAAGGAGAGTTTTTTGACGAAATTATTTAAAATTATGAAGGACTGGTCTCAAATTTTACATCGGCATTGTAAGCTTCATGTGTTAGAAACTGTTACAAAAATTGCCATTTCTCTTTGTAGGGAAAATAGTTGAATAAAAAGGCTGGTTTCTCATTGTATTAGAAAATTTAAACTAAATGCATTTATTTATCATGATTTTTTGTGTAACATATAATCTATAATCAAGATATAAATAATTAATTATAAATTATGAATTAGGCGGTAACCTATGTTGCATGTTCGATGTAGGTACGTTTAGCTTGTTAAATTCTTTGTATTCATGCGTGCGTGCTCTGACAGTGAAATATATTTCTGAATGCGATGTTTCAACGTTTTATACAATTGTATATAAAGACTTATAAGATTGTGGTTGCCTTAGCCCATCCTTATTATTTAGATTTCTATACCTTAGCCTTATATCTTTTAAATATACCGAGTGAATAAACTGAAATTTATTTTGACTAAATTAAGCGATCCTTTGTCGTATTAAATTATTTCAGTCATTATTTATTTATTGTTCATTTTCCTAAAATATATAGTTTTCATAGATATTAGTACAATGTATGCAAAATAGCTCGTATAAACTGTAACGGATAGAACAGCTTAAAGTTTCGCATAGTTATTTTAAGTATTTAACTGCAACTTTCACTTATTTTTTGCCATCATTTTATAACGACTATTTAGTTGTATTACACCAACCACCTTCCACAAACAGGTATTAAATTACATACTATAATAATTAAGTACGCAGTCAACTAAATAAGCCCTCTTCGATTTTAACACGCACTCTCCCTTATAAAATACGAGAGGCGTCGAGATTAGTCCAGAATCCAATTACATTTTCTAAATTTCCCATTTTTCCCTCGCCGCGGGTTCAAAGCTCACAGAAAATAATTTTCTTCGCCCCTAAGAAATGAAAAATAAACGTGAGCCACGGGAGGAGCTTCGAGAAAGGACCTGAAGCAATCAGTGCGTGCGAGAGAGATAGCTATAGCAATTTATTAAGGAGTGATAAGGATGGATGCGAGGTCGCCTCGCGGGGGATTTGTCAAATACTGCAGGAGTTTTTTTAGGCGACAAGAGGCTGTGACTTCAATTGCAAATGAGCTCGGGCGGAGTTGAAGTGCAAACTTCGCTCCGGGGCACGAAACATTCTACGCGCTGCCTCGCCTTTTAAATCTCGGGCGTGGGCGGGTTTTCTTACGGCGAAATGTGAGGGGAAGATTTAAGAAAAACTCGAGAAAATATTATTTTTCAATGTGTTTTCTTAAATTTAATATGAAAAGGTTTTAAAGAATGTTAGTTAAATCACATTTAAATTTCAATTCACATTAAAATAAATTCTTAGTAATTAAGCACAATACGGTTTAGAAGTACTAAAAGTGAATATAGCATTTCATAAAAAAAACATTAAGAGTTCGCAGAATTCAACAGAGCAATAATAAATTTGTCATTATTCACCCCAAAGGACCCCAAAGGATCCGGCAGTGATCAATGACTGGTATAACTTGTTGAAACGTCGCCAGATGGCGCAGCAATCAAACAACATAAATTCTCGCGATAGAATTCCAATTGATAGCTTACTTTTATGGCTGTAACGAGGGTAATCGGATATTAGTGGTCACCACAATAGTGCGAGCGGTTTAAGTGTCTTTATATGCAAAATAATATTACTCCCGGAATGTATTAAGTACGGTTATAATTTACTGGATTTAGCTCATTTAATAGAATGTGATTTTTGTTATTTCTGTTTTCGCCTATTTTTAGTGGGTCAATCATCAACCCAAGGGTGGCACTGTTCTTAAGAGCATGGGAGGTCAAAATAAAGTTTATGCTACAGTTGTAGTCCTATGAATGGGAAAAATAAATAGCCTTCTGATAATGTACGAAACAACAAGTCTCTCTCTTCAGCCGATTTATAGTGCAACAATCTCTACGTTATGATTCTACTATTTGAAAAGGTCAAAGTTGCAATAAGTTATATGTATATGGCTATGTAGGTATATAAGCTTATTTATAACTTAAAAATAGATATAGAATAACAAATACACCTAACAAAATATAGTTCTGATCGCACACTAAGATGCAAGTCCTATGTCGTGGGTATCAGAAACTACGGGAGACTTTTCGGTCTCACAAACTAATACTCTGTTTAACACATGTATTTCACACGCATTTGCAATTCTTGTGAGTGTTTCAAGAACCTATTGGTTCTGCATAATTGACTACCGTTACATCAGATTGTCTCTCATTTTCCTGGTGGCTGAAAAAGCTACATGGCGAAAAAACTTAGTACAAAATTATTTCACGCTTCTCGTTGAAATTGAATAGTTTGGAGGTTAACGTTGCGTCTAAGCGACATGCTCTATTTGCTTAAATATGTATATTTTCGATTATTCAATATGCTGTGTCAGGCCAAAGATTCCTAAAAAGTGGTATTGATACCTTTTTCAATATTGGCAGATGAATTATTTTTATTAAGCAATATAATTGTGAGAAAATATGGCAAAAAACTGAGTTTACGGTAGTCTGCTACGTCAAGGTGAAAGATGCACTAAAGAGCAATTGAATCTTAGTCAATACTTTACATAAGAACCATGCCTTAGTTGCTTGAGGATCAACGGCAAAAGTATCGTACTGTTCCTGTTTTAAGATAAACAATCACTTGAAGCTTACTAGGAAACCTAGCTTTCGCATTTTTACTTTAGCTTCAACTAAAATATTTGTGATTTTGTTGTACCATCAAGCTTATGAGTAGGTTTCCATGCCATATGATTTCCCTGCCTATAATTTGAGTTGGTTTTTCCTGACTGTGTAAAATTTAAATTGTGCATTTTATGTCTAGGTAAAATAGCCTTCATCATTCTCCAATGTTTCAATGTGTCTTGGAGCAAATAATTTCAAGTGGTTTCGTAGTTTTGGCATGTAAACGTAAAAAAAAATTAGAAGTATTTGAGCTTTCATAATTTTCGTATCTACGGATTTAAATGATCTTCGAATTCAAGGTAGCTAAAACCGAATGTATTGTAAAGGTATTTGAATAGTTCCGTGTAAAACAATAAAAGATTAGCTAAGGTTAGTGTGTTGGGGTAGATATCGATCGGCGGCGGAGTCGCTCACGCGATCTACAACCGCTGATTCGGTCGTCTGACGTCTCGTTGACGGGTGACGTGCGTCTGGCAGCTGACTTGTGTACTGTCGTGAAGGTATCGGGTACTGATGGCAAAAAAAATCGCTGTAAAACAGTAAAACATCTTAAGACCGAAATACTTAGAGTCTATAATGAAATTCTGAATTATACAGCAATTTGTCACACTTCGTATAGGTTTATAAAAGAGAAGATAGCCTATGCCCTTATTAATAATTACAACACTAAAAGACAAGTTTGACAAGCCCCGTAGTGCAATTGGTAAGCTACCAGCTTTCGATAGGGGACCACGGGTTCGATCTTCGTACCAGGACAAATGTTTGTGGGATCCAAAAATATACAACATACAAGACTTGATTTCAGGGTGATCGTTGGGCTATTTAAATTTCATCATCATCATCAGTCCATATATACGTCCCACTGTTGGACACGGTTCTCCTTTTACCACTTTGATATTTATTTATAGTCGTCATACAGTATTTTGTAAAAACATCGATTTGTTTTGTTGTCGGTAGTGTAAGGCTGTAGTGAGTGGCGTGCACGCGACACGGCGCGGCTCGAGCGAGCTGAAGCCTGATAATCATGCCTTCGCAGGAAAACCTGTGGTTTTCGCCCGCCTTCCAAACACATGTATAGCACTTAGATTTCAATCAATGGTGCAGCTGTTTTACCTTTTTTTCTATGTATTATTATTTGTTGTTTCGGTAGATTATCCGGCTTTGTTTCAATAATATGGAGTGCATTTTATGTATGTAGTATTGAATTATGAGTAATATTGGCAAACAAAAAGGGATGTAATTATTGTCAAACATTACATCCCTTTTTGCAATAGATGATATTGACTCGATCTTTTTGTTGAGTAAAAAATAAAGTTTACACATGTAAATTTACTACTTAGTGTGCTTACAGGCTACCGATAAATACTAATTTACCCATTTATACCTCATATTGACCACAATAAGCGCTGAGAATACGAGAGTTTTACTCTCAATTTACCTTTACCAAGATATATTCCACTTTTAGATGGATTGTGTAACTTTACTAAAAGAAAACATTTTTAAACATCCCCACAGTCCACCATTGGGGGTAAACAGACATAACAAGTTACATAAATAAAAGATTTATAAGCGATTAATTTTGCGCATTCCCATGTGTGCAGGTACATGAAATACTTTATATAAGTCGGGTGCAATGAATGGAAATAAATTATGATAAAGCGTGGCGGGCAGTAGGTGAGCAGAGCTGTAATCGGCACATGTGTCGCGTAAGCACTCGGTGATAGATGTAGCGACAAAAATATTACGTGTGATGTACGCACTATAAATTACAGTGCTCTCTTTTTCATACTTACTGGTCGGGACTAGCTTAACCCGTGGGCAATTAAAACGATAGTAAAATACAGTGCCTATATTCTCCAAGAGGGCCTGTCTCGCCATACTAATACTTAAATAGATCCAATAGCTTTGAATTTATACGTTACAAATATTGAAATAACAAAGCATGTCTCTTTATATGTATAAACAGCAGAATTCGTACGCACTGCTATTAATTTTCTGTAAGACTGTCCTTTGGTACTAAAATGAGACCGGAAAGAAAGGAGAGATTTTGAAGTATCTTAGCTGAAGTATTTAAATTATTGAGGCTGAGATTAATTTTCGAGTGAAATCATTCTGAAGACTTTCTTATTATTCTTAAAATGTGCATTTTTTCTGTCGTGCCTCCTTACATATACATATTTTTTCATAGTTTCACAAAGTAAAACCTCACTTTATAGTGCGCTGTAAGTACTATGTATCGATCTTGTATAAATCTGGTCCATCCGCCTTAAATAATTTTAATACAAATTTAATTGTGGTACATTTCTATATATTTTATAAAATCTAAAATGTTATGTTTTGTAATTTTTTTGGGTGTATGAAAACAATCCTGCACAGTAAAATGTCGAATGGTTTTCCCTCTCTGGTGTCGGTAGGTGTGCGCCGCGTATTCCCTGAAGTTATTATGGGCCAGTGAGCCGGGTAACGAACCCCCGCCCTCCGCGCCCGACACAGCTTTACTGTAAATAATACATTACCGCTGTAAGGACGTGTCTCTCACTACTCTTGACGTATTACGTTGCCATTTTATAAAGGCTGTGTCATCTTGTATTTTTACAAGCTTTTATTTAACTTCACTTTTGTATGTATGTATGTATGTATGTATGTATGTATGTATGTATGTATGTATGTATGTATGTTTGTATGTTTACAAATCTTGCAATGAAGATTTGAACCACTTCCAATAGACCGATTGTGCTGAAACTTGGTATACCTACGTAACTTGGATGACAATACAATAATATGATGCCATGGAGCTGGTCTGATGATGAAGTTGGAAGATGACCATAGAAACATCGGTTCTTGTGGACCGATTGAGCTGAAATTTGGTATGTCTTTGTAACTTCGACAACAATACACAAATATGGTATCATGGTGCTGATCTGACGAAGAGTTGGAAGATGCCCATAGGAACTTCAGTTCTTGTGGACCGATTGAGCTGAAATTTGGTATGTCTTTGTAACTTCGACAACAATACACAAATATGGTATCATGGTGCTGATCTGACGAAGAGTTGGAAGATACCCATAGGAACTTCGATTCCTATGGTCCAATTGAGCTGAAATTTTGTATCTCTTCGTAATTCCGGTAACAATACAAAAAATGGTATCATAGAGCTAATCTACTGAGGAGATTCTTTTGGACCGATTGAGCTGAAATTTGGTATACCTATGTAATTTCGGTGACAATATAATAACAAGGTATCATAGAACTGATCTGATGAGGAGTTGGAAGAAGCCCATATGAACTCCGATTCCTGTGGACCAATTAAGCTAAAATTTGGTATGCCTTTGTATTTTCAGTGACAACATAATAACAAGGTATCGTTGAAATGGTGTCATGAGAAGTTGGAAGGTGCCCATAGGAACACTAGTTTCCATGGACCGATTGAGTTGAATTTCGTCATGACTACGAAATGGATAGACTTAGAAATATTTCCAACTAAAACGTTAAAAATAAATTAACGGTGAAAAACATATTTTAAAATCAAGCTTTTATTATGCACGAAAAATTAAAAAAATAAACTAAGAAAACATTCATAAAATTCGTAGTTTTTTAAACTTTACAAGTAACAATTTACAAAAGTGTTCGGTTTATCAGTAGAAGTATGATACATAAACATATATTATCTATAACTAGTATATTAATAATCTTAAGTGATTTAAAAGCTTGTCGCGCAATTTCGTTAATGCAAAGACCTCGGCCGCGACGAGCTTTTAGATCACTTAAGAATATTAATATACTAGTTATAGATAATATATGTTTATGTATCATACTTCTACTGATAAACCGAACACTTTTGTAAATTGTTACTTGTAAAGTTTAAAAAACTACGAATTTTATGAATGTTTTCTTAGTTTATTTTTTTAATTTTTCGTGCATAATAAAAGCTTGATTTTAAAATATGTTTTTCACCGTTAATTTTTTATATGTTTTTGGGTTGGGATTCGGATTAATAGTATCCCAAATCTGCTGGTTACTATAGTTTGGTTAAGCTAGTTAAATGTGTTCCACTCTTATAGCAAATATAGCATATACACTGCTGAGCACAGTCTTCTCTAAATCTCAGGCGGTTTAGGCCTTGTTTCACCACGCAGATTAGCGGACTACAGACGTAAGATATTCTAAAGATTACGTGCAGATTTTCTTACTAGTTTTGTTCGTCGGTAAATTTGAAATTGTGAATAAACAACTTTAAAAGATGAGAGCTAAAGATTTTTAGGGATGAAACTGAAGATCTGGTATGTTTTTGCTTTCACGCGCTCATCTCTGAAACTACTGGTCTATAGGAAATAATTTGTTCAGTATTCGATAGCTTCTTTATCAAGGAATTCCGAAAGCTATATATCATCACGCTACGACCAAGCAGAGCAGCATTATAATAGGGAAAAGTTGTGAATAAAATATTAAACTCACTTATCCCGGACGATAGCCTTAATAACGATTCCGCATATCATAGTCAAGTACGACTATGGGCCTCCGTTTCACCGTCGACTCCTGATTCGGATAGCCCATCTCTTCGCGAATTTCTAGAAGTAGTTAGCTCCCTGCCGCTTAATAAAGCTTCTGGAGATGACAAAATTTCCAACAAGATGATAAAGGAAGCGTGTAAACTGTCCAGTGTCGCTATAATGTGCGTTTTTAATCGATGTATAGCTGAGGGTGTTTTTCCGCGAATTTGGCGGTGTGGTCTCATTAAACTTATACCAAAAGGAGGCAATAAGCCTCCTGAAGACCCAAAATCCTATCGTCCTATAACGTTATTACCATCGTTGGGCAAGCTACTTGAACGCCTTATTGTGCCTCGCTTACTACCAGGCGGACCGAAATTCCACGATAATCAATTCGGTTTTACGATTGGTAAATCTACCGTGGACGCAGTTTTATCGGTTAGAAGAGCGGTTAACAAATCGGAGCATAAGTATGTGTTAGGGATATTTTTAGATATCTCTGGTGCATTCGATAATGCCTGGTGGCCTATGTTACTTCTGAAATTAAAATCTCGTGGTTGCCCAAGGAATATATTTTCTATGATCAACTCTTATTTTATCCATGGATCAACTAAATTGCGCTTAGGTCACCACGCAGTGTCGAAGTCACTGACAATGGGTTGCCCCCAGGGCTCTGTTGTCGGCCCTTACTTATGGAATCTAGGCTTTGATGACTTTCTCGCGATTCCTTTGATGACGGACTCTTACTCATACACGCGAATAGTAGGTCCGGTCTAGAAAAGTTAGCAGACACGTGTCTACGTTTAATTACTCACTGGGGTGAAAGAAACCGTCTCTCGTTCGCTCCCCAAAAATCATTTCACTTGCTGCTGAAAGGCAACTTGAAAACCCCGCCGCGTATAAAATTTAATAACGTCCTTATCAAAAGTAAACAATCGGTTTGTTACCTAGGGCTTGTTCTAGAACGAAATTTCTCTTTTATTGAACATATAAAAAGCGTCGGTGAAAAATCTAAAAACAACTTTTATGCCTTGACGAGGATATCAAAGTCAACCTGGGGTCTGTCGTTTAATACCTTAAAAGTAATTTATGGAGCTACATATTTGGGTTGTATTTGTTACGCTTCTCCTGTGTGGGCCGATAGGGCAACTGTCGGCGCAGTCAGAAGGAAATTGCTCCAGAGTCAGCGTTTGGCGTTGATATTTTTGTGCAAGGCGTACAGAACCGTTAGTACCGAGGCTTTACCTGTTCTTGCGGGTGTGCTTCCAGTCGACCTGGAAGTACAGCGTCGCGCCGCGTTATATTTTACCAACAAGCAAAGTATTGATAGGGATTTCCTTCCATCGCGCGACTTTTCAAAAATAACTCGATTATTTAAACCATACGCCGAGATTTACTCGGAATTAATAGAAGAATGGCAGAACCGATGGAAGCTGTCTGTAAAGGGACGTCATCTCTATCAATATTTTCCGTCGGTTAGCGATCGCTTGGCAAAAACCTGGCTTGAGATTGATCATTACGTGTCGCAATTTCTAACGGGTCACGGCAATTTTCGTAGCAAATTATTCTCATTTAAGTTGGTTGATTCTCCTATGTGCCAATGCTCAACACATGATTGCGAATATGAACAGTCCGCACATCATATCCTTTGGGAGTGCAATCTTTGGTCGGATGAGCGTAACAGTATGCTCAATAGTATGCATGTAACGTCTGGTGTTGTTTATTACACAGACCTCGTTGAATCTAGGAGGAATTTCCGTGCCTTTCAGCGATTTTGCCATGCCTATTATTGGAAGTCTGTATAACAGTTCGCACGTTAGGTCCAATTTAAGCAATAGTTATTTATCCGTGGTGCGCTAGTTAATTGCGTCAATTTTTTGGTAATTGTAATTGTCTTCTTTATGTGAGGTTAAACCTCATAGCTCAATATTTTGTCACCCGCTTTGCTGTGGAGGGAAGTGGACAACTCTTTGTTTTTCCAACTCCTCCTTTACATTGTTTTTCTGATTAACTTCGTTGCGGGATTATGACAATTTAGGTCCCCTTAGATTCGCTGAGCTTCATTGCTCGGCGCCAATACTGTGCGTGCCGCTGTTGATCCTGGAATACAGGAGTTGCAGTGGCGGGTGTGTGGTGGGATAGGGCCAATAAAATATTTAAGTCTAAAGTTTGTCATACGGAGCTGCGATTTAGTGTCGAATGTAAGTTAAACGCAGTGGCCCCTTAACCCCTAATCTGGTTATGATTAACAGTCGAGGCGTCGGTCCCGGGGCGCAATACCGCGCGCTCCGATGAACGCGTTTCATTTGGGGGTGAATTCTTATGAACGACACTATTTGCAGCCTACCATTAGGGTTATAAAAATATTTCTTCAATTTAAATGATGACGAAGATTCATCTATTTGCTTTTCACTTCATTTTTGGCTTACGTTATGTTACTTTCGTTCGTATGTGAGGTTTAGTTCAATATAGATCTAATATAGGTGTCAGGCTCTCTTTATAAAAAAAGGGGCTGATATAGGTTGAGTGATAGAAATTAAACATTATTCCGTTGTACGACTCCATGATAGGTATAAATTGGATAATAACCAGTTCATTTGTGTGTTCCGTTGTGTATATTTTAAAAGAAATTAATATAGATATGAATTATTGGAATTAATATAGGTAGGTCTTAGCAAATTGTTTTTGAGTATTTATAACGGAATCTAGAAATGTGTCCGAAAAACGGCCATATGTTTGCACCCCATGAGTCTGATACACACGTGACGAAGTTTGGGTGCAGAAATGCACATCTGACTATCTCCACAGGTAATACGGGCGTAAAGGTTAGAAAAGCCCTATCAGACTTTGCCATCAATAAACCACACTCGCACTAACCAGTTTAATAATTCATCATTGTGACATTCATAACATAAAACAAAACAAAGGGCATGTTCCACTAAACCAGACCTCGATGCCACACCGTTCTAGTTTGGAAATAATCAATGAAATTACTAATTCATTGATCTAATTCATAATCAAATATTTGGTCCGGTTAGGACTGGTATATTAGTGGTGAATAGTGGGTTGTGTCACCGTGTCTGCGGACATCTGTACACACACAGGGCGTCCCTATATCGCCGTAATCGTATGTACATAATGAAATGAGAGCAATATGCGTCCTCGGCCCCGTGAGACCTTACCGCCGCCCCACGAAATGTAGAGGCGGCATGCATTGATCTTATCGTTTCATTGCATTTTGCATTTAGCTTATGCTTTGATATTTTTTGCTAAAAAATTAAGTGCTTTATTTATGGCATATTTTTTGTAATATGAATTATGTGATTTTTAAAAATGCACTGGACAGAAAATCTTGCAGTATTTTAAATGTCCTTGTGATATCGCTAAATAGAAATAAGTGAAATGGCTTCACATTTTTCCTTAAACCGTCAATATAAGGTTAAGAGCAACTCACACGCGTGACTTCTCGCTATTTCGGCAGTCAAAATCGCTTTCTTAACATAATAAAATTGATTGAACTAGATAGGTTGAATATAAGTACATACAGGCTATGAAGTAGTAGTAGGCCTGAAAAATGTCTCTGCACGGAACGAGTTAAAGAAAATCCACTGAGCACACTTTATTACCATATCCAAAATGAATGTGCGCGATGTTAGGTCTCTAGAGAGCGCGCCCCCTGGCACCGCGATCTAGTCCTGATTTATTTGTCCGACCCTCGGCCGACGCGAGCTGATGTCACAAGTGTTTACACACTGGTGTCGCTTTTGTTTACATTTTTTTTATAAATTTAGTCGAAAGGGTGAGACTTAAGAACTCCTTTGTGGGATTTGATTTTAAAAAATCGAATGCAGCATAGTGGTTGCGTATCCGGACTCTTTGCTGGAACTTAGAAATTCCTTATAGAAAAAAGTATCGATAAACATTGATTGGCCCGTAAACTGAACTAAACTGCACCTCTAGTGTGGAATGAATACTATGTGTCGCTTAGAGGATTCGATCCCGATCGATTTTTGTAATCCCGGGATTTCGGGATTATCAACAGTTAATCCCGGGATAGTCTCGGGATTGTATTAGAAATAAAAAGTGGTAACAAAAAGAAAGTAAAACATATTAAAATCAACCTTTTATTTTAAATATTTACTCAAATATTCAAAAATAAAACAAAATTATAATTTCTTCTGATAAAATAAACAAACTAAACGCTTTTATTTAAACAAAGAAACGCCATTATACTATAAAAAAGACTATGCAAAAGAGATCAATGTATTTTCAATCAAATATAAGTATAGGAACCATAAATTACTTATTTAAGCCACGAAAATAAAATCTTAGAAATAACAACGCATCCAACGTCTCATCCGAAAGCATACATCCTAATTTGTGGCACAAATGTGTAGAAGCGAAAAAAGCGCGATCAGGCTCGATGGAAGTTGGAGGAATCGTCAATAAATTTTTATTGGTCTTCTCCAAATTATAGCCTTGTGTAAAACTAAAAAAGAGAGTATAAAGAGTAATTTCTTGTTTAATGATCTTAGAAAGCACATTTTTATTGACTTTTATTATTAATATATCAATCCCGAAAATTCCGGGATTTATTGAATTTAATCCCGGAAATTTCGGGATTAAAATATGACCGGGATCCCGGGATCGATACCTCTAGTGTCGCTAGATGACAAGGCAGTAGAAAATTCTGGTCTTGGGTGAAACAAACAAATAACATGAATTCAAGTTCTTAATTCCAGTCTGTGAATTTAAGTATTTCATTACAGTTAAATACAATAATTGATTAATTTTTTCTATAAACTTTATTTAAAAATCTCAGATTTTAAGTAACTTTAAGTCAATAATTCTACTCTCTACTAATTATGAAAACACACATGCAATATACATACACAAACTCAGTAATATATATCGGAAGAAAATTGATTGAGATGCATTTCGCCAGGTGAGGTTTTCATCTCATGTAAAATGCGAAATGCGAAAATATTGCTGTTTTTTAAGAACACGTTCAGAGCCCTACTAACAGTATCCTAATCAAAACCATAATGTGTATATTATGTTGTCGCAATGCAGAACAAATATGTCATGGTCTTCAATGTGTTTTTATTTACTCACGTAGACTTTTTTAACTTAATGAATTATTCATGTGAAAAATTACGACATTTTGTTACATACACACGATTTGTAACATTAAGAAACAGTTGCAGTTTATTTGATAACACAGCTTTACATATTTCTAATGTCTAGGTTATACTTTACCATATGGTTCAAATGATTAATTGTTTAAGTAAATACTCTTAAAAATAAAACGGTTCACTAAATAAATGAGACTAATCTAAATGAATGTCATTACAATATTTAAAAAACTAGCAAAATGCCCGTGGGATATGCAAATAAAAAGCTTTAGTGTCGAATTTATAATTTAAATCCAACCAAACTTAGCGAATTTCCTCCCCCAAGCCGCACACAATTGACGTTTCGCTCGCGAGTCCCCGCGCTTTGTGCGTGCGACGTGAATGCACGTTCTAATCCCATTCACGTGACCGCCACGCGCCCGTCTCCTGCATACGACAACCCGATAATGGTATTCTTTGCAAAAAGTTCTCATTCATACAAACCTTCATGTCGAAACTCAACCCTATCCGTCAAACATAAATGTCAAATCCAAACTGTCAATTTTCGGCGGTAAAGTCGTTTCCAAAATGGCGTCTCGTAAAAAAGCGTGTCCTTTATCTTAACTGATTGGATAATCTGTGCTCAAACGTTATAGTATATCGTATCGGAATCAGAAATATAAGCCCCTACATCATGATTAAGTTTTCTGGTGTGGGGCGGACCGAAGTGCAAAATTACAGTGATTTTTTGACATGAGTATTGTGTTTCCTTTGTCCTGATACAGTTTTTGGTAAAATCTGCCAAAAACGTTCCGATCTAATTATTAGCTTTGTCCCCTGTTCTGTTGGGGTTCCCATTGTAATGAAGTAGGAGATTTTGTGTAACAGATTTATAAGTCGTTTTCGGATTAAAGGTATTGTGTTTTAATAATAATTATCGGTAATGGAATTGGATAGAACGGATTCCATTTAGGTTGCGGTAATACACATTATTATGTTATCGATGTGAATTCATACTGATCAGTTGTGCTTATTGCGTATGTAGGTCTATAGTACGAATGTGGGTCGCTTTATTATTATTGCCTCATATTGCTGCCAAGTGGTCATATGTATCCCTAAGAAAAAGCTATTTCATAATGAATTTCATATAATTGTCAATAACTTTTGTTCATAAGTACCTACTAAGCTTTTTAAAAAGTTCTGGTTTTGTGTATCTGGTTTTATCTTTTACTTTTTAAACTTATGTTATGATAAAGATTTTATTTTCATGAATGTTGGTTACTTTGCATGTAAAGGTAGTTTAGTAGGTATGTTATTGATTTTTTTTGTTAAAAGTATTAAAATCATAATTTCAGATACAATAAAGTTTGCTTTTGCTTCGCAATGATATAACAACATTATTATTTGTATTCAATATTCATTGCAATACCAAGACATCTTATAATATTTCGTGATACCTAGACAAAAAGGAAGCTTAGCAAAAAATGTAAAAAGTTTTGGATGAGTATTAAAAACAAAGCAACCGGGCGGATTTTGGCAAATATTAAACAGTTTGACCCTTGCATATAGATGAGGTATTTCCCGCGTGGACGGCGATCGGGGTGCCACCTGATCACGTATTCATGGGGGCGATCGCGACGCCATACAACACAGAGCTATGAAAAGTAGATGAAACAGGGATTAGGATTTTTATAAACTTTTTGCTTAGAATAGGTACATGTATACAAGGAGTAGGCAGTAGTGCATTAAAGCACCCATATTCGCAAATTGATTTTTTGTTTAATGTTATAAAGGAAGAGCCTATTGCCGTTTCATGGGCACATTTAAAAACGACAATTTTCTCATGAAAAAAATCCAATAACACTGCTTAATCCGGGAGTCAGACCCAGGATCTCTAGATCGTACAGCACATACCTACTTGTGTTGTGACCACGAGTCAGTTTTGCGAAACATATGGAATCTAGGCAAAAGTTAATGTCATTACGTATATCTTTTAAAAATAACTCGTATTTTTTGACATCTCCAGGTACCTTCGTACATCTATTGCGAACAGTATTTGGCGAAAACGATATTAGGATAATCTAAGTATGATTCGAGTGGGGAGGGAGCTGTTTGCGCGGGCACATTGCAACATTTGTGTACAGTGTACACACACAACCTATAATCATGTGATGGTGGTGTCGTATGCAAAATGCAGCGCGTTCAATTAAAACGGTATTTGATTAGCCGATATGAAAGTAGGTAACCACGAGAAATACGCTGTGAGGGAAATTAGAGTTTATTGTGTACTTTTGTTTTATATATAGGGTTTTAATCATGATTATTGCTATTTTAGGTAGTTAATGGTACTAAAGGTTAATAAGATTGCTTAGAATGGGATGCAAATGGCTACATATTCGATTTGAATAGCGATTTGAGTACATCGTCCCACTACTGTGTATGAGTCTATTTTACAACGTAGAGAGTTTAGACCTTAGCCTACTGTGCTGGCCTAGAGCGGGTCGGCGTACTGCCTTCCTAAAGAGATCCTCAAAACTTTTAGGTGGGTAGATTTCTTTACGACGTTTTCCTTCACCGTTAAAGTTCGTGATAACCCATTGCGAATAAACATTAAAGCTTTCGTTTAAGTTTAAGTTCAGTTCATTCGTTTTTTTAGTTTGAAATAATTCGATAGGAAGTCTACTGAGTAGACAGAGTAATTGGAAATTATTATAGAAAAAAGTTTAAACCTATCTTGTAATAAATATATAACTTTATAACCGTAAAAAAATACATCATGTCCTTCTAATCCCATTTCGACAATGCTAGTACAAAATAAAATATTACGAAGACATCCCCTACATTAATGCGAATCTGTTACAACAATGTCGGAACTCTTATAGCATGCTCATAAAATATTGAAAGCGCTTAACTGAAGAGTATTATAAAAATTATCGTCCACATTGTGTCAGCTCTCGAGAGCTCTCGACAATATTTGGGTCTAGTGCAAAATCTAACCCTCTGTGCAAAGTTTGCTGAGCATTTTGCGCCCCTGTTGGACGTCCCACGGCGAGGCAGCGTTCTGAAAAATATTAAAATTTAAACAGAATTGTTGCTAAAAGAATATTTTTTATTTAAGGTTGTTTAAGAAGAATATCTGGTGTTCTATTTTGTTCATAGTCTGACTAAGCCTGCTATGCTTTTTTATTTATCCGTTAATCTTTAACCACTTGTAACATTACTTTTGCTACTTCTTCATCAACTCATATTCGCCCACTGCTGAGCACGGGTCTCCTCTACCATTGAGAGGGTTTAGGCCATAGTCCACCACGCTGGCCTAGTGCGGGTTGGCGGAGTACACACCTAAGAAATTTCGAAGAACTCTTAGGTGTGCAGGTTTCATCACGATGTTTTCCTTCACCGTTAAAGCAAGTGATAATTCAATGTGAATACACACATAACTTCGAAAAGTCAGAGGTGTGTGCCTGGGGTCCGAACCCGCGACCGCCGAGATTCTCGACCGCGCGCCCAAACCTCGAGGCCATCACTGCTTTGCTACTTACCTAAGTTTAATATATAAGAGTAGACTAGTTTTAGAAAGAGACTGGGAGGGAAGGTTCAAGCCTTTGTCCACATAACTGACCTAATTCGGAAAAGCGGACTACAACCTAAGAAATTCTTAATGTTTTTTAGTTATGAAGGTTTCCTCTCTGTATTCTTACAATTTATCATCATTAACATCAGCCTATAAATGACTGCTGAGCATAGGCCTCCTCAACCACGGAGAAGCTTTAGTCCACCACGCTGCCGTAATGAAGGTCAGCGAACTGTGTAGTCCTAGACTTAGGTATCTTCTTCTTCTTCTTCATCAACCCATATTCGCCCACTGCTGAGCATGGGTCTCCTCTACCATTGAGAGGGCTTAGGCCATAGTCCACCACGCTGGCCTAGTGAGGGTTGGTGGACTACACACCTAAGAAATTCCTAAGAACTCTTAGGTGTGCAGGTTTCATCACGATGTTTTCCTTCACCGTTAAAGCAAGTGATAATTCAATGTGAATACACACATAACTTCGAAAAGTCAGAGGTGTGTGCCTGGGGTTCGAACCCGCGACCGCCGAGATTCTCGACCGCGCGCCCAAACCTCGAGGCCATCACTGCTTTGCTACTTACCTAAGTTTAATATATAAGAGTAGCCTAGTTTTAGAAAGAGACTGGGAGGGAAGGTTCAAGCCTTTGTCCACATACCTGACCTAATTCGGAAAAGCGGACTACAACCTAAGAAATTCTTAATGTTTTTTAGTTATGAAGGTTTCCTCTCTGTATTGTTACAATTTATCATCATTAACATCAGCCTATAAATGACTGCTGAGCATAGGCCTCCTCAACCACGGAGAGGCATTAGTCCACCACGCTGCCGTAATGAAGGTCAGCGAACTGGGTAGTCCTAGACTTAGGTATGTACCTAAGAAAATTCATCATCACTATACCCAGAATACATTCGTACAAATCCCCAAGCTACTAGTATTTAGTGAACAAAGCGAGGTCGCCCGCGGTGCCGCCCGGCGCGCTGACATTTTGGTAGCCGCGAGAGCTCACATTGCGCCGGCGATGCGCCCAGCTGTTGCACCACTCACTTCGAGAACCATTGTGTAGTAATTTACGAAAATTATCAACGTAACTAAGTGTTGTTGAATAGTTCGAGTTAGAGTTAAATCGCTGTCAGGTCCAGCTTGATGAAGATTTATTTTATCATCCGTTATATTCTACTATGCGCCACCCAATATAAATTGATAGGATTATTATTATTTATACACAGTTCTGACCTCACATTACGACACATATGTATGTATCTCGTGTCTTGGGTATCTGAAACTGATTTTTCGATATCACCGGTACAACTGGTTTGATTCTATTCCATATACATAGAATTCGTTGGAAGAGGTATTTATTTGGCGTCGGAACCCGCGATTACCGACATACTCGACCGAGTGTCTAAATCTCAAGATCATCACGAATTTTGTTCATCCTGTTTTATTTTATTTCTGATCTTAAGCTGGTGACTCTACCATAAAAACTGAATTTAAACTTGGCCTTAATTATCCTTATTAATTTTAATTCATTAATTCTCTATTTTACCGTAGTAGCTTACTTTGAAATTATTGCAAATCCCATATTTTATAATTAGCCAATAACTGTAATTTCCAACCACCCTTTTTAACCTTTGAGGCAACGGCGCGCGCTAATTCAGCCACATCGTCATTGAAATCGCTAAGTAATATGGATTTAACGTTTGTCCTGCCATTAGTGTAAAGAGTCTAATTATAGTGCAGAACGTAGCCTTTGTATCGGGAACCCTCAGTGCGGTGCGCATTCTACGCCTAGTTAGAAACGTGGTGATTATAGACTAGTGTATTAACAGAGTGTAGTTATGATTGATGTTTGTTGCAGTTGACTTTGCATCGGAACTATTGGAAACGCAACGTTTTTTTGTATTGTCTATGGCTTTTGTTACGTCGCCTTTTTTAAATGAAATGTTAAAAAAAGGATTTCGTTAATTTGCAGTAAAAATCTCTTGAAATTTATCATAATATCCGCCCTTTGTTACACTTTAGCTTATAAGTTAGTATTATTTTATATTTTATTCCTGTATCTGTGGTGTACAATAAAGTAAATAAATAAAAATAAAATAAATAATAAACTGGACTACATAAAAGGGTAATTTTGAAACTTATATAAAAAAATAACAAAAGTTTACCTTTCGCTTTTATGAATATAGTGTGCACAGTACTGACTAAATTGAACTTATTTGTGTGCACCGAGGTTTACATAAACAAATGTCTGTTCGGACAGCTAGTTTTCCGCCTCGACAGTTACTGGGACGCGCGATTTAACCACAGCCCGGTCAATTTGCATATAGAGGTATACTGGAAACGTATTTCGTTTAAAACATACAGTGCTTGTATGGTTGTTTAGTTTTGTAGACAAAAAGTTTTGACACAAAAATGTTATTTTGTCCTCTGAGAGACAATTATCATTAACCCATACAACTATGCGCCACATAACCATTCTGGTTATATTATAACCTAAAAATGAGTGGTGTACAAAACAAATCGGCAACAAGGGGAGGCGTGGCGGCACCCCGCAGCGCGCGTATGTCGCAGTGTTGCCAACAACAGCATAAAATATAATTCTAGCCTATTGTACCGGCAACCCCGATGACAGGTCGCAGTTGGACACATGTTTGAGGCATTTTAGGGCAATTCCTTCGCGTAATCGGCGGTGTTTTAATGTTCTCCGTAGATTTATGATGTAGGGTCGCGCTTGCCACCCTCAGTTTTGGTTTAACATCGTTAGCGGTGAAATTACCTACGATATTACGACTGATGAGGTGCTATATTTGGGTACAAGTTGTATTTAAAGATTGGGGCTTTAAAAATGCTATAAACATTACCAATTTGTTTTTATCACTTCGATATTAAACTTTCTTAAATTACCTTTTCTGTACATATGTTAATTCTCCATAAAAAAAAATACATTGCCTACTCTTAATTTGTCTATTCCAATAATCAGTAGTTTAAATTCACATAAAACAGCAATAACTCCGTATTGTACTAAAATTAATGCCATGAAAAGAGAAAATAATTTTAAGAACTCATCACTCTTTGATCAGGCAAGGCTGTCGGGGTCAGACATAAATAAAAACGAACGCACCGAACGAACGCTAGTGAATGAACGGTCATAGAGAATCATCAATCAATCAATCATTGATTCACATTCGGTCAGTGATTGACGTGTAGACAGAGACATGTAAATGAGCCAGGAACTATCGGCCGGAGAAATGTTATCCGTTAATCTAAAACAAATTTGTATGTATAATTTCCCAATCAACCACCCTGGGAAAATAATATCCCATTGAAAATTCAAATTAGAATTTTATAATAACATGTGTTTATGCATAACTGTAGAATAAAATATTCTTACGCCTATATCCCTTAAATGACAGGCAGATGTGTATTCCTATTCTGCCCAGCTGTTTGTGATTTCTACGAAGTAATAGAATATTTTATTGCTGTTTCTGGATAAGTTTCCAGACACCGATCAGCTAACGAAAATTTCTAATGGGAAAATCAATGCCCGATGTGGAAATCGGATAGCACGTACTCACATGTTTGTTTATGGGTCAATCAACTTTTATCTGTCCTGTCAGTACTATGTAAATTTGTCCCCCAGTAGGTTAGTACAATGAAACATTATTTTTTTCAAAAAAATTATATATGGCAATCAATTACACTTGCACATAAATATTTATTACAATATCTACTATGATGCTAGCAAATAGCTTTTGATTGCTTTAAAATGTTAACGACCTTTTTGCATGTTTATTTTTGTCACTATTAAATTTTATTATACTGACTTCCACCGGACAACGGTAAAAAAGTTCCAAAATTCAAACATATATGGCGTGACTACTGCTTGGAACTCAAGTCGATTTATTTCGTGACAACACTCATCCAGCCGTGATTTTGATTTCATCTTTGCCGCGGCGCCAGACGACCGAGTGTATTTTGAAAAAGAGCGTGGCTTTATTGTGTGTCCACTGGACAACCAGCACAAAAACTTAATTATTTTATATATGATAGTAAATTAAAGTGGAATATATTCCATTTAATGTATATTTTTAACTACGCGTAAAACCGAATTTAAAATATTAATATTTATTACCAGGGAGCGGAAAGACTAATAAATATCACCACCAGTCCCTTGGACATCCAAGATCGTTGTATGAATTATTCAATGATTTCTCTTATAATATTGATAATTATTTTCAAATAGTTGTTTTTTTATTACATAAAAGAAGAAACACAGGCGATTTTCATCATAGAATCCCCTTTGGACACACGAGTATTTCCTATGGACAAACGTAAATGTCCACTGGACAACCACTTTTTTCTTATCTCCTAAAGGCACATTATCGTCATTTTTACTTTAAAAGAACAGTAAGGTTTTTCAAATATGATTCTAATATTTAAAAGTAAATTAACAATTTGACTGAATTTTTAAATGTCCAAGGGACTATCTTAATTACAGTCATGTGAATTTTTGAGTAAAATTTACCATAAATTGTTCTGCTCTATTTGAATTCCTTAAATATAAATAATTATCAACAACAAATACGTATAAAATATACAAATTTAAGAAAAAAAAAATTATATATAAAATCTATCATTGATGGTACAATTAAAAGTTGATTGACCCTTATATACTATACAACAACAAGAGTAACAAGTGTAAGAGCGTAACGTGTTAAAAAAAAAAGGTGTTCGATTTGTCAAGGAATGTTTTCACTACTCGTGGCATATTTCTGGCATTTTCGAATAATTTCTGCATAAGAACTCATTAGTCTATTTCATATGATTAAACGCCATGCATGAGAGAATTTATTGAAGATAAAATTGCTATACTAGCGATTTTTATGGGAGTAGGGAAGCGTAATCTTATCGGAAAGCTTTGAATAAATCAAATTTTAAATGCCTCTTTTCTCAATTTACTAAACCGTAAAGTCAACAGCTACCCTAGTCATTTGATACGAGCATTACCGCTTATCTATGCGCGGCGCAGGCGTCCGCACCCTTCCACCGTTATCTCGATACTGACGCACAATACTGGCACCCCCTCCACCAGCTTATCTTGCAACCAATCGCGAGGGAGAGTTTTCGGTGTTCGAAATTCAAAATTTTGATTTTATTCTGTTTAAATATTTTGATTTGTCGATTATAAACGTAGGAGATCCAATGGCTGTAAAATAAATAATTATTGCAATGGTTACTTGCTTCCGAAAGCTTGAAACTAAAATAATGAGACCTAACTTTTTAGTTACCCCGGAATAAAAGCGCGGCGTGCAAGGAAATGTCCTAGTTAAATTTTATAGGCAAATTATGGATTCAAGAAAGTGCTATCAATTTTTAATTTAACAAAGTTATCGAAAGTCACAAGGGATCTGGAAATATGTCTTAAAGCAATATGCTCGCTTGTAGAATTTAAAATATAGGTGTGTGTAGCTACCAACTCTTATTGTTAATCGAAGAGCGCTGTTTTCAACTTGAAAGTAGAAGATCCAAAAAGTAACCAAAATTATAATCAATGCATGATCAGACTCCATAACAAAATGGAAAGTAACCTTCCATAACCTACAAACAAAACCATTATGAAAAAGCGGTTAGATATTAATGTGTTTCGGACAAGCGAAATCAAATTGATCCGCGCAGAATGCACCATACGGCGCTCGCGGGGTCTTCCGCCCGAGCACACCCCTGAGGGCAGTTACTCGACGTACCGACATAAAGAACAACTGTTGCGATACTGATACGTTTTGTATCGTGGATTATACGTGTTTTGAGCAACTGGTCGCTGGCAATTGTTTACGCGCTTCGTATCATCACAATGAGTACGAAATGAGATAGGGATAGTCATTACGTGCTCTTGAGGCATAATTAATAAGCGTGGTGATACTTCAGCAAATGTTGGGTAAAAGTTGCACTTTTACATACATAAATTTACGCCTGTATTCCTTGATGGGTTGGGCAGAGGACCCACATTTCGTCAGATATTTAATAGGGGGGAGCCTATTACCGTTTTTTCACATTCACCGTTTTGGCACATTTCCAGACTCCGTGCTGCTACTGAGAATTTCCGAATGGAAAAACCCAATAGACCAGGGCTTCCCAAACTGTGCGTCGCGACGCCCTGGGGCGTCGTGGCAACATCCGAGGGGCGTCGCGAGGCGATCGGCAAACATTCGCTGTCCGTATTTTTCTGATAACCTCATATTACGCTAACTACTGCTGTTTTTATTTCCAATAAAGTAGGTAGTTTTGATAATGGGGGGTGCGTCGCAAGAAAAATAATAATACTGTAGGGCGTCGTAGTGTAAATATGTTTGGGAACCCCTGCAATAGACTTAGCCTCTAGATCGTACGGCATATATTTGTCTGCGAGACCACGAGGCACTTTTATTATATTTCAATTAATTATAATCAGATGATCTACATATGTTGTCAATTTGACGATTTTTGTAACACATCTTTATGTTAGACAGATTCGTAAGTTAACCTACACTGTCAAAGAGATGGTTAGTGCACTGATTGATGATTACTTCTGTAATCGCTCACCATAACTACAGAAGGAAGTTTGAAATCATATTTCCCTGGATCATTAAGGCCACAGAACAATAACCTACATAATACTGTTTATTTTTATTCAAGTCTTAGTCAGCTGTTATGTGATTACGGCAAAATTTGATGATCACGTGCGATAGATGTTTCAAAATAAACTTGTTACCAGTTGTATATAGTTAAGTAGGTATAAAAAAATATTTGACAAAACTTCAATAAAATAAAATGTAATAATTGATTCACAACTATCGACATGAGTAAACAGAATAAACTCCTACACAAATAAGCCGTTATAAGTCCGAATTGATCGAAGTTGTTCCCTTACTATTTGACAATACACAAAGCAATAAAATTTCCAACACAAAAAACCATTACGAATACAATTTTGGCTTTCAAATTGTGTCTATTTGGCTTAGGGTTAAGAAGCCATAGATTGTCACAATGGGGGTGTCTTTTTAACACCGGGTATTTTGATGGGCCGACCCGTTTTTGCCCCTTTATGAAGGGGTAGCGATCTCGTGTTACACTATTGTGACTGTTGAAATTATTTGTCAATGCAAATGTTTTTTTGGTGTTGCGCATACTCATTGGGTATCGGGACCTGTTGGTTGAGTCTTGGGGTACGTGGGCCGGATCGAACTAGGAAATTCGATAGCAGCCTTGGTTTTGTTGTTATTAGGAATATCTAGGACTCGATTGGAAGAGTATTCCTCAGGCAGAAAGGTTGACCAATACAAGTGTGGACTTTCGTTACTTTGAAAGCGAACCCAAAGATCAAACTGTGGCCGAATCACAGACATCTGACTCTTGGAGACGTCAACCATTCCGCACTTTCTAAGTTGCGAGCTTCAACGAAATATGAACTGATAGTCGGTACATACATTACCCCTTCTCCAAAAGGGTAGGGAAAAGGTGCGTTTCTGCACCCTCATCTCGCAAGATATGTATTAGTCCAACGTTGAGGGTTAGTCTATTACCCTATCCCGGGCACATTTCCAGACTCCATGCTACCGAGAATTTCCTAATAGAGTAACCGAACAACATTTTCTCCAACTCGGGACCTTTATATCCCACGACTCGTACATATGAGACTACGAAGCTGTCTAAAACAGTTAGAATAACCGAAATAAGGGCGAGTGCAGTTGCAGGGCGTCAGTTGTGTCGACACACACCGACTATTCGTTTGATGTCGCAGATGCGCCCGATGATGTATGATTAGATTCGCCGAGATTAGGGGCCCAACTACTCTTGCTTCCAATTTTACACACAATAGACTGTTTAGGGAAATATACTTCCCCATTTGATAAATATTACCAGTTCATTGCTAGGGGCAGGTTGCTTGGATCTCAAGGGCTCGAATGTGATTCGCAAATATAACGATAGAATATATTGTTCCGAACTCTTTCAAATATAAGAAATACAAAAGAATGTTTTAGAATAGCCCATTTATTTATGGTAAATATTTACAAAATATCCCAAAAATAAGTAGGGTAATTCATCAATCTTTATGTAAATAATCTAATATAAGAATAAATATATTATGCACAGTTTATATTTCGTCCATCATTATTTAGTATTATAAAGACATCGACCAATAAACTTTTAAAAATGTTGAAATTAGTCTGTATAGAATCCTGAAGACAATTCATACCAATTCAAATTCAATGTAAAATATTGCGAATGATTTTCGAAAGGATTTTTTTCGTGATTATACAATTTGTCAACCGTCCGAAGGGTCGGGGGTTCGAATTAAATGGTCCTTTTGTCTGCTGACACTTGTTAGGGTTCATCCGCGCGACTCGCCTGTTTAATTGCTTGTTTGCAGTGACAAATATGGCGACGATTTAATGGTTTATTTTAAACGAGAAACATACATACAAATTTATACGCAGTTGTATTCTTTGTTTAATAAACATAACAGGTTACATTGTTAGTAGGACATTTATAATACATAGATAGAAAAACGATCAATAATCTCTTATATTTGTCTCATTTTTAAGAAACTATAAGCCATATTGGATGAGGTTTTGACATTTTTAATTTGCAGTTATTATTGAGTCGAGTAATATAAGTGATAATAGGGTTTTTTTTTTCATTCACTAAGACTGCAAATCAGCTGATCTACATATGTATCAGTAAGCCACAACGCTGCATATTTAAACAAAGTTCACGGACTTTTAAATGTAAATCCATATTACATACGTACAGAAAGGCTTTTTAGGCAGCTCAGTTAAATTTCAAGATGATTGGTCCGGCAATCGTACCCTTTTCTCGACAATCTACGCGCTATATTCGAACCAGTTCAGTCACTAAAGCGTGTTAGTATTTAAAAAATGTCTTGTGTTTACATTAATTGGTAGTTTTTAAATCTGTAATTCTTTTAAGTTAAATAATAAAACAGTTATTTCTTCAATTCAATCTTCAATCAAACGAATAAATAATATACCTATATATACTCAGCCTATCGCCGTCCACTACTGAACGTAGGCAAGTAACGTATGGATGAGGGCAGCGCAAGACCAGGATGGTTGGCGTTTTCTTGGGGAGGCCTACGAATAAATAATACTGTGTTAATATATAAAAAAGTAAATATAATATTAACCAAAACGTTAATTATAGTTTTGGCCTACACATTTCGCTTGTAGGGTACAAAACATTCTCGCACCAAGGATCAATGCGTGAGCTGCAGGGATTTGTCTAATTCGACCTGACAGCTTTGACGGGTAAAAAATAAAAGGAAAAATGTAAAAAACACGAGTTGACACGAACGAGGCTCAGGAGTTTGTTAAATCCGTTCGACTGATAAGCATCTGACACCTCACGCTCAAAAAATGTCGTAAAAAACCTTGTCAGCCATCTGGGCTACTGTATTCAAATGGTTTTTTTCTTAGGAATCCCTGCGGTTTTCCCAAAACCCACCCTTACGTGTGAGGTCGATGATCTTAAGCGCATTTTGATAGTTTTTGTCGCGTGAATGACACTTTTTGTGGTCAGAATTGCTTATTTTGATAATATCTAGTCTTGTCTTAACTTTTTGTGGTTAATTGAGGGGCAATGCTGTGAATGGATTGTTTTTTACTGATTTTAAGTGTGGCAGATGGTTAATTGCTCTATTCGGTGGTTCGGTGGTTTACAAGATGATGTCATTTTTGAATTAATGACGAGTCTGTAAAATTTATTACAAATATGATTTACAAATAATATTACTTCTTTATTGCATACACTTTTTGAAGAACGTGATAAGTGATGGCGAAATTATATATAAGTTCACTTTGTGACTATTAGAATCTCAGTAAAATTCCTTCATGGAATAAAAACCCATTCGACCATAATGGGCCAAACTCTTAGAGTTTTGCTTATAATTAAGTGAGACCGAAGAATACTTGTTGATTTATTTCTAACAAGAATTAAAAAATATTAAATAATTTAAGTCATCAGATATATGTACCAATTTTAATTAACGTTTTTTTTAAACTATCGTAGTCTGTTTAAATTTATAGCTTTTTTACTATTCGCAAAAACTCGCATAGCGTTATTATTTCTTTAGAAGCAAAATGTCGTAAGATAGTTTCTCACAGTGATCATATATAACCTTTTCGAGTTTCAATGAATGCTTATTGACTTAAAGAGAACAATCAACGTTTTCAATGGTGTGAAAAGTTTTGTCGTCTTTATGTCTAAATTTTAAAACGGCGTAAGAGACTCTATTTTATAAACATAAATTTATAACTTACGTCACAAGGATTGTGTCTAAACTAGTTTGGTTGGACAAAATGTGTTGTTGTATCGCCCATCCCATTATAGTCAGGATCGATCTCGGTAGCATGACATTGTATTCAAATTGTGTACATTTAAATACAAAAACGCGATTATGTGATGATGGACCATATAAGCCTGCACGTCCGCTGAACTGATTGGCATCTCCAGAGCCTTCGCACTGTACGGTAGAAACGCAACAATTACTGCGCTACCAAAAAATTCAGCACCTTTAAATGGCAAATCATAACTAGCCTATAGGCAAAAAAATAATTATAAATGGTAGAGCCATGTCATACATATAAACATATAAACTTATTCTTTATCGACAAAAATTGGGAAATATTGTTTTTATTTGTAAAATAAAACACTTTACTTGTTATTATCATTATTAAAGTTTTGATGCTTCACTGCTGCACTATAGCCTCCACTAGTTTTAAGAGAAGTGAGACTCCAGTCGTGTATACTTCTTAAACCATTGACTGTCATTCCATATTACGTACTTACTTTATTTTATACGAGTAAATAGAACAAGATAAATTCGTGGATATTTATCTCCATTCATCATTTCCCTCGTTCCTTACTTCTCATCCTGGACCGATTTTTTGTTAGGTTGAGTTAATAATACTCTTGTCCATATAAGCTCTGAATATACTATTCGAAAACAATGTTTCGTCCTACATACTATTTCATATAGTTCTAATTTGAAGGCGCGTATTGTAACGCTCGTTTTGAGTGTACAGTGCGTAACGTTTCCTTAGATGTCACCCTCGATTGGGCGAGTCAGGAAAGCTTTACATTGCATGTAGATCGCTGCACTTATGCTCTTGATGCGCTCATTGTCCGCGTTTCCGGTTTATGATTACGTTGAATTTATTAACAAATCTGTCAGTATTTACGCACAAATTTGTTTCTCCCAAGAGGAAGCAGAGGTGTATTTCTGCGTCTATATAATATTTGTGTATTGTTGTCCGAAGTTATAGCACGAGAATTATGCCGTTTGTTATTTCCCTTAACCCTCTCATCTGTAGAGAGAGACTTGCTTGACGCACATATATAAGTTTATTTTATTTAGCCGCATTAGGGCACTGTGTCATAGAATCATTAATACTGCACATATGAAACCCTGTTTACCAAGTCTGCAATGCATAATTTTTAAAAAATTGAAACTGTTCAGTAAGTAAGTTAGATTTTTCTACTAGCGACTATCCACTGGTAGGTATAAACCTCAATGGGCTTAAAATTTATTTTTATTTTATTTTGGAGCTAATTAGACGGTCAACTGATCCTTTCATTAGCAACAAATCTCAGTATATAGAGCTCAGAGCGCACCTTTAATCACGTGTAGAATAAATCAAGACTTGCGCAGAATATCTCCAAGGACATTCACCTACCCTAAATCAATGTACATTTGAATTTGATTGACAAGCGACACGATGCAAGATCTAGTAGCGATTTATATCATTTTAAAATTATATCAAACGGTTGTGTTATCACCGTGAGAACGTCTGAGACAATCTGACGCACAATGTGTGGACTGGACGGGTATCGGTTTAATAAATCCACTAACTGATCAATACGTACTAAATAAATGATTCAAATCGTCGGGCAAGCGGATACGTCGCAAAGATTAATTAAGAACAGAGGTTCATGACTATTGATTTTTTTAATAGAGTATTTTTAATAATTTATAATTAATAGTAGACAGGCCAGTGGCGCAGTTGTCTAGATACCAGTTTGCGAAACGAGAGGCCGCGGGTTCGATGCCCGCACCGAAATGTTTACCGAGTATTACCCGAGGGTCCAAGCATTAAAATGCCAATACATTGAAAGAGTGAATTAACACCCCCCTTTCCTTGAAGTTCCCTTTTTTATTCAGATAGAAAGGTCTTCACAGTTTTACGAGTAGGTAATGTAGATGATAAAAATTATGTTATATAAAATTAATGCTGACTTTTTAAACTTCTTCCTCACCTCAGAAGTACCATGTCCTCAAGAATGCTCAGGCAAATTAGGTATCGATAGAATGATATGTGTCACCGATATGATCTGTGCCGCTCGTCTCGTGTGTCACTTGGATTAGGCGCGCGCGCAGGTAGTCTGAATGAATTGTCACTGCGCCGACACGCTGACAGTTTCTATAGGGCTGTTACACATTTGTAACCCAATATCTTGAATACCATGTGATATGGAAAAAATGTACGTATTCACAATAAAACCTCTTGAGGAAACCTGAACACCTAAAAGTTTTTAGTGTATCGTCCGCCAACATTAAACAAATGAAAACAACGAAAGGTCATATTCAAGTCATACGTAGTTTTGACCCCACACCAAGACACAAAACTTGTGTCGAGGTTATCAGAAGTTACGAGAGACTTTTTGGTCTCACAAACAACCATTCCGCAAACAAATACTTGATCACAAAAACATTTGTCTTCTTATGGGCATCAAAATCGTAACCTGTTCCTGGCCGATGTCTTGCTAACTGCGCTACGGAGATGAATGTTAAATTAGTATTAATTTTAATAGAACACAGCCCTATATCAGATGTATAATCCTCAGCGAGAGGCAGGCAGCAACACGGGTAGCGCGTGAGAACTGACCCCGTGACGAATCACTCGCCAGCTGCTCGGCTGTAAGTGCGCCTCAAGGTCGACCACTAATACCATCCACTATTACAATCACTTGTAGAAAATCATAGTGCGAAGGCTTATATATATGCGAAAGTATTGTATGCCGCTACAGCATCGTCAGTCTTTATAAGGCCCACTGCAGGGCAAGGGCGTCCTCCACAATTGTATGCAGTTACAATTTCGATTAATTTTAGTGAAAACTTTTACTACAGCCGAGTAAAGACATACGGGGAACTTTTCCAAACAATGGGTAAGTTTTGTCGAATTAAAATTGGACTTGGGTGTTGTCAGCCAAATACATTTTAGAGATCATCGTCACAATGCTTTTTATGTTAAATACGTGCACAAGGATAAAGGAATAAGTTTCAAAAACCCTATCGCATATTTTCAAAAATTTTTGTTTACGGTTCAGAGATAGATAGCATCTTTAACACGGTTGAGGCGGTTGGTTTTCTCATAATGTTTAGGCTTATCCGGCTGGTCTAGTCAGCCAAGCCATCTATTTGCAAATAAAATATTCTATATAAACGAATACTATTTTTTTGTATTGTTTCTCGCCAAAATAACATGCACACAAGCGACTCTCGGCAGACGTGCATCCGACGTCGGCTGCCAATCAAAAGGGCTTTAACCTAATCCCGGTTAGGATTAAGGAAAAAATAAACGACGGACCCCTCGTGTCTCGTTCAAGCTTTCACGCTTCGCCGCTTACTGCCCGCTGACAAAGTTTTATTTGCGGTTGGAAAAAAACACGTCAGAGTTAATAGTAATAACACGCTGATAAATTTGTCATAGAATATAAATTATTTGGGAAAAAATATCAAGATTTAATTGTTGAATTGTAATATAGACATTGCTTTTTTTTATTTTTATGAGGACGATAGGTTGAATAAAAGAAGTAAACGAAACTGAACACATATAATTCATTAACAAATCATGTTAAAGCATAGCAATCTCTATTTTATAAATGTCGAATATATATTTTTCTAGTTACTGAGGGCATGTTAGTAGTTTTCATTAATCGTTGTGTGAAATAGTGAGTGACCGTTTATAACCTCTTTTAGTTTCCGGACGGCACGAAAAAGTTTGTAATGTTAAAGTTCGGTATTTGACGCTTGAGGTTTTGCGTTGTAATGTAATTGTTGTATAAAGGTATTGTTTGTTTTGTAAAGTTTCCGCTTGTCTGAGTGGCGGGTAGGTGCAAAATTGTAGTTTTTGTTGCGGCGAAAAGATCCGTTTTTCTTTTATTAATTGTGATTAAAGTTTTATTATACAAGACGTCTGGGTGGTTTTTGAATTCTTTGGAAGACAAAATTGTTCAATATTTTCTATTAACAAATTATGGCTAAAATTCCGATGCAAGGGACAAAATACTATCATAGAAAACAGCTACCTGACATCCAAGGTAAGTTTAAGAATTAAACATGGTATATCAGCCAAAAAATAATTTTCCAGCAACTTAAAATCATAATAAAAATACCTTATTATTTACAAAATTAAAATTCTATTGCCCATATATCTTTGCTTACAATTTATGCACGTATTTACCCTTTCCATTGAAAGTGAAATTTCTAGAAGCGTATCCCTTTCAATATGTCAACTGTCGGTTGTGAAAGGACCACCAACCCATCAAATTATTCTTAGATGGCTAAGTGCGATTTACCTTCCCTTTCCGTGAAACGCCTTTTACACAATGCGCGGATAAATCAACAATGAGGCGTTGAAATCCATACCTTTGCTTACCGCCGAAAAAAAAACAACTGGACAAAAAGTTGCCACACCAATAAATAGAAAGGACGGATCCAAAACAGATTATAACAGCCCCTTGTTGTGTTTGTAAACACGGCTTGAATTTTAACAATAGTTAGCAGTAATGTGACACCTTTACTTGATTGGATCGCGTATAAGTAGTTATTGATATTAAAGTTTTCATTGTGGCAACACTGCGATTGGCGGCAAAATAGGCAAATTGTTGACGTTTCGACGTATTACGTACAGCTGCGTTCGTAGAATGTCTATTGTGTCATTAAAAAAAATATTGTTAAATGCGTTTAAATAAGGATGTGTTGAGTTTTTTTTATGTGAATTGATAAATTAAATAACACTTTCTAGTACATGCTCCTGTTGCCTTATCCAGCCTACGTTTTTAGTCCTAAATGATGGGTTATACAAAGATTAAGCTCGGTGAAGAAAGTTATAAATTAAACGCGGACTTTTAAATCATATGACATGGCCTTCTTCAAACGAGGCTTAAAAAGAGTATTTTCCTCACGGTAGGCAGCGGCGTGGCTGTGCCCCTGGCATTGCCAAGTCCATGAGAGGCGGTGTCCGCTTACCATCAGGCGGGCCGTCTGCTCGTCTGCCTGCTAAGGCAATTAAAAAAAAAATCGCTCGCTGTTTACTTAAGCCATGATAACAATATATAAATAAAGATAAACAAGAATCACAATGAGAATTGGAAAACAATTGAAATGTATAGATCCAATTAAATTGGTTCTTCTGGCAAATTAATTCAATCTTGCAGCGGCAGTTTAAGGTAGCGCATTAAGCTATAAGATTTTGTTGGTTTTTTTTTAGATTGTGTTTCCTACATTCCAATACTTATGAAATAAATCACATTTTCACTATTCCTATTCCGAATATATCAAGATCAAAAGTGACACCTTCAGAAATTCTGCAGAGTGTCGTTTAAGGGACAAGGCATTTTCATGGGACTCTAATATTATACATTAATATCGGTTTATTATGTTTTTTTGTTATAATATTTTCAGTAGCAGCACGGTGTCAGGAAATGTACACGAAAAACGGCAGTAGGCTTACTCTCTATTACGTGAGACCGATATATACCTGGCGTAATTTGGGTGCAGAAATGTTTCTCTGCCTCTAACGGAAAGTTATGTCGACATGTTATTTAAAGAAATACACCCGTCAGTTTTTACATAATTGTATCCCCATTCCAACAGACTAGTGCGTAACTACGTTACTAGATTGTCTAACTTACCTATAACTTGTGAAAAATTAATCACTAAGAAAATAATGAAGAAAAAGACTTACGACAAGACAAATAACTTTTTGCGTCTTTACTCATTGGCGTATTCATTCAAATGTCTATACCGATGTATTACAAAATGACGCTAAGTAATCGACTAGCTTGGACTGGCGCAGTCGTTAGTCACAGCGATGTTAAGGAGCTGATTACCATTCAAATACTAACCATTTGGAAAGCAGTAGACGTGTTTTATGATGGTTGATTAGCGCCTGCCCTTTGAACTGGGGTCACGCTCCTATCCACACTTGTACAGCGAGGTACAAGCTTAGTCAATGAGTAGGGGTCATAATTCATTTGGTTAATGATACCTCAAATTAATTGTATGGTGATGATAGCCTGGACGTGGAACGCGTGGATACAGAATACTATAATAATCGAATATATTTTTTGAAAGTATTTAATAATTTATGTAGACTAATGTCTTGGTAGACGTGGGCTCCAATACTACAAAATTATCGTCTTGTCTATAAAAGAATTCAGTAGTATAGTAATAGATAAATAAAAAAATATTTTACTAAAAATTATAAAAGTATAGTCAAATGTAACAAAAACTATTGGTTTCTAAAACAAGCTGAAGAGGAAAAGTACAGAGATTTATTGAAAAGGACCACCCTAATAGACTTAAAACAATTGTCTCAAGCTGCACTTCATATAAAGCTGTGGTCTATAAATATTAATAACTTAATGTAGTTACACGCATAAATACGGTTTAAAAATAATTATGCATTCAATTCGGCCTGTAACTTTACTAATTATACTATTTTACTCATTAAAACTAATTTCACTGTATTTTTATTAATATTATTTGACTTCTAGACCACACAAGTTGTGTTGCGTTCGTTGCTCGTAACAAAGCAGTTGTAAGTTTGTATTGATGATCAATCGGCCATATTAATTTTCACACAAACATTTCTGGTTTTGATTTTTTGTTACTTTTAGATAGTCAAACAGGATTTAGGAATACATTTCAGTTTTGTATTTTATCTAATCTACGGATGAGAAAGGCTGTTTTGCATGTCGAATTTGTCCTTATAGAGAATGGCTTAAAAGAAATAAAAAATCATATACCTACATATGAATGAGTAAAAATGAGTGTACCTAAATTAACTAATAGTACCTTTCGTTTTCACCCGGAATTTTTTGTTCAAATTATAACTATGTGCTTGAAAGAAAGTCCAAGACGTCTTATATTGGACATAGGCTTCACTCATAGACTACCAACCCCCCTCCCCTAACATGCCGTCAAACAAACTAAGATAATCATGTTGACTGGTGACAACTGTAAGGACTTTATGACTCTTTATTTGGACTACACTGCATTTTTCATCTGAAGTTAATATGGCCATTTGGCAAATTACGATTATTTATAATTGTCTCTTGTAAACTTTGACGTCTAGTTGCCATGGTATGATTATTTCTATCATAAATCTTTAAAGCAATATGAAAATATATTCAGGCGTCACAAAATCCCACGATGTTTTATACATCACTTATGTAAATTTGTTTCCATCAAAACCTTCAATCACCTAAGCCATCAGAGTAAATTAAACTCGCGGGCGGCTGAATAAATCGCCTTTTACCTATAATTAAAGTTGATTTCGTTAATTAATAACAAAAATTTGTAACAGAAGTCGCCGACCGCCCCACCGTACGCCAGTAACAGTAATGACATGTTAATTGCTTATTTTATACCGCTATAAATTGATAAGAGGTAGCTGTCATTTAATTTTTATTGTAATTAATCATGTTGCCAGTGTTGGACACTTGTATTGTCTCTGGTTTTTAGGAAATGTGATCTTATTTATGATAACTTGTTTGAATTTATAATTTTATAAAGGACCTCGAAAGATGATGATTTGTAATATTTATTTAATAGTATCTAAATGTATGTGCCCCATACTTATAAATATATTGAATTATCTTCTCAGTACCTTAGTCAAATATTTATATGACAGTTAATCACAATACTAGGAGTATTAAACAAATAATATTGAATGACTATACGTGACATAATATTAGTAGTAGTTGCACAGTAATGTAAGAAGGTATTAGAAAAGTACATAAATATAATATCTGGTTCTACACTTTGATAATAAAATATACTTAACAGTTACATACATGGCTCTGACCGCACACATAGAACAAGTTTTGTATCGTGAGTAACAAGAAGTACGAGAGACTTTTCGGTCACTCAAACACCCAAACCTGGAACAAATATTTGTAGACCACACAAACATTTGTCTCAGTGCGGGGATCGAAGAACTGTCTAGTCAACTGCGCCACAGGGCTGTTATGAACTAAGTGCTAGCAAAAAAAGAGCCTAATACATAACAAAAGCAAAGTGGAGTAACCAAAACACTGGCATAGCGCAGTTCTCGCGGAATATTGTCGGTAGCATGCAAAATTTTCGTCTGGCCACTCTGGGGGACTAATGATCGGCGCGCAGATAGCGCGGCCCGCCTCCCGCGCCCGGGACTGACTTACTAGGGCTGCTGGGTTAGTTATAATATGGCTTATTTTATAATTATAAGTATGGAGTTGCGAAGGTAAAGTAAGGTGATAGCTTAGTGTTTCTAGGTTGGTGTTTGGGTGATAAAGAGATATGGAATTGATTGTTGGGGATGAAAAGCAGCGTAAATGCCTCGTAAAGCCAATTCTGAACTGTGTTAGTAATGTAATTAAACCGTTGAAAACGTCGAAACATTTGGCATAAGTATGTTGCACGAAGCAAAATAACGTCAAATATATTGTTAGAATTCAAGTTATTCGTATTCGTGTTATGAACGCAGATTTGGTTTCAATTATGCTTTGTACATGTCTCTCCATGTAGAATTAAACCACGTAAAACGACATATAATTCAACAGTTCTGAAACGTGGAAAACCTGCGCGAAATCCCAATAGCCTTCATTCAAATCCAACGTAACGAGTGTGTGCTTAACGAAAACAAAGTTTTACGGGAAACTACAAAACATTTTTCCCAGCGGACAACCCTACGCGCCGGCGTCTACTTCTGTAATGAAGCAATTTAAATGCATGAGGCAGGGCGCGCGAGCGCTTGGTGGGGGGATGACCAATCATAAATCAGATCCTAACTGCGAGATCAGTACATTAGAATTCCAACCTTAATCCATTGACATATGGATCAAAATATTTAATACCTAGTTTGAAGTTAAGCTGTTCTGTTGTATGATACAAATGGTAGGTATGGATGATAGTGGCTGTGCGGGGTAAGTACGGTATATCTCAGCAGGTAGAGGATTATAGGAGGGTACGGAACTACAGAGGCGAAAATGTTTTCCTAACTTATTCGGCGTAGTGAAAGGAAAAGTCGACACGAAAGCGATATCACTTGCCGCCCTTAACTTAATAACTGGTAATTTTATTACGTCATACTTTGGGCTAGTTCTGGCTGACTTAGTAAGGCGTATTTGTATATAAATTATTCATATGTTGTCAGCTGTAATGTGAGTTTACTACGTTTATATAACTTTAATCATTAAATTGTACACTCCGTCTTTCGTCTTGTAAGCTAATCTTTTTATAAATATGCCCGCGAGTTTGATGAATGAATAATGATAGATTTATATTGCGTTTACAAAACAATAATTAAACACTAGAATTTAATGCGATTGGACTTGTTATTTCACTTCATATATGCTGTTTTTAAAATTATTAACGAAACCTTTTGATAATAAAAGAATAAAGAATTGAGATTCCATTCAATAGATTTGATCCCACGGTGATACAGCTTTAGTTGTAAGTAACATATTGTTACTTTAGATAAGTTTCTTTATTGTACAAAAACCTAGCAACGTAAATACAATTACCATACAAATAGCTTGCATCTAAAAACAAGGTGTTTTTGGATTGAAGTTTTGTCTCTAATATTGGACCCTTTTTTATGCTGTTATTATTCTACGCAGTTAGGTAAGGCCTTGATGCATTGCGTGTGTTACGGCAGCTAGTGCTTAATAACTATTAATAAATTCTATTAAATGCACCCAATAGTTACATGCATAAATCTGATCCCACAAAAAGACAACTCTTACGTAGTAGGTAACAGAAACCATGAAAGACTTAGGGTCTAGATGCAGGTAACCTAATGGCAAGATTTTACTTTTTGAATATCTATAATTTAGACGCTAAAATAATGTTTGTATGTGAAAACCAGTAAAATCTCACTTGTGTAAGCAATGTATATAGTAGGTACTTGAAGAGAAAATTTTAATAGTTTAGTTCTCCGAAATTGTATTTTGATTTTTGAGTTTATTCTACCAACTTGTAACAAGACCTTTCCCATTACCTATGAAAGTAAGTAACGTTTCTTCCTGAAAATGTCTACGAATTGTCTCAATGTCTAAAATATCCTTTTGGATTTTTCAAACAATACGAAGGTCTTACTTTTGAAATAGAATTTGTTAATTTCGGTTCGGTCGGTGGCAAAGCAAAACCAGTAAGTCACCTTCCGATCCATTAATATCTCAGAGGGCTCTAATTTATATCCATTCGGTACAAGAGCCCTCGATCCGACGTCACTCACTACTCGATCGCGCCCACTTTAATCGCTTTAGGGTTGCTCTGCAGTAATTGTCTGCTTAATATTTATGTTCGAATTATGGTTTAGACGACGTTTTGTTACAATAGTTTAGCAGTATTAGACGTGTAAAGATTAATAGAAATCAGATTTAAATACTTAGGGGTTCATCTATTACTAAATTTTGGATATTGTTTTATCTAATGTAATCTAGTTTAGCTAGGTTCTAAGATTTGATAGTATGACAATTAGCGTCCAATGCCTAGGAGCAAGTGTCGTCGACATTTTATGATTCATTTTGAGATTTAGTATTATCGGTTTGAACTCACAGGTCGAGTAAAGATTACTAGAGATTTTAATATAGAAGTTTTTAGTAGCTTACGAAATATCCTTTGGCTCTCCCTTTAAGGTGGAATTTAAAAATACTTTCCGAAACCAGAGAGCGGAAAAATATCGTAGCCTACCTCTTCGGGGATATAAGCGTGAATGTGTATACGTGTTTTTAAGACTGAGATTTGTGATTATTCTACGTTAAACCCCCTTTAAGCATCTTTATGGCATAATCTATTGCTACGTCAAAATCAGTGTGATAGTTTTGTGAGTACAACAAACATAAGCTCACTTTTGAATACATAATGTTCATCAATGACTTCTACCGGTATCTATTGGAAACTTCCTGCAGCCAGCGACGTCCTTTACGAGATGGTCCGACCACCTTGTCGCAGGACGTCTCATACACGTCGTACATAATGTTAGTATGGATAAAAATATAATTAAAAAATTACTTATCACACAATTTGTTCCGCAGCCCTGTAAGACGTTGCCCGGACGTGCACCCGCGGCGGCGTCACGTCTGCGACTGACAGCGCGCACTCGTTCTACCCACACTTCACCTGCACTACCAACCATTGGAGCTTTTGTTTTGCAAATTGTTTTTTTTAATGTTTAAGGAGTTAAGTCGCTATTGTTTTTGATGTTTTTTAAGTCTTAAAGTAGGTCAAAGTCATGGCTACCAAATTGTAGACCCTGTAAATACAACCAATGATTTTAGATTATATGCCGTTTTATTTCGACGATTTACGATCCTGTGAAATAATTGTAAGTGTGACCTCACTAGCCTAGTCCGCCAACCCGCACTAGGCCAGCGTGGTGGCCTAAAACCCTCTCAATGGTGGAGCAGACTCGTGCTCAGCAGTGGGCGTATATGGGTTGATGAAGAAGAAGAGTGATCTCACTATGGCCTGGCCTCAAAATAGAAACTCATAGAACTTAGATGAAAACAGGGATTAATATATTTTCCTTCCGCGTGCTTTAATTAGTCACAACTAGATATTCTAGTAGTAGTGTAAAACAGAGATCTTTATCTGATATACGGTTTAATTACTTCGCTTAAATATAGTGTCAGTAGATAAGGCTATTGCTCAACCCTGGATACGAACTTCGATCTCGTATCCGACCAGTTTACAAAGGCTGTTTATCTGACGCGCAGTAGCAACATTCGATTTTCAAAAGTAGGTTTCTATGGCACGTCAAATCACGAAGCAATTACAAAGAAGCACAGCTAAGTTTGTTTATATAGCAGTTTGTAAGGAAAGGTGGCCTGATGCACATTTATAACATAAATCATGAACGTACGCCCACTGCGTGTTGGTTACGCCTCGCACTAGCCGTTATAACTATTAAGATTCGTACGCACGAACCAAAACACGAGGTTTATCACAAAATCTTTAGATTGAATACAATTTATGTAAATATGCTAGCGTGAAAATATTACTGGAATTTTTATATGCTGCATTTATTTTGTTTAAATGTTAATGATTTAATTAATATGTATTTTTAATTTATACTCATTACTTTTTTCTTGTCAATAGATTTTGTTAGAAAACGAAAAATAAAACAAAATCGTTCAAAGTGTTCCTGGTTTGAAACATTATCAGAAAAAAAAGCGATCGCACACATTTTGAAAAAAGAACAGATTGATAATAATCAAAGCGGTGCCTATGTTTTTTATTTTGTTTTTTTGATTCCCACTGCCACCACTGGGCGGTGAAGTCATTAAATACAGCCTCGCATTCTGTCATTGAACGTAACGACTGGTAATAATATTCCGCCCACCAATTCCACCTATTCCGAAGATACGCATCGGTGGCCGGTCGCGTAACGCCCACGCTACAACAAATGAGCCAAACCGTTGTACGGGGGCACGCCACCCAACCCTAGAATTTCATTTTCACAATTGTGATAAATACCGGCCATGTACAAATGCCAAGCGGAATGAAGGTCATAAAGTGGGTTGCCATGGAAGAAAATAATTGCATGCAATTAAATATATACAAACTAATTAGGTTTAGCAAAGGCGCCTGTTACTCATAGCAGATGTAATGCGTAGTGTTGTGCCGTCGCTGTAAATATTTCATGATTGTTTCCTTTCGTTCCGAATAGCGTAAGGATATTTAAAATCATTTAAACCTACGCAGTAATATTTGTAAAGCGAATGCATTAATAAATCATTTAAAGTGGAACGACCAACATGTTGTAAAATTTCTATAATTACTTTAACAATTAAATGTTCTTGGAGATATATCACATAAGGCTGAAGAATACTTAAAATACGAATTACAAAATATACATGTAGGATAAGAGGAGGAAGATCCAAAAAGACGAAATATTTATCATTCTTGCCTCTCTATAAGTATAGCAAAATACTTTTGTGTATGTAAAAATAGCAATCACTAACTCAATACATAATGATGAAGCAAAGAGTTTTCTCTACACAGATGTACGATGTGCCATGTTTAAAAGTGTTCATGATACAAGCGTGGGAAATAATTCAACACCACACACTTTGTTCGCATACTAAGCCTTTATTAAGGGAAACAATGGGAACAAACACTTCAGTCTGTTTAGAGCACCTTGTGTGCTCTCACAATTGTAGTGTCCGTACACGAGATAAATTATATCTACAATCGATCTTAAAGTATCGATGCTGAAATCGATAACTTTCATGATGGCATGGCGAAAAACGTTGATGATATCGATTTTAATAACTATGGTGACTGGTCAGGTGACAAGGCAAGCAACACCGGAGATAATAGATAAAAGCTCAGAATCATGTAAGATCTTAGAAAAAGATCCGTATTTTGACATAGATCAGCTAGTTGGGAAGCCATGGCGGATATACCACACTTGGAACATGAAGTTGGAATATAAATGTTTGGATATGACCTTCAAGAACGCTACACCTGCGGTTAGTGAGATAAATAAGTTCATTATTGTAACAGATTAAACAAATGTTGTAGCTTATTTCACTTTAAAATTTGAATAACTAGAGAGAAGATACATTTTAAATGAGTATCGTAGGCAGATTAATATTATTCACAGAAAACTTCTTAATTTAGAGATATTTTGCTTATTAATAGATTTTTTGCGGATGCAGGCATGGTCAAATTCCCTCGTATTTTAATAAATCTGAGATGAGAGTTTAGAAATGGCATATTTTTGTCGTATATAACATCTAGTATTTGGTACATTTCAGCTAGTACAACGTATTTGGAACGATATGAACGAATATATGGAGATTCAGCCGAACTGGGACGCAGCGACGCTCCACGTGCACATGGGAAAGGCACGGCACGAGATTCTTCTGTTCGCTGATCAAGGGCCCGCTGGGAGCTTCGTTGGCGTACCCAACGTTATCAGGGATGGAAGTGAGTTTAATAAGTTCTTCTTTTTTATACGGGCAAAGTGATATCGCCACATCTGATGGTAGCCACATAAAGGTTTATATAGAGTGATGATTAGCAACAAATGAAGATCATAGACTTAATCCTTAGCGACTCTCTATTCGATATGTTTGTGTGTCGTCATTGTGGGTTGTATACTCTTTAGTACGGTATCAATTTTCCAGCCTGATACAAATGTCTAACCAACAATAAACAGGAGCTCTGGAAATCTTAGTAATCTATCAGAACCCGGGCGCTAATGCTGCACAAAATTCATGTTTTACATTTTTTTAAAGATATTTCGCCAACACGAAAGACGGTGCCCCTCCTGAAATTCCAAATGAAGCTGCATCGAGCCGGCAAGTTCCTGATCATGATGGACTGTCACATGGGAATAGCGTCACTCTCAGCCAGGACTAATCCGATGCCATACCGGTCGGAAATCGAGAGCTCGGCAGCAGAGCTTAATCTCGGAGATGGCTTTCCAGCTTGCCTTACCGACAAGAATAAGGACGAGAAATTATTAGCCAATGAATAAAATCATTTGTTTTATTGTTAGAGTTATTTTTATGAAATGAAAATAAATTTAGAAAGTAATAAAATAAAGGAATGTGATGGCCTCTGATTAACCCTTAGACTTGGTAAAATATTTCTGCATGGTTTTATCAGTGGTTTATTTTGAGCAGTGATGGCCTCGGGGTAGAACAGTGATGGCCTCGGGGTTTGGGCGCGCGGTCGAGAATCTCGGCGGTCGCGGATTCGAACCCCGGGCACACACCTCTGACTTTTCGAAGTTATGTGTGTATTCACATTGAATTATCACTAGCTTTAACGGTGAAGGAAAACATCGTGATGAAACCTGCACACCTAAGAGTCCTTAGGAATTTCTTAGGTGTGTAGTCCGCCAACCCGCACTAGGCCAGCGTGGTGGACTATGGCCTACACTCTCTCAATGGTAGAGGAGACCCGTGCTCAGCAGTGGGCGTATATGGGTTGATGAAGAAGAGAAGATGGTTTTATCAGCTCATTTTATGTTATAAGCGTCAGGTTATCTTCGAGCAATGAAAGGCTGCTGAAGACTTTATTATTTGCAGTTGTTTTTTTTGGTTGACCAATATAAATACATGTGGAATGACAAGTGGGCACGAACCTCCTCTACCACTGAGAGGGTTTAGGCCTTAGTCCACTTCGCTGGCCTAGTGCGCTTATGAGCTACTTTTATTACTTTTATTTAGGAGAACTAATGTGAATATGATTAAATAAATAATATCAAAATAAATATTGCTTAGTCTTATAAATAAATTTTATAGTCGAAGTCAAATCTCCTTTATTCAAATACCCTTTTACAAGACTTATACAAGTTCTTTTGAATCGTCATTTTTTGACACTTTTTATACTGTTTTTTAAAACTACTATATTAATAGCAAGTACATTGCATACTTGCATTAATATGCACACCTATTGAGAGAATAGGTAGCAAAATCAATTTGTCGCAATTCATTTCAAACAACTGAAATTGCGCATGGATGTTCAACTATAAATATTATATCAGCCATATTGGATACTTGGGGAGATGATAATGATATCCAAACAAGAATCTGTCAACAAAATTGATATTGTTAAACAGTAAGTTATTATGACATGCCTGGTAATGAAAACAAAAACAACTGCGAAGTATAAATGATCGAATCTTTTTGTTTGAAGTACATTTCATATAAAAATATAGGATAAATAGTTGTGTACTGTTATATTAATAAACAAGAAAAATTAAATTAATTCAATGAACTTTTGGATAAAATCGTAAAGACTAAATAATAAAACAGAGTATCTAAGCTTTTGTGACAAATTCAGAAATACAAAGTATGGAAATTAAAATATATCAAATTATTTTACTTCTACTTCCATCTATGAATATGCTTGAAAGTCAAAACGAGCCACAATACAAAGCCATTAACGTAGAAAACTGGACCACATGCGATCAATTCCTGAATAATACCTCGTTCAATGTTACTTCAGTGGTGGATATCGATTGGCAAATATTTTTCTTTTGGAGTTGGTTAAGGGAGGAGAGCTATCATATTAAATTTAGCATTCCAACTACTACGGTAAGTAAATTTTGAACCTACTTTTTTTAAGTGTATTTCCTTCGACAGTATTAATTATGTAATTTTTAAGTTAAAACGCCTTGTATGTAAAAGTCATATTTTAACGTGCACTAGCTATATTTTTAAAATATCAGGATTGAGTCTTACTGTAAGAAATATATCATGCTTCTACATAAAAATTTAAATTCAAGCGTTTGTTTTCTAAACTGAGATGATATCAATCGTTCTTTCAAATTAGTCCAAATTCAACATAAACCTAGCTCGTTTCACCAATTGGCCAGTTCTGGGTTAATTAAGGCAATTGTATCATCAGCCCATAAACGTCCCGTTTGCTGCACTCGGGTCTCCGCTAGAACTGAGGGAGTGTAAGCCTTAGTCCATGAGATGTGAAAATGATTTCAGTTGATAGCCACGTTTAGAGATCAACTAGACAAGGATATAAAGCCTCAGGTGAACTGGACTGAAGCGGATCTGTTTATGGAAACGTCGATTGACTTCAGCGCACTTCTGGTGAAGTCTAACTACTCGGGTCTTTACCGACTCATACCATCCTTGGCTTTTGAATGTATGTGTATTTTCATCTATTCGATATTCGTCATATCAGCTCTTCAGTTTTTCTACATTGTATGTTATGAATGCATTGCTGGGTTTTGCAGATGAAAGGGACGGAGGAGAAGTAATTTGAGCTTTAGTTTATAAAACTGGATATTTATTAACTCTTTATTTCAAATACCTAGTAATAGTACAAATCACGAACTACAAATGGCGGTTTTATTGCGCAAGGAAATATAAAAAAGATAAACATGAGTTGGATATAATAAGAAAAAGTGGTAGACTACGGTAGGACTAGCTAGATCTATACCCTATCTGTTGTAGGGAAGACTTGTGCCCAACTGTAGGACATATCTACATATATGATCTGGCGATGAATAGGAGTAATAGAGAGTAGGGAGATTGTGTAAGGTTTTTGCTGTTGTCTGTGTATTGCCAAGAGATAGATCATTTGTAAAGTATAAAACATGGCGACAATCGTGATGCTTCCTAACCGACTTACAACCTTCTTACTAATCTGTTACTACTTACTACTTCACATGCCATTAGTTACCGAACACCTTTTAAGAAAAAAAAAACAAGATTTTTCAATGACTGAATATTCCTTTTTTTCTCTGCAGATAGAGATATACCTACACCAGTATTTGGATTAAAAATGTCTAAGGAAGGTTACTTAGGTATTGAGAATTGCAAATATAGATTCTGTTACGGCTTGGCTCCTGTAGACAAGATGCCGCAGTACGATAGAGTGAGTAAAAAAAAATAATTAAGGGTATTTCTAACAATGGGATACTTCCGACATTTCGAAATTGGATGTAGGTACATAATTTCCTAAGTGAAAGGTGAAACAATTGTGGAAAAATCTAAATTCAATGGAATATGATCTCATGTATTCTTTAAGCATATGCCAAGTTCATTGTTTAAACATTTTACTTATAAATGACCGTTTTAACTATTAACTATCGTCTTTGCTTCACTAAGCTGACAAATTTTCCAGCTTGAAGAAGCCGCCAAAACCTTGAAATTTTGGGGAGAGTACAACCAAACTTTTTTGGCTGTAAAACCAGTGCAAGCACCGCCGCCTGAAGATCATTTCCTAGAAGATGATGACGAGGATGATGATGCGCAAGTGGAAATATCAAATAAAATGGCGTTTTTCTAACATTTAGTGATAATATTTTATGCAGAGTATTTCATATGTGCAGTAGTAGCGTATCAAAATGAACTGTTCCTTAGCGTTTATTGATTTGAATAACTTTATTCAGCAAAAATACAAATATGCATTTTTTTGTTTTTAAGAGCGCGGTGGTAGAAGTAGAGAATAAAATAAGCTTTTAATTGCTTCAGAATTTATAATTCTAGATCATTTATATATTTTTATAGAAAAATATATTTAAAATGAATATAAAATATCAAACAAATTGTTCTACCAAACAAATCTATCAAACAATAGCGTTCGATGTCTCAGTTATAAATTTCTCGTCTGTTTGAGTATTGTATGGTGTTATGTCAACATTTAATACTACGTCCATGGCAGAATTCGCGGAAATACAAGCAAATCTTACAATTCTCATGCGAATATCAGAAGTTATCAATCGTAGGTATTTTAAGAAACAAAAAACGTATTCGACCTACTTGTCCTTTGAGATCATATTAGAGCGAGGCAGATACAGAGCTGAATATTAGTAAATATTAATTCCTCCGTATTTACTAAAGACCCTTGGTTAAAATTGTTAAGTATCGTTGGCATGTTAAAACATACAACAACAAACAACTTTATTAACAAATACACAGATAAAGGTAAATACAATAATACAGGTCATTTAAAATAAAAGTCCTAAACTTTCGGTAATATTTTTGTAATATTTTATTTGGCAAGTTTGAAAATTATGTTTTCTAACGTGAATTTTGGATTCTGTTCTACTGTGAGCAACAAAGTTTAGTACAAAATTAATGCACAATATTCATTAATGGAAATATTTACTCATTTAATTGAGACATATAATTTTTTTGTTTGTGATCTCTACGTTAGCCGGTGAGGTTCAATATAAAGACAAAAGAAATAGGCATTATCGTCGAGTCGCGGAAAAATGCGTATCGCGTTCTTACTGCTCACTATTGTTACAATTGAAGCCAAGAGGAAACATCATAGCAATTCAACGAAAGACCCGCACTATGACAGTGTACCAAAGATACAGAATGTTGACGTATATCCTGGACATTTTCGACAACCAGTACCATTTGGACACATCTTCAAAGAGGGCTTTGGTGACCCAAAATCTGATTTGAAACCGCCTATAGACTTGTTGGAACTGGAAATGGTTAAACCAAGAAATTCAGAAGAGGCGAAAGTGATTTGGGAGACAAGACCCAGAGATATCATGTTAATACCCAAAAATGTTCCAAAGAAATTCAGTAGCCCAAGGGACAAATACATACAGGAACAACAAAGTAAAACCGAAGGAGACACGGATAATTTGAAGCATAAGGCAGACAAAAATGATACTCTCCCTTGGTTTGATTGGGAAGTTAATCTGCATGCAAATCTTGGGAAACGTAAGCCTCCATTTAAAGGTCCACATACAAAAACGCCTGAATACTCGCAAGGCGAAGAATGGGACAGGGGTCCTAAAATAGAGCATTTCGCACCAGATTCCTTCGATTTACTTTCAAATATCAGACAAGGTTTAGTGAACTGGACTAGTTGCGAAGAGTTTGGTAAATCACCGAATTTCCATCCCAAAGATATCGTCAATATAGACTGGGTGCCGTTCTATGTTTGGACAACAAAAGACAATTATGAAGCATTGATTCATAGATTTTCTTATCCAACTAAGAAGGTAATGTGTTATTTTATTAATAATGATTTTATAATATATACGCCCACATCTCTCAAAATTTTGAAGTTATCTAAATAGTTTATAGTATTAATAGTTTAGTGACATTTGGTCAAGCACCGGAAGGCGAATACTATATTTTATCATTCACTAGATCTGCATTATGATTAAATGAAATAAATATTTAAATATGCTGTAAAATAGTCATATTACACAAAACTAATACCGTACCTATAAAACTATTAACTAAAACTTACAAAAAAAAATAGAAAATGTTTGGTAATAATCGTGGCGTTAAAGCAGTTTTTTGTATTTAAATACTACTTTAATTTTAAGCAATTATATAATAAAACTTATAAGACTTTATTTCTTAGTTGGTCAAAGAATATAAAGACGAGTTTGGTGGTAATTTGAATAAGACCATAGATTGGGATCAACCAAAGCTAGTATTGAAGGAGGCATTGGAAATGCTACTCATAGCAGGAGATAGAGCCGGGATGTTCCACGGAGTGCCGCATCTGGAGTTCCCCGTTTCCATGAAAAGTTTGTATAATATTCATTTAATAACATATAAGTGATTACCTAAGCAGGATAATTTAAAGTGTTTGTCTAGTCCGATATTATTATCTTTTTAAGTACCTTCATCTTATGTAATTTTTGCCGGAAGGTGATAAGAAAGTTATTCGCCAGCATGTGGTACAAAACCTTCTGATAAACCTCCTTAAGGCGACTGATGGAACTAAATCTGAATTGCAAGTACCCAAAATAGCAGTCATGACAACGTATTTAAGCAACTTCATATTAGAACTTAGGCAGGAAATTATTTAGAGACTTGGACTGCCTTTGCTGACTTTAAAAACTTGTCGAATTTCAGAGAAAGGGGTGATATTCCCCACATTAACAATAAGATTCAAGGTGCGAGACCCATATCTAGCTATGATGTACTGCGAGCAACAATTTGCTACCATCATGGCTGTATCGGGAAGTGAGCCGCCCACAGGCCCTAAAAAGCTTGCTGAAGCTAAAGTATTAAATTTCCGTGGACCAGGGTACCCAGTATACAGGGAAATAGAGAGGGAAACTTTACGAGCGCAGGCAGAAAAACTCTGGGAGGCAGAAAAAAAAGCAAATGCAGAAATAAGAATCATTCCTCCCGTAGTTCGAGACCATTTTCTGGGCAAGCATATGAAGTAATTATTCTTCCATGATTCGCATCAACGATTTTAAGTTTAATTGCTATTATTTTCTTTCATAGGATGCAAATGAAATCCGATCGGGTAAATTCATTAAAAGAATTAAATTAATTTACCTACGTTCGTTTGTAGTTGATGTTACTTATTCAGTGGCAAATGAGTGTTTATTAATTGCTTTTACCCAGCCTTTGTCGTATAAAAGAATTAATTGTTTGTTTGTATTCTGTGTTGCATGTATATAAATGTTGCCTATGTTTAAGCCTGCAAGTAAATATGTTTTAATACATAACGAATGCACAATTTCGAGACAAAGTATGTGATTTTAACTGCTGTCTTTAATATGGAACGTAGTTAGTTATTTTAAATACTTTTACCGGTAATTTGCCAATTACTTAATAGTGTAATCATATAATGGTAAAATTTATTAGCTAAATTACATTTCTTTTATGAATACCTAGACTTTTCTTTGTGGCTCAATATGTTTTACCGTTATTTAATTAGTAAATTATTAAATAAATATATGAAATCAGCGTAGATGTAGGATGATAGAAAATAAAAATTGAATTTTATATTGATTACTGATACATACTCATTTCTATATGTACAAAATACACAGTTGGATTTACGGGTAACAAGATAAGTGATAAGGCCGCACTTTGTGGGATGTGTCCCAATTAGTATTAAGAATTTAATTTATTTTTATTTCGGTTCTTGTTTCAATAAAGCATATTAAATAAACAAAATAAAAACGCTAGATAAAACACATACCGATATAATTTGACTTCGTGACACACCATGTCGTTTTCCCTAACAAATATTTGTAGTACAATTGACAGTCTCTAGTAGTTTTACATTCGATTCATTTCTATGAAAGAGATAATAACTCAATACGACATGTTTGCGTCGACAATTTCGAACAAACATCCCGTGGTTAGAAAAACAAAGTAATAACTGTAGGCAAACATCCGATGAAATTGACATAAAAATCGCGACTATCGATGTTTGATTGCAGTAGAACAACCACCATTGCATAGTGTTTGTTTTTCATTTGTTTTTAATTCGATTGCCAGTAACATTTAAATTTTTGTAGCTTTGTTTTAATAAAATTTATTTGTTCTTATGAAAGGGAGTTATTAGCGACATACAATAATTTTCTCAAGCCCTTTTTAAATTAACAATTGCATTCTAGACATTTAATTTACGTAGCGATTCAAAAGTCAACTCATAAAAATACTTAGATAAGTGTAGATAATTGTGTAATTTCTAACAATAATGAATAGTTTGAACATCTGCATATTATTATTCGTTGACTTTATGCATATTGTGATTGGGGTTAAAATGGGCCCGACGGGTATGGAAAGGCATGAGCAGACTACTTGTGAGGAATTTAGTAGATTTGCCAGGTTCAATCCATACTCGGTGCTAAGGGACCCATGGTTCATATTCTACTACTGGGCTCCGCCGGCGTCCATGTCAGCGTATGTATTTACACTGCCTAATAAAAATGTAAGTATATTTGTTTTACTATAGTAGCATTGTTAAAGTATTAAATGCCTCTGTATGAATTTGTGAAACAAGTGACTGTCGATGACACGAATTATGTGTTCGGAAAGTCCCAGACGTAGTTTATTCCCTGGTCGTGCAAACTGTTAAGTTTTTTCATTACTATATAAGAATATACTATGAGAGTATGGTACAAACTGAACGATGTTTAAAAACGTACCTGAGAATCTGCGATGGATCTTCAATTACGCAGTCTATTATAACTGGCAAACAAGGGTGTGAAAATACGCTCTGTCTATCTATTCTGGGATATTGAAGTGGAATCCATAATACAAAGAAATCTTATATAGGATTCCACGTATTGGGGAAATTACGAGAACATTATTCAGATCGGTTACAGTTTGCTAAAGTCTTAGAAATTCAAGACAAGATTTGCTAATGGAGGGACCGTAGGATAACCTAATACTCGCTCAAACTGTGAAGTTATTTATAATAAGATTCAAATTCATCCCTAGGAGACAGACTATCTTCACATGCTCTTGGACGACTACGTCACCGTGCCTGTGAATTGGACATCCAAATTGTTATTGATGAGGGACGATATGAATAAAGCGTCTCTCTTGGTGGAGAGGAATGATCGAGGGCATTACTGGCTGTATGTGGTATACAATAGTAAGTGTGGCCAATTATTTGATCCAACGTTGGGATAGCGCAAGCAGATATGTGCAGCTTATAAAAGTTACAATACTATGCATAAATCACAAGCACAAGTATGTGAGCAGTGTATAGATATAATAGGGGGAAGATAGTGTGAAGGAGCTAGTTATAATTGATTAATTATTATAAATACGTCCGAAGGTTATACTTTATTTCTTAACGCCTTCAATAGCGACTGTCCGTTTTCGAATTCTCTTTGTCTAAGATTCTCAATAAAGGATTACATTAATTGTAAAAGATGGCCAACTATCTATTTCAGATTTGGAGAAAGGCAATAAAAAGGACCCGATAGACGTTCGATTCAAACAAACTAGTGACAACAAATATTTAGGGATGTTGGCTTGTGAGGTATGTAGGATTTTGGATAACCTGTTATTTATACTGAAATATGAAATATTGTGTAGTACACATAAATTATGAATGATGGCCAAAAAGTTCTCCAGTGCCACCCCAGTGGAAGTCATTGGGGAGGCCTATGTCCAGCAGTGGACCTTAATTGGCCGATGGATGGATGGAATTGGCCGATGAATGGCCATTGAATTAATCTAAATAATATCTTTCCAACTTCTTTTATTATTTTTTTCTATATCTATATAAATTATCGCTCAAAGGGTTGCTCGTAAAAAGGTTATTAATTTCTTATCAAGTAGTGAGTAGTCTTCTTAAAATTTAGCCAAGTATGGCCAGTGCTGAATATCCATCATTAGATAAACAAATTAATAAAATCTTGTCAAAATCTTTTACATTACTGTTTGGTATTTTACATTACATTCAACCATCATCATCACCACCTGTCTATACATGTCCAACTGCTGGGTACGGACTTCTTCTACCATTGGCAGGGTTCATTGACGGCATTACTTTTATTTTATTTTATTTTTTATGGAAAAAGGAGGTAAACGAGCAAAGAGGCCACCTGATGTTAAGTGGTCAACACCGCCCATGAACACCCACATTGCATTGCGATAACTCTTTCAATGTATATCTTCATCAACCCATATAGGCCCACTGCTGAGCACGGGTCTCCTTTACACTTGAGAGGGTTTAGGCCTTAGTCCACCACGCTGGCCTAGTGCGGGTTGGTGGACTACACACCTAAGAAATTTTCTAAGAACTCTTAGGTGGGCAAGTTTCATTTCGATGTTTTCCTTCACTGTTAAAGCAAGTGATAATTCAATGTGAATACACACATAACTTCGAAAAGTCAGAGGTGTGTGCCTGGGGTTCGAACCCGCAACCGCCGATATTCTCGACCGCGCGCTCAAACCTCGAGGCCATCACTGCTTTTTGCAATGTATATATACTCAGCCTATCGCCATCCACTGCTGAATGTAGGCCTCCCCAAGAGAGGGCCAACCGTCTCGGTTTTGTGCAGTCCTCATCCATCCGTTACCCGTCACCATTTTCAAGTCGTCGGACTGTTTCAATATATTATGGTTATATCTTAGGCAGAAACAGCAGTAGTAATGTCAAGGTTAGCAGACGTGCCTCGGAAGAAGAAGTTGCAGGACGAAGCTGCGAAGATCGGATACCGCGGCAAGAAGGGTCGTTCGTATTTGTACCAGGGACACGAGTGGATGCCCATACCCGAAGCAGAAGATGAGGATTTCTGGATACATCCTCGACATAAGAGACGGTTTATGTATGAATAGGCTTAAAATAATTAGGAAATTTGCTTTGCACTATAGAATAATGTAATTGACAGTAGTTGAGGTCTGGTTGGAGATTAAAATAAGATTTTATTGTTTAGATGATTGTTACATAATAATAGATTTGAAACCTAAAAACTCTTATAATTGTTAATATTTATTCGTACTTGTTATTTAAAACATACTATTATATTGTTGACGCTTCCCATTTTTGTTTAAAATTAAGAACGTTGTATCTTAGGCAGTTAATGAATTTTATTTCATTCTACAATTTGAAACTTTAATCACAAACGCTGGCAAAATAAGAATGGGGTATATTTCCTGTTATTAATTTAATTGACTGGTAATTTATAATTACTCGTTAGCTTCTCATTATGAAAAACGTTAAACTTCAAAAGGAATATAATTCTCTCTCGTTTGAACCATTTTTTCATTGCTGCTTACAATTAATACAATTCTTATACATATAAAAAATCGTTCATAATTTCTATTTATAAAAAATATATATTGCATAATACAAAACAATTAAATAATGAAGAGAAAGTAATAAAATCAAATTTTATATCATAGTAGTTATGCTTTCCAATTTAGAGTAGATATGTAGGTACAATAAAAACTTAAAAAATAAATAACGTCATAAGATTGTGGGTAGTAGTGCAGAACTTACAAAGTAGTCACCTTTAGTCAATACGGTTTGCGCGTCGGAACTTTCCGTAGAGGCCGATTCGGAAATATTGCGCCTAAAAATTGTATCTGTGCTTGTTAAGTTATCGAAACTGTGAATATTTTGTGAAACTAAATTTTAGTGGGACATTTCATTTTTTGTGACATCCATTACGTGAAGTTTAAGAGTAGGTATTAATGAAGTGAGTGATGAGATAAAGGAGATAGATTGGCTTTCGGCCGTCTTGCTAATCAACAAGAGTTAACAAATGTAATGGCTCCATATTATTTTACTGCGCCCTAAGTTTTTTAAGTACAGTCAGTACAGTTTTTAAATACAGTCGACACGGCATAATATAACGGTTTTACATAACAATAAAACCGATATTATGTGCCGAGAAGGAAAACATACAGCATTGCTTTGAAGAAGACGTGCATACTTACGCGTAAACTGCGGACTTCCGGTACACCAAGTCATCCGGTTGTTACAATTTTATGTGGCGGTAGTTTTTTCCCACCAGCTAGAACCTACCTTTGGAGGTGCTGTCATTTTTCAATTCATAGTCTTCACCAGGAAGAACTTCCTGCAATGCTGTATGTTTTCCTTCTCGGCACATAATATCGGTTTTATTGTTATGTAAAACCGTTATATTGATGTGCCTCTGGAAAACATACAGCATTGCTTTGAAGACGTGTTTGTTATCTGCTGGTGATTAGTAAAAGCACAACGCTATGATGATAATAATAAATAATGAATAATCGGAAATAAGATTGAATTTAATGTTATTATTAGTATAAAAAGTGATACCTACTAAACTGATTGTAGACAGACAAAAAGACTATCAAGAATGTACTGTATACATAATTACTAAACTCCATGATTAGTTAAATAAAATGTCAATATTTAACTCTTAACTAATTAGGATGGAAAAAAAATAAAAAATCAAAATACGTTACTACGTTGTTAGTAAGATTAACTTCACGACAATGTTCAATAAGGCTTGTGGTAGACGATTTCTGGTGACCACGAGATAAAATCCATCCACTAGTAATTGGCTCAATCTCTAACCCACTGAAGACACTACAACCGACCTACAACTTGCAGGAGGTGGATGAACTCAAATATCTATGTAAAACATGCTTTCCATTTCAATTTGGAGCATGGCTGTAAAGACTGCCTTTACTTTATTTGATAGTGAAATTAAAAGGTTGTTTGTGTTAATTGGTGGTATTTGTGCCCTATTCTGTAATTTTTTATTTATTTCATTAGTGATGTAATCAAAAATACTAGGCAGCTGTTAACAACACAGTGTTAAGAAAGCCTCCATGAAGATTAATATATATATCTGACAGAGTATCTATGTTCAATCAAAATTCCGATCCATTATCAAAAAATTTATGATTTAAAATCTAAGTACAGTAAGATCATGGACTATTAAAACTCCCTGAGAACCGTTGAGGTTTTTAGGAGCTATTTCAAAACGAGTATATTATGGAGGTAGATAAAACGCTATTCTAAAACCACTCTTGAGCCACAAGTGAAAGTACAACTTTTTGGTCTGGCCAACCTAATTACTTAACTGTTTGCTTTATAATTAAATTTGTAATTTTTTCTTGTTCTATATATGGATTATGGACCACAAAAAGCCAAAATTGATAATTTATAAACAAGTATTGCATTATATAATTTTTCCTGAAAAAGAAAACAAAAACAAAACCACCATTAAAAAATTATCAATTTCAGATGGTTGAGGAACTTGAAACACCATGTTATCTATTTCCTTCGACTGGTAGGTATGATGACAAAGTGGAATTCTCTCCCGGCTACTTATGAGATGTTCCTTGTATTCTCTTCTCTTTACCAGTATTATTTTGCCCCCCCCCTCCATTTTCCAACCTATCAAGATTGAAGTATCTCCTTGTAGAGGGGGTAATGACATTTTTGCATCTTCCAGGGTAACTGTGGTTGGTCCTGGACTTTGCTGGTCAGGTCCTCAAAACAAAAAGCATGAGGCAGATTGGCCCAATAGTATGTGGTAGAGTGCTATTAATAATGAAATGAGTATTTTCTCCTCACACTGTACGAGTGCAGGAGTACCCTTGGTAGGAGGTTAGGAAGTGTGAATACTTTTGTTAATTTCAATGTTTTGCTGTAGGCATCTATGTTATCTAGTGATTGGACTCTATGGAGTCGTATTTTCTCACTATAGCACCTTTCCAACTTGCAAAAAGCTCTATTCAGGGTTGGTCTCACTATTGAAAGACTTTTAAAGTCGCTTGAGTCTAAAGATGCTATTCTGCAGGCTATTTTTCTCGCATAAACCTGTCTGCAATTATATGTATTATACTTCTTTGTGAGATAATAAGTGTATAAATAAATATACTCAACAGTCACAAGCACAGCTCCGACCCCACAGCAGGAAAAAAGTCGTCAAGAGTATCAGACCATAAGAGACTCATCTTGGTCTCACAAACACACAGACCCGAAACAAATATTTGCTCATCACATAAATAGTGGTCGGTGCAGGGAACGAACCCCGCGGCTTTTCGCAAGGCGGTGTTCAACCAATAGCGGCAAGGGCTATCAAATGGTTATTTTTATTAACTGTGAACCGTAACTGGTTGCAAATTGGAGCCAGTAAGGCTAGTAACCTTGTTTCTCCCTCCTTTCGTATATATGCTATCAAGGTTTGATCGTTTGATTGTACGAGCATAATTGAGAGTTCTCTAAACCAGTCGCTTTGGCCTGGTTACTGCTGTGACTGTGTACAAATGCCTTCTTGTAGCAATACCACCGTTTTCTGGCGAAGTGTCCATGTGCCGGACAATAGGGTTCCACACCCTAACTCAGATCCGTAGCGTCCGCCGCTCAGAAATGAGTAATTTGAGTATTGATCAAGAGTGGATGGTAGCTCCGCGCTACCATTTCTTGTAACGCAAATTTCTTGGAATATCTTGTGTTTGGTTCGTTTGGCTTTTGTTGAAAAGCTATAAAATCTTGGTCGTTGCGCCTTTGTAATCTGCCCTGAGGCACGGCAAAAATGGCAAAATTTAAATAACCCAGCATGCTTTGTTATTTACGAAGATTCATTCGGCTTTATGTTTCAGAGCATCAATCTAAGTCATCGTTGAGAATTTTCTCGTTTTTCAAAGGAATATGATGTTCTTTGCCATTTGTCATCGAATATTCAGATATTCCAATCCTGGGTTGGTCCAAAAAATAAAGTTTCTGGTAATTATAATATAACCCAGAAGTTCCAAGTGCCTCACGGCTTCCGCAGCCTGAGTACATAACTTGGAAATGGTCCTGATTGACCATAAGGAAGTCGTCTAGAAACATCTAGCACTCGACATTCCTTCGTGCACAGAGTCGCCGAGACCCTACACGTCAAAAACAGATGTGGCGTTTAGGCTGGACCTAAAAGGCTGGCATATCATTCCAATAAATGGTCTTAACTGATTCTCAAAAAACAGCCGGTGTGATTTTGTTATTGTCACGTGGCATCTAGTTTTACGGCCCAATGCCTCGGTAGCCGAAAATCTTGTACAGAATCGTCTGAAGTCAAATTCATGTCATAACTGGAATATCAGGCATCGCCTTTTGTCAGACAAAAGCATCGCGTTTTTTTTTTTACGAAAATGTTGCGAGATGAAACTCGAGAATTTTTCTGAGTACTCTTTCGAGAAAGATTTGATTCAAGAGACCTTGAATAATTTATCCGATGTCGATTTCGGTCCAAACGGCTTTATTTCCAATGTTGTTTTCGTCAACAATTGTTGTTATAATATAATTATTATAATTTGGCTTTGCGATGACAACCATAAACTTGAGACGTCCAAGGCATTTAATCTTCGCAACAGCAATCTGAACATTTAATCTTGTTTTATTGAACAAGAATTAATCGCTAGGAGGTAAACTAGCTATAGACCTTTGAATACCTTTATCGGGTTCGTTTACCGCAAACAATTTACTGAATCAACAGTCCGTCTGTTGAAAAATATTTTATGGAAGCTTCGGTAATATTTATTTACTTATTTTTATTCTTTATTGTACACCATAATAAAATTGCATTGTTTTAAGCAACTCGAAATAACGTAGTGTCACAAATGGGGGCTTTACCGCTGCCAGCGATTTCTCTCAGGCAAATGTTAGATGGACTGGAGAGATCGGAGGCATAAAGCGGGTGTCACTATTTATACAATTTTGCATTATTATTAATTTTTAATTATATACATAACGATAATATTATTATCCGAAATAAAATCATATGGACATATGTGGGTCCAAATCAAAGATACCTTTTAAACCAGACTAATAATTCTCTTTGATTTAAACAATGCATAGGTAATACCCGCAATTGCTGCCTCAATGGTAGCCAAAAGATCATTTCCCTCATAAAAACAACATCGTAAATGTTTTGGTTACAAGAAACCTGGGAAAGTAAGTTACGTAACTACTAATATTCTTGTATATAGAGAAATTCTTGTATAGAATGTGCTACCACAGGAGCAAATTAAAATGCTAAAGATTACGTAATTGTTGCGCACGTGTCTTGTTTGCGGCATATAATACCCTCTTTTCGTCAAAAACAATTTTGCAATTTTGATGTTTTAAGTAAATTCGTTGCGTAGTCATTATTATTTTAGTCATGCTCTTCCATGATATAATTGTCCTTGTATAGATTGTAGACGTAACTTTGTTGTATAGTAATAAAATGAGGAGACTCACCCGGGATATAACTCATCGATACTAGGATCGACGGTTACCTGTGCGACACGACTTCGTTTCTACGTGGTGATTCATCCCACTCGCTGCACGAGGAACTGCCAGAGCCAGAGGAGTCCCCGTTTATCTTGTTCTGTTTCCTTCTCGGATGCCGGCGAATTTACAAGCATTGGTCGATTAGCCTTGTCGATAATATCGATCTTGCCTTTCGAATAACTATCCATTTGTGATTCACCGTATATTTTTTTAAATTTCAAACTTAACTTTTTGATATTGCTTCTTATAAGAAATCAAAACTATGTATTTTACTATGTATGTGGTAACATGAAAATGAACTAAGTAATTTCGTCCGCACTCGGCGAAAGTACACAACGCTATGAATTGAAAAATGACAGCACCTCCAAAGGTAGGTTCTAGCTGGTGGGAAAAAACTACCGCCACATAAAATTGTAACAACCGGATGACTTGGTGTACCGGAAGTCCGCAGTTTACGCGTAAGTATGCACGTCTTCTTCAAAGCAATGCTGTATGTTTTCCAGAGGCACATCAATAAGGTTAGTAATAATTAAGGTTTTGTTTATGAACTAAATTTTCAGCATGTCTTAATCATGTAGTGCAGAGCCTTTACATTTTAGATCATACAGGATTGGACCTTGTGTAGACAAACGATATAAAATCACTAGACGCTAAAGCCTGAAACAAGTTTTTCAAGTCTAGAAGTATTTCATCATGATATGAAATTTCATCAGCCCACATACGTCCCACTGCTTGGCATAGGCCTCCTCTACAACTCAAAAAGTTAAGGCCTTAGTCCACCACGCTGGCCTGGTGCGGGTCGGACTACTCACCTATAACATGATGTACTATTATCAATATGAATTATCTTAAATAGATATTTATAAGCCATTAGTTTAGCCTAACAATTTTGTGTAACATTAGGATAATTTCAACAATTTCCGCGTATGCCAGAGTTGGTTCAAGTAATTCGCTCAAACAAGGCTCTATTACTTGGGCAAATATTTAACGTTATTGTAACAGGAGAGCGCTTCTGGGCATTCTTAACAATTACCGGCCAATTAGGGAGCTCGCGCAAACAACTCAATTATGTATGTGGAACCTTTTGTTTCGTTCAAACTTTTTAAATGATTTCTAAATTTAAATTTAAAATGGTTTCTTATAAAAAATAATGTATTTTTAATTTATGAATACGAACAACGTAAATTGAATAAGTCTTACATTAATAAATAGTCTCACGCCTAGATATTCCCCGATACGATAGGTTGAGAATGAGATGTATTACTGCACCCACATTTCGTCAAGTATTTATTGGAACCTTGAAATAAGGGACAAGTCTATTGTCGTTTTTTTTCCAGACCTCGTGCTGCTACTGAGAATTTCTTATTGGAGAAACCTAATTAAATTTGCGCGATGCGGGAATTAAACCCAGGACTTCTGGATTTGAGGCGTATATTGTGCCTCAACACAAGAACACAGTCAAAAGCCTACAAACATATATTATATACAATAGTTTGCGACGATGGTAACGCCTATCTTACCAATTTTTATGAATATCGTTCTGACGTAGATAGTGCGCTGTAGACATTAATAGAGTACTTATTTATTGAGATTGCACCCAGACGATACCACCCTTTACATATAATTGTGGAACTGGAGAATAGGTAGGAAGTTTGACCTAGACACCGTTCATTAGGTAACTGTGACTTGCATTAAGATTTATGACCGACAAACGTGGTAGTCAATGATTGGCTCGGGAGCCTAGGAGATCCGTGTGTATTTACAAAAGTTTAGGGCCTTTAGCCTTTCAACCTAGGGCTTGATTTTCTATAACAGGTTTTGCCTCTTATGTTAGTAGCTGTGATGGCCTCGAGGTTTAGGCGCGCGGTCAAGAATCTCAGCGATCGAGGATTCAAACCCCAGGCACACACCTCTGACTTTCCAGAGTTATGTGTGTATTCGCAATCACTTGCTTTAACGGTGAAGGAAAACGTGATGAAACCTGCACACTTATTAAAGCTCTTAGGAATTTATTTGGTGAGTAGTCCGCCAACCCTTACCAGGCCAGCGTAGTGGACTAAGGCCTAAACTCTTTCTGTGTTTGTTTTATTTAAAATGTGCCCGATATCGGTAAAGAATGAGCACAAGCTAGCAAGGATATGAATGCAAAAAAAAAACGGCTATTCAAAAGTTTTATATTTTTTACGATCATAATACAGTAAAAACGCCGAAGGTAATACAAATAGTATGAATACTAAAATTCCGTTAGACTTTGCGCCTGTCCATTCATGAAATTTATTGTCTATGCCTGCTTTCTCTTTGCGTTCAGATGTTTAGCACTAGATTTTATACTTTTACAGTAAATTATCTTGTAACTTTTGACTGGTATTAAACGTAATTTATAATTATAATCAATTATTTCATGGATTTTATAATATATTATTAATTTTCTAAGTATTTAGGCTATTAAAATAGGATTTACAGGTGTCTAAGTAATATTTTCTGCCGGTCGTCCTACACTACGTTTGCCGTCGTTATATTGAATCAAAATACTTACATCTATACTGATATCGTGTTTAGGCAGATGTAGTGCAGGACGTCCTGCAGCACAATGGTCCGACGACCTTAGGAAGGTAGTGGATAAACATATAAGGGCTGCTCAAGAAAAGGTTGACGCTTACTTGGGGAGAGCTACGTTCAGTTGTATCCGGTTCGATGGGTAGGTAGAATTTTCAGACTGTTAAAGTCCCATGTAATATATCAAACCGATGATACTATACCCAGTATGAACACCGAACTAGGGAGCTCCCGATCGATTTATTTTACTATTAAACCCTGAAGGCCATGAAAATGAGGTAAGAAAGAAGATAGAATATACAAAATAGATAAATTTATAGTTGTTTATGGGAAATCTCTTATAGTATAAATAAGTATTTATAGTTGTATTTTGTAGACACTACAATGTTACAGCTCAGTAGTTTCTTCCCGAATCTATGTTCACAACGCATTAAACATTTTGCGAGTCCGACCCCAGTGCAAACCGTGGGATAAGGTCACGTTATATGCCTTAAATATTCCGGTGAACGTCATAAACCCGCCAAATATGTCACTGGCAAGTGGTCGTTTTCGATAAAGCGTTGTAGTAATATTTTAAAGTAAACATTGCTTAAACTTAACCAAATGCAAATCTCAACGACGAAGGGTTTGGACGGCACAAAACATAACATAAGACCGCGCTGGCCCTTCAAAAAGCGATTAACCATTTAAAATGGGCATATTTAGTTTAGTTTACACTGACGTTTACTATCTAGACTGTTTTAATGGCAAGGAAGCGGCATCCAGTAAAGAACCAGCCACCCATTATAGCTCACATGTTGCATTAACCCGTCCAGTGAGGGAATAAATTACCTAATTTATGGGATATTTTTTTTGTGATGGCAACCTTAGTGTAAAGCTTTTACGAATATTCAGTTATCGATTTAGAATCGATTGACGTTTATCGATGGGACAGTTTGTCGTTTACGTGTTGCGGCGAATCAAAGCGGTGTGTTAAACGGTTTTTGACAAGTTTTTAACGTCGTTTAGAGTTTTATATCGTAAGTTAGTTGTGGGATCGTTTTGTTGAAATTGAGTTTGATCGAATTTGAATAATGTGTGATTGAATGATGTTCTAAGATGAAGTGTATATTTTATGTTAATGCCTGATATTTTCTATTGTTGCATATGCACATACAGGGTGTATTTAGACCGTGATCGAAAACTGAGGCAGGTAATAGCGAAGGTGATCACAAACCCCCTGGCATTAAAGAAAATCCCGTCAAAAAATAAAAAAAAATACGTTTTCCATACAACTATCGGTGTTAAAAGTATGTGGTTTGTATGGAAAACCTCAAAAATTTTATTGTTTGTCGGGATTTTCTTTAATGCCAGGGGGCTTGTAATCACTATCGCTATTACCTGCCTCAGTTTTCGATCACGGTCTAAATACACCCTGTATATTTTACATTTCATTCGCAAAGTGGTTTTAATACAATCGTTTTGCTTGAGATTTAAAAATCGTCGCTTAGGGTCTAAACACTTGGTACCTACTTCCACACTAGGATACAAGACCTGTTTCGTGGGTATCAGATACTGTGAGAGACTTTTCGGTTTCACAAATAGGCCCAAAACAAATGTTTGTGGATCACACAATTATTTGTTTCGATGCAGGGATCGAACTCGCAGTCTTTTGTTACGCAAGTTGGTGTCTCTAAGTACGCCATGGGCCTGTCAATATATACTATTTTTTAAGTTTTTGTTTGTTATTTTAATTATGTTTATTAATGTCACGAAGTTATAATTTCAAGTTGAGTTGAGGACGAGGCGAAAGTAGTTTAATTTAAAACTTATGAACGTGTGAACTTGATTTTCTTGGTATTAAACTGTTTAAATAATGCGCTACTTATTTTTCTTCTTTATTTCACTGTACATTCAAGTGAGTCTATTTGGTTATGTGTAGGGTTGATACACCTACGTGATTTCAAATTATTCGGTTTAAAAAATGTTGTCATAATTTTAATTGTTAATTTCAAAAAATGTTGTATTAATGTGTTAAAATGAGTTATCACTTACATTAACAGACCAGGAAAACACCGTAAAAAATACTGCACATCTAAGAAGCTCTAAAAATTATTAAGTTTATAGTCCGCTAATCCGCACTAGGCCAGCATGGTGACCTAAGGGTCAAACCCTCTCACTTGCAGATAAGGCCCGTGCCAAGCAGTAGGGACATAATATGGTGATACATATTTATCTATTATTCCTCATAACCCATTTACAATATTATGAATTGACAATATCGATTTGATTGTGTACATCTTAATATTCATATGCTTTTTACATACACGAGTATTAACATATATAGTAAGAAATTAATAATATTATGTTAAAATGAAGATGTCCTCTATTTAAAAGAAATATTTTTCACAAATAAATTTTCCGAAGTCTGAAAAAAGCTCTTGGCGTCAACCCTATTCTATAATTACGCTTTATAATAATAAGAATATTAAATTGTGATCACTTAAAACATAAGGGTTATAAAATGACACCTACTTAAAGTTTTCATATTTAAATATTTAAATGAGCTATCTCGTACGAGTGAAAGGGAGGGCCAATTTTTATCTCTTTTTTATACGTCGAGATATTGGACAATAATGAATGAATAAGAAGAAATGTAGTCTACGCACAGATTTTTAGTTATTGTAGATTTTTTATTGCAAAAATGAGTGACGATTGTTAAGTTTTAGATAAGTGTTGTTATGTTATAGTTTTATTTAATGGTTTTTAACACAGTACTTGTAAAAAACTGTTTAATTTGCATTTTTTTGTAGCAGAAATCAAGGGTATTTTCAGTGAATGATTCAGACTTTAAGAAAACACCCCTGACTTTTCGAAGTCATGTGAATCTAAATTTGCAATGAATCATCACGTACTTTAACCATGTCCTAAGCTTGTCTTCTTCTTAAAGTAAAATAAATAAAAAATAAAGAACCTAGAAAGGATCATCCTAACTGTTGCTCATTGTTTCTCCTACATTATGTGAGGGGGTTCAGTTGAACTGTTTGTCTAAAAAACATAAATTAAACACGTCTAGAAACTTTGCATTACAAACGCTTCCCATAAAAATTGGCACGAGTTCTCTTTAGTTACGCTTTGGTTATAAGCAGAACATGAATAGCGCTCGATAATAACCATGGCAAAGAAATTTACGACCTGTTCCATTGAAATAAAGTGTCATTTAGTGTGCAGTTATACACAGTTGCTTGGTAACAAGGCAGAAATAAGCATGTAATAGATAGATAAGATTTAATGTTGGTGTGTGAAATTGTTTTCAAATATATATTTGGGGGGCGTGTGTGGCGCGTGCCTCAGATTACGGGTTCCCGTGAATATTGCGATTATTGTGACCTTTTGTGAGAAATTAGGATGTTATACATACACTCACAGTTAGCAATTTTTTTTTTCTCTTTTGAACATAGGTTCATTATCATTAATATACTCCACTGGTTCCGCTAGTTCGGGCCTCCCTTACATCTGTGTGGTTTTAGGCCTTTATCTACCATACTGGTTTTGTGCGAGTTGGCGGACTATACACCTAAGACATTCCTTTGAACTCTTAGACGTGCAGATTTCCTTTCGATGTTTTCTTTTATTTAAAGAAAGTGATGATTAATTGTGAATATACATGACTTCGAAAAGTCAAAATTCGATAAAAAACCGATAAAAAAATGTTTATATGCTACTCTCTCGTTTAAAAATATGTAGGTACTTACTTACTTACTTACTTACTTTATGGGCAATCTTTAAAATTTTGCATATACGTACTTAGAAATATTATACAATTATTTTTAAAAATATAAGCAAGGTTATAAATTGCTATTATTTAAAATACTGTTTGCGATATAAAATCATAGTTTTATTATAACATGAAAGTAATGTTAGCGTAATAAATTACTAATTATAAACGTTATACATTTACGTATAAAATATTCAAAATGTCCATTACGAACACAGATACCCGGGCTAGTCCACACACGGCCACGCCGGCCCGACGCGGCGCTTTACAAAATAATTATTAAAAGAAAAACCACAAAAAACCCCACGAAATTAGTTCCCGATGACAGTCAAAAAATATATGTGTATTTTTTTACATGTTATATCATAAAAAATGGACGCTGAAGCGCCACGGTCGACACGCGGGCCTTTTTGTCCCAGCGGGGACCCGGTCTTAGAGACCGACACTAAATATCCGTGTGGCATATTTATTCCGTCCCGAGATTATTTTCTACTAGAGTTTTATGATAATCGCGGCTTTACGCCCGCTAATGAATTACTTGGGCCCGCGTGACAACTGCGCCGACGGACGTGAGAATGACGGAAAAGTCACGGGATTTTCAAATGTACTTAATTTATATGCAATTAGCTAACCTGTTTGTAATATTGAAGTGTTGATATTGCGTTAAAATAGGTAATAATTGAACACAAAACATTGAAATTTGAATATTTCAAGTAAAGTGTAATATATGTTGTAAATAAAATACTCCAATTTCGTAAAAAAAATATATGCAAATACATAGTTCCAACGTATACGTAACGAAACGTAGGTGATTATTATCATCAACAGCCTTTCACGTCCACTGTTGGACATAGGCCTCTCCTATGGCACGCCACTGGGCTCGATCTTCGGCCCTCCTCATCCAACCGCTGCCAGCCACCTTGCGGATATCGTCACCCCACCTAGCCGGAGGACGTTCTACACTACGTTTGCCGAGCGGTGGTCTCCACTCCAGAACACGTTTCTCCCAACGGCCATCAGTTCTGCGACAGATGTGACCTGCCCACTGCCACTTCAGCTCACTGATCCTTTGGGCTATTATTATATAAATAATAGCCCAAAAATTTGGTTGATTATTATATAAATTAATTATTGAAATTACCTAAAAATTTTTACATATATTATTTTTTACTATTATTGTTTTATTAACTATAGTTTTGGGTTACCAATTCCCTTAAAAAACTATTCCCCATTAGACCGCACAATAATCAGATCCCACAAAGCTTTCGAACCGGCATTTAAAGGAACAAATGAGTGTGTGATTGGCAGCCAACAGAGGGCGCTATCTGTAGCGATGCGCTGGCGATAATTATCATTTTGTGCGGCCCTGGGAGCATTCATCACGCATTGACGCGCGTGGATGATTGATGGCCAGGGGTTGTCACTTGACCCGCGGCCAACATCATTTTTTCCTGTGTGATTAGTTCGGTATATATGTGTTGCGATTGGCTGTGCGGTGTCGAAATGTCCTTTATTGCATACTGGTTTGAATGGTTAGTCTGTTGTCGTCGTCTTTGTGAACTTGGTTTAGTATTTCTATTCGTCCAGTTTATAAGGATTTTTATATATTTTGGTATAGATTAGTAGGTGGATCTTTAATTAGTCTATTTACAAGTGGCTAAGAGGTACTGGATTTAACTATAAAAGGAAAAAATTCAGAAACAGCACGCCGCACGGAGTCTAGAAAAGTTCCCTAGAAGGGCCAAGAGGACAATCGGCGGTACTTTTATAGAAGTTCAAAAGCCTAGTCTGTCTTGTCAAAATTCCGAACATTAATCCTAAAGCTTTCAATCTCTATTTCATCATCAGCCAAAGACGTCAACTGCTGAACATATCCCTCTCCCAATGACGTCCGAAAATCACAGTTTGACTGAGCAATTCGTTCGTTTTTCATTTCATTCTAAAAAACTGTCCATCATACCTACGATGTTCAAAGTGCAGTTTAGGCGCAAACGAGGTATCACAAAAATAATAATGAATTTCATTTTTGTGTCGTAGCTTAAAAATAAGCATACAATGAGGTTAGCTAAACAGCAGTAAGTATCTTGATTTTAACAATTAAAAATAACTAAGAAAGTTTTCACTATTTATAATTATATCAGGTTTTGAAATTATTATAAGAAATTGTAATAATGCGGTAAAGGGCTGATGACGATGTCTATCATCAAAAAAGAAAAATATTTTTCAAAACTCTCTTTCGATGAACTAAAGAAATAAAATACTGTATGTATTTGCTGATATAACAGCGTAAGGGTCTTTTAACCACTCAACGTATGCCGTTTGGTTATTTGCGAGGCCTGTGCAATAAAAAATAAACAGGCTTAATAAATTATTTCTTGAAACAACATTTACGCTAGGAAGCCATTGAAAATTTTACAAATGATTGCTCAGTTCCGTTCGCAGCGAAATATTTACGGTCTTATAGATTCAAGACATCGAATGGACACCTGTCGTGTGCTAAAAGCTAGAGGAATGCTCGTCCAACGATAAAATAAGGGATTAGGTTTTAATCTTTAGTATATTCCTATTTTATGCTTTTAAATTTGATGCTCTCGTTGCAGTTTTATATTTGAAATACATACTTAAACTTGCGGTCTTTAAATTTTTGATAGAAACATGAATATTATTGTAATTAAGAAACAACTATGTAACAAAGCCTACTATACAATATCAGAATATATGGAGGATAACGAAGCCTGGGCATAATTAAAATGTTACTGTAATCCCAGGTTTGGCTGAGTTTACTTTAATGGACATGGCTGTACGTACGTAATTATTGTTTTAGTAATCTGTAAGCAATTAGGTATGTCATGCTCGCTGAAACGTCTGTGCTTACGGCGGCGTCGTGTGCCGAGTCGGTCACTTCCCTATGAAATGGTTGAGGAGGCCGATGGCTGGCACATGCGTCATACTCGTGAACGGGTGCTGTTTGTGTGGACTGGTCTGCCTAATTTGCTTATTTCCATTCATGAAATTTTAACTCGGTTAGATGACAGTCTCTCCATTTAAGATGACTATGCTGTTCTAATATGCAACACAAAATTCTGATATTGCATCAATGAGCTGCTCGAATTCGGGAAATTAAGTCCTTGTAACAATATTGTAAGCTATCTCTTGATTGGAAAAGAGCAACACTAGAGTTTCTTGCCCGTTCTTCTCTAGTGATGACTGCCTTCCGAACAGGGTGGTAAAATTTGAAATGACTGAATCTAAGTGATGTATTTGACATTTTATGGATTCAATAAATATTATTTCATTTCATTTCATATTATTTATTTCATTTCAATTACATATTATTTCTACATGTTTTTTAGCTTATTTATAATTTTATCCATTTGTTAGCTATAGAAGCTGTTAGAATTAGCTACAATAACAGTCATTAAATTTTATTTAATAAAATGGTATATCATTTTAAAACGTTAGGCCTTAACTGCCTGAATAATCATTATCAATTCAGATTTAAGTGTTCTCTATAAACTTTTTAACAACCTTTTGTCGTTTTAAAAATCGAATCGATTTTTATTATTCTTACACAGATATAAGGAGAAAACACAGAACAATTGAGTCAAACTGTTATGAAGAATTCCAAAAGAACCCAAATATTTTGTCTAATCTATTCCATTGCTAATCCGCTCTAGGCCAGCGCTGACAAAAGCTTAAGTCCTCTTAGTGGTAGAGGAGGTCCTTGCCAAGCAGTGGGGTGCATATTTGCTCATGATGATTATGGTGATAGACTTATAGTAACATAAGAAATGTCATACATAGTTTTGATGATATCTCAATTGACTATACATGTAATAATTAATCAAAACATTGCATAAAACCGGTCTCATTGGAACAGCTTACACGCAGCAAACAGTTATGGAGTATAACTAATTGTCGTTATTGGCGTCATAACAGAGGAGATGGCCCCGGGCGTCAGGAACTCAATTTGTTAAAACTCGCCAGGAATGTAGGAGATGTGCATTGCTTGCAGTTTGTGGGCCCCGTACATTTGCTTTCACAAGTGTTGGCTCATTTTCATTTACATTTTTAGGACTATTTTAAGGTTTATTGATGTTGTCAGTCTTTGGCGCACTTTGAAAGACTGCTTGTGAAACAAAAGGCCGGGGTTTTCGATCCCCGCACTGAAACAAATGTTTGTGTGAAATATTTGTCTCGGGTATCAGTTGTACATTCGTATAAGTGTTTATTTATTTATTTATTTAATATATAGCACCACCACATCACATATATTGATACAATTATGGGTTCACATTTGCCTACGTACTACATCTGATATACATGACACTTATGGTGTGCATAGCATACACCAAAAATAGTATAATAAAGATAGCTAATTGAGATAAACAATCCATAATTTACAATTATAATAGTGAAAAACTTAACAACTAATAAATAAATTACAATCTAATAACTAATACAAAATAAAAATAAAATATAGAATAAAAATAAAATATAGAACAAAAATAAAATAAAGTGTTTGTGAGACCGTTAGATCTCGCGTAGTTTCTGGTACTCACGACATAAAGGCATTAGGCCACCCTAAGATTCGTGACCCCACGGTCAAAACTATGTAATATGCGACTGTTGGGTAAATTTTCTTAGATTTTAGTATTAGAAGTATGTTTTGACAATCACTGACATTTTATATATAAACCATCTTGCTGAATGCAACTAGCTTGATTTAGTCTGGTATGAAGAAGCTTACATATTATCCGATACAAGTATAAAGTCATATTATTAACACAAGAAATTATATACTAGAAACATTAACCACCACATTACGCAATCACTGCTGATTCGCTGAGCCGTCATATCATCCGTCGCTCTGTTGGTGTCATAGATATAGTGATTCTTTATGTTATGTTCTGTCAACACATAATTGGCTTGCTCTAGTACTTTCACAGCCTCAATAAACTGGATTACCATTAATATCAGCTCCTGTTTATTGTCCTATTTCTGGGTGAGCCTCTGGGTTCCTACCCGGCGACATAGTTCCAGTAGGTACACTTGATTATTGCGGGTTGGCCGACTATGAAATTTCTTCAAGTTTTTCTCACAATGTTTGAACTATTTTTATAAGATAGAGGTTTAAGCTTGGAGCCTAAATATCACGTTTTATTTAACAAAATCAAATTAACCAGAATGAAACCAGTATGCACGGTTATCATACTAGTAATGAGAAGTATACATTTCCATGGTGGTGGATGATGACCTTATGTCTGAATGGTAGAGGAGGCCCAGTCGTGGACAGCACATAAGCTAGTATATGTACATTATTTTAGAAGCGATAACAAAAATAATAATTTCTTTCCAACGTAGAATTCAATTTTCAATTTCAAAAATTAACATTTTTCTCCTCAACGGTACCGGTGCGACCCTTTGCGAAAGGGAGCGGTCCCCTACAGAAAGGCGCGAGTGTCAGTAAAACAACTCTGAGCCCGCAATGAATAGCAAAAATTTAAATTTCACGCAACTAAACAACTTTAGGGTCGCGGCTGGTCGGTCTCGACACTGCCCAAGGTGTAAACGGAGCGCTGTTTATTTGATGGGTTGAGTTTCATAGACATATTTTTGTAGTGATTTAAAAAAACATAAAATATTAACATGAAACTATGAATGATTTGGACTGCAGTAATGTAGGGAAATGTTACATTTAGGTCTATTTCTTACTATTAATTTTGCTAAAATTCATCTAAACTGAGTATTTTTTGTTTTGCCCTTTCTAAACTTTTGTGGCGTAAGTTCAAGACAACTTTTGTGGCGTAAGAACAAAATCATGTCTTAGACAAATTAGTAACATATAGGTATATAAACCAGATCCAAAATATATACAAATATTTTTACTTTTTATATAATTGTATTTACACCCATGGTAAATGAGATTATTCCGCGACGTCTTTTATCGTGTGCTGCATCACATAAGCTAGGCCGATGTCTGGTACAAGTTAATGTTTCCGGAGTCTAAGCTATCATTTCGGAGGCCCACATGTAGCCTCGTCGTGATTTAAGCGGCGGCTAATTAGCTAACACCGGGTTATTGGAGTACAACGGGACTTCATAGGGAGTTACGTTTCATAAATTATAAAGATGTGATGTTTAATTAAATTAATATTTTTCTTAGTGAGATTTTCCGGTTACTTTAAGATCTGGTTCCCTGGTGTAAGAGTGCGGTATATGACCGAGAGGTCTCGGGTTAGATTCCCGGTTGGATAATTATTAACGGGTAAAATCAGAACAATCCATATAAAAGTCTTAAAAATTCACGTGTAAAAAATAGGTATAGATATGTCTTTCACGTTATTTTTGATTATTGCACGCTATCTTTCTATTACACTCATAAATAAAAAAAAATCTGTTACTAAAGCTCAAATATATAGTGCTCAAGTATATGGGTTGATGAAGAAGAAAGCTCAAATGACAACATACTAGCGTGAGACCAAACTAATCCCAATGTTTTCCTCCACTAATACTATTTTTCGCAAACATAATTAATACGATTTTGTACTCAAAAACAGATCAATCTGGATATGTCGCAGGGTTACTGTACGTAGGGGGGCGACACGGGGCCGTCACGTGACCGACGCGGGCGCAGTCCCCGCCCGTACGCAATCGATCCGAAATGGTCATAGATCACACGTCATTATTGCGACACTGAATAAATATATATGAGCTAATGATCTCATTAATCTTACGGTTTTTAAATATATAACTATGTTTTTAAACATAGATATTGGATTGTGCAAGTAGCAATTAGTATGAGAAGCTTGTGTAAATAATTACGCTCATATTAAGCTGTTTAAGATATTTATTTTAGTTGAAAATTGAGTAGTGTTTAAACGGTTACGGCGTCTGTTTGCTTTTTTAATACAGTATGACTAAACAGAAAACCTTTATATAGTTTATAAGTATGTAAAATGCATAAATGTACTCAACAGTCACATACATAGCTCTGACCTCACACTAAGATACAAGTCCTGTGTCGTGGGTATCAGAAACTACGAGAGCTTTTTCGATCTCACAAACACCCAGACCCGAAACAATGTGAATAACACAAACAATATTTGTCGCGGGGCACGATCTGCGGATTTCTTTTCACAAGCTTTTGACTCCATCAAACTGCCCCACGTATACTGTCGTAAAACATTATTATATTTTCTTTAAACATACTAAGGATATACTACTTTATACAGTGAAGAAGATGAAGTCGGACCGGTTCTGTAGTGTTATAAAATAAGTTCCAATATTTAGGCTCAAGACAAATTGTGCAAAAATGTTAAACAGGGCCCGTAATCATTACATTATTAGCATTGATAAATCACCGCTAATGTGAAAAACGGTACGACCGCTAAACTGTCTGTATTGTATTTAAAAATATGGATTGGACGGCGCAGGAAAATATATTTAATGCATGATTAATTGTGTGACTTTTATAAAATAAATAATGTTATGCAAAGATGAATAATGTTATTTTTTTAAGGATTCCAATAATTTCATTTCTTTAAATTGGTGGCAAAACCGTCCGGCCGTATAGAATGGACTTGAGAACACACTTCTATTGGATACTAGATTCTTATATTATCTAGTTTGGATGTTGGCTGTTGGCTGTCAAATTGCATGGTTAACTAATTTTTTACACGCTTTTTAACAAGTCTAATTTTATAGGTCTAGTAGAGACAATGCTTGTTTCGAAATATGAGTTAATATCGTATGGAATTTTTGCATGTATATTCCAGAAATGTCATTGAATCATATTTATTTAAATGAGTTTTCGATAATGGAATTTCCAAATTTCACCCTATCGGGAAATGAATCTTGGGAGTACGAGGATTCTGCTAGGCTACATGGTTTATGAGACCAACCTCTCGCCACCACGCAAATCTCTTAGGTCCTACAACTTATGATATAGCTTGGCATTGGCCTTAAAATATAGATTTCTTATATCATATTCAGATGTTCACAGACCTTGTCAACCTTTATCATTCACTGACATGCCGGATTTAAGTTTAGCAATTTTAAAGGTTGAAGGTTGACCGTATCATATCCACACGTCAGTTTTTAGCATTTAGGTTGCTTTGCAAAAAAATGGGTGACGTAATTCATTAATTTAGGCTTTGTATATCTGGTCACGTGTTTTTGTATCAATTTTTCATTAGTAGTAAAAATAAATACACCCATTTGTCATACACACCTCTAACCCCACACTACGATACAAGTCCTGTGCCGTGAGTATCATAAACTACGAGAGACTTTTGGGTCTCACAAACACCCTGAAGCCTGAAACAAATATTTGTGGATCACATGAACATTTCTCTCGGTGCGAGGATCGAACCCGCGGCTCGCTTAGCCAGTAGGTGTCTACTGTCTAGCCAACTGCGCCACGGTGCTGTCATTCAAAACATTGTATTTTATTTAAATTTTCCCGATCATTTATATAAGGAAAGATAACTATATTAAAAACTTTCTCGATAGAGTGCCTGTTTAAATAACTTGTTAACTGCTCGGAACAGCCCGCCAACAGATTGCTTTTCAAGAACCAATAAATTGCAACTTTTTTCTATAACAAATTGTATTTTTTTCGTACACAATACACGCATTCTATATTGGCTATTAAATTCAGTGCTGCATACTGACGATGTACCTTGTTACAACAGAACTGTATGGGGAAATCAAAGCGAGCAAATAAGATTTTTTTGTGTTTAGTTACATGTATTGAAAAATTATCACGCACTTTAACAGTCATCGTGAGAATGTTTGCATTTGAGAGCTCTTCACGAGGAAATTTTTAGATAGAGGCCACGACTACATAAATGTTTAGAACTCTTTATAGGTTAATTTATTATAATAAACGATAAGTAAGCACTTAACTGTACCTTTATTGTATATTTATTATACTCATTCATGTTTTATATAATGTATGTATAGTCCATGTGTTTGCGTGAATACCATAATATGCTTAAGTTTATTTGCACCTAAGCTTTCCATCTCTTTGCCATCTAAGGTTTAACTGTTAGAGAATGCTTTAGACATTAAATTTATAAAATAAATAATCATGCCGGATCGAAATTAATAAAATATCACATTAATTGTTGAAAGAAAAAGTAAATATGACAAAAAAAATAATTTTATCTCGAAAAATATTCAAGCATTAAACAAAATAAAAACTAGAACAATAAAAAAATGTACAACACGCTTACCATCAGATTTTGTGCCATCACTTCGACTGACAAAAAAAAATAAAAGATATTAATTCACTTGATATCCCTGAACATTTCTTACCGCTCAATTACTTCGTGGCGCCACGAAAATTAATCTAATATGCTGTTTTTTTTACGGATACAACCGAGTGGAGATTAGTGCTGGACTATCAAACTGTTCGTCCGTGCGGGATTAGGGAACACGTGTCCCGATTGTTTTATGGTTTTATGTAATCGATTTTTATACATATTTGTATGCCGCGAGCACGCTCCGTTTTGCTCTGATTGAAATTTGATTAATATGGAATCCTTATCTTTATATATAAGGTGTACGTATGTTTGTCTTTCTCAATTGACGATATTTTTCTACTAAATATAGAAGAGGTCAAGTGTACTAATGTTTTACTTACATACAGATTATAATCGATGTCAGGGTGAAATTAGAAAATAAATATTTTATTATGATAACTGAAAATAATTAATTATATTTGTTCAGAATAAAAAGAAAATAATTATCAAATTTATCTACAAAGCTCTATAAAAAGCAGTTTCAATAAACACAAGAAAGATAATAATATATTATAGTCATCACTCCATACACGATTTGGATTCATGGTTTAATCCACCACGACCAAACCATCAAAACCTTAGAACCATTAGATGTACCGGTTCTTCACGATTCTTAAAAAATGTAAGCAAAACCGAGTACTCAACATATCTATAAAAAAAGTAAATTTAACGCATATAGAATCACTTTGACGCAATGATTTTCATGACTACAGTAAAAGAAATGTGGCGCCTAGCGTGTCTGCCGAAATATGCGTAAAATATTTTGGCGAACACACCATGTCGACATCAATTCGCGATGAATAGAAAAAGTTAATGAATATTTTAACCAATGTTATATATCCTCAGCGAGGGCTTGTGTTACCTAGGGTGATACAGTGTTGTCGGTGCTCAGATCGGGTAGCTCTAACAAACTTCATGGGCAAGAAACTGAAAGAGTGATTTTAAAATGATTAGAAATTTGACCAGATAGGCATATGGTAAAACATAACGCTCGGACCTCTTAAATATTTGTGTATTGGCATTGAATTATCACTTAGTGAAGGAAAGTATTGTGAAAAACCTATACATCTAATGATTCTAAGGTTTTTTAGGTAGGGAGTCCACCAAGCCGCATTAGGCTAGCGTGGTGGATTAATCCATGAATCCAAAACGTGTATGGGTTGATGGCGATAATATATTATTATCTTTCTTGTGTTTATTGAAAGTGATTCTTATAGGGATTTATAGATAAATTTTGATAGGTATTTTCTTTTTATTTGAAACAAATATAATTAATTATTTTCAGCAATCATATGGTGGTGGGTAACGGATGGATGAGGGCTGCTCAAGACCGGGATGGTTGGCGCTTTCTTGGGGAGGCCTACGTTCAGCAGTGGACGGCGATAGGCTGAGTACAGGCATATGGTATCTTATGATCTTGCGGTACAAGTGTCTCCTCTCAGGTTGGGTATAGTGTATTTATGTAAATTCTCAGTAAATGTCCTGGCATTTGACTTACAAAAATCCACTTCTACCTACTCCTTCGGGGAATACAGGCGTGAATGAGTCCAATCCCTATTATTATTATTGTAGCAATTTAATTGCGATCTAGAAAATGAAATTATTTTATACTACAATTCTGGTTGGTATATTCAAAATTCAGTAATCTCACTACAGCCTTTATGACTGAACAAGTTATATATAATACTCGTAAAAAAGGGCCTATAAATAGTCATACGCATAGCCCCCGTAATAGCCCGAGTGTAATTTTTCATTGACATTAGTTTCCCACAGCCGCAGCCGAGAAAACACATTCATTTCGTGCTATCCATAGGTAATTTTATCCAATTTTTAATCAAGCTACCGCCGGCCGCGGTGCCTACCAATATCACAAATTATAGTGTTCGCAGATTGCATCGCCAGTGCTATACGTGACGGATAGAGCCGACTGTTACCTCACATGCTTTACGGATTACACGCGAATCCGCTTCACAACATCTAGGCTGGTTTTTGAATTAGTTTTCTTATGATTTTTGAATTTTTCGGTGTAGTAAAAAAACTAGATGATATCTATTTTTAAGACCTATATTGAACCTGGTATATTTAGCAAAAAAGCGCAATAGGGAGTTGAACTACTAGTATTATTTTATATAGTCTATACTAACGTACGGTTCTTAACAGGCCGGTGTAAGGGAATGAGCCTCTTCTACAACTGAGAGGGTTTAGACCTTAGTGTACCACGCTGGCCTAGCGCGAAATTTAAGGATAAGCGAGGGACAATTATCATCATTTTAACTAGTAGATAATCTAGTTTGAGAGTCATATCTTAGAATTATTTTTATCAAAAGTCGTAACCTTTTCGATACAGTATGAGTATTTTTAAGTGACACATACATACAGACGTATCAATTTTATATGTAGATTGGGTAAAGAGTGCAATATCGCTATCACAAGTTATCTGTGAGTCTATTTACTGACCTTCGGGTTGCAATTTGCGATTATTTATTTTTCTGCTGCAAGAAATTGCTTTAATACTGTGGAAACGTATTCTTTGCAAAGGTAAATAAGAGAAATATGTATTCGTTCTGTAATTGTTTTTCTTAATTAAAAAGAACATCTGCTTAAATCGATCTTTTTTAATATATAGGTAGGTTTGCTATCCCCGTTTCTATTTATTTTAAAGAATAGTTTATTTATAGTTATGTAGGTATTATTCCTTTAGCCATAGGTAAATGCGGGGAATTATCAACTGGCCGGATAAAGGTTTGAAGTTTGGATATTCATGTATTTTTTTGAGATTATATAAGAAAATAAATAAATACACCCAATAGTAAAATAATTCATTTTTCAGGCTTGTTCATTAAATAGGCCCGTGGCCAGCAGTGGGACGTATATAGGCTGGTGATGATGATTAGATAATCTGCAGTCTATAGCGGTTGAATCATTTTTTTTTTTAATTATTGGTTCATAGTTTCGATTCGTACAAAGCTGTTGGGTTGAACTTTAGTATCGATTGACCCAAAGCCCGTCATACAAGTATCAAAATTTGTACGTCTATACTAATAAGAATGCACTTGCGTAGATAATCGCCAGTCGCACGTGCTGTGTCGCATTAGTCGCGATTGTTTGACGATACATTGACTCCGCGCACCGGAAGACTGAATGTAATGTGCTTTTTCTGCGCATCATTTGTCTAAATCCTCAGCTGGTGTTTTATGTTCTTTCACTTTTGAGTATTTATTCCTGTTCCGTATAGTGTAAGTTGTTTGGCGTGTTTTACTTTTTTATAAAGTCCTATATAATTAATTTAGGCGTAAATAAAGCATAGCAGTAGTAGTTTTCTTTTAGTGTTCACAGTATATTTTTTAGAAATTAAAAGATGAATCACTATGCGGGAGATCATTAATTAATATGCGTTGTATTTCGACTGTATGTATAAAAAATATTCTTCGTTAAAAAAAGTCATAGAAGATTCAAAAATAACAATCTTTACACTTCTCTTGTTGTTAATTTTTCTTCTATTTTTCAAATCAGTACCAACCTCGAAAACCTCAAGGTGCTTAGTTGATATTGTTAAACTCTAGGTGTAAAATATCATTAAACTCCGTTAAACACGTTAACAATTGTGGTATAAAAACAAAATGATGGCACAGACGGCGCATCGGATGCGCGCGCGCCGCCCACAACGCTTCCTGACCAACTTCCGCTCGATGTTAATCGCTCAAATTGGACCATTATGTGCGCATTCAGAACGCTTCGTGTAGCCCAAATTATGTCTAGGCAAAAAATTAAACTGCTAATAAAAAATCTTATCACAATAATATTTCAGATATAAAAAAATTAAGACAAAAATTTCAAGTATTTTCGATGTCCCTTAATCATATAATGGAAGCACTGGATTAACAAATAAAATCATTTTTAATTTTTTTTAATTTAGAATCTCTTTGGTTTTTTTTATCACAAAAGAAGGTCTGTCCATAACTAGGGCTAGAATCCCTATGGCATCTTCCTCACTACAAGCCTGGCTCATATTATGCTATTACAACCTGCGTGGTCAGGCCTCATTGGGTTTTTTGTTTGATCGTTTCGATTATTGGCCATATAATAACACCGCCATTATAGGGTGGTTAAATTGAGTAGTTTTTATATCAAAATTGTTTTATAAAAACGTAGCAATTTTAAAAAGTGTAAAAAATAGACGCATGATGTAATATGTCTATTTTTAGTTTTTGATTTTATCTATCAACTAGTTATATACAGGTTTAAAAAGTCTTTATTATAGTCACATAATTATACAGCGATAAAAAAATATGTAGTTTCATTATTTGTAAGAATGAAGTCATTATCGTTAGTGACATTTACGAGAAATAAAACACTCTTTAAATAAATAATAAATATCTTTATGTATACTGAAAAATATAAAACTTATTTATTGCCCATGATTCTTGATTATATTATATTCATTATATTTATTATTTCATGGTATGATTCTGCCTGATTCTTAGTTATATTATGGATTTTAAACAATCGACTTTATAGATAAGTAAACTTTAACAAGATTCAAAAAAATCATATTCTTCGATAAAAAGTAGTCTATATGCATGTTCAGGTTCCCATCTGTCTCTTTGTTAATATCTATCAAAACCGTTCTAATATACTTAAAAAATGCTTTACTTTAAGTCAATAAAGTAAAATATAAACTCCAGCACTCTTAAAAGTCTATGGTCGATACAAAATATACTAAATACTTTTTTCTCAATTTAAACACAATCCGCGCCATAGACAAGAAAATTCCAAATTTAAATTACGAATTGTAGTGGAACTGTAATTCAAATGGTACCTGCAAGCAACAACAGCGCGGCACAATCACAAGTTTGTGTCGTGGACGCCATGTGCACGCATTGGCGCCCCGCGGGCTCAACCCTAGCAACAACTAGCGATAGGTGGCACCCCTGGGCTCTTAAATTTGTCAAAATGTTTGTCGCTTCTCAAGTGTTCTGTTGTTAAATGAAAAATTGCAAATATTATTGTTTAAAGTTTTTCTTTTTATGCAACTTGTATTACCATTGTGCTGTTTGGATGTAGAGTTTTAGGCTTTAACTCCAAGAAATAAACGTTGAAACTTTTATTTTATATTGCCAAGGTATGGTGATAACGGTAATGGTAAGCTCTGCGCTGTGAGTTATATACATTTTCACGAATTGTGTTTAGTAATGCAAACTACTTTTAAAGGGCAGAACGTTAATTTTTCTCCCATAGATTTGCTATTTTTCATTTGTAAGTTGCTTATGGAAGACATATTGAATATATTATGGAAGACATACACACAAATAATAAACAAAAGGAAAAGTCGATGCCGGATATTTAAGCGATTTTAAGCGACATTATATTTCGGATGTTATATCCGATAGTTTTTATAAGCAATAAACAAGTAGTTATTAGTCTATGTAGAGATTCGACTGGGACTTCATCATTTGGTGGTTATAACTGATATAAATACATGTAAATTCTAGCTAATTTTCTGACTCAATATAACCATACACCCCGGCAGTAGACCATAACCGAGCCTTGGGCAACCGCTCAATTTAATAACCGCGGTTTCAATATAATATTGTTTTTATTCACGTTGTACAATGTATTACACCCGGCACCTGATTCGAGACGTTGTCGAAATAAAGTCGGTCGGAGCCGACGAAACCGCGACCACAGCTTGTCCTGCAGCCTGCGATTTGTTCTTACTACAATATTACTCCTGGTTCTCACTGGTATGACGATTTTAGAAGTTTCTGGTATAGTTTATACGAAGCAGGATTTGAAAAATAATTGTCTTTGCTAGCTTCTATTTTGATTTAATAAGGAACCAAATTAGACTGAATTGAGAACAAGACAAACTGCAGCCTTAACAGGGTTTTGATGAAGTGATAACTTGGAGATTGTAGAACTTTTCCGAGGGAATATAGTTTCTTCTAGTGAGAAAACTTACATTTTATTTTAGCTCGGTAGTGCCCACTTTCACGTTTATTTCAGTTGCCATTTATTGATATTATAAAGTTTTGTTAAGCGTAATCTTGTGTCGTGGGTATCAGAAACTACGAGACAGTTTTCAATCTCATAAATACCCAGACCCAAAATAGATACTGGTATATGTTGATCACATAAACATTTGTCGATGCGGGGATCGAACCCGCGGCCATTAATTTCGGAATCTGCTACCTAGTCAACTGCGCTACGGGGCCATTAAACTATTTTACCAGTGTTGTGTGCTCTTTCATCACAACATATAAAATTCACTGAATACATTACACAACTTAGAAAGTAAATCCTTTCATCCCAGCAGAATTAGTGTAAATAACGGCTTAAACATAGTTAGTGACACAATTTCCACACAACTAGGTAAGTAGGTACAATATTATAAGTAGAATGTTTCGACAAACCGCTGTAGGGGCGGTGCGGGGTGTCGGGGGCGGCGGGCGCGGGGCGGGGGGGAGTGCTCGCTCAACCCTGAAATGAGTTCGGCATAGGGTGTGCCGACACTGACAGCTATCTACAGATAGAACTGGCTGGGAAATTTGTCGCTGGTGTTGTGGTATGTAAGGAGAATGCTTGAGTGATGCTGGTATATACCAGCGATACAGAAGGTGGTGGTACAGAAAGCCAAAATCGTTGCCTGTGAATTGTTCAATGTCTAGTTTATATATACAGCCTCAGAACAATTGAATAAGACTAAAAAGGTAATGTCAAGATGCTAACTGTTCCGAACCTACGATGTATTCACATTTTTAAACGCCCGCTGCATAGTAATTTGAATTGTGTGTTACAACGAGACTGTTATAAACGTGTGACAACCAATAGCAGAATAATAAGCAAACCAATAGTATAATGAATGGGTAATTTACAAGGGATGACACTCGGCCCAATACAAAATACTGTCTGTTTCCCAACTAATCTTATTTTGGGTGACAACAGCACTACTCGAAAAACAAACAACGTAATATTCCCCGCTATCAGTGCCACCACGCGACAGGGTCTTCGTGATCCAAGCCCCGGGGACGTAAACAGCCCTGTTTAAATTAGGATAGGCTTTGACGTGTCTTTGGAGAGATCCGTAGGTAATGTACCTTTAGACGTTTGATAACTAGGCGCAGCAGGGACCACCAATACCGCGAGATTACGCTCTATGTACCCGGCCTTCTTGATTACATATTCACACGCGGGGAAATGTGATGAGGTATATAAAAAGGGAGTAGATTTTTTATCGTATTATGTCAAAAAATATAAGCAAGCAGCAGAACAGTATTTTGGTTATAATTACGTACTTGAAACAAAAAAGATCGAGTTGATCCTGAAGCATAAGTGCGTCTTACATTTTTGGAGCGTTCAAAGTGTTTGGGACGTTTTCTAGAAAATTTAGTAAAAATACACAATTTGGAAGTAGATAAGTTCACAACTTCTAGAAGCAGAAGATATGTGAATCTGTAACTATTGAGATTGAGTCTCAGCAGACCTCAGCTTTTTCTGAAAGCTTTTTTGCTCTTAACAATTTTTTCATTTTAAATACGGCAGCTTTTTTGAATTGATATCATATAATAGTTTTGTAAAGGAAAGAAGACTGTCATAATAACAGGGAGTAACCCCTGTTAAGGTTACCTCCCTAGGTAGAAACTATTTAAAGACAAGCGCAGCTTTATTTTGGACTCTGATTTGTATTCTAATATTTATAGAAAGTACATTAAGTTACTATTTATTTAATGAAGATAATAGATTTATGAAGCATCAGATTGATACGAGATACACTGAGATACGAGTCTTGTATGGTATCAGAAACTATTAGAAACCCGATTTTCGGTCTCGTGAACACCCAGACCCGATACATACATACATATATATATGGATCACACAAATATTTTCCGGGGATCGACCCGGCGGCCTCTCGTTTTAAAAACTGGTGTCTAGTCAACTAACTGCACAAGTTAAAGCCAACAACAAGATTCAAAGTTACAAAATGAACAGCATATGCTATGATGATGCTAACATATAAAGCTTGGGAGTTTGTTTGTTTAATTGAACCTGCTAATCTCAAGAAATACTGTTTCAAATTTTTTAAATATTTTTGTGTTGAATATACTACCGAGGAATGCTGTATCATCACGCTAAGGCTAATAGCAACGGATCTTAAAAGGAGAAAATATTCCTTTTGTAGTAGGTATACAGTTTCACCTACAGAATAGCGGGTAATACCTAGTCATCTATACTAATATTATAAAGCTGAAGAGTTTGTTTGTTTGTTTGTTTGTTTGTTTGTTTGTTTGTTTGTTTGTTTGAACGCTAGGATCTCAGGAACTACTGGTCCGATTTAAAAAATTCTTTCACTGATACATAGTAGATTTATCGAGGAAGGCTATAGGCTATATAACATCACGCTACGACGAATAGGAGCGGAGCAGCAATAAAGAATGTTTCAAAATCGGGGACATTTTTTCCTTTTTGTGAGCTTCCGCTGCGTGCGCTGCGAAAACGGTTAAAGTTTCGCTAAAATAATGTTTGAGAGAAATGTTCCTTTTTAAAAGTTCTAAAAAAAAGTCCGCGACAGCATATGTCTATTTTTTAAGGTTGGCTCACTATAACGTTTTTTATCCTACCAAATTTATTTTGAAATAAAGTTTTGTTTGTGAAGGTGTTTTTAAAAATATGATATTAATCCTTATCCAAATAAATACGTTATTCATTACAAGTATTTAATTTTAAATAAAATTGCCCTTTACATCATTTGATTTCACTGAGTATCTTAGAAGATATTGCAGTTTTAAAATATTGATCAAGCGCGCAGTATAATTATGCACAAGGCGCCGATCGACGCGTTACGGTTTCACGTTTGAACAATTTGACCGAATTGTATGATTTTTGGTATGGACATAAATAGGACTCTGAGAAGTAAAATAGACTACAACTTATTTTCCTTCTGAACTCAACCCTGTAGTCTACGCGAACGGAGTCGCGAGCAAAAGCTAGTGTACTATATTGACGTACATATACATTCATGCCCTCATTGCAGCGGGGCAGACAGTCTAAGAACTGCCACAAAGTACGATCCACACATACTTTTCTTACATCTATACTAATATTATAAAGCTGAAGAGTTTGTTTGTTTGTTTGTTTGTTTGTTTGTTTGTTTGAACGCTAGGATCTCAGGAACTACTGGTCCGATTTGAAAAATTCTTTCACTGTTAGATAGCACATTTATCGAGGAAGGCTATAGGCTATATAACATCACGCTACGACGAATAGGAGCGGAGCAGCAATAAAGAATGTTTCGAAATCGGGGACATTTTTTCCTTTTTGTGAGCTTCCGCGGCGTGCGCTGCGAAAACGGTTAAAGTTTCGCTAAAACAATGTTTGATAGAAATGTTCCTCTTTAAAAGTTCTAAAAAATAGTCCGCGACAGCATATGCCTATTTTTTAAGGTTGGCTTACTATAACGTTTTTTATCCTAACCAAATTTATTTTAAAATAAAGTTTTATTTGTGAAGGTGTATTTATAAATATGATATTAATCCTTATCCAAATAAATACGTTATTCATTACAAGTATTTAATTTTAAATAAAATTGCCCTTTACATCATTTGATTTCACTGAGTATCTTAGAAGATATTGCAGTTTTAAAATATTGATCAAGCGCGCAGTAATGATGCACAAGGCGCCGATCGACGTGTTACGGTTTCACGTTTGAACAATTTGACCGAATTGTATGAATTTTGTTATGGACATAAATAGGACTCTGAGAAGTAAAATAGACTACAACTTATTTTCCTTCTGATCTCAACCCTGTAGTCTACGCGGACGAAGTCGCGAGCAATTGATAATAATAGTTTTAGATGTTTGTTATTTATAGACTTGTTTAAGCAATATCTTGTAATTGGCGAAGCAATTATGTCTCGTTTTATTAATCTGTGAAAAGATCGATAGCAGAAACTGGCGTCTATGTCTAGTCTACAAATCTGCATTAAGTACTTTGTTTACATTAATTTTATAAGTGGTAGAGACACGCTATAGTTTAGAATACGGTACAAATGGGCCGGCTATGTTGATATTACTATCAATCAATATTTTTAAAATTTATTTTATTTATTTGATATGCTTAATTATACACTAAATAAACAAAAATATAATGTAAAATAATGCCATCTTATAAACTATTGCCATAAAAGGCATTCGTGCTATTCCAGAAAACCCCCGAATTAAAAGTGATTATAAAAGGGGTGATCGCTAATGTGATTGCCAAGAATGTTTTGGTACTTGAACTGTTTGACATTGGACTTTTAATTAAAAAATACATCTATCTAGCAAAGATTTTTTAACCCATTCTAAGTATAATTTTAGAATTAACAAAATATGAATGTGTAAAAAAAAATACTGCGAATTATGCAACAGACAAGTCCGTCTCTATCACTATTCTGCTGAATTGTTAGCACCAGTGGTTTTAAAAATATTGAACCCTTATTATTATATCTATGGACTTCCAGATTGTGGTTTAAAAAAAGAACATGAATATTTATAAGAACCACGAAAAATTAGGCTACTCACACAGTCGTTAGCCACAAGCGTGCACGTTAAACGACTACCGCCGATAAAACGCGGACTATTTTATCGGTTTTTATCGTTTACCGATTATTTTAATCGGTACCCGGCTCCGGGTGTCCGTCTGTCGGTAATAGTCGTAATCGCTCGCTAATCGGCGCACAATTTACAAAATTGTCGATCCATGTCGGCGACCGACTCGATGATCGGTCGATATTAGTGTTGCCTTTGAGCTTATCGATTAATTTATCGATTATGTTGCGGTAACAAAACTGCATTTGTACTGCGCACGGTTATCATAATTGTCAATTTGTTATGTTGATTCCGCGAACATGGGTATAAGGAAGCGCAGATTTTTGAACGACTTGGTTTTTTTTTATATGGACATAATTAATCGGTTAATTTATCTGTGTCACTAATATTTTATTAATCACCAACGTCATTGAGATATGCTTTAAAAAATATTGCCTGCAGGCTATCCTTATTATTTTAGAGGTTAAGAAGAAATATAATAGGTCTATTGGGATATATGGAGCTTTAATGGAGAAGGAAAAACATCGTAAGGAAATCGGAAAAGGAGTCCGTCAACCCGCACAGGACCAGGTTGGTTATCTACGGCCGATCTATGACCAGAGGTAGGATTTAGGATGTATCGGGAGTTTTAGGGCCGCCAGTGTGTTTTACAACTAACGTCCGGTGGACGCAAACTAGGTATCTACCGATAGCCCGAGACTCGCTTTTGAAAGAGAGTATTAGCTTATCCTTTCATAATGTATGATTACACTATCTCATTTTACCACTATATGAACTACTAGGTTTCTAAGGAGAAATAATTTGAAATGAATTTAAAATTTGCCATGTCGATAAATCCTTTCCAACAATATTTACTTCAAATTTATATAAAAAAGATGTAAAATTGGCAGCGAACCGCCGTCTAACCCCTGTATTGATCACAATAATCGATCGTGTGCCACGTAATTGCGCCGGATCGAACCCGCGACCCATTATGTCATTATAGCCGACAGAGCGAAACAATAGAAATATTTCCCCAACGTAATATAAACTCTATTACGTTTTATTAAAGTTCATTTTCAATTAGAAATCTATTGAAAATATGTCTCTATAATTTTAGATAACAAAAAGAAAAGTTGACTGCGATTCATATTTCACTTTATTGGTCATTTATAAGGTTTATTTTACAATGGATTTGAGATTTGCAATTTTAGCGCAGGCGCCTGCGTATGACGTCATGAACAAATAAGTAGACAGACAATACCAAGCCTCATTCATAAAGTGTCTATTACAACCTTTTTGAATATCTCAAATTCACTTCCGTCACCAGAAACAAATAACTTACTCTAACTGTGATGGAAAACATCGTGTCGAATCTTGCACTCCTAAAAGTTCTTAGAAATTATTAATTTTGTGGTCCACCAATTCGCACTGTGCCAGCGTGGTGGACTAAAGCCTAAATCCTCTCAGTTGTAGAGACTATATGGCTATCGGTATAACTACAAGGGTGACGATACCGCAGGAAACGCAATGCTGGATAGAAAATCTAGGCTCTAGGTCTAGCATTAGGATTTACTGTCGTCATGCGGTGTGCTTCTAAAACAAATAAACCTATTACTTAATGTTTATACCATGATAATTTTTCAACATATTTTACCGTAAAGTGTTGTTTCTATGTTCTGTTTTGTCTATGTTAGTATAAAGTTACGTAGATTTATAAAATTGTATGTACTTGAAAATGTTTGCCCTTGTTGAAGACGATATTGTAATTAAGGGATTTAACTAATTGCAAAGTCAAATGTATGAAATGATGGATTTAAAAATTCTCGTTTCAGAACTTCATCATCAACAGCCTTTCATGTCCACTCCTGCACATAGGCCTCTCAATCTTCGAAAGGAAAAATGAGCGCAAAAGAACACATTTACAGAATCTTTTGAATCGTACATACGCATTGATGCAGAAACACGTAGAATACACTAAATAGTGTTTTCACTTTCTGTTTTACCTTACATTGTTAATCGCTTAAATAGCGACAAAGAGTTTAGCGTAAATACAGGAAACAGCAATCACTTACAATCAGCGTCCTTTGCTCATTTAAAACAAATTAAAAAAAGATACAACAAAGAAATACTGGCTTCAAGAAACATAAACATTAAGAAAAAATAATTCTTTTTTTAAAACAACAAAATTTCCATAAAGTGTTGCGGTGAAGTCGTAGTGAGGACACAGACGCTGCTCCCATAATACCAGCGGGCGGCGGCGAGGGCGTCACAAAGAGTGCGGTCGGACACCACATCACTCGCCCGCGCCGCGGGGACAAATTCATACCCCATAAACTTGCGGTGATGTCATGCATCGACAGTTTTTTTGAGCTTGGCGAAGGAAACTTGCGTACAGCCACTCAAGTCTGCTATAAAGGGATTGATAGGAAAATTCCTGTCGTTCGTCTCATGTTCGATTCTGGGGTCGAGAAAAGTGATCCATGGGATATTTTGTTATATTTTAATAGCAGAATCGGAAATAAACCTGGGATTTAAACTTCTATTACAAACTACGAAATACAAATTTTCATCGGCAGAGAATGTGGAAGTAGGTTTGTTTTACGGACAAAAGGTTAGACTGTTACATGGGATTCAGCAAAGTTATGTCTTCATAACTTTGCTGAGTCCGTGCTTTTAAGTAAATATTTGTGCCTATCTCTTGCCAAGTAAAGGCGTTAGGCCTCCTAGTAGCAAAGGAGACCTGTGCCCAGCAATGGGACTATATGGGCTGATGATGCATTTCTTTACTGGCCCGCCATAACGCACGTATTGAGTGCAATGCTGCCCAATGAGATATCAAGTTTCATAGTTAAATAGTTTACAGTATAGATGTAGGTACATAAACGGATTATCATAAGCTTTAACGACTATGAAAAATCTCGCTTAAAGTTCATGAGTAAAGGTTTAAAGTTTATTGTCTAGATTTATGCTTAATGAATCTACGAAAAATTAATCTAATACATGAACATTGAACGTTCATAACATATTTTATATCTTTTTAAATCTTCTAATGTTACTTTGGACCGGAAAATTATATTATCTCAGGTCATTGACATGAAAGAAGCATTTTTGAAGATATTACTACCAGGCGAATAATAAGAGTTATTGTTGATGTTTTTCATCACAGCCAAGACTCTAATAAGACATGTTATTATTGGTCAAATTTTCCTCGTTGTCGCACAAAGAACTTTTTAAGGCGATCATAAAAACTTTACTTTATAGCGGTTTCAAAATAAAAGGAAAACAAGTTATATAACACGTACTTCCTTCTATAGCCCTAAAAATAAAAGAAGCGAGCGATATTTCATGTCGAAAATCACAATTTACAGTTACCGCCCTACGACCTGAACAAAAAGTCGATTAATCGAAGCTAAAAACTAATCAAACCTATCTAGAAAATAAGAAAACAAAACGTCCGAGGGACGGGGCGAGGTTAAAAAACAAATGAATGGACGGTGCGCTCAGCGCTCCCACCGACGCATAAATCATGTCGAGCGGGAACCGAACCCGCGATCCCGGACAAGATTTTAATAAACATGAGAACCTATCTCGCTTGTTCATTCATGTTGTTTTTAAATTTTTAATTGCCCGTCTGTGTGAGCTTGGGTGCTCGTGGTATGGGCAGGTTAACTTACAGTTGTCTTTTGTTTACCCCGACCACTAATGCAGATTATATTAGTCTGTATCATTGTATTCTCATCTCATTCGTAAGAGTCTTTAGCATTAGAATAAGATCTATTGTCATAGTTCGATACTATAGGTCAAAACTTCGTTCCTACCCATACCTTTCTCCAAACAGTTCCTAATGCCAATAATGTAGTGACAACATTTGAAGACATAGTCTACCACGGTATTCTGTTGCGGGATGGTGCATTAGCAGTCACCAAATAATTTCCTTCTGGAGAATTGTTAATGTGGGGGTTGTCTCACCACTTTTTTCTTCACCGTTAATATGCAAGAAACATTACTGAGAGTAAATTTGAAAAAATCTGGCTTCCTTATGTATTCCTCGTACATAAGATTAAAAAAAAATCTTTCAGTGGACACCGCCTACTTCTTTAAGGATAAGAATCTGAATAAAATGGACGGCAGTTTGAATGATAAAAATCATTATATATAGAGTAGGTTTGTAGGGTCTGTCTCCTATGTAATATAATACATATGTATGTATATCAGCAACACCTAGATTTTGACTGTTTTACATCGATTAATCTTCCTAGTAAGTTGAACTTAAAGAACTCTTTAGCTTCACAAAACTTTCACGATGAAATATACAAATTTTCTCAATCAAAACTCTTTCAATTCATAGACTTACTAGACTGTTTTAAAAATCATTCCAAATTCAAACTATCGACCGTGGGTAAATAAATAAGCGAGGCACATAACAAATAAACAATTTAATCTGGCCGTGCAAGTAGCGGGGCCAGTAAGACACAATCGTGAACCACTAAATAAAACAGTATGTACATGAAACGTGTATAAAAAACGGTTGGAAAGCGCTGGGCGGTGCGTTTGCAGCAGCCTTAATTATGGGGTAGCGGAGATCGAGCTTCTTGAGCGCTCGCCAGCCGTACTCGGCAATTTGAAATTTTACTTATCTATACCTGTTGTTATCGTAATGTAAAATCTCGTGATACGCTATCGGTAATTTATGGGTAGGGAATAGTTTTATAAATGATATCTCGCTTGCACTGTTTAGCAATCAAATGCTATCTTAATGCAAGTCTTTGAGCTTTAGACGTTAAGTTTTCTATTGAGTGCATGCAATTATAAAGGGTGTGTTTGTAGAGCCAAGCAGAAATTATCATTTGAGATATATTTGTTTTTTGGTTTTGTTTATTACCTCTATGGGAATTTTAATAAAGATTGAATGGTTTATGTTTAAATTTAGAATAAGGGATCGTTGATTACAATCCGTCGTGAACTTTACTTGTTTTTGAGATAAATCGATGAATTGAATAAGTATTATTGTGTTTTAGGTATGATAATATAGGAAATTAAATAAAAAAATTACTCTACTAAATAATTATTTATTTGAATCCGACTATTTCTTACGCTTTGCTAATGACCATTATTCTAACCAACCAAAATAACAAATCTTCACGAAATAACGAACAAGGAAGTTCTTATAATATGTTTTAAGAGTGGTATTAAACGTATGACTTGAGCGTTCACTAAACCCCGAGCATTAAGGCAATATCCACGCCGATGGGTATCAAGTCATGAGTAATTACATAAAAAAGGGTACAAGTGCATGAGAAAATATAAAAAGTATCGGTGGTCGGAAGGTCGCCTCCCACCGTAATTACAGGCTGGATGTGGCGCGCCTGCACTCAGGACTTGAGAACCGACGCTTTTTGTAATGCTAATGATCTAACTGTTTGTTCAGCTAAACGACATTCGCGTTTTAAACGAGTAATGACATACTTCTTCAGTGGATTTTCGTAGGTTTTATGGTGAATTTTATGTAATTAAATGGGGAAGGAAAACATTGCAGTCATAAATAATAAAATAAATAAATACACCAATATTGAAACAGTCACACACAAAGTTTTGACCCCACATTAAGAATTAAGTCTTGTGTCATGGGTATCAGAAACTACGAGAGACTTTTCTGTCTAACAAACACCCAGACCCGAATCATATTTATGTATCACACCAATATTTGCCTCGGTGCGGGGATCGAACCCACGGCCTCTCGTTTCGCAAGCTGGTGTCTAGCCAACTGCGCCACGGGGCTGTCAAAGTCATGTAGATATAGTAGAAGTTAAGAAATTTCTTAGGTGCAGCTTCCTAAAGTCCTCTAGGGAAGCGTGGTTTCGTCCAGTGATGAGGCATGCATCGAGTGATATACAAATAGATTAAACTAATTTTCGTAATATACACAGTCATTTCTCTGGATTTTAGTGTAGAAAATTGCTGTTAGTCTGTTTTTCAGCTTACTTATTCTAAGCTATGCAGCGATTTTTGTTGGGGCTTAAATAATGTACCTACTACTATTTAAAATCGTATTTTAAATACCAGAGTATCTTTGTCTAATCTTTTAAGATTTCATGTGACTGTCTGGACCAATTTAGGTGTTTCTTTGTATGAATGATACAAAAGATCTTAGGAAATAAATCAAAATATCTAGGCTATTTCATGACATTCCGCCGTAGTTAATTTCACAGTTCTAACGTTAGCTATATAATAACTTAGTTGACTTACCTTGATTACTCGAAAATAACAAATGATGATTATCTTAGCATTAATAATAATCTAGCCAGTTTTTAAATATAGCTTACATCTTTATTTTCTTAAAACTAGACTCATTTTTTTGGTTTAGTGATTGTTCGGATAATTTGCAACTTTCTAGAGATTCACGGACTACAAAAGGATTTACTTATGTATATATCCACATAGTAATAAATTTACAGTTATATATTCGTTTTTTGTAACATTAAACGCCCCAGATTTGCAGCCCGACATAATTTAAGCGAGTCAGCTCAACAACTACAATACGTTAAGGCATTAACAGCTAAATCGCAGAAAAGCATGAAGCCACACCTCGATTTCGAAATTTAGAATGTGAATTCCATAAAATACAATAAAAACATAATATTCAATTACGATTTTCCGCGAATGTTCGGCCAACAATGGGCATAATCCAATTTCCTACGCCACGAGAACATAAACAGACTCCGTGTTACGTTTGAAAAAAAGTCTCACGATATACAAAGTGGCTCACAGAAGTCAATACGTATATAAAACACTATTAACTTAAATAAATGCAACACAAAAAACAAGCCATTGGAACAGTAGATTAAACTGTGATTAAATTTTATTCAACAACAGACTTGAAAAAAGAAGGTTGAAATGAGAGACAGCAATGACTAAGCACTCCCCGACTGGGCGGAGTCTGTGGGAAAGGCATAGACATAAAAAATCTCCATGTAGGTTAGATACACTCCTATGTACCGCGGTCGGCTTTTTATTTTCATTCAATACTTTTTAATTTTTCTCCGTCCGATAAATAAGAATTTAATTTCGCTGAACTAACACTTACTGTTCGTTTTATTGACGTCAAGGATTGTTTCTCTTTGCATTGTTGAGAGGTCAATTTCATTTGTTGCAGTTTTAAAAGTTGATTTTTAATGAAAACATAATAGATCATTTGACGATACATTTTTAATGTACCATAATTTATTAACCGCAATGGCGTAAAAAAGTAATGAGTCTGAAATTCGGGAAATGGTCCAAAAGAGGAAAGCCAAATAAAAGTTGGATAGAGTGCGTGAAAGAAGATATGAAAGAAAAAGAAGTGACTGAAGACATAATGACCGACAGGGATGTTTGAAAGGATAAAACATACTGATCCAACCATAAATAAAATTGGGAACGTTTAAAACTAACCACCGTTTGACAATACAAGCGTGAAAGAGTTCACATATTCTATGAACCTAATCTAAACTGTATAAACAGAACCTGCAAAATGTATTCCACTAAACTTTCCACTACAAAATCTTTTTAGCGAATCTCCACGTAGAGTTAGCGATATGAAAAAAATTAGTGTTTTTAAAGCGCTATTAATATTTCCACAAAACGCTGGTTTGGGTAAGGGAGGCACCATGGCCCGCGGCGCGGCGGGAGCGGATGTTAACAAGTAGCGATCACGCCTCCGCTCAGGGCATCTACTAATAACACTTTATTTAACTCTTTTAATACCAGAAATTTGTATCAACTGCTCATTATCGAGGTTGTGCTATTTATTTAGTTTTTAGTATTTTTATATCGTTTAAGAAAGAGAATCTATCATTTCAGTATTTGTTTAGTCTTTCTTGTGCAATATAGCTTCATTGCAAATAATTGTTTAATTCTCTATTATTTTAGTCATGGTTTCATCATCAATCCATATAAAGCCAGTAATGGACTCGGGTCGACTCTACCATTAAAAGGGTTGAGGCCTCAGTCTTACACGCCGGCCAAGTGCAGCTTGGCGGATTACACAGCTAAGAAATTCGTAACAACTTTTAAGCGTACAGGTTTCTCCTTCTTTAACCGTACAAGCAAGTGATAAATTTGTAGTTACACACATAACCTTGAAAATTCAGAGGTATCTATAGTTTGAATATTCCGCCGAGATTCTCGTCAGGGCATCTAAAACTTGAGGCCAACATTTTTCATGCAGGTAAATCTATGGTCCAGGTGTGTGGGTGTGTGGTGGCCGCGAGCGCAGGCGTGCGTCGGCCGGCGCACACAGCCGACCGGTAGCAGCACCGATCGCGCCTCGAGGCACCCTCATTATGTACTCGCCGCGCTCAACCACTACACGTCATCGATTCACTAAACTATCGATACATACTTATAGATAATATCAACTGGAAATAATTCTGTACTTGTTATAGAAGCGGTGGCCTCACGATTTAGGCGCGCGGTGGAGAATCACGGCGGTCACTGGTTTGAATCTCTTAAATGAATGTGGATATTGCAACACATTGGCACTAATAATATTCATCAATCTGCTTGCATTTAACATTTCTATTTCTTGTCTCAGTTTTTGAAACAGTCTTTTTCATCCTGTTTAACACGATATAACGACTCAGAATGGTTTTTTAGACATCAAATACATAACTTCACGCATATATGTACTTTTCGAAGGGGAAGGCAGAGCTACAATTCTACACCGACATTGCTCCAGGTATCTGCCCCAAGTTACCGGGGGCAAGCCTACTACTGTTCGAGCACACTCACAGACTCCGTGTTGCTGCCAAAATTCCCAATAAAAAAATACTATATTTCTCTGGTCGATTCGAGAATCGCACGTCAGTCGAGCCGTTATGTATAGTTTATGTAGGCGCCAAAAATATTAATTTAGATCTCTATTTATGCAAGCGCAATGCAAGTTTCTTAGAGCGGAGGCTTCAACAGAAGTCAGAACCATTAAAAAAGTAAAAGAAACCTAATGAAAGATCATGTCCACCGCTTAACGATGTTTTCTCTGAGATGTTTTCATATTCCTGTCCCCACGAAGCAGTGTTCCAAGTTTACGACTGTCTCCCATAATGCCCTCCGGCGCACTTCTAGTTGAATGCGTAGAGCTTGCACCCACGTATTTTATGATAAACGCAAAAGTATGGAAATTATAAACAAGACATCTCATTTGTCTATTTGTTGTATAAATAGCGACGTATTGGGGCCATAAATAGTGGTATTTTAGTGGCTGTTTTTAATTTAATTATAAAAATTGTGGATTAGAAAAATAAAAATGAAAGAAAGTGCGAAGTTCGTTCATAAGATTATACGTCACCACAATATAAACTTCTTGAATCATTCATGATGAGTAACAATCATTAATGAGTAGTGAGATCGGGCTCAGATGTCCTCGGTATGTCTATAAATATGAGAATAGTAAATGAAAGAAATAATAAAAATTTTGAACATAAAAAAATGTGTAGACTGAGTGATCGTGAGGAAATGTGACAAATCAAAAAGAAATCAAACTTATTATTTTTGACTAGGAGCCTGCTTCGGTAAGAGGCACTTATCATGGGGAATAAAGATATATATATTTTTTAAATAATAAAAACAAAGTTAATGATTTTTCTTATGTTTGAAATAAATACTTTAAAAAATATCAATAGATTTGTCATTAATGTCGTACTCATCTATATGTTGCAATAAAAAATAACTTATCATCCAAAATATTTTTCAAGCTTACTTAAATATTTTTTTGAAATGCTGGGACTTTATTGAATGTAACAACGTGCCCAGATTAAAAAGCTAAGTATTTCATCTCAATTTGTGTATCGACGTGCAACATTTTATCGTGAACGTAAAGTACATACGGGATGTTGGACAAAAAGACCGAAATGTAATAATCATTACAACGTGCTGCGGGTAAAGTTGGATCATTTACATATCTTGTTTACGGTACGTCTGTCCGTACAAGTTAATGACATACGAACAAATATATTCAACGAACACGCCTGACCACGTTCCGAGCCATTGTTTTTCATACTACATCCAGTTTATTTAGACCTCTACCTAGTCTTTGAATGGTTGGCGCGAGAGCTCTTTAGTAAATGGTTACAGGATTATTTTGTCCCTTTTACATTATAAATCGCAGTTAGGTTTAGTTTTTATTTTGTTATAATTTCGCGAAGACGCCGCGGGCGAGGCGGCTATATGAATATTAAGAGCTTTTTTGTTCGCGTCGGTCGCGCGCTTCCACTACACCGTGTCATGTAAACTAGCATTTTATTTGTTTCACGGCGTACGCACTCCATGCTGCATTGGTCCCGAGAATAAATACCCGGGTTTATGGCCAAAATTTGTTTGAGGTGTTAATAACAGCTGCGCGCCGTTTGTGAAAATGTTTTGTTTTTAATAAAATTCTTTGGGGAGGGACAAAGAAATGTGCCGGTTTGAGGTTAATCACGAGGATTTTATGCATAATATTGGAGTAATAAAGAACTTCAAATTTACGTTAAACCCTTTTAGTTTCAGAAACTATTATTAGGACAAAGGCTTACATTAGGTAAATAATTGGGTAAAACGTTTACACCTACTGTTTACGACAAAAATACTTAGAATAACCTTAGTTACCTATGGTTGACTTAAATTATACATCATTGCAGAATACGCTAATAAATTGAAAAATAATTTCCTTTACCAAATTCTTTAATACTTATTACTTCAGCAGTTTACTTTACTTTTTTCTCATTCTATGTATTATAATTCTATTTTATTTTACGTTAAAGTTATTTCAGAACCTTAGCAATACCGTGCCGCGTGGTATAATGTGAACGCGCGCTAACGGTCTCTACATCCCATTTGACTGACGGATGACTAAAATTTATTGCCTCGAGCCAGTGAACCAATTAACTGTACACGCTTAATTGTTATCATATATAATAATGGCGTAAGTGTTGACTCGGAATGTGCCTTATTGTCAAAAAAAGGTAAAGATTCTGACTGTTCCTGAAAAGACTGGAGTGTTGTCAAATTTGTCTTTTTTGTCTTTGGTAAATCAATCAGTTGTATTAAAAGGAGCTGACTTGACTGGAGTGATACCACGGTCTCAATTAAATAGTAGGTGAAAATGTGATGTCGATTAACATATTAATACCTCACTTTCCGAAGGGGTAGACTGGGGTATATATAGCAGTAATAAGAGTCGATATTATTAGCCTTGTACACGCACATGTCCTGAATGACAAATGAATAAACCCTTGACCTCTTCGCGCGAATCAGGAAGCCTAAACACTGCACATATGTACGAATACGCAATTTATGGAAATAACTTGACACAAGTGTTTTGCTTTGAGGATTCTTCTCTCTTTTTTTTCATCAACTCATATACGCCCACTGCTGAGCACGGGTCTCCTCTACCATTGAGAGGGTTGAGGCTATAGTCCGCCACGCTGGCCTAGTGCGGGTTGGCGGACTACACACCTAAGAAATTCCTAAGAACTTTTAAGTGTGCAGGTTTCATCACGATGTTTTCCTTCACCGTTAAAGCAAGTGATAATTCAATTTGAATACACACATAACTTCGAAAAGTCAGAGGTGTGTGCCTGGGGTTCGAACCCGCGACCGCCGAGATTCTTGACCGCGCGCCTAAACCTCGAGGCCATCACTGCTTTTTTTGAGGATTCGAGATTATTATTATAAAGAATAAATGTGCGTCGCCGATACAAGCTAGCTTACTTGTAAATTTGGGGTAAATTGTTTTATATAAATCTATCGATGTTACTCGTGGTCTAGAGGTCTTGGAATCGATTGCCGGGTCGGGTACTGGTCATTCCATTGGGAACTGATACATACCAGGCGAAATGTGGATGCAGTGCACCCCCGACTATCTCTAATCCTCTTCGAGGAATACAAGCGTAAGGGTTATGATGCTATATTTATGCGAAATGTTACTGATATTCGCTTAGTTAGTTTTGTACAATATCATCAATTCATACATCCAATTTTTAGTTTTATAATATTAGTAGGATACTAACAAATTATGTACGTATATATGTACTTGATATACCAACTAGAAATATGAGCAAGCTTTGCACAATAATAAAAGTAGGACACTATTTTAATGACATTAAAAAATGAGCCTTAACTGCCGTCCCACACTATATTAACGTTCTTTAAATAGTGATCATTAAGCACAAGTGACTGTTTAAAATAAACTGCCTCAAGATCTTCCGAAAGACACTTTTAGAAAAAAAATCCAAGTTCGCACGAACGTTTTTTTGCAAACGTTCCCAGACAATGACAGATTAAGCTGAATGCAAATTCTCGACCGTGGGCGGGGCCGTCCAAGATTCGATGCCCGCGCGCAAAAAGATACGGTTTGTAAACCTCACGCCAGTGCTCTAATGATAACAATGTGCTGATACAAAAACACTGATAATTTACCTGGAATTTTTGAATCTAGATTATTTTGTAATAAAGAGATCTTAGAAAAGTCTATTATCCTCAAGTGTTTTTTGATTTGGTTATTTTAGATTTTAGACGATTTTTTTGTATTGTGATTAAATAGAGATTTTTAGAATAAAACTTGTGATGGCAAATAGTAGATAACTGCGATTTGATGAGTGCTTTATATAGATCAAAATAACATTAAATTATTTTACTAATATATAGTTATTATTACTATCATACTTTACTGAGTCAAATACGTATCGCTTGGCAAGATAAAAGACTATAGATTATTTGTGTGTTTAATAACTGTTTAAGATATTTCAAATCTACAGAAAATTAGCTATAATTTTGAAATCAGAAAAGAAAAAAAATATTTTTCAAAACATTAACACTTCAGTGACGATTAAAATGCACAATAATGCCGCCTCAAACTTGTAGATCATGCTAAGTAGTTAAAGAAGCATTCCTCATTAAATGAAAATGTAGTCGACCAACGATGGCATAAGAAAGCACTGGTCACTTAAAAAAAAACAATAGCCAGTCCAAAAACAATTTTTCATCGTTCCAAATAAAATATCTGATTAAATGAGAATAACTTAACAATCATTCACCGCGGAACGGGTTTGCGGGCCCGAAAACAAAAATCAGTGGCCGCTCAACTCATTAAAAATGTTTTTCCATAGAAATATATTAATCACATGTCGCCACGCCCTCTGGCGGCTAAAAACCAAATAATTTCTGCTACAGCGTTTTCGGACGGGGAACAAACAAAAAAGGAACAATAATTAATTTTATACTCTATGGTATTCGGGCCGATGGTTTTTTATTAGGAAATATTTTTAACCCGGTGAATCTAGGTGGCTTTGAATTATTGCGAGCGTTATGCGGTTGCCCTATAATATTTGGATGGTTAATTTATGTGTATTTTTGTTAAATGCGTATTTTAATAACTGCCTCGTTAGCACAAGGCTGTGCGACTCCATTTAGACGTCCAAGATTCGATTCTCGGGTCAGTCGGAGCACATGGGTTTTTAAAGTAAACTTCAACAGTAAAGCGGGTGACAAAACATTGAGCTATGAGGTTTGACCTCACATAAGGAAAACAAATAACAATTTACGTAAATTGGACCTAACGTGCGAACTGTTATACAGATTTCCAATAGGAATAATAGGAATGGCAAAAACGCTGAAAGCCACGGAAATTCTTCCTAATTAATAAAATAAATACTCGTATTATATTCACTTAAAAAAATACTTACGTTCTTCAAAATAATTACTAAGTTATCTCATTATGTGATTGCGTCCATCTCCCATCTCCCTTGAATCACGATCAATCATAACGTTTACACGCGAGCGCTAGTTAATTAAACAAACGCAGTAAACCACGCATACAGACGGATGCCCAGTAATTTATTGTCAACACCTAATATTTACACCCTTGTAATTATAAAACGTACCATAACACCGAAAACAAAACTCTATTTCCAGCCCAATTGAGTATAAATTACCTTGTTTTACGCAAGTAAATAAAGTCTATGAAAATGAGTTGAAATGCTAGCGATGATGAGGCGATAAAACGTTGGTACATTTATGTAGTTGTACAACATTGTTACTTGTAATGTGGCTTGGGCACGGAAATGTCAGTAGTAATGCGACGATTATAGATATTTATTCTGATATTTATATGTACAACACACTATCATTGCTGTATTCGCAGTAAATATGTTGCTTAAATAGCTTTAAAGTAAGAACATGGTAATAAACATGATGTTGATATGAAGAAAAACATTTAGGTATAAAACTTATCTGCCTTATAGTCTTGCATCCGAAAAGCATAGGCTATATAAAAATAGGTATTATTTATTGTCTTTATATAACTGAGTTTTTGTACTAACGCGAAAAAATCTGTTTCTTATCCGTGATATCTAAAAACAATTTCATAGATAAATTAAAAGCTCATCTGGACTCATTCAAATGTAAAATAAACGTATCTTTAATTAATGTAATACGTAAAACGGGGTGAATAGCAACGGTTTCAAACTTTGCATGAAGAATATGTTGTTCCTAATTTTTTTTTTTCATCATGGGTGATTATATATGATGTCCGGAACCCACACGAAAAGATCTATAACAATATTCTTTAAATATAATCACAGGTTGTCCAGAAAAATAGAAAAATATTGACCATTTCTATTTACCCAACGACTGGGGTCAATGAAAACACGTAAAGGGGTGAATGGAAAAACTGTTAGGGCTGCACAAAAATACTTTTAACTAACATGCAAAAATGTGAGGTGCTGAATAAAAATATATCTTTCAAACCAAAACAATTTTTAAACACTAAATTAAAATAAAATGTGACATGATATGTGGCAGAAGATGATGTATATATGGCATGATGATATGATGTATATGTGGCAGAAGATGATGTATATATGGCAAAAAAAGCATGAAATTAAAATTAATGCAGTTGAGATGAGAGCGCTAAGAAGCATAATATGTGGAGTGAAATTCGTAGATAGATTGAAGAATAGTGTGATAAGGGAAAACTTCAGCAATGATATCTCGGACATCAGCCTGTATGAGATTGAGATGGCCTTGAAACAACTTAAGAACAACAAGGCGCCGGGTGAGGACGGAATCACTTCAAAGCTTCTGAAAGCGGGCGGAACGCCGGTACTTATACTCCTTCAGAGGCTCTTCAATTCTGTTCTCCTCGAGGGCTCAACGCCAGAGGCATGGAGAAGGAGCGTGGTGGTACTGTTCTTCAAAAAACGTGATAACACCTTGCTGAAGAATTACAGGCCCATCTCGCTCCTGAGCCATGTCTATAAGTAGTTTTCGAGGGTCATCACAAATCGTCTCGAACGCAGGTTTGATGACTTCCATCCACCCCAACAAGCTGGTTTCCGAAAAGGCTTTAGCACCATAGACCACATCCATACGCTTCGGCAAGTTATACAGAAAACCGAAGAATACAACTTGCCGCTTTGTTTAGCGTTTGTAGACTACGAGAAAGCCTTTGATTCGATCGAGACGTGGGCGGTGCTAGAGTCTCTCCAGCGGTGCCACATTGACTGTCGGTACATCGAGGTGTTGAAAAGTATATACAGCAACGCCACCATTTCGGTCCGAGTACAAGATCAGAGCACTAAGGCTATTCCACTACAGAGGCGTGAGACAGGGAAATGTTATATCTCCGAAACTGTTGTGGGTTTTGCATGTTTTTATCAAGTCTGCTGATAAATGTGAAGACAGGTTGTCGCCAATTAAGCACTTTTTGTCTGGTAAATTGTTAAAATAAGGAACCACCATATTTTGCACCCAGTCCTCAAAACAGGTTTCTTAAAAAAAATATTGAATTAATGTACCTGCAAATGAAAACTTTCTCTGTAAAATATTATTTAATCGCTGACCCGGCGAACTTTGCACTACCGTCAACCTTTTCTGGGCTTGTAAGAATATTTTAAGACCAAAATTAACGAATTACCGTTCTCGAGTTAAACTTGGTACTTGCATAGCTTAACTATGTATTAACAATTATTGACAACCCTATTCGTCTTTTTCTATTGACCCCTCATCTGTACCTATTTTCAGATTAACCGTTTCTATTATTCTTTACAATATTTCCATTAACCCCGTACTACTGTTCTAATTACCCGTCAATGGATTCTATTACCCCCTTTTATACAATAAATTTATATGTACAATGATTTTAACAAAATACAGAATTGTAATAGTGTATTTTTACCTAATTTCAAAATTTTTAATAAAGTAAGACACATGTAATGATATGAACACATCAAACAACACATATAATACATTTTTCGAACTTAAAATCAAAAGTTGCGGCAGTTCAAATAAACGTGTTTTCGGAAGGTAAACTTTAAAGTGAATTTTTAACGATAAATGTTAATTTAACATTAAAAAATTGTTGGCAGCGCTAAGAAAAGATATTGATGTGTAATAGTTTAAAATACTACTAAAATCCTATAACGAAAAATAGCCGAATAATTATCTTGAAAACTTTCTTGATTTTTTTTCTATTCACCCCGCAATTTCTATACACCCCGTTTTACGGTAATAATATTGAAAAAAGATTCATTAAAAAAGTAAGAAAATAATTTTATCACTCGAAATAATCCTTCGGAAACAATCAACATAAAAAAGGTTTTTAAAATAAGGTTACGTGCAAGTCCTAGGAACTTTTTTGTCGCGTGTCTGAAAGTCGTCTAGACTACGAATGAGTATTGAAAGCAGTAACTCGCAAACACGGAGACGTTAACACGAATCATCCCCAAACAAATACAAAATTCCACATGTAACTGTCTATTAATTAGTTCAATTGTTGTACGTATGTGGGGGAAGTAGCTCCCAACGTAATTGTATAGAGGGCATACTTCCCAGTTAGAAATATTTGATTATGTAGTTATAAATGTGATGGAAGACAGATATGGGGAAAATTTGAGTATTAAAGTACAATTAATTAAGCTTTAAGAACTAATCTGCATTAGTCAAAGATAAAGGATCTTATACTGACGACTAAGCTGACGTGAGGCTGCGTTATAAGTCGGGGAAAGTAATATTATTGACTATTCTGCCATTAAAATGGAAATTACTATTCCGGTAACACATTTTTATCGTTTGTATCACCAAAGAAGTAGGTGGCTGTGTATTGCTGTGACCTATGTGGTATGAGGTATCTATACTTATGCATACAACCACTCGGTCGCCCTAGACTATGCCCAAGTTCCCACCCTTTCCCAAGAGCTTAACTCTTGAAGAATACCATATTCTTCAAGAGGTAAGCTAAGCTGTATTTTTAATGAATATTTTTTTATATGCATAACAATGCAAGCTTTGTTTTAAGTCCTACCTTATAGGAAGCAAGTCTATTAATGGCTGCCTATAAAATGTATAAGAGCTGTTGACATGATAGGAAAACCACAATAATATAAAAGTTTTAGTGAACAGCTCTATACAGTTTCCCGTGTCCACAAACACACGTGTTCGGCTTGACATTTGCGTGAGCGCACCCCATTGGTCAGCGTGTGATCTTTGCCGACCCACGCGGCCATTACCACACGTCGCACCAAATGAAAATAGCCCACACATCCATAATTCTCAACTAAAATGTGCATTTTTGAACATTTCTTTTACCACAAATGAGTTTTTTAAAGCACTTTTATTTGAGCAACAGCGATAGGGGGACCGGAGTGGCAAGTCAGTTGTTTACGTTAGAATTTTTTTTCATATCTTTCTTGACATTAATTCGTTACAAGCAAATTTATAGATATGCACTGCATTGTTCAAAAGTTGTCATCAGAAATAAACTTTAGGTTCGACATCCTTTAATAATTTCACAAATGTTTATGTCGTGAATGTCAGTATAATTTGTAATTATGTATGTTATAAATCTAAAACTAAATACATATTTTTGGTAATTACAATATACCTACTCTAGGTACGTTGTTGCCTAAAATAGCAAAGCACTCATAAGTTTCCGTGGTGTAGCGGTTATCACATCTGCCTAACACGCAGAAGGCCCCCGGTTCGATCCCGGGCGGAAACATAGTTTTTTCTTACTGATTTTTTCTACATAATATCTATTATGTACTATCAATTATTATAGTATAAAAATTGCATATTACAACCATCGCTGTTTGTTTTACCAAGACTATTTAATTTTTTTTGTATCAACAAATAATACCACTTCATCTCGTTCTGTACTACCGTAGTACCAGTGGCGTGCCTAGGGTGTCAAACTAAGGCAAGCCCAAATGTTTATTTAGTAGCAGCATATTTTTTTTGGTACGTAGGACTAATAAATACCTACCGGTTAGTACTCACATTCACGTTTATAGCGTTATTTTATAAATAAACAATCGTTAAGTTCGTTATTCGGAACTATGCAAGGCAAGTCGGGCTTTCGGGCTTCTATGGAAGTACCGCCACTGCGTAGTACCTATCGCAACAGGACTATACGTACTGCAGTCCAAGCTGGTAGTGATGTGCGTCAACTTCAAACTGATTTACGGCAGAAATTTTTTTGAAGTTGGTTGAATAGCGTTTCGCAGCTTGCTTCAATCGCAAATCGATAGTATTTCTCTTTATTTTAAGCCGTTTCATCTTTAAATACATACAATATAGTCTAATAAAAAGCTTTATATGTCACTTAACTGGTATTTATTTGCTTCAATAATACGTTTTGTTTCTCCTTGAGTATTTTACGTCAATTTCTCGTACACATTTTCCATACGATCGAATATTAAAAGTAGTAAAAAACAGGTTGTGTCATTTTTATTGACAACCTCTTTAAACTTGTTATTATGCAAAATTAATTGACGATAAAGTTGTTTCTTTGTTTATGAAAGTTTTTATTGGTGTGGTTAAGTCGTCTGTAATTTGTTCTGAGGACATAATTTTGGGTATTTTATTAAATTCTTTAAAGACATCTAATGTACAGTAACATTAATAAGTTTCCGGAACCTCTAATACAGGTCTAGTTTAACTTATAAAAAAATGATCGTGTGAAACTTTTTAGGGTAAGAAACGTCAAAACCCACCCATCTTTATATTTTGCAAACGGCAGCTATATGTATGTTTATATAAAAATTGGAAATAGTAAAACTTAAAAAAAGAAAGTCGACGTCGTCAACTGACTTTCTTGACATTTTTATAATATTATTTCAATTTTGTCGTCTTCTACATCAAATCCAAAATATGCGCCTGCGAAATCCAACACTCTCGTTTCAAGACTCGAGTTGACCGACTGCCCTTAAATTTCCGAAAGTCTATGCAATAAATAATAAAACAGATGTCTACTAAAATGGTTTACGTCTGTTATCTATTAGGAAATTCTTTGCACTGAAGCGCGTGTGAAATGTTCTAGGGCCATAAACAGAGCGCGTTATAATCACCTGCCATTCGGTCGTAAATTCCCAACACGATAAATTATCTCAACATCACAGTGTATATTGATTGAAACATTTCTCACCGATAAAAACAATTCCAAGTGGAGAAAGTACCAAAAAGCATATTTTTTTTCTTTTTTTCCTATATGGGGAAATTGCCCCATTATTTGATCTGCTCCTATAGAGGAAGTAGATGACTACGAGGTTACATGTAGGTGTATGGCCGAGTTAAGAATTATTGACGGGTTGAAACCTCAGCCTCACATGACTAAGGTCAAAGCTCCTATAGCAAAGGAAGTCCGTGCCCGGCAGTGGGACGTGCATGTCGTAAGAAAGATCTTTGCGAAATTTCGAGGTAATATCTTAACACTGAGTACGTCGAATACAAAAATCATTTTTATTTTATTGAAATTAAGTCTTGTTTAAATAGTAATACTTATACATTCACTTTAATACTTTCATTGCATAACATGGGTAGAGAAAACAGTTAAGAAAAAGAATGTTTCCGCCCGGGGATCGAGCCGGGGGCCTTCTGCGTGTTAGGCAGATGTGATAACCGCGACACCACGGAAACTTATGAGCGTCTTGGTATTTTAGACAGATATGTACATTGTAGAGTTTAAGTATATTCGTAATATTTCATGAAATGAACTACGTTTAGGTAAGACAAGACTTAATTGTAGAGTTCTCAGTTATACTCGTATCTGTAATCTAAAACTAGAGATCCTAAACGATAGTTGTAGTTGGTTGTGGAGGTGGACTAGCCAACTTGTTAAGACCGCTTAACAACATTAGATGTAGCCCGCTTTCTAAAAAATACTCTTAAAAAATCTTCTTCAGATGAGCCCCAAATTTACTATGTATGTTGGCTGATGATAATGATGAAATTTCCTTTTACCTTAATAATTCTCTGAAGCTTTCCTAATAATAGTTGTTATTATAAACGTATAGGTACCAGGCATACAGAGGCAGGTAGTGGGTACGTGTGAGGCGTCGCACCCGGCCGCCGATCAATCAGCATTGGTCACACTTATCGACATCCGATATCTGCGCCGCTCGCTGGGGTACATACACGGGTTTTTCTAACAGTTTTTATACCTTCACATAAGTACACGGTAGTTGAATCCCATTTGAATAAGTATGTATGTACTTACTATGTATGTCTTAGCGTAACGGAGTTTCAATTTGTTTTTATTTTTTAAATATTCTGAAGCCTATAAAACTATTTGTAATAGAAAAAAAATGTAATATAACTTCTTAGTCACATACGTAGGTATACATATATAAAGATAACAGAGGAATCTAAATGATACGCCTACAGCGTTTAAACCGTGTATTTCTCACGGATGCAATGCACGGTATACAAGTAATTATAAATATTTTTATGTAGCTTCTTACACTGCCTCGTTGCGTAATATTTGCAAGGAAGACGTATAAATGCAATAATTTAATCATAAAATAGCTCGTTACCTGTTGACTAATAGGTCAAGTTGTTATAGGTACGTACTAAAAGTGTTTTCGAGTGTGAAAGGTTTTCAGTTGAACACGTTTCTACCGCCAATAGATTTGTATAGAGATAATTCTTTGACTTTTGCCACGTGTCCATTTATAATGAATAGTAAAATAAATTTAAGTGTTGGTAAACATCAAGTCACCTTAACTGATTTGTTTCAAAGTCTAAATCCTTTTACATGTGGAGGCTTGTGCCCAGCAGTGGGACGTATATGGGCTGATGAGATGAGATATTGTATTTAAGACTAGCTCAAGTTCTCTTAATTGGACGTTGCTATGATTCGATAGATATTTTCCTATACCACATAATTATACAGCAGTATGACTGTTTTTTATTAAAAATCTGTAGAGATGATGATACTCTATGTGACATCTCTCGTCGTTGCCATCCGTGTCAATCCACTCTTTTTAGAATACATACACAAGACGTTGTTAATATTTCTACAGTTCTTCTCAAGATGGGGTTAATGTTTTTAAAGAATAGATCAGACTTCTCTACATACAAATATAACCACAATCAGGTTTACCATAAATAAAATCATAATAGATGATTCTCTAGAATATGCAAATATAATCGTTCTACGGGCCATATTTTGGTGTGGGATAATAGCTGGACTAAATATATATATGTAAATTAGCTTCATTAGGTACTGTACGAATTGTTATTGCATTAGCAAAGAAATTCAATAGCAAGCTCTAATTCCGTATGAATGCGTTCCGAGCGTGTGTTTCTCACATTTACATATTCATAAGATGTAACTATCGTCCGGTTTTGCATAAAATATCAATGAATTCGGCAAGTTAATGCGTGTAGCGTTTGGATTTTGTACCGTATTTGATCATAGAAAAGCAAGAATTCAATCACGCTGATTACAGTTATCTGTTTCTAGTAGATGCATACTTTCGTACCTGAGTGATAGGAAGAGGTGATTCACCAGCCTTATCGCCATTGGTGTAATTTCTTCTTCTTCATCAACCCATATTCGCCCACTGCTGAGCACGGGTCTCCTCTACCATTGAGAGGGTTTAGGCCATAGTCCACCACGCTGGGCTAGTGCGGGTTGGCGGACTACACACCTAAGAAATTCCTAAGAACTTTTAGGTGTGCAGGTTTCATCACAATGTTTTTCTTCACCGTTAAAGCAAGTGATAATTCACATAACTTCGAAAAGTCAGAGATGTGTGCCTGGGGTTCGAACCCGCGACCGCCGAGAATCTCGACCGCGCGCCCAAACCTCGAGGCCATCACTGCTTCAACCATTGCCGCTTGAACCATCTATATCCTTGAATCATCAACAGCTTAGGAAACATCATTGTCATCATCGGCCACGGCCCACCGATGAGCACGGGCCTCTTCTACACCTAAAAGGATTAAGGCTTAAGTCCACCACGCTGGCCTAGTGCGTGTTGACGGACTACATACTTAAGAAATTTCTAAGAACTTCTAGGTGTGCAGGTTTCCTTATTATGTTTTCTTTCACTGAAGTAAGTGACGTTCATTATGAATACACACATGACCTCGAAATATCAGAGGTGTGTACCTGGGCTTTGAAACCGCAAGCACACTACACACGACATTACACTTTGACAAGTATATTATGTGTAGTCCGCCAACCCGCACTAGGCCAGCGTGGTTGACTATGGCCTAAACCCTCTCAATGGTAGAGGAGACCCGTGCTCAGCAGTGGGCGGATATGTGTTGATAAAGAAAGAAAGAAAGAAAAGTATATTATTGTCATATAATAAATAATAAATCAAGTTGAAATTTGGTTATGGGTCATGAAGCTGTCAAAGGTACTTATACTTTCTACTTCATACTTGAATTACGATTCACACTAACTCCAAAACACTATTGAAAATCAACTGACTAGTAAAAATACAAGTGTCAAGATTGTAAATTTCTTATTAGCAGCTCTCACCTCAGGTCTCAGGCAGGTCTCAGCACCAACCCTGACAGTAATCACAGAACTCTCCTCAGAGCATTAAGTACTAAAGACATCCCATCAGTTGTATTTGCTCTATAGATCGTAGCGGGAATACTACACACACAGTATTTTCTCATAATTATCTCAACATCCTCAATCGTAGCCTTATTTCCGCCCTTACATAAGGCAAAAAGCAGTGTAAGGCCGTGCGGTTATGAGAAGGCACGAATAACCCAGGGAAAGGCGAAAGCGAGAATTCCAATTACTAGAAAACCGCCGGCGGAACACGTTAATTCTGCCGTGTGAACCCACACGTGTAGGGCGCCCTTTGCCGAAATTCCAATTTTCCTTTATAGCCCCTAGAGGGATGGTAGTTCGAGTTATTTCGCCGGCTACGCTCCTAGTTTTACGGATATTCTGAATGTTGGGGATTTTGTGCGTAGTATAAGAAATCTTTGCGGCTGGATTAATTGGATGTTGGGAATGATTGCGGATGGTGGAGAGTATCCAAAAAATATAGGTACGCATATGAAGCTAATCTTATTAATTACAAGTGTTTTTAGGTAAAAGTCATATAAACTTGAGACATCATTTGACACGGCAGTCATTTGAACAAATCCAACTATCTCCATATTATTGACAAATTATAACAAAATTTTACAGTGATTGAAATTATCGTCGACTTTTTTCAACAGTAGAATATGCTCTTCTCAGTTGGATATGCAAAATGCAAATGGTAAAGCATTGTTTACTAGCAAGGCAAATGTATGTTAAAGGTGAGATTCTGTCATTTTGATTAAACAAATGACTGTTACATACCAATAGATATTGAGCATACTGGGCATATACTCATATCACAGTATTGTCAATTATTACATCTTTGCTTCAATTACCAGGCATAATACTATCGAGAAGTGAGGAGTAGTTGTCATCGTTTTTCATTCAATTGTAATTTAACAGCCCCGTGTATCAGTTAGCTAGACACCAGCTTGCGAAACAAGAGGCCGGGGCTTCGGTCCCCGTACTGAGACAAATATTTGTGTGATCCACAAATATTTGTTTCAGGCGTTTGTGAGAAAATGTGTGTTTGAAAGTCTCTGTACCAACGACACAGCTGGTTTCTTAATGTACTTAGTAGTAGAACTATATATATCCCTATTGGGTGTAGGTATTCATTTAATATTTATACTCACTTGGTCGGGTCTATTATAACTATTTAAACAATCTACATTGGTGTAGAACATAGAGTCGTTCATTATTCCCGTAAGGTTCAAAAGGGATTTATCTGTCTTAAAGTTTTTTAAGATCAAACCCAGAGGCACACTTGATCTAGGATAGCTCAAAACTCTTGTTCTACGATATTTTGAAGTTGTCGAAATTGTCAGTATATTTGCATACCGATGAATGATGCTGACGACCGACACTGGCATTTTTTATTTCCTCTATGGGGTCTTCTATTATATTCGCAAGAAATATTAGATTTTCATATCGCAGAATTTTTACCATCTTAACGATGTAGTCGAATAAGAAGGATATAGAAGTTGTGATGCCCTCGAGGCTTAACGGTGCCGAGAATTTCGGCAGCCAAGGGTTCAAACCTCAAACACCCACTTCTGACTTTTTGAAGTTACGTGTGTATTCACAATGAATCATCACGTACTTTGAAGGTATAGTAAAATATCGTGATGAAACTAGCACACCTAAAAATTCTTAGATATTTCTTAGATGTACGGTCCACCTACCCGCGCTAGGCCAGCGTAGTGGATTAAGGACTAAACCCTCTCAGTTGTAAATGATGCCCATGCCCACCAGTGGGATGTAAATAGGCTGATGATGACAAAAGGATGTATTAATAAAAAAGGCAAAATAAACACTCATTATTTTTCATAGATTTTATTACTTACAGACAATTCCATTATACTTTTGTTTAGTACTAAATACAGATAGACAACAGTATGTACCAAATATTAACACTTAAACAGTACACACGTACTTAATAACGATCCTGTTTTACACTCACGACCTGTTTCCAGTCACGAACTTTGACGCACAAAATACAGGAATTTTATGTTAAAAGCATAAACACCGCTTTAATATTTACGCTCTTATGAGATAAGGACTTATTCCTCGAAATATCATTGTTTTTTATAAAAAAAGTGAAACAATCCTAATTTGAATTTGTCGAAATTCCTAATTTATTTAACAGCATTGTGTTCCTCAAATCTGAATTGTAAGTTCGTTGACAGATTAAATCAAGAAGCGTAGGAACATCTACATGACTCATGGATATGATTTTTTACGTACAGAAGAAATCTTTAGTATTTTGCCAAAGTAACCGTCTTAAAGCGGAGCGTATTCAAAATCAAATAAAGTATAGGGTAAACCTTATGCATGACATTTTAAAAGTCGCCATAAAATATGTTCTTGTGAAAATCAACACCGGATTAAGTAAATTAAGTATGGATTTTATATCTAATCAATATTTTTTGGCCGGCAATAAGTGTCGTTAAATTCTTGCGATGACACACCCTTGAGAAATACCAACATAATCTGTCAACGTCACAAAAAAAAAAAAATAAGAACCTTCGCATTCTTTGACAAATAGTACAACAGTCCTATTATGTATCTGATCTAATTGAAACTGCCATGGAAATTCCACATTTCCTAGGGCATAAAATATGCATTTATCTTGTGCACACTAATTATTTACAAGCTCAGATATTTACAATTTCAGATAAAAATAATTTACTTCGTGACTGGAAACACGACGGAAAACATTAAAATAACTCAAATATGTTCTTACATTTACGGAAATCCATTCGAAAAATATCTCGTGTATATTTACATTGTGTCTGAAACTTCAAATGTAGGATAGGCGAAATTAATGACAATAAAAATAGCTAAGTTAAATTCTTAGGCCAATATATGACAAATAGTTTTTGATAATTAAAGGTAATTTCAAAAAGGGTGTTTTCTACACGACTATTTAGTTAAAATAAAGTTTTTATAAATTTTTCGGTGTGCAAAATATAATTAAATATATTTCGAAATATTTTTAAAAAGCTTGGACACGTAACGAGGAAAATATTTATAAATATTTACAGATTTAAACATTTATTATTTTCTATAAATGATTCCAAGTGTGAAAACAACATCGGCTAAAGTACAATGTAAGAAAGTACACAATAAGTACAGAGTGTATAGTACATACTCGATATATTTCATTATTATTTACAACTCATTATATTTACATCGTAATATATTTCATTTTTTCTACACCCATTAAAATTATCCTACCTTAAATAAACAGTAATGTAATAATAATAAATATATAAAATAAAATGCGTCGCTACCGCTGAAACTATCTTAAAATAGGAACCAAAATTATTCATCTTAAACATACGCAGTGACCCTCGGCAAATAAATTAAATTAACTTAATAAATTATCTTTCATATAATATTTCTATATCTGTACATCTACGCTAAGTATTCACAGTGTCACATCTTATAATCCAATTACAACTTTATTTAGACAAAGTAATGCAAAGCAAAGAAACAGGACAAATTTGGGAATACTAACATGTACACATTAATTACTTAAAAAGCTAGTACTAAATACTTTGTGGTGTTTTGTGGGCATTTGAAACGTTAATTCACAGGTAAATGCAATTTAACAGATTACAGAATAAGTAGCGAAAGTCGAAAGAAACAAACAATCACAAGACAGAGAAAACAATGGAAATACAAAATCTGGACGAGACGGGAGAAGTTACACTGAATTAGATTGCTGCTAACAACACAAAAGTTTTGCACATTGACCGAAAATCACATAAACACTGCGTCCATTGAACCAAACGTCTTCTCGTTAAACCGGTTGAAGCACAGTTACAAGTCCACTTGGTAGCCCGTCGAGCCGCATCAGTCGTGGAAGTCTCGCGGCTCCGGCTTCAGCTACCAGACGAGACCCTCGGGGTGTAGGGGCGGAGGCCCATCTCCGAAGGTGAACTCGGGGGACGAGGGCCGCGGGAGCACCAGGTGGTCTGGCGGCGGGAACTGCTCGGGAAACTCTCCGCCCGGCACCGCCTCCATGCCGCCTGCGAAACGACCTGCTCCCGTTACTAACATCCTGGTACATCATGATGTGAATTTAGATTTTAACCCTACAAGGCTCAATTTTTTTTTTAGGGGTGACAAAAATATATATGATCAAGTTAGTGATTAGTAGTTAGGGAAAAATAATAAAAAAAAGAAATATCCAATAATTTCCAAATAAATCAAGTTTTTATTTCCGTTCCATATATGGTACACTGAGCCTTAACTTAACTTTTTGATAATAAACTAGAACAATTGTTTTGGAAACATTTCCTGTTTGAATAATTTGAACTCGACTTATAATTTTAAACAAAATAAAAAATGTAAATTTCTATTAAAGTACCTGTCGATGAAAATTCCTAAAACAATTATTAACTTTATTCAGGCATAGTTCCACTCGACATTTTTCGCAAGATATGAAAGTTTTTCCTTTGCAACCGGGATATTTGTATCGCTGTCTTTTTTCACCCCAAACAGGAAAATGTTCGAATCCATCACACCTGACACGAGGAGGCAAGACTGCTTTATTAGGCTTCTTTCTTCTTTCTAGGATATGCCTGATTTTATACAAACGATCATATCCAGGACTATTTGCTGGCGGTTGCATGGAGTTGTCATTAAAATGTGGGAACTGGCAGATCTTTTTAAAATGATTTAGCGACATTGTTTCCATAAACAGAGGAATACCCAATTCAACTGCCCAATACATTCTAATATTTGGCAGTGGTGCCAAGCTCATAATTGCACAGACACCTATATTTTTTTTCAATTCAACAACTGAAATTGTAAATGGCTTTGAGGGATTTTTTTGCACACTTAATTTATGCATTTCTTGTATTTACAATATGCTGAAGCAGCTCGTCATCAAAAAAGGGGTTGAAGGGGAGTTTCAAAGTCTATAATAGGTGACTGTAAGTTTGTGTTTCCAGTAAATGGACAATGAGGTGATTAAAAAGATGTTTTCTTCAAAACAAACCTTCTTTTTTTCCTTTTAGTGACAGTCACAGAGTCAGGGATTCTAGTTCTACGAGGTAATGCGTTACTCATAGTCGATGATCGTCTAGGTGCTCGAGATTGTCTTATAGTACCTGAATTCACTCCTGATGTACTAGGCTGAGGGTCTGGTGCTTCTGACTGACGATTATCAATGTTCATACCAACCTCATTGGCGGGAGACGAAAACTGATGTCTCAGTGGCGATGATAAAGTTTTCACATCGCTAAGTGATTCAGACAAAAAATGTCGGATAGACAGAATTTTTTCTATGTCTTCATCACTTTAAAGATCAGAAAAATCTTCTTCATCTTCACTCCTAGAAAGGTATATTCAAGACACCTTCAATTTCTCCATCACCCAATATTTTTGCGACATAATCTGCAATAAAATCTAAGTATTCATTAGATAAGTTGCCGTAAGTACGTACTTGTAAAATGAGCGTCAAAGCTCAGCGTACCGTAAGTGGAACAACGATAAAATGCTGATTTTTGATCATGTTTACGATAATAATATAAAAACACAACTTACCTCTGCAAAGTATACACTTCGTTGCAACACACACAATTTTTTACCAACTCAGAACTATTCAGTAAGTATTTTTATAGATTTTTTAATTCACACGAACGACGAAAATAACACTTTGCTTCAAATTTCACACTAGATTTGCAATAACAACAACAGTCACGACATTTATACGTAATGGGTAGTTTTACTACGTTGCTACATATCTAAAGCATCTATTAACATCTCAAGAAATGGCGATATTAATATATTATAGCTGTAGGAACTATAGAAAACGATGTTCCACATATGGTACTGGGTGCCTTGTAGGGTTAAATTGCGACTGAGTTATAACTCATCATCATATACAATATGATTTGTGATTGAATCAATGAGCTGATCTGATTCGGAAAACTTATTCTTTGAATCAGAATTGTAAAGTATAACTAGATTGGGCAAGGGCAACACTAGTTTCATGCCCATTTTCTTATAGTGATCACTGCCTTCCGAAAACGGTGGTAAAATAAATTTTGTAGTGACTGAATCTAAGTGATTTATTTTGAAAATTGGCAAACATTCGGTTACGTTACATAGAAATGTATATACCTGGTTGATTAAACGGCATCGCTGGTGGAGGATGGAAGAACGGCGCGTCATGGTGGAACGGCGGGCCATACCCAAACTCGAATTTGCCATCTGCAGTCGCGAAGTATGGAAACCCCGGTGGTCCTTCCTCGAGGCCACCGGGCGATAGGTTCATGGGGAACCCTCGCATCTTGCGCGAAGACCCGAAGAAAGGACCCCGGCCCATTGACGTCAACTGCTTTAGACGACGCTCCTTTGACCTTTTGTTTTGGAACCAGACCTGTGGGAAAAATGTAACGGTTATCAATAGAAAACAACGGCATTAATGATGTAATGTGGAATCGCTATTATAGAAGGAAATGAAATATTGGATAAACGTTTCTGGTGAATTACGGAATGTGGAAACATAGTTTTAAGACACACGTTTTCTAGATTAACACGGCCATAAAATTGTTCCTTTCTGTTCCTAATATTGGTAATTGTATTATATTTGAGACCATAAAAAGTACAATAGATCTTTAATATTATGAGTGCCACACATTCGTCCTCTGTGGTTAGAACCAATTTCTTTGTCTAATGTATTTATAAGTGCTCTATTTCAAGAATGAGAAATTTTATTTATTAGGTCGGCAACTAAGTGCGTGCGGATTTCACTCATAGATGGCTTCAGTTGAAATTTTAGGTTTGCTGGCGGAGTCCAAGTGTAAAACACATTTTCTATTTGATAGTTGGTAATTCAGCTATCAATCAGTAAAAAAAGTTTTTTGATCGGTTGCGTAGTTTTCGTTTGGTGTTCGTTGAAAAATGGATAATCAAAAGGGAAATTATCGTCATATTTTGCTTTTCAATTTCGCAAAGGGAAAAGGCATCGCAAGCTCACAAACAGTTGGATGGAATTTGGCATAGGCAAATTGTTTTGATTTGTGGCTAATTTTGTCACAAATCGTGGTTATATGTACAATGTACATTGTTAACACTATCTGCATCTATAAAAGTATCTTCTGAAGTAATAAACCCTTCTGTTTAAATCAATCCTACGCATATGTAAAATCGATTATGGAACAATTAACTGTTTTTACATCGGCTTTTTGTATTCCCTAGCGCAGACCAAAAATAATCGTGCAAGAGCGATCGTTGTGCGTTCACGGCGAGTTATTGCGGGTCGCGTGCGCGCCGCGCGTCTAATCTTTAACTTGTATAACGGGTGTCGAGTGCGAGATCGCGCCGTCTCGTGTGAAGTGTCCATTATATTCGATCCGCATACGAGCAAATATCGTACACGAAACTGTAGCAGTGACACTGACATGGTTTCGGGAGAGCGAAGGTCGCACCAGGCAAGGCTGTTGAGATGTGTTGGAACGGGCTGGTTGCTAATTTCACCAAAATTTTGCATCGAAACTATTGTTCGCCTATAGGTTTGACTACTGCCGAGCTAAGGTCTTCGAATGGAAGTCATGTTCTGGCAAATGTTTTGTAACCAATATGCTGATCTGATCGTCAGGTAAAGCTAGCGTGATGATGCTACATAGCGATGCTTGAATGCTCTGAATGTATTAAGGGTTCTACGTCCAGCATTCGACATTGTATGACAACAATTTTCCCTGAGAGTAGTATTACCCCATTCTGCAGAGTATCTAAACTAACTTATTCTAAAATCTACAGTAGATTATGTTATGTATTTTTGCTTTGTTGAAAACACAATATAGGTATAAACTTTAATCTGGTATATTTAAAAAAAAAAACAACAGCTTCCTCACAAGCTCCAACCACCGGTTTATAATGAAATTATTATATATCTCTATTTTATACGAGAATTTTATTATGCAAATTGCGACTGCCCATCAGCGTTTGTCAATTACTCTCAAGAAGGAAGTGTGGTACGTGAAGCAACGAGCAAAATTCTTTAATTACTTCGAAGGACTATCATTCATCAAGACATCCTCCTTTCAATTCAATTTGCCTCACGTCAGTCACGGACCGTTCTGGACAACTATACCCGGTAACGAATCACGCGCTCCGCTACAAGCAATTAAAACTCGATTTGTTTACACAAAAATTAAGATTACAGACGATCCGCTCATGTGGAACATTGCGTAAGATTTTTTTAGGTAAGTAGGTTTTACTAGGATTACAAGAGGGATTATGTAACAGCAAGATATTGACGATTTGGAAAGTTTTGACTTTATAACATAATATTTTCATTTGACTTAAACAGGACCACAGAAGCTACGTCATCATTAAACCTATGCCTCCTTCAAATAATTCTAATGCTATCATTTAATTCATTACCAAAAATTATATCAGCCCTGTATGTAGGTACTTGATTGTCACAGAAATAGGCGATTAGTAGATTTTAGTACATTCTCTTTTACGGTATGGAATACCCATGTTAATTTGGCAAGTAACGTAAAAGTCTCACAATAATAAGCCTCTCATAACTCGTCGTGAATAGCAAAAATATATTTTAATATCCAATGAAAGTCTCGGTTGTTCAGTCCGCAACTATCGTAAAAGTACCTAATCTTATTAGTCTTAAAAAAAAACATTTTGAAATATGTGAAAAATATTGAAATATATTTAAATTATTCTTGAATAAATTCCGGACTAGCAGCACGCCGTCTCGTGGTGAATGCGAAGATTCTTAAAAAAAATCATCATTTAAATTTATTACGACATGAAATAAAATTTGTATTCATCATCCAATTCGGATGCGATATTAATATATTACTACGCAGATATCGACATATACAACTTTATAAGTGATTGCAAAGTATTTAAATTTGTTCTTGATGAATTAGTGGGGTGCCAATTATCGACTAGCCGAAGATCAGGCCCAGTTTTCAGCTTTAGTTCGCCTGCACGAAAGACTAATGCGTAATACTTTTATTATTAGATAGGTCATCATATCTGATAATAAACTGATAAAGTAAAGCCATGCAAATCATCTAGTAATTTTATCCTTAACGAATTCCACAAGACTGCGAATTACGCAAATTCGCTATTAAATTAAAACGGGAATAAACTCTGCAATTTTAATGCAAGTCAAAAGGAGCATTTACGTAATCCGATACGGGCTGTACAAAAAATGTGAAGTAGAAAACAAGAGTGTTATTGTTGTGAGGCTGCGCGTGCGCCGGCCCCGCTGAGTGCTTTGATCGCGCCGACGTCAGCCTACGCTGTTCGCAGGCCTTACTAGTCAGATAGGTTAGGGACGCGAAAATAAATTTCAAATGTTGAGGCGTCACCTTAGGCGATGTTTCGTTGTGGTATTATTCATTTGGGCATCTGGTACTGGCATATTTAAAACTGATGTTAAGTAACAGCTTTTGCTGTAATGTCGACTGGACTTAAGTTCTTTAATTCGTTTTTCATCTAACAATGAAAAATTGCGTCGAGTTTATTTCGAGTTTTGACAAAGCAGTAACTAAAGCCTAATAAGATCAAATTTAATTCTTATATAAACGACGAAAATAAATCTATGATATACTTTCTAAATAATACTTATGTAATATTTTTAATAAACTAAAGTCCTGATTATTTTATGAAAACAAATCGTAAATATTTTAGCGTATTTTTAAGTAGGCATTGTTCGCGTTTACCGTTACGCCGAAAAATCCGAAAGCCGAAAACGTATCGCAGTACTACTGATAGAACCAGTTATAACCGCCACAGCGATCCGTATTACATAAATATTGATTAATGACCATTTTTGATCGAAACGGATCTCGGGTTTTGGTGTCATCTGTGTTCTATTAATTTGCCTAAAGGCCATCCATGAATATAGATTAGCGTTTCCTTATTACCTTACAAGTGGTACAATTCTGCTTGATTAATTACAGGCCAATAAATAGCGACACTTAAGCCTGAGTTAAATAATAAGGGGCCTTTCCAGTCATGTATTTACGGAATAGCATTATAAATACTAGGGGGTATACAGTAAACATACCTTTGACCCCATGATGAGTGATTTAAGGTGTCACAAACACATAGACCCGAAATAATTAACTGTTGATCATATTTGTCTAGCAAATTGCGCCACGGGGGTTTCATTTAAATTAATTATTTAATACATTTCTATGAACCCTAACTAAAACTAGTTTATTATGATTACGGAAAGATGTTAGAACGCTAATTGCAGGTAAACAATGAAAACTTAGCGCAGTAAATCACAATAGAACCACGCATTAAATGTCAATGGAACTAGAAAGCTTTTATAAAGCTGCGTCCACTTTCATACGAGCTTTCACTCGGTAGCATCCATGATTTACTGTTTATTACGGCTGTATCGTAAAATTGATTATTATGCACTAAACATTACGCACTTTAGGGCTGACTAGTACCGGTAAATACCGGTTTTTAATTTATTCCGGAAAAGTTACCGATAGCTAATTGTATGAAAATATGGTTGTTGTATACCGACTAAAGAAGTTTTTTAAGTTTTTATTAATCAGAATTCATATTTAATTATAATTATAGCTAAATGTGAAAAATTCATGACTCATCTCTTAGATTTACACTTGTGTCCCCGAAAAAGTTCTTGGAATTTCTTAGGTGTATATTCCGCAAACCTGCACTAGGGTAGCATGATGGACTACGGTCTAAACCTTTGATTTGTAAAGGAGGTCCGGACTCAACTGTGGGACGTATGTGGGCTGATGACGATGATAATTTTTAACCTCGGAAATAGGTAGATTTGTATTCATATTGCGCCAAATGTGTTATGAGCCCAATGTAAAAAGCGAAATTTAACCAATTTATTTACCTAACGACAACACTTTTTGCAGCCCTTATCAGGCTTGTTTAATTCTTTTAGCGTTACTTTCTCGAGACAACCCTACCACCAGTCATATAAACGTAATAATTAGAATGTTTTACTATGATAGGAAGTAAATAATAAATCTTCAAGCGGATGCCTCATTTGTACAAACTGGCTTGATTATATTAATATAGTAGGCCAATTAAAAAGTTCTCTACTGACACCTTAGAAATGATTGGCCATCGAAAAAAATTAACTATTTCTGTGTAAACTAACAGCAACTTTCAAATTTAAAAGCATTTGTCTATCATTCTCACTCATTATCGAGTATACTATCAAAGGTTAGCGCTCATATAAACTAAATGAACAATAAACTTAGCACGGCCGTATCTCGTAGGAAATTATCGATAATGTGGACTTTCTAACATGTTTAGTTTATACCCTTGCTAAATTTTATAGATATGCAAAATAATTTTTCCTAACAACATGGCTTTCGTACTTGTGTCAGCTGTTACTATGTATGCCTGAAAATTCTTCGGTTAAGCATTGCTGTGTTATAATATAAAAAAAATCTTTGAACATACGAAAATTCAATTACTATTTCGTAAAAAACGGCAGTAGAATTCAAAATATCTTTCATTCTTCTATTCGTATGATTGAAATCATCATCATCTGCCTTTGCCTATGGCACGCCTATAGATTCGATCTTCGGCTCTTCTTCTCTTTACAGAGCTCTTTTTAGCTGTCCTAAATTGTTGCTGGGGTATTAAGCCAGGCATAGCTAGGCTAGAAACTGCCTAAATAACACTATTTGGTATGAAAACACCGCACCATTATATATGCAATGTGTCTTGTCTACAAAGCCCGTGTTGTAAATATTTTAAAACATTTCCAAAGGCTAACAAACTATTGATAGGTTTCGCACATCGAGAGCCATTCTTCACTCGACACCGTAATCGTTTCGCAAGAGGCATATAAAACTTCATTCTAGTTTTTAGCGAATAGACGTGACATTCAAACAACAATAAATAACGTTTCGGCGTTTCGTAGCAGTAGTCAAAATACTAGAGTAGCCTTGGACACTCACTAATCTTTGATCGGTACAATCGGCGATACAAACGAAATATCGATTGATTTATGTATCGATTGTTAATGAGGCCGGATTATTGCTACTGGTTATAATATGTATTTATTACTGTGTGTGTATTGTTTATTACTGTGGGACTGACAGAGGCCTATTTTTTCAGCGGTCTTTATATATGAGCGTGCACATTTTTTTAATGAATAAACTCAATATTTGCCATGATTTATATGGTATTAAATAACTTCAGTATATTTTACTAAGCAGCTTATTTTATATCTTGACGATAATTATGCAGCTAATTCATAACTTCCATATATTTTACTAAGAAACTTAAGCATAATTTTTGCGCTTTAAAATCATATATAATACAACCAAGGAAATATCTAGGTTATGTCATTATGATTTTTTGTTTTAACTGTATATTAAAGTAAGTAGAGAACATAATTTTCGAACAAATGTGCGCGAGTGTACCACCGCATTTCGTAATGTACCAAATTGACGTGTTCCGTTAGTTAATGTTGAAGCTCATAGTTATTACTTTTATTACTTAATCGTTCTAATAGATCAAACCGACGAAAATATTAACAAAAAATGGTAAACATTATATGGCACCCATTAAATTCTTGATTCGTTATTATTTTATTGAGCGCCTCTGTGACGGCGTGGTGTAAAAACAGTAGAAATTATCTCGTCTCTGGTCCGGCGACCTGTTTGTGTGGGATTACGGCGGAATAATTACCTTGCTTCATTAATACATTTATTATCGACAATTTTATGAGTTTATTTACACTTTTTAGTTGTACCAGCAGTTGCGAGAGAACAGTCATTTCGTTCGAGTTTGTTGAAGACTCTATCTAAATATGTGCAAAGGAATGGATTTAAATAAACTGTCTAGTGAAGTCAATTGCTTTACTACTAGATTTTTCACATTTATTGACTTGGTTTTTCTTTAATGGTTGTTGTCTACATAGTTTTATGTCGTGATCTTTGTCGATACTTAAATAAAAATTCAATATCCCATTTATGTCCAAGACACGAGCATCTCTAGTTCGGAGGTACTGTTTAAGCTCACTAGCCGTATCTATCTATCAAATGTAAGTAGACTTGACATTCTAAAAGATCCTATATTATTGGCTTTGCGAGTTGCAACAAACGTATGTTGACAAATCTTGTAAAAATTGAAAGCATATTTTCTCACACACACTGTCCACTCTCTGGCGTAATATAGTCTCTTCCCTAAAAAAAGGTCGACCCAACCGACTCCACGCGTGTTTACGAGCCGACACATGTAAATGCGCATTATCGAAAAAGCGGACATATTTAGGAGATTAGCGCAACAAAAGCACTAAATTTAGTGATGGTCCGACGACGCTGGTGCGCCGGACGGGCGCCGCGGGGCGTCGGCCGAACAAGCCGCGTGGTGTTAAACACTATATTTCATAAGTCCACCGCTGCGACGGGCCATTCTCTTCCTCCGTACTCGCGCCTCGCACAATCGTAAAATCGCAGTATTAACTACCATTGGACAGAACACAAAACATCCTAATGATTAACGCATTTATGCGAGCTGGTACCATTTCAAATCACTTTCCGTTTGAAGAAGCCTGCCTGAGCTCGTTACCCATTCCCGGTTGAGGGACTTAACTAACCATTTTACGGTGATAGGTGGCCATTTTTCGTATTTTAATTCGGCATATAATGCAACTGCCTGCTATGACGTAACATCCCGCATATTGGCTTGTTTTTTTACTCATGACCAGCAAAGGCGACCATCATCATTCAGTGTCATAAGTATGCCACGCGAAATATTAAAAAATTGGTTAAAAAGTTTCATCGTGAAAACTCCACTCCCCCTTCAAAATAATGTTTTGTATAACGTTATTTAAATAACGACCTAAAATAGCTTCGATAAATATAAATTAAAGAAATAATATTTCGATCGGTCGAACGGTCGAGACTAGATGCGGAATCACCCCGGCGGCTCTGTGTAAAGAGATGATTAATAAGAGATCGTCATGGCATTGTTCTGTTCATCTTCAATATAAATAATGCGGGGCGGATCGCCTACCTGCGTCAACGGCGCCCCCTAGCGCTAATGAGTCGACAGTAACTCCAGTAAACGCCGAACGCAAAAGTAAAACACGCGCGGCCGCATTCTAAGTATTTATGCAACCTTCACGCGATAATCGCAAACGTTCAATTTGAAACTCGGATCGAGCGCTGGAATAGTTTGTGCTCACGTCATCCGCGATAATAAGACAAGTAATTCGCCGTTGACTAACCTCCCGCAGTACCAATCTCGGAGGTTTCCATTTAGCAAACGCTCGGAGAACGCAGCAATCTAGGCTTTCGGTTGAAACTTGCGACACGCCGTCGCAATGCCGGCTGGAATCGGATGTGTAATCTAGCTACTAAGGTGAACTAGTAATTTGGGCTCGCAGCGTTGAGAGCGGCGCCGCAGGCGGTCGACTCCCTATAGGGAGCTACACAATCTACCTAACAATAACATCCATGTAGCTAACAGTTGGGCTGACCGCGTTTTTTGTTTTCATTTTTCGTTCCGCCATAAACTTTATTGTGTCATGCACCATGTGGACGCGAATTCGGGCTCCCCCGATCTCGCCACACTTGCTGAATATTGATGAAGGCGGTCGAAAATTGCCATAAATTAGTGTGTAATTCGTGTTACCAGCGAAAATATTACAATGGTAATTCAATAAGCGATTTTAAGGTGAGCGCGTTTGCCAATAAAAACGTCGGAAGCGTGCGACACGGCACAAACAAACACAGACGTTGAAAATTCGAAAAAGGAACGACAAAAGCAACATGGCGTCTGAGAAGAGGCGACCACACTGCGTGCGCACCTCATGCGCCATCTACAACCAATTGGCGTGGCGTCGGGAGAGGTAAAAGTAAATTGTTTCCACGCGAAACGGAACAACGCGACCGCGACTCTCGCCTCGCTGCCATATACCGTACCGCGCCACGGGTTTAGATTTCTCAACAGGACTCCCCTATAGCACCTAAAAGGGATTAGATTAATCTTAACCCAGATCCTAAACGGCATGTTAAAAGACTTGGGATGTGCTGCCGAAGATTTCCATTTAGCAACTTGAATTTAAAGTTATACTTTTATTAAGTTACAATTTTAAGTTACGTTACGATTTTCATAGTCAAAATAGACGTAGCATTTACTGCTTAAAATGTTATTACTATTTATGAAATCGGAATTAAGAATATTTAGATTAAAATACTTAGCCACTAGATTAGATGAAGTTTAGAATAACCATTAAGTTTTGGGTTAGTTTACATGAATACGCAAAAGAATACCATTAAAATGTTTTTTTAAGAATGTCATAAACCAAATTCAGTACTCGGAATATATATCCGAAAACATAAATTTTTGTCAACATAAAAATCTCATAATACGTCAATCATTCCCGCCAAGCCGTGTCCCACGCCATATTTGTCAAACATTAAAAAAATACAAAAAGCATGTTCTCGCCGCACACTCAGCTAAATTTACCGTGAGCCCAACCATTTTCGATGTTTCCAATTTGTGACTTGTCTTATTTTAGTTAATTACTTTGTCGGTGCCGTTGCAGTGAGATCGCTATGCTACTTCTTAACATGTTTACATGTAAAAAGTTTTTCGTTCTTTCTTTTTAGAACAGCAATATTATGGATTATTTTCGTACAGCAGTTGTGAAAAACAGTCATCAGACAACATTAAAAATATTACAGATCATTTTTGTAACCGCGTTCTTGTCATTGCCCCATTAGTCGGCAAAAATTTAGATTTTTTTTATATACAGTTAGCTACATGGCTATGTCCATGGCCACACGCGTAGCTAGGCCTTACGTAAGTACCGAAATATTATTCATAGTGCCCAAATAGGTATCTACTTTAGTTATAAGTATAATACTAATGACAAATGCCTAATAATATCGACTTAACAAGAGAACATCTGAAATAAAAACATAAGAGCATCTAGAATTTGTAGTTACGTAAAAATACATAAAACTTTTAATATTTAAAGTGCACATAAATACACGTTCCACTTCACGTACTAACAAGATTCCATTTTAAGTGTGTACGATAACTCGGTAATGTCGTTCCACCAATCAACGTGCAGGATTCATAAATCGAACGGTTATCAGTTCCTTGCTGATAACGCTCCGTCCTACCATTGGCCACGGTTTTCGGTACGTGGACTCTTTATCTTAGTTCGTTTTATTGTCGTGAAGGTTTTTTTTATTTTACGATCTGTGATAAGTTATCGGGGTTTACGCGTTTGCATAATTACAATACAATGTTTGGTGCAGTAACATTTTTATGGGTTTACATAACACTTCTTTAAAATTGTTGGCGGGTACAATAGATGTAGGCGTCATAAAACATAGCTTATTCATTTTTATGTAACATGGAAAACGTGCGAAATTTAATTGTTTTTAACATGTGGTTTCAAGGGTATTTTAAATTTTAATAATAAAGGAGGTATAACGAAATGAATTTATTTGAAACATGAACAAACTGACACACAAATACAGTGTATAATAACGTCAAAATTAGTCTACTATTAGTGGTAGGAACAAAACACAGTGTTTCTTTAAATTACTGCACAAGAAAATGTTATGTAAATCATATCCACAACCGCAGTGGTTCGAGTATTAGCAAATAGAGATCGTGAGTAATTGAGACGGTACGTGCAATCATTTGTATCCGTGTTCCGATGTTGCTGCAAAATAAACACGGCTTCTTGCGTTATTTCTCATTTGTAACTGCGTTTATGTTTCTAATAACAGATGGCGTTGTAAGAGTAATATTTTCTCGTGAATTTATTGCGTTGTGCTTTATGATTTGTGACCAAATTCAATAACATTGTAAAGGAAACATGGTGAAAAAAAGTATTTTCAACATGGACTCTTTTAGTTACCCGAAGTCATTTCAGTAGGTCAGCATGGTTAATTTATAAAAACATTAGTCAACAGTGCACTAGATATTAAGTGCAGTGTACCTACTCCAAACATCTACACCTTTTTTGTATGACGGATACCTCTTCAAATATTGATATTGTTAGACTAACATGAGCTGTACCAAGAATAAACTCAGATCGGCTTACTACACCACAGTATTTTTGCATCTATAGCCTTTATTACACAAAAAAAGAGGATATAAATCGTTATACAGGGTGTATTCAAACCGTTTCCGAAAACTAAGGTAGGTAAGAGCCAAGGTGATTACAAAACCCCTGGTGTTAAAGAAAATCCCGACAAAAGATAAAAATTTTGTCGTTTTCCAAACAACCATCGGTAATAAATGTATGCGCTTTGTATGGAAAACGTCAATTTTTTTTTTGTCGAGATTTTCTTTAATGCCAGGGGGTTTGTGATGATCATATATGTCACTTGCCTTCGTTTTCGATCACGGTCTGAATACACCCTGTATAATAACATCTATGTCCTAGTTATGACGGTAGTACGTAGTCTCTCCTATAGCTACGTAAGTCATTGTTCAAGATCTACACGAAGGCCTTTGTTATATTAACGTGATGCAGACCACCTATTGTGTGTCAGTATTTAGATAGCCAGAAATCTCTGTTGACATAGCGCTCTTTGTAAACTACCGTACCGCAACAAGCTTTATATAGACACAATACTTATTTTTTTATAAGCGACACGGAAAAGTGAAAACGTAGCTGTTGGTGGTATCTTTGGAGAGATTGCTTAAACATACACTATAGGCAGAGGCTATAGAGGGCAAAAAACCAAGGTCTGAACGAAAAGAGGGTGGTACCTAAACTGACATAATTCTCAGTACACATTTTGGGGACTCTTTTTTATTACCTTTATTCATAAATCATCTATTAGATGTTTATTTGTATGACTTCAACCGAAGAAGAGATACTTAAATGAAAATCATTGCTAAAAAAAATATTATTTTTGGGTATTTATGACTCAATAATTTCTTAAAGGTTACCCGTTATGATATTTCAGTTTTTAATGAAACAGTTTGTTTTATCTACGATGATCTAAATGCTGATACTTTCTGACTTGTGACAAGAAGACTTTATCGCGATAATTTAATTAATGCTAAGAGTAATTCAAATTAGTCGTAACTAAATGATTACCTTAATTTGAATGGTTTGTTAGCACCAAAACGTGAGGATTATTGTCGGACAGGAGAGCACGAAGAGAATGTCAGTTGAGGCAGCATAAGCAGTGTGTTTGCTGAAGTATTTGGCGCTTTATACTTTATTCCTATGTAAAGACAGGCGGGAGTATATGTATGTCTGTACGTGAAGGCAATAAAAAATGTCTGTTGACTCTGTTGCAATCACAAGGGATAATAATAAAACTTATTTAAATCTTGCCTTAGACTTATTTAAGAAAAAAAAAGACCATCAAGCAAAAGCAATATAAAGAATGTACACCTCCAACATACTACTATATGATAAATAATCTTATGTATCTACATATCAAGGTAGTATGATATTCCATAGATATCTATGGCATTTTTTGACCCCATCATCCTAAATTCAATTGACCAGATGAAGGTGACCCCAGGCGGAATAGCCAGTAGGAAGTGTCTGAGGGTCTCTCAGCGTCACGACACGGAATCGGTCGGGCGGCCTTCGCTCCCACGGACCGTGACCGCTGCCCGGTGTCCGTTGCGCCAAACACTTTGTGCAATTAAACACGCCACACCGGCTTTTTGCTGGATTAGGAAACGTTCAGCAAAACCATCTTTATTCGAAGTTTGAATAGAAGTTAGCTTATCGCGTATTGTGGACAATAGGCCAGCGCGGTGGATTAAGGCTTAAACCTTCTTAGTTGTAGAAAGCACCCGTGCTAAGAACCGAGACGTGTATGGACTGATAATGAATTATGTACGTCTTGTTGATATGATAAAGATTTTTGAATGACAGCATTTGCCTGTATAATTTGTCCAACAAGTATGCAAAGATATTATTTACTTGTAGATGTAAAAGAAAGGGAAATCAAAGATACCAAATATCAAACACAAGTAATCCATTGACAAGAAATCGGTGATATAGAATGCATAAAAATGTAAACACAAACTATCTTAAAAAATACGTAATAAATAGTATGAGTAGTTCTACATCATGCCTAATTATAGAAATACATATATTATTTAAAGTGACGTTAAGCGACATGAGGCAACGGTGGAGTAAAAAATTAATTCTAAAAGACCAAAATAAAATAAATTATAAACGTCAACCCTAAAAGCTTGAATCACACAAAAACCGTACAAATCGTTCTTACAACAGTATATCTCCGCGGGAAATTAGCCTGAATAGCGATTGATCTCCCGTCTCGATATCGATATTGTCACGTCACTAAAAGCGCTGAGCGTAAAAAGCGGGTACGTGGCTATAGAAGCTGGGAAATAGGCTGAAATGGTCAACGACCTTTACAAACATCCCACCAACAAAAACACAAACAATTAATAGATAAAAACTATTTTGTAGTACAGCGTGTAGTAAAGATGTGTTTTTACTTCAAAGCCCTCAAAAATCGCAGAAATTCGTAAATGTTTTAGTGCGATCCTATAAATTTATAACATTTGACCAGATTTGTAGTCAGTCAAGAAACAACAGAAATACGCTACTGGCTTCTGAAGCCATATCACTATTTGAAATTGGCGTTTCTCATTTCTACAGATAGTCATAGATAGGGATAGAAAAATTAAGCCTTTTATAGACATAAAAATATCAATATAAATGTGACCGTAGTCTTTTATATAATAATCATCAAAAGTCCAAAATAACATAGTCTAAAAATAATACTATGTTAGTATTTTGCAAGCGTAATTACATATGTAGTAATTAGCTAGTGCGCTGATGGCCTGTAGTGGCAACAAGCTCGGAATCAATAAATCAATGTACTGTCCGTGATGGATGGACGTGAATGCGTTATTTCCAAGTCGAATGGAACAGGGCTGTTATGCTAGTATTTTAGGACTTATAGCCCACTGCTGGGATTAAGTTTTTTTTTACTACTGAAGAAGTTTTGACTTAGTCCACCACGCTGGGCTTGAAGAAATTGGTTTAGTAATTTGACTTGAATTATTATTTTTGATTAGGAAGTTTATTCGCAATGTTTTCCTTCTATGGTGTAGATTAATTCATAAAAAAACAGACATTACTTTAACATTTAATTGTCTTCTGTTGGCTGTTAGGTACAAGAAGGTCTAGAATATTGAGATAGTGTCTTAGCAACTCATCTTAATTCAATCTCAATAGCATTCTACTGCAATGTAAAAATTATTTATTGTAATAATTATACGTTAAATATACTAGAAACGTTAGGAATCTGCGCTTACACTTCATCGGTAAAGCGCAATTTCATAATTATTATTTCTTAATCGAAATAATTATTTCTTCGATGCAAACGCACCTTAAAAGTATTTATCTATTAATAATTAATATTCATAGTCGCGTATTAAACACAATATTCATATGGGTCCTATAATATGGCTATGGAATGACATAAAAAGAATAGTTAATACGAAAGACATTATCTAAGCAAGGCTATTTTATACTCCTGGGAATGCGCCCCGTCAGAAAAAATATGGACAATGCAAAAAACCCGTTTAAAATATTATTATAAATAAGTTTCCATTCGTATTTGTTTATAAAGTGCTTATGATGTTGATTTTTCTTTTTATTAAGCGTGCTGGGTAAAGAAAGTTCTTCGGCATCACTTCCAGTGGTAAGAAAATGACTCAGAGGATTACAAGTTAGGTTCCTATACCGCAAATTTGCTAGAGTGCTAGAGTTCACCAGTATTAAAAAGTCAACAAATATTGTTTCCCTATGCCTATGAAACTTACACACCTAAAAGTTCTTAGAAATTTCTTAGGTATGTAGTCCGTCAACCCGCACTAGTCCAGCAAGATGGACTTAGGCTTGAACCCTCTCAATGGATGTGGAGGCCCGGGCTCAGCAGTGGGACGTGACTTATGTAGCTATAAATAATAGCTACAAATACGTACCTATACCACGCCTGAATTTAAGAAGTGTATTGTGTCACGAAGTATATAAAAACAATTAATCGTGGCAACCCTAAACACGTATTCGCAAATTGAGATGTTTGATGTTCTTTTTGGTATGTTATTGATATACGAATATTAATCACTTGTCAATTTATAATTCACTAGTATTTTGGCACTGAATTATTGGACGTTATTGCTTTGGTCACGTTTTTTTATTGCAAACCTCCATGGTGGATATTCAAAAACATTTAAAAAGTTCCCATAACTAAGGCTCCTTCCAAAGATCGGATCTCCCAAACAAAGGTTGGCGAGAGTCGGCATAGAGATAAATATAATCAAAATATTATAAAATAAAGTTTAACAAAGAATTTATAATTGAGAAAAATCTTGCAAACATGTTAATAAAATGATAATGGAAAAATTTAATAAACTCCCGTAACAAAAACAGTCTGAATTGTTACAAGAAACAGATTGAGTGATGGCCAGCCTAGGGCGATCAGAACATTAAGCCCTACGCAATATTAATGTGCCACATTCTCACTCGGAGCAATAAAATAAATGATGTCATTTTTTGTCCGCGCGGGGTGCCCTTTTGTCCCAGTGTGCGCGCCGCGTCGGCAACTTTACCTCCCTTTGTCCACCACCGCACAGTGTGCCCGCGGGACGTCTCTTAGACAAAAGCTTTTTGGCGCCGCTCTCCAAATTTTTTTCATAATATTTCTGCAAAACTATATGTGTATTATAAGACGCGGCTTTTTGTCATAATTAATAATTTATTGCTTTCGTCATAGTCCTTTGTGGGGCCGCACCTGCGATTCGTTGCAAGGTGCTTCTGTCTTCCGAACAATAAATCATATCAATTGTTCGAGAAAATTCAACACGGTAGTTTTAGCCTCGTACAAAATCGTTTAGGTTTTTTATCGCAAGGGATTTTCTTCGAAAATAAATGAGTTTTGTTTGCAATTTTTCAAGAATTGGTACGGCATGTCTAATATCTCCAAAACACTAAGACCCACGATCTTTTTAGACTTTAAAACAATAATATTTTTTAAGTGTTCAGTATATTTTTTAAGTTATTTTTTAAGTTGAGTAATACATAAATGAGGTCAGAACATTTTTACAGATCGGAAAAGATCCCACTGAGTAGTTTCACCGCGTAATCGAGCATAACATCGCGGCCGCAAGATGGGGCCGAGACATTTCATGGTGTTTATGCACAATAAGCACAGTAAACGTCATCTTTTGATGCAAATCCCGCCACGGGCAGCGCGCCCGACATCTTTACGACAATTGACATGATATAACCCTGTAAAACAACTATTTTATTGTGTACCACGGCGTTGTTTTAATATTAACTAAATTAAAAATACAAATTTATTGCATTGCGCCGTCCCCGTTTTTAGATATAGCGTGCGATTGGACGCGGATTTTGTATAAAATGACACGGGACGTCGTTAGTGCTACACATTTTATTCACATGACATTTACTGGACTCCGCATGTGGAAAATAAAAGGTATTAGCTTTAATTCGCGACGTAAAACAATATTCGTCGCGATTGAAATTTCAATCCTGAATCGCAATAAACGTTGGCAGCATGTAAAACATCGATAAAATTCACATTACAATAGCCCTTGTCGGTGAAATCGAGTTATATTCTTTTCTTCGAATAAATTATAGACAACAGGACGAATTAAAAAAGTCCGAACAATCTGTCGTAAAAACTCGTCCCGAAGTTCGGTTCAGCTCGGCTGTAAAGATGCGGTCACAAGCTTTTACCCGTTCGGCTCGTAACTCGTGCAAGTTATAGTATTTGGGCCAGTTCAAAGTGGCCGACGAACATTAAAACATGAGATATGCTCGTGCGACCGCCGATGTACGGCTCATTCAACTCTTGATTTCGACACTGACGTTTACTCGGCTCTCGTCTTAATTGACCAGAGCCATAATTTAAAGAAACTACGACAAGCTTACCTACGTCGGTGTTGTAATTCGGAATTTTATTTAAATAACAACGACACATGCGTAGATGTCGTTTTCATTTGGAGTGCGGAGTGCGTATTAAAAATTAACTGAGTCAGTTGATTTTGTTTTTCACTGACCACAGACAAGGCGACGGCGACGGCGACAGTTAATGACCATAGACAAGAGCGCGCATTAAGCCGCCCGTACACATGACGGACACATTAATCAGGGCACGTCACCTCAGTAGCCGGTGGTGACATAATAACATGTTCGCCACTCCGCTGACAAACACTTTTTATACGAGCGCTATCAATCAACACACGAGGCTTCCGTGTGGGAATTACCTAATTTCTCAATACAACGCTGCTGTATCGTCAACTGAAAATATATTCAACAACAGATTTACGACTATTTTTTCTGATCCTAAGCTATTAATTATGATTAACTTTCTAATCTTAATGATAATAAATTATAGGAATATATTCAAGTAAATTTAATTCTTACGTAAACTTTATCGTGTGAATATGTAAATGTGACATTTTAAAAGTGACAGATAGGCAATTTTTAATTAACACGTCTTCGAACAGATCGTATAAAAATAACTATTCGTGATAGATATGTACGAATAAAAACTCTATCGTAGATTTCTGAAGACAATTAATAATCTTGGGGAAGACTAATTAATGGTGATTGATGATTATCAATAATTATGAATGCTAATACACTTTTATATCAAGTAATTTGTACAACACTATCGTACGCTGACGACATTTGTTCGATTCAAATAATTACGTTAATTTTATTAATTTATAATCTGTGCAAGTTGTCAGTGCGTTGGCTGTCGATACGTGTGTGGTCGGCTTTGTAATGTGAAATGTCATCGGATGAATTTTGGCGCGCAGTGAGTAATGGTTATTTTGTGTTATGATTGATTGATGTGAATGTTTGCGCTCTCAAAAAATGCACAATGCTCGATATTACTTTAACATCGTTATTAAATTATACTAAATGTAATTATAATTATGTCAAAGGATGTTTACGAAATGTAACTAGCAGACTACGCACAAGCATCGTCTACGTTCAGTAACTTGCTCGGTCGTCATAGAGTTAACCGGTACATGAGAATAAATTATTACACTTTTTTTTATATTTTAGAATCGATTTCAGTAATTTCACCGTATTTATTTTACATACTCTTATGCATCAAATTATGCGACAAAAATATACCGTACTTTTTCGAATGGAAATTAATAAGTTTCCCATAATAAACCATATTCGTTGACGCGACAACCGCAGTTAGACGCTAACTACGCGAGCTGTCAAAATAACATATGAGCCAATAAGGGCTTGTCGCATGGCGACAGGGCCGTCACGCCGGAGACACCAAGATATATGAACTTATTAAAATATCTGCTCCTTTTTTTTCTTATTTCGCGCTCCGTTGACACTGGCAAGGTAGAGCGTTGTGTTTATTTTCTCATCTTCCTGCATTCCCCACTGATGAACACTGTGACGACAATATGTTGACGTAATAGGATACAGCTTTGGGAATACTTGTTATTCGTTAAATGAATCTAATTGGCGGGATGTAGTAATTTCGTAAAAGAGTTGTGGTGTAATTAAAACATTAATGAAAAACCTTGCCTAGATTAGGTATGGAAAATGCACTTAGTTTTTGCTATGTAGAAAGAAACAGAATTCTATTTACTTTTTAAATCTGCATAATGGGAAACAATACTTTAGTAGCACCACTGCGACGAATTATGTAGAACAAAAAACATCACATTATACCAACAACGAGCACAATCTCTTAAGGCCGTTGGCATTAAACCACACTTTTTTAAATCGGTTAAAACCGGATTAACTTTCGAAAAGAAGTAACTTGTTAAGTATTTTGTGAATTTCACGGCGGCCTCGCTAATCCACATAAACCGGCAGTAATGTCGTGAAATTTGTGATTTTGCTAGACAAGTGTATACAGATTGCAATAAAACACCGTGGCAAATCGATTACATGGGCGAAAACGGAAAAGAGCAAAGCGGTGTCATCAAAGAATTTCACACGCACCGGTGTTAACTAGCTAAATCCGGAATTTTGAAACAAAAACTCCATTTTACAGTTACGCGCTGACACATGTGCGCGGAACATTTGACACGCGCGATCTGCCGTCGCTTGACGGATGACGGAGAAAAAAATGTTTACGAGCCCACTTAACATAGCTGACATTGTTTGTGGAAAACACTATGATTGCTTATGTCAATATTTGTTTAACAGATGGTTGGCTGTTCATTTTATTGCCTTTGCATGTTGCTTTTAAATTATTAAAAAGCACTACATGGCTTTTTTTTAATTCGGAATGTAGGTACTGGATTTTTTGAACCTAACCAAAATTTTGATCACATTTTTATGGGAATCGGAGCTATCTAATTTGGGGACTTTTTATTACCTAAACTATGTACCTATTTAAAAATGTATGTTCAATAAATGATTTATTTTATCATTACACCTTTCATTGACACTTCAATAATGTCAAGCTATCTTACGTCTATTACTCAATATTGTAAAAGAAATAAAACTATCGTTCTTAGAAAAAATGCCTTTGCTTTAACTATTTGGCCGTTTAACTTTGCATAATGTTGAAAAAAGAACAGCGAATCTAGTAAAAATCTTTGTTTTCGGAAACTTTGAATTTTTTGTTGCAGCCAAATAAAATCTTCTTTTCACAATGTGGTTTTATTCCTGTGGTTTCGGTTAGATCGAGAGAAGTATGATTGCTTTTTCTCTAAAAAATCAGGACAAACTCAGGAGAAACGCTCAATTAACAGAAATAAGTTCATCGATGTATGTGACACGCTGAAATCAAAATTATCGGTCAATTGGTCGAAGCATTTTCGATCTAAATTGTTTTTTATGTAAGTAACCTGATGATGGTGATGGTTAGTATTTGAGACTTGAAAGAAAACACTGCAATAGTAGACATAGAAACATTTCTGTTGAAGTATTGAATTCTTCGCTGACGTTTCAGTTTCGCGATTGCCTCATCGACAGCAAGAAGCCAAAGTTACGTTTACAAACACTCCGCTAGACGTTCGTAAAAACGTAAACGTTCTTTTTTACGTTCGGAAATCGAGTCCAACAAAAACTGAAACAAAGAGGAAGGAGCGCAAAAAGCGTGACGGACAGACGGACGGATCTTTTAGACATCTGTTGCGGTGTGGAGAATCGCGTATCCATGTGGTGGATGCGTCGGCGGTTTTCGATACTTTGCATCAAGGTGGGACTGGCGGACTAGAACCATTTCATTAATTTTTATCGGGAAAAATCCTTTGTGTAAAATTTGTCTAATACTTATATACATAAATCGTGATCCTACTTCTGGAGTAAGCATCATTTTCAAGTAGGTATTATAGTCCCATTTTTTTTAATTACTGTTAGGCAAGCACAGTTAATGTATTCTCTTATTCAAACAAAGATAATGCTACACAATATGAAGCACTATACAAACATCTCATATCAACAGAATCTTTCAAAGAACAAAACAAACGACAAACGCCGGGATCTATTGAAAGGGATCTCTGGTTAATTAATGCATTAGTCATGTGGGCACGCGCGGACTCGGCCATCAATTCGCAAGTGTATCTGAAGCTTAGATTTGCGTCACTGAAACATTTGCGTGCTCATCCCAATCAATTTACAAAACTCCAAGCGTGGCAGTGTTCTATGTAGTTTTTTTACACAATTTTCCAGTATTATTTAGGCGCCGACCAATCGGCTGTATCCATTTTCAATTATTCATAGTTTTAGAGTTGGAGTGAGTCATAGATATGTGTTAGCAGAACGTGCCTACTACATTCTTCATCAACCCATATACGCCCACTGCTGAGCACGGGTCTCCTCTACCATTGAGAGGTTTTAGGCCATAGTCCGCCACGCTGGCCTAGTGCGGGTTGGCGGACTACACACCTTAGAAATTCCTAAGAACTTTTAGGTGTGCAGGTTTCATCACGCTGTTTTCCTTCACCGTTAAAGCTAGTGATCATTCAATGTGAATACACACATAACTTCGAAAAGTCAGAGGTGTGTGCCTGGGGTTCGAACCCGCGACCGCCGAGATTCTCGACCGCGCGCCCAAACCCCGAAGCCATCACTTAGCTTAGGCCATCACTAAGCTTTTAAAGGATTTTGTGCCTACTACATATAGTCCTGTATTTATATATGATACATTTGCATGTTGTTGTATGTGCTTAAAAATATTCTAAAGGAATTTTATTGCAGAATCTAATCATCTTAATATGGAGAAGTATATGAAAAGTTAGACGTGCAAGCGTAGGAAAAAGTAATAAGTGCAAGGAAGTCCAAATGCAGGCGGCATCGACTAAATTACAAAATTTTTCTAAGGTATATTTACTATTTCGAAAAACAGTTTTTATTAGTTAGAGGAGCAGAAACTATCAAGATACTGTAACTACCTTCTTGGAAGATACTTATTTTATAAAATCTAGGATTTTGATCGTCGTTTTTGAAAGCTTGAAAGAAAATGATTGCATGCGAATATTTCAGTGAACTATTAAAAAAAATCAATGAAAATTCGTTGAAACTGAACGCCAAATAAGTGATAGTGATTTATAACGTCAGCTGATTCGATGTCGCACTCCATAAAGCAGTCACGCTTTCAGATCTATGTTTATTCAAGCGATTGTGTAAATTAATAAACAGCGGTTATGTACTCAATCCCCAGAAATTTCTAGACGAATATTATAACCAATTGCTGTACATATTCACCCCGCCACAACCCATGTTAAACCAAGCAATAAAATTGAGAAAAAACAAGTGACAAAAAACATTTGCATCGAATAATAAATTGGTATATGGTTAATATCACGGTTGAATCGGTCATATATAATCTTATCATGATATGGTTATATTGTGTGGCAAATTTACACCACGACTGCACTATAAAAACTTATTGGCTACAAAAGATGTCCCTTAGGCTTTGTTCGATTCAGTATTATAATTATAATAAAGATTATAACTGTATTTATATATCAGTAACGAAAAAAATATATATTGCATTTTACTTGTCATATACGAAATTAAAATACTAGTTGAAAAATCATGAGTAGAATAGGTACTATTAAGTTGATACTCACGTTAAATTCGAATTTTAAAAAGAAACCGATTATTCGAGCAGCAAAAATAAACAGCTCTAATGCAATAAGTTGGCTACGTTCCGACATCCGCTTCCCAGAAACTATGCCAAGAAAAACATAAACAATAAAAAAAGTCAAAATCATAACGGTGAAATCATTGATTTGTCAAATGGATTTGCCATATTATCCGACATATCAAGCGGCATTGTCCGCGGTGAGTTGACAAATAACCAACAGAATAACTCGCCGTTCGACAAAGCGAATTCATTTCATACTGTATTTCATGTCAAACGAAAGCTTATAAAACGTTGCTATTGTTAAATAATTATCAAATAAGTTCTGGTAGATGCTATAACGTTGACCAAACTCGTATTAATATTTCCTGAAATGGGTTTTTGCGTGGAACGGAGTGAGCGAGCCCAGCGGGATCTGCTTGAATAGCCGAGATAGATTTACGTTTTGGAAACGAATCGTTTAATTCCTGAAATATGCACTCTTTGTTACTTAGTTTAACAATAAAGACTAAACAGGTTATTTTAAAAAATAGCTGTTCAATCGTACCGTATCGTAAAGTACCATTCGTTGTCGTCAGCATTCACAGACAATTATGAGGCTCATATCATTTTTTGACGATTCCAGACAATTGTAAAATACTTAATTTTTAGGTATCACATTTAATTTGCTGGTCCTTCGGTGATTTTCTTTTATTTTGAAGATCTAAAGTCTCAATTAAAAAACACTGCACTTAAATCTCTCTGGATAAGAAAGAAAGTATAAATACCTGTATAACCCGCATCGGTAATCCAGTCTCTTTCGCCAGTTGCTCTCGTATGTGTCGCGTGGGTTTTGGTGTTTGTGAGAACGCTGACTTCAGAATTTCCAGCTGCTTGGCTTTGATGGTTGTCCGAGGCCCCCTCCGCTTTGAGCCACCGTTTCCGTCGTCCGGAGACTTGTTCTCGGCTTGCGAGTCTCTGGTCTCTGGGTCTCCGTCCAGCGAGCCCTGAGTCGGGAAGAGAAACAACTGAATGCGACAATGTGGTCCCGGCACTTTACTAAACAAATGGGATGGTCGATGTTGATAGCATGTTAATCTTTATTGGTTTATTTAAATGATTAAGTTTCTGAAAAATATATTTCTTTTAGTTTCAAATGAAGGAGAAATTACCAATTTACTAGTCCTGTACTTTAGATTCCCATATTTTGATGTTTTAAAAATAATACAGTTGCTTTTATCTATACTATGTATATTAAATCTAAGAACAGGCTCAATTATTTGCATCCAACCTTTTTTCCTATGAAACATCATAATATCTGCCACTCAGCCAAATACAGATCATAATTACTACACCATACTTTAATATTACTTAATTAACATTTTTCAAAACCATTTAATAACAAATACCAACCTGGTCTTCGGAATCTTCATGAGGTTTCGTGTCCCCATTGTGCGACAGTTCTGAGTGCAATGCTGGGTGCGGCGCATGCGCTGGACTGCTAGAGTTATTCGCAGCTCTCGACTCGTCTTCTTCTTCTTCGTCTGATCCCGAACCTAGTAAGGAGTCCGCTGTGAAAGAGGATTTAATTTTAAGTTCTATTTTCAAAATATCTTTAGAACATTCTAAACTACTGTCCACATCTGCATTGCTTGTATGTATGATTGGGTCAATTAAAAATATAATTGAACAGTTATGGATACTGTTTATGATGTCGGCAAAACGGATGTACAAACAAGTTCAAATTAATGATTGTAATAAAAATAAAAATGTACCCGATTAGAAATACTAAAACTTGAAACTTTGTAAGGTTCTAGTTTTACTTTAAATCAAGATCTATAAAATGTGAAACGGATGTTCATAATATTACTACCTCATTTGATTTATTGGAAAGATCCATTATAGTTTAGTTTTATCTATTCTAGTCTCTTGAAATGAAACTTAAAAACTACTTTTTTTTAAAACCTCGACATTCATAAAACGTTTGTTTTCTTCGTTAACAATTTATAGATAAGTTACCTAAAAAATAAAAACAACGAATGCTACCGCCTTCAACAAAATAATATCGTCAGCCCTGGAAAGACACGCAAATCCAGTTTGTTTAAATCGTCGCGCGTTACGTACATCTTCAATGTTTTCACAGAATTCTTCGATCCTAACTAAAACTGGTTGCTGACAATCTTGCAAATGTGATGTAAACATTCGATTTCCGTTACATTTACGACGCGACACGTATTAAAAAACCAATAACCCTTTACATCAAGAACAAAATTGACTTATCAAAAAGCAATCGCGCCCCCTCCATCCGCTTTAACTAAATAAAAATGTAATTTCGGAGCGCGCTCGCCCCCTAAGAAACGGGACGGGAAAGAATTAGCCGCAAAAACAATTACTTGTGGTACTTGGGTCCGTAGGGTGAGCCAGGAGTCGTCTGGGCGGGAATAGTTTTATTATAGGGAAAGATTATGTTGAAAACATTTTCATACTATAACAATTACAAGTACTTATAACAAATTCTAATTACTGGCAGTTTTTTTGAAATGGTATAGTGTTCGATAAATAAAGAAAAGGAAAAAAATCAAGTTACTAGTAGGGGTACTTCCATAGAAGCCCAGAAAATTAGCTTGCTTTACAAAACTCAGAATAATTATAAAGCTTTCAATCTTTATTTAACAAAACCATAATATTAGTATACTGACCCCACAAGATACAATTATAAACGAAACAATTAACGTGTAACGCTCTTGGGCTATTTTGGAAGTATCGTCACCGATATAACATCATGTACCTAATAGTAAAGTTTTATGTCAAGGATTTTATGATACTCTTTGATGTAACAAGAATTATCGAGAGCCGGTAGTGGTACAAAAAGTGTTTATATTGCACAAACAGGGGTTGAAACGAGACAATATTTGCAAGGGGGAATGTCCGGGGTCGCTTGTACACTATAAATGTGAGAGTACAGCGCTTGAACAGTTTAGTCACACAAAAATTAAATGTACGACCACAGAGTATAAATAGATACGAAGTGAATGTGAGTACAAGTATTTTATGAAAGAAAATTAGGTCTTTCATCCAAATGACGAAATCCACGCAAACACTATTTTCTTAATAAAATTTTGACAAAGGCAGCGATAATCGTACAGGCACATCAGAAATATTTAAAAGATATAATTCAAATTCATATAAATGTTGATTAATTAAAAAATGAAATAATTTTAAAATTTTCTCTTTATTTTTCAATCCAAACGTTGGGTAAGGCAACGTCGCCGGTTGTACAGCCCGCGGCTATATTAGGGTGCTCAGCCCAACATCTGTCGTGGGACGAGATGAGCTTGTCTCTAAAGATATATGCATCTTTGGTTATACTGAACCGAAATAACTAAATAACCTGTCAAAGGGGGAATATAAAAAAGTTTTACAACCGTTGGATATGAATTTAAATATTTAGGTAATGTGAATGTATGTGTGTTGAAAAGCGCCGGTGGGTATGACAGGCGAAGTCTGTGTTGCCATGTTTTGTTGTTTATTTTTTGTTGTTGTTCGAAATTACAACAGAAATGATTTATGGAATAGCATTGCTAAATCCTAAATCGAAATTAAATTATATGACATGGTATAACCGCTTGTACCTCCCTAAGGGATAGACAGAAGTGCATTTCTGTCTATCCCTATCATTTACATGTCACCATGCCTCAGTCCAACGATATTCCACGTCTCAAAGGATCACTTTGCCGCGCTGCGAGACTACGAGGCATTAAAATTATGTCTCTAAAAATAAAGTGGCACAATATGCATAAGTTCAAATGCTATTTTTTTTTTCTAAGTTTTAGCATTGGACTATACATTCCCGGTTACATATTAGAAAGGAGGTTGTTCTTTACGTCTAAAAAAAAGTAAACTTTTTGCTACTAACTTCATACACAATAACTTGTAACATAATTACTTTTGATAAAGCCAATGAAGTCAAGTTCGGGGCTCAAAGATATTAATGTTGGAAAGTTTTTCCGACAGCGGTGACTTGCGTTACCGCTGTGCAAGTCATTTTGTTGTGGCTACGGAATTAGGGGAAACATCGGGTACTTCAAGGCGTTTTATTTTTAATCAGATTATAGCCGAAAATTGTATAAGTTTATTTTGAAACTACACTTCATGTTTTGGTCAAATTTTTAGGCTGCATTTTCTTGTATTTCCAACATTAAGTTTGGTTTTGGTTAGATGTCTCTGTTTGGGGAAAAAACATCAAGTAAATTCAATGTAACTTTTTTAAATGGAAGAATCTATTATTTATGACTTTACCGATCTTCCGCAGGCATAATGAGTTACTTAGTTTAAATTTATTATTTAATCACGGTTTTTCGGTGTCATTACTCATCTACTAAGTAGCCTTCTACCGTCACTTCTTTCCTAGTACTAATTTAAAAAGCGCAACTTGAAAAACTCAATTGGTAAAACTTTAATGCAGAAATCCACTCTGCCTACCCCTTAAAGATACGTGTATATTACACTCGGGAAGCGATGTCTCAGCCGATAAGAGTTATTGTAGAATGCATGAGCTAGTTGTATGGGCGATCAAGTCGAAGTTATGACAACACTTGAGGGTAGAGCGAGCGGGTGTGGATGGCTCTCAGCGCCCTCCGTTTTTCCGGACGTTGTGAGAGCCTTGTACCAAAACATTTGCATTGCTCAATGAAATTTGAAATATCGTTCAATTTTTAAAATTAGCTTTTTAATGTTCCATTCAAGATCGTTGGTGTTCGAAATATGAATTCGAATGTTCTTTGATGAATGAATAATGAAATATAGAGTAATGAATATTTATTATGATTGTTTCATTTAATTATTTTTATTAACATCAGTAGAACTATATTTTTAGAAATGATGAATTCATATTCGATATCTAGTTATATGTTTTTTAGTATTGCCTTCAACATTGACTTTTTTGTAAATCCTATAGAAATGCATATTATAGGAAGAAGTATATCAAACTCGTGTATTATAAAAAAAATATGTGAATAACAATTCAGATGTTAATCTTATTGATTTATTAACGTCGAGATGGAACATAATTGCAGTTACAAAAAATTTGACCCCATATTCTTTTAAGTGTTTACTTCGTGCATTTTGTATCGTGCAACTGGTAATTAACACGTGTAGAAATAGACCATTGTTTAGCATTTATGAATTTTAAACTGTAATTTCACAACACTAATGTCTTGGAAATAGGCTGAATGTTCTTATTATGTAAACCAAACGGTTTATTAAAAAATATGAATAAAATATAAAGGTTAAAAAATAACACAGATAATATACTGCTGGCCAACTCGCAGAAATGATTTAGATGAAAACAATTTTAATTTTCGAATTTGGAACGTTCCCCACGGGCAGGCCCTCGCTCACCTATGAACCGACAAGCACACGCCCCAGTTCTGAAATCAATTTTAAAACCGCCCTCCAAATAAACGACTTCCTTTGTCCCGTGCGGTTCGTTCCTAATCGAATTTTGGCGGGAAAACGGTCTTTTATTGTCGTTGAATTTCAAACGTGGAACGCTTTTACTTTGATGTACGGGAAATTCAAAATTTATTGTGGCTTCTTATTTAAAATTTGAAACTATTTTGCCACTGATTGATTGAAAGGTAGTCTGGGTGTTAGCCGTCGTATTCAAAAGTATATTCTTTGAATAGGAATTGCTAGACAGTTATATTTCATGCCGTTTTTTGCTTTGAATGCAAAAATTGCAACGGACTAAAAGCAAAGGAAATTTGAATTTTGAATCTTAAAAATTATCGCTTATGCTAAAAGTAGATAAAATAAAAAAAAATGTTTAACGAAGCGAATAGATATTTTTTATGTAAGAACCCATTTTTTTTGGACTATAAAAAAACATCTATGCTATTAAATTTTATCTATGTACAACATCTCAAACAACGCCGTAATATCAGCCAGCAGAGCATTACATATGTTTTTTGCCTAATAACTGTCTGTAGATAAAATTAATGCTAATGTAAGAATTAGCGCGCTACTAAAAATTCGAAACAAAACTATCTTACATCTTAATCTGCAGACAAATGATATTCAACCGCATGCGGTAATGAACAATTAAGGCCTATTAACAATTCAATCAACGTGATTCACCGGCTCAAGAAAAAACAACCGACAAAAAACCGTTATCACGCTATCGGTGTAGCGTATTAACGGTTTTATACAGCATTATTTTTGTGTTATACTTGGTTATTGCGTGTTTATGGCCAATAATACGGCCGCAGGTAGAATGTGATAAGGATCTACGGAGATATTGGTATATTACAAAACTATAACTTTAATTAAAGCAACTAGACTTAGTTATATATAATATACTCAAACTAAAGGGTAACAGTAACATGAGTAACAATGCGTGGCTGTTTCAAAAACGTTCTAAAAATAAATGTTATCCCGCAAACCTCCGAAAAGGCATCCGGCATTTCCCCGCGCCTGGCAACCCTGCCCTATGTACGTACGCGCGGATGCTACGGCGGGTACTCACACACGTACACGTCGCACGCACACGTGGGAAGCTCGCACGTGATTGGCGTGCGCGGCGGCGACGGCCACGCCCACATTTATCGACGTGCGCGCGAAGCGTGCGTGCGAAACTCTACGCTATGTAACGTGGGTTGTTTGGGGCGAGGTTTTCATGTTGGCACCACTGCCGTAGCGTACTGCGAACTCAGCACCGCTGAGATAATTCTAGACCGCGTACTACGGTGATGTACGACTTGTAGTAATGGATGAACTGACAAAGACTGTAGTCAGTCTTGTAAAGATAATGTAATAATAGATAAGTAATATATACGTCCTTTCATACTTTTCAAAATTTTTGCCGATCGAATAATTTATATTTAAATTCGTATTTCTATATAAAAAACCAGTTCAACGCCATGAATTAAAAAAATGCAGATCATTGTGTCAACGCCTACCGGTAACAATAAATATTCGCATACAAACTGTATATTATTACGTATTTGCATGTCATCAAACATTGTAACACCGAAGTATGATATAGTTTATGAAGTTATGTTATTTCTTGGTAATGACATTTTATGTTTTGATAGTACTGTGTAAATGACAGCAAATGTCACTCTAATGCTTGATCATTTAATTTTCATCACATTGGAGAAAAACTTTGCCCTGTTGTTTTGGCTAGCGAATTTTGTAGAAAAACCTCTACGCCTTTCCTTCTTTGACGTAGTATTGTGAAAACATCTAAAAATGATAATAAATCCGTCCGTCGGGCTTACACCAATGAATATAACTGCGATCACACTAATTCTAGATTTATTCCCATCTCATATTAGTTCACGGCCGCGTGGCTCATTTGGGTAGATACTAGCTTGCGTAACGAGTGTCCGCGGGTTCGATGCCCGCACCGCGATGTTTGTGTGATCCACAAATATTTGCTTTAGGTCTGGCTGTTTGTGAGACCGAAAATTCCTTCGTAGCTTCTGATACCCACGACACTAGACTCCTATCTTAATGTGGGGTCAGAGCTTTGTAAATGCGACTATTGGGTGTATTTATTAATATTATTTATTAAGCATGTTTTTAGTTCCAATACCTATCCTACAAAATCTGCAAGCTCCTAAATCCTATACTACAAAATCTTCCCAAAAATTTCCGAGCCAAAACCGTCTGTAATCGCCGAAAAGAGGTTACCGCAGTGTCCGTACATAAGCGGACAAAGCGTGACTAGGTAGCGGTGGGAGGGTAGGCACAATGGAACAGCTCGCGGCATGAGATGCGGGTTTGCTCCGGCCTGATTCGGCGCCCCGGCCGTGCTGCCGCTAATGAGATATTTTTTGTGACTGCCGCATCAAACATTTTTTTTATACATACGTGGTGAAAGTTTGGATGCGTGTTGACTTTTTGTAGGGTTTTTGGGCACGACTTTTTAGTCAGTTAAAGAGATAATTTCTTACAAATTAATATGTTGAAGAAGTAGCATATATCAGAAAAAATATAACGTACCTACTTCAACGGTAAAGAAAAATATCGTAATAAAATCTACACACCTAAATGTTTTTAGGAATTTCTTAGGTAATCCGCAAACCGGTCAGTGCGAAAAGCCTTTGAGTTGCAGAAGTGGTTTATGCCCAACGTAGGACATATAATGTACCTACATGGGTTGACGATGAAATGAGCATAGTTTTTATTTTAACGAGGAAAATATATTATGACAAACATGCATATGAAAGGGAATTTCGTCACATTAAATTGAGTCTTGAAAATTCAATTCATAGAATAAGCCTTAACCCTTTCAGCAATAGAGGCCCGTGAGACGTATGTCTCTTATGTTGTAATGTTGGAAATTCAATGAAATTTTACCCCATTTCTAGGGTTAAAAAGAAAGTCTATGGCGTGTTTATTTCGAGATCTCAGAATATTTCCTCAATGTGGATGAAAAAATAGGCACATTTTCCCATGTCAAAAAGTATCAAGCAACCATTGCATTATGCAAATTGTAAAACCATTGTGACATACTAAAAGTCTAAGGCAAACTTCAAAGTAGCAATTTCATGACAAGGTTTCTATTCAACTGTCATAATATCAGCCGATATAATAAATGTTATAGCTAGATACCAGTTTTCATTAAAATTGAGATTAATGTCTTAAGTCCACCGCACTGACCTAATATGGGTTATATTCACCTAGATATTATTTATCTCTCTATATTTCATTGATCTGAATATAATTTCCTTACTGGCTTCGAACTCTGTACAAAATATGTTATTTACGCTATTTTATTTATACATAGAGACAACATTAAGACTGCATTCCTCAATGGGGTAGACAGAATCATTTTTGCACCTACTTTTCTTCGGGTATGTATCAGTCCCTCGTAATAGAGGGCGACCCTATAGCCGTTTTTCGGGCACATTTAGCAACAATACTAAGAGTTTCCTAATAAAAAAAGCTCATTAACACTTTGTCCGACCCGGGTATCGAACCCTAGACCTCTAGGTCGCATGGTACACGTGCCGCGAGACTACAAGTCAGTTAGAATGATTACCAAAAACAATTGCCTACAAAGGCTATTGAATAAGCACGGTAAGCAAACATAAGGCTTCCTACACGTCGAATAAACGAGAGGCGATAAATAAAGGTTACAGCACGATAAGCCGATATGTCAGCGTCGAAGAGTCCGCGCTGTTCTAACAATGGCCGAAGTGGCCGTCCGATAGCTGTGAATAATTGGTGTTAAATTATTTTTTTATGCGGCGCAGAGAATCCCCTGACCCCGTAACGAGCTTGATTTGTGTATGACGAATAAATATTACAAATTTTGACACAGTTTGTTTACGCTCGGTTTTGTTGTTAACGACCGCCCGTCGCGGCGCTACGTTTTCAATATACAGTACTGTTTTCAGTTCATTTTGTTTACTGTACCTATATTTTTTTAGAAAAACTGATTGCATATCACTAATGATAAGATTAATAAGCACATCAGTTTAGGTTATGTCTATAATTTTAAGTTTGATAGTTAAACTAACTTCAATATCATAAAATATGATCTTGTCTATATTTAACGACACTAAAAAATAAAAGCAATGGAAATATACATTATTTAACTCAAGGAAGTATTTTTTTTTAACTTTACAAATAATTGAGACCAAACTTAAAGCCGTTATCTATAAATTTCTTTCTTCGTGTATTTAAGAGACAATTTAAAATAAAACAATGCACCCAACAGTCACTTACATAGTTCTGAACCCACACTAGTCCTGTTTCGTAGGTATTAGAAATCGCGAAACCATTCGGTCTCACTAATACGCGGCCTCTCGTTTAGCTAGATCTAACTGCTTCATTGGGCTGTCAAACATTTTAAAACAATATTCAACTAATACTTTAAGCTAAGCTCATCTGTGCTTAAGATTTGTCCATCAGCCAGACCCATTACATAGAACAGATTTCTTCCTATCGCATATACTTGGAACATACGCGGAGTAACGAGTGTCCATTACCATTAGCCGTCAGCGGTGATCAATCACACATGACGCACTGACGCGTGTTCCACAATGATGACGACTTAGCATTCATTATGCACGGTGCGAGACGCCCTGCCACTTTGTGACCATTGTAGAACGATAGAAAATTATTCTGAGATGTTACGTCACATGCTGAACTTTGGGTATTTGAGCCGTTTCGACTGTTTCGGTCTAGCCTAAGTCTAGGTCTATGTTAGTCACTCAGTCACCACTAAATCCATAATAATACTGTAAATGCAAAAGTAACTCTGTCTACTGCGCTTTGACGCTTAAACTGTTAGAGCGATTTGAATGAATTTTGGTAAGGAGATAGTCGGGACTGTGAGAAAGGATATAGTCTAATTATTATTCCGGAAATCCAGATTTCCTCGGAATAAGCACAGCCCAACAGCTTATAAAATGTATAAACAATTCTAAATACCAAATATCGACAGCATTTACCTCAAAAACCTCTTTCTTTTGTCATTTAAGCAAAAAACTTGAAATCTCAAATACTAATAATAACGGCTAAAAGCCGTTCCAGCCCATTTGTTCGAGAATCAAATCCGAACTTCGACATAAGGATGATTAAAAAATATCGATAAAACAATCAATTGTCGATATTTTTTATTCTGAAATTATCGATATTAATATATTTCAGAATATAAAATTCTATTTCTAAGTGATTGTTATAGTTAACAATCACCAATGAACGATCAAGTTAAATTATGCAATAATCTGCATACAATTTTTTACTTAAAAAATCCACCTGATTTAATAATAAAACAACTAAATATTTTTTTCGCTTTATAAATTTTCGGCAACACTTATTAAACATCGATATTCCTAAAACCATCGATACCAATCGATTCTTTTATTCGCCCATGCCCGCTGCAGAACAGGAAATCTTATTGTGAGACGAAACTCGGCGCGCTGTGGCGGTGTGGTGGTACAGTGGTATAGTGGTACAGTGGTACAGTGGGTGCAACGTGAGCTGAGATCGTGACCCTGCGAGATTGGCGCGCCGCGGTACCACACCGTGTAGTGGCATTAGTTATTTATACCTGGCTGTGCTGCTCTCATTAAAACAAATTCTGGATTGAAAAAAAAGACCCCGACTTGTAGATATGTATTGCATTTAATTAAAATCATGGATATGGATGATTCATTTCTCTAGGCTTAATATACTGATGATGTTTTTAAATAACTTTTATACAAAATTGTGTAACAGTCGTGTTTTCCCATCAGTAACATGCGCTATATTGTATATTTCAATCACTTTCCATAAGAAACCAAAAACCGCACTAAAATTATTTGTTCTGTCGAGGCTATGTCAAACACGTACAGTTTTAGACTTGTAATATACAATATGACGGAAAAACAGACGGGTCATCAATACACAGTAATGACGCATCGTCAAGTGTAATTTATGTAATCAATAATAATAAGAAAATGTGCCAACTAGATGTTACGACGCACGCGCATCTGTGGATCTATGGCTCGCAGAGAATATTTTACTGCACATAGAATTCACGTCTTTATTCCCGAAAGACAAAGATAGAGTTGACATTATTGCCATTTTTAAGGGAAATTTCCTAAATGTGTTGCAGATGACTCGACTTATGAAATCCATACTTGGCGAAGAGACCACGGTGCAAGCTTAAAATTTAACATAAACAAATATGGAGTAGGGATTTAAACAGTCTCGGACTAAAGAATTAATACGGCGTTAGAGCGGTGAAAGAAAAGCACTAAATTAAAAAGCCGGCCTAAATGATAAGAAATCCCTCATTGGCGTCAGTAAAACATAAACAATTAAACTAGATGTATTAAATTTTAAGCACCTACATCAGATCCACAAGTCCACAATAAAAGTGTTTAACGTAAAACAAAATAAAAGCCAAAAGCTATAAGTAACACTGGAGAACAAAATTAAATGAAACTCGAGTCGAGTTAATGAACATTAACCCGCCTTCTTATATACACCATATAGACCTACCGAACAGTAGACGAACTGCACACAAAGCCATTCAGAATGCGGTATAATTAAAAGGGCTGAGCCAAACACGATCAATCTCGGCTTCATCTCCCCACATAAAGTCAAAATAATAGATGGCCACTCTAATGTCACTTTTTTCCCCACCGACGGTGTACAACGAAGAAATTGACAGGTCATCAGAGACGGCGCAGGCGCACGGTGACGACGCTCTTTTATCTAACCAACTACAAAAGAAATTAAATGCACCAAACACCAAGCAAACATGATTCTTAATCGGTAGCTAATAGAGACGATTGCTGTATGAAATGCACAAGCGTGTAGGACCTTTGTCCTCAAAAAGCGCCTCCGTTCGATTCTTTTTTTCGAAAGATAATCTTCAGCGGCCGAGGCGTGAAGGCCGACTGCCACACAACATGGCGTCGACAGGTTTCTTCCCGCTTTTTTACTTCTTTGTTCCTTCCCATTATTGTCTATGGATGATTCCCGCCGTTCGATTTTTGAATCGTTATTTTGTTTTTATTTTGCATTATTAATAATGCCGCGGCGTTTGTGTTGTTGTTTATTTACATACAACCAAAGAGTTTCTATGAGGCTCATATCTAGATCTATAGGTAAGAAAGGTTCATTTTGTGTTCTTAGAAAAGTGATTTAAATATAAATGGATTTCATCACTATATAGCGAAGGAATTGGCCGTTAGGGCAGTCAAAAGTCGACGTTTCGCAGAAAACGATGATTTAGTGGCCGTAAAATTATGAAAACAATAAACTTGAGGAGGTCCAAGCCGGTAGCCTGAGAGTCTGACGAAACTTGAACAACCTCTTTTGACGTTAGTTGTTGTTTATGGTTTCCGAGAGTCGTTGTCAGAAAACTAACCTTCATTTCGGATATTAAATAGCAAATAGGCACTAATAATTTCTAAAGTTTATGGTATCTTAAACATTTACTTACCACCCGTCTGTTGTTTTTACGATAGTTGATACTAGTTCGTAATTTAGTAAGAGAGCATTATAGAAACTACGATATCACAAAGCACTAGCTCTTCCTCCTTCAAACGGTGTAAAGAAGGACATAGTAGCTACTATACTAGCAGTTAAAGTTTACAAATGGGCTTACAATGTTTAAGTAGAAACAAGTGTATATTGGTATTCGGTGGTAAAAACAGAGGCAAGCTTCATTACCGCTCGCTCCGTTTGACTAAGGTTACCGAATGCAACGTCTTGTAACGGATACTTATGAACTTTATGGATTGACTTGTGACGTACTCAGAATTAAATATGGAAAAATAAAAAAATGTCAAACTTTTTGGATTGAAATTAAAAAATCCTTTACCAGAGACAATTGATAAATATGTAATATTGTCTTTGTCTTGTGACATGATTGCTCGAGAATTAATATAGATTACGCCGGAGATGTTTAGTGTTACTGTAAACTTGAAATAAGTTCATCCATTATTTTAATTTCAGGGAAGCATGATAACATGTATGTGGGAAACATAAATTGTAGAGTCAAGTTAAAAAATAGGTCTGGTAAGTTTATTAGAAGCATGATTCATATTGTCAATGCAACCTATTCCCTAAATAAAGAATAAAGATACCTATAACAAAAATATGAAGAATTCATGTTTTAATAGCGTACGATTTACGATTTTTAAAAATTCTCGGGAGTTTTCTTAGTCAATCGTCAGCTTTTAAGGCTTGCTTAATAATAATATTGCAATACTATCCCAATGCAAACACAATTGAGTCGAATTTACGTGTTTTACCTGACCACATACGATTTTTATGAAGTACACTAACCAATTAAGCCTTTCGTATTCACGTACAATCGAATTTATACTTTACGCCTTTAAAGTAAGGTTTAAAATCGAATGCATCGTCCCAAGGAAGGAAAATGAAATGAACCGTCGCGGCTTCGATTCCCGATCCGGGCGATTAAAGTGTTAAGGTTTGAGAACGTCACGGTCGGTTTGCCGGCACATGTTCCAGTATGAATGAAATGTTTTAGTGAACAACCGGTGGATTGAGTGTTGTATGTCATTCGTTCTCGTTGTGTTAATGGCTTATGATTCTCGGAATGTTGGGAATTTAGTTTTATTCACGGTAGCGGGGTCAATGGCACGTGTCACTGGTTCTTGTGCTCGGTGCGTGGGTGTTAATGTCTGTGATAATTGCCACCTTTAATGCAACTGCGCATGCGTCAACGGAATGTTAGATTTTAGCTCGCAACTTGGTTATAGCATATTGTTGGCGCGTTTTAAGAGACTTTACGCCTTTTTGAAGGTTTACGTGAAATATTTTAACGTAGATATAACTAAGTACATCCAACGGTCATACACAAGTTCTGATTTAACACGATGATACAAGTTTTGTGTTGTGGGTACCGAAAATATGCAAGACTTAGCGCTCTCACAAACATCCAGTCCCGAAAAAAAAATAGTGGATCATACAAATCGTTTTTAACAAAGTTAATCGAATTTCAAAAAGAACTTAAATTACAACAATAATGATAATTTTGTGAATTTCTGCACATTAATTATTTCGCATCAAAGACTTAAACTTTCCAGCAACACTACAATCCTGAAATCCACTAAATAAATGTTCATTTTCTTATACAAAACACTGGGACGACACTCAAAACCCAAGTTATTACAAGTAATAATGACTGTGTGATCAATAAATTACTTGGGCATAGGGCCTTTAACGCTGTGGACATAGGGGGTCCAATTAAAGGGTGCTCTCCCGTAGGGCCGCGCCTTTGGCCCATCCGGCCTTAGGCCTGGGCCACGACTCGGGACCGTATTAATCAGCCCAAGGATTAATGAAGTATTTTTTTTGGTTTTCGAAATTTGAAAATCTAAAATTGGATAGAAAATTTATAATGTAAGGATGCTGATGTGTTTTGTGTGTACGTGCTTATGATTAGGAAATCTTGGAGATTTTTTAATGAAATTAGTTTGCTTTGACAAGGTAATGTTTTTAATAAACAAAGAATGTTCTTTCTAGTCGGTGCTCGGTCAATCTTTTCCACAATAGAAACAAAAACGTTTTAGCACATTTTTAAAAATAAAGTGCAAAAATGGCTTAGAGTCATTTACCGCCTCTTTTTCTTCGTCAGATTGATAAGTTGACAAATGTTGCTCACAATAACTATATCATAAATGTCAAAGATCTATTGGCTTGTATTTTTATGACCGATCGAGTAATTAAGATGTTAGATACTTAAGTACTACTAAGTATACATACTTAAGTACTACCAAGTGCATTCATTAAAAAACTAGCGTAAAAATGGTTTTAGCCTGTCTACAATTCCTGTCAACAATTATATGTTTCACTGCTGGACAAGGGACATTAAAATTAATAAATTCTGTTTACTGGTGGTTTACTGGTGACTACACACACACACCTATGAAATTGCAAAAAACTTTTAGGTGTGTAGGTTTCGTCATTTTGTTTTCCTTCACTGTTAAAGTACGTCATAATTCATTTAGTACACATATAGATTGTAAAAGGTAGACGTGTCTGCCTGGGGTTGGAACCCGCGACCCCGAGATTCTCGACCGCCCGTCTAATGCCCGAGAGCATCATATACAATGTACAAACTTTTCTACAAATAACGTGAATACATTTATGAAGAAATATTAAAATGATACAAAACTATAGATAAAACTTGCTTATGTTTTGTTACAAAATAGAATACTACAAGCATAAAACTAAAAACAAATAAAAATAGCTTAAAAGTTCTGAACTTCATTATTTTTTTATGACAACTGAAACTCCGATTGCGAAACTTGTAACGATTAAGTTGGAAGTTAGAAGTTTCAAGAGTTTTACAAACAAAATTACTGAGAAAAAAGCAAAATTTACAAATATTTTCTTTAATGATATTTTGCTATTACAAGGCTATTCTTGTTCTGCCTTGCCTTATATTAAGTTTTTCTACCAATATTTGTTTTGGGTTCTCATATTCTCTGGACGGAAATGTCTTTCGTACTTTCTGGTACCCACGACGTAAGTCTTGTTATTATTATTTAATTTTCTTGAAAAAGTTTTTATACCAGTATTTATAGACACCTTGGAGTTATGGAAATAAGTTTTTTCTTAAAATACGAACAGATCGTAAATCATTATCAGCCAGTACGAGAAGCAATCGAAATTTTATGAAGCTAAATAACAGTGTCTCCAAGAAGTTTACGAATCTCTTTTGTGTATTTTCCAAGACTTCGGTGCGGATGTTGGAAGAGTGAGGGGGCTGCGCGGTCACAGGGGGCGGGGGGTCGCACCGACTTGTCAAGGGGGTAGATAAGAAATAATATTTCTCCAACCTCCCCTCGACGACGCTGCGATGTCTTTTTTATATATAACTAGCTGTAGTCGTTTCATAATTTATTTCACCGTAATATATATACTTTTATATTTCATTTGAAAGGAGGGTTTAGTCATTAGAAAACGAATTCGGCGCAGAATTTAAAGAACGATAACATCATTTATACAACCTGATTTTTCCTGCCCAGCCTGCAAAATAAAAACAAAGGAGCGTTTCACAGACTCGACACCGATTCGCTCTAGAGAAGTTGCCACGATTATAGATAAAGCAAAAGAAGACACTTGCGCTGATCATTCGGGCATCATGAAGGCCTTCACAGAGTCTCTTTCGCAACTACAAACGGCATTTAACATCATGAAGCGCGAAATGAGTACATTTACATCTTCTCTCACATCTACCTCAAACGATATCGAGGACTTTCGTAAGGAGATTACTGACATGAGGAAGGAACTCAAAGAAGTAGAGCGCTATAAAGCAGAAGTTGCTGAACTCCGCTCAGAAGTCTACGAGTTACGTCAGGAGCTTGAATCTCGTCAACAGCGCCAGTTCCTACGTGATGTCGAATTGAATGGCATCACTGAGCAGCAAGCGGAAAACCTACCTCAACTTGTAAACAACCTCTCAGTTAAACTTGGAGTCGATCTGGATCCTCGTGATATCGACGATATAAAACGAGTTGGAGTCAGAGGTAATAGCGATTTGAGAAACCCTAAGCCTCGCCCTGTAATAGTAACTTTTACAAGGCGTGCTCCGCGGGATCAACTCCTACGCGCTGCCAGAGTCCGACGGGGCATCACCACCGACGCAATCGACGTACCTGGTAACCCAAGTCAGGTTTACATAAACGAGCACCTTACGAAACCTAATCGTATACTCTTTAGTAAGGCTAGGACTCTTGGATCTCAACTTAAATTTAAGTATGTGTGGACATCCAATGGGTCTGTATTCATGCGAAGGTCAGAATTGAGCTCTGTTCTCCGCATTACATCGGAATCCGTACTGGAAAAGTTGGCAAATCAAAACAAAAAACTCGATGAGAGCGTCACTAAGTGTTCCTGATTGCCCTTTTTTAGTCGAATTCGACGGTGTTCCCCTTATTCACGTGTATAATACCATATTCTATTTGTGTAATTTTTTCATTTTTGTCTTTTGTTTCTTAGTAACGGTTAGTATGAAATCTGATTTTTATTTGTTAGTAACTTTTAGTACAAAATTTTATTTAAGTCTCAGTTTAATTTTGTTTTATAACCTATATTTTGATTGTTTATTCTGTTGGTCAACAAAATGTATTGTATCGCACTCTTCTATCTGTAACTTAATCCTTGGCTTCGACTCTTCGTGGATTCTGTGGACTGCTAACAAACTATCACAATGCACACCTTAGATGATTTTGATGAATCTATATCCATTAAATGTATTCCCCTAGACAACGCCGAAACATGTAGAAGTAACTTGCCCTCCCATTTAAAGTTTAAATTGCTCACCCTCAACATAAGAAGCCTCCAACAGAATTTCTCTGCTTTTTTGGTATTTTTAAAACGACTACATTTAGATTTAGACGCCATTATTCTCACAGAATGCTGGCTCGGTCCTTACACCTCAATTCCAAACATAAGTGGCTTTAACATCTACAGGACACATAATTACATAAATAAAAGTGGGGGTGTAACCGCATACATTAGGAATAGCTGGAGTGCGAAAGTATCAGAATCATCTTGTCAGGATTGCAACTGTTTAGAAATAAAGCTAAACCAAGACTTGCTAATACTCGGTATCTACCGGTCGCCTTCCTTCAGTGACACAACCAACTTCTTGTCTTCACTCGATCTGGTACTTCGCAACGCTAGCTCTATAAAGAACATTATCCTAACCGGTGACATAAACCTAGACATAATTGGTAACCCCTTAAGCTCTCAGTGCGCTGTCTATCTTTGTTTGTTGACAGAGCACAAGTTACTGCCTGTAGTTACACTTCCCACGCGAGGCAAGGCTTGTATCGACCACATTTTTGTAAAAACCTCTGCTCCAACCCAGGGTATCGTCTGCTCCACAGATGTAACTGACCACTACCCATGCATACTAGGGATGTCTTCACAAAAGAATTCCATATACCCCAGACGGAGGCGATTGAAAACAGATATGGACGCAGTTGCTAGGGACCTATCGTCGAATAACTGGACACCAGTTCTCTCCTGCTCAAACGTTAATGAGGGTGTAGCCGCTTTTTGCCATACCCTTGACTCCGTCATTGCAAGTAACAGCAGAGAACAAGTTATCACCCGTTCGAAATTTAATTTAAAACCCTGGATCACTCCAGGCCTGATAAGGTGTCAAAAGAACCGAGATAGACTTCATTTACAAGCAAAAAAACATCCTTCCAATGCAACCTACCAAATAATCTACAAGAGATATAGGAACTTTCTAAACTCTCTATTACACAGAATCAAAACAGAGTACGAAAATTATAAACTAATGTCCAACAGAGATAATCCTAAAGAATTTTGGAACACTATTATAGAAATATGCCACTTAAATAAGCCATCCAAAGATGCCACACATCTACTCCCAACAAAAGCACAAGTGCAATCTTCGCTCAATGGCTGTAATACTTACTTTACCAATGTAGGCAAAAATCTAGCTGATCGCATACTAAATGATCTTGTTACCACAGAACATTCCCTAGCGAAAGATACACAAATGCCAAGGCAACCTTCCCTCTCTTTTTTCATGTACCCCACGGACTGTGATGAGGTTGCTAATCTTATTGGCGATCTTAAACCTAATAGTGCCCCGGGAATTGACAAATACACACCGTACCTATTAAAACACATCAGTAAATTCATCATAATACCTCTAGTCCACATATGCAATATTAGTATTTCATCCGGAATTTTCCCAGACAAATGGAAAGTAGCTGTGGTCTCACCAATTTACAAAAACACTGGAGATAAGAGCACACCCAGCAGCTACCGACCGATTTCTCTTCTTCCAATTCTCTCAAAGATTCTAGAAAAACTTGTTAATAAAAGGCTTACGACTTATCTTGAAAGAAGCAATTTAATTCCTGATAGACAATTTGGCTTCGTGAGGGGCAAATCTACTGAGGACGCGGTTCTTTTACTCACTAACAGCATTGCCAAAGCGGTCGACAAAAACAAAAAATGTTTGGGGGTGTTTTTGGACCTAGCGAAAGCATTTGATACAGTTTCTATCCCAATTATGCTCAAAAAACTCCACTGCATTGGTATCAGAGGTTTGGCTCACGACTGGTTTCGTAGTTACCTCACGGAACGTCGCCAGTGCGTCAAAATTGGTGGTAGTGTAGGTGATGAGTTGCCGGTGACATTTGGGGTTCCACAGGGCAGTATTCTGGGACCTACGCTCTTCATTATTTACATGAGCGATATTTTTGACGTGCCTTTGCATGAAACAGATGTAATAAGCTACGCCGATGATACAGTGCTACTATTCCAAGACAATTCCTGGGAAAACGTTATCAAATCTGCTGAGCAGGGTATGATAACTGTTGCAGAATGGCTACAGAAAAATTTGTTGACCCTCAACACCGGGAAAACTCAAGCAATCTTTTTCCATAAAACAAGTGCTTCCCAACCCCCAACTTCCCTTAAACCGCTCAAATTACATACCTGTGCTCTGACCTCATCTACTTGCAGATGCCAGTCAATCAACCGTGTCGACAGTATTAAGTATCTTGGTGTAGTTCTGGATCAAAACCTGTCCTTTACAGATCACATCCATGCTCTCTCGAGCAGAGTTCGGAAAACAATATATATCCTGAAATGCCTTCGCCACTCTGCTAACACCGATACCCTGCTCATGGTATACAAGGCTCTATGCCAATCTTTACTTATTTATTGTATCAAAGCGTGGGGGGGCACGGCTAAATCTCGACTCTTGGAGGTTGAGATAGCCCAGCGCGCTGTGCTGAAAGTAATGCTTTGCAAACCTCGTCTATATCCTACAAATGACTTATACGAGGAGTGCAAAGTGTTGCGAGTCCGGCAGCTTTATATATTAAGAGCTACCACTGCTACTCACCGTACCACTATCTCATCCACCGAATACCCAGCTCTGCTCAAACGCAGAGTCTTTCGAATTCCCGTCCCTCCTGTACGAACCTCCTTCGCCAAACACGCGCCGTTTTTCCTTTTGCCTGCTATATATAATTCAATCTGTCGCCACCTTCCCCTATTACATACCAAATCTTGTCGCCAAGTTAAACTCTCAACAGAGTCTTGGCTGCTCTGCCTCGACTACGACCAAACAGAGAAAATCATTTGTTCTCTCACGTAATATAAACATTAATTATTACTATATATATATTTATATTCTGTCTTTTATTCTCTATCGCTCTTTTATTCTTACTTTGTAAATGTCTTACTCTTATTGATCTCATGTTATTTTGTAAAGTTTTTGTTTTGTTGATCACATATAAATTTGTACTTAGTTAAGTGTTTATTTACAGATTTTTATTTTTTTTATGTTTCTTTGTTATAATTTTAAACTCAGACTGCTGGTGTGTTAACTTATGTTATTTTTTAAACGTCTTGTTTTGTTGATCTCACATAATTTATACTTAGTTAAGGCAATTTTTTTTTATTTAATTAACTTTTTTTATGGTTCTTTTTTTTTTATTTTAATCTTGTTAGTTTTCATGTATCTTTCTCTAAAATGAATTTTGTTTTATTCAAATTAAAAAACTCTATTCTTGTTATGTATGGTACGCCACCAAGATTATACAGCTTATTACTACTCATGTAAACATAGACCACTGCGACACAAGCTTAGCTTAGTGCAGGGTCCTTGGTGAATCTGTTTGCTATTATGTGTATACTTGCACCATTTGTAAACATTGAATCTTAATTGTATAACTGTTTCTGTTTTTTTAAATAAATTTATTAAATTTATTATTAAATGATAATTTTCAAAACACAGTATCAAATACATCCAAATAAAATTTCATACTATTGTCCACACCTAACGCCAGGATACTATAAAAATCATTTAACACTTTACGATACCTAATAAGTTTTTTTAGATGCGTGGAATGAGTAGCATCAAAGTCCTTTATATACAAACAAAATTATGTGTCAATATCTACTTGTCACCAAAAAGGCCACGTTTCGAAACTTTTAAAATAAAGAACCAGGGCGCCGAAACCATAGATTCCTGCACGCAGATAACCGAATCCAAGGTACCAACGCTTTTTAATTAACCTAAAAAGAAACGTTGCACAATTCAATTTTCGAACGCAAATTAAACGACGAAGGTCGGCCGATTGAAATTCAAATTCAAAGGTTACGGCGACAATGTACGCTTGTGTCCTAAAGTTGGCAACAAGATTAACAAGCGATAGGGCAGTTTGTTGAACTCGCAGGGCGCGCTCAAGTGGCCAGGCCTCATGCCAACACTGCCCACCCGTCAATTTCACGCCATTTACCCGCGCACAATACTCACACCGCGGAGAAAAATAATAATTTGAAAAAAGAACGCGCGCGTTGACTCCTTGCGCACGTCACGAACTGAAAGCTCGGAAAATTGTGCCGCCATTGGCTCACCTTCCCGATATCATGATTATTTTAATGAGATATGTAAATCGTGCAATTATTTCATTGTGTTCGACGTGAATAGCCATTTATCGATGCACCGACAGGAAACATTATAATACTTGAGTCATAAGCGCAACAATTATCCCGTTCGACCTCCGCGGTTTGACAACTAATAATTACTAATAAACCCGGGGAAAAAAGTCGAACCGTCCAAATTACGCTAAACGTTGGACTTAACCCTCGAAACGTCGCCGACAATTACAGTTAATAAATTATAATTTCAATAATAAGCGTGTACAAAAAGTTGTTGTGATGACCGTTGTAGTGTGGTCCTCGAGTTAAGCGTAGGTGGTTGACGTGATGGGTCAATAACGTTGGTTGTTGTTTAAAACACCGCGCACGTCCCGTAATGGCGCTGGGCAACAATCGCGCGGCACTAGCGATTATAACGATTACTGTCGATAACTTGTATCGACACCGGCTATTTGGTTAGTCGGTCGATTACCGATAATTTGGCCGGAGGGTACGCTCCTGCCGCTGTAAATCGCTCACCGATTAGCTTTTTTGCCGTCTTTATTTGTGTGTACGCGATAGTTGAAATTTAGATACCATTCGTCTGACATAATGTTGCCACACTGTCTTAAAACTCTTTCGACTCGTGTTCAAATTAGATTTAGTGTCTGTACAGTATAGACGTAGTTGAATATTTTTTATTTTGGTCCTGAAATATTTTCAGTCAAGGTTAGATAATACGTTTCTACAACAAAATTAAGTTAAAAACTACGTAATATGTAGGTACCAACATTTTTCATGATATTTTTTTTTAGTTTTAGCACCTCTGGAAACACATAAAAATGAAATCAATAATAGAAAAGCGAGAAATAGCGCACAAAATCGTTTTCGCGTTCTTAACCCATTAGGTACCAATGTTCCCATTTGGGACATCTCACTTTTTGTCGATTCATTCATAACTACCTGCAATGTTTTAATAATTATTCATGTCATTAGTTTCTACACTGTGTGGTGCTAAATATCAAGCCAATTATTCACTTGAAATTATTGTCATTTATGTGTTGTTCATCAAAGAACGTACTTTTTACGAGTTTCGAAATTTTCAATTGTTTCCATTTTGATTATTCTGTAATTCGATGTAAGTATTTTATATTTATTGTTAAATATTATCAAATAGTATCTAAATAATAGCTTGTAACTAGTAATTTGATTCAATGGACGGCAGTACTTATTGAATTTCTTTATTTAAATATGTTCCCAAATGGGAACATTGGACTGATGGACTAAAAATTTATTTTGTTATTTTTTTTTATATTTTTTTTATGTGCTCCTTATTATATATATACTCTTTGAAAAATATGTCAAACAATACAGAAAAAAGTTGGTACCTAATGGGTTAATAGTAGTTTATGAAACCGAGAGGAGATTTAAGACTTCAAAACCCACATCTACAACACAGTAGGTTAGACCAATGTCGTGTTATCGTGTATTAAAAACGATTTGATGTGTTTAATAATAAAATAGTGCATTTTTTGTACGTCTCCCGTCTGATTTTTATACAGCAATTTGCTTCTAATCCGTGATTGAACATCAAGATGTTCTTTTTTCTAATTCTTTTTGTTTTTATAAATATTGTTTATGGTTTAAGTGTTGCCTAAATGAAGCAAAAAAATACTGATTGAAACTACGGCGCGGAATAGGATTATTAAAAATCAATGCTTCAAATGTTTCTCTAAAATACACATTGCAAGGCTAGTAACTAGTTCATGAGATGTTTAAATTTACAAACTTTACCAATAGCAAAGATCATATCCATTCAGCCGAAGAGTTTAAGTTAATCTAGATTAAAAAAAGAAAAACAAATAGGTTACAGTCACAGCATAAAACCTCATTCTATCACAAACAGCAAAACGGTCCGTTATGCAGGGCGCATGTTTTACTGGCGATAATTCTATTTCATGTGTCCATATAAAATAGAAACTCGGGACTGGCGAGCTTTCAAAAACGCTGCATTAAAACATCATAAAACTCAGACATAAACGTTTAGTGCGGCCAGTTTACGAGCACGCTACCTATCGATGGTTTTAACGATGTATAAAAATTAATGGGCAGACGCTGTGGACGGCGGTGGCTGCCAGTCTGTGTGGAAGCGGCCCAGAATCACATCACACGAACATCGCGAACACCATACATTCAGATCTCGCATGATAGTCACGTAAATCTTTTACCTAGTATTTTTGTAAAACGTCTATTATTCATTGAGAAGTCAAATACAGCTTATAAGTTAGAATTACCACATAATGCAGAAAAATTCTTGTTTTGAGCAATTATTCCTATGTTCTTGGACAAGTGACATGATATTATATCTTAGTTATAGAAATAGACAACCTTTTACTTTCACAACGACAACATGCAGATATATTTGTCGTTAAATTACAGGCTTTTAACCAACTGCGCGCCTAAAACTTTCAAAATACATGAATAATCATGGTGAATTTAAGACTGCAATATCCTTAGAATAAGTTGAGTACCTAACCTAACTATTTAAAGTCACCCTCTGTCCCTTTACTGGTAGGTAACTCATAGAAAATGTATAATCTATAATTTTCTTTCATTTTCAAACAAACAGTTTTTCATATATTTTATTAAAATAAATCGCTAAGAGGCATCTGGTAATATGAATATTCAAAGATTCACGGAAAAATACGACGCAGTTGTCTGTCTTAACTCAATCGGGCCGTCGGATGCAGAATCAGGAATAATGGCGCACCCCCCTTCAGCTACCGACGGGGAGCGGAGGTTGGTGGGGGGAAGGGAACGAAATGGGATTCTATCGGTCTCCTCCATTCCACGCCGTTCGGGATACCTACTACGTGACTGTACATAGATCGCACGGACAAACTTAACTATGCGCTCACCATCCACGATTCTCACCCTTATTGTCATACGAATAGTATGAGCAACCTTCCAGAAAGGCTGTTTAGAAACGGCACAGATAAGTTAGTCGCGGTGTACTCAGCCAAGTTTCCATTTGCGCTCTATTTAGCTCTTAACTCAATGTGATAGAGATTAATATTGTTTGTCAACGTTTTAAAGTAAAGCATTTGTTTACGTCGTCGTGCGGCAAAAACGTAAACTTTTTGCTCGGTTGACATTATTTTGCTTTGGAATTCTTTTTTATACGTTTAGGTTGTTGCTTACTACAACGAGGTTTATAAAGTACTACTTGGCTACTCTCCGGCGTATTTCCAAAGTGGGGAAATAACTGCGAAAACCGAAAAACCGAGAATCGGAATACCTACTACATAATGTACACCATTTATTTTAGCTTATTATCTTTTCAAATTGGAGTCTTCTTAGAAAACACAAAAAAATTACACATCCCAATCGTCACTACGTAAAAAATATATTATAGATATAGAAAATAGGCGACGTGGAAAATTATGAAAAAATTGTATTGCTAACTTTACATAAAGATGAATTACGGTAAAATATCGCAATGATGTTTTCATCAACGTCCCATAGCATCAATATATTGATACAAGTTAAACCAAGTTACGGTGAAATACCTTAAAGCGGTGAAAAACAAACGCCTGTATCACTCGCAACCGTAAAGCTCTCCATCAATTCGCAAAACTAGCGAATTCAAAATACACATTCCCATTCAAACTAACCCACAATCAAAACCCATCGAGAAATACAAACATTGTAGAGCCAATAGTCAACAGAAAATACCATCCGGACATAATCGAGAGGGCGCTAGACCGTGCCCATTTCAAACAACAACAGATCGCGGGCCGCGCTATCGGTTGCAGCGCAAACAGCCTACAGCCAGCCAGAATGTTTGCACGGGGGCACAACCCCACGGATAACAACGGCAAACGAGCGCTCCTCTTATTAATGTTGCATTAAAGGCAATTTGTTATTTTTATACCACCTTCATCATACTTTCAAGTATTTCGCAACAGTAAATTATTGGTTAATCGATTTTCGAAACTTACAGCGCTAATCATTCGTCAAGTACAAACTTTTCTTGAATACTGGCTGGTTACACAGATTTTTAAAAACAAAAATTCAAATTTAAGAAAGATTGGTATAAGCTGCATGTACCGGTAGTGAATTTTGTTGATAAATTAATCCGAGATAACATTCTATTTTTGAAACTGGCCGAATGGTGTGACGTCAAGAAAAAATGTACGACCCTTTTATAAAAGGAAGGAGACCTTTTCACCCAAGTCAACCGTGCAAATGGCGCGTGTGTTTGATTGATAAGCGTTATCGCGGCTCGCGGCGCACGCCCGGGATCCACTACACACCGCCTGCGTGCCGCTGATACCGCGCACAAAACACTTTGGGTACATACGCACATAGGGTTGGCAGACAAAGAATTCCATCGCAGGCCGGAATCGTAATTTCCTTTTTATACCTACATATCTTGCCTTCTTTTCCGTACAAGGAAATTACAAGCTTTGTTAAGATATGAAAAATATCATTATAATATTTCGATGTATTGATAAGGACTCCTTGAAAATATGTTTCTTTAGTCTAAAGTTTACACTATAATTAGCCTGAATATTCATAAAAATAAATAATTCAATGATAAAGATCGCTAAGACAGACAGCAATTTCTTATTTCATAGCCAGATCATAACCAACTCGACTCTAAAAAAAACTCGATGGAGTATCCTCAACAACCTAAACAGCACAACTGTTCCAAATTTGAATTAACCATATCAATAACTGCGTAAGCTCCTTACTACGAAAGGTTCTAATCTGGCCGCCGTGGGGTTTAGTGCAGCTAGTGGAAACAATTCCCTGTTTGTATGGCGTATCTGCATCATCCCACTGGCAAGGGGACGCGAGATGTTATCCTCCTCTCCCTTTAAATAAACCAACGGAAATACTTTCATATTTATTGTTTGAGTTGATGATGACGTTATTGAGAATAGGAAAGTTTGTAATTGGAATTCATTTAGTAAGAGAGACAGTAGTTTACGAAGTTCGTTAAATGCCATTTAAAAAAGGTCCGTTATAAAATTCAATAAAAAAATCCATACACTTATTTTTTTTTTGTAAATAGTCGAAATATAGACACCGATTGAAACCAATATTTGTTCTTTATAAAATATTTGTCTCGGCACAAGCGTCGAATCCTCTGCTTTTTATCTCACAACCCGAACTCATTAAATGCACCACCAAGGCTCCAATAGATTACGTCTACGGATAATTAATGGTAAAGTTATAAATAGCAGCTCATTTTTCATTTTATTCGTAGATATTAATGAGCGTCTGAATATTCATGAAGTCAGCGCTAAACTGACAAGGCGGTCGATTCACCCCAAGTTCATTGTACAGCATGTTCGCGCATCAAAATGTGAACAGTGGTCATTACAAAACTTATTTTAATACTAGCAGGGTATTGAATAAAAGATACTGGGATGAGAATTTTAAAGTAGCGGGTTTTAATTTTTCTAAGTCATATTTGTATTAATGAGATTAAAGCAGAAATGTCTTGCCTACTTCTTTGAGGAATATAGCAAAAACAGAAGAATCAGATTAGTAGGAAAATAGACTTTATTTTGTATCGGAACAAGGCTGGATAAGATTAGAAGAGAAATAGAATTGAATGGAAGAGTGTCGCCGCTTGTCTGCACCTATTTATTCTACAACAATTACATGACCAATAGAATGTGACGAAACTCCACGTAATTTAACTTAAATATAAATATACTGAACGTGAATTTAGTAAACTTAGCTCCAGTAACGAATATAATATATAATCAAAACTTACAACCCATTAAAAATGATACTTTAACTCCAAAACTATAAGTAGGATTAGCAATATTGAAGACTTTGGCATTATTAAATATATGACAATTACTATGACATAAAAACTTTACGAATGTAGATACTTTGACAAAACGTAGTAACACAAAGCTTAATCATTGTTCAAATAGAATACCGTCCATTTGCTTTTTACTGCGTCTGACGTGCATACTTGTGACAAAGAAACCGACGATGCACACGCTGCACTACGTATAAAACTACATTTTTTCTGACAGGTTGAATTCATTCATAAATTTTATAGCCAGTAGTCTATTTCTATAGATACAAGAATATAATTATACTGTTACATATACAAGACTCCTCTAAGATAGAGCTGTAGAGGCATATTATATCTCGTTGGTTTATAATAATTCTACATATTCTAAGGTAATTGTTACGATTATCTCTTAATGTTTTTCGTCATGTAAAATGTAAAAAACATTGGTGATGTCCAATATCAAGAAAGCTCTCTCTCAAAACTCAAAACTTTAACAATGACCACGAAGATTTTATAGTATACAGGTGCACAACATAAGTCAATTAAAAGGTTATGTTATCGAAACTAAGCTAAAAAAAATTTCATCCCACAATTCACCTCTTAAACCTTTGACACGCCATTGGGGCCAACATTTGCATACGCCACAAATATTTGTGCCAAATCTAGCTCCTCGTTTTCAGACAGTGACGTCACATAGGCTCGGTCGCGTGCTAGCGGGTTTATTTGCAAGCGTTACTGCTCTAACAATGTCTAAACACAATTACGTTGCGCAAACAACGGGCGGCGCCGCGGGCGAGCACATGTTGCGGGCACACGGCCGCTAACAATGCCAGGGGAATATTCTCTTAAAAATATTCATGCAAAATTTGTATGCTTGTGTTAAAAAGAGTTGTGGGGTAAAGGCCACGCGATCAGATTGAAGAACTAACTACTTATAGAAGCAAATAATTGTGGTATACTTGAGTTTTGTCCACCAATTTAGAAAGATTTAATACTTAATAAGTATTTTTTAACAAAGGTCTAGTTTAGAGTGTTGTGCGTGCCCAGTAGTAGCATGCTCAAGATATAGGAAAGTTTAATATAATTTTTGACACTTCAACTGCAATAAAGTAAAGCAATATATCGACTTCGGAAAAGAACAACCAGGACCTCTTTACAGACATTAAGCGTATGTAATTTAATAAAGCTAATATGACCTTTCTATAGAGAAATCATTAAGCATATTTCTTTCTTATAAGAACGATTCACGAAAGCAATTTGTTTGAAGCAGGTGGCCGATGTACGGATTAGTTGTATTTATCTATAGAATTATTAAAAACATGATGCGAGTAAAATGCTAATTGCCAGTATTAACCTCTGGATAAGCGGCACAGTAGCTATGGAATATATTAACGTTGAGTACACGCTAAATAATCCAATAGAACCAGTAATACTGGTATCATGATGTATAGAAACCGACCCGGTTTTTTACAAAGCGTTTAACAAAACAGATTTAGCGATATTATATGTGAACTAATCTACGAGACGGATGCGAAACTACTACTAAAGCTTTCAAATTCGTCAAGGAGTCAAAACGTACATGATCAACAGAAACCAAGTAAACTGGGATTTACTAATTCTGATTATTTTAATTTATTAATATATAGTGTTGAAATATTAAACACTAGCTTTTGCCCGCGATTTCGTCCGCGTAGACTCTAGGGTTAAGTGCAGAGAGATTTTTGCATTTATAACATGTTTATCCCACGGGATTACATTTTCCAGGATAAAATTATCCCATGTTAATTCTGTGAGCCCCACCTACCTCTATACCAAAAATCATTCAAATCGATTTGGTAGATCCAGAAATACCCATTCCCACGGGAATACTTAATTTTCCGGGATAAAAACTATCCCATGTTAATTCTGTGAGCTCTACCTCTCTCTATACCAAATTTCATTCAAATCACTTTGGTAGATTCAGAAATACCCATTCCCACGGGAATACTACATTTTCTGGGATTAAAAGTATCCTATGTGTTATTCTGATGTATAAGCTATATTGTGGTAAAGTTTCATTCAAATCCATTCAGTAGTTTTTACGTGAAAAAGTAACAAACATCCATACATCCATACTTACAAACTTTCGCCTTTATAATAATAGTAGGATAGTAGGATGATATTAAACATGATACTTCATTACGATGATTAAGTCTTTTCTTTCAAAAAAAATGAAAATATAGACCTATCTACTTAACATACTTTACGAAACTTTTTTGTCTATAAAAGACCGAAAAAACATATGGACCAGGGATGCAAAACCAAGGCATGAGTCGCATAACCTTTTTCATTCCAATTAGTAAGCATACTCTGCTAGACTAAAGTATTCAAGTCTATTTACTTCGATAAAACTTTTTGTAGTAAGAACCCAAATGTTTATGTCTGACGGACGGTTGCTCGGATAGGAAGTGTTTCGGTCAAAATATTTGTACTACTAGTGTACTCGTACTCCGGTGCGAGCGTAGCTCACGACCGGCAGGCTACGGACCGTGGTTTTTTCCGAGCGCCGCCAACGTGCTGCTGCCAGTTGCCACAAAGCGGTAAATGAAAAAAGTATTAAAAAAGCCGTCTACGCCACTACCGCGTGGAGACGTGGCTAATGTGTAATGCGGTTGGGTTTTTATCCGACGCTTAGGACTTTTTATTTCCTTTTTTCACTCGGATTCGGTTACGGTTCGTATTGATCGACAAAATTCGATTTCAAAATGGGTGCTGCGAGAGTTTTATTGTTGCACTGATACGTTCTTAAACAATAAAAAACGCATTTTAAATGGAGAATGCAATTCTCACATGTCACGTTCGGAAATTGAAGGAGACGTGGTCGTGTTTTAGAAAAGGTAATTATTCTGCACCGATTGGCTCCGACGCCGAGTGAGGACAATAAAAGACCTCATTTATTTTTTTAATGCGGCAACATTGAGTCGATTGTTAACGTGATGTCGTGTGTCCGATGTTTGATTGGACTTGCGTAAATAATGTTTAGTTTGCAGACAAGAATAGCGCAATTTCAATGTAATCTATAAGTTGATTTAGTTTATTTTGCGACATTGACCTGTTGTGTCGCCACACATCGACTGCAAATTACCTTTCACAAACTCGCTCCCTCGGCGTTGGTAGCCGACGTCAAATTAGAGTAAATGCTACCGACTTTCACATTTTAATTACACCATGATTCATCAAATTAATGGGCGATACATAAAAATATCGCTACTATTTCTTGATCGGTACCGTTACGTTCCAACCGGGTCTACGGAGAACACTGTCCTCCAATACAGCTCTAAACTAAGTCATAAAACTCCTAAACATAGGGATGTACGTGGTCGCTACCTGTGCTATAAAAAAGTTTTTAACAGATAATCATGTCACCGTTTATAAATCCATCGATGAAAGTGGACGGGGGATCATAAAACACCTTTCACAAATACCAAAATATGCATTATAAAAGACTCACAATGTTGGGTCGGCGCCTTTCCGGCGAGGTAATCCTCTTTGCATATAAACTTGTTGTCGTCCAAAACGTAGAGCTCTTCGCCTGTGGACAGCTGCTTTCTACACACCAGGCAAGTGAAGCAATTGAGGTGGAACACCTTTTCCCGCGCTTTGCGGACCAGATCTGATGGTGATATCCCGTGACCGCAACCACTGCATTTTGTTCCGTATCTCCTGTAACAATACAAAAAATATATGCCAAACTATTCTCACGGTTACATTCATATTATATCGTTTTTGGTTAAGAACGCTTTTTTACGACCTTTTTCGTGCTGAGAAGTAAAAACAACAAAAAATTATATAGTCTGTGTACCTACTATTTCTTGAACAAAGAATAAAAAGACCTTAAGAAGAGACACCTTCCCTACTTTAGAATGATTATTTACTAAAAATTAGATTTAAAACAAGGACACGGTAACGATAACAATTATGTCACATTTAAAATCAATCACAATAATAAACAAGCTAACATATTACTATGCATTTATAATTGACACTAAATATATCATTTAATACATTTTTACAAACGGGTTAGTTTTTATGCATGTTTTTGTGAGCAAATAAACGATGCGACGACCAAAAAATGATCATGTTAAAAGATTTTAAATTATATGCAGATGATTATAAATGTCACTCATATCACTGTCTAAGAATTCTTTTAACTTTTAATACACTAAATATTCACTTAAGTCAATCTTTGGTGCAATTATGCGTTACCCTTATTGTCAAGTTGTTGATACTTCATGTTACAAAAGATATGCTGCAGATTTTATCGCGATCGTTAATATATCAACAAATGTCACAATTATCGCGAACAATGCTGTAAATGTATGTAAATTTATGCAAAAACATCGCCAGTAATTAATATAGATCGTAATGTAGAGATCATAACTTCACAGGGTTGGCAGTTATTCCAATAGATCATAGGCACGAACTCAGAAAAGCTGAATATGATAAGTTAGAAAATGGACAGAATTTTGTACCTATTGGAAAGAGTGTCGTCGCTTGTCTGTCACCGATTCATTCTATTATGATTACACGACCAATGTCTAAAATTTGAAACAACAATCAAGGGCTGTTTTGGTTGTTACACATTTATAAGTCTTAAATTACTAAGAAGCGGCCGTATCAAACATATTATGATTGTTTTATCTTAGGTTCGGCACGCTGGCCATGCTGCCATTTCCTTTCTTGTAACATTTAATTGTTTTATGATCAGAAGTAACGTCGACATAACCACATCTCTCTATTACGCAGGATGAAAAAATAACATAACTTTTAACGAAATATGTGTGCAAAAATGCACCTACCGCTGCAGGGAATACATTCATAAATTTATACATGGACGTAGTTAAACTATAACATTAAGCAATACATGAATGAAACCTTAAAGATTACTCATAACTGAAAAGAATGGATCAAATCTACAAACAGCAGCCCTAAAGTCAGACAGTTCCGTCGGCGACGCCAGCGCGTCGAAAATCATATGGAAAGTTCACCATTCGCCGCGGATGATATGCGAGATACTTATGTTAATCCGCGCAATTAATATGCTTATACAAAACGTGATAAAAACACTAGGTTTTTTCCGGATTCTCTCACATGTTTTTTTGCTAGTAATTTTTGACTAAGGCGTTGTTGGAATGAAGTATCTTTTCTAGAAATACAATCATGTAATGTAAAAGTTCGTAAAATAATTAAAATTCATGAGTTGCGTATCCTATTCTCAACACGAATTTAAAAAAATATGCCCATAGTAAACGGCAACTTTAAACAGTTGATAAAAATGTATACAAATATAACGCTCCCTGTCACTTTAGGGAATAAAGCGTATTTCAGGGGGATAATTCCATAGAATCCAAGAAGCCCAGTTTGCCTTACAAAATATCCGGATAATATTTAAGCTTAAATCCTTAATAAAATAATTTTAGCCAGCCCACAATAAACAATAATAAAATAGAATTATAAACGTCTTAAAACTATGGAAAAATTACACACGGACGATACTTCGTGATAATTTTATTGTTTATATCTGCATGATATACCGCGACGGATTTCTAATATGCATAATATTATTTTATTATCATACTAAACATTTCTTTACACTCAAAGCTGAGATGACCCAGACGTCTGGGAGTTGATAAAAAAAATCGTAAAAAACTTAAGGTTATCTGATAGCATAAACTTGTCCTTAATTGATTTTTAATTAACTAAAATCTCAGGTTAGGTCGCACTCCACAAACGAATGCATAATACTGCGAAATGAGAGTACGCGGGTTCGATCTATAGGCAGGCTAAACATGGCGAACCTAAGGTTCCTATAATAACGATATAATATTTTAGAAGAGTCCAATCATGCATTCAAATATCTTATTGAAGTATTAGTATTTCTGACCTCAAAAAAATACTAAATACCATTTTCCTACATTGAGTGAGATCAACACAAGTTAGTTTTAATGCACCCAACAGAATGATTTGATTTATACCTTTACGATCAGCCACCTCTGCGCCAGGTGCTATACTAAATTATAAACCGCTTGAGAAAATATTTTATTCCCGGATTCTGTTTTTCCGATACATAAACGATATAGGCCCGGTACAGGAAACTCATTAAGGGTTTTGTAGACAATGTGTACTTATGCGCAGTTATGATAACAGTAAAAGATCTTTACAAGCAAAGGAATGTCATCATACTGGAATCAGATAACAATTGCAATGATCACCAATCGATCAGTTTTGCTAACCTAATACAATTGGACAATTTCATAAGGTCCCTAGCGTATCGTACTTTTTGTTTGACATCCTTAAGCGTGTATTTCTCGAAAAAGTTCGTAGAAGTGTAAAGGGCCGAAGGCTATTGCCGTTTCGGGAACATCCAAGCTTCGTGCTTCTACTAGGACTTTGCTAAGAAAAAACCCAATAACACTTCAGCCAAAAGAGGTATCGAAGCCGGGACCTCGTTGATTTGTGTGGTGTTACACCCTAAGGTAGTCCACCATCCTAGCATTGGTGTCCCACCGCCAAAAAACTTCTATTTATAAACCAGAGAAACGGGTTACATTAACACCGTGGTAGCGGCTTAATGAATACTAATATCCATATTTGATTGATATAAGGTTCTAGAGCCGGCGATAATTATTCATATTTTATGTTATTTTAAGCCCCGCTATGTGGGTCAGTAGTATATTACTAATGATGCGGGCTGATCAATAAATATCCGCTTGAGATAAATACGCGTCTTTGGAAACTTGACAAGTTTATTGGAGTTTACTATAGGTAATCTCTTACGAGCTGTTGCCGGCAACTCAATACGCGAACCGAAATTTTTTAAAGGACATTTATTCCCGTTCTAGATACATTTTTGATTGTCCTATTGATCGCAGCTTGATAGTTTACAACGGATAGTCTTCCCCGATAAATAGACTACTTAATTAACGGAACAGAAGTGGTCGCCATGGCCGAAATCCGTTGGAAGACGACGACGACTTAATTAAAAAATAACAATTCGAACCACTAGTTCTGGAGATTAACACGATCAAATAAAGTATAGGTGAGACCTAAGCTAAATGAAAATGAGCCCCTAGCTCGAAAAATAGATACCTAGTAGGTAAATAAAATACACGGCACTTTCCCCTTTCTGAACTCCTAATAATCCTATAGCTGGGTCCATTTCATAATGCTATGGTCTTGGGCTTGTCGCACCCAAATTTAAACTTGAACCTTAACGAAATAGTCATACTCTATTTTGCTTTAGTCAATCTCAATTTTTTATTAACAATTGAAATTTTGTGAGAAAAACTTTAATAGTTATATTTGGTTTCAATATTTTGAAAGAGTACTTATAAACAGAGGGATATAAGGCTTAACGTATGAATTACTAAAAGCGAAAAAACAAAAATGGGTGTTCTGTTCAACCCTTATAAGGTCGTTAAGTAAAAACACCGAATGTGATTTATGTTCATAGACAAAAAATAAGGTTCCCAACAGTGTATTTATTATGGAATATAATCGATAATCATCGTAAAGCCAGCGCAGATCGTAAAAAGTATGATGAGATGGGCGCTGACGCGTTGTAAACTGCGCCTACCGTATTACTGAAAAGCATTAGTATTTTGTTGCCAACTTTGATGTACACATAAAATGGAATCAATGCGGTAGATTAACTGCAAGCCGTACCTATTAAAACTAAGCACTTGTTCGCAATATATTATTCACATAATTATAAAATGAAAGGAGAAATGATAGCTGCTTCTATTTTAAAATTCCTTAATTTCATTATTTATTTTTGTCGATGTATAAATAGTATTTTAAAATGAGTGTTTCTTTAACGTGTTGATTATTTGATATAAGCAAAAATTGAACGAAAAATAAGTTTCATAGATGACACTACAGTGGGACCTCTGCTTTTTACATAAACAGTCATCTCTACATATTCTTAAAAAACTTATTCGATAAACTCTATTCGGCCACTTTTATGGGTAACCTTCATGAAAAAAATCTATTTAAAGTTATTTGAAAACTGCTGATCATTTGTACTGGTTACCGCTATCAACGGCCACAGAACGCGATGCTAACGTGCAATGTACCTTTTTTATTATTTTATCATCGCATTGAATTATTAGCAGGCACATTTGCATAAACGATGGAGGCCGTATGAATAAAACATAAGCTCGGTTTGGTACAACGCGACTCTGGCATCGCGCCATGTTATATTTCCAATTGCCACCAATTTATACGACTTTCTTATCCTTCCGAATTTTCAAAATGTTGCCAACATATATTTGATGGAAGAGTTCGCCGTCTACTTTGCCTCTGATCTTTTTTTTATTCGGTTGTGACCAAGGAAAATAAAATTTAGGTTGCCAGTTTTATTTCAGAAAGTAATCACAACATCGATAGGTAATTTATACTCGCAAAACTTTCCTCGAATAGTATTTGAGAAACCGAAGACAATTTTCCATTAAAGTATTTAAAAATACGTCTAACAATTCTTGTTGAAGATAAAATATACTGCAGACGTAACGTTAAAGCATAAATTATGAGCGGTGTTCGGAGGATGTAAAGCTAGTAAATAGTTTTCTGAGTATTTTTACGACGTTCTTCACAAATCTATTTAAGCAAGTAATTATTCTAATAAATTATAATTTTCTTATATAATAATTTCTAAGATTGGAAAATTTAGATGACTATCGTTGTGTTCCTCATCAGCATTCAGATTTATAAGACCTTCAGTTTTGTTTGTACAGTTATTACACTTCTCATTTATGACTTATGGCTGTACCTAGACTAAACTCGTTTTTAATAAGCCAAACTTCATTTTAATTTAGATACTTGCCTTTAACAACGAGAACAAACTTAACATTTGTTTAACTATTCATTAATTCTTAAACTCCTTGATTTAAAAAAGTGATGAAATGAATGCTCTTTTGATGCCCCTGACCTTGATAAAAGGGGCAATTTGAAACGGTACCATCAATTTCCAACTAACACAATAATGGTGGGTTGTCAAATCGGCGGAAATGACATCACTTAGCTTTAGGAAGCCGTAATGTCACTAAATGAACTTATCAAAACAAAAAAAGGTTATACAAAAAGCGTTGCCTCGAAGAATGGGCCAGTAGGCGGCTTTATAAATTAAATAAATATATTTTTGTAATATTTAAAAAAATACTTTACCCATACAGTAGTTTGCAAAGTTTTTATGCTCTACATTTTAAAATAACAGCAAGTGAGCATGATTGTCGAGAGGAGAATTTATCCTCTTTCGCTGTTTGCGATGTAATTTTGCTGTCTTGGGTGCAAAATTGCAAGTTTATAAAGTGTTTAAGTATAGTTTGAAGTTTTCTTCATTATTGTTATTTAAAACATAACCTTAAATGCACATTAAGTCATCAAACTGCGGAAGTTGTAAGTGAATCGTTTTCCGCCGTTACAATCGCTTGTCCTAAATATATTTCACCTTTGACAACACTTACCATACCATCAGCGAAATAAGTCACTTACTGCTATCATCTATCACCATAATAAACATCCATTACATTGTGAAACTATCAACGTGAAAAACGCAAGAATATTGGGAATTCAAGAACATTTGAATACGAATAAGTTGTATAAGATTTACACTGCCTCGTGGTCTTGTAGTACAAGTATGTGCCGTGCGATCTAGAGGTCCTGGGTTCGATTCCCGGGTCAGGCAAGGTGTTATTGGGTTTTTCCATTAGGAAATTCTCAGTAGCAGCACGGAGTCTGGAAATGTGCCCGAAAAACGGCAATAGGCTCGCCCCCTGTGGGACTGATACATACCTGGCGAAATGTGGGTGCAGAAATGCATCTCTGCCTATCCCTTCGGGGAATATAGGCGTGGGGTATGATTGTTTGTTTGTTGGATATTCGAAATACCAATACTTTAACAAAACAGCGCCATCTCTTATCAAAAATCTACAACGTTCAGAATAGTTCCCCTATTTTAGAATTAGTCGCAACGTGACGATGACATAATTATGGCCATAATGCATGTACCTGACGGTAATTGTATTGTAATAGATGAACAACGCATTCATTTTATGCGGCCATCATTAAAAAGCACTAACTGCAAACGTTTCTTGGAAACCGTCTAAAGTACAACATAAATACAAATGCAGCGTTAGGTTTTTAAATAAGCCGTAGGAATCCCTTTTAACGCAGGCTATATATAGGTAATGTTTATGAATATGTATGTAATAAAATATACATGAGAGTACTCAAGCAGAAAATCGATTAAAAAAGGTAAGTTACACTTAGACGCCGTCGACGTTGGCTCTGAGTTATCTAGACAACTTGGATGGCATGTATTTTACACCTGGATTGATAAAAAAATCATGATACGGTAAACGCCATTTTATGAATTTTATAATAGTGGTATGTGCGTAAAAGATTTTCTATCCTATATTTAGTAAGTAAAGATACAATAACCTTTTTTTTGACTAAGTGGTGTGACAGATACCTATATTAAGAATTTAATATTTTACGCGATATATTAATTACAATTTATTTGTTTTATTATGTTATTATTAGTTACAACCAAACCACAAAAAATAAAGCATATCTACAATCTATTCTTAACTTCTTTTTTCTTGGGAGCTTTTAAGTAAAGCTTTAAGATTTTTTTTTTAAATAAATTGGTACAATATAAGACATATTCTATGAGTATCGAAAATCGAATTGAAGTGTATGAAATTAATTAGGTTTTTTAAGCTCTACTCTACTATTAGTTAGCATAATAAATGGTCTTAATTCATATTCGATAAATAGTCGAGTCCTCTATATATATGTATATTTACGCATTCCTTATGTAACTAAATATTTATTTTCTTTGCTTTAAAATAAATAAAAAATATCTCACAGCAGTACCAACATTATAAAACCTATACCAGAAATTGTTATAAAAATATTGGTCGTAAAAACAACTCAGGCGCGTCCTCAAATATACAAACATACATGTGCGTAGTATATAAAGCAGAAAATCACAGTTCTCAAACGTTGACGTGGGACTACAAGAATCCTATATTTCATATTGCATTGTGACTGTTGCAATAAACTAACAATTTGCAACAATACCGTAAGTTGTAACTGACGCTTACAAAGGCTTAAGGTTGGCAAGCAACAATTAATACTATAGACTAAGAACTGGATGTTTAATATAAATCTGTCTGTTATTCAATGTACAATTTAGAAAACGGCTGTTTGCGCGGAAATATTAACGTTTCTTACTTTTTTGGGTAAATTATTATAAAAACTGTCCATTGTATTATCGGTTGTTTTTGTAGCGTTATTTTTCTATAAAATAAATTGTTTTATCTATCGCTCTATAAATATTTGAGATTCTTTTTAACTTATAATTTATGTTTATAAGCGGTCAATACTAAACACTAGTCCAGTAACCTAAAAACCTAACAAGTCAATAATTTGGCTACATTTAAAATTTACCACTTTATCCCGAGACTTTTAATTGTATTACTTTGCTAATTTGACAATATTGTAAGTCTGGTAGTAAAATTATGATAAATTGGCAACCCTATGGAACTGTCAAAGATAAAAACCTTGACGGTGCGTCTTAGTTGTGACTGCAGTCCGCGTTCAAAACATTATGTTTAAAATCAATAAAATTGCGAGCTATACGTGTCATTTTAACTTAACGCGCTTAAAACGAACACAAAACGCAAAACAAATTAATATGTTGCCGATGTGGGGAACAAAAATCTATAAAGCTGGGACGGGCTTCGCGGCAAGCTGGTTACAAATAAATTTTGTCTATGGTAACTATAAAAAATAAGTGTTTCAAATAATTCAAAGATTGAACTTTTACATTTTGATCTCTAAATGAAAAATATTTTAATGCTTAATTGAAATTTTAGTTGCGGCTTGCGTTGTCTTAATTTGAAATATAATTGTCATTGTAAAAAACCTATTATTACAGTTGTTTATTGAATATTAACCATAGACATTAAAATCATTGAGATATTTTTTTAAATTTAATAATTAACTGTAATTTTCAAACTGTTCACTCATTATTAGCTTTTAATAAATATTGGGGCATTGTATCTGGCACAATCACTTGTAAATGCTGATAAAAATATTAATTTATTAAAACTAAGTTATAGGTTAGAAAAGTTTTCATTCCCGCGGTGCCGTTAGTCACCTCCGAATGGACAAGAACAATTCTTTTTGAATTTTGTGCTGTGTGAAATCAATTTTCCAATCTTATACGGGTGTTATACATCGGTCAGTATAATAGAATGGTCTAGAAATATTAATTTGCAAAATAATTCACCTCGTCTAGCCGCCATTTTGAATGGTCAACAAACTTAAGCCATGTAGGTATCGATATTTACGTGTATTTATTAGAGGTCATTCTAACTATAAATTTAATTGAAACTAATAAAGAATTATGTAGCTTTATAATGTGCAGGTAAGTTAATAATTTGTTTTGTCTATGATTTCAGCGTCCTATTATTTGTTTTAAGCTTTACCGCATTCGTGTTGAAAACATTGAATGATTTGGAAATATACAACCAGCACTAGACCAAGTTAGGGGTCAGAATTGCAAACCTTCTCAGTTGTAAAGGCTTTGTCCAGCATTACTTCTAAATCCTGATGCCGATTCGATACTAATGATGTATGTTACCTGAAGAAGTCGTTCCTGCAGAAGAGCTTGTTGTCCCGGGAGTAGCACTTGTCGGCGAGCGGCGCGCGGCAGTCGGCGCAGCGCACGCACGCCGCGTGCCACGCGCGCTCCAGCACGTGCAGCAGGAACTTGTCCAGGATCGGCTTCTCGCAGCCGGCGCACGCCATCGCGCCGCCTGCCTCCCCACGTCCTGGATAGTAAACACATATATAAGCTATCAACATAGTGAGGAAACCTGCACACCTAAAAAGTTCTTACGAATTTCGTAGTCCGCCAACCCGCACTAGGCCAGCGTGGTGGACTAAGGCCTAAACCCTCTCAATGTTAAAGGAGGCCTGTGCCCTGCAGTGGGACGTATATGGACGTAAACGCTGATGAGAGTGAGAGAGATATAAGCAATCAACAAATCATTTCAAAGTCTCCACTAAGTGCTCACTAGTTAATCTCTAAGCCTGACACTGGTCGATTCGCAATCCGCGCCTTGCATTAAGAAAGAAAAAAATGACTAAATATGTTCTCTACATTTGAAATAGGTTATGGAAGAATATTGTCTATTATAGCTTGGAACATATTGTCCTGTAAAACTTGTGTTCCATTTTTATAAGTGAGCAACGATTATGTTCGAATTTTAAATCAGTTCGAAGCTACCTACATTTCTTCTGGCATAATTTGTTAAAAGATTACTATGACTATGAGATCAAGTGAGCCATTTACTTATTTCCCAAAAAAACAAGATTTTATATAGGAATTACATATTGCTTTTCCATTACGCTAACCATACACATGTGAGTAGTTGTCACGAATAATAAGTGTTTTTTAAACATTTAAAACATACTTCAATTAATTGCACAATAATAATGTTTTATGGGAGTTATGATTAAAAATTCATGTTAACATTTCATTAACTATTTTTCTACGGCGGATATCACACATTAGTGCGTAACACGCAATGTACTCGACTAAAGTTATTTCACCTGAACCCACCGCCAGAGTTTATATCGTTTAATAATTCAAAGACTACTTTTTAGTGATAATTTTATAAGACAATTTCAGTAGTTTCAAAATTGACGTTTTTCAATAAATCAACCTATAGCAAAAACGGTCGTTTAATATCAGCCGATATAAATCCCTATGTTTTACAGGAGTCTTGTTCTACTTATAAGTAAGATTTGTTATTAATCCAATATATTGTGCTATTGCAGAAAGTTAGACTAAACCGCATAAAAACACTTGTATATCTTCTTCTTCTTCATCAACCCATATATGCCCACTGCTGAGCACGGGTCTCCTCTACCATTGAGAGGGTTTAAGCCATAGTCCACCACGCTGGCCTAGTGCGGGTTGGCGGACTACACACCTAAGAAATTCCTAAGAATTCTTAGGTGTGAAGGTTTCATCACGATGTTTTCCTTCACCGTTAAAGCAAGTGATAATTCAATGTGAATACACACATAACTTCGAAAAGTCAGAGGTGTGTGCCTGGGGTTCGAACCCGCGACCACCGAGATTCTCGACCGCGCGCCCAAACCTCGAGGCCATCACTTGCTTATATACCTAGTAAAAATGCTTAGTATCTGTTATGAAAATAAGTTTCAAAAGTAACTTATATGAATTGTCATTGAAAACAGAACATCCAAAAACAGTCGCCATACTTAATAATATTATATGTTTATATTATTTAAAGTAAATGAACAGTATAATTTTCTTTTTAATTTATAAACGATTATAGCCAACACATTGCAAGGTACTAAAAATTTTAAGATTCGTCAACCCAAGAAGTTTAAAATATAATAAACTGAAACATTGAAATGGATCCCGTCTAGGTACTAAAAATTCTAAAACAAGTTCCAATTCCAAGACAGTCAGGTATTTTTTATTGTATTTGGTTTCTAAATGCTGTTTTAATAATTGTAAATATGCAACATAATTTTACTATAAAAACTAAAATAAAAGTACTCAACGTTTTAATAATAATAATAACATCCTCTTTGGTACGACCTCCTGAATAGTACGTACCATAAAGTCGGTAGCACTGAACTACGAGCTACCAACATAATGGGATTGAGTTTTACGATCGATAAAGCTTAGGTTTGAATAAAGTTTTATTAGCATATGTTATTGCCAAGCGTTGCTCGGCGAACTGCCGCTTGCCTCCTACGTATTTCGTATGTCCACGGTGAAGTTATGAAAACCATTATCACTCCATAATAGATGTTATTTCCTGTGAACTCAGTACTTAAAACGTATTGTTAGAACTATCTTTTGCCGCGCTTAAGCTTTTACTGCCAATTTTCTTAAGGAAACCAAGACTTTCAATTCATTCTTAATCTCAATTAGTTTTCCACATATTTATATATTTATTAAATATAATGCCAACAGAAATATAATTACAAGATATAGGATCAAATTATTTGGTTAAAATCGGTGACACCTCACATTGCCTGCATGAAAAAAGTGACAGAACGGTGTGATTCTTTTTTTAAACACATATTTTTCTTTGTTGCGTCGCGCTCAGAGCATTTGACATTTATTGGCTGAATTTATGAAGGTCGCCGGTTTATCATTCCATATTCAAAATGTTCAAATGTCCGATTGGTCGCGCGCCATTTCTGTCGGTGCGTTCAAAAATCTGTGACTATAAAACATGGTTCAAGAATCGGATTTTTGTTTAAAATTAATGTCGCATCGTTGTTTTTATAACTCTTCAAACTAAGACATTCTCAATATGACGCTAAAGAAATTTTTTATGTAAAATACTTGTAAAATTTTCTGTTTGAGTGAATCCCTTCTTAGACTAAAACAAAATAAAAAATACACATGTTTATTTTACTTAAGCAATAGCAATGAAACAAATGAAACAATCTACCTATTTTTTTGTTTTCAATTTCAACACCTAACATCTAAGTGATATAAAAAGTCCCTAAAATGGTAATAAAATCACCCTAATACACAATTTATCGCACCATAAAGGTAAATAATTCGATTAAATTGTAAATAACCACATTGTATGTAAAGTACTCGTTGAGTACTCAAGTTCATTGCTTCAGCCCTAAGCGTGCCTTGGCTAAAAATAAATGGAAGTAACAAGCTGAAGTTCATTTGACTTTTGCCATGAGGTCAGTTATACCAAAGGGGGTGTAAAAACTTTGAATCAATAATAAGACAAATGTAGAGAAACAAATCTTGGAGAAGGATGATCAGAGACAGAGAGTTTTAGATCTCACAAACATCTGGGTGTTTTCGGGCTTTCGGGTCTAAACTCTAAACTAAAATTTTTTCAACTATACAAAAATTTAGGTACGTCCAGGGATTAAATCTACGATTTTTCATTTCACAGGCTGTCTATCCAACTGCGTCAAAAGTATCACAATGACCAACATAAAACGGACTATTAGTAGGTAAAATATCGACTTTAAATCAGATAATTAAACAATTGAATGGTACATCAAGTGAATAATTATAGTGAATAAGTATCGTAAACCTATTCTTCGAAAGGTTTTTTTAACGCACATGCGAATTTTGATGTAGTCGGGCAATAAGCAAATATAACTACCCAGTTTAAAAGAGTTTAATTACATTATGGTAGCATATTAATTTTAAAGTTAATTCAGTAGTCTGTATAATTAAAATGTGTTGTCACCTTTTGAATAAATAGATACATATACTTTATCTGAGCCAAAACTAATTACGAAATGATAAAATTTAATTATGTTATAAGGATGTTTTGAAACTATATATTTAGGCATTAGGTATTTCTTTTATTTTTATGCAAAGTTAATTAGTATTTTAATCATGTCGCATTTTAATAAGTTGGGTCACCAAAGTTTTTAATTTAGAGATATAGGTTCATAAATAAGTAGTGATTAGTGAAACAACAGTAAAAATACCTAAATGGATTTTCAAAAAATATAATTTTTTGTAACTAACACCTAATGTTATGCAGCCAAATTAGAGCCAGAAAGCTCTGCGCAAATATTAAAAAACTAAGCACGTTAACGAAACTCTATTTTTCGGGGCATGCCATTCGAGTTCTTTTTATTTATTTATGCTTTATATACGTACAAAGAATGTTTTAAGGTAGACTTACCTAATGCCTGAGACATTATCTACCAGTCAACCTTATTTTTATACAAGTAATATTAAGTTTCAAACAATGTGTTCGTTTCTTAAAACTTATCTTGTTGAATAACTTCAATATAAATCAAATTTCTTTTAAATAGCAGTTAGATATATTTCGTTATGATTTTCATAAGTCATCAAAGAAAACATTACATTTTTAATCCTATTTCTATCAGTGTGCATTCTATTCAAATTAAGATACTGGTACCTTGAACCTGAAAATACCTCTTATGTACTCAGGCCATGCCCAAGTTTCATAACTGCTATTTACGAGTATCAATATTTAATAATGAGTGATGGCCTCGAGGTTTAGGCGCGCGGTCGAGATTCTCGGCGGTCGCGGGTTCGTACCCCAGGCACACACCTCTGACTTTTCTAAGTTATGTGTGTATTCAAATTGAATTATCACTTGCTTTAACGGTGAAGGAAAACATCATGATGAAACCTGCACACCTAAAAAGTTCTTAGGAATTTCTTAGGTGGGTAGTCCGCCAACCCGCACTAGGCCAGCGTGGTGGACTATGGCCTAAACCCCTCTCAATGGTAGAGGAGACCCGTGCTCAGCAGTGGGCGTATATGGGTTGATGAAGAAGAAGAAGATATTTGCTATATAAATACATTTGCTACATTTACTTGAGTTCGTCGTAGAGCCAACACCCGAGACGAGCAGTGTTATAGGGGTTTTCCATTAGGAAATTCACAATAGCAACCCGGAATCTGATAATGTCTCTGAAAAACGGCAATAGACTCACCCCTATGATATACAGACGAATTGTGGGTGTATAAATGCACTCTGCCTATCCCTTCGGGCATACAGGCGTGATGTATTTGTATATTTGCGTTTATATCTGCGCAATAACAATTTCCTACGCATTACGGCACACATCCACTAAACATTACGTCAGCCTACAACTATGATTCGACAAACGTGTGGTTACTTGGAAATTGATTAAATTCCATATGTTCAAAATATATCGTTGGGAATTAATTATAGGTATTCTATTTGTATTCTAGCCGCTTCCAATAGAGCGCTTTGGAAGTCTCTGGGGGAGGCCTATGTCCAGCAGTGGACGTCCTTTGGCTGATGATGATGATGATGATGATGATTCTATTTGTTAGAAAAACAATGGGAGAATAATTATTTAATTGTCTTGGTATTTGCTATTTTTAAATAGCCTGCTCTACTCTACAGATTGATGTTAACCATCTACTTTACCAAGCTTTATCTTATTTCTCTAACGTCACCACTCAATTAATATAGCAGGCCTTAGTACAAGTAAAATTAACAAACGTTTATAACTAAGGCCGTTATCATAAGGCCACAGTAATTTAGGTCCGGAATTGTAAACAGAGGATCCTCTAAAATATCTATGTGATTCTTTAATTAATGTTTGTATAATCTAAACTAATGTAATAATTCATAATCTATTTCTTTCTATTTTTTACTTTTATCAGTAGAGTAAAAAAACAATAGATATTATACACAAGCTCATACATCACATACATAAGCTCTAGAAATAAAAGATTCACGTCATACCGCCCTATTGCCTGTCAACACCATTATATCAGTCATCAAATGTGTTATATCATCTGTTGTGTATGTTTCATAATTATTGCAGTTAAAAAACAACGTGAGAACTTGTTAATTACGCGCATTTATATTCAAGTTGTGTTCTTTTTGCAACCGCATTCTATTTTGTCACATTTAATTAATTTGTTGATAGATGTAAGTTCTAATCGTTTGATATTAATAAACAATACATAATATTGAATCACTAAATTATATTAGTATCTATGTATACATTTTTTTATACTAAAAATACGTAACTGCTAAAAAAGGTAATTTTTTCCTTAACCAAATTTGACATCGAGATTGCGCATATTTTGATTATTTAAGGTATTACATTCCCCAACTTTAATATGCTCTCTATTAATATGCCGGAATATTAACCACAAAAATTAATGCTCTAATATTTTTAATCGTACTTCAAACAATCCATTACATTTTGCGCTTTCACGTGCCTCTGTTTTCCGTTTAGTTTAACATTGTATAAAACCAGGTGTGAAAATACATTTTAAAATGTATTTTATGTGTATTTGCCTTACAATCACACGAAAACCACTGAACTAATTTGCTGCTAGGCTTAGGATCCGGGCTCGCTAATAAGATCTACGTTTACATTCTGTTTTTACCACACAACTCCCATTTAATACTTTGCCGACAGCTGCACATCAACAGGGTAAAGAAAAATGGCCATTTTGACCTGTCAAACTGTTGCTGACCACTTTTTAAATTTAGAATTCAATTATAATACTTAGTTAAAAAAGAACTTCGCTGTACATTGTTCAAAAGTGGAATAAAGTAAACACGATGATTATTGTTGAAAAAAAATTGCTCTGTCTGATATAGTTTAAAACTTAAAAATTTACTTAATTTTATTGTTTATGCCTAGTTGAGTAACAGATCAGATTAGGCATTTTTTACTTAAAACGGATGCATGCAATGACGTATTAGGAAGAATCAACTTAAGCATTCATCTCCTTATTTATAACTTTCTGTGCGAAAAAAAAATCTAATTTGTCAAATTATCGTCGAAATTATAATAAAATAAAAAGGTGATGTAAATGCAAATAATATTGCTGTAAAGATTTTCATTTTGTTGCTGAATTTATTGAAATACGAAGTTTAAAATTTTCATATAACATTCTTCTTTGTTTATGAAAAAAAAAAAACACTTTGTCGTCTTTGTTAGCTATGGATGTAGTCTACAGCAAAAACTTTAAAATCGGCATAAAATTCATACTCTAGGAATGTCACAAATGTCTAAAGCATGATACTTCGTTTTTCTGACATTTTTCCCTAGCACATTATTCACTAAGCAATTAACACGAGGCACGCTAATTAAATTGTGAAATTATGCTGAAACTCGTATTGGGTTATTTTTAGATTCAGATACGATAGAGAAAAAATTTTCAAAACTTATTTCGTAAAACGACCTATCATTTCGATCCAAATGATTTATCACTCGACATTTGACATTATTTGACAGCCACAGAGACAAATGTTTGTGTGATCCAGAAATATTTGTTTCCGATTCGGGTGTTTGTGAGACTGAAATGTCTCACAACACTAGAGTTGAATCTTAATGTGAGGTCAGAACTATGTATGTGACTGTTGGGTGTATTTTATTATTTATGTGCTAAATCTTATAAACTTACTAGTCAATATATATTTACGGCAATTTCTTCAGTATCATCATCGGTAAACAGAAATACTTACGTCACTCATAAATAATCGTGAATTCTACTGTTTACTTCAAAACACTTCACATAAGTCTTATGGGAAAATGTGGGTTCAGAACTGTATTTCTGGGGTTCGGAGCATGTACGAATGAGTATATGTACGTATAAATATTATTTTAGTGCAAAATGAGAATTAATCGCTATAATTTAATCTTAAAATAATGATGTAATACCAAAATATTAATACTGAGTACTACGTGTATCTAGGAATCTTATTTTAGTGTAACAATGACAAGTAATCGCTCTAATTTTACCTTATAATAATTAATTACCCCAGATTTGAATAATAAAAGCAATAGGTATTGGGTTTTTGCAATTCTGTTTTTGATTTTGCCGCAAAGAATTATCCCGTCGAATAATTGTACAACAATTTAATAGAATAAACTAATATAGTCCTTGACTTTATCCCGTTAGAGTTATTTTGTGGTTATTTGTTTTCCTTATAATCTATTTAATACCAAATTAGGTAAATCACGTTATCATAATTTTACTTACTCTATTATGTTATTAATTAAGCTCTAATACATCTATTTTTTTCTTTTTGGTTTGTTCTTTGTTTGTATGTGTACAATTGAAAAGTTTATAAATTAATTAAAAATAAAATCTACGGGGACAGCCTATGAAGAATTGGGACTTTCGTGACGATATACTACTTACAAATACATCACAAGTATTATAACGATATCATTATAATTAAAAAAGTAATATAATCAGATATATTTTTGCTATGAATCTGCGTTTAAAGTTTCAGATCAATATCGTGGCAAGTTTTTTTTTAATATAATCGATCTAAAAACGTATACTGTATATTTACCTCCATTATTAAATTGCCTTAAAAAACTTCAAAACAAAAATAATTATATCCATACCAATCTTGACTTAAATACAAAAGTGTCATTTATTTTTAATTAAATTGAAATAAAATTGAAAGCATTTCTTATCTTAATTATAAAAAAAGTTAGAGTAGTGTACTCGGTTCCTAATTTTATAAAATTATACCTAGCCGTTTAGGGTCGATCTCTAAATTTAGTAGAAGATCTTCTAAATTTCTTTTTTTTTTGTAGTGTAATATATCCAGTAGAGAATCCCCACGCACAAAATCAAATTCAAAAAGTTCAATTTACAATTACCTAACAAACGATTAAAACAATCACATTGAACTATTTAAATTACCTAAAATAATAGGGACAATTATTCTATTACTACAGTTATGTCATAGCTAACTATTGAATTTAGAGGAAAAGTTAAATGTTTATTATACTTGCAGTAGGTACCTATTTATCATGCTTAACAATAGAAGAATCTAGCTGTTTCAGATATCTGTGTTAATAAAGGAGCCTACATCCACTTCCAAGCATTTCTTTGAAAAATCTTCATCAAAACTGGTTTAGACTTTAAGCGTTATAACTGTCTTGCTCCTATCATTTTCTAAATGATTACTTTAGATTTTTTGGGGCAATGACAATCGCGAGAGTCTGTATCACAATAACTTTAAGACGCATTACAGATTGTGGACTGCTCAAGTACCGAATGGTACGGTATGGTAAGGCCTAGAAAAACTATAGGTACCTATATTTATCAACGCTATTAAACGTCTTTCTGGTCTATTTTCCCTTTAAAAACTGTTGTAAAAACCGTTTTTTGTATTTTTATAGATATAACTGCCTATATCAACCAAGCTAATTATTATTATAGAACCCGATTTATGATGAGGTCAAAAGGAAACGGATACATGAATCTCTTTATTGATTTGTATCCTTATGTAAGCATAGTAAATTGTGAATAATCACCTGAATACTTAAATTAAAGGTCTGCATTAGTGATAGAAAGGCCTAATCCGTCCCGCCTTATTACGGACTCTCATTGAAATAAATAATATCTTCATAAAGTTACTATTTTTATCCGACTTAGGTGACTTAATGTGTAAAAACGCAAAAGATTAACAGGATTATTTTTTTAAACTTTTTTATTCCTCCAGTAAGACGATTGTCAATGGAGCACGATGTTTTGTGAATAAGTTAAACAAAGGGGTTATTGTTTTTGCGGTTTTTACTCCCTTTGTGTACGGCTCGTGCCTTGCCATTGATAAATATAATACACAGATATTTTTTTATACTTAAAACTTCCCTTTTTGTTTTGTAGTAACAGTATTTAAGTAAGAAAAGCTGATTCTTAATATAAGTACATCTTTACTTGCCTAATTCAAGACGTGTCAATATTTTTTATTTTATTTATACTCATCATCATCGTCACTAGCCTTTCACGTCCACCGCTGGACCTATATCCATGTATGTATGAGAGGCCTATGCCTCTCCTATTTACTCTCTATCATACAATATTGATCATTATAATTATTAAGTTAGATTTAAGTAAAAAGTACTAAATGTATGAAAAAAAAAACATTTTTTTACTGACTCGTTGATCATAAATTGATGTCGCATGATTATGACGCCTGGAGTATGATCGCCAGTTAGGTATAGATATAATTTTTAGTCGAACTAAGGCATCAACCCTTACACTTGTAGAAGTCCGTGTCCACCACTGGGACTATGGATTGATGAAGATCTTTATCTTAATCATATTATATATATCTTTATCTATTTCTCAGCATTAATGATGTTATATTTTGGTTTGAGCCATAGACGGAACTTGGAAAGCGATTGTCTTACTTTAATTATTTTAGAAATTGAACTGCATCAATATAGGCTTAGGAAAATTTGGGAAGATATGATTAAAAATTTATATTCGTCCCTTCATTTGGACGAAATTTTTGGACTTTGGTTTCAGTTAGTGTTACATGAAGAGGTGAATTGATAAAATACTACTTTATTTAAATATAGTAGTAATTTTAAATATAGTAGTAATTTATACTATTATAATTACAATATCAGGTATTTGCTAGTTGTGAGATGTTTTATAATGAAGAGAGTGATAATTTAGTAATATTTCAAATTGCAATAAGTTTTCGTGAATTCTGAAAACAATGTAAAAAACGATTTTCGAGAAATAACTGCATTCAGTATTCATTGAGAACATCATTTTTATTTATTTAATTGTTTTTTATATTATTTAAAGTAGGTATGTTGCAAAGTAATATTTGATAAAACTTAAATTCTTATAATTATTAAAATATATTTATTATGCACAGTTATTTCAACTACCTACATGTGGATAGGTAAGTATACTTATTATGTATAAAAATAAATAAGGAACATAATTTTTATTTTAAACGAGGAAATACATGTGAATGTCTTAAAAGTCCCTCAATCGTATAATTTTAATGCCTGTTAGCTCTATCTGAAAAGTATTTATTTACTTTTAGAAACTGTAGATTCGCGCAAATAATCCATCGTGATAAACACAAGGCGCTTCTTGCTTTAGGCCTAACTATTCCACCTTAGGCCTAAAATAATAGACGATTTTACATACAATTAACCGAATTATTGACGTTAGAATACTTCAACGGCTTTTTTTGTTTACTTTAGCTTTGTGATTATATAATTTTCGCGCAGAAATTCTAACATTCCTAACTTAGGAAATAACAAACTGTATAAACAATACCTACTTAAGTGACAAAACATGAAATTACACAGAACTATTATTCGGTATATAGGTAATTGTTTGTTTATAAAATGGTTAGTAGTGTTAGAAGCGGTGACAACACGGATCGCTCCATCCGACATGTCAAACAAAGAAAATGCAAATGAACATTGGCACACAAACACAACCCGCAAAAACTTGCGGAGTGAATTATCGTTAATGTTAGTTAAAAATAGCAAAACAAAACATAAATAACCTCCAAACGACGGCATAGTGAAACACATTCACAGGGCACCGACAGACTATACAATATAGTTTGTACAAGAGGCACAGGACACTAACTTTTACCAATGTGGTGCTGGTGGAAGGGGGCATGGGCCCCCCGACCTGCGGCTAGGAAACCCGCCACTTCGGCACCTCTACACGGCACTTCACAGACACACCGCGGCGACTCGCGGCGCCACCGACCACACGCCGACTACCGATCTGCGCCACTTGCGGCCGCGCACTGACTGACGCCCGGCGCCGCCCGACCAGACAGGGACAGGAGACTCCGGCCGCGGGCGTGTCGTCGCCAGCCACTCGCGCGCGAGGGGTGGCGCCGCCCTGCACTCCTCGCCGTTTTTTTTCGTGCGTGTCTCTGTGCGGTAGTGGGATTTCATTTTGTGGGACACGTGCGGCGTTCGCAGTAAATTTAAATTGGCTCGCCGGTAGATCGAGTGGTAGCTGAACATAATTATAGAGCCTGGATTTTTCGGTCGCGTCTCTAGGCCGGCCGGGTGTCTTATTTTATGGTTTGTCCGGAGCGCGGGCGGGGAGGGCGTGCGCGTATTTATGTGGTGTTGCCCGCCTTCTAGACGCGCCGGCTCGCTGCCGCTTCTTTATTTTTACACTCTGCCATTCGCTCTGCGGCGGGATGGGTAGGTGGGTATTAATACGGCGGGACCTCGATAACACACAATACCGCAGAAAAAATACGCGATTCGCTCCACTACTTGTCTTCGTTATTTGTTTTACATCTTACTACATGTACCAATACTATACATACATACGGGGGCACAATGATATAGGTAGCAGACAAAATAAAATACATCACATTGAAAACTCTAATGCAACTTCCTTTGGAGGTGCAAAAGTAATTTTCCTGAAGCAAAATCATATTTGCTTCCATGCCATTCGATCTTTCCGCTAAAAGCAATTAATAATAATTATTCGTATTATTTAACATATATCTATATTTTATTTATTATTTAAAATTATAGCAATGTTTCACTACATAAATTGTTTATCTGTGAGGAAAATATACCGTTTCGTATCTTCCAATGTAAATTCCGGATGTACTGGACAATGACTGACTATTCTAGACTTTCCCATAGTTATATGAAAAACGAGTCTTGAATTACACTTTAAGACAACTTGAGAAAGGTGGCAGGTAGTATGTGAACGAGGGCTGCTCAAGACTGGGATGGTTAAGCATTAATCGGCGATAGGCTGAGAATAATAATACTTAAGAAATAAAAATAAATAAATAAGTACATCTTATCCACAAATATCACATTAAGTGAGGTTATGTCAAAATCTCACTGCCAAGCCAACTGGTAACTATTATGCTATTTTTCGACATTGAAAGAGACGACTGAAAAGTCTCTCGTTTGCCATAGGAATAGTTTCCAGCGCAAGTATGCGCAGTGCGACTTGAAGTCTAAGATACAATTCCCTGGTCGGGCAGTATTAATGGTATTTTTCATTATGAAATTCTCAATAAGTTTACTGAGTCTTGAATTCTTCCCGGATAACACCAATAAACTAATCCCATATTACACAAAACACACAAATTCAAAGTCAAATTCTCTTATGACAATTCACGAAATGTGGTTGCAGAAATTCACTTCAGTCTACTTCTTAGTATGAGTATATAGGCATGAATAGGTACACTAGTAGGAATGTGTGTCTCAGCGTAGGGTTAAATCTTTGAAAATATTGAGTGTATCTACTAATTTCAGATTCCACGGAAGCTTTTCTTTGCTTTTCTTCTTTCATTTTTAATCAAATAGGTTGTTCAACATAACATCATTCTATCTTGTCCACAAACTCATGTTTAGGCGCAGTCGAATTGGCTATTAGATCTGGAGCATAATAATTTTAAAGAACAAAAGTCTTGTATGCACTTACGCCCGTTCCATAGACCTCTAGCCCTTAATTCGACTACTTCTAATCTAACTTCATAATGTCCATTATAATTGATATACATTCTTATTTCTTTGGGGCCTTTTTATCAAGGAATATTTTCTTTGTTAGAGACAGGCTGAGTGACAAAACTTGCAATAGTCGTACAAATAAAATTTTATCAGCATAATAACCACCTTAAAAAACATACCAAAACATTAATAATAATTGATTAGAAAGTAATACCTATGCACTAAAATGTAAAAACATAATTGCGTATTCTTCTATAACTCAATAATCAATTTCTTATCCTCATCAATTTGTTTTTACCACATACAAATAATAATAAAATATAATGTAGTTAAAATTATTGATATTTTTAGGTAGAGTCGGTGTCAGCCAAGGTAGGTTTCTAACTTTATATCTACTTATTATGCAATTGTATTTCCCTAAAGTATATTGTCATTCGCATAAAAGTTATTATTTAATAATATTTTTAAATTATTCTCGTATTATTATCTCTGTATTGTATTGTAGTGTAGGCGGACACCGACTTAAAAAGTAACAATAATTATGTTATTATTAGTGCACATCTAAGAACTTTTAGGGCGCAGGTTTTATCACAATTTCCCTTCAGCGTTTAAGTAAGTGATTGATTGTGAATACATGCTGGTGCCTTAAAAAAGTCTGAGGTGTGTACCTACCTACCTGGGGGTTTCAACCCGCAATCGCCGATATTCGCGACCGAGCGCCCAAACCTTGAGGCCATCACTACTTTTCTTGCAATATATACCAATAAAATAAAATAAATTCATTCATTCATTATTTTTCGCTTTAACGTTAAAGTTATTGACATAAACTTACAGAGGTATGAACAAAGGCTACAAGAATACACAGAAGTATATTTTAGCAACATTTAGTTACCTGATTTTAAAGACCACGTCACAAAAGGGAGCCTATTTACTTTTCAGCATATTCAACATTTTCCTCATAAAACAACTGTGATAAACCACTTATACAAGTTAATAATGACTACGATTCTACATTTTTATAATTATTTTTTATATCTGGCAACGATTGCATGAGAAGAGCTGAATATCGACCCCAGTGGTGGCCATAGGAGAAGCCTAAGTCCAACTTTAGACGTGAAGGCTTGACGATGAAATAATTGTATAAGAGCCTTACAGATAACCTCAGTTCTGAATAGTACCTAACACAAAGACGGAAGTTACCTCATTAGTAATTAATTAAGGTCTTCTGGCACGAAATAGTATATATAGCGACCACCATCTTTACTGAGACGTATTCAAAAGCTCAGACTCGCTAAGGTATAGCTCGCCAGATAATCTTGCGTTAAACCTTCATTATAATGAATGGAACTAAGAAATAGTGGAGATTGAAAACAATTTGACACGAAACACTTAAATTTAAAATACAGAGCATCAAAAGCTTATTCCTACTTATTGTGCAATGTCTGGTGCCCAAGAATCTTTAGGTATATCACAAGTCTTATATGCTACCCCGCTCACAAGGACTTCATGTAGGTACGTCATGCTCGATTTTCCAGTACCTATATTTTAGATTTTTAATTCCCAAAGGATATTGCAAGTTTGCCAAAGTTCTTAAACGATATTATATTATCAAAACATACATTTCATATGGTCAATTTGTAAAAATAGCAACATGACATGCAATAGTTTTTTCTAGCATAAACTTTCAATAACTAACGCACTTTAGGTACGTATAGAAAATCCAAATATCTCATAATTAGTTACACAATCATTGCGTAAAATAACAAAATTAGTCCTAATTATTATTTTAAATTAATCTCTTCATCTTTCGTCATTTTCGACCCCTGGAGGTCCCATATAGACGACTTTCGTATTTAACTACCTACAGATAAACGTCTCAGGCTCCTGTTTCTTTTTACCATAACATACTCATAAGTAAAAGATCTATACGAATACCAGGTTAAACGGTAATGACAATGATTTTGCTCTAGTCAATGGCCGTTCGTTGAATAATTATGTTTGCTGACGGAATTTTTGAGGATATTCATATCCATTTTAACACTATTTATCCACAATTAAATCGGTTAAATTATATCCAATAAAGATATCTGTAGTGATTTCTCGCCGAAAAACTGTCTATTCTCTGTTTTAATTTACCAAACAAGCGCTAAATACAATTTAATCAAAGAAAGTATCTGCAACCCCTTTCCATGTTAGAAACCAAAAGATACCAATAACCAAGAATTGTATGGTATGAGTCAGAACTATGACTTTAATTAAAAACTAAAGAATATGGCTCAAGTTTAACTGCTAAAAGCTTTAGAATATACCTTTACATCAATCATTAGCTTGTTATCATTTGATGAAAAAGTTTTAATTTGAAGACGAATGATTAAAGCCTATCCCAACTATAAAAAAAATAATTTTGTCCATTAGATTACCAGTTTTCATTTCTAACACAGTTAACCATCCTTAGTTCTTGCGTAAACGTTTATGCGAACATAAATAATTAAAAAAGTCATTCTGACAAAAAGCGTTGTTTTTGATAAATAAATCCTCACCATTTAAAATAATATTCATATATCGACCCTGTTATGGAAGAACGTCGTAAGCGACATTTTAGTAATTTTACAGGAGACGTTATTTTCTGATCACTTTTTTATTTTTTATTATACATCCCCAGTTTTTGTATATGTTGCAAAACATAGTAAGATGTATTTAAAAACATTTAAAATATTAGTAAAACAATTAAAAAAGGGGGTCGCTTAAGATAAAAGTGAACGTCACGATTTCTTCTTGTTTTTCGGAAATCGTCACATACGATATTATTTTTTGAGTACTCATTCACGTTATATTACAGAATTTTGCTGTATGTTTTCTACATATTGGGTGTCAGATCAGTTCCTTACCATGAAACAAAAATATATGTATCAATTTTTTATTTTCAATTTATCAATTTTTTATAGAAAACATAGGAGACTGGATCCGCAAACGACTTTGTCAAGATCTTATTAAAAGGAACTCTTTTGGCTTCAGACTTATGCCATAAGTAATAGTAGTCATTCCTTCTTCCACTTTCGTAAATAGTTTCATTATAACAGGCAAATTTTCTTGAACAATATAAAATATGTGGAGTAGTAAGGATCTTTTCTTGATCAAAACTGGCACAAAGAACAGCATCAGAATTTTACTGCGAGCTTGATTATTTAAATAATCGTTGTGGCCGCATTTTTTCCTGTACGTGTACCTATACTCCTCCGTATTCATGGCTTCATTTTAACTTGTACTATCTAAATTATTATGCGTTCACACATTTCACACTTATCCTTTTGTAAATGGATCTATAATAAAGTTATTACTAAAAGCGTCTTTGACTGTTTGTTTTTGCACAGAACCTTAATAATTTCATCATGTATCTCATAATACAGGTATGCACTAGTGATACTACACTAGTGCACTAGTGAATCATTCGCCTAACAGCTTGAATAATCGAGACACTATATTTGTAAGAAGTTGTTGCATTTCCTCTTTCATCTGCCTTAGACATATTCGAAGCAGTCATATCGTTAAGAGTGTGTCTTAATGTCATTTGTGAAATTTCTATCGTTTTCAATAGAAAACCTTCCACCATCTCTCCAAGGAAAGTAATAGAGATATAAAAACTGCCTGCTATAATTTTCTACTCCTCTTTTGGCAAACGTTTGTTTTCTCAACGGATGCCAGCAACCAATCTCGTTGTCTTGTAAAATTCCTTAAGCCCCAGTAATGTTTCCGATATTTATCACTCCTTCATTCATCTCACATTTATTACCACACTTTTTTCCTGCACACTGAGTTGGACGTACTTTCTTACCCTTTCCGGATCACCTTTCTAGCTTAGCTTGTAATCGATTTGGTTAAGGGCGCTGCTTTCTAAACCCTTTTCGGCTTAGTATATCGTCATCATCACGCATTCCGTTGTTCGATTCCGTTTCTGTAAAACTGGTTTTAAGATTCAAAAACTATACTCTACTTCTCTCTCGTAGAAGAAGCTGTAGATGCAGACGCTTTATCAGTGAGTACAGGAGACTGAATGCAACACACATTCAAGGAAATAATGTTCTATCGTAAGTGACAAAAGTTGATAAAAAATTTGAAACTTTTGCTTTTGTTGTTTACGATACTATTTATTTTAAGCAATAATTTTTCCATTTATGCAAATATCGGACTGAGAGTTTTTCCAGAATGACCGAAATTATTTTAGCTATCCGTTATGATCAAAAAGTGAAATACCTACTTTTTGTCGCTTACGACGTTCTTCCATAACAGGGTCGATATATTACAGCGAAGTAGACACAGAACACAACTCACGACAGTGTGCACTCTACAAAGTTTCGGCAGATATTTCAGTCTCCGCCTATGCTCAAACTCACTATTGATGTTAGTCGATATTAAAAAATCATCATCATCATAAATTTATCTGTTAAGGTAAAATCCCATTGATTTCTGACAAATACATACATGATTACCTACACCTTAATCTACATAGTAACCAGTAACCACGATGTACTTAAATAATTTTTACACATACATGTCTGTCTATCTGTCTATTACGCTTTTACGTAAAAACTGCAGAATGGATTTTAATGAAACTTTACAATAATATAGCTTATACATCAGAATAACACATAGGATACTTTTTATCCCCAAAAATGTAGTATTCCCTTGGGAATGAGTATTTCTGCATCTACTAAAACAATTAAAATGATTTTTGGTATGAAGATAAATAGGAACCAAGGAAGTGACATAGAATAGGTACCTACTTTTTATCACAGAAAATGTTGTAGGTATTCCCGTGGGAATGGGTATTTCTGGATCTACCAAACCTATTTGAATGATTTTTATGTGTATGTGCATAAATAGGACTCTGAGAATTAAAATAGACTATCACTTATTTTCTATCTGAACCCAACCCTGTAGTCTACGCGGACGAAGTCGCGGGCAACATCTAGTAATCTATATCTGACAAAAGAATTGGGCAAATTTGCCGCCGTCTAAAATCTGCCGCCCTAGGCTCCAGCTTACACTTTCTGCTAGCAAATTCGCCACTGGCGTTAATAGTGCCTTGAACTGTCTTACGGCTGATACAAATATTCACGCCGAGCAAAATTAGCAATTTACCAAGGAGTCTTGGTACGTACGCGACGAACCATTTTCCATAAGCAGGCAGAGATGCATATTTATACCTAAACTACGCCGGGTGAGTCTTTAACTGTAAATAAGGGGTGAGGTAATCAATATTTTTAAAAGATATCTTATTGAAAAAATATAACAAAACTTCAGCATACCTAGGGAATAAAACCCAGAACCTATTCCTAGGTCAGGTCAACTCACGAAGAACGGAAATATGCCGAATATTGTGTAGTTGAAATAGTACATGTCTTAATACATAATTATTTTCATATTATCGTAAAAATTAACAGATATCAATTTAAAATTTATCATTAAAAATAAGTAAAGAAGACTATAATTGCTACAATATTTCAATTAAGCATTGCAGAAAATGACAGGAATGCCATCTATAATTCTGTTCGTATTAATAGGGAGTTCTATAGATAGCATTTGTGAGAGTTTAGTGCGGCAGCTAATAGCTAGATGTCGCTTAAAGGTAATAAAATTTTTTGTATTTGATATATTAATTTCCAATAATAAATTGGCATAGAACTTCATGATAAATTAAATTGCCTTTCTTTGTATTATCAAATTCCAGAATAATATCTGGAGTGGGTATTTTTATGCAATATAACGCAAAATACAAATTAAGAAAATCTATAACCTATTAAATTTTATTGGATGGAGAAAACAGAAGACAGGGAATTTACTTACGAGTTTAGAAAGCTATAATAAAAACGAATTTTTCGAAGTGGCATAAAGTTTATTTTATAATTAATACACCTGTTGAAATTCAACATTTACAGGGTTAACTAGATTTTTTACTAACATAACACCTATTCTTACAAAAATATATTCGCAATTATATTGTATACAGAGATTACATTTTCAAATATCATTCTATTTATAAAAATAAAGCCTGTTTGAAATATCATAAAATGTCTTTAAATTGCATAAATACTCATTGGTATTTCTTATCTATAATGACTATACCGTAATTATTTCAGTCTTTCGCGACATCTATCAATATGACTTACATTATTATTACTTCAGGTAATTTAGTTTAAACAATTCATGGAATATAAAAATATCCTTTTGATTAAAAATATGCATAGACAAATAGTTTAACACTTGATTAAACTGTTTTGTTTTCTTCAAGATGAAAAGATGTTCATTATTTTAAAATAAAAGTTGTATATCTACTTCAGGAGTTATTAAAGCTTATGTATAAGGCTCCACGGCAAAATATTTCATACACTATAAATCAGGAGGATAAATTACATTTAGAATAATAACATAACATAACACAAAAATTAAAAGCTATTTTTCATATGAATTATTTTTCTTAGCACCTAAAAATAACACAAAAATATTTAATAACATTGGGAAAGTAGAAAAGTATTACTTATCGTATTTCATTTAAAGCATTTCATCACACAAACCACACTAGTGAACAAATCCACTAAAACATTGCAATTATAAATACAACTCCAAAAATGGGAATGGCGATCTGAGATCAATTATTCGATTTTTCTGACGAAAATATATAGGTATTTAGCCCCTATTACATTTTTTAATGAATTTTCTCTACTATAGTTGGAGTAATAATACTATAGTTTTAAAGACATTTTGAAATCATATTCCAGGGCAGTAAAATCAGTTCTAAAGGCTCAGAATGTTTAATCGATTATTCAGATTAATATCTGAAATAACATAATGGTCAAAACGTTTCCCTAAAAATCGCCATCCTTCACAACACAAATCCACAAGCAAAGTCATGACACACAAACACATAATATTGTTTATCTTGAGGCTCATATCATAGATATCTCACAGCCTATCCTCAGTGCAGTAGAGCAGTGGTCGGCAATATTTTGGCAGGTAAAGGCCAAAAGGTGGCAAAATAAAAAAAAGGTAGGTCCCACTTATGATATTTGCCACAGGTTCTTAAAAAAACTACAAAAGAACTACTAGAAATTCAAAATGCTCATCTGCCAAACGAGAAGCATATACTAGGTATTTTTAACTTATTTATAATATTCATGGGCCGAGGGTTGCCGACCACTGCGCTAGAAAATGAGACCCTGGGAATTAAGTCCAGGCCTGTACATTTCCCTCCCTCTGTGCTCGTGCTATCTCGCTCCTGAGTTTCCTTTCATGCGCTGCCTCTTCCCTCAACTCTGTTTCTCGAGCACAAACCGCTTCTAACTGCTGCTGCTGAAGCTTGAGGCTGTTCAGTTGAGACTGTAGTGCTGTCACCATTGAGTATTGTGTATTTTTCAACTGAAAAGAAACAAATTTCATTATTATATTAACTATTCATATATATTTCATTAACATTATAAATATTTCATTAACTATAGGTTACTATGTGTATATATATACTGTGATATAATATTATATCTTTTAAACATTCTCTATCATACTATAATATAATATAGCTTCATAATTCTACTGACTATAAAAACAAAAAAAGGTACAAAAAATATACTTTACAGGATTACAATTAATAAAAAAATGTTTAAATTAAAAGTTTGATATATTTATCTTTTAGGAATCCATGCCCATTCACTCTAGTCCATACATACAATAAATAAATTTCCCTCTTACCTGCGTCTCCCGTTCTCTGCTCCTGACTTCCTGGTGGAAGTTGTCCATTTGTTCTAGTATTTTCTCTCGCTCTAGTACGTTCGCCCGCTGCCGCTGTCTGTTCGCCTCTATCTTCTCTTCTACTTGTTTCTTCAGCGTAGTTAACACTTCGTCCATTAGGACAGCGCGAACTTCACGTTCTTTGGCCCACAACTGAAAAATTGTATATTAATTTAATTTCTATACATTTACTCAAATTTTACACTGTAAAAATTATGAAACTGCCTTTTTAGGTTCTTACCTAGAAGTTACATTTCAAGATAAAGTTCATTTCTGTTTTATAAAATATGGGGTTTCTTTAAAAAATCTCAGCCTCTTAGATTATGCGCTGATTTAAGAAAATAGTATCCAGTTCATAATTATGTAGTTATTTAACACAAAACACTACTACTACTTCGTTAAATTTATTATCAAACATTCACAAGAACATTGTAACATGAATTAAAATCTAAATATACACTAGTCACAAAAATTAAGGGTTATAAAAAAAAATCCAAATTTTTGGGTGATTTTCAACGAGTTGTAACTCCGAGGCAAATGGTCGTACAGAAAAAATAAAAAAAGCAAATTGTAGCTCTAAGTGTCTAGTTTTTAGATATGACTATGAAAAATTTTTGTCATGTCCAGGTCTGGAGAAATCCTAAGAAAGCTACGAAAAAAAATTTTCCAAATTTTTTCTCGTCTAAAAATAAGTCCACGGGCTTCAAAAAATTTTTTTTAATTCTTTCGTTCTAAAACACTTTTAGAGAATTTAATATTCTTTAATTTGACGTATTCAAAAAGCCTGCACGACGATTTGCCGCGGAGATATCGTTAATCAAAGCAAAAAAGTTCTTTTTAACTTTGATAATCAATAACTCCGGAAATAATGATCGTATAGAAAATTGAAGAACGGTTTTAAAAACTGCACAATATTTTCTATAAGAAAATCATCATTCTCCTGCCCTGATCCCAATTCTTGTTTGGGGTCGGCGCAGCATGTTTTGTTCTTCCTTTCTGTGTGGAAGGACAAAACATGCTGCATAAGAGTTTTGGCATATGTTTTACGGCCGGCCGCCTGCCTGACGCCAACCCTCCTTGGGAATCTCTATGTTTTAAAGGGAATGGTGTGGGGATAGCGTGAGTTTAGGTAAAGGATATTGAGGGAAAGGATATTTGGCCTGATGGTAAGGATGCTACAGTCCCGGATAAGGAAGTATTAGGAGACTGTAACAGCTCGGGGGGCCGAGCTCGCGTACTCGTAGCCCTGTTCCATGACTGGCTAGATCAATGGAAAAGGCATCCCCTGACCATATTTTCTATAAGAAAATGTACACATCTTTTGAAACAAAATTTTTTTTTGAATTTAAAACCCGGACTGAAAAAAAGACAAAAATTCGCATAATTAAGGATATTTGGATAACTTGGTATAACTTTGGATAAAATGGATGAACGAAGGATATCGTCGGTAATTTTTCAACCTTAAAGTATCCCCTAAAATCCCTCAAAAATTCAAAGCGCTGCGAATTTGAATTTTTGAGGGATTTTTTTCAGTCCGGGTTTTAAATTCAAAAAAAAATTTTGTTTCAAAAGATGTTTACATTTTCTTATAGAAAATATTGTGCAGTTTTTAAAACCGTTCTTCAATTTCCTATACGATCATTATTTCCGGAGTTATTGATTATCAAAGTTAAAAAGAACTTTTTTGCTTTGATTAACGATAACTCCGCGGCAAATCTTCGTACAGGCTTTTTGAATACGTCAAATTAAAGAATATTAAATTCTCTAAAAGTGTTTTAGAACGAAAGAATCAAAAAAAATTTTTTGAAGCCCGTGGACTTATTTTTAGACGAGAAAAATTTTGGAAAATTTTTTTTTCGTAGCTTTCTTAGGATTTCTCCAGACCTGGGCATGACAAAAATTTTTCATAGTCATATCTAAAAACTAGACACTTAGAGCTACAATTTTCTTTTTTTATTTTTTCTGTACGACCATTTGCCTCGGAGTTACAGCTCGTTGAAAATCACCCAAAAATTTGGAATTTTTTTTATATCCCTTAATTTTTGTGCCTAGTGTACATAAGTAGTAGCATAGAGAATGCTTAACCCTAGAGTGGGCGCGCTATGAGCATTTTGCCGGCGAACATAGGTTTAAAAAGTCATTGAAAATATTGCGTTATACCTAGATGGCAAGAGTCACTACATAGTACAATAAATATAAGTACCCTGTCCTGTTTGTCGTTGATCTGCCTGGCTTCCCCATCGTACATGGCGTCGATGTTCCTCTGCCGCTGCCGTTCCCTCTCTCTATGTTCCTGAAGCTGCTCTAGTGCTGCGTCCAGCACTCGCTTGTAGTTCATGCACTTCTCTTGCTCAGCTTCTTTCTCCTAATGATTGGTAAATGATAAGGTTAAATATTATTGGAATATTTTTAATAAGAAATGAATATGTGGTCAATAAACATCTTTAAAAGTATGTGACTGTCTTTATAAAAAAAATCTATTTCTCTTTAATTCAGAATTGAAAAAAATGAATGAAGTTAAGATGATTGAGTTATTAAAAAATATAATAATTCCCTTTGTTTTTGATGTTGTGTTTCATAATTTAATAACAGAAAACTCTTCGCATTACCCACCTTCAGTACAGTAAGTCGCATTTTTTCCAAAATTTCCAAATCCAATTCAATCTCCTTCATCACAGCTATCACTTGCCTCTTCAGTTTATATTTATGAAGGCCCATATTCACAATAGTCGCGTCTCTTTCTAACACAAGTTTGGCGTGTTCCCTCTCTCTTTCTCTTGATATGTACTGAAGTTCGTCCAAGAGAAGTTTCTCCTTCTCTTCTTGTTTCCTCAGTTTTTTCACTATGGTCTCTTTCTCGCTTAGTTCCGCTATTTGGCCTTCTAGACTCTCTCGGAGCTCCTGTAACGGTATTAATCATAATTTAAATTCTTACCAGTTGACGCAAGAATAGGTATCACCATTGTGGAAATGGTATGGGCAAAAACAAATGAAAAAAGTCTTCGGTACATGATTTTAAACAGGATCTATGGTTGTTTCTATTTTAGTTCATAGGAATTGTGTTACAAGTTTAATTAATTTTAAATATATTTTTATACTCTTATGAGAACACAAATAGCAATTTAACGGACAAGTGACACTATAGTATCAAGTTTTATTTACCTTCATCTGTTGCTCCTTCTCCAACAGTTTTTGTTCTTCTATCTGTATTTGCCTGCGCAGAGCCTCGTCGCGTTCTTGTAAAGTTTTACGAGTCTCCTCTTCTTCTTTCTTCTTCTGGATTTCTTTTTCCACTATTTGTTCCATCCTTAAATATTTTATAAAAAAATAGATAAGACGATGAAGGCTGAACGCGCTTAGAATTACTAGGGAACAAATTTCAAAAACATTGTCTTCATACTGATGACCTAAATACATACTTGGACCTATGTCGTCGAAAGGGTAGACAGTACCTTACATTGAACATTTAGATGGTATACAGTAGCCATTTGCAGGTAACATATTTTAACCTTCAAGCGGTCGCGCAACGTCGAATCGACCGCTGCCCGCACATTTTCGGTGATATTAACAATAATTCTCATTGAATCCATATCATGCTCTCAGTAGCTTGTCATAATCTATCTACCTACCAAATACATGTATATGCTGTTTAAATTTACGATCTGCACCCAATTTTCCAAAAGGAGTGTAACTGTTTAAGTCGTGGCGCAGGCGTCGAAACGACTCCGCGCGCCTGTCGTACAAAAAGTTACGCGCGACACTCTAAGATAATTTTTTGTTTGTAGTTTTCATATGGTTTAGGTAAATTAAAAGTTTTATTTGGTAAAAATGAGTTGTCGACGACCGATAACATTGAGGAAATACTATGAGAAAATGAAGAAAGTGAATTGGAAATTAGTGAACAAGGGTCAGAAACTTCTGACTATTCATAGTTTCAGAGGCACATACCTGATACCATACACATACATACATACATACACATACCACATACCGAAGATCGAGCCCAGTGGCGTGCCATAAGAGAGGCCTATGTCCAGCAGTGGACGAATTAAGGGCTGTTGATGATGATGATGATACCTGAACCTTCCGAAGGATCTAGCAGCTCCGATTTAGATGAAGATGAGATTCCTCTGTCGGATGCAACTTTATATTTTACGAGATTTTTGATAAGGTATCTCAGTGGAGAAAGCCTAATCACAATAAAGTGCAACGATGAAAACTAGACTTAAGATGATCGCTATTTTAATTATTTGATCTAATAAAGTCAACTGATTTTATAATATTATCATTTGTTATTAGTTACCATATATTTATAGGTAAATACAGACACCTTAGTTGATTTTTTGTTCCTAAACCAAGGTTTTGATTCAAAGATAAGTTATTTTGAATATTTTTACTTTCATTACTTAGTTTTTACTAAAAGTTTTATTTCTTTTTTTACAAATGATGTCCTAGAAAAATAGTAATGATTATAATTATTAAATAAAATTAAGTTGAATACAATTCATGTTTTATTTCTCTGATTTATCCCATAGCTCTTTTCGATTACGCGCGACCGCTGCCGTTACAAAAGACCGCGCGCCCGCTTGAAGGTTAAGTCTCACTTAAAAGGGGCGTAGGTACCTATAGCTCTTATTCAGGCAAATAATGAGAATTCAATTTTCAAATAAGTTTATAAAACTTATCACTTATGTAATCAAAAATATCATACCAAGCCGACTTGAGTTTCCCATTGGCGATGTAAGAGTTGGTGGCGCGCAGTTCCGGCTGTCGCATTCTCCAGGCGTGGTGCAGTCGCAACTCCGCCTCGTGTTTGCGAAGCTGCTCCTCCTTCTCCACTATACCTTGGTTTATATCTTGGAGAAGCGATGTTGGCACTTTGTTTAGGTATGAACTGAAAATACACAAGTATCAATATTTTTTTAATATTTTATTTTACGGCAAAATATTAATATTTTTATTTTGGTATATGATATAGATAACAGTGAATTCATAGTAGCTGTAACAATTTTATTATCCAAGTAATACTTGGCAGTATGTTACTTGATTTATATAGAAAGATATCAGAATGCAGCACTGTCGAGCATCTCATAGCTGGTTTTACAACATGTTATGTATATCATGAGGTTCAGTTCATTTAATATTTAAATTTCTGATGCAAGACTTTAAAATGTAATATGATTTTTTAAGTACTAAAGAAAAATACCCATTTTTATAGAGCTTTGGTTGTGCTGCAAGGTTCTTCAATTCTTGTTGATACTGCATATTTTCTTGGAACAGCATTAGTTCCAGTTTCTTTCGCCTTTCTTCCAACTGTCTATAGAGGAAAATGCAAAAGTTCAAAATATATTTACTTATACAAATGCAAAAGGGAAAACTTTGCCAACTGACAATTTGCAAAATGCATTTAACATATTAAAACAAAATTTACTAATAGTCAATTATGTTGTTAGTCCTAAAATCATTGGAATTTCCTATAAGGAAACTCTTAGAAGCATGAACAGTATATATATATATATATATATATATTAAAACATATATAATTCTGTCTCCCCTTTAAAGGATACAGATCTGTAAGTTTATATCCATCTTTGTAATTTATAGCAATGGTACTTGACCTACAAAAGATCTTGGAGTATTAACACCACTTACTGTAAACATCTATATCAATTTCAAAATATCATTGTTCTTGAGTTTAATAAAACTGATGTTTATACTTTATACTGATTAATAGCACAAGATTGCTTGTAGGTGAAGTAAATAGGTCGACTTACAAGGAATGCCTAGCACTGGCTAACAACCTTGTCTCACCTAAATGGGCACCCACGGTCTTTTTTTGCTAGAGTAATAATAGAATGTTGTATACCTAGATTCATTGGATAAATGAAAAAAGTTTAAATAACTTTGGATAAGCCATTACTGAAATAAAGCAACACCACCTTACATGTATTTTTACTTTTGCAGTCTTTTATAATCAAATCACACTTTTAGTACCCTATATAGAAATTTATGCAACTAAGTTAAAATAGAAAATCAGTATGGATTTTTATTTCAAATATTTTTTAATATAACAAAGAAAATGTGAAATTGTTTTGTATGGTTGCCATACCAGTATTGTTTTTATTGTGCTTTTATCAGAAATCTTTTATAAGCAATATAAATAATCAAAATATCTGAGTTATAATTATTGTTCATTAATACATATTTACAAAATATATTATATATATTTAACTTCATTGATTTTATTTATATTATATATGTTCGAAATATATTTCTTAAATATACTTTAACAGTGATTGATGGTATGGAGACAGTGAGATCAATAATTCATTTGTTTGGTACCCACAACACAATACACATATTTTAAAATTTATTCATGATACTAGAATATAAAGGGTAGTTTATTAATTATAATTATTGCTGTGATAATTCTGCCAATGGGCACAACCTTTCTTAACATTTAACTGGAGTAAATCTGTAGCACTCAAATCTAAAAATAAAATAAGAAACTTACTTAGCTCTAATCTTCTTTTCTCTCAACAGTTCCGCTTCCTTATTGGCTTTCTCATAATACCCCTCAGTAGTCCACTGCTCATGATGCCTAGATTTGTTGGTGTTTGCCTCAAAGTAGTGCGCCACTCTTTGCAACTCCTCAGCCCGACGCAACTCATTGTCTCTTCTTTGAGCTGCTAAGGCTTGCAATTGCCATTGTGGTTTAGAGTGTAACATTTTCAAGCTAAGAGCAAAATAAAATATTCGTAAGTCATTGCCTATTACAAAAAAAATAGTATAAGTACTAAAATCATTAATTGTATTTTCCTACAATACCATTGATGATTCATGGATATAAAATATTTCAAAGCTATCACAAAAGGAATTGACTATTGATTTCTTATTTACAATTTTATCATCAAAATTGTAGTAATTCACAAAGAATATAGAATATCACATGAAAGAATATCACATCAAAGAATGCAAAGTACAAAGTTATAATTTAAAACATACCTGCAAATCTTTTTAGTCTTTATAAAAACAGACACAAACCCAACTTTATTACGCCAAAAACAAAAAGTGAATCATTACAAGATCGATACAAACCTCCTTGGTTCACTGCCTACAGTTCAATCTCCTTCGATACAATGACTCAGTTCATTACTACACGAACGTTATTGCTGTCGCGTGGGTGATATAAACACGTAATTGGAGCACATGAGGTCAGACATATTATTCAATTTACTTCCTCGTAACTAAGGTGACTCTCATTGCCTACAATCATGCGATTTTTAAATGGACAAAAGCCGTTACATACCTCAGTCTATTCTGATTATTGACAATGGTGCATATAGAACTATTGGAATCTGCTGTTAGACGTGACTTATTTCTTCAGTGCATATTTTTGTGATTAGCTCCAATTAGTATAATAAAAAAAATCCTTAAAGCTTTGAATCCGTATGAGAATCGCTTTATAGTTATGACCAGGGCTGCCAGCAAATAAACCGCAACTATACGGTTAACTATCTGCAATTATACAAAATTAGATCGCATTATACATAACCATTCTATGCAGCTGTTGTTTTTTTTTTTAGAAGAATCACATCATGGACACTCCAGAGTGGCTCTTGTTTTTTTAGGATGACAGTTAAACAAATGTTTGGGGAAGTGGACCCTCCAGAGTAATTCTTGTTTTTTTTCTTTAGGGTGATAGGTAGACAAATTATTGATAAAATGCGAACTTATGTTCCATCCCCTATGCCTTTGTATCGTATTATACAAAGTGGTCATGGATACAACACCCCATTCGATTATACAGGATTTGTATCCAATTATACAATCTGGCAGCCCTGGTTATGACGTTTATTTGTTTTCTGGTTTTGAATTTGACAGTTGACTGTTTTTGTTGTTTTTTTCTATTCTGACAGGCAAAGAACAAAAGTATACAGCCTAGTGAGGTACAGGCTGCAATGTATGTGCATTAATAATAATGTTTAATGTTGATTTGTCAATAATCTGAACAGATTAAATATGATATTATTATCACTCCGCTATAATTATTTATGGAAATATGCATTATAATCAATTTGCTTACGTAATAGTACCTTCGCTGTTTTCCTTTTTTCTCCAAAACCTCTTTTTTTTTTTTGGAGGGGAAAGCCTCCTTATGGCTCTACCTCCCACCCCCCTCTGGAGAGAGAAGCAGGAAGCGTATGTCGGGGTCACCGGTCCAGCCCGGCGCGCGGTGAGGTCCGCGCAGATGTTATTGCCGGGCTGTGTCCCTAACCTTTCCCTAACCATCACTAAAACCCCCCGGTGGCCTCCTTCGCGCCAAGGAGGGTGACCACGGTCTGTGGGCGAGAAGTTTCCCATCATTAAACCGCAGCCACTCAGTGTCTCCAAAACCTCTAGTGATTTTTTCTCATCACTCTTATATATAATGTTATAATTAATTTGAAGGTTCCGTAAAACCTTTTAACATAAGTTGCCAAAGCTCTTGCGACACAAAAAATCTTTTTATGTGATCTGGATATACTAGAGATGATTAAATAATGAATGATGATATCCACTTTATAAAATAAGTTTAATCTTAAAAAAAGTCTTGCCTGTTTCATCATCAGCTTAAGTGCGCTATTGTAGGTTGATAATTTAGATAAAATTGTTGTGTTTATCAAAATTTAATTCCATTTTTACATATCTTTTTGAATTTTTATCATTGATGTTTTAAGATCTTTATGATTGATAGTATAGTATTAGATATTTATTTAAATCCTAAAACTACCCTTAGCATAAAAATGTTTGCGTTTTGGTTACATAACTAATTTTATTATAAAAAAGCGTGTTATTCGTTATAGTGTACTGCAACATTAAAGAAAATTTAGCATAAAGACATTTTCATTATTTTTCTTTAGGAAACTTAAGCCCCATAATTTGATAAGATAACAAAGTTACTTTCCAATATTTAAGTTTTAGACATAGCACCTTAAATCTATGGCTGCGGCCAATGGGTGTGGCTAATGTGGAAGGAAGAGAATGGAATAACTCTAAACAAATATTTAATGCATTTGCCGTCATACAGAATTGACTACCAGCATGGCAAGTACAACGACTGATAAGGAAAAGTTAGACCTGAAACATATTTCTTAATAACTTAAACGGTAAATCTTTATGGGCTCAATAAAGAGAGAATGTTGACATCCCGTTGAAATCTCATTTAAACATTCCAAATACAATGATCATTAACAACTGCCGGTTTCCCGTAGCCATCATAAGCGTTATCAACTCAATTTAAATACAAGTACACAGCCACTCTCCACATTTATAATAGTGCTGATAAAAGTTGATAGAACGCCCATTGCATAATTATTACAATAAATATGCTGGTAACTCACTTACCAGCCAATGTGTTAGCTTCAGAACGAGTCCAGTCGAGTTTTATCGTAGGAGCGATGTATCAACTCGCGCTTAACTAATAAATGCTGACATTATTTATTTCCACTTTAAGAGGACGACTTGCGAGCTGCCGAGTGACTTATCGGTCAATGTAAATGCGCCTGATATGGGAATTAAAGCAATGTGTGTGATTGCTATAATTTATTTTGTAGGAGTGCTGTATTAAGTGGATAGAATATTACCACCAGAAACATTGTAGCATCCAATGTCATAAGGTATTCTCTATTTTATACGAATCATTACTGTGAATCTCTCATATGTCGGTTTAATTATATACTTCTTAGTTATTTTTGTGTTTTCCCGGTTTATATATTTTCTTAAATTTTGCTTATTCAATCTCCTTCGTTAAATTGTTACTAATACGGTTTCAAGTACGTGCATTAAAAATGCCTAGGCCTTGTCTAATTGACTGTATTCCTCCGTGCAAACAGGTTTTCGTGACAAATTATTCTACAGTGTAGTTTTATAGTAACGTCCCTCACGAGCCGGGCTGGTTTATATCGGCGGCACACGAACTATTAGATGGCGATAAATGGCGCCAAATCAAAGGCCACAAACCTTCGATATTTATAAGGTTGGCTATAGGTTGTTCTTCCTACAAAAATATTGTACATGACTTCTCCCTAAAATAAAAATTAACTACTTTTTTACCATAAAGGATATTGTAACTTAACATTATTATTTTTACTTTCTACTTATTTTTTTACCTTTGAGAGGGTTTAGGCCTTTATTCCACCCTACTGGCCTAGTGAGGGTTAACGGACTACACACATAACGAATTTCTAAGAGCTTTAAGGTGTCCACTGTCCAAGTTTCATAGCGACGTTTTTCTTCACCGTTAAAGCAAATGATAATAACTCATTATAGCCTAAGATCCCACCACGGAATTACTACATACATAATGACGTGAGTCAAACATACATTTTTACATTCGTGTATGAATAGGAGAATACACTGATATACCGCAGCCAGTCAAAATATCCCCGCAAGTAATTTTAATTTAATTAATGAAAATTAATTTTCGGAATAAAATTTCATGCACTTCGTTTTTAAATCTATATCTATACTAATATTATAAAGAGGTAAGGTTTGTGAGTTTGTATGTTTGTAAGTTTGTATGTTTGTATGTTTGTGACGTTGTAGAAAGTAAACTCGCGATCTACTGAACCGATTTTGAAAATTCTTTTACCAATAGAAAGCTACGTTCTTTGTGAGTGTCATAGGCTATATATAAGTCCGAAAAATGATAACACTTTTTTGTTGTAGCAGGATTTGCGAAGTAAGTCGGAGAAAAAACGGGCGAACGAGACCGTTTTTTGCAAACGCTGCCTTACCCATGGGAGATATATAGTTGAGTCCTAGAGAAAAGTTGTAGAGCTTGATAATATCTACAAAAAAGTCAGCGGTAGCATGTCTAACTTTTAGGGTTGATTCACTATAACCTCTTTTATGCTAACTAAATTTGTTATAAAATAAAGCATTGTTTGTGAAGGTATTTTTTTAAAGATTATATTAATCCTTATCCAAATAAATGCGTTATTCAGTATAAGTATTTAATTTAAAAGAAATTTGCCCTTTACATCATTTAATTTCGATGAGTATCTTAGAAGATATCGCAGTTTCAAAATAATCATCAAGCGCGCAATAATTATGTACAAGGCGCCGACCGGCGCGTTACGGTTTCACGTTTAAACAATTTTACTGATTTGTATAATTTTTGGTATGGGCATAAATAGGACTTTAAGGAGTAAAATAGACTATATCTTATTTTCTTTCTGAACTCAACCCTGTAGTCTACGCGGACGAAGTCGCGGGCAACAGCTAGTAAAATATAATCCACGTCATAGCTATGCATTTAAAGAATTCTAAAATCCATAGGTGCCGTTCCACACTCAGCCGCAACTACCCCGCAGCCAGGTGCAAACAGGTAACATTATGGAGTTTTTTTACACTCATAACGTACTCGGATGATTTTGGTATCAAATTAAAGCTGATTTTTTTTTCTAATATGATGATATTTGTCTGCCTGTGAAATAATAGCCGCAAATTAGCGGTGCCATCTGTTAAAAACGCGAGATAATCGGGATAAAGTGTTCTCAGTCGGCACATTTAATAATATTTATTTCAAAAAATAAGTCGGATTCCTTCAAAATAAAAATTGCACGTTATCAAGTTTATGTTTTTCTTTTATTTAAATGTTTTTAAATAACTTTTTGCTCGGGGATATGTTCAATTCAGTCAATTTTTTTTTCATTGCATATATTATAAATTTAACAGAATTTTAAGCCTCGAAAATGATTCTAAAATTAATTTGTGTCAACCTTAGCTCAGTTATCTTGTTGTGTATTCACATTGAATTATCACTTCCTTTAACGATGAAGAAAAACATCGTGATGAAGCCGGCTCACCTAAAAGTTCTTAGGAATTTCTTAGGTGTGTAGTCGGCCAACCCGCACTAGGCCAGCGTGGTGGACTACGGCGTAAAAACCCTCTCAAATGGTAGAGGAGACCCGTGCCCAGCAGTGGGACGTGTTTTGGTTGATGATGAATAAGTTTTAGCGTCATATGGGCAAAAACAGTATTTTTCGAATCCCTTAGAATTGATGAAACATCCATCGTACAAATATGTAAATTACCAATTATTTTAAGGAATATTGTTATCTAAAAACTTAATTAAGAACATTTAAAGATTTTTGCGTAAATTTTGATAAGTAACAAGATAACTAAGCTAAGGTTGACACAAATTCATTTTAGAGTCATTTTCGAGGCTCAAAATGCTGTTAAATTTATAAAATATGCAATGAAAAAAAAGTTGACTGAATTGAACTTATCCCCGAGCAAAAAGTTATTTAAAAACATTTAAATAAAAGAAAAACATATACTTGATAACGTGCAATTTTTATTTTAAAGGAATCCGACTTATTTTTTGAAATAAATATTATTAAATGTGCCGGCTGAGAACACTTTATCCCGATTATCTCGCGTTTTTAACAGATGGCACCGCTAATTTGCGGCTATTATTTCACAGGCAGACATATATCATCATATTAGAAAAAAAATTAGCTTTAATTTGATACCAAAATCATCCGAGTACGTTATGAGTGTAAAAAAACTCCATAATGTTACCTGTTTGCACCTGGCTGCGGGGTAGTTGCGGCTGAGTGTGGAACGGCACCTATGGATTTTAGAATTCTTTACATGCATAGCTATGACGTGGATCATACTTTATTTAAAAACGAAGTGCATGAAATTTTATTCCGAAAATTAATTTTCATTAATTAAATTAAAATTACTTGCGGGGATATTTTGACTGGCTGCGGTATATCAGTGTATTCTCCTATTCATACACGAATGTAAAAATGTGTGTTTGACTCACGTCATTATGTATGTAGTAATTTCGTGGTGGGATCTTAGGCTATTATGAATACACACACAACTTCAAAAAGTCAGAGCTGTGTGGCTGGTATTTGAACCCGCGACCACCGAGATTTTCTATCGCCTACCTAAGGCTATACCCACTCTCAATGTTAGAGGAGGCTCAAGCCCAGCAGTGGGACGAGTACAGTCCTGATGATTATAATGATGATGATTTTGTTTTTACACTGGCTAAGGTTACCAAAAACCTCTATATGTTATTTTAAAATCTTTTAAACGCAAAATTTCAACACTACCGATGAAAACGCTAGACGATCATGCGTCACATTTGATAAATGCTTCGTCAACATCAACTTATATAAGTGCCGGCACTGGCCTAGTGCGCGTTGGGGAATTATACGAGTATACACCTAAAAATTCCTCAGAACTGTCAGGTGTGCAGGTTTCCTCACGCTGCTTTCCTTCATCATTAAAGTAAGCTATAAATACATTATGAAAACATATTTATATAAAATTCCTCTAAGAAAACTCTACGTACTACGCCCCTACCTAAGTTAGGGGGTATAGTGGTGCAGCTAGGGTGCAATTATGTGGTCCGACTCCACCGTTTCTTGACAGGTGAACCGTGTGAAGCAATATTACTGCGTTTCATTCTTGTAAGTTTTCGCCAGACTTCGTGTTCGCAGCAGATATCGGCCAAATAGCAACCCAGCTTAACAAAACTCTCAGTCGCCGACAAGTGAACTAAGAGTGATACGAGTCAACGCAAAAGGAAGAGAGCGTAAAATAAGCATCGCTGTCGTTTCGAGGCGTATGGAAATATATAATACAAATTATAGTGCACACCTTGGATTCAAACACATGACCACTTATTTTGAACATCGCCTAATTTTCTAAGCTATGGCGTAACTAGCATGTAACAGTAAAATTATATTTATTATTAATCTTGTCCGGTAACCCCTCTCAGTTGTAGAGAAGGCCCGTGCCCAGCATTGAGACTTACGTGGTGATGATTCGTTATATTTATCTAACTTAAGTCATTATCTTCTTAACTGATCACATAGTTGTACGTCAGTGTCCTCAAAGAGATTGGCGGGAGTGTATTTCTATTATGGCTCGTTCACTATACTCGTACATACTTACATTAAGTAGCTTGTAATTAGAGGCCCATCTGTGTCTGTTTATTGGAGGCATTTTCAGTCTCCCTATTTTTCTAATCGAAATAGACATAAATAATATATCTTTAAATACATAAAATCATTTGTAAATTCTTAATATCTTTTACGAGTTTCTTATTGCTGAATGCAAATAATAAAATGACTACGAAGAATTCGCCGTTTGGTGTACTTCGAAATAAACAATCAAGGTTCAACTCATACGTAATGCAACGTAACCCAACACTAGGTGTAAGCTGCGAGCGGCTAAAAGCTCTTATTTTCATCGTAGCTTCCGACACCGCAGGCTTACGGCCTTCAAGGTGATAGCGGGTCACATTCCGGCCTGCTGACAGAGACAGAACACATTCTCTGTCTCTTTTCAACTACAATGGCGGTTACGGGTTGTGTTGCGAGTTTATAATGTCTCTACTATTTGGTAGTTTTATAATATTGTCGTCCGATTTAGATGTTTGAAGTGCTACGAGAATTTAGTTTTTGGTTTTAAGATATTTCAAAATTTTGTTTAAGTCACTTTTTCATCATTGATTTATGACGAAATACTTGTATCACTGTAAAAATTAAAAAAAAAGAATAATTTTCATACTACAATACAGAAATAACATAAAAAATATCTCCACAATCTGTTTACATTCAATTCAAGAATTATTTTGAAACAATAGCTTAATATTGTTCATAATAATAGCATACAGAACATAGGATCATTAGTTTTAACTTCAGCCATACCGCAGCACAGTAAAATTTTAAGACACTTTTAAATCCCAAAACTACATACGTTTTAAGATGATAGAGATGAAGAGGTCCTAGATAGGATAAAACACGACGTTAAGCTGGCAGCACTACGCACCGGCCGTCATGTCAGTCGATTGGAGGCTGCGCTCGCGCATGCCAATACCTCTGCGAGCGTTATACCTCCAACAGAATCTCCATGCCGTGCACAAACTTCTCCACTGAACACCGTGCTAAAACAATGTGCAAACGTGATCACAAGTGTAAACATTGAATCAAGTGACAAAACACAACCCGACTAGTGCACTCAAAGTGGTCAAACGAATATTTTTTTGTTTGTACGTCTGTGTGTAATAACTGTGTTCAGCACCAAGAAATGGGTTTATAATTGGTCTAAATCAATGCCCACGATGGTAAGTTATACCCATCCGCGGTTTTTTTACCTTAAAAATGTTTTGTGTGAGTTAATTGATGGTATGGATGTCGGTTTTCTATTTATGCATTGCCGAGAGAAATGCTTTCTTTCCCGCAGCATTTTTCAAATTCTGTTATCTTTAAATGGCTGTGTTCTCAGACGTACGTGATGTCTATTACCGTGGAAACGGTTTGGTAGATAACTGCGGTTACACTAACTAGAGTCAGCGGACTAGAAAGTTGTTTTGATGAGTTAAGTCTCCGCCAGAACGCGCTATCTAAAGTGCATTAAACCGTTCTGTGTATTAACACTACTATGACGCTCAAGGTATTTTCATATGTTAATAAAGTTTTGTGTGTAAATGAAACGTTGGTATAATATTTTAATGGGATTAGGCGTTGGATTCCTGCGCGTGCGCATGTTTATAAGTGTAGAGCAAAAGACATAAACGCGCGCGTGCTAAATTGACACTTGGCCTGTATAGATTGAAGAGTCGTAAATTTAGTCGTTCAGTTGAAATACGATGTTAGCATTTCATTTTACTAAAATTATAAGTTTATCAGTGTACCATTTACTTTCTTTATAATATTATTATCTGTAACACCTTACCTGTTTACCTATGTTTTTTTTTAAGATGTAGAGTTTTCCAAATTTTTCCTCTTCAACCGTGATATGGTTGCATCAGAATTCTAACAACCAAAACGCTTGAAATCTTCAAAATAGTATACACAAAATGCGTATGAGGTGTGGGTAATAACACAAAATGTACGTAAGATTTCAATCACCCGGCACTGCGAACACATACTCGCCTAATAAAGTGCTAAAGAAAAAAATCAAGTTTTTGAACAAGATCATTACATCCACTCGTTACGAACCTTTTCATCTTTTAGTGGCACATAATAGTAGTGATTATAATTTTTTCTCAACATATATTTTTTTCATTTGTAATTAACCCGTCAGACAATTATGGCGAAGATCAAACAAATCCTACCTGTATACATGATCCGCTCAAGGTCTCGAATAACATGTAATTATTATTAAATTATCTCGCGTATATAAATCGTTGTTTGTCGTGCTTGATTACACAAAAACATTATCGTACAGACACTCCAGTAGGGAATGTGCAGTCCCCTTTATAATAGTTTGAATTAATGAGCAAATAGAAAAAATATGGAAATAGCATCATCACTAACAATTAACTTTTTGTATAATATGAAGGGCACAATAGCCCCAAGGAAGAGGTTTAAAATCTACTGAGACATCATCTTGGCAGTCATGTGTTTAAATATTCTACGAGACTCACTTGTCAAAAGTTAGTGTGTATTCAAAATTAATAAAACATTGCGAATGATTCTAAAGAGTTCGGAGTCCTCTCACCTGGGCATCCTTAGTTGACAAGAGCCCGGTAAATTCTACCTAATAAGAAGTATGTGCCTAGTAATAAAATCTAGATGATTCATAAACCAACATTGATATTTAAGGCAAATTTTCTTTCAAAAATATTCATATAGTGAATTCAAAACTTGTATACAATGCATCATAAAAAAATAACCAACTTAACAATCGCAACCAAACCTGAACCAAGTATTTGCATATTAAACAAACGTTTGTCAGAAAAAGTCGATCCAAATTAAATTCCAACCGACAATGCGACACGTGAAATGTACGCTGTCAATAAATTTTTAATCCCCGTTCGTGTGAGTCATCGTTACGGAATATCTTTCGTCATTAATCACAATGTTTTTCTCACTAACTTTTAAATGTAATAACTTAGCTGTTCTTTTGATGTACGTGTGATGTTGAAACGGACAACGCATACTAGATCGATGAATGGGGAAATGAAAAATGAGGGAGAAGATATTTATACTGCTATTATAAAGCTAAAGACCTTTTTTTATTTGCGTAAACGCGCATATCTCTACTTCTGGTTCGATTTTAAAAATATATTTAATGTTAAATAACCGATTTATGAAGGAAAACTGTAGTCTGTACGTCATCACGCCTTGTAAAAATGAGAAAGACGAAAAAATAATATTCATTTTAAAAGATTTAGAATTACGGGTAAAAACTATACAGTATACAGCTTAAACTATAAAATCCTATAAATTGATAGACCCACGATCTTGCTAGCTTTATATACCGTAGGCGACATTAGGTGACGTAGCTAATAAGTAAAGGATAAGTTTTCATCATTACCCATAATTTTAACGTAATGATAAAAATATTTCATTAAAATTTGTGTTAGACGATGAGTCAAATATTATGTTTTCTTCCTTTAAAAGCCCTTCCTACATAGATATTAAACTGGTTTGCGTAATTATGTAGAACACGACACTGCATGCTATCAGATGAAGTTTTATTCACATGCCTACCATTACAGTATAAATACTTGTAAAATAATATTGTGAAAGTCTCACACGTTGGGGTGAAAATTTTATAAGCAATTATTAAACTCTACACCTGTGAAGGTAGTGTTTGTAGATATAATCGTGGCGTCAATATTTACCATATATAAATGTTTGTGTATTTGAATAAGATTGTTGTAGATACGTCCATATTTATAAAAATGATTGAATCACGACTCTACGTGACGGTTTTCACTGCATAATAGTACTAATATTACACATAAATTGAATTGTATATACGATTCGGGCGGGGTGGTGTATTTGATATTCATGTCTGGTAGTACCTTTGAAGTACATTAGCAGTGTGTACGAGTAATTAAATTAAAATCTCTGTTCAAATTAACTGGGAAACATCTCCAATCTCCATGTTTCCCTATAGCATTGAAGTTTAACAGTTTTATTTTCGCGTTTAGTTCAATTAATACTATTTTGTTTTTTTTTATTAATCGATGCTAAAAATATAGTGCAGCAATTATATGAATACATGATTGGATATACATATGTCGACTTGTATTTGAAAGAACAATATTTGCAGAGACAATTTTTTAATAATCCAAAATATTTCGAATGACTTGGAATTTTAGTTTGATTCTTACACAAATTCCTTCTTCTTGCTTTAGTAAATGTAAATAAATATTCTATTATAATATCTTGCGATAGTCCGCTTGCCTGACAAATTATGTTTTCCGGACTCCAACGGCTTACAAGAACTAATTGCCTCACACGGATATTAAACCAGCTTCTTATCATTTACTCACCTGTGCTGCTGCTAGACCATTAAACCCATGTCAATGACAGTTAGACTTCAAAGTAGACACTGCTACAAATGTTTGTACCCACCATTTTTTGTTTCGGGATTGGGCTTTTGTATGATCGAAATAATCTTGTAGTTCCGGCAATCCACAATAAAAGACCTGGGTCTAAATTTGGGGTAAATTAGATATAATTTTTTTCATCCTCTAAAATAATATTCTTCTATGAATGTACAAGTTGATCCGGTACTACAACAAACAAAGTTACTTTAAAATGTTAAGCACGTTTATATTATCAGTAGCATAGCACAGCATAAAAATATTTTCCAGAAATCAAATCTTGGAGAATCTCCATCACGTTTAATGCTCAAGACAAGCACATTCCATGCAAATGTAATAGACAAATTATCATAAGCGTACAAATATGCGCGTACGTAATCTGTGCGAGCAGTTTCCCTAAGATAGCAACAGAGTTACTCGTGTCACCTTACTGACCTCATTCTACACGGCTTCCAAGCAAATTGCTGCATTTATGGTGTATAATATTTCATTTCATAATACAGCATCAACTTCCAAAAATAGAATGCTAAGAATATAAAATTTCAAATCACCTTGGGCCTTTAATAATTATTTATAAATCATAGAAACAATCGTATCGTTGCTGGTAAGAATAAGTTTTACGTCTTAGTGGTAAATATTTTCCAGAAAGACTAAAAAAAATTAAAAGATATAGGTACTGGTCTTTGTTATGTTTGTAAAATTGTTTCCGCTATATAGAAGTAGTCGTCTGAATATTGACATTTTTATACAGTATTAGTTGATAAAATTCTCATAATACACTTTATTAAGACAGTCAATAATAATAATCACAGCTTTTCTTCTCCGATCCCATTCTACTTTAGTCTATAAACGTAGAGTTACGACATAAAATGATGCGTTTGTTCTCATAAAAATCATCATAATAGAATAAAAAACTTGTTACATTTGTGATTCGGGTTTTCAATTCATAGTGGGAGAGACACTGACGCACGTCAACAAATGCTACCGCACATAAATATGTTAAACAACTAACAAAGCTTTATTTACGGCATTAACTGGGAGTTGATCATTGGCTACCTGTTGTGATATTTTTTGTGGACTCACGTAGGGTTGTCACGATGTGATTGTTGTCACTTAAAAGAAATACTGGATGAATTTATTTCACTGTTATGACGTAAGTAACTGAAAATGCATGGAGTCTATTTAAAATACGCCAAATATTAAGACAGGTACAAGACTGTCTCTAAGTTCTGTTACTTGGACGTTTCTATGATGCGATAAATATTTTCCAACACCACTAAGGTACACAACAGAATTACTGTTCTAATTTAAAATATAGTAGTGAAATATAGTAGTGGAAAAAAGGTGATGAATATGAAAGTGGATGGATGGGCGGGCCGAGGAAGGCCAAAGAAGAGATGGATGGAGTGCGTGGCTGAAGATATGAAAAAGAAAGGGGTGAATGAAGACATGACGGCTGACAGGGATGTGTGTAAGGAGAAAACATACTGCGCCGACCCCAAGGATTAAATTGGGACCAGGGCAGGGGGATGATGATGATAGACCCTTTTTCTTATTACTTAATTTAACTACATGTGGATAAAATAACAGATGTGCATAAATAACTTTGCGAATGGATTTCTTAAAGGAGTAGGCAAAAATCCCGTTTTTCACTCACATTTTCCCAGGTATGAATCAGTCATACGTCCAGACTCTGTGCTACTGATTGTCACTTAAAATCCTTATGGAAAAACCCATAACACTTTGCCTGTCCTGGGAATCGAATCCGGGACCTATAGATGACAATGACCAGGAGGCAACTAAAAAACTAATACTTGTGCGAGGCAGTCAGAAAACAACAGAAAAATGTCCAAAATCTCGAAATATTTTATTGAGAAACTTTTTGATAACCCTAAGCCCGGAGCCGCCAAACGGAGAGCACCCCGGGGCTGCGGTCCGCGCACGCGACCCTCCGAACCTATCATTGATCCGAGAGGAATCACCCACTTGACTTATTGTATTGGTGATCGTGCGTGCTACAGATTTATTGTACGGGATGCGCTTCTTTATGAATTTTTTACAACAATATAACAATACGGCGAGATCAATCAGCACTGAGACGAGAGGAAATACTATCGTTATGTGTATTCTGAGAAATGTTAAAGAATTTTGAACATGAAAGCGCTGCTTATCTAAGTTTTAAAAGTAGATAACTCGCGGCATTAGTTTTAGATTCAACCGGTGAATTAGATCTGCATTAGGTTAAGCGCATGGTATACGTTATAGGTACACGCATTAGATGTTTTTAACATCATTCTACTTTTTTTTAACGTTCGTATGTAATTAAGTCTTTTGTTAAGAACTATTACGTAAAATGTGTATATGTAAAAAAAATAGCTATGTAAATAAATACTAGAAAATAATACTAAACAACCTGCCAATCGCAGCAGTCTGTTAGTGAAACACGTCGATATCTCTCAGTGTAACCACGGTTCTTAGACACGAACTCAGCATTATCCGCACTTGATATTATAATAACGTTAAAGAATTTGACAGAAAAACACGTTGTAAGTACCTATTTTCTATCCACATCCTATTATTTACAAGAACATGACTTCCCAATGAGGTAGTACAAACAGACGACTACAAGCAAATATGATCTTTGTGTACAAGTAATAAAGTCTAAAAATGTTGTGGTTGAATATGTATGCACAAATTACGTTTGATTGCTCTGCTCACGCCATTTCACGTGTCCGTAATGATACAGGCGATACAAGGTTAGGATTTGGATTTTTTAGCCATCTGGCTACTGTTTAAAAGTATCGCTTGAAGGCATCGCTTTTTGTTCGGCTACTTGTGTAATTTGAATTTTGATGCTTTGTCAAAATGGCACTAATGTACAATAATAAGGCAGCTTAAGTGTACACTTGATGATTACCAGACTTCTTTTAACCCTTTGCACTCCAACCTAGTAATGCATAGAGACTACCATCAACAATAGAATAGGCATCAAAAATAGATCACTTTTTACTAACGTATCCTAAACACTATAAGATAAGCACATAATATTTTGCTTACCTGTTACCTGTTAAGGGCGCCGAGGCAGCAAAACAACCATGTCGCCGCTACGGCGACAGCGGATTTACTGTTAGTTTTTTAATGTCGCAAATACGGCGACAACGGAGTGCAAAGGGTTAAATTACTGCATTATAAACTTTTTGTGTATCGCATAACGCAGTCTAGCTGATAGTTAAATAAGACACCGTTGAATAAGACTATAAAAGAATGACAGCAATGCGAGCGTGCTGAACCTACGATTAAACTATCATATGTTTGACAGGCATTAGCAGTGATGGCCTCGAGGTTTGGGCGCGCGGTCGAGAATTTCGGCGGTCGCGGGTTCGAACCCCAGGCACACACCTCTGACTTTTCGAAGTTATGTGTGTATTCAAAATTGAATTATCACTTGCTTTAACGGTGAAGGAAAACATCGTGATAAAACCTGCACACCTAAGAGTTCTTATGAATTTCTTAGGTGTGTAGTCCGCCAACCCGCACTAGGCCAGCGTGGCGGACTATGGCCTAAACCCTCTCAATGGTAGAGGAGACCCGTGCTCAGCAGTGGGCGTATATGGGTTGATGAAGAAGAAGAAGAAGTAGTCCGCCAACCCGCACTAGGCCAGCGTGGCGGACTATGGCCTAAAACCCTCTCAATGGTAGAGGAGACCCGTGCTCAGCAGTGGGTGTATAAGGGTTGATGAAGAAGAAGAAGAAGATGTTTGACAGGGCCGTTGCTTAGTATTTCGGGTAGCGTGTAATATCAATACTTTTCGCTAATATATGACAAACAATAGCAGCCCTCCCTTTTTTGTGTTTACAATTTTTATCATTGCTCGTGTGATCATAGTAAAATGAATAGGTGTCAGACTAACAGTAACACTCGTTCCCATAAAAAACCACATTGAAAGTTCACTTTTTTTTATAGTTTTATATACAAAGATGTATATAAACTTATCAAGTAGGTACAGTACTTTTGACAAGTATTACTAACAAAAATTTTTTCGATAACTAGATTCCATTCTTGAAAATTCACCATACTGAAATCAAAAGCGTAGCTTCAAAGCTTTCATTCAAAGGTTTTCATTATCTGCTTTGGGAAACTCGCCTAATCTTAATATTTACTTTGCTCCGCTTAAATTCCTTTAACGTCCTTCAATAACATTTTACTATACTGTCATGATTGCAATTTGCAATGTGGAAATATTATTTTAACATTTCTATAACGTCAAATCAACTGTCGATAATCGGATTACGTATCAGGATCTAGGCTTGTCGCGTGCCTCATTATACGTTCTCAGATTTACCAACATAGATTATAGGAGGCTTTAACGGCAGTCTGTTGAAATGGTTTCAAAAATATGTTATAGCATAAAGAATTACAATAATAAATGAATTACTAACTTAGCTCAATTTCCAAAAGTTGAGAAATAAGCGTAGGTAATATCTTTTGATCCGCACTATACTTAAAAATGCTGGGATAATAAATCCATACATAGTTACTCGTATATTAGACTCCTCACTGATATAGGAGTCTTATGTCCGTAGTTTTCAAAATCAACTGAAACTTTTCGGTCTTAAAAAAACACCCACCAAATATTTAAACCCTCATCATCTCATTTCACAAGCCAGTGTCTAGCCACCTGCGCTCCAAAGCTGTACAATAAAAATACTATACAAAAGTTAATTAAAACAAAACCCTCTGATCTGAATTATTGATTTCTAAAGCAATAATACAAATGGCTGCGAGTGCGTGAAGCCTTTGTAACGCTATTTGCTTGCGGGCGCGAGATATTGTGGTCAAACGAACCGACGTGGAGCGATGAGTTCCTACGAACAAAAACGAATCAATATTTGTGCGAACGAAAATAGGTTTCCAGAAAGAATAAAGCTAGCGAGCGTTCTGTGTTATCATGAGTGTAGTAAAAATAAATCCATTATTTTTGTATGAAATTGAAGGGTCTAATAGCCATACTTAGAATGATCCACGTATGATGAAATAATAAATCACGAAAAATGTCTCTAGAGACGACAAAAAAAAATGAAAAATGTTTACAAAGTAATTTTTTAAACTTAGCTTTACTTATTACAGACGTTATTTTCTGAATTATCACACAAGGACAATGCAAGTGTTCTTCCCACATAAATAAATATAATATGTACAAAGGAAAAGTCTTTAGAAGGACATTTTACGAGTGGTTTCATGCTTGTAATGATAACTACGAACAACAGACGCGCAACATTGTAGCCCCATTTGTTAGGGAATAGTGTTTTACGATTTAACTACGCGTACTGAAATAAACACACTTCAAATACAACGAGTGAAATGCGTTTGAAACAGTCTTGAAAAATTCTGAAGTATCTGACAGACAAATCAGACTTAATAGATATATTAAATAGCATCAAGTTTCATTATGTATTAATTTTAAGTTATAGATGCGAAAGATCCGAAGTAAAGGTTTTATTTATTTATTTGGAAAAGGTTACTAGTTTTGATTTCTATATAAAACAAAATAAATGTTGTTTTGCAAAAAGAACTTTTTCGGTATTAACATTTACGAAAATAATTGTATCGAATCTGTTATAGAGTTGGAATATTAGCTTAAACATTTTTTATCAATTATTAAATCTTAAGCGTCATTTACTTTGCACGCATTGTAAGAGTAATTGAACCAAATATTTTCCCATATCCTACCGTAACTATAATGATTTTCATAAGAATTAATTTACTTTAACTTTCATACCATTTGTCAGTTATTACACTGAATAAAAAGTCAAAGAATGCAGTGTGTACGTGGTGGTATCTATGTTATTAATCAAAGGGCTGGCAAGGTGTGTTGAACAGAATAACTAGCGTCTGCTGTCTGTTATCATTTGAGTTGAAAACACTTTATTTTGATCGTACTTGTTGATCGTAGTGTGGACGGTATACTATCTTTAACTATGTTGTTTTGTACGGAGAGAAGTGTACTGAGAATTTCTTAAGCTCTATAATACTTACTTAGGATAACATGCATGCATAGTATTACTGCATCACGACGCAACGTACATCTGTATTAATGGAAAGCTTTGTGTTACTTATAAACAATGTTTTTGATTACTAAGATATTTCAATTTAAAATTCGCAAAATTACAATTATTCTGACTACTGATTGCTTGCAGTAAACTAGAGTAACTGTTCAAATACTAAATACTACAGTCTACAGCGTTCTATCATTCAAATTTCGTTTAATTACACATGCGTGTAATTATAGGTGAGATGTAGGCATATCTCCAAAGGAGTAACCATAGATTCAACATCCTGATATTTTTAGTACCACATACCTATTAGAGAACGAGTTTTTTGCTGTTTCGGGTACATCACGCTCTGAAAAATTCTGAAATTCATGTCTTAGAATAATCGCATTCCTTCATGGGAACTGTTCGCGACTACCGGCTGTTCTATAAAGTTGGAAAATATAAATAATTTTATAACATCATAAGATACTGTGCGAAGTAATTTACCCTATGTAAAGATAGTATTGTTTCATATTATGCTTTATTGTACACGTTTACAAGGAACGATATTCACAAGATAACTAAACGTAAATTAATGAATACAATACATCTACTATCTAGTTATGATATTTATACCGTCAAATCTTATGTTGTTAGTTAATCGTTTCATTCGCCTTAAAAACTACAGTAGCACGACATTATTAAAAGATACCATAGTGGGTGAGTGGCAAAGAGTAAAGTAAATGTATTCTTTATTATATTAGTAGAGTTCGTAGTGTATGGCGAACCATACTTGTACCAAAAGTATTAAACTTGAAATGTGAGTTGTAAAATAACTTCCCATAGGATACAGGTTACTTGGAAACGTTACTATAGAATAACGTATAGATGTTATATTTCATTGCAACATCTTAACAACTACAGCATCTTAACAAGCCGTAAAAAGGTAAATTGTCTCCGTTGACAGTTACAAATAAATCAAAATACCATCGAGTGCCTTATACGCTTAGTCAATAATTAAACGCAATTAAGTGAGTATTACTCAGGATGACATTAATTCAACCAACAGCCGATAATTCAACTAGCTGAACGGTTTTTACGCACACCTCTATACCAAGTTTGACGATCGCTGGCGGAAGTCTTCTGGCTCCGGATTATTGCTTCGACCAAGATCCCTCGTCTGTCTACGTCATCTACCAGCCACGAGTAAATTTCAACCTTGAAACAGACGAACTAGCGTCGATTTTTAAATGTAATTCGAAAAAAAGGTACTTTCCCATAAAACCGCGCATTAAACCCATATACAGTATATAATTTTATTGCAGATCTTTACAAGAAGTCGCGGTATTGACGACTAATTAATTGTGCATTTTTTGCCGTACGCGAGCTCTAAATGAAATGTGGCAACACCTCCCCGTGCATCGACTATTAATGAAATTTATCTGCATAATATTAATTTTTTCACGTCTCGGGCATATTATCGACGGGTTTAATTAAAGAGAAACGCACTTATAAATCTTAGATCGATGGCTCTGCGCCTACTTTACGCTATCGAGATGAATTAAAACAGATGAGGTTGTAAATTACTAAATATTTTGAATAAAAGTGTTGTATTTACCTTTTAGCTTTTCAAGTTATATCGGTGAATGCGTTTTAAAAAAGGTTATACTTGTTTTTACAGACATTATTTATAGAAGCGGTGTATAAACCACTAGTAACTGAATGAATGGAACTGTTACAACGATATATGAACAGCCTTACTTATAAACTTTAGTTAATTTATTTACTTTTAAGCTTGGGCCTGATGTGGTGACTGCCCTGTGACGTGAGAAAAAACGACATAAACCATGTTTCATTAAATTAACTAACAGTTATGAGTAAAAAAAATAATAGATTTATATAGTTGCAGACTTATGACACTAGAGGCTTTCCATTTCACAAGCTGTAGTGAACTTTGTCTTGGTATCTGTCAAAAATTTCATTTCTTTTATTTATTAAGAAACAGAAAAGTACAATATATCGATTTAAAAAAAAATAATTAAATAGATAAATTCCATGGAACGTCCATTTAATTTTGGCGTCCCTAAGTATTCACCACACTTCCTTATATTGGGCGTCCATCCACTACCCTACCCATTTATCTATATCATATTTTTATTTTGTTACAGATTCGATTTAGAAGACCATAAAGAAAAGAGATGTCGCAGCGAGACTTTTCAGAGGTTTGATCTACATTTATTAATATTCTTAACTGCATTAATTAATTCAAATTCACGTGCCATTGAACTTCTTAATATTATCCAACAAGGAGCGTTTTATATTATAAATACTTAATTAATTCGCGGATAATATTCATAAGAGAACATTCGAAATGAGTTATTCAATGACATCATGTTTTCTTGGCCTTGAGGACACGAAACGACAGTTTAAAGACGTAAATAAGTGTACCTAATTTTTTATGGATACATTTTGGCTTACAAAATCATTTTTATTTCTAAATTGTTAGGTATTTCTGAGGCTACTGTAAGGATCATGGCCTTAAGTACCCATAAAAATACTATAAAATTTATCAAGTAATTTTAAAGCCCATTTAGGACCATTAATAACGTAAAAGTAATGTTTGTTGCTACGTTGGATATTGATAAAAAAATTGTCACTGACCAACCATCTTACTGACAAATAATGTACAAGTATGAGACTTAAATTAACCACATATTAATACGACTTCATTTTTTTCTTTTTTTAATCAAAAACTTACTTTAAGTATAACAGTTTTATGACTTTTATACTTAAAGTAAGTTTTTTGTGTTTGTTTTTTGACGTTATCTTCAAGACGCATGAAGTGCAGCATACCACAGATTTCGTAAAGCTTCACACACATGCAATTTATGACCAGGTAAGGTATCTTACCTCACAGCATGCGCCGGCACTTAGGCACAATATCGAAGTAGGTTACATAGGAAAACTTTTCTGGTGCCATGTTAGCGTGACCCCTGTGATCCCGTGTCTATATACAGAAAAGCTGGCCCTTTAATCCCATTTGGTCGGTGAGCGTCCAATTGTACGTTACCAATTGCCGTTGTTCAGATGTATTGCATTCGACGTGTGAACGTGGATACTTGTGCGTGACTTGCCTGTTTGCTGCGCGTGGCGCCAACCGTAGGAAACAGCGGACTTTATATTTCAAATATTTTTTTATTCATTAATTTCCTAAACACCTTCATTTTACCTCTAAGCCTTACTGGGAAAAAGTTTATTTTCACATAAAACACGGTAATCATAGTAACCTGATCAACTATGTTTGTATGTACACATATAAAACACCTAATAATTCATTGGGAAGGCAGCAATAATTATTAACATGTCGGTATACGGATTAACCGGCAATTAATATTAAACGAGCAGAACTTATTGAATTATGACATACTTATAGATGGGCGGTGGGAAAAAACCGAATCGGAAATTCCCTGGGAAATTTCCATTTGGGAAAAAACGGGTATTTATGCGGGAAAAAACCAATCGACGGGTTTTTTCATCACTTAACGTGATTATCGCGATTTTTTAAAAAAATAACGTTTTTTTTGCTTTATAGAACAAATGCAGCGAAAAATAGGTACTTTGCAATGCGCACATACTTTGCACCAGCATATATAAGGTACTAGCTGTTGCCTGCTGTTCGAAACGTCCAAATGTGTAGCCTGATCCAGGAACTAAAAGAAAAAGACGTCTTCTTGTTTTATAATAAGATTTTTTCTGTGCATTGTGATGGAATGTTGCTGAATTGCAGAAGGAACTACTATTTAAATTTTAAAAATCTTTGAAAAAAAAAGAACGAGAGAGTAGTAGTAATCATTTATTACACATACAATAATCATTTATTACACTTACGATAATCATTTCTTCCGTTGGGCTATGTCGGTTACTTTAGTTCTCCTACGGATCTCTTCATTTCTGATCGATCACGTAGGGAAACCCCGAGCATAGCCCTCTCCATAGCACGTTGAGTGACTCTGAGCCGTCCCATGACGCCTTTAGTGAGAGGCCACGTCTCAGTGCCGTATGTCATCACTGGTAACACACAACTATTGAAGACTTTCGTCTTCAGGCACTGAGGTATTTCGGACGAGAAGTCGTCTCCTAGCTTTCCGAACGCTGCCCAACCGAGTTGGATTTGACGATTGACCTATCTCTCGAAGTTGAACCTGCCTAACCGGACCACTTATTCCAAATAGACATATTCGTCTACAACTTCGAGAGTCGAGCCCCCAACTGCGATTGGGGTGGGCACAACATGGACATTCGACATGATATTTGTCTTGTCCATGTTCATTTTAAGACCCACCTGTTGGGAGACTCGATTGAGGTCTTCGAGCATAGTGCTAAGGTCCTCCAGCGATTCTGCCATGACAACAATATCGTCGGCAAACCGAAGGTGTGTGATATACTCGCCGTTGATGTTGATGCCGAATCCTTTCCACTCCAAGAGCTTGAAGGCGTTTTCCAGCGCGGCAGTGAACAATTCGGAGATATAACATCTCCCTGTCTCACGCCTCTCTGTAGTGGAATAGCCTTCGTGCTCTGATCTTGTACTCGGACCGACATGGTGGCGTTGCTGTATATACTTTTCAACACCTCGATGTACCGACAGTCAATGTGACACCGCTGGAGAGACTCTAGCACCGCCCACGTCTCGATCGAATCAAAGGCTTTCTCATAGTTCACAAACGCTAAACAAAGTGGCAAGTTGTATTCCTCGGTTTTCTGTATAACTTGCCGAAGCGTATGGATGTGGTCTATGGTGCTAAAGCCTTTTCGGAAGCCAGCTTGTTCGGGAGGCTGTAAGTCATCAAACCTGCGTTCGAGACGGTTTGTGATGACCCTTGAAAACAACTTATAGACATATCTTATAACTTTAGTCCCTATCCCACCACACACCCGCCACTGCAACTCCTGTATTCCAGGATCAACAGTGGCACGCACAGTATTGGCGCCGAGCAATGAAGCTCAGCGAATCTAAGGGGACCTAAATTGTCATAATCCCGCAACGAAGTTAATCAGAAAAACAATGTAAAGGAGGAGTTGGAAAAACAAAGAGTTGTCCACTTCCCTCCACAGCAAAGCGGGTGACAAAATATTGAGCTATGAGGTTTAACCTCACATAAAGAAAGACAATTACAATTACCAAAAATTTGACGCAATTAACTAGCGCACCACGGATAAATAACTATTGCTTAAATTGGACCTAACGTGCGAACTGTTATACAGACTTCCAATAATAGGCATGGCAAAATCGCTGAAAGGCACGGAAATTCCTCCTAGATTCAACGAGGTCTGTATAATAAACAACACCAGACGTTACATGCATACTATTGAGCATACTGTTACGCTCATCCGACCAAAGATTGCACTCCCAAAGGATATGATGTGCGGACTGTTCATATTCGCAATCATGTGTTGAGCATTGGCACATAGGAGAATCAACCAACTTAAATGAGAATAATTTGCTACGAAAATTGCCGTGACCCGTTAGAAATTGCGACACGTAATGATCAATCTCAAGCCAGGTTTTTGCCAAGCGATCGCTAACCGACGGAAAATATTGATAGAGATGACGTCCCTTTACAGACAGCTTCCATCGGTTTTGCCATTCTTCTATTAATTCCGAGTAAATCTCGGCGTATGGTTTAAATAATCGAGTTATTTTTGAAAAGTCGCGCGATGGAAGGAAATCCCTATCAATACTTTGCTTGTTGGTAAAATATAACGCGGCGCGACGCTGTACTTCCAGGTCGACTGGAAGCACACCCGCAAGAACAGGTAAAGCCTCGGTACTAACGGTTCTGTACGCCTTGCACAAAAATATCAACGCCAAACGCTGACTCTGGAGCAATTTCCTTCTGACTGCGCCGACAGTTGCCCTATCGGCCCACACAGGAGAAGCGTAACAAATACAACCCAAATATGTAGCTCCATAAATTACTTTTAAGGTATTAAACGACAGACCCCAGGTTGACTTTGATATCCTCGTCAAGGCATAAAAGTTGTTTTTAGATTTTTCACCGACGCTTTTTATATGTTCAATAAAAGAGAAATTTCGTTCTAGAACAAGCCCTAGGTAACAAACCGATTGTTTACTTTTGATAAGGACGTTATTAAATTTTATACGCGGCGGGGTTTTCAAGTTGCCTTTCAGCAGCAAGTGAAATGATTTTTGGGGAGCGAACGAGAGACGGTTTCTTTCACCCCAGTGAGTAATTAAACGTAGACACGTGTCTGCTAACTTTTCTAGACCGGACCTACTATTCGCTTGTATGAGTAAGAGTCCGTCATCCGCATATCCTATTAAAGAACAACACGGTGGTAAAGGAATCGCGAGAAAGTCATCAAAGCCTAGATTCCATAAGTAAGGGCCGACAACAGAGCCCTGGGGGCAACCCATTGTCAGTGACTTCGACACTGCGTGGTGACCTAAGCGCAATTTAGTTGATCCATGGATAAAATAAGAGTTGATCATAGAAAATATATTCCTTGGGCAACCACGAGATTTTAATTTCAGAAGTAACATAGGCCACCAGGCATTATCGAATGCACCAGAGATATCTAAAAATATCCCTAACACATACTTATGCTCCGATTTGTTAACCGCTCTTCTAACCGATAAAGCTGCGTCCACGGTTGATTTACCAATCGTAAAACCGAATTGATTATCGTGGAATTTCGGTCCGCCTGGTAGTAAGCGAGGCACAATAAGGCGTTCAAGTAGCTTGCCCAGCGATGGTAATAACGTTATAGGACGATAGGATTTTGGGTCTTCAGGAGGCTTATTGCCTCCTTTTGGTATAAGTTTAATGAGACCACACCGCCAAATTCGCGGAAAAACACCCTCAGCTATACATCGATTAAAAACGCACATTATAGCGACACTGGACAGTTTACACGCTTCCTTTATCATCTTGTTGGAAATTTTGTCATCTCCAGAAGCTTTATTAAGCGGCAGGGAGCTAACTACTTCTAGAAATTCGCGAAGAGATGGGCTATCCGAATCAGGAGTCGACGGTGAAACGGAGGCCCATAGTCGTACTTGACTATGATATGCGGAATCGTTATTAAGGCTATCGTCCGGGATAAGTGAGTTTAATAAGGTTTCCGTGGTCTCCCCAATACCAGTAGTGTATGTTCCATTAACCTTTATGTTTTCAATATATGCTGAATCAATTGATTTATTAGCTTTAAACTCATGGTAAAGGGGGGACCAGGGACCCTCAGCATTAAGACGGTCAACTACTCCTCGCAACAAATCGCCTTTTGCTTTAATAATCGCGGCTCTATAACGCGATCTGGCTACTTTTAGAGAGTTAAAAGCACTTTCAAGTAAATCACTATTAATACACTTTTTCCTAAGCGAATTGAACCTCCTACGCGCTCGACGAAATAGTTGACGAAGGTGGACTAAGGTATTGTTCCACCAATCACATCTGCGAGTATTAGTTACAAATGCACGACCGAAAGTCATATCCGCACAGTATGTAAAGGTATCGGTCATAATTTCAGCGCAAGCTTCGGCTGAAAGTTCATTGCGAGTGAAATCTCTGGTATGATTAGCAAAAAGCGAGCCAAAAGACTCCCAATTAGCCCCTCTTAATTTATATCTATAGTTGTAATAATTATTATGATGCCCTCGTGTAAATCCAGGTAAAAACTCGTACACTATCAGGCGGTGATCACTACAAGACGCGTCAGGTATAACACGCCATTTGTCGAGATGGACGTCTCCACAGGAAAGTGTGACGTCGATTGAAGATTCGCCCATAGGACTGCTATACGTAGGTGGTGCGTCGGGTGTATTATGAATTACTAAATTTAATTCTGCAATGAAGTCTTCGACGGCACAGCGTCGCTCCGAATCGGTCGGTCTTAATTTGCCATACCAAAGAGTGGAAGACGCATTGACATCCGCGCCAACAACTATTTTATTTCCCGAAAGAGACCTCAGGACATGCCGCAAATGGTATAAATGTGGACCCACGGGGTCCGAGTATTGAAAATAACAGCTCACAACGTATAATTTAGTTGAGGGAGTAGTAACCTCCGCGACCGCACAGTGTGACGTCATAAGATTACGCACTGATGTGACTGTAAACACAGAACTCGACACGTAAATGCCAGCTCGCGACCTGTTATCCAGTTGTATTAATCTAGTACGTAACCGAGCGTGTTGGTACTGCTCTTGGACGAGGACAATGTCGAGCTTATATTCGTTAATTAAGATATTTAACTCCGACGTTGCCGCCCTATCATTGTGTAAATTAAGCTGTCCGATCGTGAGACTATCCATTTACAATCAGTAATTAGTTGAAAGTAATAAAATCTGCAATTTATGTTTGTACGATGGACATTCCTGAGACCCGCACCGGTGGTCGTGCGGTTTGTTAAACTTCTTGCACGTCGCGCAAATAGGTTTGAACGCGGCATCACCCTTATGTGGGCACGATCTCGAATCGTGTTCACCGGCACACAGAGCGCAAGTCGGGGATTTCGTCGTGCAGAACTTATGCACATGTCCGTACTGCTGACAGTTAAGGCACCTGACTAGTTCGACGTCGTCGAAGAATCTACATGTCGCCCAGTCAATAAATAATTTGTCTTTAGTGGACATAAGATGATTTCGAACTTCCGAGTCCACTTCAATTCCGACCCATTTGCGACCGTTATCTAATACACGCCTGCGGACTACCCTAACTGACTTAGCAAAATCCTCCTCTTTTATGGGGAGCTCCCCCTTAATATTTTGCTTGTACAAAGCACTGACGAAGACGCGATCTTCCATTGACGCCGGTACATCCTTGACTAAAATACGTGGTGGTGGTAAATCTTATAACTTAGAAAATATCTCATATAGGGAATGAGGAGATCCGTAGGAGAACTAAAGTAACCGATATAGCCCAACGGATTAGCTCGTTGAAGTGGCAATAGGTCGGCCACATAGCGCGAAGAACTGATGACCGATGGGGCTAGAAAGTTCTCCAGTGGAGGCCACGTACTGAAATACGCAGCCTGAGACGCCCTCCAACCAGATGGTCAGACGACCTCGTAAAGGTCGCAGGACGTCGCTGGCTGCAGGCGGCCTTCGACCGATCCGGGTGGAGGTCATTGGGGGAGGCTTATGTCCAGCAGTGTACTGAGATTGGCTGATGATGATGATGATGATAAATCATTTCTTGACAAAAGTTACTAAAATGTTTTTTTACAATTGAAATTTTTTTGTCACTGTCGCAGTAGTCATGATGATTAATCCGGTGCAAATGACGTGAAAAAAGTTAATAGGACGATGACCCCTGGTCATATTGGCCCGAATTTGAATGTTTTTTTTTTTAAATAAATATAATGAGTTACCCCAATTTTAAATAGTGTTTATTATAATTATTCTTTGCTTAGATGGTAAAATAAAAATATTAAGAATTACATGTTAGAAATATACTTTTATAATTATTTTTAATAACACATGAAAAAATCAACGATAAAAACGTAACATATTTATATTTTGAGTTTTGATCTTATAATAGGAATCACTAATCTTATATACTAACAAAGAGATCAAATCAACTTTATACTATAAAAATAAAAACCAATCAGTCTTCTACGTCATCATTGATGCCCACGGAGCTGCTGCAATTGTTGTAGTATGTAATCAATCATCGTCACTTATAGGGCTACCCAATGGACTTAACAATTGCCTGGGTGTTGATAACGGCTCGTAATAAGAAGAAGGTATCGAAGTCCGTAAGAGTCGCAATAGTCGTCAACCCAAAGTAAACCACGTATTTAATCTCACTAGGCAATCAAAGTCCACAAAACAAAATCCATGTCGTCAATTAAACCTACAAATTAACACGAGTTCGCAGTACGAAGTCAAAACAACGTTTGAGTTAAATAGATCACCAACGCGTACGCCGTTGCAACTACTTGCTTCACCGCCCCCCACCCTCGTACGTAGTTTCGGGTTACTTGTCACTAAGAGCGGATGAACACACACAGACAAACAACAAGACAAGTTTTTAGCATATATAACGTATAGCTGTTGCCTACGACTTCGTCCGCGTAGACTACAGGGTTGAGTTCAGATATAAAATAAGTTATAATCTTTTTTACTTTTCAGAGTCATGTTTATGCACATACCAGAAATCATTCAAATCGGTTTGGTAGATCCAGAAATACCCATTCTCACGGGAATACATTTTCTGGGATAGAAAGTATTCTATGTTACTTCCTTGGTTCCTATTTATCTCCAAACCATAAATCCTTTTGTCCCAGTAGACGCAGAAATACCCATTCTCACGAGAATACTTCATTTTCCGGGATAAAAACTATCCCATGTTAATTTTGTGAGCTCTACCTCTCTTTATACCAAATTTCATTCAAATCGCTTGGGTAGATCCAGAAATAACCATTCCCACGGGAATACTACATTTTCCGGGATAAAAAGTATCATTTGTTTCATTCTGATGTATAAACTATATTATTGAAAAGTTTCAATTAAATTCATTTAGTAGTTTTTACGTCAAAGCGTAACAGATAGACAGATAGACAGAGTTATAACATACCTCACGCCTATATTCCCCGAAGGGGTAGGCAGAGATGCATTTCTGCACCCACATTTCGCCAAGTATGTATCAGTCCCACGTAATAGGGGGCGAGCCTATTTCCAGATAGACAGAGTTACTTTCGCATTTATAATATTAATATGGATTTATTGAATTATGTATGAATATAAACAAAGTTAGATTAGCTCTAACTAGTAGTAATAGGACGTACTATTTGATATATACATATCTCTACACATTACTTAAATGTTACATATGCTAAATATGAAAAAACCCGAATATTTTTCCATTCCCGCATATTTTTCGGGTATTTTCCCATTTTTCCCACGTCGGGGTTTTTTCCGGGCAAATGCCCATCTATAGACATACTAAACATATTTTATGCACCATGTCTACTGGCGTAGAAATGAATGCATTTCCTACATCGGTCTGCTGATTTGCATCTTATTTGATATCTTTTTCAAACCTTAATTCCATTCCAAAACTATTTTATAAAATTATTATAAAACGACTTTTGAGTTAAAATTTTTAAATTATTTTTTAAACAAAACAAATGGAAAATAAAATACTGTTGTTCTCTCTAAATACAAATATATATTATTTAAAATTTTCAATCAGTACCCAGCTTAAAACAACCTTGATTCAGTTTACAACTATAAAAAACTCAATCAAAACGGTTTATGTTTTTGAGAGCTACGATGACAGGTATAGACAAAAGCATTAAACCTTCTTGCATCTCGGTTTAAAACTCATTGCAGTCCGCCTTAAGCTCATATCTCGCGACGGATCGTGTGTCTTGGCCCACACCAATGACGAGGTAAGTTGCACATAAGGTCCGATATAAATTAATGTAATTCAAATGCTGTTAAGGTGTAGATGCGACGGATAGCGTAGGCGTGACCCTACCACCACGTACTATTATAATTGCGTTACCATTAACATAGAGAAGGAATTGATGCTTTTTTGTTATGTTATAACCGTGTATCATTTCCTATTGCCAGGGGACCTACGAGGTAAGTAGCTGCCTGGGATATTAAGCCTTATGAGTTTATTTGCGATAAATGTGTATAGCAGTCTCTTAAATAGGTTCCATGCGTTCAAATATTTTCTCTTTATCTCCGCCCAATATTCAAGAATATGCAAAAGTATAATTTTATTTATTTTGTTATATTTTTATACCGAAACCACTGAAGCCATTTCTGATTAAATTACTTGTAAAAGTACGTGGGATGCTGAAGTCGGTTAAAGTTAATATTTCCTTTACATTTTACCATTTGTTATAAAAAAGACCTAATATTATAAAGAAAGGTATACCCCAGATATCGTTAAAGGATTTAATTCTGTCAAAACAAAACTGAACTTTATTTTCAAACCAGATTGCATGAGCCCAACAGCGAATCTAGTATTCAAACATTTAAGCCACCTTTTCGATTCTTCTAAGAAAGACTATGATAGCACATACCGACATTAAGAGTTAGGATGTAAATACTTTCCTAAGAATTGAAGATAAAAGTGAAAGAAATAATACGTATCTTTGCCCCACGCCGCATTGAATAATGATCACTAATAGGCCGTTGTCAATACCGGCCTGCTTATTGTTCATCTCTTTTCGCAATTTCACTTCAGATTTATGGCAAACTGAATGCTTTGTGATTAAAACTTCAGCCTCAGTGTAGGTTACATACCTATACACAAGAGCAGGACTAAAAATGTTTAACATTTTTTGAGCTAATAAAAATTACTTGGCTTTAGTTGGATTCTTTTTATCATGAAGAAAATATTAACGGTATGGTTACGTCTTTAACTCATGTTTTTAAATGAAGAAGATTGATTATAGATAATTAATTCATTAATGGATTGACTTCACTGATTTATTACTATTATTTCTAGGTATGAAAGACAATTTGCGACGGGCTTAATACCCTTTATCTCTCTCTGTTTATTATCAGTAATAATATAATATCTATTTTAAATAATATTTAAGATCTCACTTGATGGACTGTTCATTTTTTTTATGAACGCAAAATATTCGACTTTACCCACGCGCTGAGAAATGTTGTATTAAAAAAATTACATATATTGAATACCAAAAGCATAATTAATTCGCATATATTCATATTTGATTAACATAAAATGGAATCATTACATTCTTACAAAACTATTTAAATTTCTTCGTCTGTGATTAAATAAAACGTCAGACAATTAATTAAAATTGGTAATTTAAATTGAACTTCCTTGTATTTTAAGCTCATTTATTAACGTAGGAAAAAGACCAAAATATTTTTGGTGCAATAGGTATTAAAAAAACTCATAGTTACTAAGCGACAAGTAGTACAAGCTTTGCAAAGCTGTAATGCTGTACAGCGTTGTAAAGCTACTGTAAAGCACTGTAGAAGCACATGCTACTTTCAATACCAATTATTATGATCATTGAGAATCCTTCGCAAATTCACTCAATACAGAGAGCGCCTATAACATTTTATTGTCATAAACGTTACTTATTGGCATTATTAAATCCTCATGCAGGGCGCATTTAATGCTTTTTAATGCGGCCATAAATGCTTACTCTAATGGTCCTACGTATTATAACATCACATCATCGTTCTACGCATGAACTTCCAAAGAAAATTATGGTGGCATTAAAACGACTTTATTGCGTGGTAATTAGATTTTAATTGCAATGACGTGCGTATTTGATTTACTAAACCAGTAGTTACATTGCGCGCTGGTCATTTTTCCATAAATGTATCATACAATTGCCAGCGTGGATGCACTAGGCAATCGTTATTTATTCAAAAACGATTCGTAGTTTATTTTGGGGTAGACTCAACGAAATAAATTTTCAATTAAACAAAACATGGTTTATAAAGATTCTTCTCTTTTATGAATCAATTGAAGGTTGCAAAATTAGTCACAATTTAATCACAATCAGTTTACATGAATAATTGCTGAGAAAAACGACGTCGGTTAAAACCGCGTTATGGTATACCGGCAATTAAACTTTCATAAAGGAATAATTTTGATGCACTTGAAATTTATTTTATGGCTGAATATGAAAAGGCTCGCGGGCCAACAGTGTATTAGGGGCGTATTCTCGGTTTATACACATAAACGGATTTAATTCACCGTGCGACACGGCGATACCGGCGGATGTGCACAGCTTTGTTCACAATTTTATTATAGACAAATGACAGAGTAGGATGATGAGTGCGCCTGATAATCTCGGCAACGGCAATAAGGGGCCGTGTAACAAACCGTGGGGATAAACGGCGCCTGCGCACACCACGCGGTACTGCTACGCAATTACGTGTAGTTAACTTTCTGTAGGTGCCTATTGTGGACATCGGTCGACTTGTGCTACCGGCTATTGAAATCTTTATGAATTTTAACTTAATATACATAATATTCTAGCATAGGGTAATGCTGTAGTTTTTTTGTATAATATTACGAAATATCATATAATAATCATAGAAAAAAACAAGAAGTACGGTTGCATGCAAATAAAATATACATTCACTTAATGACATAATGAATTAGGAAATAATTATGTAATGAATAAAAACAATGGTACGACACACTTTTTTATTGAAATTAAATCCTCTAAAGTCTAAACCAAAAAATTCACCTCGTGTTTGTTAAAAAATTGCTTTGAATTTATGCGCAGTTTTAAAAATTAATGTGTAATGAAGTTTTATCGCACTACGTCGAAACTCGCCGACCGGTGTACCGCGGAGCATAAATTTTATTATCTACAATGTACCACACAGCATTTTACTATGTGGAACTTTGGAATTAGCAACGTTGTGAAACATTTTATGGAGGTATTTATTAGTGTACACATTTGCTTTTAAATGGAGCCAGATATTAACATTACCACACTTTGAAATCTCGTACCTTCAAATGCAACATACGGGGTAATAAAGTAAAATGATTATTAGTATTTATTATTCTGGTAACATTTAAAATAAATGGTTAACCTAAAAGGACAAAGTCAAAAGGTCATGTTAGGTTATGTAAAGTTGTACGAGACATCTAAGTTTGTTATGTAATGTTAAGTACTACTTGGTTTTGTATAAATTAAATTGTGGAAAGTTTCATTTTGCTATGTTTAGAATTAAACCTAAAAAATGCAATTTGTATACAAACGATGACTGGCATAAATATTTATAAGACTTATAATAGAATTGATTATTCAGTAGATTGATCAGTTGAAGAGACTTTCTAGGGTAACATTTTGTCTAACAAGGTTTAATCAACCCCGAGGGCCTGCATATATTTATGAAGATTAATGACATAATAAGGCACAGTGCTTGCGACAAATTTCGCATGGTTCTAATAATAAGGCGTCGTCTCAAAGTGATGCCCAGTAATAACAAGTTATACGCGATCCGGTGAGTTGTTGCGAGTTGACGCGTTTAGGATTCAGCGATAAAACAAAATAAACCTACTCTTGTATTATTTCTGCGAACATTCCTTTTTAAGCCGTAAGTCAAAGGAGTATCTATTATACTGCCTTGCAAAAATGGTTTTAATGTAAGCTGTAACATGCGTATATTCAATGTTATTCCTGCTCTAATGCACTATTCCTTTTCAATTTACATCGTTGGAAATCGTATAGAATGTATTGTTTTTCTTTAAAGAAACACCATTATATGGTAGTAAGTAAAATATTATGGCGAGTACAGCGTTTTTACGATTGCAAATTATGTTACAATAACGCAAGCTTATGTTTGATGAATTAATGCAACAAATATTTTCTCATTTTTTTGTATATATTTCGCCGGGCAATACCAATACATTATCGAAGGTATTTTTAGACATTTATGAGTGTGTGATCATATTCAAAAGTTTTACAAATTCGCTTTCGGTCACGAATATCAATCATTCGATTTCAAATAGTACCCACGACCAACTTTTGATTTGAAAGCTGCTTACTCCATTTGTATACATCACTGTCTCTATACTTATTACAGGATGGAACTATTAAGTAGAGTACCTATATAACAACATTACATTCCGGTAAACGAATGCTCACTTTAATACGCTGTTAGATATTCCACCTGTTTTTAAGTTGGCGTTATCGGTTCCTTTACACGTTTAAGTGCATCAAATTATATTCAAGTGGTGTCGCACCTCATTTGTATGCGGGATTTATAAAAATATATTTGTTTAAATTTCGAACGCATGAGATTTCTATTTTCAAAACATTCTAATTTTAAAAGGGTTGACTTTTACTGTTTTGAATCTTTGAGATTATGGCGTTTTATATGCCTGTAACGTTTTAATGGTTTACCCCATGCCGCCGAAATGCATTGATATAAATATTACAAAACATAAATAGACATAATATATTTTCGTTATTATTTATTTTCTCTACTCCTTTTTTTAGTAAAACTTTATCAATAATATAATATATATGTATATAATTCTACCTAAGTTTTACAAACCGCATGGGGTATAGCCATTGAAGGTTCTATGGTTATAAATAATTATAACCATAGAAATATATAAATTATATTTTAAGAAGATGATATTATTACAAAAATATCATCAACCAAGGCACTCATATTATTCACGAACATCCTCCAAAGACCTCTAGATCAATTGCTGAACATTACCCTGAATGCTAACAACGTTTGCACATTGTATTGCCAACCTCTAAACATGAGTAGCAAAAAAAAATAATCATTTGGTTCAGTTTCCCGAGAATGATATAAACGGCAATGTTACAAATATAGTCTGTTTTATGCCTCTTCTTATTCACGTCAAAATGTACCATTTGCAAAATCTTTCTTACAGAAAGTGTCTTGTAATAGTTACGTAATAAACAAATTGGATTAGCATGCTTTCACGCCGATGTATAAATTAAAATGCTACAGTAAAACACAGTACAGAGGTACAACACAATTACAATGGTCTCTTTACTGCGCCACTAAAAGTGTGCTTTAGTAGCGATTGTGCCGCGCACGCCGACTCACAATGTGTCGTATATCAACACCTGAGGATGCTTCGCGCTCTTAACCTTCCTAGCGAATTAGATTTTGTGTCCCGACTTTAAGAAATAGTAACGTTTGTAGACAGTCTATTGTTATCTGCGGTTACGTGCGGGTGATTGTCTACGAACCTATCATTTTCCGGGATTATAACTTTAGTAAGTTGTTTAGTATAAGAACAAGAGAAGAATACTTTTTTGTCATTATTGAAGTCAACTGCCTCTACTACAACTTTTCGCACCGTAAGTTGTCTAGAACAGGGCTTCCCAAACTGTGCGTCGCGACGCCCTGGGGCGTCGCGGCAACATCCGAGGGGCGTCGCGAGGCGATCGGCAAACATTTGCTGTCCGTATTTTTCTGATAACCTCATATTACGCTAACTAATGCTGTTTTTATTTCCAGTAAAGTAGGTAGTTTTGATGATTGGTGCGTCGCAAGAAAAATAATTATCATATAGGGCGTCATAGTGTAAATAAGTTTGGGAACCCCTGGTCTAGAAGATATCACAGCTAGTCACAAGACTACCTTTTGTAGGTATTATTATTCATTCCATTTTGATAATTTATTCTTGTAGTTTACAATTAAATTTGTCAAATAAAGTAAATAAATAACTACGTATAAAAATATGTGTTGGGATGATGATTTGTGATAATACAAAGCAAGACCTTTTTAATATTATACATAGGTTACTACATTAAAGTAGTAAAATGTACGAACCCACTATGGAGCAGCGAAGATGGTGTAGAACCAAATTACTCATTCATTGTTTTAAATCCTAATATTTCATTAAAAATGCACAAAACTTTAAAATATCAAGAGTATAATCAACATTATCAGCCCATACACGTCCCACCGTTCAACTCCTCATCAAGAGCCTCACCTACTAGAAATTGTTTACTAAGTCTAATAACGTACTTTATTCATATTATATATATGTTGTTATATACATTTTCCTATCCACGGTAGCTATTATGTAAAGCTTTTTACGATAACTTGTCTCGCACAGCGCTTGCGGCGTCCCGTCTAGATATTTCTCGTAAATACATACCTTGTAGAAATGTTAAACATACCATTACGTAAAAGCATCAGGTTCGACGTCAAATTAAGTAACATTAATACTATTTGAACTAATTTTAAGTGTTTTAAACTACCAATTATTTGAAGGTGCTGCGAACAGTAGTTTAAGGTAATTATTTTACGCGTCATTTTCATGTTGCTAACTTCATTTAAGCAAGGCAGATGTTCATCTTTACGAGAGGAAAGTTGTTTAGCTTACGAGTATGATAATGCCATCAGTTTTACAGCCTTTCATAACATCACAGCACGGTCAAGTTAGGACCCCGCTGATATCTACCCCGGTATATCCACCAAAACCATTGGTGGTGTGTGCCTTTCCAGAACAGAAGAAGCATTTGGTAGAAATGCGCCTCACCAACATCCAATTATTTTAAGTGAGAATATTAATATCAAATATACATACCGAGGCAACTGTATACGGGCCGACTTATTATTAAGTATTTCTTAGTCTAGTGTAGAGTAGGGCAGTACAAGTAGAAGCATTACCAACCCATAGAAATAATTTCAAGATTTATTGTTCGTAAACAGTATATTGCAAAGACTTCACTAATTACTTCACGCCTCATTCAATATTACCAATCGATTTGAATGCAAGTCCTATTTAAATAGCGCTGACTAATTGACACTGTCGACACCTTCCATTTTTATGAGAACAGGTCTTTAATTTAAATTCCGAGTTGGGGAACATTATCGATTACTACGTTCTCCCTTTGCGTTATTATTTATAAAACGTTTTGCTTTTTGCTGCACTATTTCACAACTTTGCCTAGTTGATTTTATGACCATATCTCTTATTTAGAATCAATTCAAAATTTTCACTTGGTATTGCTTTGCAAGGCTCAAGATAATAAAAACGAGGAACTGAAAATAAAAGTAATTACTATTGAATTATGAGTTCTCAAATCTTTTATACATACATTTTTTATTCTAATCAAAACTTACAACTATGTATATACGGAGCATTGACACCTAAATGTACATTTCAGTATAACTAATTGCCTACCATATTCGAAACAAGAAGAGATAAGCCAATGCTTCTAAGTAAGTTTCTCAACCTAAATTGATTAGGTGTTAAAGTTAATACATTGCGTTTCTAAAATAGCACATTGTTTTGTTTTGGCAAACGGCGAAGTGGTGCACGAATTTGCTTTCGTGCTGCTACTGATAAAAACAATTACGGGTCCGTTGCATGCAGTCCGCAATTTTGGTGACGAAATCATCCAGTTTTAATATATATTTCAGTAAATACCTTTGTTTTCATGTCTAAAAATAACTCGTACTTATGGTAATCGCATTGGCAAGCGCTTGTTTATTTTATTAAACATTTTGATATTAATTTCATTAAGTCCATAAATAAGGAATGTAGAGAAATTCATATGTGCATTGCACTGCAATTCTCCAGACATTATGTTGCACGTAGGCGGAAGCTTATTGTGCAACAATATGTTGAGGGTACGCTTCCCGCACTGAGACAAATATTTGTGTGAAAACTATTGAGTGGATCTGTGCATTACCATGAAAACATTTATAACGAAGTTAATTACAAAGAAAATATAGAGGAGGAGTTGGAAAACAAAGTGCTGTCCACTTCCACTTATTGCTGTCTGTGAATCCACAATAGTTTAAAGCTAATGCTCTTTAACTTAATCGATTAGTTTAATAGATTAGACATTTACCGAGGAAGTGAATGGTTTAACGCGTATTTATTATTTCCTGTTAATATGATCGGCTATAAATAATTATTATTGAGTACTCTTTATCGTGGTGAGAGCAAGATCTCGGCCGCGATGGGAAGTCTTGTCCTGAATAGCACCAGAGAGGCTGCCGAGTATATTGATTAGGAGATTGTATGATGTAGATTCGATCAATACCTGCATTTCGTAGATTTTTTATGGACCGGTGGTTGAGCGTTAACGAAACCATTTGTGATTATTATTATTTCGTAGTCCTAAATTTATTATAAATGTATTATAAAAGCATCACTTATCACTTACTCACATTCAAATAAATATTTATAAACCTTAATGCAACAAAATACAGGAATAAGATTTGAAAAATAAAAATAATAATCGAACAATCAAGTCTGAATTTTTTATTGGATGTTAGAGCTAAATAATTTATCATTACCCACATCATCCTGTTATATAATTTTATGTCATAAATCCTTACAACAATAAGTCTTTAGAAGTTATGCTTTACTTAGATTTTATTGCGTAATGTAGGCAAATAATATGCATAAGTTGTATCGATGATGCAAGGCAAAAATATTTGAAATCGTCCCAAGACAGTTAGTGTACAGGAAGCGAAAGATGTAAAATACGGCTTTGTTTACGTCCGTATCTCGTAACAGACACGTTGTAATTCCATGTAAGCTAGAATGCAATATTGCATAAAGGCTTGTCGCCATTCAAAATGCATAAAACAAATCCTCTCCTTTCCTAACAACACAGGAAAACGCAACGCTTTGATGCAGTCGACACCGGCGTGCGTCGACGCTGGGTAGTTTTGCAGTTGAATTAATAAAGTATACATTGCGTAAAGTACAGCCTACATATATGTACATTTTAAAATTGTAAAGTGCAATATGAAGAACCAATATTTAACACCAATCAAAATTATTCGGATCATAGGGTTTTCCAGTACACAAGCACGTAAGCATCTTGCATAGGTCACTGTAATGGGTAATACGCCTTCGAAATCTAAGAATATTTGACTTTAGCGCAAGTATTATTTCGGGCTTTTTAATATAATAATATTGTCTCCCCTAACAACAACCAGAGACCACAGTGCAGGAAGCTAAAAGAGTAAGAAAAGTTTCAAGCAAAATATTTAAGCCACGAAAATGTAAAAAATAATTAATTATAAAGCAAATTTTTGTATGTAAGAGTTCTATATGCTCTCACCTACCGCAACGTGACTCGAAAGCATTAAAACAATTCTGAATTGAAATTAAAACGATAGAAGACGATTTTGTAGATTGCACGAACTATCGTCGAAATTATCGTAATATGTATGTACGGTACTAACTGATTGCACTTTTTATAGATAAAACATGTCGTGACTAGATGTTAAACATACATTTTTTCAATCGGAAACTGTTCGTAGCATCCGCGTCGGTAAGTTACGTTGCCAGTACGTTATTATCTTTCTAAAATACTACTTTCCATCCGCTGACCGTTAATTACAAAGTTTATATGGTGAAATTAATTCAAAATTAATTGGTAGAAGCAAAACAGTTACTTTTCGGTAACGTTGCTAAAACTGATGATTGGGAGGCTCTGATTTATTATACCTTTTTATACACCATTTAGATTTGTGTTATAAATCTGAAAGTGTGATTGCTTATACGTAGTAGCGGTAATATTAAATGTAATATAACTTGTTTAACAGCGGATACGGTCCACTTAAATCTACTTAAAATTTATACACTAATATCCATAGTCTATGAGAAATTTCCCTTTGCTTACAATAGCATAAACGCTGTATTTAAAAGAGAAATATGGTCACCAGATGATTTGATCTATAGTGGAAAAGGAAATATCGTGTGAGGTTAGTTCATTGTAAAAAAAAATACGCCAAATAGTCATGCACATAGTTCTGAACGCACACTAAGATACGAGACTCGTGTCGTGGGTCTCAGAAACTGCGAGAAACTTTTCGGTCTCCCAAACACTCAGACCCGAAATATTAGTGGATAGCACAAACATTTCTTTCAGTTCAGGTATCGAACCAGCGGCCTATCGTTTCGTAAGTTAGTGTTCAGACAACTGCACCAAAGAGCTGTTCCCATCAATTGACTCCGTAGATGTAGCAAAAATATTTTGTTTAAGAAAATAAATGTTAACAGTAGTAATACAAATTGACTACTAATTGTAAATACAATTTTGTTTTAAACAACCTAATCAGATTGTAGTCGTCGGCAAATTGTACAAACAGTATTAAAATTACCGGGTTAATCCTTAGCAGTATCTTCGATCTCTTTGATCAATCAAAATAGAACGTGGAGTGAGCGAGAATTCTGATGCTATGCGCCGACACCCGCCCAAATCACCACGCCTAGCTTGCGACAGCTATCGCAACTTTAGGCACGTAGATACCGATCAACGATTAATATTTTGCATATCATTTCACAACAGATCATATTTAGAACCTGGCGGAACTATTTCTTTGGAGTATGTAGCAAAAGATACTTAAAACGAATTGAAGCTTTTGTTGTTAAAATATATTTTTTGAAATAGAACACAGAGCAGTGGTGCCAAAATTAGCTAGGCTGTATCTTGAGTGCTATTTACGTTTGTTTTACATACTCTTAAAATAAAAACAAGAGAACCGACTACCAGTAAGTAGGGAATTACTGAAGATATAACATTTATTTTATTATTTCCAGTAACAAAGTACTCTTAAGTGCTTTTTAAACGACCTACCTATCGCATTATATAAGGTAATTTAACTTTATGTCTACCATCTCAATTTTTAAACCCTATACTGATCTATCATTTTTGAAAATGTTTTTTTACAATATAAATACACAGGAAATAAAATCCATCGGTAAGTGATTAAAGGAACTCCACAGCGGGTCTCGGCTAATAACTGAGAGTCGGTTCTGCGGTTGTAGATATTATGGAAGCGCGCGGAGTGCGGCGAGTGTGGTCGGACGTTTGCCGACAGACTGCGCTTTTATTCACGTATCATTTTACGCGGGCGGTTTCAAAAAAATCGAACGCAAATATGTTTATTTCTTATTAACGGCCATTTTTGCTGCATCATCTAACAGTTTGAATTTGGAATTTTATATTCCATTAAGTTTTAGACATGTTATTTCTTTTTAAATCATATTCGATGCTGCTTTTCAAATTTAGAAATAACAGTTAAAAAAGGCGACAAGAAAAATTCAATAAATCAATGTTAGTTTACTAACGACATAAATGGTTAGCCATATCATGTATGTAATTCATCGAATAAGCTAACTGCACTGGCTAGTTCAGTCAGGCTCCATTGGATGAGAAGTTGCGTGGATCGTCCCGCCCTATGGCACATTCTTGCGCATCCAATAACCAATTAAGACGCGGTCGTCGCACCTTCCACAGATAATAGGGCAAAGTAAAGACCACATGCTGACCTGATTGTTAGTAACTACTTCATAAGGTTTCGTGTTTAGAATTCACTTTTCTATATTAAATTCTGTTTAAGTCACACATCCACGCTGAAGTAAACAATTTTAAGACTATTAATTAATTCTCAATTCACTTTATTTTTTTCCTTAGAGTTTGAGTTAAAGTATTCCCGGTACAATTAGTTTATTCTGCCGTCTTTTAACCATATCGCAATTGTAGTCTTATTTAACGATTCGTTTTTATAGCTCTGCGTAATTTGTACGTCCATATGATAGTCTCATAAGAATGAGATACAATAATAAGTCGTGTTTTTTTTTATTACATGTTATAATACGTATAATATTAACTATCATAAGAAAAGTTATATAAAACAGTTACTTTATGTCTGTGGTGTAACAATTCTCATGAATAAAACCGATAAAAAATCTATAAAACAAAACCCACTATCTCAAACGGTTGACACTATTTTATTACGTTTATATATTAGTGATAATTTGAAAAATAAAGTTCTAAATGAACATTAATGTGTATAAAGTAATATGTTACCATGATCGGGGATCCGTTGGCTTAGATGATTCCACTAGAATTTTAAACGATATGTGCAATAAAAACAAACAATTTCCATTAATTTTATTTTAAAGCATAAACAACTGATAACGACGGCTATAAAGTCATTGGGTGCATTATTCTTACACATATGTTTGGTCTATAGACCAATGGAATGCGTCACGTGTTAAATGATAGATACTTTTAACATATCTTAAAGTATATTATACCTACATGTCTACGCTTGGGAGCACTAGTATATTATTATATAGGTAGGTACCTAAATAAAATGAATGAGTAATTTCGACCGTCATTATTTATTTTTTCGTGTAAAATCACCGCATGCCTGTTGAAAGACATCCTTCTATGGATGTTGTTTTTTCCTCAAGAAGGTTCAAGCCACAGAGGCTCCATGATACTGGTCAGCTATAAAACACAAGTTGTCCACCACGCCCACACTGGCTGGTTTGCAAGTTTTAAAAATAAAAGAGGATTTAATCCGCGATAATGTTCATCGTAATAACAGCTCGAATATAATTAAACGTACGAAGAAACAAATTCGATGCGATAGTTGTTAAGGCTATTATTATGTTTGGTATTGAGGTGATAATGTACTTTAACAGTGCCTTCAGTTTATTTAAACTTACCTGTGTTATTATTAATACGCGTAGCATCAATCAGTGCTGAAATATCTTACACATCAGATGTCAAGTGGTTAAGACGGTAGCGTGCAAAGGAACGCGCCTTGGGCTATTATTTTGACAACAAAAACAACATGGCGGACGATGATTGCGCGCGAAATCGATCGTCACGAACACATTCCTTGCGCACCGTACGCGTGCCGGAACAAAAACTTCTATAGAAAACTAATTTTCCTTGGTTTGTCAAGGAATTTTATAATATAAACAGGTGACATGAACATTTATTCTGTGAGTTTTTTTTTTATATTCTTGTTCATTCAACCAGAGCTTACCCAGAGTGATAAGATTCCGCCCTGTGGATTGGGGGTGTAAGAATTCCGCCACGGTATCCCCTACCTGTCGTAAGAGGCGACTAACAGGGGTACTGGGGTAGCAGGGCGTACTGCGGGGGCGGTACCCTATGATAGCAACCCCGAGATTGGCGGCAGAGGACGTGACCTCTTAACTGTCGCGGACGTTCCCGAAAGGCGAACGTCCAAATAGATTAAGTGGAGGGCATACCAAGCCCTCCCAATTTGGAGGGGTCCAAAATTGGACGGTGCGCTGGGCGGCAGCGGACCATTTAGGGCACTTCTGGCCCTGAGATGCCGCAAAACCGCCCTAAATGCGTGTGATGGTCACCGAGAGGTTTTAGTCGGTATGCTGGCGTAGCCAGTGACCCCGACATACCCCTTACGGCCTCCCCCGAGGTACCGAACAGGGGAGCTTAAGGCGCTTTCCTCTCGTGATAAAAAAAAAAAAAAACAAAAAGAGTGATAAGATTATTCTTCAAGTACTATTAATATACTCGTGTTTTTTTTAAAGTACAACAACTTGAAAATTAGAATTAGAAAACAAATTGCTTATGATAGAAATGAGATCTTATATCTAGAACACTTTAAAAAACATTGAAGGATCAATTTTGACGATGGATATAAAATCTTTTTTTCATCTCTAATCAAAAGAAAATATTTACACACGTTTAGATTTTTTCGCGATTTATTCTACGAACTGCGTTTAATTTAAATGCGATTCATGAATAATAAGTCTATTATTTTAAAACCATGGTATAAAAACCAAATAAGCGAAAATATTTTTTATAAAATTCACTGGTTGTGGAATGCAAACCAACCCATACAACATTGTGTACTCGAGTCGATATGGAAATATTTAAATGTTACCTAAAACAGAATACAATGGGGTATATCTACGCATAGTTATTACCATTACGGCTGACAATTGCGGTCATTATGGTATTCAATACTTTATTGAGTAATTTCCCGACGTTGCTGTTCGGTTAACCAGAATTATTAACATTAATTGCCTTAAGACCGTGGTGAGCTTTCTTTAACTCCGGCGCGCTTCGAGGTTTCTACATATTCTTTTGTTCTTGTAATTATAATAAAATTATATTGGTTCATTTACGTGATACGATGGGAAATTGTCTTTATAATGATATCATTGCAGCTCTTAACGTCGGGATATTACTCATTTATAATTTTGTATCGTTGCATGGTTATAAAGTTCTTCCATATTCAAGTGGTTGAAAGTAAGTTTCATTATTGTAGTTATTATGGTTAAAAACATCTTAACATTTAAAAAAATTGCGTAATATGCTTGTCATTTGCTTTTAACACATTGCAATAAAACAAAATTCTTAGTATCAATGTATCGAAAATAAAATACATATTAGTTATTCTTATTATCTTCATTGGCGAACTTGCCACAGAAATAAAAGAATTCTTCTCTTCTTCTTCATCTTCATCAACCCATATACGCCCACTGCTGAGCACGGGTCTCCTCTACCATTGAGAGGGTTTAGGCCATAGTCCACCACGCTGGCCTAGTGCGGGTTGGCGGACTACACACCTAAGAAATTCCTAAGAACTTTTTAGGTGTGCAGGTTTCATCACGATGTTTTCCTTCACCGTTAAAGCAAGTGATAAATCAATTTGAATACACACATAACTTCGAAAAGTCAGAGGTGTGTGCCTGGGGTTCGAACCCGCGACCTCCGAGATTCTCGACCGCGCGCCTAAACCTCGAGGCCATCACTGCTTCATAATCGTGCTGATAAAAGAATTACGACGACAGAAAGCAGTAAAACCGACAAAACTAATTCACGAAAATCAGATTATAAGAATTATCTCCGATGAATCAACGGGAATGTGAAAACGGATTGATGAATGCTCTCCGATCGAAATTTATCGAGCCTTCCACGACGCCGAGGACACGAGACGTGACGTCACACTTAACGCGCGAAATATTTCAAGACATACCTACCAGTTTCTTATAGGCATTCGGACTAATGTCAAAGGTTGTCTTTCTCGGAGGGCCCAATGGAAGGGACACTTGAAGGGAATGAGGGGTCACTCACGAAATGGTAATTGTCAGAGAATGCCGGGAATCTGCCGTGTTAGTGTGCAATTTCGCAAGAATAACCAAATGAAACAGAAAAGTGGCAAACCCCTTTCGACGTTATAATAGCGCGCTGTCTCCCGATCTCGGCCGGTTAACTGAGCTAAGTATGGGATCGTGATGGGCCCCGTGCCTCGGGCCAAACAGAACAGATGCGCGGAAGTCAAATGCGCATAGCTTTTTAAACCTGTCGCTTTCGGCCTAAAAATATTTAATTAAAAACTTTGTACTCACAAAACAAACATCGGTATTTTGATTGTTGATTATTTAAAAATTAATTTGGATACGTCCACAACGAATGGCTTATGAGCGGAACGCACGCTCGACGTTTCCCACAAAATGTATGAACGCGCGTTGAAAAAACCTTTTGACTAAATCATCAAGAAATTGTCCGAATCCGGTCCCAAATTATAGTGTGATTTGTCTCGGCACCAACACACGTTAATTGTTTTATTTCGAACAGGTAAGAATCTCGTGTAATTATCCCGAAAAATGAGCGGGAAAAAATAGACAAAGGACGACCGACGACGGTATTTTTTTCTCTTTGTTTTTAACCCTTATACCTGGGCGCCGGCTCGCAACCCGTTGTTTAAAGTCTTTTACAGTTCGATCTTGAGCTCTCGTTTGAGCTTACAATTTGTAGGTCGGCCGAATTAAATTCCCCTTGCGTTATTTTTAGATACAAAGCCCGGTTTATTACGAGGCATTTTTAAGTTTTATAGCTGGGTCCTCAAAATAAAAATTACCTGAGGCACCGTCGGCGTGGCAGATGTCGTAGCACGTAGTAACTATAAAATAGCGACGAAAAGATGACAATGTCACGCCTTTCTCGAGAATAATAACCGTGTAACTAACATTTAGTCAGTCAGTAATAAACAGTTAGATAGAAGAAGTAATAATCCACGTTAGCTTTGTTTAATAAAATGTTACTACAAATAAAAATCATTCCAAAATTTTATAAAAAACTATAACCGACCCCAGCTTTCCATATACCTGAAGCAAAAAATATCAAAATCGGTTCTGCGGTTTAAGTGTTAAACTGTAAACAACAAACGAATAATCTCACTTTTGTATTTTAGGTTATACTAGTATAAATACGTAGCCACGAAAATAATACCTTCTGATTAATTTTGTTGATACTGCGCTGGAAACAAAACATTTATTTTAGATGGTCGCATACATTAAGCATTTTTATACATTAAAATAACAGTAGACTATAGATTTAAATTTAAAAATTCTTAATTTTATAGCACTATTGGACACTTCACTCGGTTTGATTAAAACCCTTTTAAAGAGGGTTAATTCAGAGGTCTACCTGTGTATAAAAATATAAAAACAATTCTATCTAGATTTAAACCAAAATTTAGTATCAGCACTTGTCTATCTCAACTGAAAAGTGTTGAACAAATAAAAACCACCCATCGAAATTCACCTAATCATATATTCCATACAATAAGGGACCACTTCAGTAGATTAACTCGGCACACAGCCGGTGGGGTGTGGCCACGCATACGACCGGCGACCATAAAATAGGAAGTTGTGAACGCGCAATGCATACCAAATGATTTCATAGAATACGTTTAATGTCAGCGATGAACGATGTACTGCTTGTTATTACTTAGTGGAAATTTAATTTAACTGTAAAGTATAAAATTTACTTGCCATAGATCAAACAGGGTAACTCCTTATCGGTAATGTATCGACATGTCGTAATAAATACTTTTATATTTCAATTATTTTGTCGTTCATTTTTATTGGGATGCGGATTTATATTTCGTTCTTGGAAAATGTAATCATCGCATTAGAAATGTTTTATTACGTAATATAAAACGATATTGGACTTAAAATATACCAGAAATCTTTCCCATAAGTAAAATATAAATAAGGATAGAAGTAGTACCTACATGTACGAATATGTACTGAATACCCGGCTGGGAAGGTAGAGATTTATTTTTACACTCATATTTTGCAAGGTGTATGCCCCACGTAACATTTGGTGAATAAATTGTCGCTTTATGATGGCATTTCAAGACAATGCTGCTAATGAAAATATCTAACCGAAAAAATTACAAAAATACTCATGCCGACCCGGTAGTTAAACACTGGACCTTAAAACCGCATAAGTACAATAATACTGTAAAACCGATAAAGCCATAAATTATTACTAAATTACACAATCATTATCATTTTTTATTGTGACTAGGAGTCACTTAATACTAGACTAGGAAATATTTATAACTTCCACAGAGATATGACAAAACTGCACTTCGACGAAGATTGATTCTAAAAGATGGCATAAAATTACAGGCCAACGAGGCCTATATGGCTCGTCGACTTGCAAACTACAGGCCAATCTAAAGCTTAGGTAGCTATCAGGCAGTTTTAGATTTTTAGCTACCCCTGTATACTTGGATTGAATGGTTTATCCAAGTTTTATAAGCAAGGTGTTACTACTGCCTAAATGTTCAGATATTAATACACGGATTTTTTCAGAAATTATTATAATAACTAACTACTAAAACTTTCTCTTATAAGGTTAGTTTCTTAAAAATACTTTTGGGGTGCACAAATAGCTTTGAGGTAGCTATGCGTCTTCATTTCATCAAACTGTCAAAAAGACTCGAGGCAAGCGATGGAAAAACAAGACATCAATACGAAAATGCGACGAAAAACGGAGCCAATTTAAAGGCATCTTCGGTATGGTAAACGCTGTCGCTCATTCATAAAGTAAGGGAAACAATTTGAACAAAAACCGGTAAAATACTTTACCTCAACCGAGAGTATTGTCATCAGCATACGAGTATTTACATTCGCACGCAACACATTCCCCTCGCAATTACATTGTGATTAGTCGGCTATACCGCTTAAATACACAATCATCTTCGGTTGTATTGGAAGTTTAAGCTTTACCCGTGGATGCACCCGAATACTAAAACTTTCTGCTAGAACGCAGTTTTCTAAATTTCCGATGTAATAATATTGTTTTCCAAATTTTAGTCTATTAATAATGTCTTGTAATGATACAGGATATTATATACATTTATCTATCTTACATAGCTTACAGCTTACTTACTCCTGCATGAATTAAACATTTTTTACGCCTCAACGCATTTCGGCCAATTATTGTTATTAAAACTAACGTAATTCAATCAATGCATCTATAATCGGATAAAGTAGAGACGATTGAATGGAATGACAACTACTAGGCGGCAGGGTAATAAGCCTAAAGCCAAATATAGAAGGAAAAAAAGGCACCGCAAAAAATTAAGAAACCAACCGACGATTTTCCGCCATTGATATTAGTACGGCGTTCACTAAGCGTTGCTGGGCGGTCCAAGTCTGTGCCTTTAAAAGTAACGTTACAAGATAAATGAAAGGTGGTTTCGAGAAAAAATAATTACCCAATTCGTCTGCCGGGACGGTTATCAGGCGCCTGTTTAAACGAAATTTTAATAAAGCGCGTAAGGACTCGATTACTCCGCTCATATTTCAAGATGGCCGTAACAATCGCACATCGGTACCGAAAAATCAGCGCGTTGTTTCCCGTAAAATATGTGTTGAACAAAATTTTAATGGCTCTTCCATTATATTTTTTAAGAGATAATGTTTATCGCTTTATTGCTCATATGAAAGTACCAAAAAAACTTCCACTTACTGTTAGCCGTGTCAGCATCGTAGGAAAAGAAAATATGATGTCAAGTTTTGTATATTTGTTATGAAGTTATGAGTCGTATGAACGCGAATCACGTACAAAACAATGTGGTTTATGTTCCCACATGACAGAAAAAAGGGTTGGGAAATAAAAAGTTTGATCTTCAAACAGGTTTTATAACGAATTACAGACGTTTTCCTTGACTATAGATTTTTTATTTGAATTATATCTCATTCACGATAAGTTGATTCTTTTGGCATATCGACTAATGATGGGAAACAGAAAATATCGAGTAGTTCAAAAATATTGCGTTTTAAAATACTGCATTATGTGTGAAATTCTTTATTACTTTCGACATGTAAAACATTATGTAGATAAGCGATGGTGGGTCAAAATTCATAATAAGTACCTATTTAATATAACAGGGTTATTTTTAGACCTCCCGCCAAATTTAAATAGGTGTTTTAGACCACGAAAGTATACAACTGCCCCAAAGAAACACGGGTCGAAAAGTGAAAAAAAATTCAGACCTTCTACACGAAATCGACCACGTGAGCAGTTTTCTATGGGAGGGTCGAATTATTTACCACGTTTCGACCCATGTTTCTTTAGAAAAGTTGTTTAGTTTCATGGTCTAAACAACCTATTTTAAGGTGACAGGAGGTCCAAAAATAACGCAGTATGTAAAAATTAAGGTTGAAAAATTAAATAGTTTTATCTTTAAAACAGTTTTTATTAAGAAACTGGAGCACAGCCATGATCATCATAGTGTTCAATAAAATTATCGACGTGGAAATCGATATGAACGATGTTACGTCCCTTTCCGTCCGAACGATGTAACATTATACAAACGTCAATTAGTTTCAGTATTCCTATTTTAATTTTACTTTGAAGCAATAAAGTCTCAAAATTTTTGGATAACGCTTATATCTTTAGGGACTTTTGTGTTGTATGTATTTTTTTATATTTATCAAATCATTAAAATAATAAAATAATACGTTTTATTTTTCAAAGTCATGTCTCAGAAAAATTGACATCTGCCAAAAGAATCAACTTATCGTGAATGAGGTATAATTAAAATGACAATGGTAGAAACAATGTAGTGAAACGTAAAACTCTCCGTATTTAAACATCACTACACGTACGATCCGATCGAATTATTTTTAAAAGGCCCATTGGATGGAGTTCAATCTACCTGCGAACAACCGCCGCCTTATCTCTAGGATTTCCGTTCGACCGAACTTAATAGTGTTAGTTAACACCACGCTAGTTTTTTTAAGTCTCTAAAAGGCGCCTTCTGAGTGCTTAATTGTTTCAACTTAGAATCTATGTGTACGAGGCCTTGCGTTGGTATTAAAAATAAAACAAAGCATTTTCTTATACGTTATACATTGCGGGATACTTGGAGAGTTTGTATGCTGGAGAGTATAGGTAAAACGCGATGTATATTTATATAAAATAGATCCAATACTTGTGTGGCGTGGTGAGAGGGAATGCGGTCCGTGAGAAAAAATACTCTCGCTTCCGATGCGGTCGACTAGATAGCGCAGGTGGTGAATGAGCTTCATGCCGACCATTTCCAATCGGGAATATTTTGTTTTCAACAAACTATTGTGCAATGCACTTGAAATTGTTGGAATACGATCGCTTCCAACAGAATGTATGCGATTTAACAAAAGTTATACTGTAAATAATGCACGTGAATTGAGAAAACGCCTGATGAAGGATAAATGCATAACGACTAGAAATAGAAAATGCACATTAAAGAAATTATGGCCGAATCTTATACGATTTTCTTAATACATATACTATGAATTTGAAAGTTAAAGGAACTAATAAAGAAAGGACGATATTGAGTATAAAAGGAGAATAATTAAATATCACACTTATTAACGGCGCGGGAAAATATCGAAAAGACACAACACAGTTCCATATTTTCACATACACTGAGACGAAATAATATTCATTTCCTATTTCGGTAATTATTGCACTAAAACTTTTACTAGTATGTGTATCACTAGGCTTAATTACACATCTTAAAACTCTACATGCATTAAACAACGATTGATTACTAAATAAAATTTACAAAACAAAACACAAACATGGTACAATTCGCCTCCAATAGTGAAAGTAAAACAAAAACAATAATACAACAAGTAATTAAGTCAGAACCAATTAAACTCAAGAGCTTTATTGCTCGCTTCGAATGTGCGCTTTAATATGCATTCGGAATGCGTACGGCTGTCCAGCGCGTTTTTATATTCATAATATGCACCGATGAATTCATATTGTCTACAAAAATGTTGTAGCACGGAATTCTTTCTTAATAATCCGCCCTATTTGGAATAAAAATATCATTACGACTTTATTAAAATAGTAACAAATGGTAAAAACATTTGTAGTGGAATAACAGGTCAGTTTTGTTCCACGACCAACAACAGCTCTTTATAGACATAGTCCACCACGCTAGTCTAGTCACGGTTGGCAGAGCATAAGGATAACTTTGGATTAACTCTGAAGTATACATGTTTCTTACCAATAATTTGCTGTCCCTTAACTAACACCAGAATCACTATGAGCCTATATGCGTTCCATTGCTGAGCGCGGGTATCCTCTACCGAAGAGGGGGTGAAGGTTTTAGTCCACCAGGTTCGCCTAGTACATATATATTACACCCAAGAAATTCCTAAGAACTTTTAGGTGTGCTGGTTTGATCGCGATGTTTCCCTTCAACATTAAAGCAACTGATAATTTTTTGTGAAAATAATCTTAATGAAATGACCTAAACCACGAGGCCATCACTACCTACCTTACTATGTTATTATTGTAATTAAATTCTAAATTGAAATAACAAATCAAAAATGAGTAGTCGATGTGAATTTTAACGATGTCGTATGCTGTTTATTGTAATCAAGATAAATTATAATGACAACATTCTTTTATACTACATACATGTTTCTGCAAGAAGGAAACAAGTATAACTAGTTCTCTTATGCAGAAAATCTTCCTGAAGCTAAATAATCACGAGATATTAAAACATTTACAATTCCAGAAAGGCAATAAGTTTCGAGATTCTTTTATATGAGACGCCGTTTGAATTGTTATAATAATTGCAATATTCTAATATTACTACCGAAAAAATGTCCCGTAAAATCAAGTCTGTGAATTCCTACGTATTTATTAAAATCTATGTAAAAACATTAAAGATTAAAGGTTGATTGAAAAGTGTTACTTCACTTATTATACTCGCTCTAACCGACATTTCCAATTAATTGTACTACACTCGTCAAATCCCTAATCTAAAGCATGCTATCACTGACCTGACTAAATGCAATTCCATTTACAAACTAACTTGCATGCCAGACCATCATAGTGGACATACTTAGGTCCAAGTAAGGCGAGCTAACGCATACTTATTTTAATTAGCTACTTCAAAGCTATCATAAGCTCTGCATTAATATGATAAGTAGTCACTAATATGGAAGACATAAAATTAAATAAACATAGCTTCGGCTGGAAATAGGACCGAAGATATGCACTTTAATGCACCTAATAGTTTATGGAAGGATCAACGCAACGAAGTGTGTGTGCGGTTATCATGACGGCGGAACAGATAAATATACTTCATGTTATAAGGAAGAAAGATTTGTATTTTTTTGTGTTTTAATACCTACTTAACTCTTTACTGTTTCGAGCCAAGGGATTTTCTATTTCTATGAAACTGCTAATACCATCAGTTCCGCTTCGTGTAGATTACTTATTTTTGTGCTGATGATAAATATTCGTGTGATTCACAATAACTACTTGTATCTAATACCTACGATATTAGACGTGTGTTTTTGCGAGAGGTCAGAACTATGTCAAGTGTATTTATTTACGTATTATTTTAAATACTCGAAACCGACTTCATCTTATTCGTTAATTAACGATTGGCTAAATGCTTGAAATACAAACCACTCTAAATTTATTATCAATAAATAATATGAAACTGTCACTGCCTGAAAACGAAGTACTAGAAATGTTTTCTCTTGCTAAGGGCATTGCTGGCTGCAAAACGAGGAAATAGTAGTGATCTACTAACCGAATTCAGTTTATGTGTTTAAGTCAATAAGACTTCCTTTAACAAAACTTGTTCATCAGTTTCGTAAGTCGAACATCAGAAAATTTATTTATTAATTACTTTATTCGATTTGCATACTTGCGGCAGAACAGCCCGAATGAAGACTAAATTGTAGTAAATAATAACGATCATGTCGAGGTTATTTTTAATGTTCATTGGAAGGGATCGATCTTCTTAGTCAACAAAATTATTCCTTTCCTCATTGACCCGCGGCGTACTTATAATTCTTCTGAGTTTGTAGAGTCCCTAAGCAGTTATTCTGATTTGCCGCTGCTTTGCGAGCCCTATGTTGAAAAAAGTAAAAATTTACATATCCATTTGGCGGTTGTAAAAAGTAATATGAAACAAATCATTGGGTACGGTTTTAAAGTTTAAAATTACAACATCGGTTGCAGTACACGTGTCGAGAAGGTTCTTTTGCGAAATTTTATTGCTTCCTCGCATTACGTATTAAATTGTTCACGGTTCAATGTAGTATTGTGCGAACTGCAAATTGCATTTTTATTTATTATTGCATGTAATAATAGGTGTGTTCGTATGGATAATTATCTATCTGAGTAAGATGTCTCAAATAAATACGGATTGTATGTCAGCTTTATTGCGAAGGTTATAAATATCTTTCGTAAGAGTATTAATAAAATTTTAGTGAGGTTATCAAATATTTCTAAATTAACGTTATAATATGGTATATGGAATGTATAAACTTTATATTTGAAAACCTCACTAAACTGTCTCAACATTTTTATGTAAAGGGGTCCACGGAACGAAGATTTGTTGTTTCGTTGAGTACATTGTAAATTTTAGTATGCATTACATCCATAAAGTGTATGAGTAATCTTCCTTTTATTTGTTTAATAATCATCAGACATACGCACGTAAACACCGAGCAATCTAACAATAATGTGGCATTTACTTCTAATAACCACAAGAAATAAAATCATTACCATAATACCCCGAGTAATTCTTTTACTTACCTTTTTACTCAGGAATGTAAATGGAACCTTTTTCATTTACCATCGTTTTATTGCTATGTTCAAAGTTTAAGCCAAATAGACTTTTAGAAGCACTTTTGAATCGTCAATTTAAGACTATTTTAAACACAACTACGAGCAACAACAACGTGTTATCGCTGTGGAGAAGAAAAGGCAAGAATTTCCCTGAGCCATACAGAATGTTATTTACATTTTTTTTTAATTATATTTGAAAATACAACATATAATTTTGTTGGAAGAATTAGTCTCTGGAGTTCTTTATCTTAGTTCTTGTTTATTTCGCCAGGTGGAGCCTACGGGCTCAGCCTCTCTGGGCGCTGCATCGCGGGCACTGTTCGTGGAGAAGGTGCGAGCCTCGAACGCGGCGTGCCAGGCTGGAGACTTCGCCACCGCTGTCGCCCTGTATACTGACGCACTGACCCTGGACCCAGCCAACCATATACTGTATAGCAATAGGTAAGTTTGGTGTTATGTACGGAAAAGAAAATGAGGACAATTTGCTTGTACAAAATTGTAGGTATGGGATAAGAGTGGTTAAAAAATGCACCTTCGTCCGATTTTTCGTCAAAGAAACATATGTAGGTTTTAGCGGCAGCAATTTTTTTAATCGTGGATATGGTAAAGTATAACAAAAACGACAATTTAATAAAAGTCTAGATCTATGGAAAAATTAAAAAGACGATGAAAAAGAAATTTACCCTAATATTTACTATGATATTACGACTCAGTGATATAATTCCCGCTTCCAGTTTCCTGCATTTAAATCGTACGGTAAAACATAAACGCGTGTTTAATCGCAACCTACACTTATCATACATCGGATGGAAATTATAGTTACGAATCTGTCGGACAGGTCAGCGGCGAGGCTCAAACAGGGCCAGTTCGCAGCCGCCCTGCAAGATGCAACGCGGGCCAGGGAGCTTTGTCCTAATTGGCCGAAGGCTTATTACAGACAAGGTAAGATTTCGATATCAATAATTTTAGTATAGATGTAAGGACAAATGAAAAAGGGGGTGGCGATAGCCCGGTATATTTGCTCACGAAAGAATACTCGTCGCTTTACGGAATCAGTAAGTGCATATATTTTTTTTAATCGCAACTGATATAAATTAACTTTACCTATGAAATTCAAGGATATGGCACTATATTATATTGGAAAAAGGCATTCTCCAATGAAAGTAATTTAAGTAAATTGTCTGATCATTCAGTAATATTATCCTAGTAAATCTCACAAACAGTATTGATGCATAATTTTTCCGTACGTTGCTCCTCTTTTTTTCACATTGTGTCATTGCGTGACGTACTTGTTATGCGCATTTATGTAAGACTTTCACATCTTCATAATGCTAGTTATAAATAGACTTCATTAAATTTAATTACATTGGTCCAGAATAATTTATCACTTTTTTACAAGTGCATCTATATCCAAGCGTAGATGCCCGCCAACCGTTTACGTCAGTCGACTAGAGTAGCATTGTCAAAGTAAAATTATTGTACTAGAAATTCCTGTTGAATGAATGAAACTGACATATAAACGTAAAGAAAAATCACGCAGTCATTTATATCAACATCATACATTTTTATCTACTTTATTGTCGATTTCACTTATCGAATAATCTTCACCACCTTCAGAGAATAAACCTTGGGTGGACTAGATTCAACGGAAACAGTCTCAACGAGAGCGTGAACCTATTGTTATCTTTTTTTCCCACTAGGTGTCGCTCTGCAATGTCTGGGCCGGCACGGGGAGGCGCTGGCGGCTTTCAGCTCAGGGTTGGGCGTGGAGCCGTCTTCCCGACAGCTGCTGGCCGCGCTAGTGGAAGCGTCGCTCAAGTCTCCCCTGAGAACCACGCTCGAGCCCACCTTCCGGCAGCTGGAGGCTATGAAACTCGATCAGTCACCTTTTGTATTGATATCGGTGAGTGAAACCACTGTTGAAAGGAATCTTCAATAAATATTTGTTTTTATTGTAGAGTGCGTCCATTCAATATCATTAAGAATTTCTACTTTCACCGGTCGATTTAATATGACAGAAACAAAATTACATTGCAGTAAAGTTTTGTTTACTCCTGTCACATCAAAAATAATAAAATGAGACTCACTTTTTCAATAAAGATGTACTCGATGACATCGTGCATATGAAACAAAGACCGGCTATTTTCAGACACATACAAAGCATCAACAACAATACATATAAAATGTCTTTGCTATGAAGCAAATTCAACATTCGTTGTGTCGCCGAAAATGGCGAAGTAAATAGGCACTAAAGTTACATAAAATGTAGCGTGGAGCGCGTTTCTGACGGCCGCCGATCGAATTTAAACTGTCAACAACGTCCTTTATAAATGCCATCCGATATACAAACGGGATTTCGGACCAAAAAATAATGTCAACCATTAACGTATCACCGGAAATATACGAACCACGCACAGGATTTGTGTAACCAAATGTTGACAACAGGGTCCCGCGAGTCGCCACAATTTACATAAACATCCAACTATAATGAAGTTCGTTGCAATCTCATTTATAAATCGTAATATTTACTTTGATTTTACATTTTATATGCTAACCAGTTTTGTTTTATACAAGCACATTCGAATGTTACCATTATACAAAGTAGTGTTAAATTATTATTTGAAAGGGATTGCGAGAGAAAGTCGCATCTTTAACGCCAGGGATCGCAAACATTTCCTTACACCACGTTTATTGGTTGAATACAGTGAACAATCCCAAGCGCTTTTCTTGCCGTCTCTTTATAATCGTACACAAGAGAGAAACAATACGAAATCCTCTTATCCGTTCCTGTTATACGTTAACCCGGTACCGGAGCGAACCATTTGCATACATTCCACGGCGGCCTGACGACATCTGAACATTTTTCGGCGCATTTACCGCCAGACAATGGAACTGAGTGATCAAAGGCCCATAAATACACAACCGACCCCTTCGAATTTACATACAATCTCGCGACAGTTGATCGGCAGCCCGACGTGCTCTCGACATGGCGTCTACTACAAAATGGCTACCGGCCTTTTAGATATCGATGTTACAAATTGATAATTTAATGGTGCCATTAAAAATATTTTTGGAAGGCCATTTAAATGTGATTGGGCATTTTAAACGAGCAGCCGTAGTCAGATCGTGAGGTTAATACTTCCTTCGGTGGTGTCAATTAGGGACTCGAGAGGTTTTGCTCCGAATACATTTCACTTTAGTTTAGTTCCTACAGACATCGATAATAATCGAAATAATGTTGCGCCATAATGTTTTGTAAGCGATAAAAACACATGACTTTAATGATAATGTTTTACATAGTTTGAGGCAGTTGTCACATTTTTATTAGGAATTTATTAATTTAGTAGACTTACGTACATACATATTACGACAATATTATTGAAGAAAGGCTTAAAACAACAAGCGCCATCAAATTCTTGGAACCGTTTAAATTCGAATGTAATTTTTTTGTGAATTTCCACTTTCATCAATGTTACTGTGAAGACACTGAAATAGGATTAAAATGAAAAAAAATATACTATTTTTCCCCGTGTAATGACTGTAGCAAATAAAATATCATATAACACACGAAATGCAACGGATGTAAAACAAAGCCGAGGGATATATGTACACCAGTACAATCGTGCCCTTTAGCAGGCTCGCCTAATGATTTCAAGACAATGTGTTTATGTAGATAGTTATCGAGGGAGTGCTGAGTGCCCCGGGATATTTCCCAATTAAGCAATTGTAAGCCCTTAAGTATTCGTATTACACGTCCAACTCCGCTATGTGCACCATATCGGTAAATCTCAGGCGAGCTGACGAGTAAATGACATTATATAATACATTATGCCGGCTAATGAAATAACTGTGAGGACGACCGCAAGTCATTCCGTAAGGCGACACAAAAGAATCCAAAGAAATAATAAGAAACGCGCCGTGGGTGTTCCCCAAATAATTAGGTATTATAGCTTTATACCGAGATAAGTTCAAAACGTTGTGGTAAATGTTTCACTGCAGCCAACGTAATGGCAGCCCTAATGAGATCGTAACATTTCGACGCGCTTTTTGTGCCCGCCCATGATACTCAAATTCGCATTTCTGGACATTAGTTTATGATTGTATCCCGAATTTAAAATGAACGACATCAGTGGCGACATTGAAACTGCCTATAAACTGGATTATTTGAGAAATTATCTCAAAAAATCCCTCTGATGTGCCGACAACAGGAAATGTCATTTTGCTGATTTCGGTGAAACTCATGCAGCGATATCGCAAATATTGTATTAAAATGTTGTACCAACTTTTTGACTGAGAGCTTTTTGATTTTTATTTGATTTCAAAGTAAATAAATGTAAATGTTAATTATTAGCTTATTTATAATGCGATAAAACAATAAATGAACAAGACTTTATGGGAACACAACAAACCCATTATTTTGTGACTTATATTAAGTTTTTTATTAGCCAATAAAAAGGTTTCAAGTTGGATTTGGTAATTATTCAAAAATCGCAACAAAGTTCCCACTTAAAAAGTACAGTTGATTAAATCAATTCAAAAATATTGCACATTACTAAACTGGTCTTAATACTTAAATATTTACTGCAGTAAATACCAACGTTGGCTAAGTAAAATCTACGTGATAATATTTAAAAGGAGTGGGAATGCAAACGCAACAAATTTATACGGACACTAGTAAGCGAACAAAGAATATTTGACATTCTAACTGCACGTAAAGCCTCCTATTTATTACACAAATTGTTGAATATGCTGCTATTACTTTATACTCTATCCTTTAACTCGGCCTTATAAAAAACAGATCGTTGGAATACCGGGAATATTTTAAACGACTTAAAAACATTTTTTCATTTCGATATTAAAGAATTGACAAAAGCCTTAATCCTTTTAATTGTAGAGAACTGTTTCTAGCAGTGATATGTGTATGGGCTGATATTGATATGAAGTGATATATATTTACGACATACTTTTAGAATCAAGATTTATATTTAATGTCACAAAAAATACTGACTTGGTTAATGTAATGACAAATTTAATCTCTACCTCATCATAATACTCATGGAGCTATAAGACAAACTTGTCTAGAACAGCCAGTTTATAGCCTTAAAATATTTTCATCAGTATGCCCTTAATTTTTTTTAGGTCAAATGTGATTTTTTTAGTCGAAAACATACATAATTTGATTTTTTTGTTGTTTTTACAGGTGGTAGGCCAAGAATTATTAGCAGCCGGCCAGTATCAAGCAGCAGTGACAGTCTTGGAAGCAGCGCTCAGAATCGGTTCCTGTTCTCTCAAATTGAGGTAAGTGTTTCAATATTCAGTTGAGACCACCCACTATCTGCTCGGAAGGTGTTTTAAATCATCACTTTCATACATTAATATTTCAAAAATATTTAGTAATTATAGTATCGAGAATAACTAGCAAAAATTGTTCCAATAATTACAAAAAATATATTTTCGTTTAGACGGTTCGTCTCTGGTTAACCTGCTCTATAACTTACGATTTCTTAGCTTGTTTCGTTGTCAAAACCTATACAACGGTTTATAATATAAAACTAATTTATAAGTTCCTTGTTAATGTTTATTCCTGCTTAAAATATTATCGAAAATTGTTTCTTGGGATTTCATTACACAGCAATGACGTAATGGATCAGAGCACGATTAGTAGAAGAAATATGTACATCGCGGACATTGTGTATTTAGAAAAATGCGGTTAAGACTTATTCCTTAGCAAGACATGCTAATGTAACTATCTTTTTTTTATTCAAAAGTATAAGACTGTAGTCATACCATGCGGAGGCGGCAGAGCTGTGGGCGCGAAGACTAATGTAGGTAGATGCGTTAAACTTTAGCGCTTACCGTATTAGCGCCCGCCCCCGCGCACCGCGCATGCCCCAACCCCGATATGGCACTGTTGCATTACATAAATTACTATGCGTAGCTAAGCGCACCATTCGTCTTAGTTTCTCGAATTTTATCCCGGTTTGGAAGGCGTTCAAGCCAGGTCCCCGACTTAGGAATAAATCCGCTCCATATCTTCACGCGAACGTCGAAGAAATTGTCTCAGGAACGAAGTCGTAATAAGCGGCAGCATTCTATTCAATGTAATTGGTGAGAAGTTGCCGCCCGTCATATGGCCATAGGGCTACCATCCCATATACTATGTAATTCGTTTACTAACGGGAATTTGAACCTGGGAATTATTTACACCTATATCTTGCTATATTTAGATGTATACGTGGGCACAACAACTTTCCAAAACCGAAATAACAAAACCTCCACCTAACGTTCCGAAGCCGTAATGATCACACGAACTCGATATCAATAATGAGGCATATTGCACTTATCACGTGGACGTTCCTATATTATTTCACAAATGCGTTTGCAATAAAAAGGGTGGCATTATCAAGGCGATCGCGATCCCTTAGCAACAATTTCACGCCATTAACACCACTCGAACTGTGGAGGTTAATAAGAAGAAGACAAATGACCGCGGCGGGATGGAACCCCACGCCGTCCACGCCGAGTTCATTACATCCACTAACATTATTATTTTTAATCACAACCAGTATGTAACCGTTGACAGTGCTGGCACGGAGTTATGTGCCGGTAATAGGGATTGTGACCCCCCTTTCATCATTTATCATCATCCAACCGGACGGATTCCACTTATCGTTTAATCATTTTTGTAAGCCGCAAAATATATCGTCCTTTCATGTAACTGTTAAATGATTACTTATAAAATATAGGCCGAGCTAAAACCATTAATTAACAGAAATATAATTTAAAATTAAAATAAAAACGAAACTTGTATAAAAAGGGGAGCTAATAGTATTTTTTTCATGAACTACGTAAAAACATAGTGGTTTATATGATATTTTTTTTTTCTAAATTGACTTCATTCATTATATTAACGCGTAAATATATCGCGTCAAGATGAATCGAAATTATTTAACTATTTGTCGATTAGTTTTTTTTTATTATTAATAAACCTTGAAGATTATTCCACCAATTGAAAGCTCCTGAACCCTGAAGTTACAGACTATATTCCATACATTTCCACGTAAAAGCCACTGGTTTAAAACCATATTAATAATAACACAAGTTATTGCTATCGACAACGGTGTGTTGACTCCACGTGTGAACAAATGTGGCCCCCTGAAGCCAGTTTTAAATGCAGTCTCGTGACAGTCGGATAATTTATACATACTTAAAGGGAACGGTTATCTTTTGCGGAATTTCGACGTTTTGATTTATAATATTGGCGCGCAGGAAATAAAGACGTAGTAAATTTAAAGCCAGCTCGTTTTAATAACAGAGGCTGCGGTGCAGTAATGAAGCTCTGTGGACTTTGTTCGCGCTTCCGTGCCTAGATATGTTATGGTATATGTCTAGCAGAAAGCACAATATAATTCTCGATTAAAATTCTATTACCCAATTAGTATTTATATTGTATTGTTCGACTGGGAATTGAAACTTGTTATTCATTAAACCTAATATTTTAACTTATTCAGCGGTAGATAATATATGCGATATAAATAAAACACGATTTGAAAATTTTCCTATTTTAACAGCCCCCGTGGCGCAGTTGGCTAGACACCAGCTTGCGAAACGAGAGGCCGCGGGTTCGATCCCCGCACCGAGACAAAATGTTTGTGTGAACCACAAATATTTGTTTCGGGTCTGGGTGTTTGTGAGACCGAAAAAGTCTCTCGTAGTGTCTGATACCCACGACACAGGTCTTGTAACCTAGTGTGGGGTCAGAGCTATGTATGTGACTGTTGGGTGTATTTATTTATTTATTTTATTTATAACATGTTTTAAATAAGCTGAGAAAGTCAAAGAACTTGCAAAAATGTGCTTATACTGCTAGCACTACAACCACTCTGTCACTCTTTATGAAACGAACGACGAATTCTATGTAGGTACCTTAATCGTAAAACTGTAATAGATACAAACGGTATTACGCTAATATTACATGTGGACATTTTAATTACAAGCAATGCAGTATTTTTACTTCAGGAAAACAAATTACTAACTTTTACTCCCTTATTTCTAAAAGTCTCTAGATCATCACAGACCTATTTCCTAATAACGGGAGCAAAGGTGAACACTAACCATCTGTCAGCTTACTGATAAAAACATTTTAATCGAATATCGGAACGTCCTTTAAACCAATCAAAAAATACTCACAATACCAGACCGAATTCACGAGATTATTTTTCGATTTATGCCCAACCATATCCTTATATTACTTCGCAAGACCAATACCGCCGTTCGGTTGTACCATATCGGATCGTCGTATCCATTACGTCACACGGCAATGAATATCAATAAAATACGCGGTGTTAAGGAACGCACGCACATCCCGAAAACACCGGCCTTACCCACCTATCAACAAGGACGAGACTTTATGAGCCTATTAAAACAACCGTTAATGACTTGTGCGGGCCTTGTATGCCGCTTCGATTTTGTTATATCCTTCGTCTGTATACCCTTTCAACTTCAATGCCTCTGATTTCTGTTTAAAGCATTGAAAATCCTTAAGTCCTAATGTAATAAGAGATATTTGCTATTTTAAGGCTAGACTGTCTCATGGTCTTGTGCCACGTGTAAGTGCCATAAGGTCTATATAAGTTCTGGGTTTGATTGTCAGGTCGGGCACTGTTATGAGGGTTTCCTGTAGTAAGTTCTCAGTAGCAGCAAGGAGTCTTAACAATGATATATTCATTCATTACGTAATAAAATTAAGAAAGAGGCTCGCCCCCTATTACGTGAGACTGACAATATGTGCCTAGCGTAATGTGGGTACAGAAATGCACCTCTGGAGTCTGTCTACCCCTTCGGAAATTACAGACGTGAGGTTATGTGTATGTGTGTAATAAAATTCTGTTAAGCCATTTTTAAACTCTTGATGTATATAAGCAAAAACATTGGTCTTGAAGTGGAGACCGAATCCACAGTCTATCGTTTCGCAAGTTTGTTTGCGGTTTAGCTAACTTTCACGTAACAGTCACGTACTTAATATGAATTATACATATTAGTCCCTTATTTTATTAAAAGTTGACAGTTTATTCTGGAAAGCGACGTACTTGCGTGGGGTCAGTATGGGGGGTTTTACACATATAAGTTGAATTAAATACATCGCGATACCTCGGTTCAAGGTAAACATTCCTTTCAATAACAACTCCAAGCATTGCATAAATAATTTTAAACATGTTAATTCTAGAACGCCCTAAATGCCACTTACTACATATTGTAGGAAATAACTTATTACACACACTGAGCTTACGTGAAATTGATTTACCTGTTCTGTAAACCACATAAAAACATTAAAAGCATTTAAGAAATTAAAATGAATAATAAATTAATTTTATTAGACCTTTACGTTACAACACTATCATAAAGTACACGGTTTACAAATAGTTTTTTTTTTATTGTTTCTAACCCCGGATCTTGCTAACGTTAGAACACAAAACAGAATTTCCATTAAGGAATCGAACATAGACCGTGTTTTGTTCATCTAAAACAAAAATAAGAAAATAATTGTATTCTCAATCGTGACAGGTAAGTTTTGGAACGCAAACAGGTTCTCCAACATTTTCAACTTGCAGCACCAGAATTAATCAATCTTCATACATTCACGCGTATCGATTACTTGTCCCTTTATCAGTTACACCTCTTAATTTCACAACAAAAACACTTATAATAAAGATATTATTCATTCCGCACGCGCTCGCAAGGCGGAAAATAAAGGATAACAATCTCACACAAACCACGAATCGATTTTACTGTTGATAATTACACGGAGGAGCTATTTACATTCCTATCTAATGATCGCTTAAATCAAAACTGATTAATACCATACAAAAGTAGAGCCTAACGCGTCAGACGAATTGAAACCCGTTGGCGCGACGTTGATTGAATAAGTACCGAGTGTATACATTTGGGCGACGTTAAGTAACCCTTTGGAGCCCAAAATTGTCGCGTTAGCTGCCTCTGGAGTAAACCGCACGGCGTTGTAACACACACCTCGGCCAGATCTTATCTCACGCTTGATGGATCGAAGTGGTATCGATACGGCCCTATTCTGTAACGCCACGGTATAAATAGGGAATGTTATATGCGATCCTAATCGATAAGATCTCCGTTGACAGATGATGAGATTAAAATTGTATACGAGTTGGAAGTTAAATTGAGGATGGAAGTGTTCATTTTTTATGCTTTAAAAAGCTCTTTTAAGTGTTATTGCAGGTAGTTATTATGTTGTTTAAGGGTTATTGCACGTTTTTTGGTTGTGTGTCACATGATCTATACAAATTAATTTGTTTGCTTGAATTGAATTTTTCTCTGTATGCATATTCATAGTACGTATTCTCAAAAAAAATCTGTTGGCTATATTTACATTTACAATTTCTAAATCGGACAAGATAATCCGATTAAGTATATCAAAAGACTTTTAATACTGTCCTTTTTCCCATAACCGGACCGTCTCGTTAAAATATATATTCACTTATGAATCACTTAGATCCAGTCAAAATAACCTTATTTTACTCCAAATGTGCTTTACAAATATTGGTGATTAAATAAATAAATACACCCAACAGTCACACACATAGTCCTGACCCCACATTAAGATAAGAGTCTTGTGCCGTGGGTATCAGAAACTACGAGAGACTTTTCGGTCTCACAAACACCCAGACCCGAAACAAATATTTGTGGATCACACAAACATTTGTCTCCGTGCGGGGATCGAACCCGCCGCCGCTCGTTTCGCAAGCTGGTGTCTAGCCAACTGCGCCACGGGGCTGTCTGGTAAGAAAAAAACAATTTTATCACTCAAAACCAATACGCTAGTAAAGTAAGGTCACATCGTAAACTTCGCGGGACACAGAATACGTCAACTGTCGACGGACCGTGGCAGAGGCGTAAAAGTGTGATGTCAAATTAAAGCGCGTCATGTGATTCATTACTATGGGCACAAATTAAAATATTTATCTCGGATTATTTTAATCGGTTTCACACGAGCTATTTAAGATCACGCATGCGCAAACCGGACGCGTCGCCCGACCCGATGTTTGTCTCGGCCCTAATTATAATTTAACGTCCACTCCGGTTAAAGTTTTTCTGAATAACCAAGATAACTTCATGCATTTCGGCTTTGGTATTTTAACAAATAAATATTATTTTTAATCTTTATTTACATACCGAATTCCATATTAGTGCTGCTTGATTTTTTATTCTCGTTCTCTCGGCGCGGGAATGCTACTGTTTGTACCGTGATTTTAATATTTCTTACCGAACGGGTTATTGCGGTTTATTTGGATGAATTGATCGAATTCATGTCGGAATATATTTCAAGTAAATATTTTATGAAGTAATCACTGTCATGATTGAATATTGAATGATATTCATTACGTATACCGTATACGCCACCTTTGGTCGCAAATTTGGCTCTATTCAATATAAGCAATGTTTTAAAATACACCTAAAAAAAAACAAAATTTATGCGGGCTTTAAGTTAACCTGCAACCATCTCTTAGTTCCTGTTTCATCAAAAACAGTTCAGCAATTTAATGTGAAGGAAAACGCACTTTTGAACGTAGCTTGTGATATTTATGTTATACTTTACTGATTGGTACCCATAAATAATAGCTGACCTATAAAACCTTCAATAGTATAATTAACGAGGAGTACAGAATTGTCTCGGCTGATTAATATAAAACATTACGCTTTGCGATTTCATATCCTGGTTTACCGACGAGCGTATTTTATGCCGGCTCTTAACAGTGGCGATAACATTTATCATCAAGTAAGCCCAGTGGAAACTTGGCGTAAACGAAGAAAAATTACTCGCATAATATAATTAATAAGCCGGCAAAGCGTAATAGCTGTTAAGAAACGGGTTTCGTGACTATTACATAAGTCATGTTAGAATGGTAAAAAACCGAGGGCAACACGAGTATGTATCAGGCCATGTAGGCTTCGCTACTAGGCGGGAGTCTGCACTTTTGAGAAAGATTAGATCTAAGTTTATCACATAGTTGGTACATTTCACATGGTCATGGAATCTGTATGAGTATATAATATTCTAGTTTGAGATTTCTCATAATGTTCTCTTTCGTTGTAGAAAAATGGGAATATTCTCTAAGAATACACTACATCAAAAATTCATAGATATGATGATGATGATGATAAGATGATGTCTTGTCAGATCTAGCGACCTGAGGCCATCATATATGTAATTACCTAATATGAAACACTTACGGTAACACTTGCTTATTTAATCAGTTTAAATCATCAATTTGCTTTACCAATAATTATGATCAATTGGTATTTTAAGGCCTGAATTGAAACTAGAATTGAGCTTTAAACTGAACTTGTGAAAACATCGTAGCTGTATGTTGGTAGCAAATTGGAAAATGCTGCCGGCTTAGTAATGTTGCTCAAGAAGTCTTTAGACCTACATTTACTAGTAACATGGCTGTAGGAAGATATGTATGTGTTCAAAATAATCACGCAATTTAACAATGAAAAGCTTGAGCAATTTGAAAATTCTTCACGAGAAATTTCTTAGGTGTTTAAGTCCATCAACCCATACTAAGACAGCATAGCAAAGTAAGGCTTAACTCCTCTCAATTGGTTGCTCACCCTTCCACCACTTATTTAGTCTTTCTTTGCCAGGGGTTCGGTCTTTAGTGCGCTATCATCAGCTCACTGGGCTCTCAGTCAACTGGACGCAGCAATCAACTACATGCAGCAGGATTTAGCTGTGGCCAAGTCACTCGGAGACACGGCGGGTGAGTGCCGAGCTCACGGGAACTTGGGCGCTGCGTACTTCAGCCAAGGTTCATACAAAGACGCGCTCACCGCCCATCGATATCAATTAGTGCTGGCCATGAAATGCAAGGTACGTATTCTGTTTTTAATAATGACAGTTATGGACGTGCAAGAAGAACGATGCAATCAGTGTCACATTGTAGAGTCGAATTGATTAATAATCTACTTCTCATTTATCGTTCTTTTTTCACTATTTTAAATATTACATCGCATTCATTTTGTAGCATCTGTACTTTTTAGCCTTTTTTAACTAATTTAATCGGATCAAAATGTAATAACAGGATCGTCTGTCTTGCATACGTTGCGGATTGCAATGTAATTCGAGTTTTTGATATGATTAATGTGCCCGCCCACACAAACAGGAAACAAAATCTATAGGTATTGTTTTTCGGATCTCCACGTCGCGTCAGAGCAAATAAACTGTTTGTTTATTTGTTGCACTGTCACACAGTTTGAGTTGGTTTCGTAAATAAAGCACATTTTTAGTCAGCCGTTGAACTTGGCTGCTGACGGATATCTTTCGGTCTCATCGTGGGCGACGCCGCGGGCAAAAACTAGTTATTTATATTTATTACTTGCGTGACAAAAACACGCGGGGGAAACATTTATTCGTTTATCGTTAAGGCAACAGCGTGACAAAAGGTGGATTTATATTCAATTGTTGCGTCTCATATTGTGTTTACGTCTGGCGTGTATGTTAATTTTTTGCAATCCTAGCTCGCGAAATGTCACCGCAGCAAATCATTGGAAATAAATATTGGGCTGGAGATTGCTGCCGCGCGGGAACAAACGCGTCGACTGCACAATGGTGTATTTACATAATGAATAGTAGTAAACCGTTTGATTTCTCCTTTTGCAAATGAAATAACAAATGTAGCCGAGCTTGCTGCCATAAACCTCGCGCCTTTATCATCGACTTTAGAACATAATTTAATTTTTATTGTGGCAACTCTATTCGCTAATGACAGATCGCTTTTACACCACTCGTTCTACGGGGATTTTCTATAGTCAACATTTCAGCGCTTGAATGTCAATTAAGGATCATACGATTGTTTGATGCAGTATTTCGTGAAACTGTAAATTTATGGACCCTAATGAAAATAAACACTGTCTATTAGTGTAGGAAGCAATAAAAGAAGAAGTAGGAAAGTTGCAGCATTGTCTACAGTGTTTCAAGGAAGCTAGCTATTTGACGTGTTCGGTACGTACCTGGTATAAATAGACAACGGCAATTTACTGTCGGGGCTTACATCTAGTGACAAATGGCAATCTTATAAACAAGCTACATTCGTAGAATACGTTTAATATCTCTACAATAATTAAATACATGCCCAAGTCTATGTTTAGCCCGACTTGTCTTGTCTCATGAGACGTGAAGGATTTGTTTCTCAGATCGAACAATATATTTATAATTGATTTTTATTGTTAGCTTAACTTTGAGGAAATATATAAATATTGACCTTGTTGAAGTCATTTATAGCAAGTGTAAGGCAGTGAATGTATTTTCCCCCATTTATTTAACCACGCTAAATAAAATGACAGTGCTTATTTTACCTACATTTAAGAATTATACCATTAAAAGTACCACTGGTTTTCCAAATTCCAAAACCAATTCTGGTCCACTACTGGACATAGGCCTCCCTCAATGACTTCCGCCGGGATCGGTTGGAAGCCTGCCTGACGCCAACCCCCCTTGGGACAAAAGTACACACATATAAAATAAAACGGTCATTCTAATCTTGAATTTAAACCGCGACGTAAAACTTAATTTACTTTCGGTTTCATTAAAAAATCTGAACACGACTAGTAATTTTCAAAGTCGGAGACTATAATCAAAGCGTAGTTTAATTTAAACCAAAGTACTATGCTACGCCGGCAATACAAATAAAAAAGGTTTCTTAACACTACTATTTATTCCTTTAGATTCCTGCTTCTAAAAAGGCTAATTAACTATTGCCCTTTTATAACTCCTCGTGATTGTAGTATTAAAAGACGAGGCGACTTATTTTTTGCCCCAGTCGTTCTATTAGTCGGATATTAATTAGAGCTTAATCGCGAAAAGGGCACAAAATGCTAGCCGTTGACAGTGATAAAGTTAATAAACAGTGATTTTACGGACAATCATCGTCAATTCATATATGTACGTCCCACTGCTGGACAAGGACCTCCTCTACAACAGAGAGTGTAGACCTAATTTCAGCCGGCTGTCCAAGTGCAGGTTGGTGGACTACACACCAGTTTCTAAGAACGTTGAGGTATGCAAGTTTGGTAACGACGTTTTCCTTCACTGTTACAGTATGAATTATCACGTGTTCTAACTTCAAAAATAGTTATTCCGTACATAAGAAGTTACGGACAATGTACAATATTGTTAGGAATAAGGGATAAGCTCGAGCTACATACGTCTGTATTACTGTAACAGCGACGGCGCCTCTCTGCTTGTCTAATGGGCCGTAATAGCCTCTAAGCATTTATGCGTGGCGTGATAAAGAAATAATTGCACATATATTCAACATTAATTAAAAAAACACATTCAATTTATATTACGGAACAGGTAACCACTGCATATCCTGTCATAACGCGCAATAAATGGCATGTAAAGTCTAAAATTGTCACTTAAATTCTACGTCGCATCTCGTTTTAATCGAATTAAAATGGAATATTTTAATAAAAATACTGATTATTACTGGCAAATCCATTAAAATAGCATTAAATTTAATTTTAAATTATAATGCAGTGGAAAAACATGCATTAACAGAGATCCTTAGCGGTCGCGACGACACACCCGATTAAATAAAACAAATGACAAAAACGCACATCAATTGAAGACTCCCGACCGTTTATATAATCGGCACCGAGAGAATTCACTTTCGTTTTAATTCCCTAGAATACGTCGTGTCACAGAACCGGTATCCGTATTACACTTTAAAGAAACCCAACGAATAGTAAAGCTGCCTTTTTATTGGGGCCTTTGATGATCGCCGCTTACCCGCACACGTAGCCCTGCTAATTTGCAGTAAACACATTGACTTGGCAACGCAGGAGCAAGCAGAGAATAACACCTATAAATGGGATTATTAATTGCATGTCTATATTTATGACGCATAATTGTATAAACTTTATTAAGGCCGAGAAAGTTTTCTTTTGGCTTTAAATAGACTTTGCTTAATAAGGCTTTGCGGTGAAATGTACCAATGCGTCACAGTTTAAGCGTATGAAGTTTGTTTATCGTATACATTCACACCTTTACTCCTCTAAGATGCATTTCTGCCCCCATTTTACGCCAATTGAGTTTTCGTTCCGCATCGTGAAACTAATGCCGTGCCTTGGGCACAATTCGAGACTCCGTGCTTACCATTGAATAATTTCCAATAAAAAACATAACAAAATATTGCCTGGTTCAGGAATTGATCCGGAGACCTCTAGATCCCACGCCATATACTATAACCACGAATACTACGGTGTATTGTAGCTACCATACATAACTTCTAAATGCACATTCAGAGCTGCTCTCTTTTAGTTTAACAGACAAAAATAATGTAACGCTATAGTCTATACATGTTATATACGCTGTCAACTAAATCTATACTTTTTAATCGAGCCTCAACATACAGCTGGGGACACATGGTTGTGGCCTCGACCTGCCCCTTAAACGCAGTTCACAACACCCATGTATGTAAGTTAATTGAAAGTGCGCAATCATTGTACTAAAACTAAAATAGCAAAATAACGAGATATTTACCATTACCTCATCATTTGCATTTGTATTTCTGCGATAAGCAGTTGGAAAAAGAAAATAAAAATTCCATAGTCATCCATATTACTGATACTTGTTTATTTCCACGAGATAATCTGTAAACGGATGGAAACATACCGATTAATGTTAGCGAAGAGCAGTCGGCGATATTATTAATAAGTTTTTATCTTTACTAAACTGTGTACACGGCCGGGCAATTAATATGAGTAATTAAATTGTACGCACTTAAAAAGCACTTTGCTTTATTTCTCTCTGCGCGAATCTAGTATTTTGCAAAAAAAAATATAATTTATGATCAAATGGATTTCTTACTGTTGCATATTTGATATGGCGTTTGTGTTTAGTCGATTCACATGCGAATACTTCCAAGCGGACCTTTTATGATTTATTTAGTTATGGCTTAATTGATAGTTACTTTTAATTGATTGAAATGCTAGTTTACATCTCATCAAATTTACATTACAAGGATGGAATTGGTTAATTTTCTTAGTAAATCACACTGGTGTCACGTTTTTTTAAATAAAATTCAACCTTTTACTAAATGGAATATTTTATACTTCTTGTATGTTTGGCCAGAGGGTAAACCTCATATGTAATTCTAATATTTGTCGTTTAAACAAAGATTTAAGTAAAGGCAGCGTTCTCTATTAAACCCTCCCCACATGAGCCGAGTGGTTTACTGCTCAAAGCGGGCTGTATGCCGTCCACTTGTGAAACAATCCCAAAGAACAAATAGTCGTAAAAAATTATTTACTTAGCGCGTTCCGCTCGGACGGTGCTCAACAAAAACTCGTCAGCGGATATAAAAATAACCGCGAAATGTTTGCAACATTGGAATTTATTCGCAGGTAATCCGAGAATGGAGGAATAATTACATGACACAGTGAACACAGCGCTCGTCTCGGGCGCGATTACAATCAAAAGAATTATCGTGCGAACCGCCGACGTGTTTTATAAAATTGCCGAGAATTTAATACCTCCTACTCGCCCTATAAGTTCGTAGCTTTCAAATTGCCTATATTGAAATAGTAACACGCGATTTTCTCGAAATGGTATCGAACTGATTGCGTTCTAAATATAGTCTGTTACTAAACGGTGATAAACACATTTATTTTAATGAAAACACTGTTTTTTTGCGTATAACTTACTTATGTTTACCTTTAGTCAAAGGCAAACTATGTAGTCATATTTAGTTCCAACATTACGCCTTAACATGCCCGTACATTAAAGTAAATATATTGAAAGAGATAGGCCCACTAGGCGCCACAAGCCTACTGACTTTTTAATTACCATACTACGGACTAGGCGCTGGGACGAACGAGAAGTCACTGCATTAGAAAATGATGTTCCTTTTACGAAACCAGTTTAATACATTTCAGCATAAAGTTCCGACGCGCAGCTTTCGATTTCAACACGGAACTCGCGAATGTGTATAAATTGTAAAATAATGACGACAGACGTGAAATAACAGTTAGCGATTATTTAAGACGCGCCAGCAGTTAACACAGTCATACGGCGGTGGAGTTCAATACGTACCAACCGCGAATAATTTGACAGTAACATGTGAGCCAACCTAGCCGAGCTTCATTAGTGAATGCCTCGGATAACCCGTCGCGGACGGTCAGGTGCTATCTCGCTTAAAGGGTATGCATTTGAATTGCTCTGTCAATGATTAAACCTATTCGATTGCGATTTACTAGTAAATACTTGGCGGCCATCGGTTAGCCGTATTTGATATTTTGCAGTTGATAATATGTAAATAATTGCGTTAAACTCTATTTACCGTAAATCGTTTAGATATGAATAAAAAATGAAGGCTACATATGGCGGCATTTGATATCTCATAAAATATTTTATTTATCTATTTTCCGATTAAATATTAATTTATACAGATGATTATTGCATATAAAGTTAAATACTTATGTTAAAATTATCTCGGGAGGTATAACTTTGAAACACTAAAATCCAGTGAAGTATTGACGAAGCTATCGAAACTTCAACGTTATTGCAATAAAATGCTAATATATATTGCAAGCAATTTGTTTCAATACACAAATTTAATTAATAACTCTTTTGACAAGTCTCATATCCCTTGATGTCGGTTTTAGCAATGCCGCCGAAAAGCCGAAATATTCGAATAACCATTATTACCTGCTTCAATAACTAAATCGATTTCATCAAAGAACCGCACAGAATAAAATTCGTTGCTTAATGAAAAATATCGGTCACTAATTACAGGGTAAGCACGGAGTAATCCAAACAGGTACGTTATGTTACGTCCGCCCATTTTGCGACTGGTTTAACCATATACGCCGAATGTATAATCATTTGAAAAATTATTTTGCAACACGAATTCGTGTGTCGATTAAATATAAATTTTGGGTTTCATGAATTACATATTGCGAGATTGTTACTCATTGGATTTCTTCTCATGCTCGTTGTGTACTTATTTTATTCATAGAATCTAAAGATTTTATGTGCATGACTGTATTGTCAACAAATATAGGGGAATCAATTGGGTATGTCTTCACTTGGATAGGTAAGAATTGGTGCAAAATCCGCTTTAGTACTCGAAATATGTAAAATACGTGAAAAAAAGCAATAGTTTTTAGTGCACTTTTAGATAGACCGGTTAAACGTTACAATGGCACAATTATTATACTGATAAAGTATCAAATAAATTAACGGTGAAAAACACATTTTAAAATCAAGCTTTTATTATGCACGAAAAATTAAAAAAATAAACTAAGAAAACATTCATAAAATTCGTATTTTTTTAAACGTTACAAGTAACAATTTACAAAAGTGTTCGGTTTATCAGTAGAAGTATGATACATAAACATATATTATCTATAACTAGTATATTAATGTTCTTAAGTGATCTAAAAGCTCGTCGCGGCCGAGGTCTTTGCATTAACGAAATTGCGCGACAAGCTTTTAAATTACTTAAGAATATTAATATACTAGTTATAGATAATATATGTTTATGTATCATACTTCTACTGATAAACCGAACACTTTTGTAAATTGTTACTTGTAACGTTTAAAAAAATACGAATTTTATGAATGTTTTCTTAGTTTATTTTTTTAATTTTTCGTGCATAATAAAAGCTTGATTTTAAAATGTGTTTTTCACCGTTAATTTATTTTTAACTTTTTAGTTGGAAATATTTCTAAGTCTATCCATTTCGTAGTCATACCGAAATTCAACTCAATCGGTCCATGAAAACTAGTGTTCCTATGGGCACCTTCCAACTTCTCATGACACCAGATCAACGATACCTTGTTATTATGTTGTCACTAAAAATACAAAGGCATACCAAATTTTAGCTTACTTGGTCCACAAGAATCGGAGTTCCTATGGGCTTCTTCCAACTCCTCATCAGATCAGCTTCATGATACCATATTTTTGTATTATTACCGAAGTTACGAAGACATACCAAATTTCAGTTCAATTGGACCACAAGAATCGGAGTTCCTATGGGCATCTTCCAACTCTTCGTCAGATCAGCTCTATGATACCTTGTTATTATATTGTCACCGAAATTACATAGGTATACCAAATTTCAGCTCAATCGGTCCAAAGGAATCGGAGTTCCTGTGGGCTTCTTCCAACTCCTCAATAGATCAGCTCCATAATATCATATTTTTGTATTGTTACCGAAGCTACGAAGACATACCAAATTTCAGCTCAATTGGACCACAGAAATCGAAGTTCCTATGGGCATCTTCCAACTCTTCATCAGATCAGCACCATGATACCATATTTGTGTATTGTTGTCGAAGTTACAAAGACATACCAAATTTCAGCTCAATCGGTCCACAAGAACCGATGTTTCTATGGTCATCTTCCAACCTCATCATCAGACCAGCTCCATGGTACCATATTATTGTATTGTCATCCAAGTTACGTAGGTATACCAAGTTTCAGCACAATCGGTCTATTGGAAGTGGTTCAAATCTTCAGTGCAAGATTTGTAAACATACAAACATACATACATACATACATACATACATACATACATACATACAAAAGTGAAGTTAAATAAAAGCTTGTAAAATCCCCTTCTTGTATATAAACTTACTATCAGGACCATATCGAACATAAAATCGTGTGTAAATGTATGCCTTACTATTTCATCTAATAGCTATAGCAAAATCCTTACTCAACTTTCATTTCATATAAGCTTCTCACATGATCAGAAATCATCAATTGTATAGACAACTTTGTACAGGTGTGTTGTGGGTTCACAGTCAAAAACCATTGTCTGTTGATTTAGGATTAAAAGAATATTTGAATACAAACGTTAAATACTATTGTCGATACAACAAAGACATTTTGATCCTTATGGTGAATACTTAAAATAAAATTGAATTAAAAATATTGTTTACGTATGAGCCGGGCGCACGGTGTATGAATCATCTCACACGACTCCCAATACAGTCTCGTTAAATAGTCGACGCGAGAATGTTTATTATCCGCACGAATAATCAAAAGAAACAAAGCACACAAAAGAGAATATTATAAAGCTTGATAAACGTACGTCTCATTCGAGTATTATTTATAAAGACCCCTTACAACTTGTCAGCTACACGAAACACTCGCACGACACTGTGTTGCCATCTCTCTATAGAAAATGAGACACACGTGATACACAGTGTATGGGGGCACATATAGATGGAAAACGGCTGAAGGAGATCGTTTGAGTATGTAAATCACTGCGTTATCGTATCATGTTGCACATACTTAATTAGCTAGATTGTTGGCGGGCGTCCGACTTTATTTGCTAGTGGTGTGCGCCTGTCGATTAATCTTAAACACAACTATGATAGATTGTTTTAACGTGTATAATGTGACAATATACCGACATCATTGTAAAATATGTGCTTGTCTTTGTAACCCCTGTTTAAACCCGTAACTGTATCTAATTTTCGTTTGATCTTGCCTAGTTTGAGTCAATTACCATTTCGCCTCGTGTCTGGGAAATAGCAAAGGGCATAAACCGTGCGCAAAACAGATAACCTGTCCATAAAGTGTTAAGACTTGCTGTAGACAACACTTCGCTGTCTCTAAACACCAAGTGATGCGGATGTTTTCCCCAATGATAGGCGTTAAACAATCAACTTTCGCAGATATGTTTATAAACTAAAGAAATTTACGAAATAAAGATTTAATCTTAAATTATGTTAAAAGAAATAATGGATTGTTTGTTACACCATAAACGATAAATTTGCTTTATTTAAATAAATCAATATATTTTGTTAAACATCATGATATCATCGCCAGTCGATACATGTATAATACATCCTCCTACTGACCACGGGCTTTCTCTACAACTAAGAGTGTTTAGGCCTCAGTTCACCATACTGGCGTAGTGCGGGTTAGTATTGTATAATCAAAAAAATGTATATATTAAAAACTCCATTTTTATGCCTCCTCGTCACACTTCGGCTCTTCCATACTTGTCTACTCGTCGCTTTTTAACATAATTATAATTTTTGCCTAAAATGTCCTAAAATATAATGCGATACGAGAACGAAGTATCGACGTACGTGTGTCCCGTCCCTACGCCGAAACAAAGAGACTATTGGCGGTCTGTCGTCAACATTTTTTGTGTTCGTTTTTTGGCCGTCGACGGGAGAAGCGGTGCACTCTATGCGGCTTTTCTTTGCTTTAATTCCCTTATTTGTTTTTTGGAGCAGGTGACTTTAAAGTGGATAGATTAAATATTTTGGTCCGTAATGTGACATAATTTATTTTTTACAAACGGATTTAATAAATTTCACCTACTTTTTTTCTTTTATATTTTTTATAGCACTGTTGGATAATCCAGTACGAAGTTTAAAGCTCCTTCCATATGTGCCGTGAGATATTGATATTACTGGTTCAATTTCGGGTTGGGTGAAGTGTTGGTTTGTTTTTCATTAGGAATTAGTTATATGTCGTGAGTACCTTTATGTATGTAGATAATGAATCCATCTTTTCTATGAATACACATGTTTTTGTGCAAAAACTTTCAAGCTGAAGTGCATCTTGAATGAACCACAGAACGAAAGCGTTATAATAAAACTTGTCAGCAGACAGTGCAAAGTATTAGAGTACTTGTAAAATTTATAGGATCGCGGCTGGAACAATCGCCACGTGGTTCCATAAAATGTTATTGTCTGCTAACTCTAAGGCGATATTGAAAAGGCGATCAAAGCGCGAGGTGTTTAGGGCTTTACCATTTGACACTTGCGCTCTTTGTTGAAAAGTTATATGGGCCTATGAGAACATCGTGTGCATTAAGATATCTTTGAATCATCCTTATAAAAATCAATGGGTAAATTAATATTAAAATGAAAGAGCCTCCAACTCAATCAAAGTGCATCTGAATTTCATTTGATGTTTTAAAATGAAAAATATATATACGAAAGCTTTGATTACATTTCAGTTTATCTTTTTTTTCACGAATCCAAGGCCTATTGTGACTGGCTTTTAAAGAAAAGTTCTAATTATGTAAAAGTCAATAATGTATGTATCCACAAATGATTACATGCATTCTATAAAGAATAGACGTTTACATGGTATAAGACTACGAAGGCCTCCACGCGTGTTGATTCCCACGACAACATTTACCGATGCACGGTGTCGAGGTTAAATCATATGCTATAGTCATCTGGTGTAGCATACGTTACTAAACAATACAATACCGTATACTTTTAGTCTCATAGAATTTATAAAATTATTACCCTTATGGTTCTTTAATGGATTTGGTATGTCGTCTCGCGATACAGATGAGGTCTCTAATTCAGTTCGGTCGGGTAAAATTTTATTGCACTTTTTAAACGAAAACTATTAGTAGCAATATAGAATAAGGATAGTACCTTAAAATGGCACCAGGCTCTCCCCTATAACGTTGGAATTATTACACACAAGCTTATGAAGTCTATGTTTTATTTCCCCCAGGATACTCAAGCAGCTGCAGCAGCCCTCACGTCTTTAGGCCATGTATACACAGCGATAGGCGACTATCCGAACGCCTTGGCCAGTCACAAACAATGTGTTCAGCTAGTGAAGCAAATGGGAGATAAACTGCAGGAGGCACGAGAGATAGGTAACGTCGGAGCGGTGTATTTGGCGATGGGTGAATTTGATTCAGCCGTCGATTGTCATACACAACATTTGAGGCTTGCAAGGAGGTTAGGTGACCAGGTATGCAACTTTATTTCTGTTTATAACAAATAAATAACAAATGTTCTCTTTAAAAATTTTGGAAGAGCCCAACATATTATAAGCAGATAATTTGAGAAAGACCAGATTGCAGTCAAAATATCGTCTTTGATTGGGTTCATAGGATTTTAAAAATTAAAGTTAATATGTTTGTTCCACAGGTGGAAGAAGCTAGGGCGTACTCTAATTTAGGATCTTCATATCACTATAGAAGAAATTTTTCACAAGCGATTGCATATCATGAGAACGTGTTAAGGATAGCCCAAAACTTAGGGGACAGGGCTATCGAAGCGAGAGCATATGCTGGCTTAGGACATGCCGCTCGGTAAGTCTTTCTTAAAAAGCCTTCTGAATTCGGATCTCTAATGTTGTAATCAAATAATGTTATTAAAAATAATTTTCAGATGCGCAGGCGATTATGCTCAAGCTAAGAAGTGGCATGAGAGACAACTTGATGTGGCGTTAGCGGCTAGAGACAAGGTAAGCGCCAATACCAACATATTAATAGCGCGCACTGAGCATGTAGCAGTAAGATTTTATTCCATTCCCATATTTTAATTGACTTTAGATTATAAAAGATGCTCAAATGTTCACTATTTGCTTTACCTAAATTAAACCTAGAAAAAACACATCCTAACATAATGATTTTGATATCTTTATTTATGTACAAATTTCGATACGGCAATTGAACAAATCCCGAATGTAATTATCAGCTGGAGCTGTAAATGAGTAATGTTTACCTACAGGTTGGGGAAGGTCGTGCGTGTTCGAACCTCGGCATAGTGTACCAACTATTGGGCGAGCACGACGCGGCGCTCAAGTTGCATCAGGCGCATTTGTCTATCGCACGACAATTACAGGTACCTCGCTTCGTATGTATCATAACCAGGTCCATTAATCATCGAGACATGATGCCTGTGGAATACCGTGGGTAATATGAGAAAGCGGTGCTTTGTTGGAACATTGCATTTGTAACAGGTGCACGAGGTCTTAGGAGCTTTGATGTTATTCATGAGTCCTTGCGTCAGAAACGTTGCCGGTGAAGTTAAACAAATTCCTGAGTTGGGTTTCATTTGACTTCAGTGTTTATTGGCCAATTGCTGTCTCTTAGTACAGTTGCAACAAAATTTAAGGACTTTTTCGTTATAGTGGTATTACGTTGACAATATCTAAGATATCACATTTTATTTTCAGGACCTGAAGACATACACTTTAACAAAGCTTTTTCACCTTATAAATAATTTATTCAGAAAAAAAAAGTGTAGTGTCCGGAAAGCATTAACTTTAAATGTAGGTAGATTTAAGGTTCTAAAAGAATTATCTGTAAACAGGACAAAGCAGGAATGGGTCGCGCGTACGGTAACATAGGGAATGCGTATTCAGCAGCCGGCTTCTACGAGCAAGCGATCAAGTACCACAAACAGGAGCTGACGATATCCAAAGAAGTCCACGATAGGAGCTCAGAGGCGTCCACTCACGGGAACCTCGCCGTGGCGTACCAGGCTTTAGGAGCCCATGATATGGCATTGTTCCACTATCGAGCGCATCTAGGTTAGTAACTTATCGAGAAAAAAATAACAATTTTGTGTTTAAATTGATTTTTATACACCATTATTTTAAGTACTAAATAATGCAATAACCATTACTTTACAAAATGCGGTAAATGAAATTAGATATACATTGAAGAATGTTTAGATTTTGAAACAAGTGAAATTGATAAAACTTATGGGGACAGTTCAAACCTAGAAGACAACAAAATACTCCTTGATATATAACCTCCAAATACTTCATAACTTTAATTTTTGTACAGGAATAGCGCGAGAACTGAAAGACGCTGCAGGCGAAGCGTGCGCCCTGCTGAATCTTGGCAATTGTCTCTCTTCGAGAGGAGAGTTCGCACAAGCAGTCCCTTACTACGAACAACACCTGATGCTGTCTCAGGAACTCGGAGACGTGACTGCGGAAGCCAAGGCCTGCCACTTCCTTGGATATGCACATTACTGCTTAGGAAATTATAGAGAGGCTGTAAGGTGCGTATAAAATTGCTTACACTTATACTACACTATAACATTGCTTTCGATCTAATAAATTTTACTTTAATGTCGAGACTTCATAAAGCGATATCGAGATATCTACGATGTTTTTTCGAATTTTCAAACACAAAGTTTGTAAGTACTACAGTGTTTTCATGTATTATAGTTTTATATAAATCAGTTTTTCCATCCATTTCATAGTCTTTTATCTTGCTTGAATAGTATTTTCATGCAATATGCTTGCATGTAATCTTTTAGCATAATAAATTACTTAGTAATATAATACAGTTGCTTAACTACATACTTACAATTCATTGGTTTTATCTACATTGCAGATATTACGACCAAGACCTCTCACTAGCCAAAGACCTACAAGATAAAATGAACATGGGAAGGGCGTACTGCAACCTTGGACTTGCCCACCTCGCACTCGGCAACTTAGAAACTGCTTTGGAATGTCAGAAATATTTCCTGGCGATTGCCCACATGACTCAGCATTTACAGGGAAAATTCCGGGCGCTCGGAAACATTGGGGATGTACTTATCAAGATGGGAGATGTGGAGGAAGCTGTCAAGATGTACCAAAGGCAACTTGGATTTGCCAGACAGGTTAGTGTTCATTATACACAATTTGAATTGATCAAAGTTAACGCTAATAACTTTGCATCAGGCCTGTGTGGTAGATTAAATTATTGCTTTAGATCTAAGGAAAGGCTTATGGCGTTGTAATGCAATGGATTTAAGTAACATTGTAAAATAATAAGGACCTATTTATTGCTACAGGCTCGTGACAGATCATTAGAAGCGGCTGCGTGTGGCGCCCTCGGTCTTGCCAGAAGACTGCAGAGAAGACTAGATGCCGCATTAGGCCACCATACGCAGGTAACAACAAATTTCATTTTACTTTTACGAAATTAGGCCAGGCTTGATATTAAAAATTATTACGATAAGGACGGCATAACGAGCATCTTAAAGAAACTGTCGGTAATCACTATAAAAATCGGCCTCAGGCAAATAAGTCTGACTTTTCGAATTATGAACTATCACGTACCTTAACTTTGAAGGAAAAGATGGTGGGAAAAAATCTGAGTAAGAAATAATCTCTTTGCTGTGTAATCCGCTAACCTGCACTGCGCCAGTTTGATAAACTAAGGACTAGGGGGTATAGTCCAGTTGTAGTAAAGGGCCATGTGCTGATGACAATGATGATTTTTTTCTCAAGGAACTGACTCTCCGGCAAGAAGCAGGAGACGCGGCGGGAGAGGCGCGGGCCCACTCACACCTTGGGGCCGTCCACATGGCGCTGGGACATTACTCGCACGCCGCCAGATGCTATAGGGTAACACTTTCTATTTACGTTTTGCTAATGAAAATACTTTAAAATCAAAATTGATTTTGAATAAAACGATCATTATATTTTGTGATTAAAATTTGCTTCCTTAGTGTATAAGCTATGAAATTATAATAAAACCTATATACTTAAGAACCTTCACGATTTATGCTTTATTGTTGAATGTAGTTGAATTTATGTAATTTAAGACTATAATTGTTATTGCATCAAAGGATTTCATTGACTTAATTATTTAACAATTAACCATTAATATCCATAGGAGCAACTTGAAAGGGCTCAAGAGCTACAGGACTGCGCCTTAGAAGCTCAGGCTTACGGCAATTTGGGTATCGCCAAACTGAATATGGGACATTATGAAGACGCCATTGGATATTTGGAACAGGTATGCATATTACACAATATTTATAATGATTTTTGCGGCCGAAGTTTAAAAAAAACCTTTGGAATTCCGTCCTCATTTCATGGAAAGTCTTTATTTATCTGAGATAGCTTTTGCGCGCGACTCCGTCCGCGTAGACTACAGGGTTGAGTTCAGAAAGAAAATAAGAAATAGTCTATTTACTCCTCAGAGTCTTGTCCTATTTAGGTCCATACCAAAAGCCATACAAATTGGTCAAATTGTTTACACGTGAAACCGTAACGCGTCGATTGGCGCCTTGTGTATCATTATTGCGCGCTTGATCATTATTTTGAAACTGCGATATCTTTTAAGATACTCATTAGAATCACATAATGTTAAGGGCAAATTAATTTTATATTAAATACTTGTAATGAATAACGTTTTTATTTAGATAAGGATTAATATCATCTTTATAAAACACCCTCAAAAATAATGCTTTATTTATAAATAAATTTGTTTAAGATAAAAAACGTTATAGTTAGCTAACCTTAAAAGATAGACATATGCTGTCGCGGACTTTTTTTTAGAACTTTTAAAGGGGAACAATTCTGTCATACATTATTTTAGCGAAACTTTAACCGTTTCTCCAGCGCACGCAGCAGAAGCTCACAAAAAGGAAAAAATGTTCCCGATTTCGAAACATTCTTTAATGCTGCTCCGCTCCTATTGGTCGCAGCGTGATGTTATATAGCCTATAACCTTCCTCGATAAATGTGCTATCTAACAGTGAAATAATTTTTCAAATCGGACCAGTAGTTCCTGAGATCCTAGCGTTCAAACAAACAAACAAACAAACTCTTCAGCTTTATAATATTACTAGCTTTTGCTCGCGACTCCGTCCGCGTAGACTACAGGGTTGAGATCAGAAGGAAAATAAGTTGTAGTCTATTTTACTTCTCAGAGTCCTATTTATGTCCATACCAAAATTCATACAATTCGGTCAAATTGTTCAAACGTGAAACCGTAACGCCTCGATCGGCGCCTTGTGCATCATTACTGCGCGCTTGATCAATATTTTAAAACTGCAATATCTTCTAAGATACTCAGTGAAATCAAATGATGTAAAGGGCAATTTTATTTAAAATTAAATACTTGTAATCAATAACGTATTTATTTGGATAAGCATTAATATCATATTTATAAAAACACCTTCATAAATAAAACTTGATTTTAAAATAAATTTGGTTAGGATAAAAAACGTTATAGTAAGCCAACCTTAAAAAATAGACATATGCTGTCGCGGACTTTTTTTTAGAACTTTTAAAGAGGAACATATCTCGTAAACATTATTTTAGCGAAACTTTAACCGTTTTCGCAGCGCACGCCGCGGAAGCTCACAAAAAGGAAAAAATGTCCCCGATTTCGAAATATTCTTTATTGCTGCTCCGCTCCTATTCGTCGTAGCGTGATGTTATATAGCCTATAGCCTTCCTCGATAAATGTGCTATCTAACAGTGAAAGAATTTTTCAAATCGGACCAGTAGTTCCTGAGATCCTAGCGTTCAAACAAACAAACAAACAAACAAACAAACAAACAAACTCTTCAGCTTTATAATATTAGTATAGATTATTATAGTATAGATAAAAATTAGCCTAAGTTTTGCTAAGAGTCAATCTATGTCTATTAATATTACACTGTAATCGGTTAAGTACTTAAGATATTAAGATATACTGGTAGAGCCACTCGATATCGTACGTATACTCGTACGTCAGAGTAACAATTTTTTAAAACTAATTCCTCTACGAAATTGTCCATGTAGCTGTCCTTGTAAATTCACTCAGAATTCAATGAAATATGTCTACAGCTTCTGAGACCTGGTTGAGATATCTATGTATACTATTTTTATCCAGCAACTGGCGATCCTGGAGCGCGTGAGCACGCCTACATGCGGCACGGAGCGGGCGCGCGCGCTGGGCTCGCTGGGCGACTGCTACGACGCGCTGGGCGACCCCGACGAGGCCGCCAAGTACCACGAGCAGCACCTCGCCGCCGCGCTCAAACTTAACAACGCGCGGGAGCAGGAGCGTGCCTACCGCGGCTTAGGGCTCAGTCATAAGTCAGTACCACTAATACTTACCAACAAACAACTAACCGCACGAGGCAAGGGTGGTGGACTTAGCATTGTAGACGAGACCCGTGGTCAGTAGTGAGACGTACGTGATTATGAGTAATGATGATGCACTAGGCTCTACAAGACGTACATATTGTTCTTCTTTAACTTATCTCACTCTCTTGAAATTGCCTTGCATTTGTTAACAATACCATATAGGATGTGGAAAGTGTGTATATTTTTGTATTTCATTTCGAATATCAAGATTAATAATATTACCACAAGTAATTATTTATCGTACCCACGTAATAAATAATAGCAAAGAAAGAAGTTAAAATAAAAAAACATTAATAAACCTCATAACTATTTCTCAGGTCCGTGGGTAACCTTCAGCAAGCACTAGTATGCCTCGAAAAGAGGTTGGTTGTGTCTCACGAACTCGGCATACCAGAAGCGAAAGCGCAGGCGTACGGCGAGCTGGGGGCTTTACACATCGCACTCAGCAACCTGGAACAAGCGGTGCTATGCTTGGAGCATCAGAAAAACATAGCCAAGTAAGACAATTTCATCTCCAACTACTTATTATCCCCTTACCTGGTGTCTAGGCAATATAACATTTTTAAATAAAAAGTAGTCAATGTCCTTTCCGAAGATCTTATCCACATCAAAAATCACTTAATTTTGCGTTAAATTTAATTGCTAACAAAAATATTTTTTTTTTCCCCTTAACACGCTACTAATCTTTTTTGGATAAATTCTATGTAAGTCAAATATAAAGCTATTTATCGTTTTATCAGGGAGCTGAACAACCAAATAATGGAGGCGGAAGCGTGCCACTCGCTGGGCGTGGCGCAGCACGCGCTGGGCGACCACGCCGCCGCCGTGCGACACCACCGCGCCGAACTAGAACTCGCGCACAGGCTGGGACTCACGCACTTACAGGTACCCCATTACTTTTCATACATCAGGTGTCTCCAATCTGTATGAAAGGTATGTTTGTATTGTCTACTGTGTACAAATCATTCATTTAGAAGCCAACTTAACGTGATTTTCACTGGCATTTTAACTTCATCTTCATTCATAGTAATAGCTTCTATTCTCAAGAGCAAAGCGTAAAGTAAGTTAATATTTGTCTTTACTCATTAAAAAGGCAAAACAACTATTAATACAAAGTACAAAAAAGTTTAGCTACCGACAACTTTGTTTTTAAATCGCCATCTTATAGCGTAATGTCTAATGTTTCCTTAGGCCCGTGCATGCGGCGGCCTCGGCGCTGCGCATGCCTCGATGGGAGCACACGCGGAGGCAGGACGCTGGCACGAGTCCAGACTGAGACACGCCACCGCTTCAGGTCTGAATAATTACATTATAACATATCTTGATTTCAATCACATACTTATGAAAGTACACGAAATATTTAGTTCTTCGACCTACCCATTTGGTAAAAATTACGCCATTATATCATACATCTAGATGTATCTTAAAGGTGAGGCTGTGTAACTTTACGATGCTAATGTAGGTTTAAAAAAAGATGCTGTAGGCATTCGATATCTTCTCTTATCGACTTCTTGCTAGGTTTAATGTTTATTAATAATGTAACTGTATGCAGGTGACGCGAGAGGTCGCGCACAAGCTCTGGCCGACTTGGGCAGGGCTCACTTGGCGATGGGGGCTTGCGGCAGCGCAGTCTCTTACCTGCGCCAAGCGCTGGCAGCTACTGAAGGGCTAGCAGACGCTGATGAAGAGGTAAATATTTGTACTGTTTTTTGAAACCCTACTGCAAAATTATTATGTATTAGGACAAAAAAAAAATGTTAGCTTTTATTGAGATGAATAACTTAACGTTAGCGGAATAATTATTCCCCAATAAACGTTTTATCATGTATTATAAATTAAACAAAAATATAATATCAATCAATATTTGGTTTTCCCTTAAAGTCCTAATAAGAACCAAAAAAATTCAATTTCTCTTTTCAATTCAAGGCCCGCGTCAGACATCGACTTGGCTTCGCATTATGGGCTTCTGGTGAGCTGGAAGAAGCCAAGGAGCAACTGCAAGCTGCACTAACAGTGCTCGAGTCAAGCGGAGACAAACACAGGGACAGGAAGACTGTCGCCCTTTACACATCCACACAACACGCTTTGCAGAGAGTACTCGTCGGTAAGTGGCATAAAATTAGTCATTCAATATTTATCTTTATCTGTATTGATATAAAAATAAGGTTTTTTAAAATCACAATACAACTGATAATGAGTTGCTAAAGTGATGCTATTTTTAGTCAACTAGTACTTTCGACGCAGTAATAGGTCTCACTGCAAATTGAGGTAAAATTACAGCTTCGCAGTCACGTTTTGTGAGAATGATACTGCCGGAAAGCTTAACTGATGTCTATGTGGTTGTTACAAATTACCTGTTGAAACTCAAAGAGTATAATCTCATACGCCACTTTCTCGTACGATCGAACTGTTCGATAGCAAGCTTGTGACTTGAATCTATAATTGAAATAAGGCTTAAATGTCTTTCATTAAAATATTTTTTCCTTTACAGAACTGGGTCGACATACTGAAGCACTTGTGGTAGCAGAAAGAGGTCGCTGCCGGTCTCTGGATACTGTGGCAGAAAAACCACCAGGAACATTAAATCAAGCTAACCTTGAACTACATACAGCACAAAGGTAATTTCGGTGTTACAAAAAATAAGAATAAACTTTAAACAAATAACTTATGAAAAATGAGAAGGAGAAATTGAGACCTCTCGCATTAGCAACACTAGAATTATCATTCAATAATTCTATGAGATAACAAACATCTCATCAAGATCGCATTGATCGATGTTACAACTTTACAACGCTTGTATTTATTTGTTTAGAAACAACGAAGATGTGAACAAAGATCGCTCCGAGCCATGGACTCCTGCAAACGTAGAACAACTACTGGAAGTGGTGAACAAACAGAAGGCGCCTGTTCTCTATTACAGTTTAGCTGCAGGAAGACTATACGCTTGGCTCCTGCAACCGCACAAAGGTAAGATAAACAAATATTTCGTTATATGTAATAACCAAGTAATCACATAAATTATTATATGTTCTAACATAAAAATCTTATGTTATTTGCAGGTATACTGAGATTCCACCAAGTGTCGCTGCTCGATGAAGCTGAAGACAGTGATAGCAGTTTGCCTGACATCAGTCCCGATGATCTTACACCAACCAATGGTAAGTTTCCAATCAATAATGAAGAATGCGTTGTAGACTATTAGTTTTCGTTCCAACACAATAAATAAGGTCGTTTTTCAATATACCCTTATCATCAGAAGTAGTTTATTCAAAATCGAAATATACATTGAATTTAGTTGTAATATGTGTATGTAATTTAAGGTGGGACGGGCAAGTTGGAGCGCTTTATTGGCGAATGGTCTACTTGGCTTAAGGCAGCTGCTGAACGCAGGAATGATGAAGACCAGTGGGACCCTGATGAGCGACCGAGCACCGGACTCGCTAGAATGGTAGTACATTTTGCCCTACGCATTAATCCGTAATTAAATATGAAAATAAATTTCCAGTCTTATCCTCTTTAAAATTCTCTTGATAATATTACTCATATTTGATACATGAATACATCAATTACAAATTCGAGATGCCGACATAGTCGAATCGAATGGTCGATCATCAGAGAATTTGATACATAAATGAACTTTGTTTTTAGGTGACGAGAAATCATCTACTCAACTCATCGAACTACTCGTTGAGTTCTTTGTTCAGCGTGGGCTCCGTCGGCGGATCAGTTGCCGGATCTGTCGCAAGCCTCCAGGGATCTACCAGGTAACAAAGTCATAACCTCACCTATGACAAATACGCGCCACATTAATAAATCTAGTCGAGTCCAAGAAAACTATTTGATTACATTACTATTTCAACACTCAGTAGCAGAACGGCAGCAACTCTGGCAAGAAATAGGCGTATAAATATCCTCTGCTAACCTCGTCGATAATACAAGCGCGAGAATTTCTTTAAATGTACTAAATAGCCTTTATTCCATCACCAGGTCGAGCGCACAAGGACCACGTAGAAAGCAGCCGTCGTGGCAGGGCCCGCCATGTCTCAACTCCTTGTACCAGATGCTACTGGCGCCTTTCGAAGACCTTCTGCCAGCTTCCTGCAATAATAATCATGGTAAGCTTTTTAAACACCTGTGTAATTGGTAATTTAAAAGGTTAGAAAGAAAACATATATTTAGCGTAGCAGTTTGTTAAGACAATTCTCCACTCGATTAAATTAAACTACTTAGATTTATGGAGAGAATACTATATCTAATAAACTATATATATATTCACCACCCTATAGGTATATTTTTTGTCGTAATCATTTATGTCCTTCACAGTTCCGACTTTTGCAAACAAATCCGTTTGTTTGAACCTCAGAATTGTAACAAAATGTTTGCTAGTATTTTCAACATTTTAAACTGCCTTCAAATCCATTTTTTACTGATATTAAAATTGTCTTATAAGTCAATATATTTTTGCTAAGTTACAAATATGCATTACGTGTTGCCATTATCACCTTCAGTATAATTTATCAACCAACCAAATAATTCCAGCTACCCACGGTCGTCGTGGCTGCGGCGGGCGGCGTGAGATCGTGGTGGTGGTGGAGGGGGCGCTGTACGCGTGTCCGTGGGGCGCACTCCGCGGGGCTGCGGACGCCGAGCCGCTGTGCGAGAGATACGCACTGCTGGCTGTGCCGGCGCTTCGCCCCCTCAGGCACCAACGACACCTCCGGGCCAGACCTCAACATGAACACGGTTAGCACTCTTGGTTACGATCTGGTTATAACTACATAAGAATAGTATGTTTGTAAAAAGGTATTCTACGCTTATTTTTGTAACAATAAAAATGGTAGAAACTACTACGGTTTAAAAAAATCATGAAAAACAGTTCAAAGGTATTCTTGAACTAAACTTACCTTGAATGAACTACACAAACTTATTTTTTTAATACAGCCCTCCTGTATCATTATCTATCATTTAGTTTAATAAAAATGTTATATATTTTTATACATGTTATGCATATGAATTCAGATTCATTCAGGATTCAGTATTTATTCAGATTCATCGCAAGGCCAGCCTTGCAATCTCTCTCTTACTCATTTAATCACTGTTGCACAACCCTATCCTATGAATACTGCTGCTTATTCACAGTTTTAAACTGTTTATTGATCTACGAAATACTTTGTCGATAGTCTGACGTTCCATGTTGTGTGCAGGAGTGTCGGCCGGTAGCTCGGAGGCGGGCATGCGGTGCGTGGTAGTGGGCGCGCCGCGCGTGGGCGGCACGCGGTGGAGCAGCGCGCACGCGCACCTCAAGGAGGCCGAGCTGGTTGCAGACATGCTGCGAGTCACGCCGCTCACGGACTATCAGGTGACTTTACATACTACTATTTATTTACTTCTTTAAGGAATTATACTCGTGTATTCTTTGACTTTTTATTCTATTCTTACCAGTAATTATATTTTTTTAATAATTGTAGTTTGCAAAATTGGTTTCAAACCTTAAACGCAATAATGATATTGTAATGGCAAGCTTTCGTTCTTTCTTACATAAAAAGTTGACTTTTTGTCACTTCACTTAAAACGAATTTCCTAATTTTGTTGAATCTTAATTTTTAGTTAGTAGCTCGCTCTGCCTCGCTTGAAGAGTTAAATACAATATTTTCGAATTTTGGAGGCTTACCTTCACTGAGATTTATAGAATTACCTAATAAGTTATGATTTTTTTATCGTATCAGGCTTCAAAAGAAGCGGTCCTCGCTCAGCTGCCTCAAGCGGAGTGTGTCCACTTCGCTACTCACATCTGTTGGAAGACTCCGGCCATCGTACTCAGCCCTGGGGAAGTGGTAAGTACTGCTATTGTTATTTCTATTTAATATGTTTTTTAGGAGTAAAATTATAGTTGAATCCTTGCTAAACTTACATTCAACCGGCAAGGTTTCGTTTAGTTATTTGGCAAGTGACATGTTATATCGTTTTTCATAATTTAGACCGTTATTATAAGTTACATTTTTTATAAACGCTGGTATATAATAGCAGTATATTCTGAAAGTAGAATAGTTAATTAAATTGTTTATTTTTTCAGGTTGATTCACAAGCTAAGCGTCTTCTGAACACAAGCGTTGGAGGCGCTGCGGGAGACACTTCCACTGAGAATGAAGAAGAAAGTATGTATCAACAAATTGCTTTTTTTAATGTTGTCAAAACTTCTTCGTTCATATTTCGATTTAAAAATAAAATAACAGATTTGTGATAAAATATTTTATTTCAAAATCTATTCCAAAGACGCAGAACTACCACCGAGCAACGAAGAACTGCCACCAGCGTCCGAATTCATGTTGACCGCGGCTGAGATAATGAACATGAAGATTACTGCACGACTGGTGAGATTATAAACATACATAATATTTTTTATATCATTTCAGTGAAAATTACATTTATTTTAGGAATTTACCCCTATATTAAACCACTAAATTAGTCCTTTACGCACGTAAATTCTGGTGGCCTTCACAAATCTTATTAGCTCTAAAATCAATCTTGCACTTTTGTGCCATTGATGATCTCGGCTCACAAGCCACTCTTTATAGTCTCAAAAGATCTAGACAATGGTACATCTCATAACAATTGGTTATATCATGCGCACCCACGAGTCTCTGATGACCACGACTAACAAGCCACTCTTATAATCTCAGGAGCTCTAAACAATATTATTTGTACCAGGTGGTGATATCCTGCGCCCCAACGAGCGCGGCACTGCAAGGCTCGACGGCGGAGGAGACGGAGGACGTAGCGCTGGCCGGCGAGGGCGTGTCGAAGCTGTGCCGCGCGCTGCTGGCGGCGGGCGCGCAGGCCATCCTGCTCACGCTGTGGCCCGCGCCGCAGGACACCGCCACCAAGATACTGTACCGGGCGCTGTACTCCGCTCTATTGCAGGGCAGCCGCGTCGCTAAGTGAGTACTTACTGATTTTTTTTTGTTTTGTACTGTCTGCTATCAGTTTTATAAGCCACGTAGTCACGAGGTTTGCTGAGACAGAGCCAATTTTTTAACTCTTAGGATTAGCACAGCGGGTGGACTCTTCCGAATCTTTTGATTGTATTGTTGCTGTTTATAGCATACTTTTGAAGGAAAGAACAAAAATCTGGAGATTAAAGTTATATATTACAAATCATTGATTAAAATGTTAGATATTACCTAATAGTGTAAAAATATACACTATGTTTTCCTTTGATATTTCAAGTATATAACCATATTCGTATGTTCATTGTTCACCGATCGTCGTTTCAAATCTGGAACAGATAACAAAAATTGCAATTGTCTGCGCCGCTTACCCGTCAAATCCTTACAGGTCCAAGTATTTTTCAATAAGGCCAATAACCAACCATGGATATCATTAGGCTTAATGACGATGAAAGAAAAAGTCACAATAATACATAGATTTTTCCACGCAATTTTAACTTCCGAACTCCTTGTTACCAGGGCATTGGGCGACGCGATGCAAACAGTTCGTCACACGAAGCACTTCGCGCACCCGTCGCACTGGTCGGGCCTGATGCTGCTGGGGGCTAACGTGCGGCTCAGCAACAAAGTAGCGCTCATGGGGCAGGCGCTTTGCGAACTCCTCGCTGCACCTGAGAAATGCCGGTGAGCAACCCTATATTTCTTAAGAAATCGTTATATTAACTTTCAATTGTGGGTGTATAAATCCAAGACAATATGAGATCAATTCGATTACATGTGGTAACCATAAGTGTGCGTGTAATAAAAATATACTTGAAATTTTATAATATTTAATATAATATAAGATTAACAGCTGCCATGACGTAACTACGTCATATTAATTCATCGTAGCCAACTGGCTAAACACCAGCTTACGAAAGGTCTCAGATTCTAAATCTCGTCATGTCCCACAATCATCATATCTTACGAACGCTACCAACTAAACCAAATATATGTAAATCATCACTTAAAATTACAGAGACGCCTTAAGAGTCTGTCTGCACTTGGTAGAGAAGTCTCTACAGAGGATTGTGCGGGGGCAGAAGAACGCGATGTACACGACACAGAAGAGTATTGAGAACAAGGCTGGCAACGCTACTGGCTGGAGGGAACTGCTTATGAGCGTTGGATTTAGGTAAGAAATAACATTACCAAATAGATTGAATGCATATTTTTAGTCTTGTTGGTCTTGTAAGTGGACAGCGTCACGTTGTGTACCGATGCTGGTGCAGCTATGGTACACGTGTGAGGTTATGTGATGAGGTAGCAGCGAGGTAAATAAAACGACTGGTCTGTCCACTTACAGTCTACAAAAATAAATTCGATTTAATATAAACGACCTTTTTTAATGTCATTAAGAGGAACAAAGCATTGATTTAGATGTTTGTTTTTGCTAAAGTAAAATAGTGGAATTTTATATCTGAAATTTGGCATGTTACTAAATTCTTAAACCTTCATAGATTTGAGCCTGCTGCAAATGGAATTCCGTCGAGCGTATTCTTCCCACAAAGCGATCCAGAAGAGAGATTGACTCAGTGCTCAGCAAGTTTACAAGCGTTATTGGGTACGTAATTCTTTACTTTATTCGTCATCTTTAAAGATACACACGTAAAATTAATAATATTTAAGAAACTACCCGAACAAACCTCACATTTTTTTCGCATATCGACTCGAGAGAGATGATCGTAATTATTTCCCACGCGTCGGCAAACACATACCTTCAATGGCAGATTAGTTATTTTCTCGTATTATGTAAATCATCATCATCATCATCATCAATATGGACTGACACACTGGGACATATCCATATATGCATAGGCTCGAGGCTCCTCTACAAGTGAGAGGCAATCTTCTCTGTTGCCATATTAATAAAGTGGACAAAACTAAAACATAAATAAATTCTAACAGGCCTATCACCAACCACACTGCTAGCGCTGTCCAAGTTGATCTCCAACGGTGACGTCGCCGATGACATCATCGGAGTGGTCCGCTCCGTCATATCGCAGTTCTCCATCAAGAACTCAGAAACAGACACCATTGAAGTAGCCGTCAACGTCAGGTAATTTATCTATAGTTACTTAGCCTTCGTGGTTTCGCTTTATTCAGCTGTTGGATGGCAATTTGATTTTATCTAGGTTCTTTACGTACCACGATAATTAGTAATAATTAAACTGGAATTGGTTATATTAGATCGTTTACTTCACAATGGACTCTACGTACTTTCGAAAACCTACATTGTTACTACGCCTGTCGGATATCTTTATAAGAAATAATATACTAGTACTATCCGAATACATGTTCCAGCTTACGCTAACCCTTAATTATTTTTTTAAGATTATGGCGAGTGAACGGCTGTCACGAGTTACTGGCATCTCTCGGCTTTGATTTAGCTGAAGTGGGACAAGACGAAGTCACACTTCGTACTGGGAAGGCGGCAAACAGACGCCACATACAATTCGTCCTACAAGCCCTGCTAGCCTTATTCGGTTTGTATTTTCTTATTTTTTGTCCTAATTGATCTGTAAGTAATTTTAATAAATTAAAAAAAACTTTTTCTTTTCTAGACAACATAATTAAAGTTCTTATATTTAAGACTAATCGCTCCTTCCTTTCGTTACAAAGCGTCCTTATATTATTATAATATTCATTGGAATTATTTCATTTAATTATTTTTTATTTAAAACAACTTAATACTATTCGTGTATTTAACTGTGAAATAAGTAATCGAAATGTTATTTTTTGACAACAGACACGCAAGAAGCACCTAGAAGCCTCAGCTTAGAATCAAGCTCAAGCGTGGAGTCGTTGGCGTCCATCGACGACGGCGACCTCGAGCCACACTCCGATGGAGAACCGCCGCCAAGGCAACATAGACGTAAGTTATTTTCCTTTATTTTGGATATCGATTCTTATGTTTCCCGTGTATTCTATTTTATTTAAATTATTAATTTATTTATCTTTCCGCAGAAGAGAGCGTTTCATCGGTGCCTCCACCGCCGCTTCCTCTCGGCTCTTGTGGAGGAGCCTTCACAATGTACGTCCGCGGATCAACCGCGTCAACGGAAGTAGGTCGTGGTGAGCCTGACGGCAGAACCGCACCGCCACCAGCGCCGCCGCCACCGAGGTACCGCGGTGAGAGCGACGCCGCCTTCACACCCTCGCCACCAGCTGCGCCACCACCACCCACCACCGCGCCACCTAGAGACGTTTCCCTCGCACTAGCTCATCAAACCAAGATTAGAACTTTGTACACTAGAAGACCACCATCTGATGACTCTGACTGGGAGAGCTCAGGTCATGATACTGTCTTGCGAAGACGTCCTGAACATTCGCATCCCAGATACTTAGATGCATTCTACGACCTGGCTTCAGCACAACCGCGGAGAACGGAAGATGAAAAGAATGAACAAACTTTGAACCAACCGTCAACATCGAAACGGGTACCACGACCGAAAATGGGAACCAGTAGCCGAGATTCCATGGCTCAAGTGCGCCACATGAGCGGAGAACTGACACCAACAATTTCCGAGGTATACCATGAAAGGAACATTGGACTGGGACTTGCTCCCCCACTATCGGAACTACTTCTTGCAGAAGAGTCGAAGAGCGAAATGCGTACAGCAAGTTCGAGCGAGAATCTACTCTTACAGAACTTGGAAAAATTAGGACTTTTGGGAGATACGAGTGAGAACGAGGAACGATGGTGTGGTAATACCTCATCGAGACCTTGGCTCTCAGCTCCTCCCCTTGAAACGGACGTCCAAAGCTCAGATTTAACAACAGCTGAAATAATAGAACGTCAAACTAAATTCAAGAAAGATTCTGAACCGAAAAGAAAAGAAGAGAATGTCTATGAACTAAAAGTTAAAGAAGATGCCCCAGGCCCAAGTGGTATTGAGAAGCGTTCTGTTTCACCTTTCTCCGAACTATCTCGAAGAGATGAAGGCGATGGAAGAAGTATAGCTGACTCCCATTCCTCATACAAGGCTCTAGTACTGAATCCGAGAGCACCATACCTTCCTGAAGAAGCAGAAACCAGCCTTAGCACCACTGTGGAGGGAGGTAAAACCCATCCTAGGCCAAGAAGACCGCCTGTACCTAGAACTAGACCTACGTATACGACCCTTGACTTTCCACCGAATAAATGATTAGGATATGTAAATACTTTCAATTTAGGATATTTTTAGGTATGATTCATTTAATTTATTGCATATTTTAATTTTCAAATCAATTATGGCTATGAAATCTGTATTAAACATTTACGTTAGAGATATTGGAAATACAATTTTTTTAAGTATGTATAAATAGATTATTTCCTATTTATTTAAAGGAACTGATTTTCATTAGTTTGCTTGGTAGTATGTGTAAATATTAATATCTCTGTGACTTATAAAACTTGCCATTGTGTACCTATAATTTTAGCTTATATTTTACTTGTAAAAATAGCAAATAAAACTTTTAAAGCAATATCCGTTTATAAATACAAAAGACACTATTTCCGCATGTTTAGCAAAATATGTACTTGCCTTCTTTTTTTTCTACACTGTGATGATTAGGCCACATGAAGGGTACAATAATTATTTTTGAGCCACAAAACTAAAACACCTTTACTTTTTTATTGAGGAGAACGCTGGTGATGGCTGTACTTTCCGGCAGCTTAGGAGCTTTGGTCAGCTCAGCGCACAGCGATGGCATATCAGCGCAGATGTTATTCCGGGTTGGGTCCCTAAAAAATGGTATAAACTTAAATTCCCTACGTCGGCATACCAACAAAAAGCCCTAACAGAACGCAGTTACAACTACAGTAGCTGGATTCAGATGTAAGCTACAGTGCCGCCGCTCCTCTCGGAGTCACTTTCAGCACGTCCAGCGACCCCAAGGGCCATAGAATAAAATACCATGGTAGGATTCGATTGCCCCCTTCCCTCAGGGCAGACGACTAAACCAATGCGTGGAATACTGAGAGCTAAGACATAATGGACATTAATTTTGTTCTCGTTACTACATTGATATAGCGCGTACAAAACAGTTATTACACGTTTGTTAAGGAACATGCCTCTCACACGTAAAAAGCCTACACTGTACGATTCTTTTGTAGAAGTGTCACTTATTTTACAATGGTATTCGATTGACAGACATGGTAACTACTTAAATAATTAGCCAAATGTGGGTATAGTCGGTTACTACTTATATAAAAAATTAAGGCTTTGAAGTTCAGTGGGCTAGCTATGCGGCTATAAATTTTGTTAGCGTGAGACTGCGATGTGCTTTGTTCAAGCCGATGTCGCTGTAACTGATTTAAGTCATATTTCAAACATGGGCGTTGACGCCCGCACCCACATCGACGTCTCACACCCATAGCTCAAAGAATGCTGTATTTGCTCCATTGCAAATAGATTCATTTTGAATTAACGAAATCTTCCATGTTATCCTAGCATAGTGGAACATTAGTAAAAGTAACAAAATTCTATAATGTACCAAAATTTTACGGGTCACAATTATTAAAGATAGACAAAAAAAGGGCCTCTTAGAGTGCACCTTCAGGGTCTTTTTACAGACATACATTAGGGGTTTCATTTTGCTGCTATCTAGGTTGAATTTATACTTTATTCCCTTACTTAATTTGCCAAAAAAATCCAATTATCGTACTGATGGATACGGCTGCTCAAACAGTGTCCGCCTTGACCAACCACAGTATCATAAACTGTGAAGTATAAAAGAAATAAATTTGGACGCATTAACAGGCTCTAATCTAAAATATATTTTAACCATCAAAGAAGTAATTTAAATAAGCTCAGACATGAGAGGATTCCGCATTGAACAACCGTGCAAGAATTAATTCTTAGAATAATTTGACTAGCACATAACTCAAAACTTACATACATATACATAAACTCACGCCTGTCTCCCGTTAGGGTAGGCAGAGACTATAGAGCGCCAAATGCCACGGTCCAAACACACCTCTTTCGCTTCCTCCACTGACATTATCCTCTTCATGCATGCACGTCGGTTTCGAGGACTCTTTATATTACCCTTTTTGAATAAATTATAACCTATGTGGTCTTTATAGGTACACCTGGGCCGTCCTCGACCGACTTCACCACTCATTCCCGCACAGTAAATCTCTTGCGTAACTCTGGAACCATTCATCCTTTCAATGTGGCCAAACCATTTAAGCGTCCCCTTTTCAATTTTGGTCACTACATCTACTTTCAATCCACATTTTTCCCTTATCACACTATTCCTCACTTTATCTACCAATTTCACTCCACACATGCTTCTTAGCGCTCTCATCTCAACTGCATTAATTTTACTTTCATGCTTCTTCTGCCATACCCAAGACTCACTTCCATACATTAGTGTTGGCACCAGGACTCCTTGGTGTATCGCTAATTTAGCGCGGTCCGATATGTTTTTGCTGGCCGCGATGGAGTACAAGGCACCATTAACACTGTTACCCAACTTTACCCTTCTTTCAATATCTCCTTCACACTTACCATCCCTTGTAATCACAGAACCCAGATATACAAATTCATCCACTTGCTCCAGTTTTTCATCCCCTATCGTTATGCTGCATTCGGTTCTGGGTTCACTCCTTTCTAAAATCATTACTTTCGTTTTTCCTACATTCACTTTCATGCCTTTCCTTATAAATGCCGCATTCATAATATTCACCATTTGTTCATACTCCGATGACGCAAGAAGGACTCAAAACTTTAAACTAGCAATTACATATTTTGTTTAATAATTTAATACGATAGTTTCATAGTTAACTAGAAAAATATCCGAAATATTTATTCTATGTATGTAGGTACATAAAACGATTTATAAACTTAGTTGTAAATATAGGGATTATCTTTATAAGACTCCCTGCACTATTTTATACTACGTTTCTTTCATCGCACTATGGGTAGTCAAACATTAAATTAGATGATGCACTTAGCAAACAGGCTAAAACAAATAACATTTAGAACAGTGGTCAAAAAATACCAAAAAGGTTTTAACTTAAGTGTTAAAATCATTTCTTGTTGGATTTCTCAAAACAAAAGCCGGCATATTTCCAAGATAAACGCATAAAGTGACGTAACGCGGCCGTGTCCTGCGCCTCTGTTTGAATCACCGCGTAGCAAATTATAAAATAGGTATTAGCTATTAGGTAACACAAATGAGCCTGAAATACTTAGTGGCCTCGAGGATTAGGTGCGCGGTCTACCAAGCCACAAATCACAACGGCGGGTTAAAATTGCGATTTTTTTAATAACTTCTTTTAATAAGTTCTTTTGAATCGTCAAATTCCAACTATTAGGCCAACTATTATTATAATCTCTGATTAATTCATCCTCAATAAAAGACATGTGATGTGACATGATGGTCACGTCGTATTCTGCTGTATTTTCCCTTTCCAACTTTTATTAAATCTGTATATATTTATCTACTGAGGTGATCAAATAATTATTTCCCAATTTATACCATTTCAAGCCATTAATGCACGTGATAATACAAACTTCTTAATTCATCTTAAAGGAGGAATCTCGGCACAATCTTAATGGACGACATAATGATTCTTATTTTAAAACATAAAATGTCCATTAATGTATTATCTGATGCAGCTTGTGACTCGAAATTATCGCCGGTGGAATGTACTTGTACCATTTAATTTACCCTTGTGCGAGTATATATATTTTATTACGACATTGGACAACAAATATCAAAGTCGGTATCCGTTCTATTAAAACACAAACCAACTACCAAGAGAGTTATGCGGATATTACGACATACATTAAAAGTCCATGTTCTTATCATAAGTCTATGTCAATCATATACTAATTATCTATCAGAAAACTACACGAATCTATTGAACAATTACCTACTCAGCTGCCTATTGTATAAAGTGAGAGATCGAGTACAAATATTTCGAGCAGTACACATATTTTTACATTTATGTAACTAATAGTTGCTGCCTACTTTTCCGTTTGCAAAGCACTAGACTTCAAAGTTAATATTTTTTTCATCTTTTAGCTCATTTTTCATTGCTGCACCCCTCCCTTTAATTTTAGCTTGATAATTTTACCCTTCATCGATAAATGTGCTATTTAACTTATTCTTGGAATACCGCATTCAAGTAAACAGCAGTAGTATAGATTCGAACATTATGGACCGTTTAATAAATTTGTGTTAAAGCTCATGCGAATTCAATATACCAATAAATGGATTCGCAGAAATAATATCAAATACATGGCACCTTGCAATAATTGTGATTTCATTATAAAATGACTGTATTCAATATCTCAAGGCACCATATTGACTTCAAGACACAGTACAATTGTACAATGCACAGTTACATAGGTATAAGTAACCAATTAACCACAAGTCGGCTTAGAATATCGGCCGCACAGGAACTTGTTGTCAAACAGTGTAACAACCGGAACAAAACACGACAGCTTTAGCAATCTGACAGTAAATTGGTGAAAACCGCCGCAAGCTCGTTAATGACCTTGACACGAGGCATTTTGTTGCGAGACGCATTTTATTGTGATTACGTACGAGATTTTTTCACTACCGCAATACCATGTATTTCAACTCGAAATAATAAATACTTTTCTTTGAAAAATAAAATCATATTATTTTGTATTTAATGACCAATAATGGAATTAAGTTTAAATATTACAAATGCTGCATAGGTTTCATATGAAATTAATTCTTTATATTCTCTTACGTATTGAATATTCAGTGAACTAATTATAGCAGTAAAGCAAATTCTATAGCGCTATAAATTATTATAATCTGTCTTGGGGCGGTAATTGATTTTGGCTCTATTCTATTACACTTTGCTAACTTCGGTCATGCAATGAGTTATCTAAATTGTATATCTTTACTGTAGACGTGATAAATAAAAGAAACATGTGAAGAATATCATAAAAGATGAAATTGTAACTTAATTCGCGAAAATTAATTATAAATAATGATCATTATTTTAAGTGTGCTTCAACCGGAAAATGGTTAATTATATAAAAATATTAACACCTTAATAATTTTACGTAAATAATGAAGTACAATATGCTAAGAATTTATATAATGCTTTGAATTTACGCATATATGCTGCGTTACGTATATAAATTTTATGCTAATAGCTACGTAGTACGTAATATGTTTAAAATTTTCGTCAGCCACTAGACTTGCTTTCCAGTTATTCGGCATTTTTTTTAATTAATAGGAAATTCTTTAAAGTATGTAGGTGTCATAAAAACACGGGTAAAGACATTTTCTATCATGTACAGTAGTGTTGCCCAAATGCAAGAACAAGACGAGACTTAGCCAGTCTTGGTCTTGGTCTTGCGCCAATACACCTGGTCTTGGTCTTGGTCTTGGTCTTGCGCTCCCAGTCTTGGTCTTGGTCTTGGTCTTGCAGCAAGAGTCTTGCAAGTCTTGCAATTACCTATTAGTCTATTACTATTTATTAAAGTTTACTTTAAATCTTAGAAAAACGTATTAGAATTGGAACATTGTGAGCTTGAATTAACATAGCCATAGTAAAGTAAAGATCAAGCAGATTAATAAATAACTGAAGATTTGATAAGAAATTCGAAAAATCAACTGACCTATATGTCGTTTTCCATGGAAGTAACTGTTTCTTAATAAACATTTATGATTTATAAGCTTACATTTTCTAAAACATGTAAAAAAACAAATCACTATGCCTCCAAAGTTACTATTCCTCGTGGACGAAGTCGCGGGCACTGCTAGTAAATACTTACTCTCATCATCTCTCTCAGAGATATTCGGGCTGGTAAGCAATACAAAACTCTTATCGCAGGCTTTTTATTTTATTAGTAGGTAAGTACCTACGCTTTTTATATTATTTTATTAGTTATGTAGTAATTTTTACACGTTTCAAGTATATTTAAAAGTGGCTACAATATTTATCAAACGGGTGATATTTGAACACTTTTTTGCTATTTTTTTCTTGTAAAAACTTAAGTTAGGGAACTGTTAACAGAAGTTAGGGAAATATTACGGAAGTTTCATGTGTTGCGCAATTTTTTTTATTTTACTAAGAAAATGGCAGATCGATTTTTTTTGTCTAGGAGACACAAAAACCTGCACTAAAAAGTAGAATGACCCACCTACGCCCTGTGGCGGCAATCAAATAGTGTCAAATGTTGTGATTTCGGCGCGGCGGCAACGATTGTTGTATATGATTTCAAAAAAAGCCGCCGGCGCGTGTATCATAACCATGTACTTCCGAAAAGCGGCAAATTACTTTGAGAAGTAAGTACAAAACCTTTGATGCCGCATTATCAAAGTGCCGATGGTTAAAACATAACTATGCATGCACTCAGTTTGATTTTAATGTTTTTTTTTATTCGCTATGTAGGTATGTTTATGGTATTAGTCGTAATGCGCATAGGTCCAGTCTTTCACATTCTTTGATACAATTTTTTGCGTCTCATAGAATTCCTAAGCGTATCTATACACCGAACTGTTACACCTGACTACTCCGTGAAATAGCGTTAAGTCGTAGCTGCAAGACGCAAGACTCTTGCAGGCTATGTCTTGTTCTTGCTCAAGTCTTGCACGGTCAGTCTTGGTCTTGGTCTTGCTAAAAATACGCGGTCTTGTTCTTGGTCTTGGTCTTGCAAAAACGCAAGAACAAGACCAAGACTGCAAGACCAAGACTGAATTTGGGCAACACTAATGTACAGTGTACATAAGACACATAAATTTTTAGAAGTGTTGAGAGGGAAATGTATGAATCATATTTTAAATATTTTATTAATTAATAAAATTAAACATCAAACAATCGATAGTAAATCTCAAGGGTAAAAAAATAAACTTCAAATCATTTTCATTTTCTTAAAATATTTGTTTACGTAGGTCCAGATAGTCATAAATTGAGGCAAACCAAGCTACAATAATAATTTTCAATATTCGTACTCGTATTTCGAAGCAAGGACATTGTACACCACCTGAAATGACTCAGATCTACAAATGTTATTTGTGAATGGATGATCGAAAACTAAGCTTCTGAAAGTTACTATAAAAATCCCATTCCAAAAATAAAAGTCCCAAAACACGAGCGTAAATCCCGGGTAAAGTTCAAACTGACAAAATATGCAGACAAAACTTTTGTGTAGGAACGTACATCTGCCTACCCCACTGATTAAGTTGAAGAGATAAGAAAAGTTAAAAATTACAAAAAAGGGGATATTTGGAGATTCATAAAAACTTCCATATCACTCTTAGCAAATATATTAACGAATCATCTATTAACAGAACAAAAAATGTACAGTCAATTACAACAAGCTTAACACAACAAAGCTGCTTATCCGCAATTATTCTTTTCATCCTCCCGCTGATACGCCGGGCACGTGTACACTACCAAATCGGATTATGTGCAGTAAATCTACGTAATTATAATATTATTGTGCGCCGTGAATGGCTTTGTGGCTGAAAGGGCCTTGCACATTCGCAACCCAGCCTACGTAGCGGCTAATTTACTGTTGACCTATGACTACCAAGAATTTCATAACTACCCACTTTCTATGCTTAAAAATGTTAGCCTTCGATATGCGTTTTGTTTTGTTCGTAGCTCGAGAATGCAAACAGATACGTATTTGGAGCCATGGGGTGAATATTTCGTATTTGTTTCTATATTTACATGATTAATGACCTTAATTTGCAAAACGAAAGGCCGTAAGTCCGATCCCCGCACCGCTACAAATGTTTATGTAGTCCACAAATATTTTTTTCGGATAAATATTGAGATATCTTTAGTGTAATCTAATGCATTTCTTGAAAATTTCAAGAACTACAAGAAAATTCTGAGTCACCCACGTCCAGACCCGAAAAAAAATGTGTACCCTATAAATATTTAAAAATCTTCATGCGAGGATCGAACCTGCGGCCTGGTTTACATCGTATTCACTAAGTTATTACATTATACCTACTATTCATACATAATATTAAGATGATTTATGTTTCATTCAAAAAACTAGTGCATCATACATTTCACAGACATTTCATTGTTTAATTGTTTTTTATATATGTTTTGTAATATTTCGTAGGTGGAGTTTTAGCTAAACCGGCAATACGTATAATTAATTATTAACAAATAAAAAACTTGCATGAAACAATTATCATATGATATTAGGTAACCCACCCGCCCTAGTTTCGGCCCAGTGTGCAACACGCTTTGCGACCGTCCAAATGTTTCCGACTTGTTGAGCACGGTGTACATACACATCGTCTGCCGAAACGATGTTTGGGCATCTAACGTAAAAAAAATATTAATATATTAATAATTTTAAAATCCTAGTTTCGTACATATTTTGCGGGAATAAAAATATATGTGTGGTTGTGTATGTAAAACACTATCAAAATAAAACAATTTAATATTTCAAGTTAATAAATTGTTTTTATTAATGTCGCTCTTCACAAAAGAAGTCTATACTTTTACATTATAACCCGCAACCCTTATCGCTGTTGTTACACGCAACAAAACGACACGAATCGCATTTATAAATGAGTATGATAGAAATTGTTTTTTTTTTGTTCTGTACTTGTGTAGAGTAAAGATTTTTTTAATTTATTTACTAACAGCAGCTCGGCCTGTGTTCGATTAAATACATTATTTGTACAAAAATAAAAAAAGTTATTCTCCCTGTACCATATTTCACAACAAACAATGCATTTAGTAAAAGCGTAATATATATTTTTGTAGCAAACAATTGTAACATATTCGTAGTAAAATAAAACGTATGTGAACCATGCCTTACTCGCATGATTATTGTCTTTATTTTACGGCTATTGTATTCAAATTGTCTCATGTATTTCCTAGTTCGGCAACCAGCAAGGGTCATGATTATTTATAATCATATTAAAAGTTTACACGAATGATCTGTGTCGCGTATTATTGGTATTTCACGTTCAAGTGAACATCTATATTTTTAAAGAGTTATGTCTGCACCGATTTTTTTAGCTATATTTGTAAGTCCTACATGTTATCCAGTATATTGCCATTTGAACAAATTAACTACATTCTTAATGTTGCTAACATTTATCAAACGAAAAATCATTGTCCAATTCAAAATATATTTCTTCCTTATTGAAAGAATTGTATTAAAATTATTGTATTATATTGTATGGGCGGCTGACAAAAAATCCTTACATTTCTTTCCAATTATCAATATTTCCAGGATTTCCCGTGGCTATAAAAAACTTAAAGCCCTAAAATCCCTTAGTTTCTTCGTATACGAAAGAAAAATTCTCTCAATATATTTCTTTAAATGTCAATATGTAGCAGATACAAGAACATAAAAAAAACGGCTCCCTTTCCAGAATCAAAACCCTCTACATTATACATCCGAGGTCGCACGCTTTATTGCGAGCTACCTCGTATATCGTAAGGGAACATAATTGCATAAAAATAAATACAAAATGTACAAGCGGAGTCAAATTGCCGGCGATGGTAATTTAGGGCTTCATCACAAAAAGCAGCAGAGTTTAAAAGAGGAAATTAAATATTTCACTCGTTCAGACAAAAGATTTTATCGTGATCTCTGAACCTGACACAGTTAAACCTTTAACGCCAGGTTACACCACGAACTGTGTGAACTTGCACTGCAGGTTTTAATATTACATACAGTGGTGTGAAAAAATATAGACTCAAAGTATTATTTCATCTTTTCAGGAATTTTAATAAACAAACTTATTTCGAAAAAAAGGCAGTTGTTTAGCACCACGTAAGTGTAGTTATATGATCTTGAATTTTCGGCTCCAGACCAATTCTTATACAGATACCTGACCTTGACGAAAAAGTCAGTCAATTCAATTGTGAATATTTATAAACTCAGTTACATTTAAAGCGTCCTAAGTCAGAGATATATTAATATTTCGTTATATTAATATTTATTTTTAAAGTTCATGACGTACGTAATACGTGACGAGTAATTGAAGTGAATTTGCTTAACTATTTTTTTTATTTTATATGCCTCGTGGGAAAATAGCATTGATATTAAAAAACAGCGAATTTTTGATTTAAGAAACTGCGGTAAAACTGAAAGACAAATAGCAGATATTATTTGTAGATTACAAAATATAATAAAAAACTTTTTAAAGTTGGGTGTTGAAAATTATGAAAGAAAGAAGCGTCCCGGCCGACCTGTTAAATTTCCTCCCACCGTAAACCGCGCTGTTTTAAGAAAACTATCGGTGACCGGAGCGTCCTCATCAATATTGGTACGCAGATTTAATTTAGACTGTGATTCTAAAGTCATAAGAAAATGGACACCCCGTTCTGGACGCTTTAAATATCAAAAATTACTTACCAAACCACTCTTAAAACCATACCATATCGTAAATAGACTTAAATTTGATTATTACAAAAGGTGATTAATGGCAACACGTTAGTTTTAGTGATGAAAAAATGTTCATTATGATGGTTCCGATGGATGTAAATATTATTGCCATGATTTAAGATTTGATACAAAAATAATGTCACATAGAGTTCATGGTGGTGGATCAGTCATGGTCTGGGCCGGTATTACTGAATGTTTAAAAACGGAATAAGCATTTTGTATAGGTCGTATGAATGCTGCTGATTATCAGAAGCTGTTATACGATTATTTTTCCCATTCATAACTTTGACTGAAGACGAAAATATAATATTTCTACAAGACAATGCTCCAATTCATGGTGCCGCGACTACAAAACAATTGCTTCACGACTTCGGTGTTTCAGTAATAGAATGGCCAGCGTGTAGTATGGATCTAAACCCGATTGAAAATGTTTGGGGAGTCTACGCAAGAAAAGTTTATGACCCATAGAAACCGCTAATTAATTATTAATTAGCGGTTTCCACAACTTAAACAAATAATTCACTCATCGTGGGCTGGAATTTCACCTGCTGTACTAAAAAAGTTGATTGATAGTGTATTTGATAGGCTAAGTGACGTGATTAAAAATATGGGTAAAAGGACACATTATTTAATAAATAATTAATTTTAATCGACACTGAGTTTATAATTTTTCACAGCTTTTGTTCATTGGTATATTAAATTTTCTGATTATTTCCATAAAAGTAAAAAAAATATAAAAGATTTATATCTTATAAGAATAAATTTTCTTTGCATTATTCATTTATAATAAAGATATTAATGTAAATCCACTTGTTTTTTAATAAAGTAGAAAATTAGGTATGAGTCTATATTTTTTCACACCACTGTATATTGGAAATTCTTCAAATCTGAAACCAGTAAGAGGTGTGAAATCTAGGCGCTCGGTCGAGAATCTCGGCGAACGCGGGTTCAAACTCCAGGCACACACTTTTTTTCTTAACCAATTATCATGTGATAATTCAACGATAAAGAAAATATCCTACAAATTTGTAGGAATTAGGAATTTTTACCCGCGTTATACCAGCGTGACAGTCTAAGCCCTAAACCCTCTGAGTTGTAGAGCACTTGCTCAACAGTGGGACGTACCTATATGGGCTAATGATGATGGGATAGATTAAATGCCCATCTATGTTAGGTATTAACACTATTCTGTATCTCGAGTAAGCCGACATGCGTCCTACTACCTACTTACAATCGTAGTAGTTGAGTGTGGTTACAACTAAATTTGATACACTGTCCTGACCAAAACTTCTATAACGAATTCTTAGGGATAAGCAAAATCAATTCACAGTCCTCGGATTTGTGGCGAGGGTATTTATTTTGTCGCCTTTTAAGAAATGGTCTCAGCAAAGGTAAACTCCAATGAATCTCATAAATTGCCTCCGAAGACGAAATAAAGAATCGTCAAAAGCCCCGAGGCGCAGTTGGCTAGACACCAGCTTGGTAGACTAAGGCGCGAGTTTGATCCTCACACCGAAAGATCTTTGTGTGATCAACAAATATTTGTTTTGAGGTCTCGGTGCTCTTTCGTAGTTTATGATTCCTATGACACAAAACTCGTATCTTAATGTGTGATTACAGCTATGCATGTGACTGTTGAGTGTATTTATTTATGCAATCATACTAAAACTTTCATTTCATGTTTGAAAAAAATGTTGTTAATAAATTAATAGCTTTTCTAACCTAGTACCAAAATGTAACCTTTCTTAGTTATATTGGCTAAGTGAACATTAGATATGAAATATACTGACATGAGTGAAGTCCACAATTTGTGCATAATAACTAATGCGAAGAAATATTCGGCGCAAGCGAACTTCGAAATCCACCATATATGGAAAATAACAAAAGTTATCGTCGCATGAATCAGACACGCAACGAAATACCTCGGCTATCTGATATATGGTTAAACACCGTCCATTATCCACATATTGTGTCCTCAACCTCATACATTGTTATTAAATTAATTTATATACATCTCTCATGGTTTTACGCACAAATTCATATGAATTCTGTCTTTTAAAGTTGCATTATTTATTTTAAACAAAAGAGTGAGAAAATAAATTCTTAAGTTTACAAAGCATAAATTGACGACTGTATAATACTTAATCATACGTACATGAGATGAGAATGCCTCAGGCATTCAGTCCACCTTTACATAATTTATGTATATATTATGTGTAGGTTTATTATAAAGTGAATATAAAAAATGCATAACCTAATACCTGTAGTCCCAGAAAGGGTAGACAGAGGTGCACTTCCGCAATCACATTTCACTAACAGATTTACCTCATACAACAAACCTACTTGCTTCATATAAAACCAAATTACACAGAGTTTGGATTTACAACTGTTTCAAATAATCGTGTGTTGAACCATATAATTTTAACCTAAATCAATAATTATTAAATTATCAAGAAATGAGTAATTTAATGTAAAATAATATATTGTGTAGTAAATTTAGCAAAAACTAGAATCGAAATATAAATATCTTACTCTGTACAAAATTATTTAAAACATTTCGTAAAGATCATTAGTTGTCGTTAGATTGAGGCCGCTTCCAATTACATGCAGCTCTGCGATATTGTGTTCATAAGTGGACGTGATATGCTTGGTTATGTATGAGACATGAAGAAAATGCTCTCAATGTAACTAGGCATATCGATTTAAACGTATTTTAAACTAGATACAGATAAATTTCGCGGTTGGCACTACTTCAAGCCGACAATTTGTACACACAGTTAATTGTTGACAAACACACTTACTGCTCGGGGGCGCGTTAAATCGTAAAAAAATAATTACACATAATGGTTCAATTAAAATACTTGACCTCGTGATATCTAAAACCTTAATGACTATATGCAAACGAAATATTAAATGGCAATATATCTTCCGTTTTCGAGCAATAGCAAACGATCAATAAAAATATTTATTAGCCTCCGCTACTGTAAGATTTACTGTAAAACGCTCGTGTGAATACAAACCTTACCGCTATTAGGACATTTCTCAGACCTTGCTTTAGTAATTTATCGATCACGCTATAGTAATAGCAAACACGAACAGTCATATTCGATTTTGACGTAAGAAACTGATTCTGTCTACAATACAACTAATAAATGCGGAAATCTCAGACGTTGGGACCAATGACATTAGCGACTAATGTTTGTTCAAAGGATGAATTTATCTTGCTTCCTATTAAATTTTACTAATGACAAAGAGATCCCTTTGAGTTTATTGTTTCATCTGTGTTACTATAGATTTTCTTGTATAGTATTTATTAATGACGGGTATATTTGGCTTGTAAATTTATTTGCTGTCATAATTAATTTAATATCCCAAAATACAGTTCGAACGTATGGTGATAGTACCTCAGCATCTCTGTAAAGTAATTAGCCCATTACTATTATACAAACGGGCAATATTATTAGTTATAGTTATTATGTAAATTCTGTGCCTTTGTATGACCTTTTAACTTATATTTATGACATGTAAATAGCCTACAGGTGACCAATTCGTGACTATTTGATCTACTTAATGTCCAAGAAACTGATGACAATTATTTTAATTTCAAATGTTATTTGTAACACATATATTGTCTAGGAACAAGGTTGCCATAGCCTTTATGTCGGATTAGCTTAATTTAGTGCCAATTCCGCGGCCATAAATCTTTCCATGGGGCTAATAAAGACATAAAATAAACATGTACAAGTGATAAGATAAAGTATGGCTTTGCATGTTTTTTATCCTGCGTGACAAATATCTTGTTAAAGTTAACGGTCTGGTATTGAAATTTTATACACAAGAACGTATGTATGAATTTGCAGCCAATTCCTTAGACATAATGGAACTTTTTATAATTTAAAAAATCCAATTTTTGTCAGATATTTATATTTCTGAGTTTTTGGTAAAAAAATTGTTTGTACTAACCACCAGAGGCATCTTCAAATATAGAAAATATAGAAGTGTTTATTGCTTCTAAGACTGCATCGATCCAGACCTTATTAAGTATTTCAGCACCTTAAGTTGTTATTGGAGGACGTAATTATTACTTAACTCAACCTAAACCTACATTTTCCTCAAAGGCTGTAAGAAAACACACCGATGATACTTCGAATATTATGGAGGTGCATAGGCAATGTGGACCACTTAACATCAAGTGGCTCATTACCTCGTTCGCTTCATTTCTCATAAGAAACTTAAGTATACGTGATAACAATAGCGTTTACTAGTTCAGCTGTTTATATGTCTTTCAGCCTTAAGAAATATATATCAGGGCTCACGCACAGCAGGTTATAAAGGCGACAGTGCCGCTTATGCGGTCAAGGGGCGTAACATTGATCATCGAATACATCATCTCTTTAATAAACCCCCTGAACATTATTTACGTAACAAGACGGCTTCTCACTGTCATACAAAAGTAAACACAGACTGCAATTAGGTCTTAATCAAGTTATCCAAGTTGATAAGCCCCAGGGCGGTCGGCAACCAGCCCATGTTCAACCAGGGACATGATTTAAATAACTTTTATGCGCCGACGACCTCGCTATACTACAGTTGCTTTTACACATAATTTATGCCAGTTGATAATTCGTATCAATCACGAACACGTCACATTGGTGCGAATAGAATTCCTTTTCGTATGTAATAATAGGCTATTAATTAGTACACGCCTGTGGGGCAAAAAAACACTAGTAAATGACCACTCACACTAAACCTGCATTCCATAACCATAAGACCGTATAGTGTAGTGTTTTTTCTGTCGGTAGTAATAAATCATGTTTACTAAAATGGTGGCGGCACTGCTCTCAGCTGTGAAGGAATCTAGTTTTGCACGCTTTACACAAATATTTACATATAATGATATTATGGCGAAGAAAAACATTAAGAGGCAATCCAGCAGTGTCATTGAATTTAAAATGCATCGATACCTATGACATTAGTTCTTGGAATGCGAGAAGGTTAGATTTACAGCATAATTACAACTCACCATAATATGTAATATTCATGTTTTTTCACTCAACTATTCATTTTAATGGGCTTTTTCCTTCAATAGACATTCAATTTTCAGTCAAGTGGGGCCTTGAAATGTGATTTAGATTTATATAATGTTAATTCATTATTTAACTGTTTATAGATACTACACATTACTACAATAGCAAACACTATAATTAGGTCTGTGAATAAATAACATACCAGATAACAAAACCATTTTAGAATTACAATTACGTCATTGAAACAAATTACAAACGGATTACTATTAAATTTAAGATTGCTCTTTGATTAAAGTGACAGACCTGTAGCGATTGTTAATACAATATCTGCAATATATTACATGTATCATTCCTACGTAATAGGACGATCTATTGGTGCATTTCTAGCCCATTTGCAGACTTCGTCTTCATTCTGAGAATTTACTAATAAACGTTGCTCGACTCGGGAATCGAGCCTGGAACCTGAAAATAGCACCTTATACACTTATACCGCAAGACCGCGAGGCAGTCTATATTTTTTTTATTTCACAACCGAAAGTATACCAAAAAGAGTGCTATAGTTCCTTGAATATGAAGTCAACTATCACTTTTGGGACAAGGTATTCAACAAGTCAGCTCTCAAAGAATTTACAAGGGAGGTAATTGGTCACATTCAGTCTCGTTAAACAAATAACGAGAGAGATGTTAAAACAGCATTTTCAATCCTACCTTGTTGGAGTAGAAACAATTTATGTATTACAAGCATAGTGTGTGTCATTGACGTGCCGCCTGTTCCATTTTCGGGTTAATCTTTTTTAGATTTTTCACTTTGATTTCCTAGCAGCAACACAATTTTAAATATTCAAATCTATTCTTAGATGGTAAATTAGCAGTATAACCACACCGGTACAGCAAACCAAATCGTCACTTTAAAACTTGCACACGTGATCTAGCAATGCGATACTGAATATTGTAATACCTATACCGAATTTGTTTCGGGCAAGGTTTAAAAAAATGTTTATAAAACGTAACATAAATAAGATACAATACTCAAAGACACACAATTTATAATACATACGCTTTACTGTACAAACATTAGACTTCCTAAGGTTTCATTTCCATTTAAACTTAAAGCAACAGGATATTGTCCCGCGATAATTTCATTGCTTTAATATCTTTTTGCCCTTAACGGTCTCTCATTATCCAAAGCAATCCGAGAGCTGTAAAATAATGATGATATAAAAATACCACGGCGCCTTGTACGGTCATTGCAAGTCTTGTCTTGTGAGCATTTCAAAATCCAGATGTACACTGTTTACGCTATTTCAATATGTCGATCACCTTTAAACAGTTTTATACGGTTTAAACGATATGTGAGTAGTAAAGAGAGACTCCTTTCACAAAAACAACCAATATATCCTGATGCTATTATTTTTTTTTATGAAATTGTTGATAATAGCGCCAATTTTTAATATACCCTGTAAATGCCTCGTGGTCTCGCGGTACAAGTATGTGCCGTGCGATCTAGAGGTCCTGGGTTCGATTCCCCAGTCGGGCAAAGTGTTATTGGGTTTTTCCATTAGGAAATTCTCAGTAGCAGCACGGAGTCTGGAAATGTGCCCAAAAAACGACAATAGGCTCGCCCCCTATTACGTAGGACTGATACATACCTGTCGAAATGTAGATGCAGAAATGCATCTCTGCCTACCCCTTCGGGGAATATAGGCTTGAGGTATGTTTTCCTATAAATAGACATGCATCTTCAGCCCATGTACGTGACACTACTAGGCCCAGCCTCCTCTACTTCTAGAGGTACAGGCCTTACCACACTGGCATTCTACGGGTTAGCGGACTACACACCTAAAAAATACGAAAGAACTTTTTGATGTACCGGTTTCCTCGCGACATTTTTCTACCATGTTAAGGCACATGATAATTCATAATTAATACGCATAATAGTAACTTTAAAAGTCAGAAGTGTATGCCTGGGGTTTGAAACCGTGGCTACCGGGATTCTGCACCACGCGCTTACATCTCACGACCATCACTACTAAACGAGCTACATAATAAATGAGTAATATAGGCTTAAATCCACGCTGTCTTAATGCATTCAATAGTCCAACAAACTGCAAGTCACCGTCGTTTAACTAACTGACGTAAAATGTTGTAGCAAAAGACAAGAAAGAAAATCAATATTAACCACTTAGTGATTCCCACAATACGTGCGACACATCATACATACATATGATATAGGTACCAAAATATAAAAACAAAAAAGGTAGGTAAGTAGGAAAAAAGATACCTATGCATATTGTAAGCAAAAAGAAAAAAAAGATTTATCTGTCATTAACTTTGCCCTCATTACTTCGAAAGATAGTCGGATAAGTAACCTAATTTCGAGGTCCATGACCTAGTCGGTGACTCTCAGTCACGGATAGTGTATCTTGATTTTTAACGTATTTCGCAATGAAAGTAAGAATTAAATTTGCATACTAACAAGACGTCACGCGTCGTGAGTCCATTTAAACGGACGACGAAGATAAATCTCTAAACTATGTGCATAAACTACAAGATTAAACAGAATGGCGTAGAGTTTTCTATCATTACCTTCAGTTAAACTTGAAATAGACAATAAAGAAAACGAATCTTAATATAATATCTTACTCAAATCCTAGGTCCTAATCTAACCTAACCTAATTTTCACTTTAACCATAGGTCATTTAAGAGATTGGGATATAATATATCACTTTGTCGTAAAGGGGGAAAACTTATGCTAGTTGCTCTGCATTGGGATCCTCAGCAATATTGTAATAAGAAGTTGGTTTTCATTTAAGATGACGTCGACTCCATATTTGTACCAATAGCACATTACTATTGAAGACGGTGAAAATAAATCAATGCCCACTTAATTGAACAAGTCAGTTCGCAGTTCTCTAAAGGTTACATCGTACTGATGCAATACTACTTGTTTCTTTTGTGCTCGCACCACAATGCTAAATGCATCGAAAATCAAATCGCTGTCTTTAGGAATGACATTTAAATTCCACTACATTTCGGAAATCTTATCGCGCCAATACAATTTCATTTTGAATATCACTACGTTTATAATGAGATTTATTTATCATAGCCATAAATCATCGAATCGGTCAGAATAAAGACTCTTTACTCTTTAAAGACGTTGGCATACCTCATTACGTTTAATAATGAAAGAAATCCCAGCGGTATGAGCCGTCATTCGCGCCGTCCTCCCGAGACACTTGGCAAAAATCAATGATATTTTGCAAAGATATGTAATCTTTAATTATTCTGGATGACTCATATTTTATGCATACGAATTATAATGTTAGATTAACTAGTATTAATATTTCCATCTACATGGAGTGGACTCCGTAGTAGTCCAAAGTTTACAAATCGTAAGTAAACAGTGAACGTGCAAAAATATCTCTAACAATGCATGACGGTTGCGCGGGGTAGGTGCGCCTTAATCACCTCAATGAGAATGCAGTTTGACCATCACAATGAGTTTCCACTCACGCAGATCGCCGAATACGATCGACATGAATAATCTACAGACTGCATGTATATTGTACCCGCTAGCTTATTGCAAAGTGCATTGCGGCCAATAGCTTATATTTTTTATTTGTTCATAGTAAAAGCCAACAAAGATTTTTGTAATGCAAGCAGCACTTTGACTGTTAAGTAACCAAAATAGTTTCTGACTTATTTCCCGAATAAGGCAAACGAAATTAATTGCTTAAAATTGACACTCATAAACTCTATTTTGTTATGACCGATTTAAAAACAAAAAGGAAAAGGAATACATATGGATCCGTTAGGTAATAAAAATGGTCAGGCATATAGAAGTCACAATCATCGAAAGAAATTCATCAAAATTGCTATATTGTGTTAGTTTATTTGCGACGTCTTGACAATGGCGTTATCACTTCCCACGGTACGCAACGCTCACTTAATAAAAATATACATGAATACAAAAATAGACAATGGTGTCGGAATAACACCAACCAGTCTCATCAGTCATCGTCTTAGCAAATCAAATAAGGCAATAAACTCACTGAACCCACTACTGACCACATGATGGTATCTCGTTTAGTGAAGATATATGGCCGCTGTGTACAAGATTATAAAGCAGACATCAACTTGTCGACTGGTGATCGACGAGTTCTTGTACACCTGTTGTACTTGTATACAGAACATGTTAAGTAACTCACATTAATTATGTAAAATGCTTTTTGATTGCAACATATACACTTTACTACTTACATAATTATATTTAAATGATTATTGAGTGCGTTTTTATCATTTTTTTCGTTTACACAAATTATATAGACCCCTTATCGGGAATTATAAGTAACTTTTACGAGATACACGTGACTAATTAGTCTACGACAACCTCTTAGAACTAAAGAAGCTCAACAATTCCAACCGTATGCTATTTCAGAAGAACTCACAGGGATTATCTTGCTACTTTCATTCAAATGGCTTCAATTAGTACTCATGTTTTGTTATTGCTGTAATAAACGTGTTATGCTAGAACAAAACATGACAAACTGAACCTACTCGATCATCCAATAAGAACGAACAATTAACTACAATTTAAAAAAAATGTTTTAAGCATGTCACACGACCGTTTATTTTGAAAACAGTTAATTTTACAAAATATTTTTCTTTTTTTTTTAAATGAAACACCCTACAGGAATGCCGTTCAGGTCGGCCAAGGTTTTAAGGCTCACTTGATTTGCAAGTTCAAAAGATACACTAATAACAAAGGCTTAAATGACTTAAATAACCAATTAATGTCCATAAATTATGGATCAGACGTGACGTGACTTTATAAATAATAGAAAGGATAGTTCTAATAGATGACAGGCACTGTTCGTCAATATCCATCAATAATTATTATGCATGCAACCTTAGACTAAGAAATAATAATTGCTATAATCCTACGTAGAAATTATATTCATCTGATCATGCTTGTTAGCAATATTTAAAAAGTATACAATATTGAATATAATTCAATCATTGAAATTCATGAAAAAAAAATCACAACTTCGACGTATGTTTTAATTCTATATTAAGAAAATTCCTTGTATATTTCCTATTCTGTATCTACAAATTCACTCTATTTTATTTTCAGTATGAAGTCAGGGAAATTGCTCCAAGTCGAAGATAATATATGTTGTTTTGACCATATTTATGTACTTCTTAATCAAAACCTGAGTAAACTAAGTGAACATAAAGTATTGTAAGAAAAAGTTGCGTATACAGCCATTTCCTTGCCGTTCACATCCTCGTAGGCTCGTAGGCATTGAATTATTGTTTCAGCTGTCAAATGAATAAAGACTTCACGACTTTAGACCGCATATCTAAACAAAAACATACCACATAATATCACGATTTAATATACATTAATAAGCATTGCATGACATAAGCATGATGATGATGGCATAAGCAGTGATGGCCTCGAGGTTTGGGCGCGCGGTCGAGAATCTCGGCGGTCGCGGGTTCGAACCCCAGGCACACACCTCTGACTTTTCGAAGTTATGTGTGTATTCACATTGAATTATCACTTGCTTTAACGGTGAAGGAAAACATCGTGATGAAACCTGCACACCTAAGAGTTCTTAGAAATTTCTTAGGTGTGTAGTCCGCCAACCCGCACTAGGCCAGCGTGGTGGACTATGGCCTAAAACCCTCTCAATGGTAGAGGAGACCCGTGCTCAGCAGTGGGCGAATATGGGTTGATGAAGAATATACATTAATCATACATGTCATAATCACGTGACAAATTCCGATTCCGTATTTTTTTGCAGTACGCTGAATTATGTTCTACTAGTGACAGTTGACCTGGCAACCTTGTCTCTGGCCAGTAGTGCGTGCTGGGGATCAACAACGAGCTAATACTTGGGTGCCTGTATGTCTTGAAGTGTTTATGTCACAGTTCGTTATGAACAGCCCATCAAAGCCACCGGTCACCCGTGGGACATGCAGGGCTGTCATTGCGTTTGCTTTTTTGCGATGCAGTAAGTAGAGCATCACGGCTATCTGTCAAAAAAATGAGGATGATATAATATGAAGGTAATTCTATCGAGTGATTTGTACTAAACAAGCCTTTTCATGATCATGCTATGGGAGATTTTTGCTAACTTTGTGATCTCATGTCAAAAATGACTCGTGAAACTAATAACTAGAATTAGAAGAAGATTACAAAATGCTCAGCGGCACAGCTTCGAGTAGTACCAATAAACAATATATTAACGCCCAACTCACAGGTACACTATATACGGTATTTTAATAAATCGCTTTGCTACTGGTCTCTTGGAAACATAAAACTCTCAATGTGACAGTCGATATTTAAATACTCATATGAAGAGAAACAAAAAGCCTTTAGTTTACCACTCACTAAAATTTTTATTTGAGAATCTTAAAAAGACCTAATAATAATAAGCTCCGATATCGAGTGTACTTAAGAATAATAATTTACTTTCCTTGATCTCGATAAGACGGTATGCTAAAAGAATGTAACAGCCCTAAAGTCAGTTTACCTGACGCCCTTGGCGCCGGTCACGTACCGACCACACTTGGGCGCTAGCCTACGAAAGATTATATTAGATTGGCTTTTACTCGATAAGGATAGATAAATTATTTATCTTGTCCAATATATCGCGTAATTTTATTTATGTTATATGAAGATAAATATACATTCCTTGCGAAGAAATAGGAGCAAGAGCAATTTTTAATCTAACTTCTAGGTCATGATCATGCATGCAACCTTGTCCTTTTATGTCTATGAGCATTATATAAAAATAGAATGGAAAGTTATACCGAAGCAAACTAAATTTCATAAAGTTATTTCATTTATAAGCTAGTCTTTTTTATCGGCTGTGCTCGCTTTAACAAAAAAATTGTGAACCAATATTTTGGAAAAATGAAAAATTCGGAAACTTCTGGGGCCTTTAACAGTCTCTAGTCTAATTCTTCTGAATCTTAGTAAACAATTAAAGGCATTCTTCTTAGAAGTAGCTCGTCTGTTTATGAACGATTGTATACAATTTTCATAGCACATTAGTAACTATGACATTCTTTGAATACAAGATTCTCGGATAGTAACAATATTAATGTCGCACGATAACCACACGGGCGTGGTCGGATAGTTGAACTATGCCTTTGTTTTCTAATGCAAAAAATAATATTGTTATCCTACCACATGCATTATTTACATCGTAATAGTAATTAGAACATTTATTATGTAACTAAACCTGGTACAATGCATTGTGTTCAAATTACACAGAAGCTCTCTGCCGACTTATCATAGCCTGACTTATTACTTGTTCTCTCTTTACCTCTACATGAATTCTTATATGTAACCAACGAAGGTCAATTGTCAGTATTAAAAGTCCTTATATATTACATGCAAAATAATTTGGCCTCTGATGTGTCAAAATGACAAGCAATGAAGAAGCTATCGTAATGGTAACAAGTCACCACAGTCCATGAACGCCCACGACAATCATAAATGGCAAATTTACGGATTGTATATTGTCATTTCCTGAAAGTTCCTTGTCATTTCTTAGTCTTTTTATCGTCACCTTCCATCACTCGAGATCATGGTCAGACGTTTCGAATATATGTTGGAAATAACGCTTAAATATACTTTGAGATCTCTGGCTATATATTATAATTATTTAAAATAGAGAATTATGATGTTCTTTAAATAGCATGAAATTCTTTAAAATTTCTTATATATTTCAATTCTTTAAATAGCAATAGCACATTTAACGCCTTTTTATCTTTCATTCAAATTAGTTTTAATTACGCGGCAGAAATGTTACCATTCCATAAAGATTCATTATCTGATCTAAGAATTTCTAATAGCTCACGAATACCGTATATGTGCCATTAACTGCGCTAATAAACTAGCCACCTAATCACCCATGTGACCCTAAGAAGACACAAAGAAAACCTTGATTTTGTAAACTGGCCAGTAACAATGTCGAAACATTGCCAAATCATTCGCAGTTCAAGGGTTTGACAAGAATAATGTTCCGCGTTTAGCTAAAACATAATAATCATAAATTTCACAGCGTTTGCATTCCGCTTCTAAAACAGACCTTTCTATAATAATATGACCTGTCACAAGAAGTGATGTTGACGCATGTGTTGCTCAACTAAACTTCTTAAGCCGTAATCACATTCGGAATTTTTATTTGAAAGTTATTTTTGTATTTTTTTTTTAATAGAAATAATGTTTATTAAAATGAAGCCGTATATTACATGGTAACTTGTTTTTTACTTTTCATGACAGAGGTGAGGTTAAATAATGCTCATCATCGTCATTAGCACATATACAATTACATATTATGTATGTTCAGTGAAAGCCCAGCGGTGGCTGGGCAATGGTCCGCTCTACATATACATATAAGTTACGGTGATAAAAGTAATTTTCAAAAACTCTAAAGAATGCATCTGAAACATTTTTATGAGGCAAATTTCTTAATTAGAAAGTCACAAGGAAATATGAAACGGGTATTTCATATACGATTCATTAGCACCGTTAAACTAAATTAAATGCAACACAATACTAACCGCTTGCCAATTGGTATTGTAATATTTCATTCCAATTAGAGCCGAATATTAGCAATACCTATTCACATATAAATAATGAAACTTTAAAACAAGAAACCGGCTCAATGGAATAGAGGAGTAACCCTGACTGGAAAAAGTGATACAAAACAAATAGAAGCTTAAGTGACAGATGAATGAAAATAATTTTAGTCAATTCTATAAAAGTATCTGGTATATATAAATGACTGTGAAATAAAGAAAAAGATTAGAATTACATCAGTAAAATCTATACCTCTAAGTATGTTTCATAAGCCATAAGCATTTAATTGATAAGAACTGCAAATAGGAATAAAAATCTTATTAGAGAGGTAATAAAATGATGACCATGCGATAATATCACTAGAAATCTCAACAAGTGGCCATAAAATGTATCTATCACTCCAAGTCTCATCTGAGGCACGTACCAAAGTTGCGCCGAAGTAAAAACACAAGTCGCAATCAAGTACAGTTTTTTTCACACGAAAATTCGTCGTGCTTGCGTAAGCATATCGTTGCAAGATCACAAGTTTACACATGTGGTCAAGCCTTAAGATTAACAACGATTTGATATGGATCACGAACTCAAACGTACGTAGTACGTACAAAAGAGGATATGTAGTGTACTTGACATATGCATGACATTTGCCATTATTCCGCGAACCAATGCAGGGAAATTGTCTCTTCCTAGTTTTAAATCCGGAACTTTATTTTATCTGTTTTTTTTTAGTATCAACGTATTCCGTAGTTTGACAGCCCTAGTGGTGCAATTACCTAGATAATTCGATATTCAGGGAATACAGGCGTAAGGAATTCTGAAGATTTCAGTGGAAAATTATTTACAATTATTTAATAATTGTTTAATTCTTCGTATCATAAAAAAGGAGAAACAATTCTGCTCTATTTCACGAACGTAACGAACGTAAAAATAACTTTCATTTATCTCAGTAAATAATGCATAACATTAGACGCAATCAAATAATAAAGTTAGAACACCTATTATTAAGTTACGCATAAATATAGCATTAATCTTTGTTATCCGTTTGTAAATTACTGTTAATTGTATATGAATCATAATATGTAAATGTGAGAGTAAAATAACACTCACTGACTGATCGACGGAACTGAAGTAATGACCAGGCCTGCCGCACGCGGACGGCACATCCAGGGGGCGACAAATTGAGCGATTCATGATGTGATGTGATGATCTTAAAAATAACAAAAAATGTCATGACATTTTGGTTATAGGAAAGTTGATTCAAAAATCGTTTAGATAGCCTATTTTTTGTAATACCGGGTATAATCGGGTTTGGACGGAGGCAGAAAAAAATCAAGCGGTGGACCTGATAATAACCTTTACATACTAGGAATCAGGCAGTGGTTCTTACTTGCCATTAAATACCTAACCAGTTGTGACAAGTTTAAGCAGTATAAGATCTTTTAGGACGAGAAAAAGTTTGCATGAAACCTATTTTTATGCTTATTAATTCAATTAAAATTACAAGTAAGGAATTCAATCTTTAATCCAGATTAAAATATTACTTTCTGGTGCTATATTTTCGCCATTAATAAAAGCTTACTAATAAATATATTAAGTTTCAATGCAAGCCGCGCTTATATTAGTGCTGAGACGGACCGTTAATCTGGTTTGTACGTATGTAACTGTGTAATGAATAAATAATGTCCTTGGAAAATTGTTGTAAGAAAAATGTACATTATTTTTTTAGGCTTTGATAAAATTTACGCGGTAGCTTTTACGCGGTAAAGTAAAGTAAAGTTTAATAATTCTGTCTTGTGCTAGCTCAAAGAAATAGGTGTGTGCGCGTCTTTACTAATATTCATTATCAAAGACTATAGCACTTAGAGCATCTTATACGCAAATATTGTAGCTAGTATTTTTTGGTATTTATGAATGTATATTATTTATGAATATACTTTTTTTTTTTTTGGCCCTATCCCACCACACACCCGCCACTGCAACTCCTGTACTACAGGATCAACAGCGGCACGCACAGTATTGGCGCCGAGCAATGAAGCTCAGCGAATCTAAGGGGACCTAAATTGTCACAATCCCGCAACGAAGTTAATCAGAAAAGCAATGTAAAGGAGGAGTTGGAAAACAAAGAGTTGTCCACTTCCCTCCACAGCAAAGCGGGTGACAAAATATTGAGCTATGAGGTTTAACCTCACATGAAGAAAGACAATTACAATTACCAAAAAATTAGACGCAATTGACGCACCACGGATTAATAACTATTGCTTAAATTGGACCTAACGTGCGAACTGTTATACAGACTTCCAATAATAGGCATGGCAAAATCGCTGAAAGGCACGGAAGTTCCTCCTAGATTCAACGAGGTCTGTATAATAAACAACACCAGACGTTACGTGCATACTATTGAGCATACTGTTACGCTCATCCGACCAAAGATTGCACTCCCAAAGGATATGATGTGCGGACTGTTCATATTCGCAATCATGTGTTGAGCATTGGCACATAGGAGAATCAACCAACCTAAATGAGAATAATTTACTACGAAAATTGCCGTGACCCGTTAGAAATTGCGACACGTAATGATCAATCTCAAGCCAAGTTTTTTTTGAATTTATGAATATACTAAATAAAATTTTAAAAAGTAGTGATTTTTCAGGAATGCGTACGAATACGTCATAGGAAGCACCTTTCCCATCATCATTATGTTCCGACAAGAGATACAATCTTAAGGACAACATTCACAAACATTTCTCGACCTTAATTCGTTAATTAAATTACAATTACCACATTCCAATCTTGTTAAGCCGAAAAAATAAAAAATATACCATATAAATATGTCGCATTCAACGGAAGCGTGAACTATGCAAGTGGAAAACGCATGCAAGGCCGCAATCGACAACCCACTTCTTAATTAACTGATACGGAGAATGTTATTGATCGTTGTATGTTGACTATATATGCTGATGTAGTTTACACTAGCAGTGAACATAAACAGCGATGTACATCATTCGTAATAATAAATGAATTTAACCAATAATATCATGGTAAAAGTATTAGGTTAGTAACCGTAGCAATTTTTTCGCTTCTTATCGTTCCGTAAAAATATGCGGAAACGGAACCTTGCATAAAATACATTAATCAAAGGGTATAATTAATTGAAACAAAATCAAAACGTTATTGAATAATAACTTATTATTAACTGATCTAAATCCTTTCGCTATCAGAAAGTATGTTACGCCTACAGTCTTTCGGGTTGTTTGATTACAAACTAAAAGCCAACGACCTAAAACGTTTACCTTAATATCTATTATACCTTTTCTACAAAATTATTCCAGTACCTTGTTTTAAGCATGTGAGATGGACTATGGAGTTGACTAAACATTAAGCCTGAAAAAATTTATGGATAACAACTCGTAACAAAATAAACAATCTTACGATAAACATTTTTATGAAAGTACATATTTAATTACACTTTTTGTTACATTTCTAAGGTTTATCTAAGTAATTATAAGATACAAATCTTAATTCAAGTGATGTGAATTTACATTGTTAGGTACGCTTGTCGCCTTTCAATCTTTACATAATTCATTGCGCTATGCTAAAAAGCTCAATATGCTACAATCATTGCGTAAAAATCAAAAAGATCTTTATTGTTGTCACAAAATAACAGAAGACCAAGTTTTGACTAATTACTTTATACGAAAAAAAGAAATTAAGAATTCTTCGTTAAAGGATATGTTATGTTTATTCATTACATAATATGTTTTATCAGGAATCAAAACTGGGCAGTTATCACACCTAACCTATTGATTAAACTCTTTTATAAAACACATTTAGCAGAAAAGGCTATAGGCGTAAACTGTAAACACGCGCCTATAGATCTGTGTATGCATTTGTCAAAATGTAAAGAAATAACCAATTTTTATAGCGTCGCCTTTTGGTATTGGATAACTTTCGAGTATAGATTGTACCTTATTCCCATTCAAAATAAACACTTAGACTTACATACTCGAATATAGTTAGTTAGCATTTACTGTACGCTATTAACAGATTTAAAATAAAGTATATTATACCTTGACATAGGCCTCTCTTATGGCACGCCACTGGGCTCGATCTTCGGCTCTCCTCATCCAACCGCTGCCAGCCACCTTGCGGAAATCGTAACCCCACCTAGCCAGAGAGGCCTATGTCCAGCAGTGGACGAATTAAGGGCTGTTGATGATGATGATGATGATACCTTGGTCTCTTTTTTAAATAATTTCTTTTTTCATTACACCATTTATAATAAAGATGGGGTATCTGCTTATTTACCAACAAAGACAATTTATCACCAAAGAGACAAAATGATAGTATACCACGAAATAATTTCCATAAAGAAACACTTATTCGGCAATAAGATATGAGGTTAAACTGAATTAAATTGAAACCCAGCTGGTGCATCAACATTAAGCACTTGTATCTGTAGGAGACTGTTACTTTGGACAAGAAAATTAAATAATAATTATGTGATATAAAAATAAATGATGATGTTCTGACCATCGAATTGTTGATAATGGAGCGAGACGCGACGGGTGGCATGTAATAACGGAGATAATTTTGCAATGTATTTAAATAAGTATGCCTTTTCTGTTTAAAAACACATGAGTACCATTACGACTACGAGTGTACCTTTAGTGAAATAATTTCGTTCAAGAATCAATATTGAACAGTATACAAACCGAAAAAAATCATATCCATATTTAAAAGAAATTAGAAATTAAGTTAAACCAGTTAATAAGATGGAATAATCCACTTCTTTCTTCTCGATAAGTTCAAAATAATTCGTAAATATAAATGGAATATTACATTTAAACCATTTTATTAGTAATTTTATTTAATCTTAACCAAAAATGTAAAAATACATAGATGTTACGTCCTGAGTCTTTAGTAATCATTCTTATACTCCTTAAAAACTGGATAGATCTTTATACAAACCTTTTCTCTAATGACAACAAACTTTCGAGTCCAGTAGATGGTATAGAACTATCTAAAAATATGTAGAATATCAACTTGTCCTGTCATTTAACCGACAGGCGTATGAGGGTAACTTTTGGAAAGTATTCAAAAGTCAAGATACATGTCATTTATTAAATCTTAATTAACTGTTAAGGTTTTTACGCAAAATTATACTCTATGAAATAACGCACATACGACATTTAATACGTAAAAATCAATTCTCAAGCATATTTGAGTAAAAATGGATCATATAAAGCTCCACCTTGGAATTCAGGTTGAATGTGACCTTACTTTTTTATTATGTATTTGTATGAATAAGGCTTACGTCATAACACGTTCGATTGATAGTTCAGAGAAATGTGATTGTGTTCCAACTGCACACACCAACAGACAAACCATCGTATTTATATGTAACATTTATATACATATAATTGTCTTCTATGTAACCCAAATCCGCTACTGCGAGTATGCTACGAGACTACGAAACAAAATCAACATTTTCATTAACTATTAGAAAAAGTCTATTCCTGATTAACTTCCTTAATACGGGATTCTGACGTCACTCCTATATTTCAAATTGTAGCATAAACAAATTAATCACCCATATATTATTTGATATGGCTCAAATAAATTTGCTTAAAAATCTTTTCCGTGATTTAACGATAATTATCATTAAGTAACTTGTGTCATATACCATACAAGTTTTTAGACTATATCTATGTATAATGGGTAATACGAGAAAGAATAAGAAACAGTTCGTGCTCGTTTTTTTTCTAAATTCGCTAATCAAATTAAAACGATGCCAGTTCATGATGATATTTTTCCCTGTAATCTAGGATACTTTAATTGTAGCAAAATTAATTATTACAACAGTCCGCCTACAATTTGCGTAATAATGAAATATAAAAAAAGATCATCTATAGGTACTCACTTCGTCTATCCTAATATAATATTTTACCTGTAAATGATTCCATTATAAAAATTATTATAAAAACAGGCACTCAAATTTACTTACAATTACTTCTTTTACTTATTAAAGATGGCGTTTCAACATAACAGTATTTTTTGAACCTATCTTACCACACACCCACCACTGCAACTCCTGTGCTCCAGGATAAATAGTACCGCGCATTTTATTAACACGAACCGATGAAGCTCATCTACTCTAAAGTAATAAACCTGCAACGAAATTATCTCACGAAGTATGCTCTGAAGGGATAGGCAATGGTGCATTATTGCACTCTCATCACAAGCTTGTTTGTCCCTCGAGATAGGGAGCATTTATATACAACTAGCGACCCGCCCCGGCTTCGCACGGGTGCAATGCTGATATTTAATGGATGTTATCATACATATAAACCTTCCTCTTCAATCACTCTATCTATTAAAAAAAAACCGCATCAAAATCCGTTGCGTAGTTTCAAAGATTTAAGCATACAAAGGGACATAGGGACAGAGAAAGCGACTTTGTTTTATACTATGTAGTGATATATATACCTACGAATCTTGATAGTAAATTTTTGTTACAATTTGTGACGTTATTATGTATATAAAATATTAGCCAACCAATGTTCAATTAAAAATCCACGTATGTATTTCCCACTTTATATTTATGTAAGTATTTACGTACGAGAAAACAGGTCACATTATCATATTTTTTACTCACATTGGTCCGGATGCGGAAGTTGAAGGTTGTATCATGGGCGTTATACTCGGAAAGCCATTTAATAATATGTGTATTATCGTTAAATGCTGGAATGAATAGGTACCAAACTGACCAAGTTTTTTTAAACTGCGCAGCGTGAGGAAGCAAGGCCGGTATAATTGTATCGGCCGTCGAAAGACCATTGTATCTCATACGACAGCACTCTATATGGACACCACACTTACGATCAAGTTCAGCGCAGTAATTTTGTTGTGCCAGTTTAAAAGCATCTAGAAAATAGTCTCATTCATACGACTCGAAAGATTAACGAATAGCTTTGTATTACAAATCTAAATTAATAAGATAAAATTATATAAATGCTGAATGTGATGGGATGATAATAATAAGCTATTTCTTTATGTTTATATTGTTTTCCCCTAATTTTATAGTCTGCAGATCATCACAGCCAATCCTTTGCCTTTGCTAATAGGTAAATTAATTATAATAACAGAAACGTTGATGTTATTTGTAGCTTTTAAATAAATCTGCTTCGCTGGTCCGTAGTGTGGTACTTAGGTAGCAGAGTTGGGCATCAATCAATTAACTTTTAATTGAACTAATCAATCGACTAAAAAATTAATTGCAATTAAATTAATTGAATTTGAATCAATTGCAATTAACCATTAATCGCGCGTTTCAATTAAATTATTTAAACTAATGCACATCAATTGCAGATCGCGATTAAATTATTGCAATTATTTTTTTCAATCGATTGATGAAAAAATTAAAACTAACAATTAAATTTTGCTATTTTTGCACGGAAGGGTGGTCCGCAAACCTTGTAGATGTTTAACGTTAATTATCTCATATACTCTTTACGACTAGGTAGGAAAACTAAACATAACAAATTAAAATCTCTCAAAATCTGGTATTTTCAAAGTTGTGGGGTGTTAAAATGGGGAATCATAACCGAATATCTCCATATATATTCTAGCGGGGTGTCAAATGAAAGAGCACGCAAAGGGAATATCTATGACTTAATCGTGAGTGAAAAATTCAACTTAGATTTTTTTACGTTTTAAATGGAATGTAGGTTTTTCTGTCGGGGGTTTTCAATTACAAGCTTTTATTTAGTTTCGCCTGTCCCATTCTGTATCTGTAATTAAAAATTGCAAATTCAATTTGATCAACTGTCCGGTTTCCGGTTAAGTTGAAATTTTGCATGCATATGTAAATTGAATGGCAATGCAATATTATTATGATATAGAGATGATTTGATGATGGAGCTGGAAGGTGGCTATCGGAACTCCGCAATTAAACGACGCAACTCCACTGAGTTTGGGCTCATTTGATTCATTTTAACAAGTTCTGTGATACCATATGGTAACCAGGGTCTGATGATGGAGCTGGAAGATGGCCATCGGAACTCCGCAATTAAACGACGCAAGCCCATCGAGTTTGAGCTCATTTGATTCGTTTTAACAAGTACTATGACACCATATGGTAACCAACGTCTGATGATGGAGCTGGAAGGTGGTCATCGGAACTCCGCAATTAAACGACGCAACCCCATCGAGTTTGGGCTCATTTGATTCGTTTTAACAAATTCTATGATACCATATGGTAACCAGGGTCTGATGATGGAGCTGGAAGGTGGCCATCGGAACTTCGTAATTAAATGACGCAACTCTATCAACTTTGGACTCGTTAGATTCGTCTTGAAGAGTATCTTGGTTGCCCTGAATATGCAATTCCAGCAAATTTGGGAAAAAAGTATCTTTCCGTTTGTTATGAATGTAGGGGGAAGTGGGGCAGATTGATGCAAGGGGCACATAGATACACAGGCATTATTTCAAAAACTTTTAAATGTTTTCGAGTGGTGACTTCTTTAAAACGTTCCTATAAACGTTAGAACTCATCCATTGTGATGCCACGCTCAGCCAGTCAGCTAGTGCCGTTGGACAGGTCGTAATGTGTTTTGCGTGGTGATGAGTAAAAAAATACGTAAAAAGTAAATGTGTTTCTAACATCTTGTACACCATCTAGACCAGATTTATATAAATCAAAGATAAGTTGAGTTATTAAATAATAAGAATTAGGTGCATTTTTTTCAATAAATAAGTTAGTTTTATTTATATAACTTGAATTTTGAAAAATAACTTTTGGGGTAGTTTGATACAGCAAAGTGCGGGGCACAATGATACGCATCGAGGTGCCCCGTAACTGTAATGTGGCCACTTAATAGACTTGGTTTTAACGACGATGATTTTACCTACCTATAGATATTTTTAGTGGATTTCCCCAAGGAGAATACAAAGAAAATAATCAAGAAATAGATAGACCAGAAGTAGATTTTGTTAACACCTTCTCATAACTTCATCAACCCATATACGCCCACTGCTGAGCACGGGTCTCCCCTACCATTGAGAGGGTTTTAGGCCATAGTCCACCACGCTGGCCTAGTGCGGGTTGGCGGACTATACACCTAAGAAATTCCTAAGAACTCTTAGGTGTGCAGGTTTCATCACGATGTTTTCCTTCACCGTTAAAGCAAGTGATAATTCAATGTGAATACACACATAACTTCGAAAAGTCAGAGGTGTGTGCCTGGGGTTCGACTAATTCGTTCGTATTATCAGACTAATACTAACATAATACCTCCAGGAACTTTACGACCATGTCCAAAAAAGGCTTTTACAGAAAATAAGTCTAAAAAAGGAAAAGAAAAAGGGAAGTCGAGAGTTTACATTGACACCCCTTAAAAAAAATCGGCTACCGATGATAGACGATAAAAAAGATAGAAAACAAGAAGTTAATTTAATGAATCAGAAAGCAAAGGAATTAAAAACAGCAAGAAATTAATTGAGACTGACAGAAATTAAAAAAGCCTTGAAAGAAAAAGCCTGCCCTCGTTTATTGTTTATATCAAATTCTAATTCGAATGAGTTGTTCAATTTAAGCAATGACAACGATGATGGAAAATCAGACGTAGACGGAGGAAGTTAGAAATTCCAAGTCCTGAAAATATAAATATTGGCGATTTTCTTCTTATTATATTTAAAAAGAAAACATCTGTAGTTCATTATGTGGCCAAAGTAATTTCAGAATATAATTTGACTGATTGTGAAGTGTTATACCTCAATAAAAATGCAAGGTCTTATATTGTAGTTTCATTGTAAACTGATTATAATCTCCTTATAATAAAAATTCTAATTATCATTAAAATGTGTATAACTTAATTGAAATTCATACGATTTACATTCTGTATTAAAGTGCCCCACATGGTGTATCAAAGTGCCCCATTGGTGGGGCAGAATGATACAAAAGTCATTTTTTACAAAACATGTACTATTTGCTTTTCTTCACATCCTAATCCATTTTTTTCCTTGACATTATAAAATTTATATACATCGTTAATAATATTGGGGAAATTGATTAAAACTATATGGTTTATTCACTTGTTATTCGACTTTAAATTTTTGTGTATCAATCTGCCCCACTTCCCCCTATATTGTATTTTGTTTCATTTAAGTAAAGACATTGCCGGTAATATACCTACCAGTGCCAGTGGCCACTATATAATATTGTTAAGAACGCTGCCAAAAAAATATTATTTATTTTAAATGTCGTTGAATGTTTTCAATTTGTTTTCGTTTGTGTTATCATTACTTGTCGCGTCGTTAGTGTTGCGTTTTGCTTCTCCTTTTTAAAGAAAATAGGTCCTTTAATAAAAGTCAATATCACAACGAAATTGTGGTGAGAAATACTTTTACATACAAAATGATATGTGTATTACAATAAAAACTAACTTAAAATATAAAAAATACGCAGAAACTATTTTGAGAGTTTAAAAAAGTTTAAACCGAGTACCTAACGTAACGAATAACAAAACGTCGAGAAAATGTCAAACGTGCGTTACGAAGCAAAAATACGCTTAATTTCAAACATGTTTTCAACATTAATATGTCAACAACTATGACTTTTCGCAAGTTGAAATTTAAGGAGTAGACTAACATCATGGACGTAATATATAAACGTTTATATATTACGTCCATGACTCACATTAACAACTATTCAGCATACAATTTTCAACTCTCAAATTGATTGTATAGATTGTAGGTACAGCTTAGCCCTTTGTTTAAAGACAACATCACGCCAATTACAAGAAGGATGAGTAACTTCATAATAATACAAACCGGTATTAGTGCATTTAATGACACCCATATCAAACTAAAGTCACCTGGTATGTATTATAAAGTTTTGCTATTGTTGATGTAAATATTTATCTTGTACTTTAAAACTTGATGTTTTCAGGTAGCATGCAGGCTACATCAGTCAATGATACAGAAACAGAAGAGGCTACTTTGCTCTAAACATTCAAATAGTGTGTGATTCAAAATTAATGTTGCGACACACGTAGGAAATATCTTTTGACTCCTGTACTAAATCCAGAATAAAGAGTACCAGATGAACAGGATTACACAAAGAGCTGAGACCTTGTGAAAAGAGTTTCTGACATGCTTAAGGAAAAATTTTTATGTGTCCAACTTGGACTTCAAATAAAATTAAAAAATGATTTTTACCTGTGGCGTGTAGGTATAGCTCTACATAATATTCAATACTGAAAAAATGACTATGCAAGTATTCATGAGAATATAATTGAAACATCCCAGAAATCCACAATATAGTCACAAGGTGATAATGATAATTTATATGTTAGAAATAGAACAATAAATAATAATTATTTTACAGTTGAAAACTTCTTTTCATTTAATGCTAAATAATCAACAGACTCTAGGTTGATGCCAGCTTATAATACAACAGACTGTGGGATTATTCCCTGCATCAATATATATTATTCTTTCATTTCTGGGTTTTTCACTCTAAATAGTATTTATTGACACTTGTGATACAAAGCTGTACCTAAGTATTACACACATAAAGAGGTGCTGTGTATATTTAGGATATTAATTTGAAAAAAGGTTATGGTTTAATTTCCCCTATTTATTTTAATTTTTATAATGAAATTTCAAGGTGGAGTTTTTCTGTCATAAATCTTCTTTTCAATAGCGCATTGACCAATTGAGTTTTAAAATAATTTTCCTTGAGGGATTGTTTTTTGTTTTAACAGCTTTATAGTGGTAACTTTCTTCTTCTTACCTTAAATTACAAAAACAAACAATGGTTCATATGATTGAGTATTAGAAAAATGACATAAAACAATTGGGTACTGTTTATTTTTTGACCTACATGAAATTTCACCAATATCAGAGGTCCTTGCTTCATATTTTCTTGTTTTCAGTTTGTTGACCTTATAAAGACTACAAGTTAATTATTATAATGTCCCAATACAACAATTTACAAGAAGTTGAGGGCTTGTAATTAACTGTTACAAGTGGCTCATGTGATATCTCAATAATTTCTATTTCATCTCCTACAAACAGGATTTTATACATGGCTATATACAAATATAATTACTTATATGAGAACAATTACATACAAGTACATGATTTAGACTAATTCATATTCTAATTCTCTTATTAATTAAAACCAATTAATACACAACTACTTAGTTATCATTATCTGATTCTATCATTAAAATTGAGTACCTAAAATATAAGTATGTGTTGCTTTCTGAATTAATTTAAAGATTATCATTATTTATATAATACCCTATTTCAATGTTTGTGTGTGTTGTGGTTAGAATATTATCTAACACTTGGTGTATTTATTTTAATGCAATTGAACTCATGTCAATTGCTTTCCTTTCAATATAACACCATTTGTAGCTTTATTTATAATAATATTTAGGTGCAGAAGCCGTGTAAAATGGGTATTTTTTTAATTATTTAATATAAGTAAATGTAATTTCAGCAAAAACAGTACTTTTCAAAGAACATTTAATGATTATGATGCAAATTTTGATAAATTACAAGGTAATTAGCTTGTCATATTTATGCTATTTTAGGGTCATTTTGGAGGCTCAAAACCACCGGCGCGCGCGCTCGGCGCTGCACCGACACTCATCGCAATTACCTAAACCCTTAAGTAATGCAATTAGAACGCCTGCGCGTCATATTGTTGCAATGTAGCAACAAACGTCAGCGCATTGCTATGTGATTCCATACAGTTATAAACTTTACAAAAGATTCTTTCTGCCGCACCTCTTCTATAAGCTGTTCAGGAGTTCTATTTGGTACCGTAAATGTATTAAGAGGCTTAATCCGCACACGCATGTACCCAATACTTAAACTAATACTTGGTAAAAAATTAATTGTTAATTGTCAATTTTTTTTCCGCAAAATAACTAAAAATTGATCAATTGTTAATTGTATAAAACCACAATTAACAATTAATCAGTTGTTAGTTGCTGTCACTGCAAATACAATTAATTAATTGTTAATTTTTAATTGTTAGTTCAATTAACATTTGCCCAACACTGTTAGGTAGTTTTTGGAATCAAGAGGTCCCGGATTCGACTTCTTGGTTGGAAAACTATTTATTAGATTTATCCGAAGGGAAGTTTGATAAATTGTCAGAAAAAAAAATCGCTCGTATTATGTGGTAGTAGAATACTATACGAGGTACTTCTTCTTCTTCTTCTTCATCAACCCATATTCGCCCACTGCTGAGCACGGGTCTCCTCTACCATTGTAAGGGTTTAGGCCATAGTCCACCACGCTGGCCTAGTGCGGGTTGGCGGACTACACACCTAAGAAATTCCTAAGAACTTTAGGTGTGCAGGTTTCATCACGATGTTTTCCTTCACCGTTAAAGCAAGTGATAATTCAATGTGAATACACACATAACTTCGAAAAGTCAGAGGTGTGTGCCTGGGGTTCGAACCCGCGACCATCGAGATTCTCGACCGCGCGCCCAAACCTCGAGGCCACCACTGCTATACGAGGTACATTGCTGTTAAAATAAACATCTGTCTGATCTCTACACCTATCAAAAGTCAGGTGTGAGTACACGTATAAGTCCCAGAAGCCGGGTTCAGGTGACGACATCGCGATATCGAAGAATAACATATAGTTTTACTCGAAAATACTGACAGACAATCTGTATAATTTATAGTTAAAGCACCAAGCGTAATTGATTGTCGATCGTTGCGTTCATGCGCCATTATGTTAATGACGATGACGCGTAACTCACTCTCATGATATATATATTTTATCTGGACAATATAATCTTATCCGTCGGTGTATAATTTCTCAATTCCTTGTTGCCCTTTAATGTTAATTGATATTCCAAGAACGTTTAAATGTTTATATATAGCAACATTTTGGTAAAATTTACTCAAAAAAAGCAGGAGTTCTTGAATCCCAAATAATACTTTAAATATTGTTTGTCTTGAAGTTAATTGTTCACTGCTACTATGCATACTTGGCTGATAGCGAATTACTTTCACCTAAAAGGTTAAATATAGAGAAGGAATTGCAGAATTTTAGACCAAGGGGACCGGGAAATATATTTTTTATTATTACGTTCATTTTTATACAATTCGTACTATGAACCCGAAAAGCAGCGATAGGCTCACTCCTTTTTACGTGGAACAGATAAATACCTAGCGAAATGTGGGTGCAGGTATGCGTCGCTGCTTACCCTTTCGGGGAATGCAGGTGTGATATTCTTATAACTATATTTTAAGTTTTCCCGTAGGCCGTATTAAATAAAGCCGCAAGTGGCATGTATCGTTACTACAGCTTTACTTCAGTTTCTAGTCAATAAGTGATACCTCGTCATGCTAACTGAATTTTCTGGGTCTATTAACAGATCCTTTCAATATGGTAAGTGTATGCAATATGAAACACTTTTTCCATACAATCGGAAGGACCCTCGAGTAACGTTGAGCAACAGTGAGTGAAATATTCACTGTAGTAGAAAATTGTTGCAGAAACATCCTAAGGTGTCATCGGTCATGTAAAAAATGCAACAATTTGCATGGAGATACATTAAGTAGTTTGGGTAGTTGCCTAAAAGCTAGTCGGGTAACTTAGATTCGATGCTCAACTATAATATATATTTTTTTGTAAATATATTTAACCCTAAATAAATTTTTAAAATAAAAATAAATAAATTAAATAGTTAAATAATAATAGTTAATTAGTAATAGTTAAATAATAATAATTAAATAGTAATAGTTAAATATATTTTTAGCCCTAAATATATTTAACGATTTAGTGAGACCGGAAATTGATGTATTTGAAAAATTATTTTCATTCTTCTGTGTTTGTCTTTTTCTATTGGGATCAGGACTATGCATGTGAATATTTTGTGAATGTTTCGTTAATTACGTCAACAAATATGGACGTCTAATAAGAAAAAAAAACGCAATTATATGATTATAATTACTGTGAAACTGAGGTTATGGAGCGGTTATAGAGAACGGATCAGCTATTCAGCATATTGACGGGTTGGAGTCTGGACTACTGTAAGGGATATTTTTCATTCATATATACTACATACCTTTGGATACCTCACCGAAGCATTTGACCTATATAGTTTCAACAGGCTACTATACTGTTTAAAGTTAAAAATTTTAATTATACGTACACAGCTTGCGAATTCCGTTAATCTTTTTTTGCGGAAAGACTTCAAGACGATCGAGACTCATATTCTTCAGCTACAAAGCGGGACCTGCTCTATAAATGTAAAGGTAGAAAAATAAAACACACAAAACAGATATTACTTTAAAAGGTCAGTACTGAGCTCTTAGCCACCGATGACAACTAGAGAACAAACTACGGGTTAAAACCCTTCATTCAGATCTAGTAAGATATTTCATTGAAGAACTCTCTGTTCTTATTTATAAGAATAAGTAAATTGATAATAAACTTGAAGTAACTTATAAATCAATCAATATCAATTGTTCTCATTTTAATCATGGCACTCGCGATATGGTATATTAACGTAGGCGATAACTACTTATATTTAGGGGCGCAAAGACTTTGAACAATGAACGCCAATGAAAGAGTTCTTAAAGAACATTGGTTTTGTTTATATATATTTACCGCGAATTAAGCCTCGCCTAGGCATTTTGATTCCGTTGCGACATAAAAAATAACTACATCTTTAGACAGTTGATAAACCATTAATGGCAACAAAAGGAGATCTCGGTGTGATATTTAAAACTGTAAATTAAAAATATCAATTTTTGCTTCATGCAACAAAAGGGCATATATTTTTCATTTAAAAAATTACTTTAATTATACATCGTGATGATACATGCATGATTTATCTTTCTTCACCACTGGATACCTGTATAGCCGTGAAAAACGTAGCATTTACAGTTTTGCGACTTCTCAAGCTTCAACATGAATCATTCAATACCAGTTTAAGTAAATCGTGATGGCCACTACAAGTGTACCATTAAAGATTCTAATGGTCGGAACACTTAAATAATCAAAATTTTTGACTCAGATGTCACTACTCAAAAATGTATTTACCATTTTCGTTTATTTTCACATCCGTACATTGCAACTTTCATTAATTCATTCTTTTATTAGAGTGATGAATTAGTCAAAACAACAATAAAATGTCCAAATCGAGTAAAAATATTTTCTTTGACTCACAGAACCTAGGTGAATGCTGGTCTAAATGTTAATATAAAACTGCACATTATAATATGTGTATAGGCGTTATTGGGCTAAAGATTAAAAAAAAAATGGAATGTCAACTTCATCCCAAAATTCTTCATGTAGAGCACATGTCGAGTATGAGTATTGAGTAGTGATGGCCTTGAAGTTAAGGCGCGTGGCCGAGAATCTCGACGGTCCCGGATTCAAACTCACACACAATTACAAAGTAGGTACTATAGAATCTTGGGTTCAAATAGAAAAGCTATCGTGTAAATAAAGCGTTTCGCCAAGAATTAGTCATCAATTTAAGTATTTGAGAATTAAACTCTCATCTTTCTGTTTTTAATTTCTTTCACTGTCCACAAATACTTATATTCTTTATTCATTAAAATATTCTATAACCAAACGATACCACAATAAACTCGCACGAATATTCTAAACATATGCATAAATAAACATTGTCTTAATCTCCGAACGACAATCCACAACATATCACTATTACACAATCTAACCCGAAACTGACCGCACACGGCATAAAACACAGTTCTGACAAGGACAACGTTGCAGTTTGATCATAAAACCTAATTTGCGAGATATAATGAGCTGATAGATTAAAAATATTTTACAACGCTCGCACAAATAACAATCAGGTAACGCAGCAATGCCTTATGTCATAGCAATAACAAATGCTTTGTAATGGAATTTGAAACGCTCAAAAATACGTACTGTATTCATGAACTATCTTGCACCAGGAAATGAAATAGAATTAAATTACAGTTTTCATAGGTGTGAAGCCCGCCAATCCAGTAGGCTAGCGTGGAAGACTAAGGTTTAAATCTCTCAGATAGGGAAGAAGCAGTCCTCTGTACATTAAGACGTACATGGGCTGACGATAATGCTGATTACCATTTTAATGAGCAATTTAATTGCTGGATAGGATATCGTTTTATCGGAATAAGATTAACTGCCTACAAAGTATATGTATAAAAACCATAGTTGCCTGGGTCAAGCAAGTGGCTTCCTAATCCCAATATCATGTTTTGGTACGATGAAAAAAAAAATAGGTAGGCTTGCATAATTATGTACCTAATGCAAGTAATACTAACAACTTTTTTTTCAACACTCCAAGGTTGTCTTGTGTTCTCCCAATACAATCGTGTGTCGTGCGATTTTAAGACCGTGGGTTCGATTCCCGAGTCGGGAAAAGAGTTATTGGGTTTTTCCATTAGGAACACGAAGTCTGGATATTTGACCGAAAAACGGCATAGGTTTGATCTCAATCATGTGGGACTGATAAATACCTGTCGAAATGTTGACGCAAAAATACATCTCTGCTTATATCTACAGGCAATTTTAGGACGACGCAAATTATCACAAGATTAAAATACCAATTTCAAGAGAGAAGAAAATATAATATGTCATATATACATATGTACATTCACATGAAAGTTTATAGCACATTTAAGAAAGAAAGAAATATGTCCACCTGTTGTTCGCAAAACCGAAACGCACGTATTTTACTATTACGGAATCTAGCAAGGTTTTTTCTTATTAAATACCACATCCTTTTTTGGTTCTGTGTATACCAATATTTTGAGATGTCTCACTGCTGGACACGGGTCTACTCTAAAACTAAGAAATTTTAGACCTTATTCGGCCACGCTGGCCTAGTGCGGGATTACGAATAACATTTTAAAAATCCTACGAAAATTTAGGTGACCAGACTACCTCACGATGTTTTCCTACACCGCTATAGCAAGCTTACTTCGTAAAGACAGAGATATGTGTCTGGGTCATGAACCCGTGACCGCCGAGATTCTCGACCATGCGCTAAAACCTAAAAGCTATTGCTTATGTCTGCGTGATATGGACATTATTTAAATTTATGATATTATTTTGCTCAACAGCGGGGCATATATCGGCTGATACTGATATTTATTTTTATCGTTTTTTCATCCTATGACACAACGGATATTGGTGTATACAACACCGGTAAAATGACATTAGACTTTAAAAAAACTTATCCATGATGTTCTTTCATATTAGGATGCATGCAGGGACATTCCTGAAGGTTGTCTTGCTCCGTCACGTGTCCAATTCCATTGTCTAATAAAGTGTTTTTCATCAGGTTTTCGATAGCGCCACGGAATCCAAAAATGTGTCCAAAAATGGGAATAAGTTCCGTTCCGATTGCACAGAACTTAACGCAGCTTGAGAAAATAATGTATTTTCAATTATAAAAATATAGTTATATAGTTGGGTCTAATCTCGAGCACTTTGACTCCGAACTCTTGTGCTATATCTTCTTCATAAAACTCATCTTATAAAATCAATCCATAATAGAACCATGTAAGGTTACATGAAGCTAGGGACAAGTTTCCTACATAAATTAATTATTATTTATAGGACTCTCATTGAAAATAATACCAATTATATTCACGATAGTGTCTACAATGTAACAAAATAGTATGCTAAATATGTACTAAAACAGGTGACAATATTAAAATTTGAAATATTATAATTAACACCACTTTCTGATTACCGAATCACATTATGATGTTCTATATACAGTATTGAAAGCATCACAAAATCATTTTGAAGAAAATTACATTCACCATTAAAACAGTGACATTTTACGTTAGAATACGGCACGATACATTTAATCTTTTCTTTAAACTACCGATCCTAACTCTTCAAAGAAAGTCCTTCCAAAGCACTAAGGTTTAAAAATCCATAAGCGAGAACACGAGAACCTAACACGAGTGTGCACGTTTTAATCACATGTTACCGTAAAATATCACTGGAACCATACGCGGCTGAATACACCACCGACTGCCATTGAAATGTATGATATTCGCGTATTATCAATGGCATATTCCAATACTTTCACGAGCGCGGGCCGGCGGCGCGTGCGCACCCCCTCTGCCACCACGCCGAAGTATAAAAGCCAGCTCCCGCCCTCATTCCGTACAGACGCAAGTTGCACCTCAACATAGCGATTCCTGGAAGATCTCAGTCTTCCAGCAGCGCTATATAACGATATATAATAACTTAACCTATTTCTTACCTTTCTTCTCTTTCACTTCTGTGCTAACTACATTGCAAAAATGAAATCCATGGTGAGTACACTATCTTCACTTCATATTTTCTATAACCGACGACTTTTTCATTAACACTACCATAGTTGGCTGCTAATTGAATCTTTTCTATGGTACTTTCAACTTTTAAAAAAATATTCTTTCATATTTCACTCGGAAGTTTTGTAAAAAACGATTATCTTGTATCAATTTACATAGTTAAAAACTCATTGTTGAAACTGGAGTAACTTAGTTGTTTCCAAATCTTGCTCAATATCCTATTTGTCTACCGCTGCAGGATACCTGACCTCTATATTGGACAATTTCAACCTAAACAATATCACAAATAAATACAAAATGCAATTTAAATTAGCATTAACCGAAAAAATCATCTCAAAAATAAGTTCGAATAAAAGTAGTATTATTTTTTGTCTATTAAATCTTTTTGTGGCTTAATATAAAATTTCCAATACTAAAAACCCGTCGAAAAAACATTTGAATTAAAATTTCATTAAAAAAATAACGCAGTCATTATCCAATTAACCCAGTTACTTCAAACAATACGCAAAAAAATCACGCATTAGGAATGCACGTCAACAGTGCTGGCGTGAAAACGATGCTCGATAAAAAATGATTTTATTAAAACGCTTAATTCAATTTGCCGACATAACGTGGGCAATGAACAACGAGGCCTATGTCGAAAATGAAAAAGTTAACGACGCGCGCACGCGATCAGCGGGTCATTGTCAGCAATCGTTCAGTTTTTCACTTCGCGGTCTATTTCATAAACTATTTAGATTAAAGATGTATTGCACATGTTTTAAACTCGGGACTTAAAATGCTCTTATCACGTTAAGTTTATTACAACAAAAAATCCAAATTTCTCATTATTTAAATGTGTTCGTATAAAATAAAATGTTTGAATAACGAAAATACGCATCAATATTTAAAAACAGAATTTACTTATTATACCAAAACCTTATTAACAACACTCTATACGTTCATGCCACTTCAAAATTTCTATTTCGGTATAAAAATGCTGTAGATGTTACTTTGGTGTAATTAAAAATAATCTCTTACGCGCAGTTATGTAATAATTAAAAATACTGTCAAAATTCACGAATTTCATAGTTTTGCTACAAATAATATTCACTTGATAATATATCTTTCTCGCGTTGTCCACGTACTTTACGTAGCCTTTGCGCAAATTCTCTATAGTCAACTGTATAGTTGTGTGAAGTGGTTGAAACGAAATACGTATTTTTGCAATAAACTAATGCGGTTAAGGTTCTATGGTCAGTACTGACTCTCTCACAAGATTTGTGCTATTGAGGTAATTCAAAGCATGTAATATGTAGAAAAATAATTTCCAATCTGCAATTGAACCAAAATTAATATATAAAAATTGCATTTCAGTAATTCCGGCGCTATTTATTCTTACGTGCCATCCAAAAGGTTTTGATTTATTTTATTGTATTGTATTAACAGTTCCAAGTCACTTAAAAAAACGAAAATGGTTTATAAATCAACACCTAGGTTGACTTAAGCCCTTTAATAACAATTAATTAAACATTAAAAAAGTAATGAGCGCGTCTGCCTTGCCCCAAGTGATTGATCTCAAAAAACAGAATGACTCAGAGGCATACACGTGCTTGTCTCCAGATACGAAACCAATGTATCGATATAAGAAATATATTTCTAGTTATTCATAAATATAACCTTTTTTATAGTTTTATTCACCTGGACAGGTTGAAAATAACAAATTTATCAATTAAATTGCCATAACTATCAGCTTAAAACGCGCCGTGCAAATTTTATGCACAATTTTAACACCCGAACGACAGAAGCATAATAATAGATAGTAGCAATGGAACGAAATTATTATAACGAACTTGTGTATTGACTGATTTACTATCAGTAAGTGTTATGTATTATTGATTACATATCAGAAATGTGCTTTCAGCGTCCATTTTTTGTCGTCTACGCAATCGTGTGCAACAAAAACTGTTATAAACTCACTCATGATTAATTTTAAATCTTAATTCAATTTCTAATACACTAATAGAATCATATATAGGTCATTCAATAAACATCTGCATCGTGTTTGAGATTAAACTATTGATAGTCAAAACTTGGCCGATTACAATGGATGGTCGTTGTTCCGTGAAACAAAGGTGGCAACAGGACACCCACGTTCAAACTCGACAAGGAGATATTCGCCCATTGCTGCCACATCATTCATGCTCCATTTATGCCCACAATGTCAACCGGACTGGCTCTCGCTGGCACAACTCTTCACTTACCTTGTCAAACTATTTAATTGCGTTTAAAATCGCCGCCACTGACTAAGTGACGCTAATTGCGTATTTCTTAACAATTTTATGGTCGTTACGTTTGTGTTTATCTGGATATTAAATGCAGTTAATATGCACTTAAGACACTCAGCAATATAGATGCTATTAATGTTATTTTAGTTGCAATTTTTCACAAAATATTAGGGAAGTCGGGTTGTCGAAGTGAAACTCAACGCAACGTCACGTCAAATCCAGTGTGACAAGCGGCAGTGGGAAGGCACACCTATCGGGCTGTGGCCAGCGTTGTCGCTCGCCTCGCCACTCACCACAGCTTTTTGTCTGCATTCCGCGGCGTACCAATTTAGAAGGGCAGGCCCACGCGCCCCGCGCCACTTTAATCGATATCCCAATTATAATTGAACCGCCTACCGATAACCTTCCGCACTTATGTGATATTTCAATATGCAATGCCAAGCTCAACAGCCAAGATCGTGCACTCGTTCCATAATTATTTACTCTTATAGTAAATTTTAAGTTGTTCTTGCCAAAAACACCAGCACAAAAAGTCTTCGATTTCTTTTGTCTGCTAAAAATACATTGTAAATATTCATGTCGCGTAACAATTGCATCAGCTATGCCCTTATTATAAAACAACTTTTATGAAGGTCAATTTCGTAGCATACAGGATAGTTTCAAGAGCTTTTATTAAGTGTTACTTGTTTTATTATACATTTATGAATATTTTAACATACCATGAGAAAGACGGAATGTAACGAACAATATAAGAATATTCTTAAAAGTGCAAATTCTTGTCGTGGAGTAATTCAATTGTCATATAAAAATTGTGTGACATCATCAGACTATTGTGTAAAAATCTAATACCATATTTAGAACACGCCATTTCTTCTGTTTCAACTAATGTAAATGTGTGGACCGCGTTTCATTTTTTGTATGTAAATTGTCACCGGGCTATTTGAAAAGGCAAAAAATAGAAATATGCTGAAGTTGGTTTGACAAGCGAGGGTAACCAGTATGAATGTGAGTGCGGGCAGGTCCGGAAGGTTTGCTTCCTGCTCCACGACCTTCGACTGGCCTTCAGACCTTGACGCCATTCACTCAATGCTCTGAATAACTTTTATAATAATTGCTAAGCAGTGGGCGTACGTATGTATGTCGGAGCTCTTTGTTCTTTGTCACTTGCAATATAAAATGTCATGGTTTGATCAATTTTATATCAAGGACCTTAATTAAAATCAAGTGACTCTGATTAAACATTAAAAAAATTAACAATTATTCTTTGATAGATATACCTAATTTGATCCGAATTTGATTGAATAAACAACCTGGCCAAAAGTTTGTCCGTCCATCGGAGAAACCCTTTATCCCACTTATCACTAATCAACCATTCACGTTAAGTGCATCAACAATCTCAAAACAAATGACTATCGCGACAACAAAGCACACCTTGATCACTTTAGCAATCTGTCTTCTATGAATATGTATTATCTTGAGAAGCTCTCACCTTTAGATTAAAAATAATAATAGTTTAGTTTAACCAATGTCGTTGACACGGAACACTTTTTTATGGAATAATTCTAGGCATGCTTTAAAATTCAAAGGATTTAGTAGAACATTTTATAACGCGACCAAAAATAGTTTTCAAGGGCGGGCAATACTTTTTGGGGTGTGTAATGCAAGCGCATGTTATTTTATTACCGAACGTGCAGTGAATTGTGCAAAATGAGTAACTGCTACGCTGTCTTCAAAATATGCACTTCAAGAAAAAAAATCTAATTGAAAAAAACACAGGAATCAAAAAAATATTTTACTTATTTCTTATATTATAACACATAGTTTAATATTATTTTATTACTAGACATCTGCGACAGATATCTAAAATATTTATTTTTTGATTCTAATTTCGGGATGATTCTATAATGAAGCTCGGAAGTGAGATTGTTACGAGGTAACATTAGAAAATTTGACATACAAATACATTTACGTTGCGGTCGAGATTTGGTTCTCACATGGATATAATATATTCACCACAAGCTCTGACACCAATGCGTGGAATTAGGTTCGCCGCAAATTCCTCTCTTGTGCACCCATCTCATTCAATTTGGATCAAATTTACAAATGTTACCTACGAACTATAAAACTAGACCAAGAATGCCAGTCTGCGGCGTATTACATAAAATTAAGCTATTTATGTGCAACGATAAAGAATAAAATATGTAATAATTTTGTTAAACCGTAGCTAAAATATTTTTAAATCTACTCATAAATGTTCGGTTACTCGAAAACATTGCTTTTTATGACTTAATCTATTAGTTTACAAAATCAATAAAACTTATACGTGACATTTAAGAATCGTAAAACAAACACAAAACTAACTATACATTCAGATTGTAAACAATACAAAAGCCATATTTCTCGTGTTTTCGACTATTAGGATAAAACAATTAGCTACTTAATATTTGGCTGCAACTGTAACAAAACTTATTATTCATGAGCACCGAGATGTACAATATACAGTTGCATCTCATACACAAATAATTAAAGATAATGTTGAGGACCATTTAAATACTTAGTAGAATTTCATTTAAGTGGCAATGAATTAAAAGCTACTCGTATCTGACATAATGACATTCTTTAATAATGTTGTCACTTCAAACTCGTTCTAATGCACCACACATTTTATGCGTGACCTTTTTGAATCAGAAACCAGTAGTCCCGATCGATTTGCAGGGTCTAGGTGCCATGGAAAATGATTAACACAAAATTACAATGCCTTTATCTACATTTTCAGTTATATTGTTCATATAGGATAATCCCAATCAAAATATAGAACGATATCTGCTGAAATAAAAGATATTATCACCAGAAGCTTTAAATTTTATTGGTTATTTTGCATAATCCCGCAGTATTGACGATTATTGATTTAAAAAAGTGCCCACTGTACCCGGCGAACTCCCCCACGAATCCATACATGAATAAACATTTCATTTATAGCATTAGCATTTTTAAAGCATTAGCAGTAGCATTCTTAAAGCATTAGCAGTAGCATTTTTAAATTTACATTTAACGTACGTTTTACGTTTATAAATATCAAATCAGTACAGAAACATGTTTTTTATTGTCCACAGATTGTAGCTGTTTGCTTAGCTTTGGCGTGTGGCGCTCATGCGTCCGGCTGGACCGGTCCCCCGGCCAACATTGCCCTCTCTCAAGATGGACGCAACATCCTTGACACTCCTGAAGTAGCGCAAGCGCGTGCTGCCCACATTGCCGCTCTGAACCAGGCTTCCCAGAACAACCCTAACCCCCATGACGACGGATCCTACGACCCCCGTTGGGACAACGAAGAGTACTGGCAACAGTCTGAAGGCAAATGGAACGGTGCCGCCGCCGCTCCTTCCTGGAACGCTGGTCACTCTGGTGCCTGGAACGGTGCCCCCGCTGCCCCCGCCTGGAACGCCGCCCCCGCTCCTGCCTGGAACGCTGGTGCCCCCGCTCCCGTTGCTGAGACTCCTGAAGTAGCTCAAGCTCGCGCTGCCCATCTCGCCGCCCTGTCTGCTGCCAAGCCCGCCCAGCAATGGAGTGGCCCCTCTCACCAGCAGTGGAACGCCCCCGCTCCCCAGTGGAACGGCGCTCCTTCCTGGCAGGGTGGTGCTCAGGCTCACCCCCCCGCGAACATCAGATTGGCCAACGACGGCTCCGGCATCTTGGACACCCCTGAGGTGGCCGCCGCCCGCGCCGCTCACTTAGCTGCTCACGCGCAGGTCGCGCACGCCGCTCCTGCCCATCCTCCCCAGCAGCACTGGTGAATTACTTTGTAAACTTCTTCTTTTCCCGGGCTCCATGAAGTGAGCCGGCCCGTAACTCGCGGCCCCGGCGGTCGCGCCCGCCTTACGCTCCTGGTTCACGTCGAGGCGTCCTCTTTTTCCTTCGATCTCTTCTCTTCTTTTAGGAACTGTTTAAAGTGCTAGTGCGTCAGTCTGTTTTCCTTCTTGTGGCTTTTTGTTACTTTTATAGAAATTGTCTATTGAGCGAACTTTTGTACATAATAAATAATTTGTATGTATGCGTAATTAACGAATTATATGGAACGGAAAATACCTAGTTGTTTGAATTATAAAATTACCAACCGGCTACCTCTCGTGGATACGTAACCTGCAAGGTTAGCGGGTGAAATACCGAGGGCTAATAAATGATGTTTACAAGCGATAATGAAAAATTGAACACAGCACGGTATGTGTTTACGTTGCCTACTTCAATTATAACAAATAACGCTGGCAGTAGGCGTACTCACCACGAGGCTCTTCCCTCGCTTTGGATCGAGGTACACTACCAGCACTATTCATGATTAGCTTTTAAAATAATTGAACTTATGGTTTTTATGATTTGCATTGTCCATTGCACGTACCCGAACGATATCTAAACATACTTACAGAGAAATATTAACAACAGTCATAATTTAAACACACATAGGGCATAACGCTACGACCGTAACGTGACACAATGTGATGCAATTGCATAGATCTCTAAATAGATAATACAATGTTTAAGTAACGTTTCGTGTACATAATAATTGGAAATAAAATTGTATTTAGGCAAACATAAGCGAACCCTGACCATTTATTAAAGCACTAAAATAATTCGGGTTATTGTGTTACAATATGTTACAACAATAATGTGTAAACATGTCTCTGAGAAGGTACTGTCTAAACGTCAGATATGACAGGTACACTTATGAGTGTAACAGTCATCCTACATTTCGGAATATTTAGGCAAATGGTTGAAATTCTACCTCAAATAACCGTAGGTATACTCAATATTTATAGATACTACTAATCCAACCAAATGCTTAAACAAATTATCCTTAGTTATGTAAGCGAGTAGCACCGGACCTTTGCCGTCATTGATATTGAATTTAATCGTAGACGCCAAATTGAGTTCAAGTTATGTTTAAATTTTGAGATACAATGACATTACTACGGCAAAACGTTTTGTTTTTGTTTATAGAAAAAAAAAACTAAGCTTAAAATTTCCATAGTTTTTAAAATACACGCTTTTTTAATAATTCACTAATGTAAAAATCACATAGCCTTTAGTAGCACAATAAAAAATAAATAAATACAAGCAGGATAACTACAACAGAGAACATTTATCAAAAACAAACGCAATTTTCTAAATTAACGGTGGAAAATTGATGGTTTGGAACCTTGTTTACGATCGCATAAAACAAATAATTATACGGATAAGAAGTAGCAACGAGTGATCGGAATACATGTAATTTTGCCAACGATACTTAGTAAGGAGGTGGGGCAAGGTCGATCTATCAACTGATATACGCCATCAAACGATTAAACAGGACGTCGACAAATATTAGCCTCGTGAAAGTACATTAAAAGTGGATAGGACAAAAATACTTCACATACCTTGCAACAGCTTGCACAGAAACATTCTTTAACTAAAACTGGTATGTGTGACTGATTTAAATGTAACTATTCTATATTAATAAATGCAAATGATGGTGTACCCTCAGAAGGAATTTGGAGTACGGCCTCGGAAATCAATCAGTACCTTTAGAAAGGTTAGTGCAGTCATATCGATAAATAATAAAATGAGTGTGTTGTGGATATTCATAACATGTAAAATAAATTCAATTATTTAGCAAAACTATTGGACCACACAAAATAATCAAGACCTGTGGTATGCTTGGGATACAAAACATCCAATCATCAGAAGTAGAAGTGAGGTGAGAAACGTTCACATCTTATCATTTCTATAATACTGCACCTTCGATCACTGACAGATACGTCTTGCGATTTATCTGTAGACATATTTACCGGTGAAGATCGTTGTTAAACTCATGTTACACTTATGAAGTTTGCACCTGATCACCCCGATTGGGAACTTTTATGCAATTTACCTAATACTCCGTTACTGTCTTTTACTCTCGAAATGTTGAAAATAGATTTCATGTTTTATTTTGAAGTTACTCAGAAAAAGTGCACTAATTTAAATATTATAGTTATCACTTTTGATATGAAACTATTTAAATAGGAAAAACTTCCCAAAACCGAAACAGCAAGTTCAAGAGATTATGCAACGCCAAGATTCTCGGATGACTTGAGGCATTATTTGTTGACATCTACACTGCATGGTCTCCGATATATTGGAGAAAAAAGACTTACTTGGTTTGAAAGGTAATAACTGTAGCGATATGTTAATACACTATTTTTTGTATTAATAACTTATAAAAACCTTAGAACTAGAACCTTAGAACTGCAGAGTGCACATGATAAAAAGAAATGATTATAAGAATAAGTCGAAATTGATAAAATGAGCTTGGGAGTTAAGATTTAGAGGATGAATAACATTATTCATGGTTAAAAACGTATACTTAAGTAACTACTTTTAGTAACTTCACATTACTAACAATATCTCTCGGATGGTTTTGATACAATGACATATACGCAATACACAATCTTTTAGAAGATTAAAATACAAGATTCATTAAATAAAACCAAGAGATCATTCCAAATATTTTCGAAATTAAAGTTGTGGCAGTAACCAGTACTCTTCATATTCTTATTAATTTAAAAAGTTGTTTAATATTGCATATTTTCATGCCATACAGTGGCTATTTCAAGAACAGTATATTTTAGGTTTTTTTGGTTGGCGGCCTTTGGGTGTTCGCTGGTGTGCGCTGCTTTCTTCATACTAAACGTTTACGCTAAGTGGCGTATGACTCCGATGATCGTAACCATAAACCCAGAGAATATGCCATTGAAAGGATTACCTTTTCCCGCAATAACTATCTGCAATGTGAACCAAGCAAAGAAATCTGTAGCGGAGAGATATAGAGATTATGGGTAAATATTTTCTGTAGATTTCTTTATCAGAATAACTGTTTCAAAATCTTATAAATGTATCTAAATTAGTGTAAGGTAGCAGAAAGAACATTTTTGCAACGTAAAATTTATTGATGAAAGCCGTTTTTTCACAAATGCTACGTCGCTTAGCTATTTCGGAAGGCAAATAGAAAATGTGAATTATACAATAAAATCAGAATTAATAAAATATTTAATATTTTCCTATTTGACGTTTATTTTGAAAAATGTACTATAAAATAATATTCAATAATTTTTTTACGTTTTAGGGACTCAGTAGACAAAAAATTGCTCCAAAGCTTGTGCACGAATCAAGAAGACACGGAAATATTTGAAGATCACATTGCAGAGAGTGCAAACTGGGACCACACAAGAACGTTTCTGATCAATGTAAGTGTAACCTATCAAAAACAATGAAGTAGTTATTATAACAGCATTTATGGCTGCTACAGTTTTAGTACCCACTTCTGCCTCTCGTTAGATATGAATGGATCTATATAACTTACCATTGCCAACTCGAGCGGTGAAGGAAAACATGAAGGAAACCTGCTTAATTGTAAGTTCACAACAAGTATTGCAAGGGCAAGCAAAATCTACAAACCCGCTTTTGCGCAGCGCGGTGCACTAATGCCGCACTCATTGCTTGAGCAAAATTTATATTCAATTATTCTCCAAGACGTACTCAAATATGTTATGACTTCGTTACTAATGTGTCACACAGAGAAATATCGTACATAATTTATCGCACTTATGTGGTAAAACTATATCTTTGTATGTGATTAAGTGTATTTGCTTATTTTTTACGCTCAAGAAGCTGTACTAGTTTTGATGATATCTGGCATGGAGATATCAGGTATCCTGGATTTGCACGGAGACTTAGCCTATAAGTTATCTTATTTCCTGAATATCTAATTTGGTATAACGCTTAAGAAGCCGAGAATATTCAATAAAAAATTCTAAGTAGCCCAAATATTTAAACTTTACTGTTGACCTTGGTCAATTGAATGCAGACGAAATTAAATTTACTAAAGCAGTACCTAAACATTAATCTAAGCCCAATCCAAATCCAAGGCTAAGAAATTAGGTATTACGTTTAAATAATTATATAATACCTCAAATTGCCACTAAAGTAAACCTGTATAAAGGTTAAGACGAGGTATATTAAACATTTATGACATATTTTTACATAAAGGCCCGAGGACTAGCTGCACTAAATTGCACTGTGCTATCTTTAAGCCATGCATTTGATTACCAATTCGAGTAAAATATTACTGGGTTTAGTCACTTAGTAAATTCTTAATAGCAGCACGCATTCTGAAAATATGTCCGGCAAGCGGCAATATGTTTGCACTAATCGTGAAGGGCTGAAAAACTGTTGGCTATACAAAAATGCATGTCAACTTTCAGGTGTATGTACAGTGTACACCTTATGTACATGTGTGCGGTAAAGTGTCAACGCGACACCTAATTGTAAGTACGGTGCAATCTAAGTCTAAAACGACTATGTCTAGTTAGTCGACACAATCGTTATCATTATATACAGATTTCCAACTTCGCGTGTCGTAAACTTTCGCGAACAGTTGTTTTTAGATTAGACATAAAATTAAGTGTTTTTATGAACCTACTGAATTATGAGAATCATAGCTATAGAAATACGCCTGGCTAGATAAAGACATCTACAGATAGAGTACCTACGTTTTGCCTACACCTTTTATTTGTACCAGGTCACACAACCTTGTAATGAGATGCTATCTCAATGCCGTTGGGATTCAGTGACAATGAACTGTCAAGATTTGTTCAACGCTCAGCTGACGGACGAAGGACTCTGCTGCACTTTCAACGTAGTGCATCGAAACAAAATGTTCCGTAATCCGTAAGAAATGCTTGCAATTGTATTTCGTACCTGATAAAAATCATAATATTGAATTTTGCAATAAGCTACTTGGCTCCTGATTTTAGATAAGCATTACTTCGAGCAAGCGCACCGCGGGTTGTCCTTTAACTAAAGAAGCAACGAAACGAACAGTAAATTACAAAATAAAAATGCAATAGTGATTAAAAAAACATGATGGTGATTCGCGTACTAGTAAAAATATAATTATTTAATGTAATGCTATGTTTATTATAGCACATACTATATCCTGGAAATAATGGATTCTATTCATTTATATATTATGATCAAAAGACTAGCTTCAGCATACTATCCTGAAGTAATAATTCTTTAATATCAGTTACTCTATGATTCGTGTAATATATTTCATCTCTTCTGTAACTAAAACATCTTAAATCAGATTTTTTATATCACAGTCGTTTTTTACGCTATTTCATTGATATAATGTGTTTTTAGAAAAGCCTTGAATGATATGAATATAACATTTCCATCGCCGGCTGTAGACTGGACGCCAGAAGATGGATATCCCTCTGACGCGCCACCAGACGGATTCCCATGGAGACCTAAAGGTAATGTTTTAGTGCAAGGATCTCAATATTTCCCAAAAATAAATCCTTATCAAATGGTTTACTTCACAGGAATCGGCACACAGCATGGTCTGACATTAATATTGGATGCCAATATACCGGAGTACTATTGCGCATCCACAAAAAGTGCTGGATTCAAGGTATTGCATGACGATGAATCGAGTTTAAAACTCCTTACAAGGACTAATTAATTTAATACTATTGAGATATTTTTCATAAATTATAACCTAATGGTTGCTTTAATAATATTTTCTTTAACATTTCTGAAAATTCTTTTAAAATAATATAAAAAAATCACACATGGCTTTTTGGTAACAAAACAATCCTTTCGCAGTGAATAGCGGGACCATGGTTGGGTCACCATTCCAAATGTCCGTAATTATTATTTAATTATTATAATACTAGTATTTATTATACTTACTCAGGCTACTCGGACAAACGATAATACTACATGAATGTTTATAAAAGTACCATATAATTAAATTTGACAAAGTGTTGCAGATCTTGCTCCACAATCCGACTGAAACGCCTAAAATAAGGAATCTGGGAGAAATTTACGGGCCTGGTATAGAAGCTCGAGTAGCAATACAGCCGAGAATACTTGATGCCACTTCGACACTCCGAACTATAGATATCAAGAAACGATTATGTTTATTTTCAAATGAAAAAGAACTAGTATTTTTCAGGTAACACCAATAAAAATTTAGCGTAACTTGTTTTACGGAATATACAAATGTTGTTGATTTCCGTTTGGTCTCGCGCACAATTCTGTTTCATAAGATCTACAGCACCCATGTTCGATTTCCGTTGCCTGAGAATTCTCAGTAGCTGCACAGAACATAGAAATGTTCTTAAAAACGGGAAAAGCACCTTATGAGCAGGGCTGCCAGCAAATAAATTGCAGCTATACGGTTTAGTATTTGCAATTATACAAAATTAGATCGTATTATACATAACCATATGCAGCTCTTGTTTTTTTTTTTTTAGAATAACAGTTAATGAAATGGTCGGAAAATGGGACCTCCAAAATAGTTCTTGTTTTTTTTAGGATGATAAATGCACAAATTGTTGATAAAATGTGAACATATGCCTTTGTATCGTATTATACAAAGTGGTCATGGATACAATACCCCATCCGATTATACAAGATTTGTATCCAATTATACAATCTGGCAGCCCTGCTTATGAGGAACCTAAAACAGTTCGCCAATTATGCGTTCAGAAATACACCTCTGGCTAACCTGATGTAGGCTTGAATGTGTGTATGATTGTTTATGACAGTGCTAAAACTCTATGGTTACAATTAAAACCAAGACACCAAGCTTCCTTATTTTGTATCAAAATATAAACAAATATTTAAAGCAAGAACGAGCACTAGAAAACTATTAGCTACTGAATAAGCAGTTTTAGTGGCAATTGTGATGTTTATCATTACGGAATTTATTTGACACAGATTTTCATTACGTGTGAATGTAGTAATTATAACATTTTATTTTAAGGCACTTTATTCAAATTAAAGTAGAAATAGACATTCGAATTTTACATAAAATAAGTCATATGAACGGTTAAGTTGGATGATGGTAGCTGTGTTCCTAAATTTTACTTGTATTTTAAAGACGGAAACGGGGTGTGAATTCGACCTATGCATAGAATAAGGTTACTTATGACTTTAACACCAAAGTAGATACTTTTTATGTCTTTATAGAGTTAAACTTGTTTATATATTGCACTATTAAAGTAATAATAATCATAACTTTTGTTGTTGTTTGAAGAACAAATAAAGTTACTGATAATTTTGTGCCCATTTAAGTTTAAATCGCTGGGAAAGAGAAGTAGAGATTTTGCACATATAACTTTATTCTGCGCATAGGTCAAATTATGTAATATGGGAGAGAAATTTTAACCTCTTCTGTACCTACATGATCGAATAAAAAAAAGTTACGACATAGAAAAGAATTATTTATTATTGCAATACTTATGTACCTCCACCAATGTTATCTATAAAGCATTGCATGACTCTTACGACTTCTACTTATGCGTGTCTGATTGCAATTATAGACAAAGAACTCGAGCAAGACCATCATGCCATCAGCTTTCAACACGTCAACCATGTTATTATGTTATCACAATCTCATTCACAGAACTTACACGTTGAAAAACTGCGAAATGGAGTGTGAAGCGCGCGCCATGTTGGACGTCTGCGACTGCGTCCTCTATTATATGCCAAGTATGTACCTTTTACTTTAATTTGTCTTACTGAAATTCGATCTAAGACAGTTATTAATGATACAAACGGATCAAGCCGGATTTTGGACTGAAACGTTAGTATACAGAAAATACAAAGGTACAAAAGATGGCTCAGATCAAAATACAGAGTCGGGCTCTACAATCTTATACAATGATCACTTAGAATTCTTAGATGATCACTTATCTAGAACGATGAAGATGCATTATTTGCTATAAAACTTTATGAATCCTAATATTAAATAGTGAAAAGGATATATAAGGCAGTTTTTATGAGGGGATTTATCAAAGAATTGCAATAATTTCACCGGTACCACACTCACTACGGATTATCGGTTCGACCAATTTCGTAGAAGTATAAATAAAAAACTGTCCGTGTGACTGTGCCAACACTCTGTAAAATCTCTGATCAGTATATTACGGGCAGACTATATGTCGCATTCACAGACACCTACTGTTTCGCGTTTTTCTCGTAAACCACGCAACAGATTTTGCTATTGCGTCAGTAGACAGGGTGAAACCTGTCCAGCCTACTATATTCAATTTTGATAACTTCTAGAAACAGTCGACTGAGTGCATTTAAATTCGAAACCTTTTTGCAATCGAATTTATGAACTAATCATTTGAATCGAATTCAAAAAGTCTCTAATACCCCTACGATATTACTGAAATAATGTACTCTGTCATAATTATCGTCCGAGATTACAACATCTTCTAGTGAAACTCTACAATTACATAAATAAGAATTTACTTTACAGAGAACAAAACGACACGAGTATGCGGCAAAGCAGACGCCAAATGCTATTCCAACACTACAAAACTTATACCAAGTGGTAAATAGAGTCCTCAACATTTCAAATCACCTGCATTTTGCACACACGTTTCTACAAGTACCTACATTGACTCACGCATGTATTCCCCGATGGGGTATGCAGATTTCAGCATCCATATTTCGAACACCTTTAGTGTTATAAGATGACAAACTACTTATCAACGAATTAATCTTCCGATTCTTTATGATTTCCCTGACTTCATTCTGTAATTGCTTCAATAAGTACTCTACCCTAATTCCCATGCATTAAAAAATCGTAATAATTTATTGTCAATCCGCCAAAAGTTTACTTTTAAAGTATAATTGTAAGAATTATAATTTTGCAATCTCAAGTAATAATAAGCCAAAATTATACGCCTTAATTTTCTGTTTTTGTAGTACAAATAATTTTCAGGAAGGGAAACAGCGTGCGAGGAATGTCTACCAGCGTGTACAGAAATAGCTTACTTTGAAAGACTTAGCTCGGCTCCACTAAAGAAGTTTCTTGTTGGTCAACTAGCTCGGAGTATTGGGAACATAAGCACAGATTATTTCACGTAATTACCTTCTATATTTCCTACATTTATTTTGTAAAATAATCTATTTCTTAGTGTATGATTAATTAGGCCAAGATTTTCAAAAATATATTGAATCCGATTATAATTATCATGGGATACCTATAGAACATTACCCATACCAAACATAAAAAAAAAAATTGCCTGGAGCAATTGTAAGCCTAGTGAGAAACGAGAGTGCGCAGGCTTTTTCTTCGCCTCTCTACCTATAGGTACTCGTATATTGTCTGGCAACTCAATCACAGTTCATAATTCTTGCATAGGAACTAACAACTTAGCTGTAGTTTTTGCTTTCTCGTTTTCATTGCTTATAAACAAAAACCAAAGTATATTAAGGAATTATACCTACGAATTACTAGTGCAAAATTGCATAGTTTAAAGTAACTAAAGTGGACATCTGACCGCAATTTTGAATTTATCGCGCATTGCTATTTTGTTACGCCGCACATTAGTCGCAAACTATGGTCATTGTCGAACCGAATTGAAGTACTAAGTAATTGTAGTGCACACAACTTGTTTGCATTAAGTAGAGCTCATTCTAAATGGAAGAAGCTTATACTCAGCTTTCTTCCTGGAAAATAATACTGAATCAACTTTTATAAACAAATGCTGATATCTCCACATAACAAGTGGTAACTGGTAAGTGATTTTGATCTATCAGTGACTTGAATTAATATTCTTACTTCTAATTTTTCAGTGAGAACATGCTCGTTATTCACTTTTATTTCGAAGACAACACGTTTGTAAGATTTACTAAGGGAGAGATATTTGGATTGACAGAGTTCCTATGTAAGTTTATATAATCATCATCATTACGTATAGAATATCGCGCTGATATTGTTTCTTTTTACAACCTAGAATTACAGGTACCTACTATTGTATAGCTGTAGTTGTTACAATCAACAGATTTTTGGGTTTGGGGCTAAACCTCAGATGTTACTTTTTTATTGGAATCCGCGAATATAGGTTTCTTTATCCACCCGAACTATTGCCAGAATCTCAACGTCATATTATTATCTGGATTTACATGACGCTGGTCCTGGACCAATAGTTTGTTGCCTGCAATCATGAGATTAAGTCGTAATGGCTTCGTTTAAACCCATGGCATGTATCTTTGGCTTTTTGACAGTGTGGTAAACTAAAGTGTTAACCCTCTCAGTTGTAGAGGCCTGTGACCAGCAGTAAGATTTTGATAATAAAGAAAGATTATAATTGATAATAATTGACAATAAAGAGGTCATTGAGAAATCCCAATTTTGATTTGAGGTCATTTTTTCGAAGTTATTGGTGCTTTTAATGTAATAATTATTAACACCACGGAGACTGAAAATCTCTCCGAAAACGGCCATAGGCTCGTAAACAACTAGCAAAACGTGGATGTCCGACGACTCCACCTACTTTTTTTAGGAAATTAGACGTGATGTTTATGTTATTTACACCAAAATACCAGTCTTTTTTTACAGCAAACACAGGCGGTCTTCTCGGACTTTGTATGGGCTTTAGTGTAATGAGCGCTGTGGAACTACTGTATTACTTGACATTACGCGCTATGTGCCTGGCACGACAAAGACGACCGCAACATCCATTCACAAAATAGTTCCTGTATTTCTGTCAGTGCCAGTGATACCTACATTGAGTTGAAATTGGAAACCTAATACAAGAATAATCACACCTTTAGAAAGTTTGTACGCACCAGGAAATAACAAGAAAATAAACTATATGAAATGACTGAAGTAATTCCTCATTATGATTACTAAATGTTGATCACAAATTCGTATGCAAAGCTTTAGACTTCAAAAGGAATATTTTTTTCCAGTTTTATATACCTACTACGTGCTATTGGTGCAATTGATTAAAGGATGATGATACGTATATTATATATATATATATATATATATATATATATATATAGGTAGCTTAAAGCCCAAAGGCTTTGACATACAATTCCACATTAAAATATTTTTTCGTTAGTACTTAGCAGTATTGTAACATATTCTCATCCTCATATAGTTTTTTTTTAACATCTTGCCTCTTTTGCATGTCATTCGTACTACGCTGCATTGAGTTATTAAATAAAAATGAAACGCATATTGTAAAAAAGAATAAAGGTGTTTAATAACTTTTCGTCGTCGGTTACAATATATTCAGTCTCGACAAATATATCTTGCCCTTGGATTTTCATCGAAATACGAAGCGATGTGGTCCTTGTGTGTGGGTCAAAATGACATGCGTTGGTCGTGGCTTATATTAAAAAATCATTTATAACACCCGACAAAGCTTATGTTGATATAAAGGGAAAAACATGTCGTCAAGAAAGTCAAAAACACAGGCTTCAGGTCGAATTACTCTAATTTTAATTAAACACGTTACATTTTTATAAATAAAACTAATATGCCGAAAGGTACATTCATACTCCTAAGCTGGTGGCCTGTAGTTTCCCATTATAGTATCGATCAGTTAGATCGGATCTCGCAAGGGGCTATAAGATTTAGGCAATTTGTAGAAATAAAATAATAATAGAAGGATAAAAACACATCTTTTACAGGATGATAGTTTATCACTTATTTACAGATGTGATTTTATCCTTTTATTGCTGCCTGTGCTGACAGACAGCAAAGAAAAGCCCTTTTGAAAGCATAATTGTTGGCTGTTAAGCTGATTTAACTCAGACCCATGAACCACAATCTTCATGTATTTTTGTATTGTGTCTATTAAAGGGGAGGTTGTTGCTTTAGATATCTTTGATTGATCCCCAAGAGCGAAGATATATAAAATGTTATGATATCCTAAATTTCCACAATTTTTAAATAAGAAATACAAATAGAGACATAAGCTAAAGGACTTATATTTATTATAATTATACTGAATCTTATTATACATTAACTTAAATCTATATACATATTTACATAAAGCAGCCAATGTTACCTTTACAAACTGAGTCAAAAAAATGTAACACATTTCCACTATCTTTAAATCTTTAAATGAAACAAAACCAGCATGAGCACCTAACAATATATTATGTTTGCTGGTCATTTTGGCCTATATTTTATGCCCATACTTGCTAGTTTTTTAAATGTTTTTATTGACTGAGTCAACTGGTTATTGGGTAACATAGCACTATGACTGTTGTCTCGGCGGCCCTTGCTGCGGCGGCGCCGGGGGTGCGGGCGGGGCCGGCGCGTCCGGAGGCTGCAGTGTGCGCGTGCGCCGCCGAGTGTAGTGTTGCCACAACAGAATAGCTTGGTCATCCATGAACTTGCATACCTTGAATAAGTAAATTGGTATCACTGAGTAATAAATACAAATACAGATATAAACTCACGCCTGTGTCCCATTAGGGTAGGCAGAGACTACAGAGTGCCAAATGCCAAGATCCAAACACACTTCTTTCGCTACCTCCACTGACGATAAAAATACGAATATTCATTTAATTCTATCCATACCCTTATAAAGTAGAACTAACAGTTGCGAGTATAATACCATAATTACGACAAAAGTATATAAACTTGACTAATCTGGCATAGAGAAGTAGAACTATACATCCCTTAACTATGCAACAATCATGCCCTGGTGAGGGATGCATAAAGTAATGAAGGTATCAAATAGTGTTTTGATTTTAAATTATGGATTATAGGAAATTATAATAGTTATTAAAAATTTCATACAACAAATTGTGACAGGGCTTTTAGTATTTATAATTTACATGCAATATGTCATTTTGTGGGGGAATCTTTAAATTACGGAAAAAACATGTCTTTCAATATGAAATCTTCTTCTTCTTCTTCTTCATCAACCCATATACGCCCACTGCTGAGCATGGGTCTCCTCTACCATTAAGAGGGTTTAGGCCATAGTCCACCACGATGGCCTAGTGCGGTTTGGTGGACTACACACTTAAGAAATTCTTAAGAACTCTTAGGTGTACAGGTTTTATCACGATGTTTTCCTTCATCTGTTAAAGCGAGTGATAATTCCATGTGAAGACACACATAACTTCGAAAAGTCATAGGTGTGTGCCTGGGGTTCAATCCTGCGACCACCGAGATTCTCGACGGCGCGCCAAAACCTCGAGGCCATGATAGATGTAGAAAAAAATATTTTATGAGTACCTATAATAGTTTAATTTAATGATACGTGTTAAATAGGTATTCTTATAAGTATCAACATACCTGTGCCGACACACACTCTCTTCTGAATGCTTCATGCTGCAATAACTCCAGAAAATGTAGACACATGGGATATTTCAAGTAGCGTGCATATTCTGGATCCCTCCAATATTGTAAATACTTGAGATAGTTAACAAATGTTTGTTCCTTCAGGTAACCTCGCTGGGCTAGAACTAAACAATTTTTAATTAGTTTTCATCTCTGACTGCAGTTTGTTTCTATTATGGAGTAGCAACATATTGTACTGTTAAAAATGTGTACCTGCAGAGCATAGGATATTGTTTATGTTGACAAACAAATTAACCCATAACACAGGTAACATATAGATGACAATAAATATTTTCGAGGTAGAGTTAGAGGTATAGAGTTTTTTACCACTTTTACTTAAATGTAAGCAGATCATTCAAGATGTGTATTCAAATTGAATTATCACTTGCTTTAACGGTGAAGGAAAACATCGTGATGAAACCTGCACACCTAAAAGTTCTTATGAATTTCTTAGGTGTGTAGTCCGCCAACCCGCACTAGGCCAGCGTGGTGGACTATGGCCTAAACCCTCTCAATGGTAGAGGAGACCCGTGCTCAGCAGTGGGCGTATATGGGTTGATGAAGAAGAAGAAGCAGATCATGCACACTAAGATAAAATTTGCAATGATCCTCGCACTTGCTTAACTCACCACTATTTAAATCTATGCACAGCATGTGTGTAGTAAACATGTGATTATACCAAACCAAACGAGATATACATCACTTTATACAACTGTACAGTTTCTATCTGCAAAACTTCTTCATATCAACCATTTACCATAATTAACAAAAACATTGTATTCCAAATAATAAATTAGCATCTATACTCACAGTGAATATAATTTGGATTGGCCAAACACTGTACGAACTCTAATTCCACTTGAAATCTTATTCTATTCTGCTCCTCCGTTTCCGGCATAACTGGTAAGTAGAATATGAGTAATTAAACTAAAGGCAGTTAACCCAACCTACAAACAACTCGACACAAATATTTACCTTTCCCAGCCATCATCTTGAAATTGAATAAATTTTAATTTCATATAATTACTTCAATCAATTTATATAAAAATATATCCAATGGCTATATTGTTATTTAGACTCAAGTGATTTCAGTACAGTTTTCAAAAGCTGTAATAAACTTTTATTTAAACCTTTTTGACAATTGACATGTATACATTCGTTTACCTTTAAGCACAGTTGCCATAAAGCATAGGGATGAAAATTATCGATAAATAACGTGTATGAACAATGAAATTAATTTCAGAAAAATATTACCATATTAGACACAACGCACATTATAAAAAAAAATAGATAGCTAATTTTTTGTAATATGTGCAAGCTGCCAAGTCTAAATCTATGTTGGTACGTAGATTAAGTTTAGTAATAAGAATGATGACAAAAGTTATAATGTTAAACTACGTGCCAAAAACAGAAGCTAAATTTAAAAATTTATTAAATTTGTTTATCGTGGATTCATATTTTTAATTACGTAGGTACTAGTAAGATTATTATTCCTAAGTATATTCAGGATATTCTCATTATTGTGTAAAATAACTTTTTATAAATAAATGAAAATAAGTAGGAAATAAAAAAATCAGCAAATTAACAACAAAAGATGTTTTTCTACCTGAACTTATGCTATTTTACAGAGATCAGTACAATATTCATTTTTTATAATAAAAGGTTTAGCTTAGCTCTAGCATATGAAATTTTTAGGCATACCTACAAATCATTCGATTTCGCATTAAATTAAACGAAATATAATCTGTCTTATTCTTACTCAAGTAAATGGCAAATGCGAAACTCATGTGTACTCTGTGACGCGAAAGGAAGTTCCGCCCAGTCACCTATTTTTTATTGTTAATTGTTTACAAAAAATCTTTGTATATTTTTCTTTTGTTTTCTAATATTATTTAACGCGTAGTTGACGTTATCATATTCAGTGCAAGAAAATCAAGAAATATGTCGGGAAGAAAATATGTTACGAATCCTAATGATTTGTTCGAGGATGATGAAGTCGACGATGATACTTTCGTCAATAGTTTTCGGACAAGGATACCCCCGCCACAACCAGCGAAACCTTATGGAGGTCACATAGCAGAATTGGAGCGTCAAAGACAAATTATGCTGGACAGACAACGAGAAATAGAACAGCGAACATTGGATTCATCCGCAAGGAGCATAGGTTTGTTACGTGATTCAGAGGAAATAGGTATCGCTACAGCTGTGGAACTCAGCCGCCAACGTGAACAATTGCAGAATACTAACAAAAGGCTTGATGAAATCAACACTAATCTCAATTATAGTCAAAAACACATAAATGGTATTAAATCAGTTTTCTACGGCCTAAAAAACTACATATCCGGAAAATCTGATCAGACTCCACCTAAGAGCCAAGCTTCTCCTAATACAGCCAATAGTGGGGCTAGTAGCAGCAGACTTAATGACACCCTAGATAATATGTCTCAAACTATAAGTGAAGATCGGTACAGTTCCCACCCCTCAACTAGATTACGGGGAATGAATCAGCAGCAAGCAACTGCTTCTGTCTCAGACAGCCAACGAGTTAATGAAATTCTTGATGCTAATTTAGACGAAATGGCGCAGGCTATTTCAAGACTCAGAGGTCTTGGCATGGCATTAGGAGATGAAATAGAACAACAGAATGAACTGATTGATACTATACAAGACAAAGTTGAAGTTGCTGATATAAAGATTGGTAAACAAAACAAACAAATGAATAAACTTCTTGGAAAATAGTGCTATGAACTTGATTTGTCTACTAAAAGTAGTTGTTTATGAAAGTTTGTTATCATTCATTTGGTGGTATAGTTTTATTATTAAATTAAATAAATGTTATTTAGTTTCAATCGACAGTTAATTTCCATTTTATACATCTTATGGGCCTCTTTTTATGTTTCTTAATTTACATTGTCAACTACAATGCTATTATGGACAATTTATCTGTTTTAGTAGCACATACAGTAGAATTATACATTTGTAATTGTCAATGTTATGCTATGTTCCATTTGTGGACCATGTACATTTTTGAGATAAGATAAGCTTTGTTAAATGTATTAAATGAATTAGTTAATATTTTTTCCTTTTTTACATATGGGGAAAACTGTAAAACTATACTTTTGCATGAATGACATATGTGATTTATTAATATATGTTAAAGTTATGGCACATCATAATTTTTGATCTAAGGAATTATTAAATTAGTCCTGTGAATACACTATGTTTGTTATAAAAAAGCTAATAATAAACATATTACCTAAGCATAGCTGTTTTGTAAAAATATGTAAATGTAAATAGATTTCCAATAAAAACCTTATATATAGATATGTCTTTAACTTTTATTCATGTAATTAGTAGATATTGTATATGAAACCAAAAAACTTGAATGAATCAGACTTTTATTAGGTCAATTATATTATACCAACTAATTTTGCAATTGTTCAGTTTGCTTACAAGCTACATAATGTTTGTGTCATATGCATGCTCAAAGAAAACATTATCAACTACAGTTTCCAAAATCATGTCATTTGCATCAACATCATGTGTCTTGATGTGTTTTTGCAACACCCTCTTATTAGCTAATTTTTTCCCACATGTAGGACAACTTATCTCTTTATTAGCATGAGATTCCTGGTGTATTTTCAAACCTGAGGAAGTAACAAAACCTTTGAAGCAGATATCACATTTGTAAGGCCTTTCAAGGTTGTGTGCATGGGCTATGTGCACTACCAAAGAATGTTTAGTTGCATATGAGCGGTCACAGTCTTTATGCAAACATTTAAATGGCTTTGGCCTTGGTTGTTCAGTATGTACAACACTGTGGGCTTTTAAATATGATGCTCTTGTGTATGTTTTGGGACAATAGGGGCAAGCAAACTCTTTTATCCCACTATGACTTTTAATATGCATCATTAGTGTTGATTTTGCTGTAAAACTTTTCCGGCAAGTAACACAAACAAATAATTTCCTGTTACTTGAGTGCGCCACTCGGAAATGCTCTTTTAAGGACTGTCTGGACTTGTATCTTTTATGACAGAAACCACATTTAAACTGTGCAATATTCTTATGGGATATTAAATGTTGTCTGAGGCCATTTGATGTGTAAAATATTTTTCCACATTTGGAGCAAAGAAATTTTCCCATGCCTGAGTGTTTGGCCATGTGATATCGCAAACTATAAATCCTAGTAAATGATTTAGCACACACATTGCAGGCATATCTCTTTTCCCCTTCTTTTCTAGGAGGTTGTTCTGTTGAAGTGATCTCAGTTACAGGTGGCAAAGGTGTTAACTCTTTGTTGGTAGAAAGCGATGATTCAAAATCTAATGAAGTATGGTTACTAAACAATGGCACATCATACTCATGATCCTGATAGACAACATTGATATCTATAGAGTCAATATCTGTCCTCTGAAAGTTGCTAGAAGACTGCATCATAAGTATCTCAGATAAAATTGTGTTGGCTTTTAAACAATTTAATTTAAAATTGTAGGCGACTAAAGCTGTGGACACGCACGACATACAAATGCCTTGAGGCCAGTTTTCTTCGTCATTATTCTGAAAAAAAAACAAATACACTATTTCTCTAGTAAATTATAACCACATATGTGCTCTTTAATATATAAATCTCACCTCTAGACAGTTAAGGAATACTAAAATGTCTATCAATTTAATCTTATTCATCTCGTGTTCTAATAGGTCTTGCATGTTCATAAACTTTGATGGATCGGATTCGGAGAGACAGGTGCGACATATATTTTTTGTTAATGGTAAAATAAGGCTAGTAAACTCCATTGAATATAATTTTACTTAATGTAATAAGAAGGAAAATCGCCAATAATATACTGCCTTGATCATTCACATCAAACTTCAGAGGTGGTTACATTACCAGGAATGAGTGAATGAAAACCAACGAGAGAACGAATGATCCAGCGTTTCGGTGGAAAATAGTGCCCTCTGCGGTCTGCCATCGAAGTCTTAGGTGCTCCATACACATTCAATAATATTGGACAATATTCTGATTGTATAATATTATTGATAGGTAGGGATAATATTGAAACATTGCGCAGTGATTGAACAAAACATTGAGGGAGCTTAATTTTTATTGTGCAATATTTTTTTATTGCGCTGTGTAGACTTAATATTGCGCAATATATTTCTTTTTTTTTTTTCTTTTCAACAAAATCACCAGCGTGGCTGCCGCCAAAACTTCTTCGTCAGACATGTTGCACGCACAAAAATATTGATCAGACTGGTTAGTCAATTTTATTGACAGAATTTATTGAACGTCTGGAATGAAAGGGGGTGTTCAATATTATTGAACAATAAAAAGATTGTGCAATATTATTGAAGGTGTATGGGGCGCCTTACAGCTGCAGTAGGTACTATAATTTGATAATGAAAAGTTGCATGAATAAGTACCTAAAACAATTTTAAACGTTTAAATTGTAGCAATTATCCCATGTTGTGCATGGATCTAAAATAAATGTTGTTATAAAAGAAAGCTACCAAAAAATTACCTACGTAATAAAATTAAAACGGAAAAATAAGATTTAATTTTTAATAAATAATTGTTTTACAATTTTGACCTTTCCAAACTATTAAAACGCACTACTAAAATTACTTATTTTCTTCAATCTTCTAGAAGGTACGGTACGGTATCTGTAAAGGCGTTCTATAAAAATTTATTCGTTGAACCAAAATATTACGAATTTGTTGGAAATATTTTGAAAATAAAACTACATATGCTAGATTATAATTATTTTTCAAGGTATTTAAATTTAGTTCTACCATAATATATAACAAGAACACAGTGTTGACGCGCACTATATTTTGATGAAAGTTTCATCTTTGTTTAGTAAAAATAACAACTAGTAGACCATGCTAGCTTTATTCTGAAGAAATAATGTTTTTGTTTATTTAGTTTTTTCATATTAAAATAAAATAGTAATCCATTTACATAATACTTAATATTTACAAGAACTGGCGCCTGTTTTATTGTCTGTGCATCACAAACTCCTTTGACGTGTGGAGTGTGTCGTGGTCGGACTGGGATTTCTCCAGTTTCAGAATTATTTCAATTATTTTTCATGAATTACACACTCTTCCACACATTTACTATCAAAGTTGCGTGTGTAGTTTGTAACAGGAGGTAAGAAACAACTAAGGATGAACAGCGGCTGTTATATTAGACTTCTAACCTCAACTATTAGTACAACACCTTGATTACGGACAGTATCTCAATTTTACCGCAGTATTGTGATTTAATTGTCAAGGATTGTATGTGGAATATCGACTGTGGTTACTGTGGAGTACATATCAGTGTTAAATTTGTAGGTAAAGAGAGAAGACGAAGCAATCATGAGCAGGTTCTTCGCAACTGGAACAGATTCTGAATCTGAGAGTACTAGCGAAGACGAGCCAGTAGTACGCGCCCCAGCACCCGTCTACACAGTGAGTACTAATGTAATCAAATAAACATCACTTAGAAAAGTGGAAAGAAAACATTTTGTTAACATTTCAACTGAAGAGAAAATTATTTCTTCATGATCAGTTTATTATATTTATATAATATATGAATCAATTATTTTAATGAAAATCAAATCTAATGAAGATTTAAATTGCTTATTTCTGGTAAATAATTGAAGGGAAATCCTATTTATTTATCATGTTTGTTTGCTTTAAAAATATAATCAGTTTAATAATCAATTTACATGAAAGTGAACTTTTTAAATCATTGCCAACCAATTTATTATAATACTTCATAAATTGGTTATTAAACTGATAATATTTTTAAAGCAAACTCAGTGTGTGTTCATTAGATATGAGTTATGACTCACAAAGTCAAGAAATTAATTAGAAAATTTACTTAATGCTAAAAAAAAAAAAGAAAACTTGATTTTGTGGTAATTCTTGACCTAAGTTTATGATGTAATTATCAATAGTGTTGTGGTCCAAGCAAATATTATGTATTGAAGTCTTTTACACTTTAATATATTGTAAGTAATAAATATCTTTTAAGTGGTGTTATGTATGTATTTTATCAATATTGTTTTAACTCATCTGTCTCATCTCATCTCTGCATTACCCAAGTTTCCACTGGTAGAGAATACCTTAGGCATTAAGTCCACCTATACAAACTTTGTATAAAATGTAAAAAAATATATATAGGTAAACATTCCACTTTGGATTTATGCATTACATGTATGTGGTTTGTATGGAAAATGTCATATTTTATATCTTATGTTGCAATTTTCTTGAACACCAGGGGGTTTTTTCAGTTTCCTCAATTCCGATCACAGCCTCAGTTTCCAATCATGGTCTGAATACAGGGTGTATAAAAATATAAAAAAAGTGTATTTGTTTTTAATAACAATTTATAAAATATTTCCATGTCACTTTTGTCCATTTTAATATAATATTATTATAGAATGATTTTGTCACTTGGACTCTAATTTTCTTGTGGCTATAAAAAATACATTTGCCTAATTTATCACCAGAAAAAACTCCATGAATACAACTTACTTGTTGTATTGTCTGTCATAACCATCAAAGTAATGTATTCTTCAAAAATAAAGATTAAATAATTGCCACATATAAATCAGTATTATTTAAATACATATAAATATAAAAAATATCACAAAAAAGGTGGATGCAAATATATTTCTTAATATCAAAAACCACACACTTATCTATGATGTGAGTCACAAATTTACTTAAACTATGATGATAAATTCATACTAAGGTTTCACACACATAGAGACTCAGCTAATTGTTATGTAAAACCAAAATTTTTGCAGAAAGCAAATTTTTTGATGAAACATAAAAATTTTGTTCAAGGTTTTGTTTTTTTATTATTAATTAATTATACTTTAAGCAAGCAATCCTGGCCCTTTGGATCTCAATATTTATTAGGCTCAAAATTTTTTATAATTTCAGTTTAGTGATGATGAGGAAGAGACCAAGCGCGTTGTGCGCTCCATGAAGGAGAAGCGTTACGAAGAATTGGAAGGGATTATCCATTCAATACGTAATCATCGTAAAATCAAAGACTTCTCCTCTGCACTTGCGTCCTTTGAAGAACTGCAGAAAGCATACACTCGCGCTGCACCTGTTGTTCAAAAAGAAGAAAATGGCATTGCACCAAGATTCTTTATTAGAGCCTTGGCAGAACTAGATGACTGGGTCTCAGGCGCCTGGAATGACCGTGACGGTAGAAAAGCGCTGTCCAAAGGCAACAGTAAAGCCCTCACTTCGCTTAGGCAAAAGTTGAGGAAATATACCAAGGACTTTGATGCTGAGATTAGCAAATTCCGTGAAGATCCTGATTTGCCTGACGATGATGATGAACGTAAAGGTATAAATTTGTATTAATTTTCAATCTCTAGTATTTTCTCCTTGCGGGATTTTGAAGATTTTTGTCTGGTTACCCTAAAACTCCAAAATATCTATTTTCCACGAATAAAAATTCATTGTACTCTTAGAATATTTATTTAATAAACTGATAATTTCGCAGATAATTATTTTTCTGTAACTAATTTGACAATGTGATATAATATGTACAAAGGTTTAAAATGGCAAAGTGGAAATTAACCAAAAACATTTTTTGTAGATACTTCTTCTTCTGATGAGTCTGAGGATGAAGACAAGCCAATCAAAGAAAAGCCTATCAAAGAGAAGCCTAAACCTGAACCTCCACGGCGCCCGCCGCCTCAAGATGATGAATCTTCTGATTCCATGGACTGGGGCTCCAGTTCCTCTGACTCTAGTTCAAGCTCTGACGACGAGGCACGTGGGACCACGACTATCCGTGAACGGTTCCTTAAGAGAACCACTGAGAGGGAAGAAGATGAAGAAAGAGATAAACGTAGAGCTAAAAAGCGCGAAGAAAGACGTGAGAGGGCTGGCAAAATCCATAAACGTGATCAAGCTGATGATGGTGGAGAATGGGAGACCGTCAGAAAAGGGGCAGCAACATCAGACAAGCCTAAGATGTTTGCTAAGGTATTTTTTTTAGCTATTAATTTTTGTTACACATTTCCGCAATTGATTAAAATTTATATTAGATTAAAATACTTCTCATGTTTTTTTAGGACAGTGATATCGACGCTGCTCTCGTGGTGAAAAAGCTTGGCGAAATTAGTGCCGCCCGAGGCCGTAAACGTACCGATCGTCGTGCTCAGTTGGAGCTGTTGCACGAATTGCGCACTGTCGCCTTGCAGCATAATTTGGGCGATGCTCTTCAACTAAAACTCCGTGCTGCTATTGTTGCTGCGCTCTTTGATTACAACCCTAAAGTTTCTGATGCAATGAAGCCGGAATACTGGTCAAGACTTGTAGAAAATGTAGACCATATGGTTACACTTCTTTTAGCCCATGAGGATATGGTTCTCAGTGAAACTATCACTGAGGATAATGAGGAGCTTGTGACACCGCCTTACCGAGTCCGCGGCTGTCTTCTCACCGCTTTGGAACGGTTGGATGACGAATTCACCAAACTGCTTAAAGAGTGTGACCCTCACTCCAATGAATATGTGGAAAGACTCAAAGACGAAGTTCGCGTCTCAGCACTCATTGATCGTGTGTGTCAAGTTGTGGAGCGTGATGGCTCTCCACAAGAAGTTTGCCGCGCTTATTTGCGTAAGATTGACCATCTGTATTATAAATTTGATACTCGCGCTGTGCGTAAAGATCTTCCTCCTGGCGAGGAAACTACTATCAAGAAAATGGAACGTTTCTGCAAGTTTATTTACGCTCACGATGAGACTGACCGACTTAGAACACGCGCAATTCTGTCGCACATTTACCATCACGCTTTGCACGACAATTGGTTCCAGGCTCGTGATCTTCTGCTAATGTCGCATCTACAAGAAACTGTCCAGCATTCTGACCCAAGCACTCAAATTCTTTATAATCGTACTATGGCTAACTTAGGCCTTTGTGCTTTCCGACGTGGTAACGTCAAAGAAGCTCACGGATGTCTCGCTGAACTCATGATGACCGGAAAACCAAAAGAATTGCTGGCGCAAGGTTTGCTTCCACAGCGCCAACATGAACGATCCAAGGAGCAAGAGAAAATTGAAAAGCAACGTCAAATGCCATTCCACATGCATATCAATTTGGAATTGCTTGAGTGTGTATACTTAGTATCTGCTATGCTGATTGAAATTCCGTACATGGCCGCCCACGAATTCGACGCACGTCGTCGTATGATCAGCAAAACCTTTTATCAGAATTTACGTGCTAGTGAGAGACAGGCTCTCGTAGGCCCGCCTGAGTCTATGCGAGAACACGCTGTAGCTGCAGCGAGGGCAATGCGTCGCGGCGATTGGAGAGCTTGCCTCAATTTTATTGTTAATGAAAAAATGAATGCTAAGGTATGCCTTTAAAATTGATCAACGTGTACCAAATAAGACGTAATAAATTATGATTTCTAACAAATCTTATGTTTCAGGTATGGGATCTTATGGTAGGCGCCGATAATGTCCGCGCAATGCTTGGCCGCCTAATCAGGGAGGAGTCGCTCAGAACTTACCTGTTTACTTATGCTCATGTTTATGCTTCATTGTCGCTACGTTCATTAGCCGATATGTTCGAACTGCCGCGCCAACGTGTCCATTCCCTCGTGTCTAAGATGATTATCAATGAAGAATTGTTAGCATCACTGGACGATCCAAGCGAATGTGCCATATTGCATCGTTCAGAACCAACTAGAATGCAGGCTTTGGCTCTGCAACTCGCTGACAAGGTTTGTAGATTTTATCATTATGTTAGTTTATCAAAAATATACATAATGAAACCACATACCAAACTACATAATTTCTGCCTCATAAATTTTATATTACTTTTTTTTAGTTTGATTGTTTGTTTATGTGTATATTTTCAGGTGTTTGCTTTATTTATAATTTACGATCACTGTTTTGTTATTATTCATTTTTTTATTTTAGCTTAATTTTCTGTTAAAGACTGACACATTTACCGCCTTTTGTACTAATTGAGTCTACTGCACTCTATAGTTTTTATATAATGTGTACATCAAAGTTTTAAATTGATGAATTTATAAAATAATTTCCCAGGGTTCTTAATGTAACTTCTAATTAATTTGTAATTTTTTTATAGGTTGGCAACTTGGTGGACTCGAACGAGCGTATATTTGAGAAACAAGGCTCCTTCTTCCAACGTGGAGGGCAACAGCGCGGTGAAGGCCGACAACGTGAAAGAGCTCGCGAAGGCTGGAACAGACGCACCCGTAACCGTCGCCGAGATGATGAACGCGGAGATGAATAAAAAATCCATATTACGCACTTGTAATACTGATCTACAGCCTTATTATGCCCCTTTAAATCAGAAATAAAATTTTACCCACTTTCACAGTATGAGATTATTTCCGAAAAAAACTTTTAGACACAGTTCAAGTTACGGCATGGTTTATTATACAAATCTCTCAACAATAGCCCTGAATACTTATGTATCACTTTTTGTAATACAATTTGAAATAGTTATTAAAATTTTATAAACAAGAATACGTTGTATGTTTTGCATAATTTACTAATAACTTTCCTTCCTTATTTGTATCAAAGTTCATATCATATTTTTACACTAAAGAAATTTTAACCTGAATAAAAATAAAACAGCCTCTTGATAAAAAAAAAACCATAATGGTGTATAGCTGTTATTATTTTTTATGGGTGTCATTGAACAACTCATCTTTTACCGTGGTATGAAAGCCATTTACGAATATCGAGAATATAAAATTCAATGTCTTGCGGTGAATCACGACCGTGCCAGTGACAAGGTCCACAGATTAATAAAAAACGGCGGTCGATGGACGATCCATCAACGCCTCTGGTAAGGTTGGCTAATCTGTAGTATATGCGTTTTGTTATTCTATTTCCGCAATATGATGAAAAAAAAATACAAGTATCTAGTGGTTTTTTAATTAAGCACCTAAAATAGCACATTTTTATATTAAAGACATTAATATAATATTTTTTGATTTACAAAGTATTAAATAAGTTATTTGGTTTTTGCTCATATAATTTGCAAGTCAATAAACTAAACGCAAGTGATTTTGATGGTGGTCAGTTTGCTCGTCATATTTTGCACTTTGCAGAGATTTCGGTGACATTAGCTGCTGAGTATTTTAGTTACAAGTTTCACTTCTTAATTATGGTGTTTGTGTGGACCTAATAATATATAGTTTGAACTTACACAAATATTTCGTTTTTGAATTCAGTGAAAACAATTTGACAGTTTTCTGTACAATGGCTGCAACGAGGAGACTACAAAAGGTGAGACATCAATTTTTGTCAGAAGAAAATGAATTTTAGCAAATATTTTTATCGGTATTGATTTTTTGTACTTGCCATTTTATGTATATTATTCTGGTGTAAAACTTAATACGTGTTACATATGACTTCAACATTTGATTTAGTTAGAAATTATATTGTTCAAAAATATGTCCCCACAATAAGAAGCTCAAGTAGCGCAAAGGTTAATCTCCTACTTAAGTGTAAATTCCTTATTATTTAATCATAATTGTCCTGTTTACGATATCAATATTTGGCCCAAAATGTTGCATTTGACCAGATCTGTCACTTGAAATTTTGTTTATTATCCTCACAATGCCGGCGTGTCAGCATACTGAGTAATCTAATCTTTGTTTTCCAGGAACTAAATGACATTAGACAATCTGGTCTGAAGTCCTTCCGAGACATACAAGTTGATGAATCTAACATTCTAACATGGCAAGGACTCATTGTGCCTGTAAGTATACCTATATTATGCTTTGTAAACACATAACCTACATATATTGTTCATTTATGGACTTAATTTTTGAATCCCCAGAACTTTACTTATATTGCTTATCTTTGTTCTAGCTAACAGAGCTAGTTAGCTAGCTAGCTGAAGCTAATGAAACACCTAATAAATTTTATTATTTCAGGATAATCCTCCTTACAACAAGGGTGCATTTCGCATCGAGATCAATTTTCCTGCAGAGTATCCATTTAAACCACCCAAGATTAGTTTCAAAACAAAGATATATCATCCCAATATAGATGAAAAAGGTCAGGTCTGTCTGCCCATCATCAGTGCTGAAAATTGGAAGCCTGCCACTAAGACTGATCAAGGTTTGTTTTTACTTAATATATAGATGCCTCATGCAATGCAAAGATGACAATTTTCTTTCATACTTTGTCAGAATGGCTAAAAAATGACTGAAAAGCTTTATTATATGTATCCCTTTATACTAAGTGGTGGTATTGTTTGATATTTTTAGATAATATGATATTAAAAAATATGAGTAGGCTAAAACATAGCTTATCAGATATGTTTTGGTGATATTGTTCAAATTGCTGTGACTCATAATAGATAAACAATATTTTTCTAAATTAATGACTGTTTCATGGCTGTTGGACCTGCACAGGTGTGTGTAGAGCTATAAAGAGTTTCTGGGTTTGATTCCATTAGAAAAAAGACGGAGATATCATCACCATTAGCCCATATATATCCCACTGCTGGCTACAGGCCTCTAGCATTGAGAGGGTTGAGGCTGTAGTCCACTGTGATGGACTATACACTTGAGAACGTTTTTAGGTGTGCAGGTTTCATCACAATGTTTTCGCTCGCCATTACAGCAAGTGATAATTCATTCTGAATACACACTTCTAAAAGTCAGAGGTGTCTGAGTTTGATCCTGCAACCTCTTAGATTCTCGACCATGCTAAACCCTGAGGCCATTGCTGCATTAGAGAGAGATATAAGACACTAAAATGACAATAATCTTGCTTCTTGTTATGTTGCTTTTAAAAACATTTAATTTGCAAATGCACCTTAGTCTACAGGCTTGTATGAAAAATGTGTTCTGGGACCCCATTTGTTTAACCCACTTCTCTTAAATATCTTCTAAACATGTTTTACTTTTTAGCAATAGAAATGATGCCCCCCTTATAAGAATACAAGGAAAGAATTGGCTGACGTTAAACATAATCTTAAGTTTAGTTTATATGTATGGCACAATGTTTAATTAAAAAAAAAATCATGAAATTATGTCACTTAAATGGCTGTTTATGAAAAACATTAATTAATTTGTAGGTATACCTTTAGAATTTGTAAAATTGTACTAAAAATTGAAAATGGGCAATAAATGTATGTTGCAGTTATTCAAGCATTAGTGGCATTGGTTAATGATCCGGAGCCTGAACATCCACTGCGGGCTGAACTTGCTGAAGAGTTCCTCAAGGATCGCAAGAAGTTTACGAAAAATGCTGAGGAGTTTACCAAAAAACACAGTGAAAAACGACCCACTGATTAAATAGGCAAATGAATAAATCCTCTTTATAGATTAGATCCACAGCAATAGTCAACAGACCGCTATAAATGAGTTTACAGTAAGTTACAAGAAATGTTCACCATGAACTCTGTATGTTGTGATAAGTTGCTTGATACTATAATTCAAAATATTGCATTTATAAGAATCATTATATCTTATTAAAAGTATCAGGTCATCAAAACCATTGCTGTAGTTCCAATCTATTTTTACACATACTTTTACACTGGTACTAGCAATTGCTTTTTATCCATCACTGTTTTGCTTGCAATAAATACTGGCACTGTCAAAAATATTAGGAAAAAAATGCCAATGTCGATTAGAATTTATTGAATTTTGTATTAAGTTGCTAATATTAAAACATATTAGATTATTTTTTTAAATTAAATCTTTCTTTTTTATTTATATTTCTTAAACTTCAGAATGGCAATGTCTGAATGTGTAGAACTGTACCAATATTTTATCTAATATATTGCTTGGACTTCTTATGCTTGTTCAGTCTTTGAAAAACTTTTGTAATGTGATGCTGTGTATTTATCTGATTTAAATGATGTTAATATAACTGCTTATCTTAAATATTGCAGTATAGATATGATTCTTGTAATAACTAACCTTGAATCCTCTTTATTAGATTTTGTTAAAATACTGCATAAATATAGTTGTTCAATATAAACAATTATTGCTTAAAACATAAAATCATTATTACAATGTGAAATTTTCAACAATATGATAACAGTTAAAAGGTGATTGGGTTTGCAGCATCAAATGATGCATAATGTACACACATATTCGATTTTATTTAATTTCAGTCTCTGTTTAAATGTGTTACTTGGTAAACATGCTGAAGTTATCAGCATGGAAACATTGGAAATATATTTTTTTCAAACTTAAATTGTTGTCTTATTACTTAAAATGTCACCTTGTCAGAAATCATGCAAATAATTATACTGAATGTTGATATTATTAAACGATTTAATCAACAAAATCATATACATTAACATTTTTATTTGTGGGTATTAACATCTTTAACTCCTTGTTCAAGACATGTTCAAAATCAGAGTCCTGTTCATGGACATTTACATTAGCAGTTTCTTTTTTGGCATAACATACAGTCTTTTGTTTTTTCACTTGTGGTTCCATAGATGTGGGTCCACCTAAATATCTATCTAAGTTATCTGCAAAATTTATAATATATTGAAATTCAGATTATTTAAGGAATTTCGAAATAGAGCCTGTTTATACAAGATTTATAATATAAACTCACCATTAATCTTACTAATACAATCATCAAGGTATTCTTTTTTATTCTTATCCTTGGCTAAAGTAGGTTCTATCCTTAAAGTATAAACAGGGCCGTAGCTGGGCCAGTCGTCATGTTCAGGTATAGCATCGTCAATATCTACTCCAGCAACTAATGCTGTGACAGCAGTCCAAAGCCGAGCAGCATTCGTGAAATTATATCCTCCTAGAAAAGTAAAAATGAGTTATATGTATAAAATCGCACCCCTTTTCCATTGCTATCATGATAGTCTATAGTTCAAATATGTTTACTGAAGTATAAACATGCACAAAAGGGCAAATAAAAATTAATCAATACGACAAATTTATTCATCGAATATTACCTCCGCCCAAAAGCATTGTAGGTTTTCTTTTATCAAGAACCATGCGCAAACATGCAGTGTAGCCTTGGATAGTAAGTTGTGCGCCGCCGTGTGGGTCACGGGCAAGCGCATCTGCGCCACACTGGATCACCATGGCATCCGGTTTGAAGTGATTGAATACGCAGCTGAACACTCTAAAATAAACAAATTCTTCTGCTTTAAATGAGCTTTTTATATTTATAAAAATCTAGCGGTTGTGCTCCGCTTTGCGCGGTCGAAATTCTATGAAAAAGCAGCCTATGTTCATATACTATTGTCCATACAAAAAGTCGTTAAAAATTTCGTTACAACCTTTAAAAATATAAGCCAATCTGCTTTAAAGAATCAATGTTATGAAGGCATCACAATCTATAAAAATTTAATTTGTAGATATGCATCATAATATGGCATATGATTTTGATTAAGGACCCAACTCAAACTGATTAGTGAGAATTTGTGACTTGTTCCATTTAAAGCCTACAATCTTTTGAAGAAAATATTTACACTCACTTTGAAAAAGCATATTCTATGGTTTCATCAGAATACAACTCATATAGTGGAAAATTACATGCATAGCCTCTGCCAATGGATGACCCAATATCATCAACAGAGCCTGTGCCTGGATAAAATCCTGGTTCATATTTGTGGAATGATAAAGTAAAAACTGATTTACTTAAGCTATATGCATCTTGAACTCCATTACCTATATAAAAGAAATGCTTTATTAGTCACACATTAACTGTTATGCCATTATACCTGTCGGGGTAGCAGATTTGTATTTCTATGTACACTTATTAGAAACTATTAGGCCCCTAATTTGTAACTATAAATAATAAAATTGAAAATAGCACCATAATGCTTAACTTGTGCTGGGAAACCAAACCCAGGTTTCATGACTGCATGTGTCTCGTTTAGCCACAGGATCAATAAGGTAATCATGGTTAGGTGGTATGTTTAAATATTATAAATATTTTTATGATGGTTCATTGCCCAAAATTTTAAGAAATACATAGGCCATTCAAGATTAATTAATTGATGAAGATTTAAGCAATGTTTACCATGATGAACATCCAAGTCTATGTAGAGTATTTTTTTGAATTTCTGTTTCAATTTTTCTATTGCAATAACTATATCATTTACATAGCAAAAACCATCAGCACCAAATCTAAAACAAAATAAGCAATTATAAAAATGCAAAAAATAACACTTTATTTTTTTATAGTAGAAATAATCATTCTTATAGGCATAAACTATGTATTGATCGGTTATCTAATTCCAATACCAAGAATGTTAACCTATTACTAGCAAATGAAGTTAACAAACTAAATCACTTTAAATTTTATTGAAAAGAAACATAATTATTTTGGGCATAAATCAGGCATAATAAGTTTAGCAGAAATGTATCATAAAAAAGCATTCTCTATAAAACATTGTGGGATTATATTTTTTCCATTAGTGTCCCTAATAAAAAATTGATTTAGGAATTTTAAAAAAATTGTACCTGTTGGCATGATGCCATCCACCACACCAATTAATGGCAACATCAGCAACACCAAGTATTAAACATTTAGCAGCAGTTAATGAACCTCCAGCCACCATGGACACTAATTCAAACATATGGGAGACAGGAGGACAATCATATCCTAAAAAATAAGTGGTAACACAATAATAAAGAGTTAATATGTTAGGAATTTAAAAGCTAACATTATATGGAGAAAATTGCTGAATTCATTTATATTGATTCATTTTGTAAATACTTTATAAACTTTTCCTGGTATCTTAAGCAAAATGATTGCTTTATCAATAAAAGGACTTATATCTGTAGATAATTAAGCAATAAACACATACCAATTCCATATTCTTCATCTGCACTATTTGTCATGTAATCTTCATCAATATCTATCAATTTCTTCAAGTGATCTAAGTATAATTCAGAGTGAAACCCTCTCAATTCCTCATAACTAGCTATAGATGATCTTACAACTTTTAATTGTTTTATAAGTCCATAAGCCATGATGAGGTTGTTCACCAAACTTGCCTAAAAGATATGAGGAACTAAATCGCGGATTTAAGTCCATGAAACAACGAAGTATAAAATTGTTAGGCATATTTAAGCCGCTACAATAATAGATGTTTGACGATAAATCGCAGCATTTTTTTTTTTTGGAAAAAGGTTTATAAGTGATTTATTTTAGATACCCTTCCCCGCACTGCCGGTAAACGGTTGCTTTCTTCAATGAGATTTTCGTCCCAAATGTAATAGACTCTCATGTTACTCATCATTTGCCCTAAAAATGCAGAAGAATTCAATTTAACCAAATTTAAGATAAACTCGGATAAACTGTTTTGTTTATGTAAATTTTATTTGAATACACACGGTTAGTGATGGTTGACTCGAGTAAGTAACTCGAGCTAACTCGAGTTGGGCGTAACTCGAACCCACTCGAGTTGAATTCTCAGTTCAGTTCAGTTCAGTTCTTGGTTTGTGGCATTTGCGGTAATACCATGCCGCAATTCCGCCAATGTCACGTTATATTATATATTGTACGAGTAAATAATTTTTTTTTTTTTTTTTAATATTATATTTTTTTGTTTTTGCTGAGGTTACTTTTCCAAGTAGATCTGTAACAAAAATAGACGAACACATACACAGAATATATATTAAATTTTGATACCATTCACCTTAATACATTTAGATAAGACATTGACAAAAGGGGAAAATACGAGGGAAAGAAGAGTCTTCATAGAGGTAGGACGGGGAATTTCAGGAGGGAGAATATCATAAAGTGGAAGTCGGAGATTAGGGCAGTTGAAGAAAATATGGTTCACATCGCCTTCATCCAACCCGCATTCGCAAATTGAATGGTCCCGAATCCTAATTTTGGCTAAATGTATTGGGGTACAACAATGGTTTAGTCGCATCCTGCAAATAATTGAGGTTGTGGATTTGTCTAAAAGCTGGTGAACAGAGAACCACGGTTTGGGAGGAATTTCCAATTGAATAGAGCCGTAAAACTTTCCCTTGCTAACTCTGGAAATTTGCCACTCCTTATTCCACGATTCCATCATACGTTGATTTGAATTGGAACAGATGTCATGGGTAAGGATTTGGAAATGTTCATGGGAGCCCAAATTTATTGCCTGTTTAGCGCAAGAGTCTGCAGTTTCGTTGCCTAAAATACCGGAGTGCCCCGGAATCCAGGCTAAAACTACATTGAGTCCGAGTACATGACAATTAAAGAGGCATTCTTTAATTTTAAGAATAAAAGGTAATCTAGATTTTGACTTAAATAAATTTGAGGAAATAGCCTGAAGACAGCTTTTAGAGTCTGAAAAAATTATGACATTATTTAACTGATGAGATATAACAAGTTTAATAGCTTCCAGAATAGCAACAGACTCACCACTAAAAACAGTGGTTACAGAAGGCAATTTAAAATTCAAAATAATTTTAAAAACTGGTACCCACACTGCAGCTCCAACGGGGCTAGAATCTGAAAATTTTGAGGCATCGGTAAAAATTGTAATCCAATCCGGAAAATTTAAGGAAATTTTTTGATTGAATAAATTATTAGCATATAAACAGTCCTTATCAATGCCAAAATCCAAGATTATCTTAGGTTGAAAGAGAAAAACATTATATGGAAGAGAGAACAATAGATTATAAGGGAATTGAAGAATGGGGATAGACAAACAAGAGAGTTTAATATAACTACGAAGTAGACATGGTAAATCAAATATTGAATTATAACCTTTCGTTTCTACGAGGTTGCGGAGAAGGTCCAGTTTTTGAAGAATAGGATGTTGCGAATTTTGAAATAATTTAAAGAGAAATTTATCAGAAATTAATTGTCTGCGAAGGTAAAGTGGAGGATCTACACACTCTACCTGCATTGCGTTAATAGGGGAAGATTTCATAGCACCAAGAATTAAGCGAAGGCATTTAGATTGAATTTTAGATAGTTTATCGAAAGCACCCTTGTTACCGGGATCCAGAAGAAAAGAACCATAATCTAAATTACTACGGATAATGGCATTGTACATGATTTTTTGAGTAAATGGATGGGAACCCCACCAAACACCTGATAAAGATTTCAGAATGTTAAAATTTTTATCACATTTGTTAGAAATGAATTCACAATGAGCTGCACCAGTCATTCTGGAATCTAACCAAACACCCAAAAATTTTATTTTTTGATCTTGAGAGATTGACTCGTTCCCAATACGGATATCAACCAAAGGATTATTTTTACGTCTTGAAAATACCACTGAACTAGATTTTAAAGGAGAGAGTGAAAGGCCGTGAAGACTAAGCCATGATTCAAGAGAGGCCAGAGCAGAGTTAAGACGAGAAGATGCAATTAGCGGATTCTCAGAAGAAACATAGAGTGCGAGATCATCTGCGTATTGAAGAATGGAACAGTATTGTTGGACTGATTGATCAAGATCTCGTGTGTAAATGTTATATAATAGAGGGCTAAGGACTGAACCCTGTGGTAATCCCTTCCACACTGTTCTAGACCTTGTGAAAGAGTTTTGGTGTTTAATTACAATTTTACGTTCCATGAGAATATTGCAAATGAAGAATGTAAGCTTAGCAGGAATCCTCAGCTGAATAAGTTTATTCCTGAGAACTGAAAGCACTACATTGTCATAAGCAGATTCAACATCCAGGAAAAGGCCAACCAAGTATTCGTTCTTTATGAAGGCTGAGTGAATCTCAGTGGTTAGAATTCCCAAGCTGTCCATAGTACTCATGTCCTTCCGAAAGCCGAATTGAGAATCCGATAACAAATGATTATTTTCCAAAAACCATTCCAGTCGATGTTTAACGAGGTGTTCAACGATTTTAAGCAAAATTGAAGACAAAGCAATCGGTCTGTAACTATTTGGGTCAGAAGGATTTTTCCCTGGCTTAAGGATCGGGATTATTATTTGTTTTTTCCAGGGGTCAGGAATACTAAGGGAATTGAATATTAAATTTATTAAATTTAAGAAATAAAGTTTGCTATTTTCGGAAGATTTGACAATAAAAGAATAGGGAATGTTGTCTATGCCTGGAGTGGAATCGGAAAGACCCTCTAGAGCCAGTTTTAGTTCAGTCAAAGTAAAGGAGGAGTCAAGTAAAGTGGGCGGGGAAACAGGGAATAGTGTAGATGGGAAAGAATTATAGAGAGGAACTGTGGGAGGGGCTAATTTATCGGCAAAAGCCTCAAGCCAAGACATAGGGTCATTGGATGAAATATTATCAATATTATAGGCTCCCCTATATCTTCTTATTTGTTGCCAAACCAATGTAGAAGGAGTTCTGGGCGACAAAGATTCACAAAAATTCAGCCAGCCCTTCTTCTTTTTTGATTTTAAAATTTTTCTAGCTTTGGCTGATTGGTGTCGAAAATTGATAAAATTGGAAGTAGTCATTGAGAAATTGTACAATTGTTCCGCCCTTTTTCTCTCCTGAATGGCAGAGGAGCAATCTGAATCCCACCATGGGGATGATGGTCTAAATTTGCGTTTTTTATTAAAAGGAATATGTTTATTAGCACTAAAAATTATAGCATTTAAAAAATTTGAATAAGAAGATATTACATTGTTAAAATCAAGGGAAGGGAGGTAATCTAAAGTTTCCTCTAAACAAGAAGAATAGGAATCCCAATCTGCACCAGAAACCCTATATCTAAGTGGCGAATTAATGTTACAAGGGGGGGATACTCGATTTGAAATTTTAAGGATTATCGGGAAATGGTCACTGCCATGAGAAGAGCTGCTAATGGACCAACTAACAATTGATGAAATTATAGGGGAACATATAGTAAGATCAACTGCACTTTTTGGGTTTTGAAAAGGGAGCACTCTACGTGTAGGAGATCCATCATTTAACACACAAAGGTTTAAGTCGTCAAACAAGTCTATAAGAGATAATCCTAGAGCATTGTTATGACTACTACCCCAGGATATGTGATGTGCGTTAAAATCGCCCATTAAAATAATAGGAGGAGGAACAGAGGAAATAATATTGAGTATATCAGGAACAAGGGAAATATTTGGGCGAGGAATGTAAATAGATAAAAAGGAGATGTTAAAAATTCTTGCAGCTATAATATTTATTTCAGGACTATAAGGAGGAAGAGAAAGTTGGGAAAAAGCTGCAGAACGTGATATAAGCAGGGCGGAGCCTGCATATCCATCTGATCTGTCATCCCGCAGACAGGAATAACCTGGAACTCTAAAACGAGACCCAGGCAAAAACCAAGTCTCAGAGATGGCAAAAACTGAGGGATTAAATTTTGAAACAAAATATAAAATTTCATGTTTTTTTGGAAGTATGCTTTGACTATTCCACTGAATTATGGTTGACACTGGGTCCATTGTTATTTATAAGGGAGGTGAGAAGGGAAAGTGAATTGGCAACGTTGGACGGTAAGGAACAGGGATTATGGGAAATGTAATTGATAATCATGTTTATAAAAATATTAAGAATGTTCTCGAAGTGGACGGACTGTTCTGGGTCAGAGGAAGAGTTAGGAAGAGCACAGCCATTAGGTTGGGAGGAAGGAAGATCAGCAATAATGGATTGGTGCAAAGATTTGTTATATGATTTACCTAAAGGGGCTTTAGCTCGAGGAATAGAAAAGGTGGTTTTAGTATAAGATTGAGAGGAGGGTAAATGAGATGAGGAAAAAGAAGAAGGGTAATTCTGTGGGCTTGGGATTGTGGGATGAGAATTGGAGTTGGAATTGATGGGGGGTTGGGATAGAACATCATTAAATTTCCTGGATACTCTAGGGAAGAACTGTTGAGCTTCCTCATATGAAATGCCTTTTTGGGACATAGTTTTTTTTATTGAAACTTGTCTGTCATGTTCAGGACAACACTTATTGATAGCAAAGTGATGCCCCGAACAGAACAAACAAGTGCATTGATTTTCAGGTAGGTTACATGTATGTCCTTGATGAGGTTGGGCGCATCTGTAGCACCTAGGCTCAGACCTACATTGGCTTTTTATGTGGCCAAAACGACAACAATTAAGGCATTGGATGGTAGGGAATTGATAAAGTTCAACAGGGAGAGAGGTGTGAAAGGAGTAAATTCGTTGGGGAAGGAATTGACCCTGGAATGTGAGGACTACAGTTTGGGTGGGAATCCAGGAAACTTCATCATTATTTGTAGACTTTCTACTAAGTCGGCGAGCCTTGAGGACTGTACCACATTGTTGTGGTAATTCAAGGCTCTCCACAAACTCATCCATTGAGAGGTCTACTGGGACATTCCTAACAATACCCATACGGGATATATTGTATGAGGGAATTATGGCAGAGTATTTGTATTTTTCCAAAATTTGGTTAGCAAGAAAGTCATTGGCGGCAGATGCAGAGCGAAACTCGACAGAGATTTTATTGCGACCAACCTTTCTAACACCGTCTGTTTTGATATTTTTGATTTTATTTTTGAACAAAAATTGGCCAAATTTTATTGGTCTAATTATTAGACCTGATGCTGGATCCGGTTCAGACCTAGAGACCAACACAAGGTAAGGACCTTGGTCAGACTCCGAGTAAGAATTAATGCCAATAATTAATTTCGGGTGGGTATAAATGCGTTGAATGGAGGCAGAAGCTAAATCCACATTAGTTATAGTTTTTTTAGGATTGCTGTTGGATTCTGATTCAAGGCGCCGTTTGGAAGGGACTGAAGGCGTCTCAGAAGTATCGAGGGAGTCTGGGGGATCTGGGGGGTCAGGAGGAACTACCTCCATCGTGGGAAAAAAGTTAATATAGTTAGTTACACAGGACAAGTGATTAAAACTAATCTTACCACATACACGAGACAAGTACACAATATATATGACACAAACAAACAAAAATCAACTCGGAATTAACGCAAATATAACAAAAAACTCTAATTTTACTCAAAACACGTCTATGCACGCGAAAGTGACATTGACAGATCCTCGAGTTGAATTCTCTCTGACTCGAGTTCGTAAATCGAATGGAACTGTCAAGTGTCAACCGACATGGAGCGTAGTTTGCCGATCATTTGTGTGAGACTATGTTCGTTAATTCATTCATAACAAGTGTCACATATTATGTATTTAAGACTAAATTATAAGTATATAATTTAACTAAGAAAAGAATTTGCGATACTAATTATCTAATTTTCTTGAAAATATTGTGTTTGTACAACAATTATCAGCCTGTAAATATAACTATGTACATTGTACATACCTGCATCATAATGTTAGTCTGATTTTATTTTAAAAGACTGCTATATATTTTCATAGATTTATTGATAATAAATATAAATAAAGCAGTGATGGCCTCGAGGTTTAGGCGCGCGGTCGAGAATCTCGGCGGTCGCGGGTTCGAAACCCAGGCACACACCTCTGACTTTCCGAAGTTATGTGTGTATTCAAACTGAATTATCACTTGCTTTAACGGTGAAGGAAAACATCGTGATGAAACCTGCACACCTAAAAGTTCTTAGGAATTTCTTAGGTGTGTAGTCCGCCAACCCGCACTAGGCCAGCGTGGCGGACTATGGCCTAAAACCCTCTCAATGGTAGAGGAGACCCGTGCTCAGCAGTGGGCGTATATAGGTTGATGAAGAGAAGAGAAGAGAAATATAAATATGTTTATAAATAAAATTCAAGCCAAAAATACATAAATAAATGATTTCAAACAATAATTTTCTTTCTCACTTTAATTAGTATAACTCTGTCAATTCATTATAAATAAATAATATAAAAACTGAAAGAATTGAAACGGATAAAAATGTCATTTGTTCCAATTTTTTAAACTATTAATGCGAAGCTGAGGAAATAAACTGGTAAAAATTATAGAAAGAACATTCATTTGGCAGTTAACTCGAGTTCAACCCGAGTTATGTGGATTTTAACTCGAGTTAAATCGAGTTCTGTTTTTTCCGAGTTGGCACATCATTACACACGGACCACGGTACACTATACCTCATTCACGATAACTTGATTCTTTTGGCAGATGCCAATTTTTCTGAGACATGACTTTGAAATAAAAAACGTACTATTTTATTATTTTAATGATTTGATAAATATAAAAAAATACATACAACACAAAAGTCCTTAAAGATATAAGCGTTATCCGAAAATTTTGAGACTTTATTGCTTCATAGTAAAATTAAAATAGGAACACTGAAAATAATAGACGCTTGTACAATGTTACATCGGTCGGACGGAAAGGGACGTAACATCGTTCATATCGATGTCCACGTCGATAATTTTACTGAACACTATGATGATCATGGCTGTTCTCCTTTTTCTTAATTAAAATTGTCTTAAATATAAAACTATTTTATTTTTTAACTTTAATTTTTACATACTGGGTTATTTTTGGCCCTCCCATCAACTTAAAATAGGTGGTTTAGACCATGAAACTAAATAACTTATCTAAAGAAACATGGGTCGAAATGTAATGAATAATTCGACCCTCCCATAAAAAACTGCTCACGTGGTCGATTTCGTGTAGGTCTGAATTTTTTTTCACTTTTCGACCCGTGTTTCTTTGGGAAAGTTGTTTACTTTTGTGGTCTAAAACACCTATTTAAATTTGGCAGAAGGTCTAAAAATAACCCTGTTGTATTAAGTAGGTACTTATTATGAACTTTGACCCACCATCGCTTATCTACATAATGTTTTACCTGTCGAAAGTAATAAAGAATTTCACACATAATGCAGTATTTTAAAACGCGATATTTTTTAACTACTAGATATTTTCTGTTTCCCATCATTAGTCGATATGCCAAAAGAATCAAGTTATCGTGAATGCGATATAGAATAAAAATATTTAGAGATGTGAACTCATATCAAATATCGATTGAAAAAAGATTTAAATGTAAGTTGGATATAATTCTATTGTCATTTACTGGGGAATGTCTAAATATCACGTTTTATTCTAGAGTTTTTATAAATGTATGTAATATTTCTTAAGTAGATATTATGAATAAAACTGATTATATTTTTAATATTATAGGTATAGCAATGCTTGAATTTTATGATTGACATAATCTATATTTTCTAGGAGAAGCGAGCGAATGGAATGAATGAAAGCTCACACGTAGCTAACTTCATACTGATACTAATGCTAAATTGCAGTAACGTGGCATATTATACTTTATTTTAACGGAAGTGCATAACCTTATTCATCATTTTTTTAATTTTTCTAGTGTAAAATTATAATTTTAGCAGCAAATAAAATTAATTAATAATGTAAAAAATAATGCAACCAACCATAAAGTAACGGAATAAGTAGTCTATGGCACATGATTTTAAACTGATTGGTTAAAATATTTTTGTTTAACCAATCCGAACAAAGCAGAATCTGGCAGAATCAAGAAAAACAAGCGTCCATTTTCTACAGAAATCTTATCAATCAATCTTGTCATTTTCAAAGAATTGTGTGAATAATTATTGTCTTTTAATATTTCTCATGTGTTAGTACGTGATTTTTGAATTTTTCTAACGCAAAGGATAGAATACACATTGACAAAATGTGGATTTCGTGACATAAAATCGACGAATCACATGATAATTCGCTACGATCCTAATATGACAAGGTCTATTACAAAATATTGGTAACTCGAGCCAGTCTGTTTTGTTTGTGTCAGGTTATGATACTTCTTCGATGCTGTTTAGTAGTGTTATTACAGTCATTACCAAGTTCAAGTGGAAATGGTTCGAGGTTAGTATATTTTCATAACTATACGTAATAGCGTCGTTATATACATATTATAGAGTCGAAAAGGCGTCCTTTGTTCGCGGTGTGGCTGTACCCTCATATAAATTAATCTTGTTTGAATGTTAATTAGGATAACCTAACTCTCTTCAAATATTTTTTTGAATACATAGCATATTTTATTTCATTGTGCATCTGCGGATAAAAATGGTTGTAACCCACTTTAACCCTCAATAACAATTTGAGAATCCAAACTTATGAAAAAAATACACATTTTCCGTAATTCTAACGCTTTTCTACCTCCATATCTTAAAGACGCCATAAAGATAACCTAAAATTATTGTTCATTGTACTATATTGATTAAAAGAAAAATTGTATTTACATAAAATCTTATTTAAAAGTTTTTTTTTACATGGTTTAAGTATATATACGCCTAAAATATTCACATTTTAAATTAATAAAAATGATTTTCTGACTGCCCAAGCTTGTCACTCAAGTCATCGCATTCGGGATTCTGGAGTAAGAAGTCGCGTCATTATAATTTATTAATGTATAATAGTATTTTTATTTATGTATACATATATAAAGGGTCTGATGTAGATATACACATTTAGATATTTTAATACTAATCCTAACAATAAATAATACTAATTAATGCTGATATTTTATTATTATTGAAATCAAACATTTACAAAATAATTTGCATAAGAATTATTATATTGTTTAATTATAATTATGAGTATTATGAAAAGAAAGGTAGAAAATGTAGTATTAAAATATTACAATGAGCCCATGGTCTAGCATTCATTTTTAAGTTGATGGAAATAGGGCCGTACAAGAGAACAATTACAATTTGATATTTTAAAATTAAGGGATGTTCAATATTCAAACAGACATAATGCACAAATTATGACTAATTCATAATTTGTGTGTTTCTAACAAATCTAACATTATTATAAGATGTAGAAATACATTCATGTGAATTTGTTTATTGGTTGTCATGCAGAATATGACTTCCTTAATATCATTAACATTAGCATTATGCTAATCAGTAATGCCTTTGTAAACATGTTCATGAATGACATTAAATGTTATGCATTATATTGTATACCTAGCTGTTTATATGGAATTTTGTTATTATGAAATATTCATCATCAACCCATATATGTCCCACTGTTGGGCAAGGGTCTCCTCTACTAATGAGAGGGTTTAGGCTATAATCTACCATGCTGGCCCAGTGCAGGTTAGCCTACTACACACCAAATAAATTCCTAAGAACTTTTTTAAGTCTGCCATATTGTTCATTTATAGTTGAAGGTCGGTTACCATGGGAGTGCCACAGGGTTCAATTCTTGGACCTTTTTTGTTTCTAGTATATATAAATGACTTGTCTTACTATGTAGGATATAAAAGTGACATTGTATTGTTTGCGGATGATACATCTTTAATATTTAATGTTAAGAGACATCTTGAAAATTTTGACGAAGTAAACAATGCACTACGTAAAGTTGTTCAGTGGTTTAGTAATAATAATCTTCTTTTAAATGCAAAAAAAAAAAACTAAATGTATAAAATTCACAATGCCCAATGTTAAACAATTAAAAACCACTGTGCAAATTAATGGTGAAGAACTGGATCCTGTTGCGTCAACCACATTTCTGGGCATTACGGTGGACGCAAAACTCTAGTGGGGACCGCATATTCAACAATTGGCAGGTAAACTAAGTTCCGCGGCTTATGCAATGAAAAAGATCAAGACGTCTGACTGACGAGGAACGAGGTCTTATGGTATTCTTTTGTGGGGAGCTACTGCGGACATTAACACTATTTTTGTTTTGCAAAAAAGAGCCATTAGGGCTATTTATAATTTAGGTCCCAGGGCTTCACTTAGGGAAAAATTTAAGGAAATAAATATTCTTACTGTCACCTGTCAATTTATATATGAAAATCTTCTATACGTCCAAAAAAATCCTGATACATTTAAGAAAATATGTGATGTACATAATAAAAACACTAGGAACAAATGTAATCTTGTACAACATGTAACTCGTCTTCGAAAAATTAATAACTCTTTTATGGGGCAATGTATTCGCTTCTATAACAAACTCCCGAAAGGCATTAGAGAGCTTCCCTTGGAAAAATTCAAAAAATCTATTAAAGATAAGCTATTTAAAAAAGCTTATTATAAAATTTCAGATTATATTGAGGATCCTAACCCCTCGGAGCAAATAAACTGATCAGAGGAGGTGTTGCTACAATATATATCCTTTGACATATTTTATAAAATTAATATTGTAATATGAGGTGAATTTATTAAAAAAATAATAATAATAAAAAAAACGACATTTCGTGTTGCTGAGGGAGTTTCTTGCCGTTTCTTCTCCACAGCGATAACACGTTTCGAAGTGGCACTAGTTTTAAAAAATAGCATAAAAAATTGACGATTCAAAAGTGCTTGTAAAAGTCTATTTTAATAAAGGAAATTTGACTTTAACTTTGAAGATAAAAAATATGTAGTTTGCCAATTAATATAAGGATTATATTATAAGTGTTGACTGTTTACACTTATTTATACTGGTATCACAGATATTAATAAGGGTTTACAAAACATAAAATACTTTTAGCTTCTGTGTGACTTTAACTTTGTGTAAAATTCAATCTCACTGTTGTACAATAAAAATGTAGGAAGCTTGCAAAATGGAAATTAACACTTTTTTTGGTGACAGTAAAAATCAAAAATATATAGGAATTTTTAATTTGAATAGGGCCATTAACAAAGTTTTCATTTAAATAAATTGTATTTTTCTGTTTACAAAAAATGTGTGACTTAGAAAAAATAAATCCACATTTTGAGATATTGAATATATGGAAAATAAATTCGCTAAAAACATTTTTACACCCCATTTTGTTCATCCTTTTTAAATGATTCAAAGACTATAAGGCCTAAATTAATATGAACTCATTTTTTTATATAATCATACACACTGATATATTCTTATACTTTTAAAAATGCTCATGTTTTATCCACTTGTATCATATTGTCCTGTGTAAATTTACTGTTATCATGATAAATCTAATTGTTACAAGCTGTAACCTCACCCATGCTGAATGGCCAAAGTGATTCTAGTTTTTCCCTATAATCAGACTTGTTTCGTAGTCTGCACTCGGTAATGAGGTTGACACGTGATTCTAATGGAATTTTATAAATTGTTAATGAAAAATTTGCGTCACAGAGTACGTTTACGTGACGTATTTGTAGTCACAGTTTGCTGTACCCTCGCGCGCATCCGTTAGCGCGCGTTCATTCGGACTAGATTTTTCAGTACGTGTTGTTTATTGGTGTGGAAAATAACACGAAAAATATACGGACAGATATTTATCTCTACGTTCCTACATAAATGAAACAGTAATGAACGTTTCAATGTTATGATTAGTGGTAGCAACATAGGCATTGTGGCGATGTTATAGGAAGACGATTGTGGTTTTCAGCCAGTAGCCTGATGGCTGCCCAGGAGGGCGTGAAGACTCCACATCGCATAGAACTCTGTGAGGACCAGCCTGTCAGGCCGGTGCGCAACTATAGAAAGCGCAGGTAGCTCACTAGTAATTTAACGGTAGCTTAGTTTATTTGATGTTATTAATAAGTGTGTATGTAGTGAGAAAAGCTTTTTTGATTTATATTTTTCGGCTTATTAATAAAGAAAAGTTTAACAATTGACCATAGAAGTGTGTTGGTAGGAAAAAATTATGTGTTGAACTGAATATTTTTGTTATAATTGTGTTAATATAATTAAAAAAATATGCATGCTAAATGTGTGGTTGTGTGATAAGGAAAGAGGTCACACTATCATTCCACTATGATATCGTTTTATTTAATTTTAGAATCATAGCCAGCGTTCAGCCAAAGACTGAGAATGAAGAACTCGACGCAGAGCCGCCAATAAAGAAAATTGAGCTAAGATCAAAGCCGTTGAAGACTAGTAACGGCATCACAAATATGACAAACGGACACGCTCTCCGGTCGAGGGCAGCCCGGGCCACCGCCCGCGCCGCCGAGAGCCACAAACTCACAGAGTACTTCAAAGAAGAACTCAAAGCGAAAATCGAGCCTGTCTCTCCTCCACCTGCGGAAAAGACTGTCAAAATTGAACCCAAAGTTGCGAACGGTAACACGAACCACAAGCTAACAGAGTACTTCCCGGTTAGACGTAGCGTAAGAAAGACTTCCAAATGTGTTATGGCAGAGAAAATGAGGGATTTGGAACGGGCTATTAGAGACCAGAGAGAAGACGGTTTACAGGTAAAATAATTTTTAAGACTTATACATATTATTCTATCATATTATTATAATCCACAGAACCTTTAGTTCATATAATATTATAATATGTCTAATTCTAAGTTGATATTCTTGAAGTTAATATCAAAACCCATAGACCATCATGAGCGAGTGAAAGGTGTTATAATTTTGTTTACAACAACAATGTTTGACGACCTTCATGTCGCGGCTGGCGAGTCGCCGGCCCGACTGGGAAATAAAAGGTCACGGGGTCGATACACGCATCGGAACAATTTGTTATCATTCACAAATTCTGATTGTTTGTATTTGGGCCCGGAAATATTCATGAAAATCATTGTTATAATTCCATACTCTTCCTACTACTGAGGCCTTTTGTAATCTTCCAAAGGAGATTTTTTAGACATTTCACGGTTCACCAATTTGCTGTGTAGATAGAGGTTGAGACGTTTTTTGTGAGGTAAATTTTATGGGAGGCCGTTAACAAAAGAAAATCATTTCATATTCTTTCTAGCAACTCTGTTCTCCTTTCCAATATATCCGGCATTATTATATTTGATGCACTCTTCGTCGTTTATTTGCCGACTTCTTATTTCCAATTTAAAACAATTTGTAGGAGTGTTTGCTACGGTTATGTATATAATGAAGGTCGCGTAATGGATGAGATTTCATCTAGATAACAGTAAGACGGTTACCTGCTAGCACAAGAGCCGATAACGAATACTTGCACCGACTTATCAGTGCAACTGGCTACTAGGCAAGGTCGTCAGTTAAAATATCACTATTGAGTAATATTAATACCTCACAGGCAATAACACAGCGGTGTTATTATGTTTAAACTTATTAACTTGCTCATCTTAACCACATCTTCATTCTCTATTTATTATTACATTGTTTAGTGTATAAATAGTTTAATTCTCGACCTTTAGTCTTAAATAATTCCTTAGCTAAATACAACCGTAAAAAATATAAAATGTAATTTTACTTATTTACGTCTTTAACCTTTGTTCTTTATCTTAGTCATTATTCGCGGTTTATTGATTACTTAATCAGTGTTTACAGTTTAATTTTTTAAAGAGAAAATGTTTCACGAAACAATTACATTTAAAATTCACTAATGTTTTAAATTTGAGAATGTGAGTTTGTGTGTCAATTTTTTTCTTACATTAATCGCTGAACTGCTCTTCATGTTGAATGATTCTTGCCTACGATTTACTCCCTGAAAAATATTAGTCGCTATAATAATGATATAAAAAAACATGTTACTTTTTACTCTCTTTGTTCCATATACTAATACTGATTTGCATAGATTTTGAGTTATTTTAAAACAAATATTAAGAAATGTGGAGCATTCCTCCCTAAAGAGTGTATTAAGACCGTGATCGGAAACCAAGGCAGGTAATAGCTACGGTTAACGCCAATGGGTTCGTAATCACCGTAACTATTACCTGCCTTAGTTTCCGATCACGCTCCAAGTACAGCCTGCATAATATCAATAGATAATATAGTTATTGTTTGTCAGGTGGCGTACTTCGACGGCAAAGGTCGCGGCGTGATCGCGACGCGTCCGTTCGGCCGCGGGCAGTTCGTGGTGGAGTACGCGGGCGAGCTGGTGGGCGTGGCCGAGGCGCGCGAGAGGGAGCATGCGTACGCGCAGGACCCGGAGGCCGGCTGCTACATGTACTACTTCAGGCACGGCGACCAACAGTATTGGTGAGGCGGTTGTTACTCATTACATTATATACAGTGCTATTGGCCGAATAAGCTGTGTTTATAGTGTTACCCAATGGTAACAACAACGTAACAAACAAACCAACAAAAAATAAGTTGACATACTAAGAAATAAAATAGGACTGTTGTTGTGTACCAGGGTGACTGTGCCGTCGTTGCAAATTTTCTAAAAAAATACCGAATAATACTACCCAAACCAGAATTAGAGTCCGTGGACCCATCGTCGGAGACTAATTTATGGCGCGGTTTCATTTTACTATATTAATTTTATTTGTTTATAAAGACATCATATAACCAATAAAACATCTACATAATGATATATGTAATAACATAAAGAACGTCAGTCTCGAAATGGTGCTCTTTATGAGCTTTGACATCGTCATTGTTTTCATGTGGGTGAAGCAGACTTTATTTATGCTAATGAGCATTGGTCTAGGTTGTAACTAGTCCCATCTGTAGACTGTATTTTGATCCCAAAGCACTTCTGTGACTGTTTCAAAATTGAAAGGTTTTTAAAGTTTGCTATAACCTATCAGACCGGCGTTCATATGCTACGTTCAATTTTTATTTTGAGGAACAAGCTTTAAAACTGTAACCTATATTTTATATTCTGGACATTTAATTTACATTTTTTTTTTATTAAAATAAGGAATATATAAAAAAATTTAACTAATGTAAAATATATTGGCGGTCCTATCAATCTAGTCAATTTCTTCTAGTACAAAGAACATTATAGCTCGGGAATATATCAATATTCATAACCCATTGAACAAATATTACTCATTTATGCAATGGATAAACGTAAAGATGATTCATCATAATCTAATTTAATAAATGACGTAATATGAAGTGTAGCAATTGCCAATTACACAATGAGCAGTACACTTCATAAATATATATCATTACACGTCAAGACCCAATTATTGGCCGTGCTTTACTTATTTCTATTGTATAATGATTAAAATAATAACAAAGCATTTATTCCTTGTTTATATATAAAATGAAATAAAAGTATTTAGCCATGATGGTATCTTTAAAGTTTAGGTGCGTAGTGGAGAATTTCGGGAGTAACGCGTTCATACACCAGACACCTCTGACTTTTCGAAGTTATGTATGTATTCACAACGGATTATATTTATATATGGTTTATAGTCCGCCGAATAAACCCTTTCACCTATAGAGAAGGCAAGTGCCCAGCAAATGGGGTAAAAAGAAAATTTTTCATTATAGACAAAACCACTATAGAATATAGAAGAATGTCCAAGTTGTGACTCCTCGTGGATCGTTACAATTCCATTGTAAATGAACGGTTGTTTAGACATGGTTCAGTTGTGAGAATGCAGTGTGGTATGTTCACCTAATATTTTGTTTATTGTTATTTTTAATTTTTTCCTTGTATATATATTTGGTGTAAAGTATATAAATAATAATATGTTTCAGCATCGACGCGACAGCGGAGTCGGGCCGGCTGGGTCGGCTGGTGAACCACTCGCGCACCGGCAACCTGGTGACGAAGGCAGTGTGGGTGGACGGGCCGCGCCTCGTGCTGGTGGCGGCGCACGACATCGCGCCCGGCGACGAGCTCACCTACGACTACGGAGACCGCTCCAAGGAGTCGCTGCAGCACCACCCCTGGCTCGCCTTCTGACCTGGGTACTGCACCACACTCACTGTGTCCTTGTGACCGTCTGACCATCGCCCTATACAGTATACTTCTTCTTCTTCTTCTTCATCAACTCATATATACGCCCACTGCTGAGCACGGGTCTCCTCTACCATTTAGAGGGTTTAGGCCATAGTCCACCACGCTGGCCTAGTGCGGGTTGGCGGACTACACACCTAAGAAATTCCTAAGAACTCTTAGGTGTGCAGGTTTCATCACGATATTTTCCTTCACCGTTAAAGCAAGTGATAATTCAATGTGAATACACACATGACTTCGAAAAGTCAGAGGTGTGTGCCTGGGGTTCGAGCCCGCGACCGCAGATTCTCGACCGCGCGCCCAAACCTCGAGGCCATCACTGCTTTTATACAGTATACACACCATACTAAACCCGAGTCTCTTGTCGGCAGGTACGCCTCCAGAAATCTCAATTGGACTACTAAAAAATATTTATTAATTTAGTAATAGTGATTATGAAGTTTGTTTGTTGTAAGAGTTTTCTATTGGAGAATCGAACGTTTATGTAATGTACTGTTAAGTATTGACGACGGTGGCCTAACACTAATTTTGATGTTTGCAGAGTGGACGGTTCACGGTTCGACTGCCTTATGCCACTCGAAATACAAAAATATTCCTAATGAGTGTTGAAACAAGACTGAGAACTGTTTGATGTACGCTTTAAACGGTTAGCAGATTATTTTGCTCTACTGTTTATTGAGGCGTTGGTGAATTCAAATTTCTTCTTATGACTGATTTTAGACGCGTTCCATCGTTATTTACTGACAGTTCTTTCTTTCGTATCAAACAGTTGCGCGCGTTTTGAGTGATACAGCCCTGCAGGGTGTTTTCCTCTACGTGTATGTAAAGCTTTATTTGTATCCATTTTTGTATACAAATGCAGTGTTTTTATGTGTAAAGTTATACGAAAGTGTAAAAATAATTCTCGAATTGCGACTCGATGGTGATATGCTGCACCTCGTCTCAATGTTGTCGAAATTTAACTTACAATGGCGTCGAATATGATGAGAATATATAAAGACCCGAATTAGGGGCTAAATAAAAATAATATTAAGACTGTACGACGATCCTTCTATGTCACATTTGTAGACGTGAAAACGTTGAATGTGGACTAAAGGGTCAATAAGAAGGTGATACTATAAGTTGGACATGGAGTCGAGCCAGAGATGCTGATGAAATGTACAAAATATACAAATTGACGTTGATAGTCAGGCCGTTGTGAAGGCAGACTTATCACACACTTAAACAGCTTTCCCAACATCATGATGAATCCAATGCGTGCAGAATTTGCTTAATTCACATTTTATCGTTGTAATATATTTACTCTTCGCTTAAAATAGCATAAAAGCCAATGCATATAACAAGTTATGTATTCAAGTGAGTGAAAATAAATAATAACATGTGAATGTGGCATGATAATGCGCTTTACGATCGTCCAAAATGTTATCGATACGTCGCTAAATACAACTGCAATGACTCGTTGTCAGTTACGACACAAACTCGAATAGTTTACGTATTTATAAATTAGATTTAATTATTTTTATCTTAAGTGTATTGTGAAAGACGTGAGGTTGTAAAAGTTGCTCACTGTGTTATTGATATTTTGTTAAGTCCTAAACATGTCCCAAAGTCCTCAATATTAAGTCCTTTTTTCATGAATACCCATTTTAAATAACCGAAATTAGATTACACAATTGATGAATGGATGGAAAGCGACTTACTTTTAAAAGTATAGAATGCGAATATTACCCAAAAAAATCACGATGTATTCCCACCCTGGTTAAAAGTAATTGGCCCACCGATTAAGATATCAAATATTTTTTATTTAATTAATATCATTAGATCATTGCAACCAAATCATTCATTTTATAAATTTATTATAATAAAAACAAAAAACATAGTTCCAGGGCCCGAGATACACAATGTTTAAATCAAATCATTTGTATAATTAAATATTTCAAGTGGTGGGCATATTGACATTTACAATTTATAAGGAGTAATGCCTTATTGTTCGTTTTTGGAGATTATGAACGTCCATTTTATTAGCTATGCATTTTATAACGATATCGCAGCTATTCTGCCAAACCGTAAAATATAGATCTCCTTGCATTTTCCTTTGTTAAGCGGAACGTGATGTTGAAGGGTAGTCCTTGGAATATTCGTATGTAAAAACCATAAGCGTGTGTGATAGAAAAGGCATCACTGAAATACTAGGATGAAAAGGGAAGAGGGGAGATAATAATTTGAATGTACTCGTCCGTTCTTCTGATATCTATGCCGAATTAGTAATCAGTTTGTTGAAGCTACAGCTTCGTGAACTTCTGAGATTAACCTCTATTACGAAAGTGGATGTGTCGAAATACATCACATGCATGATACTTATGAAGAACGTGCGAAGAATTTTGATGAGTTTCAAAATATAGATGGAATTATTTGTATAATTAAAGGTTTTTATATATATCTTAGAATAATTTGTAAATTAAGACGTAATGCTGGTGGGATAGCCGTATTCACCTAAAGAGTAATTATTAATTTATATATTTAACATTTGTTATGTAAAAGTGTGCCAGTCTTTATGCCAAAGTAGACCACGAGACACTTCCATTAAACGTTTTTTATAATGACGATTTTTTTTGGCCTGACAATAAAGTTATAATCCATTATAGTATTTGTTTAGGTTTGACTTTAAATGAGTAGACGAGTACATGGACCACAAACCAGATGAGATGCTGAGTGTATCGATAATTCGAACATTTAACGTGTTTATAAACATAATTGTTTATAATGTGTTTGATAATCATCATCATCAACCCATATACGTCCCACTGCTGGGCACGGGTCTCCTCTACTAAAACTGTAAGGATTTATCACTGGACGCTTTTTACGCCAACGAGATACAGACAAGTTAGCTGTTAATTATGATGAGATGAAGACTGGCGCGCCTTGAGTAGATTTATGGTACCGAACGTGCACTTGAATTTTGAACTACTAAAACCTTTATGTGGTTGGATCTAAAACTTGTTACTATGCAGCTACAAATTATTATGATAAACCATTTTCCCGCCATTTGGCAATACCTATCTAAACCTCTAAATATTTCGACTTTGCGCTTACATATTTAGCAATAAAGTTCTTCACGTAGTCTTGTTGCTTCCTTGCCACTTTCTTCCAGCGTAGGAGATCCAGCCAACATTGTTATCTCTATAATTAAATAATATTGCTTTTGTAGTTCCTATTCCCTGATTGTATTTGACTAACGCCTTGTAAATTTCTAACCCTTATATGTAGGCGGCGTAACGTACCGCTGCCCGAGTAGCTTATATTTTACTCACTTAGTTGCACTTAGACGGAAACTTGTTAGTTGTGTAATGTGAAACACCCGTTTTAGGGCTAGCTTAATTGTACTTCTAATTCAATTCATATGTGCATTTTGTAAATGTCATCCCGTCATAGCCTTATGACCCAAAATTTTTAACATTAGCGATATCCTTGGCGTGATTTGTGTTTGCATACATTTTAATAATTGATAAATTAAATAGTTTAAGCTTTTAAATTGCACTCGGGATGATATTGTTAACTCTGTTGATATTAAAACTTTTTTATTCGCCGAATACTTCACGACCAATGTTTGTACACATTTGATTATTACCTTTCTTGTCAATTAATTGAATGTTACACAGTTAGAAGTCGCTGAATCGTTTTTACATTTGTCCTGTATAAGGTAAAATGTTAAATTGATAAAGAGATATAATTATTTTCGTACAATTTTGCACCAACGCCTTCAATATAGGCTGAATTATTTGTTTTAGTGCTTATATTGTTGATAGAACTTAATATAATTTTAGATCAATAAGTGATTATTTAATGAAATCGTAAGTAATTGTTGTATTAGATGACTGCTCACACTGCAAGGTACCTGCACGGCGCTGAGATGTGTTTGCATGAGGCTGGCGAAGAGCGCACCGGTTCATACCGAGTCGATACTTCGCGCTGTACTTGTGCACTGCAGTGGTCGATCAGTTCTAAATCTCATAGTCTCTTCATATTACACAATGATACTGGTTTTGGTTTATGATAGGTGTAGCCAATAAATACGAACATTTTTATATGAAAGATATATATTTTTATAAGATGTTGTGTTTCAGAACGAAGTTATAGTGAAAATGTTATAAATTCTTTGTGAAATATGAAGTGATGCAGTCGATTGGAATCATTGTAACAGTATTGTTAACGGCTATTTTCCTACGTAGCGGTGTTATGAGACTTAATAATTTATTTTGGAAATATAGGGCCGCTACACACTGCCCTAAAATAATCCGTAGAGATTGAGAATTGAGTGAAATATAAAAAAAATGAACCTCCATATGTGATTTTTATTTTTTCCCCATGAATATAAAATTTACCGAAAGCGGGCGCTTTTTACCTTTCTTAAGAACTAACTTGTTAAGAGTAACTCTTATAGTCTTTTTACTATTACGTTCAATTTTATAAAACATTTCGATTCCGTTTTTACTGATTTTTTCTATCATAATATTAATTTTAAAAAATATGCAGCGATAACAGTCGGAAGTTGAAAACCACTCAAAAACAAAATAAATTGTTTATTCAGTCTATTTATTCATCAAAAGCGATACATGTAGTATTAACCTTTTGACCGCCACGCATAAAAACACTCGCCGTGTCCCCCACGCCAAGCCCTCAAAACTGCAATAAATACCTAAAAAAATATAGGGATGGGAATCGCAAGTCGATAACGTTTTATTTTCTAATAAAAATAATGTGCATAAATCTACCAACATATTAGAAATGAAGTTTTTTTTAAGCCCACATCAAACTAGTAATTTTACATAGCAAATACTATGGCTTACAACGATGTTTCTTGAAGATAAATACATTAGTCAAAAATATTACACAGTAACATTACCCCAGCACTACTCAATAGATGTTGTCGGCTCTAGCCGACATTGGCGTAGTCGACACGGTGTTTTCATACATGCTCGCGGTTCATTATAGAGAGGGGACGCGCGCGGCACGGTGCACGATATTATGTATTAGCATCAAAAATTAAATAAAATATTAATCCGTCAAGGATTATTTTAGGAACTACATTAAATACAATTACTTATTTTACTTACAATATGTTTCGATGCGATGGTTGTATTGTAAGAAATACTTTAGTAAAAGCCGCTTTTGCAAAAAAAATATCATAAATCTTTTATTTTTGTTACTTCTTTGTTACTATTACAAAGAATACACGAGTGTAATATTAAATCATAAAAGTATATACCAATTGATGTCGTAAAAAAAATTAATTTAATTTGAAATACACTGTTTGTGGACGGATTGTTGTTGTTTGGGAAAGAAGATAACTATGACAAAAATATTTGTTTGCCAAATGGCGGTTAAAGTATGGGTTTAGAAGAGTCTCCGTCTTATGTTAAATAAATCAATTTGGGACAAATACAAAATGTTTAATAATCTACATAGTCGCCGTCACCTTCGCCGAAACGTCAGGCGCCAGATAAATCCCCCGAAATGGGGATTGGCAATTGGTATTTCACAAAAGAACGACACGAACACAGGACAGCTTTATTTGAGTACTCGTACTCGGACAGCGACTAAGTGAGTCGTCTAATGCTGACCGTGGCGTAAAGGACAGTCATAAAAGACAATAAAATAAGAATGGGCACACTGTACTCTAGGACTATCGATTGTATAGGGGGTAGGTAAAGAATTTTAAAAAATTCTTCAATTAATTAATCAATAATGAGTTGTTTATTTTATTATAAATATAATATGATATTTGTTTTATGAAATAATACAAAAATTTTATATTTACTTCGTACATTAGCGCACAGTTTGCTTATTATTTATAAAAAATTAGCACAACACTAGCGGTCGGCTCTTGCCGACAATGGCGTCTGGAGTCCATCCAATACGGACTTTTTTTTGGCATCTTTTCTCTCATGGATTTCTCACATATAATAAATAATTTTAGGTAGGTTTAAGGTATATATGAATTATTATATCCTTGTTACTTCAATAAATAAGATATGATAGACAGAAACTCATTTATTGAACAAATTTATCGTTAAATAATAATGCTACTTTAATGTCGGCTATAGACGACCGTGGCGTAGAGTGCACGGCGTTGCATGTCGGCTATAGCCGACAATGGCGTTCAAAAGGTTAATAAATTATACAATATGGCGTTATAAATTTATGCAATGGTAACATTGTGGTGAAGCTTGAGATAGTAGAGCTGCGCTTGAGATTCCAACTCTTGAAGCGACTTCACTACAGGTGCCATCTGACTCACGTGGTCCTGGTAACAATATTTTCATTAATATTATATATCCAAAGAGTGAAAGGGTTGCATACTAGTGTATACCTGTATGCGTGAGACAAATAATCTTACCTGATATCCACTGCCGACTTGCTTCCTCTTCTGCCCGTAAATGACTTTTCCATCGAATTCATTGCTTGGCACCTTCATATCTGTTTCGATCTGCTGAATTGTTACGTTCAAGTGATCTTCGATATCGGCCAAGTACTGAAATGAAGTTATATTCGCATATTAAAACATACCAGTGACACGAAATGATAATCCCTCTTCTTATAATGAACTTTTAAAATAAAATAAGTGAATTTACCTGTGGTTCATTGTACCACATGCAGCATCCCTTAGGCCTGTCGTCGATCAGGTTGGTGTTCCAGCAGTTCCGGCCGCGGGAGGAACACCACTCGCCGTGATACCACACCTAATGGAATGATACATTTATTCACAACTATGATATAAGTAAACACACACACACATGCCGGGGGTGCGAGAAGAGAAAACGAAAGTAGTAGTACGGAGTTAAAAAAGACCAAAATAGTTCCCAGTAGCACGGAGTCTAGGTGGACTCAAAAAGCGGGATAGGCTCGCTTTCTATCACGTTGTAGGAAAACAACATAATAGTCTGCATTTTGTGCGTCAAAACGTGTCCGGACCAATTACGGCGAGTTGGCAACCAATATATAGAGGTGCATAAAATACCCTATCTACCCCTTTTAGATATATAGGCATTAGGCATGAGTGCGTATTTCAGTTAGTTAAGTTACCTTTTCAGGTACAGTAGAGACGAGACTGATGGCCAGTCCCATGCGCTCAGCTCGGCCGACACGACCGATGCGGTGCACGTAGTTCGACTTCTCGTCGGGCAACGTCACATTGATCACTAAGATAAACAATCACATGGATTATACGACATAATACAAATCCCTGGTGTTTATTGCTGCAACAGACAACGCCTACATATTTTAATTTACGCTCGGCGGTATTCCCAAAAAAATATAATTTAGGGACCTTTAAGAAGAGAGCCTATATCTTCCTCAAAGGCTGGCAATACACCGATCATCGGATTCCTTTGTTATTGAGGGTTTTCGTGGGCGGTGTTGACCACTTAACATCAAGTGGCTCATTTGCTCGTTTGCCTCCTTTTCCATAAAAAAAAAAAGTATTACGAAAATTCAATGGTTTCGATTTTGGTGAGTTCGATAGATACTAAAATGACAAGTATTATATTTTTGCCATTGCCGTATAATACTGTCAGTAAAAATTCTCTCTTTCATTATAATAACAATACATTTTTATGACTCAGACGCAATTGATACTATTGCACTATGAATCTTCTTCTTCTTCATCAACCCATATACGCCCACTGCTGAGCACGGGTCTCCTCTACCATTGAGAGGGTTTTAGGTCGTAGTTCAACACGCTGGCCTAGTGCGGGTTGGCGGACTACACACCTAAGAAATTTCTAAGAACTCTTAGGTGTGCAGGTTTCATCGCGATGTTTTCCTTCACCGTTAAAGCAAATGATAATTCAATGTGAATACACACATAACTTCGAAAAGTCAGAGGTGTGTGCCTGGGGTTCGAACCCGCGACCGGCGAGATTCTCGACCGCGTGCCCAAACCTCGAGGCCATCACTGCTTTGAATAAATGAATTGCACTATGAATAAATATACTCAACCGCCATATAGACAGCTCTGACTCCACAAAAGGTTACGAGTACCTGTATCGTGGGTATGAGAGGCCACGAAAGACATTTTCGGTCTCACAAACTCCCAGACCCGAATCAAATGTTTTTGGGTCACAAAACATTTGTCTCGGTGCGGAGATCGTACCCGCGGCCTCTCGTTTTGCAAGCTGGTGTCTAGCCAACTGCGCCACGAGGCTATCAATATTCCTATTTATCAACAAAATACTCACTGAAGGGCAGGCCGGAGATGTCGATACCCCTGGCGGCGACGTCGGTGCAGATGAGGAACTTCACCTGGTTCTGTTTGAACTTCTCCAGGTTGGCCTTGCGCTCCGGCGGCTTGCGGTCCCCGTGCAGGCACACGCACGAGAACTCGGCGCCGTACGACTTCAGGTACCGCTCCAGGTTGTCGCAGTCCAGCTTTGTGCGGCAGAAGATTATCGCCCTGTTATAGATATTCAAATATATAGTTAATTGGTATATACCGTGGTCTAAGACAGATGTACGAGCTATGGTCTTTTAGTAAGCTGAAGAACAACCTGTAAACTTTAATATTCTTTTCTTTGCTGATTACCATTTATTCGGCGCATTTAGGCACATCTGTTGTCTCTGCTCTATAATTATGTTCTACTAACTTTAAAGCGACATTGGGTTTTGCAATCAGGAAAATTTTACTAACAGCAAGGAGTCTGGAAATGTGCCCGCAAAATAGCAATAAGCTGATACATACATACCCACCGAAATGTTCATATAGGAATGCACCACTGACTACCCCTTCAGAGAATACAGGCGTAAGGTGGTGTAAGTATGTTCTTTTGCATAGTAATAACTACATTTAATGAACGCTCCACTGGTGTGTTTATCGATAATCGATGTCAGGGAATTTGTATTAAGAAATTAATACCTGTCCATCTTATGTTCCCTGATGGCTCTGATGCAGTACTCTCCTTTGAGGATCTTTACGGCCTCGGACAACGTTTCAGGGGTGGTATTGCCACTGCGAATGTTGTCTTTAGAGTGCACGCCGTCAGTCTGCTGGTACCTTCAATTATACATCAATATGTAGCAATCAACATAATATTAAGAAATAAAATAAAATAGTGTTCCAAAAGCCTTTATTCACCTTAGTTCAACTTAGTAGCTTAATGACCAGTTCATTAAGCTTTTAAATAAATAATCAGGAATTCGACCCTACCCATGATGATATATGTACATACTAGGGTGTCCCAGCTTAGTAGGGAGATTTTTTTTTTCTCGAAATTAGATACGCATACCCTCTATATTTTTTCTAATTGACCCTAATAACTCAAATACGAAATATTATCGAAATTGGATAGCGGTAACCCGTGCCGACTTGATGGCAAAGTTTGAAGAAAAAAATTGTATGGTAATTGTAGAGCACATATAAAAACTTAATTTTTATTTTCAAAATTATATCCTATTTCACCGGTATTATATATTTATTATTTAAACAGGAATATTTGTGATATTTTAATCTTAAAGTTTTCTTTTTACTGTTAGGATAAATCACAGGAAAAATTGCTTTAGTTTCCCTTTAAAGGTGACTTTTTCACGAAAATTTTGTATCAGTATAACTGCAATTTGCAGTATCACTAGCGACTTTTAGTGTCACTATTTATTTCTTAACTGCTTGAAAAGAAGTATAACTAGTCTGTGAAGTAAGCAACTCATTGAAAAAGTGTCAAAATTTTTAAAACGATTGAAGAAAAGCAAGACTAGTTTTTGATCGAAATAAAGTCGTTTATGTCTTTCTAAAAAAATAAATCACGCAGATATCTTTCCAGGGGATATGAATTGATGGATCGTCTTTAGTTAAGCTTTAAAATATTATCATTTTTGGTTCCTGGTCTCCATCATATTGATATAGAGACAAGACAGCTACTTCATGAACCAAAGGCCAAAAATGCTGAAAAATATTCTGTATAGTCATTTCTGAGTTAATTTTATTGACAGTTTCCCAGGGTTTCAAAGTATTAGGCAAACATAAGTCGTGGTAAGGTGCCGTCACTGATAATTAATATACAATGCATCCAAGCCTTAACATGGTATATAGCGATGCAAATCTAGATGTCTAATAGTGCGACTTTTTATTAGTAATTTACAATTAAAAAATAAGTTACGACATTTTTAATCAATTAATTGCTTCGGCCATCATGGTGTCTAGTACATAGAACTTGGAGATCGAATAGTCAATTTGCTTTCTGTATCACCACCAAAGAATATGATTATAGCTATAATTGTTAATTCTTGATAGCCAACCCTTAAATTTCCTTCATAATTCTGTCCGGTAAAACAATGTATATCTAATTATATAATTATATCTATTATCTAGATTTATTTTTATCAATTAAAGGGCACTGGCGTGTGCAATATACAAAAAGTAGTCCAAGCTTGTAACAAACTCTTGACGACACTGTACGAACACATCTTGCGATTTTTCCGCATTATTTGTTGATCTCTTCAGAGTCGGTATAAGGCAACTTATTTCTTAAAATTAGTTTATTAAAGCTTATAAATAGGCATATAAGCCCTTTAACAAAAAATAATTAATCTCGAATAGTTAGATTTGCGATTTACAAAATTCAATTTTACTTCACGAATTTTATTAAACAGAACTGCCAATATTTGCTCTTTACAGAGAAGTTTTAAGCCGTTATTTTAATGTTTTGCACCCCCCTATTAAATTTTGCCTTTGAAATCGTAATCTGACATATTGATTAAACAAAAAGAGGCGTTTACCAATACAATAAACAAGCAACCACGAAACTTCCATGCGAATATTGCGACTCGCTGAAGTTCATACAAAGTATGTAAGTACTGAAACACATGAATGCAAGTCGGCACGGGTTGCAGTGGTCCTAAGTTCATGAAATTTTATTTATGAGTGTTTTAACACCATTCGAAAATAATTAGAGGGTATGCGTTGACAAAAAAAGATTTTGATTTTTTTGGGACACCCTAGTACATACATACAATAAAAATACACAGAACTTTAAAAAAATAAATAAAAATTCTATACTAATATTATAAAGGAGGGAGTAATCTCTGGATCCATTGACCCAATTTTGAGGAATGCTTAAGGGTATATACTATGATGCCACGAAGCAAAAGAGCAGAACAGCAACAAAAAATATATAGAAAAATATTCCTTTTAAACTTTAAAATAATCTATACAAAGTTGTGGGCAAAAGCTAGTATAAAATAAAATAGTATTCTTACTTGCGGAGATTCTCCCACGAGCGGTCTTTTTGCGGGTCCACGTTGACCACCACGTGATGCACGGTCTCGGGCACGGCGTCCTCGCCCTTCAAGTCCACCCACGTCGGGAAGTGCATCAGTTTCTCCTGCCAAATTAAAATACACTTGGACAAATTGCTCATCATAACAAATGATTTTCACCATTAACATGTCCATAATATTATGCCTGCCTGATGTAAACCTAATGATAGATTAGTCGTTCGTGTTAATATGATTTTACACAACACTCCGCTACAAAGATTATCAGCATATTATATAATAGCTAAATGTATTTTGAAGTCGTTCTGAAATTTCTCGTAGCCAGAATATTCACAGTGAATGAGTAAGAGTCCAGTGAGTGGAAGATGCGTGGTGCCATGACTTAGCACTGCTAACTTAGCCAACTCACACTAGGCCAGCATGTTGGACTAAAGCCTAAACTCTCTTAGAGAGAAGGTCCTTATCCAACAGTGGAACGTATATGGGCTATGATGATAATTTATGACCATGATAACACTTTCAGTATGAAGTATCTGGCAAGGTGTTGGTAAGTTACCGCCATTTTCTTGACTTCGAAGGCGTGCAGCGTAGCGGAGCAGACGACCATCTGCAGGCGGCGTCCGTCCGATGTGATCTTGGGTATCTGCCGGTGGAGGCGCTCGATGAGGTCGCCGTAGCCCGCCTTCAGCAGCCCGTCCGCCTCGTCCAGCACGAAGAACCGGCAGTGCGTCAGCGACAGGTAACCTGAACACATACTAGGGATGTTGCGAATATTCGCATCCGCATCCGCATATGCGGAACATTCGCATCGATTTGGACATCCGCATCCGCATCCGCATCCGCATAAATCGCTGCGGAGCTGATGCGGTTGCGGATGTGTAGCAGATCGCGAAAAGAAAGAAAGGGGTGAGGGGCGGCGAGGTGCGCGTGTCGGTCTCGAGTGTCGAGTGGTTGACCGCACGTGCTGATTGACCAATAGGAAAGCAATAACATTTTATACAAATCAACCAATCGATCAATTTTATACAGATCCGCATCCGCATCCGCATCCGCGGATGTGAGCCTCTTAAAATCCGCATCCGCATCCGCATCCGCGGATGTGAAAAAAATTGAATCCGCAACATCCCTAACACATACATATTCACTCACTAACATCATTTTATAATATTATTATGAATTTTAAGGCAGTGATGGCCTCGAGGTTTGGGCGCACGGCCGAGAATCTCAATGATGGCACACACCTCTGACTTTTCGAAGTTATGTGTGTTTTTAAGCTACATGCTACTACTGAAAGTGTTTGGTATAATCAGTAAAAACGCCCAACTCAGGACCTCCAGATGGTAAGGCATATACTTCTGCCGCGACAACATGGTGCGACCTCATTATATTATTAAAATAAGAATAACACCCGTAACACCATGTACATTATAAAACCTTGACTGACCTCCCTGTATAAGATCCTCTAAGCGGCCCGGCGTGCCCACAACAATATCGATTCCAGCGTTTAGCTGATTGATCTGATCCTTCACATTGACTCCGCCCACCACAAGCAACTCACGGACTTGAGGGTTCTCAAGGTATTTCTTGAATTTTGTTATTTGCGTACATGTTTGTTCTGCCAACTCACGCGATGGCTAAAATCATTGTAAATTATTATGCATACAAAGTATGTAATACATAGTGACGACTACATTTAGGAATAGACAAAGAGCAAACATATATTTCTATAATCATACATAACCAATTTAATGATTGCTTATAGAAATCCAAAGAATGGGGTTTAATTAACATTCCTTCTCATTACATCTATAACAATTGTCACTTGGAAACATAGCTGGAATGAACCATATAAGTAAGACAGCACAAAAACTTTTCTTTATGAAAAGTGTGTTTCAATGGATCAGCTCAATTAATAATATAAATGCTTATTAGATTTTTTTTCTCTTTTTACTATTTCCAGAACAGGTTTGTGCAGCAATAGAAGTCTAAATTAAAAGAAATAATTGTTATAGTGTATACCTCAATAATGATTGCCTGTGGAGCATTGTTGACTGGTTTTGTGTCAGTTGGAGCACCGGCAGATACAACATTTTGCTTCACATTCTCCTTTGATGCTTGGCAAATGGCTATGTAGCCACTTGGCGGTGGATACTATAAAGAATGGTAAAAAATATTTATCACTCATATTTAGTTTAATAATATGATTATCTGAAGCAGTTAGCATTAAGTCAAATTAAGTTGATAACTAGGCTATAAAATAAATCTTAATGTTATCTCTTTATTGATGAGTCAATCATAGTTTTTGAAATAAATAATACATTATATTTCACCACAATTTATTAACTAATACTATTCTATCAGAGTCTAGTCTGGTTGTAAAAATTTAAAAAAATCCAACCTCCAAGTAATTTCTTCTTTTCTCATTGTAGTTAGTACGAAAGAGATAAAATTTCTGGGTCAAAAATGTTAGAATGGTTTCACATTACCTTGAAAGGTGTGGTGCCAAAATTGAAACTCATTTCAGCATTTTTCAATACAACTGCTGGAAAGTAGCAGTCTGCACGTCTGGATTGATCAAGTTTGAATGCCACTCCAAGATCTTCTCCATTCTTAGAGTACCGGATCTCACCGCTGTTCAAGTTCAGCATACATCCTACAAAATTAGTAATAATATTTCATCAGGAAAAAAAGTAAAAACTTAAACATTAAACTACTTAACAATTCTTGTAGGTGAACCTTATCAATTAATTATATTTTTATCATATATTAAATAAAAAAATTAAGCATAAAATACTGGGAAAAGTTACTTAAATATTAGAAACAAGTAATTTTTGACTCACCAATGACATCATTCATGCCATAAGCTGTACCATAGTCATCAAATTGTTTTGAGTTGGACTTTTTTCCAGTACCACCAAAACCAAAACCAAGTCTGTCAGTCCCAAGGTCCAATTTTGCCTATGAGATAAGTAACAAATATGAAAATATACATAGCAATTACTTCATTCTAAATATTACTATTAAATAACTTAGGTTTTCCTAGTTTAAATGTAAAAGGGGGCCATGAATTGTATATTATTAATAAATAATAGTATACTGTTATTGTAAATAGTAATAACTATTCTACATATAAATCACATGCAACAATGAGCTCATATTTTCATTTTACAAAGTGTTGTGAAATTGTAGAATGGAAGTAAAATATCATTAACTATTATAAACATGTTTATATACACTCACAGCTTGGGTGGACCATCCTACACGGCATAATCCCTCATCAGTTACTGTAGCCTCATAATAATAGGCTCCCTTAGTATGAACGCCTTTGGTGGATCTGCAACCGTGCCACGCCTTCTGGTCCCGCGACTGGCATCTTAAGCCGTCCGGTGTCACCGCAAGCGCCTCAGTACGATCGAAGAACGACATCGTCCACTCCGTTGCCACTTGCTGTATAACCTTCCCAGTTTTTCCTTCCTGCAAATCCTTCAAAGTTTCCCATACGATTTGTAGGATTGGCAAACAAAATGCGCCAGTCTTGCCACTACCGGTTTCTGCAGCCATGAGAACGTCTCCTCCGCCCAAGATGAGAGGTATAGCCTCAGCCTGAACATCTGTTGGCAATGTCCAGTCCATCTCCTCGGTCGCCTTCCCAAGTTCGGCGAGGACGCCGAACTCTTCGAAAGCGGTCATTGTTCAACGATTTGTTTTTTTCCTTTTGTAGCAAGTAATTTGAGGACAAATCAAAAATTAAAACCAATTTACCCCGGCATTCGCAATCTTTTTTCATTTGACACTTTCTGACACACAGACCACAGTATATATACAATCATAGACTATATTCTATAAAGTGCGAAAGTATTAGTATTTATTTAGGTGTTAGTATTTACTCTCAAACTTAGGTACTAGTTTATTTGTTTTTAATGTATGCGATGCAGTTCGGAAGCATATATCAAGTTGCTTTTGCAAGTACCTACAAGTTATGTTATGTCTGCCAAAAAGATGTCTGGAATAATTATTACACGTATTTTATAGTTTTCATTTTCATCTGTTTTTTATTTGTTATCTGTGGTAACTAAGTGTTTCGTTAGTTCTTCGTATTAATGTCTGTGAGGAATGAGGATTGAGGCATGAATGGAACAGCTGATTGCTGTCATACTTTTAAATAAAAAATGTACTAGACTACATAACCTCCCTTTTCTCTCTATGAAAGTGAATTATCGTAATTACCATGGAATTTGAATTGTTAGAGACTTCAAAATCAACTAAAGTTTCTAAATTATCTCCTTTAGGAAAAGTTTTAATTTATTCAACAGGCGGTCTAGCTGTGGGTGTTAGTATAATATGTATACCGTTCGTTTCGCCAGCTTTGAGAAGAATGTGCTTGCCTTACGTGCCTGCAACAACAGAGCAACTAACAGGAGTATCCAAAGCTTTGGCAGGCCGTAATGGAAGACTTCTTGACGTGGGCTCTGGCGATGGAAGAATAGTATTTACAGCCGCCGAATTGGGTTTCAAAGCCGATGGTGTGGAACTAAATGCCTGGCTTGTGTATTATTCAAGAATAAAAGCATTATTGAACTCAAAATATAGAGGTGTGAAGTTCTATCGCAAAAACTTATGGACTTTTGATTTGAAGCCATATAACAATGTAGTAATTTTTGGTGTGGAGCAAATGATGAGTGCATTTGAAAGCAAATTGTTAAAGGAAACAAACAATGGAACTTTAATAGTAGCATGTAGGTTTCCTTTGCCTAACATGGTTCCAGTGGAAATTATTGGACATGGTGTTGATACAGTGTGGAAATATGTTGTGAAAAAACAGTGATTTGATTGGAATTTAGACTTTAATAGATTAATTACCCGGTTTAAAAAGAACATTGTAAATACATAGATATAGCTTTTAATTAAAGAATAAATATACAACAATTTCAATCAAAATCTACCAGCTCTTTTCCTGCCAGTATATTTTGTGTCGGGTTTAGTATCTTTGCCTTGTTTTCTTCTTTTCTCCTTTTTCTCTAATATCCATGCCCTTGTATTCTTCAATGGTTTGCCCCTTGCACCTCTGGTGGCTTCTCGTTTTGCATACTTAATTTGAAGACTGTTATCTGCTTCATCAGTACCTGTTACAAAATATTTTTGAATATATTAATTCTTAAACATTATATACAGAAAAAACATACATATAAATATTAGTATCCTTTAATAACTTACCTAAAGCCTGAGGAAGTGGTGCAGATCCTCCAGTCATCAACACTAAAAAGAATTTCTTTGCTTTGGCAGAATTAGGGTAGTCAATAACCACACCACCATAGAAACCAGCTTTCATCGCTTGTGATGTCAATAAATCTAATTGGCTCTCATTTTCAGGATAAAACTGGAATACAGCTCTGGCTGATCTGGACTGAAAAATATAGAATCTTTAAATTAAAGGGCTAACAAATATAAATACTGAATTTAAACAATTAACATACCAATGATGCATACAGAGTAGTGAAGAATTTATTGAGCCTTTTAATAGGGTTGTGCCATTTTTTGTCAGCATTGAACAGCCATTGTATAGCAGACACAGACACTGCCCCATCAAAACTACCTGCCCTGAATGGAACACCCTCTCCCATATCAGCTAGGACTAAATCACCTTCTGTTTCTCTCTCTACTGCAACATCTAGAAAATAAAATTGAAAACATTTAAACATATTACACTGATTAAGGAGAAGTTTAAAGATTTAACTTTATGAAGTTATCTACATGCTTTATTAACATAACTTTGAAGAACATAACATTATTTACATAGGAGAATTCTAAAATGATCTTGAATTTATTATTATTGCTTTATATTTCTAACAATGGAATCTTAAAATTTAAGTCATACTAATTATATGTATTTGGTGTATCTTGATAAATACCCAACATAGCTTTTGATATATCCATTCCAATCCACATGTGGCCATTTTCTTCTAATACTGTTCCAGATAATCCAGAACCACATCCAATATCTAAAAGTAAGCAGGGTGAATCTTCTGGTAATAGTAAGAGCTCTATACAACGCTCCGTCATCTGTCCTTGGATCTCTATTATTCGTGAGCTATAAACAAGATACATACTTTAAATATCACTGCCATTAGTAGTTTAAACACTTTTCCTACAATTTATTTGAATAGAATTTTCAATAAGTTTGTAGTAAAATGTTTATAATAAAAATATATACATACTTTTGTGTATATTTCCTCGCCTCTTCTTCATTGTAAAACTATAAATAGAAATATTGAATACAATAAAACAGTAACCTATTTAGTTGAATATGTTCAGTATAGTAGACATTATTTAACTTACAACTTCAGGTGGAGCTTGATGTTCTGGTCGTCTAGCCATTTTATTTTCGAAAATTTTTCATTTATTGATAAATTAATAACGAAAACTTGTAAACACGAGATTTAACCTCAAATGTGTTCAAACTAAAAAAATAAACATCTGAGTCCACAGACTACAATTTAAATTACACAGACTGTAGTTATGAGAGTGCTCATTTCGGTTCACCGTTCATCGCCTGTGCTTGTGAGTTCAGTTGACATTAATTTCGTATTAATGATGTGCCAACTCGGAAAAAACAGAACTCGATTTAACTCGAGTTAAAATCCACATAACTCGGGTTGAACTCGAGTTAACTGACAAATGAATGTTCTTTCTATAATTTTTACCAGTTTATTTCCTCAGCTTCAAATTAATAGTTTAACCCTTCGTAGCCCAAGATCATAAAAAATTATAATACTTTGGTATATGATAGGCTTGAACAAATAAAAAAACACGTGTTTCGTGGAAATTCAAAAATATTTTTTATTCCGTATGTATTGGATCTTTTAGGGTTTGTGACATTACTGTCACATTGGGTTAAAGTGGAAGAAAATGTTTTAACGTAGTATGGAAGGATCTAACAGATTTATTTTGTTTTTTTGTAACAATTACTATTGCGAACTTTTAAAAAATTGTTTTTGCTACATCAGGACACCGAAGAAACTTGGGCCAAATGATTTTCAAACCCAATTCGGTCAGTAGCCAATTTGATACTGCCTCACCGCCAATGGGGGGACATGTTGCGCCGGACTCTTGTGATTTTGGCTTGTATTTTATTTTCAATTAATCTTCGCTGTTGGACATTAGGATTCAAGCAAAACTTACATAAAGTCTCCAATTTCAAGTTGAAAATCTGCTGAAGACATTTGTTTGTCATTGCATAGTTTAGTCTGCCTTACTCTCACATACATCAGCCAAGAACTGGCCATGGTCAGGTCTAATAATTGGTAAAACATCCAAACCTGGCGTCTTTTAATTCGTGTCAAAATACTATAAGCACCCATAATGCTGTTAATAAAATCTACACCTCCAATATACCCACTACATTCTTCGACGATATGAGACCGATCAATGTTGATGTACTTCTATTGGCCTTATCGTAACGACTTGGACCTTCGACCACTCACCAGCAAAAATTGAGAGAAGCGTGACAAGTTTGTTGTCTTTTCATATAAATTTTGACACATCAATTGCGTCCATATTTGCTACGTAATCAACAGAAAATCTACTTTACTTTTTATTACATCCTCGTCAGGGGGTAGTTTGCAATCTGGAACGAGATTATTCCGTACAGTCCCAGGACTCCCCAAGTCCAATATATATCCACTTCTGCTACGTACTCCAGTAAAGTTTCAAACCACGGAAGTAAAGTTATTATCCAAATATATATGTTATTTCTGATGTCTGGGTATGCCCGCGTCATTCTAAATACGACGTTTCAAGATGCTCCTTTTTTATTCTACTAGGAGCAAAACTCTTTCAGTTCCTGTTTCAGGTACAATATTATAGACAAAACTTGAAACTCGCTCAGTACATAAAACTTTTAACGCCAATTGTGTTTTTTTTTATAGGCATATATCTATTCAAATTGTCTCTTCTCTTAGTGTAGCAAATCTATTCATCCACACAAAGGTATACCTCGAATAGAACTCCACTAGAAGTCGTATTTAAGGCTTATATTATAGATCTAATTTTTGTGTAAGTACTACCCCTATCTTAAAAAATAGGAGAAAAAAATCATCAATATATGGATATACATTAGTTGTATTTTTTATGACATTGTCACCCAATGTAACAGAAATGTAACAAACATAAAAAGTTACTTTTTACATATGAAAAATCAAAAGTATGAATTGGTAACGATCTATAAACCAAATCATTTACTTACCTACGGGTATCAACAAAAATTATACAATTTTATATACTTTTAGTATTTTTTTATAAATTTTAAACTTTTTGCAAGTTCAAACATGGCATTTTCATCAAAACACGAAATTCAAAGCCAAAAAGGGAGCAAGTTACACTACTTATGATTTATATTTGATGCTAAAATGTTCGGTGTGTTATTTAAGAATATATTGATATTGATTTGACAAATCTTAAACGTTTAGTTTAAATTTTATAGAGACTTTTTGGGTTTGTTACAGAAATGTCACCACAGGCTATAAAGGGTTAAAAAATTGGAACAAATGACATTTTTATCTGTTTCAATTCTTTCAGTTTTTATATTATTTATTTATAATGAATTGACAGAGTTATACTAATTAAAGTAATATACACAATATTTTCAAGAAAATTAGATAATTAGTATCACAAATTCTTTTCTTAGTTAAATTATATACTTATAATTTAGTCTTAAATACATAATATGTGACACTTGTTATGAATGAATTAACGAACATAGTCTCACACAAATGATCGGCAAACTACGCTCCATGTCGGTTGACGGTTCCATTCGATTTACGAACTCGAGTCAGAGAGAATTCAACTCGAGTGGGTTCGAGTTACCGGACCCATACACCATCAATAATATTGATCAATATTCTGATTGTACAATATTATTGAACGTGTAGGGATAATATTGAAGCATTGCGCCGTGATTGAGCAAAAGATTGATGGAGCTTAATTTTTATTGATCAATATTTTTTTATTGCGCTGTGTAGGGTTAATATTGTGCAATATATTTCTTTTTTTTTTTCTTTTCAACAAAATCACTAGCGTGGCTGCCGCCAAAACTTCGTCGTCAGACATGTTGCTCGCACGAAAATATTGATTAGAGTGGTTTATCAATTTTATTGACAGAATTAATTGAACGTCTGGAATCAAAGGGGGTGTTCAATATTATTGAACAATAAAAAGATTGTTCAATATTATTGTAGGTGTATGGGGCCCCTTACGCCCAACTCGAGTTAGCTCGAGTTACTTACTCGAGTCGACCATCACTATTTCGTATATACTCTGTGACTCTACCAGAACAAGAAGGTATGCGCGGGAGAAGCGTATGGTTTATTATTGTCAATATTGTATTCAATTAAGTATTTTTGTTAAAATAAAATTATTATGCCTAAAGTTTTAAGTTTAAAGAAGGTAAGTAAGTAATTCTAAAACCAATGGAAGATTATTGGAGAATGGAGAATTATTTAATATTTGTATAAGCTTATAGCTAAATGTTATCTTATATTTTAGGCACAAGGCCCGGTGAATAATCAAAAACCTATAACGCAGTTTTTTAAAACGTGTTCTCCATTAAAATCTCAGACTGATTGTTCAGAACAAACAAAGAAAAGAAAGGCTTCGTCACAAGATATAGGAGAAAAATATCACGATAAGGATTCTAGTTTAAAAACAAATAGCTTATGCCGAAACTCTCCAAAGAAACTAAGAACAGAACTCCAGATCAAACCTTCATTATCGCACAAAAATGAAATAATCAAAACAAATCAAACGTCTCCAAAAAAGGAAAATGTGAGGAAAATAAATTCTCCGTTAAAATTATTTGATGAGGACTTAAATTTTGATGAAGATATTGAATTCGATAAAACCACTACAAGCACTAAATGCAGATCTCCATTGTCGCCACTGCGTACTGAGAATATTGAAGAAACAAATAATGTTAATATAGTATTAAAATATGAGAATGGAAATCATGTTCAATCTAGCCATGAGAAATCTATGTCTCCTATTAAGACCCCAACAAAAAATCATGTGCACAGTTCTGAGAAGAAAAAGAATCAGACTCCAAAGAAAAGCCCCAGATTAGGTATTCAGTGTAAAATCTTTTTGAATGTTTACATTTATTTTATTAACCAATTAAGACCATGTTTTAAAGACAGTTTGAGAGTGATAATATACAAAATAAATATAACTTGTTTTCTACTCTAATTACCTATATTTTATAGTAAGCTTATTATCTTCACATAAGTTAGTGCATATTATTCAATGTGATTGTGTTCATATTCTTAAACAAAGAGAAGGAAAATTCGTTGAAAATCTGCACAACTATGCTTGTATAATGTATCATGGTATAGTATCATGTGCTTAGCAATAGACAATCTATAGACCTATATAGTCCGCCTTTTATTCCTTAAGACAAATAACAATATTGAAATTATTTTATTTCATATTCAAAATTTGATTTTAATTACTTTTTATCTGCTTAAATAACACAGGCTTGTATTTTTCTCAAGAATAGTTAAAAATATGAAATTATAATATTATTATTACCATAATTAATATATGATTAACTTATCTCTTCCATGTTCTAACAGGAAAATATACTTCACCTAGAAAACTTACTCCACCTAATCAATCACAATTGACACAATACTTTTCACCTTCAAAATGTGGATCTACTGTGAAGGCTTTGGAGTTTTATGAGAATGACATAGAAGATCATTTTGCTGATGAATGGGCGATTGAAAATATTGAAGAGGTAATACATCTATGTTATTAAATCATTTATGAAATAATTTTCATTTATGATTTTTTTAAGACTATTAGGTTGATTGTATATGCAGATCTCAGAAATCACTGTTTTAAAAATGTTTTTTTTTTTATGTTAAATAGACTCTGTATTTATCAAAAAAAAAAATTTTAAGCAGTTCATGCAGTTACTTGAGCAGTAATTGAAAATATTAAAAAAAAGAGAAATTAAAATCTTTTTATAGTATAAAGCTTTTCATATGGCGTTGAGGCTTACAGCTCATTACTTATTACTTTTCTTGCAGGAATGTCAAGAAGACTTAGATCTAAGTATTATGCAAAGATGTGAAGTGCTAGATGTAAAGCATAATCCATCTCAACTAGAACTAAGACTGAGTAATGCAAACAATAACAAAGGCACTTGTTTTGTTGATGGTATTTGGTATGTATTCTATTATAAATAAATATTAGTCATTTAGCCTAAAATAAATCAACAACACTCATATCATATCATTATCAGCACTTATTTGTCCCACTGCCAGGCATGGGCCCTACAGCTGTAAGGCCAACACCACATTCCAACATGCTAGCCCAGAATGGGTTGGCAGACTACTATGAAGTAATTCTTAGACTTTTTAGTTGAGCGGGTTTTCTCACAATCTTTTTTCTTTAGTTTTAATTTCTGTGTAAATTATTCATTGTAAATACACACAAAACTACGAAAAGTAAAATAAAGTGTTCCTGTAAAAAATTCACAATGTATGACTCAATTATGCGACTATATCTCGAGATAATTACATCTTACTTCCTTAAAAATTAGTTAGGGAAGTATACTTACATCCAATTTTTAGAAGGTATATTTATCGCATTGAATAGTGGGCAAATATTTTGCAGCTTTTGTGCATATTTTAAGTTTTTTTCTTACAGGTTACACACGCCAATAGAGAGGGGTGATATAGTGAGTGTGTATGCTACCCGCAATGCAGCTGGACAGTATTGCGTTACCACAAATTCTGGTTTATTGGTGCTACGACCAGACCACCTTATATCAAGCACGAGTGTAGTAGCTGGAGTATTTTGTCAAAGGAAAGCCATATTGCAAGAGAGATGGAGAGGAATCGATTCGGCTAATACAGCTGTAAATTATTTTTATTATTCTCTCCTAAATTATAAGTAATCATCGACAGCCCATTTACGTCCCACTGCTGGCTACGGGCCGCCTCTACAACTAGAGTTGTAGGCCCTAGACTGCCATGCTGTCTTAGTTGGGTTGACAGAATATATACTTAAGAAATTCTTAATAACTTATAGGTATGAAAGTTTCCTCATGGTGTTTTCTTTCACAGTTAAAGTATGTGATAATTCAATCTGAATACAAACATAAGTTCGAAAATGTTCCTCGGGGTTTGAAACCTCGATCGTCGGGGTTCTCGACCGCGTCATTAAAACAATGCATAGATCGTAGGAACAATTCTTAAGCAGCCAATTAAAATAGCCTTCGGTATTTTTTCAGATGACTATAGGGATCCTAATACACGAGCTGGTACAAAAAGTATTGACAGAGAACATTACTTCTATTGATAAAATAAGTGCAGAAGCTAATTCTATAATCAAGGAATCTATACAAATGCTTTACGACGCCGGACTAACTGAAGAAGAGACACAGACTAATATGCAGTTGTATTTACAACCTCTGGCAAAATTTATGCAAGTTTATGTGGACTCTAAATCAACACATGCTGAGGTAATAAAACTTAATATTATTGTATAAATACTGCTACTTGCATAAAATAATAACAAAAGTTGGAGAAAATCTCATCTACTTAATATGTCTAAGTGATAAAAGTGATGTGGAGATAAAAGTAAAAATAATTCTGTAATAATCATTTTAGCAAATGAAGACTGACAAAGACAAATGGAATGGACATATAAATAAAGTACTAGATATAGAAGAGAATCTGTGCTGTCCCCAATTAGGTCTAAAAGGGAAAATCGATGCTACACTACAAGTTACCATACATGATAGAAAAGGTAATAACAAGTTGTTTAGATGGCTCCATGGTGCCAACCAAATTGAATTATCACTTGCTTTAACGGTGAAGGAAAACATCGTGATACAACCTGCACACCTAAAAGTTCTTAGGAGTTTCTTAGGTGTGTAGTCCGCCAACCCGCACTAGGCCAGCGTGGTGGACTATGGCCTAAACCCTCTCAATGGTAGAGGAGACCCGTGCTCAGCAGTGGGCGTATATGGGTTGATGAAGAAGAAGAAGAAGATGGTGCCAACCAAGTGGACGGCCATCAGATTGCGAAGCGAGAGACTATCGGCTTATTCTCGTACTGAGATAAATATTTATATGATGTCCAAAACTAATTTGTTTTTCGTCTGGATGTTTGTGAGACTGAAAAATCTTTCGTATTTCCTGATAGTGGGGTCAAAATTTGTGTGACAGGTGGTTTCAGTTTGTAGCACTGTTTTGTACTATAATTATTGTATTGTGTTGGTTTTAATACATCGTGAGGAAACCTAAATACCTTAAATTTGTAAAGAATTTCTTAGTCTTAGTCCGCCAAGCCGCACTAGGCCAGCGTGGTGGACTAAGGCCGAAACCGCTCAGCTGTAGTTAAGGCTCGTGCCCATCAATGAAATTATAAGTGCTGATGATGTATGTATGTTTGTTTTAATATTCAGGGCCACAAAAGGCAATAGTTCCGTTGGAACTGAAAAGTGGCAGGGCGTCCATGTCCGCGGAACATCGCGGTCAACTAGTAATGTACGGCATGATGTTGAGTCTGCAGCGAAATGAAGATCCCACCACGGCTGTGCAGCGCGGCCTCCTCCTATATTTAAAGTAACTCAATAATTTATTCTCTTTACTATTATTGTACTAGTTATGAAGATATCTAAATAATTTCGTATTGTATGTGTGGTCTACTACTGGGCACAGTTTTAAGCGACAATTTTAACTTCTAAGAAAATATTTGTGAAACATTTTAGGTACGCAGCTTCACAAGATATTTTCTTTATTGTAAAAGTGCATGATAATTCATTGTGAATATACCTACTTTCGAAAAGTTTATGATTTTATCTCGACTAATCCCCGAGACCAATTTGACTTTAGTATTATGAATATTTGTAGGGAAAATGTTGAGCTAAAAGAAGTGAGCTGCGGTTATCCAGAACGTCGGGATTTGGTAATGCTGCGAAATCAATTAGTGCAATACCTCGCCGCGGGGCCGGGAGATGTCAGTCCTGGTACGTTTTCTTTTCTATTAAGTCTCCCTGATTTATAATATTAAACAATAAGCGCGTGTTTCCTCGTAACGTGTCTCATGTACCGGAGGCTAGAATTTAAACAAATCATAATTAAATCTTTACTATTAACCAAAAGTCTCAAACCATGGATACTTTAACACATTTTGTGTCTTGAATTTTAAAATATACCCTTTATGTTTCTGGATGACCTAAAATTTGTTTCATGGTTCATACTTAATTTTTTATGTTTAGCATTACACCTATATAACTATATGAATATATTCAAAATATATGCACTATAATAAAAGATCCAGTCAACAATAGAAGTACCTTTATATATTTCCAGATCAACTGACCGATATAGAGGATGCTGCAGTGTTGCTGCAGCAGAGACTGCCGGATCCCGTGAGCCACCACAACGCGTGCACCAAGTGTCCCTACCTCACGCTATGCTCCTTACATCTCTGGTCAGTTGTCACTATTGTACATCACATTACACAAATCTTTGTGTATTTTATTATTGAGAATATTTGTTATGAATCTATTGACATTATATTACTCGCCACCATCAGTGTATATAGGTTTCACCGCTAAGCAATGGTATACTCTGCAAATCAGAGGAATTAAGCCTTAGTCCACCACGCTGGTCTATTGCTCGTTGGCGAAATACACACTTAAGAAATTCCTAAGAATTTCTTTTTATATATGTAATCATAACATTTTAGGCATACGGATGGACCGAGCGTGTCAGAAAACCATCCCCTGTCCAAATTGCGTGACGAAGCCCTAGGACATTTAACAGCGACTCACATAAAATACTTTCTGCATTGGACCGCGTTGCTCAAGATGGAGGAGAATGAACAGTTGAGGTCTTCACCATTACGCGCGTTATGGACTGATAGTGCGGACAAAAGGTATATTCAAAATTATAATTTATAGATATAAATCTATACAAAAGTCTGACGACATTTTATCTTATCTATTGATTTTCTACAAAAGCTCCTTTGTAATTAAATTTGATAACGTAAATCTTATCTAAAAGGTTAAGTTTATGCCCACAGTTAAAACATATTTTCTTTATATTGCAGACAGAGCCGTGGTACATGTGCGGCTAATCTGAAATTAATCAATGTTCAGCCTTCCCAAGACAGATACTTACACATATTTAAACATACAGGTAACATCATATTGCCATAAACTTCCTCTGAAACTATAAACTTATGGCCTATAAATACAAATATTATTTCAGATAATTCTAAATCTGAACATGATAAAGGCTCAAAAGGGCCACAAGAAGGGGAGTTTTCAATAGTGAGTATAGACAACAGACCATGGATCGCGGCTGGCGTCATTCTCCTGACGAGAGATGGAGAGATTCACATACTATTAGAACGGTAAGTGATTTGTTTTTAATATTGCATAAGCTATACAATCCTCAATAGTCTTAATATTTAAGTAAATAGTGTTATATAAAAATTGCTGTTGGTAAAATTATTGTAACTTTGTTTTAACTTTTTCTCAATGTATATGGTGTTTCTTTACAGTGATTTAAGCCGTCGGTTAAGTAAAGACACTAAGTACCATATTGACACGTACGAGTCATACGCTACTGTGGTACAAAACCTCACCAATCTGGGGGTACTTATGGAAGATAGTGACAGATCTGACCGACTTAGAAGGTATGAAACATTGTGTTAAAATTTACCGTTTATTTTATGATACTTTAAAAAAGGAATTTTTAAATAATAAAAGCAATTGTAAATGTTATATTCAATGAGTGTCCCGTTATGTCCTATTGCATATCAACAGATTACTAAACTTTTGCGATAATTTCTATCCATTTAGACTGATAATAGCTAAGGAAAAGCCGGAATTCGACCAGAAGCTGCCTCGAGAAGTGGGCAGACTAGGCTCCAAGTTAATGCGCAGTCTGAACATCGAGCAGCAACGAGCTGTACTGAAAGTGTTGGCCGCCAGAGACTACGCGCTGTTGCAGGGACTGCCTGGAACTGGTACTGTGCCACATAGACATCATCATCAACATCATCATCATCATAATCAACATCATCATCATCATCACCATCATCATCACCATCATCATCACCATCATCATCATCATCATCATCATCATCATCATCATCTACAACCCTTTTTCATCCCACTGTTGGACATAGGCCTCTCTTCTAGCATGCCACTCGTGCCTATCTTAGACCAGTCGCATCCAAGATCCAAGTCGCACATAGACATACACTAAAAGTATTCATTTTGCGTCTTAACATAAGCAAAACATAACAAGAACGTTATTTCTATATTTATTAAGCATACCCACACGACCTATAGTACATTAAAATTGAATAAATAATATCTTATACGTGAGACTTGCGGAGAGCAGTCTTTGAAGTGCATTATTAGATATAGCAACACTAATTAAACAAAAAATATATATGTTTTATCGATGAAGATTATATAATATGTTTCCCTAGTTTTAAATTTGTTATATAAATTTCAGGTAAAACTCAAACAATAAGCGTGCTCATACAAATGCTGGTGGGGTTGAAGCAGCGCGTGCTAGTTACGGCCCATACACACTCAGCTGTAGACACTGTACTAAGCAGGTAATTTTGAAATTTATTTTAATATTTCTCTCATATTTAACTGTTCATTTCATTATTTACGGATACGGTAAATTAACTTCGCTATAAAAACCGAAAATATATATATATATAAAGACCGATAATCGTGTAGTTTATCATGTAATAAATAAAAGTAATTTGTATGGTTTATATTTTATAATACAATATTTTTTACAGAATGCATTGAATTAGGTAATTGATTTATATAGGGAATGTATTCGTTAATGACGTAGATCGAACAGCAAAAGTTAGCCATCTTACTCGTCGTTTGAAGTGGATAATGATGATGCTTTATTATTGTTTTTAGATTGCCAGAATCTATGCGAATTATTCGACTTGGTTCGTCGGCGCGTATTGCTTCTACTCTAAAACGATGCAGTGAACAAACACTTCTGGAAAAGTGTAAAACCACGGAAGATCTAACCAAGCTCTACGATTCTATGGTATGTCATCTTTTTCATTGCACTTTAATAATAAATCGAATATGTTTAGTTTTCACATCATCATCAGCCTATATAATATAGCCTACATAGGAGAGGGCGCAGGCCTGAGTCCACCACTTTGGCCTAGTGCGGGTCGATAGAGTCATCGCTTAGATCAGAAAGACAGCTAGTTTCCAAGTATCCTATGCTTTGTTCAACGAGCAGCAATAAATAAAATATTTACTATTCACAAAAAAATCACCCATTTCTATAAAATTTGATTCATTGCACATTGTCATAATTTACTCAAACTGTCTAAATTTGTTGATGATGATTAGTAGACCAGCTGTAATGATAGAGAATGTTACCGGACCCATACACCTTCAATAATATTGATCAATATTCTGATTGTACAATATTATTGAACGTGTAGGGATAATATTGAAGCATTGCGCCGTGATTGAGCAAAAGATTGATGGAGCTTAATTTTTATTGATCAATATTTTTTATTGCGCTGTGTAGGGTTAATATTGCGCAATATTTTTCTTTTTTTTTTTTCTTTTCAACAAAATCACCAGCGTGGCTGCCGCCAAAACTTCGTCGTTAGACATGTAGCTCGCACGAAAATATTGATCAGACTGGTTAGTCAATTTTATTGACAGAAATAATTGAACGTCTGGAATCAAAGGGGGTGTTCAATATTATTGAACAATAAAAAGATTGTTCAATATTATTGTAGGTGTATGGAGCCCCTTAGAGAAGGTCTATACCAACAGGCACACAGAGCTCATAGATATACTCTAAATTAACTTATATAATCGAAATGCAGAGTTCAGGATAAGAGGCTAAATGAATTGTATGATGTGCAGGAAGTGGCTGGAGTGACGTGCCTGGGCGCGGCGCACGCCATGCTCGCCAGGAACATATTCGACGTGTGCATCGTCGACGAAGCTACTCAGGTAACAATACTGTCGTATATTGTGCTATGAATCTACATGATGACAGGACATGATTTAATGAGACATTAGGTCATCGTGATGACCGTGAAAAAGACTTAAAGTTCCCTCTTTTGATTTATCCAGTATCGATTTCCTTCACGTGGAAACTCGTCCAAGATATTGCGAGATTTTTTATGAACTGTATCTCACGAGAAAAAGAATGTTACTATCATACTGCTATATTTCGATGTGTATTACATCGATGTAATATTTCACATAATATTACGTCAGCCGTTAACGTATTTTCGATAACAAAATGTAATTAATTGTCTTGTAATATTTTGTACAGGTATTACAAACTACGGTGCTAAGACCGCTGTTCGCGGCCAAGAGATTCGTACTCGTCGGAGATCCGGAACAATTGCCGCCTGTTGTTAGAAATCGTAATGCAAGGTAAATTAATTGTTGAAATATTTCCAGGCAAATTGTCAGTGACCCATCACGAGATCTATAAGGGTGCCGTTTTTTCATTTTGAGTTGCGGAAACCTAAAATATTTTTGGTATTGTGTTTTTACAAAACTGAAATATTACTCAAATGTGACAAAATTGTCTCAAATCTGTAAACTATTGTATACTAATTCATAACACTGTACTGTTTGCATGCGGCTAACTTATTATGTGGACGCCTATTAATATGGCAAAAGAAATTATTTTTGACTCCAGACTCCCAAAGGTGTGGTAAGTATTGTAAATTAGATAGAAATAAATAATAAATAAATACACCCAACAGTCACATACATAGCTCTGACCCCACACTAGGTTACAAGACTAACCTGTACTAACCTGTATCGTAGGTATCAGACACTACGAGAGACTTTTTCGGTTTCACAAACACCCAAACCGGAACAAATGTTTGTGGTTCACACAAATATTTGTCTCGGTGCGGCGATCGAACCCGTGGCCTCTCGTTTCGCAAGCTGGTGTCTAGCCAACTGCGCCACGGGGGCTGTCAAAAGAAAGAATGTCATCAACTTATTTATAAAAGTTTTATTTAGTTTTGAGTTTTACGTAGATGTTACGTTATGATGTCATTTGTAATAAGTAATTACAGAATGGTATAAAAATATATTATTTTGAACAAATATTTTATACTAGCCTTACTTCTGTTTTTCCTTTCTGGCACGAAAATGGTATATCAATACGTATTTAATATTTATTTTTAGGCGGCTGGGAATGGAAGAAAGTCTGTTCCATAGATTAATGAGAGAAGAAGCGACATCTACAATTCAACTGCAGTACCGTATGAACCAACCACTTGCTGACATCGCTAATACAGTCGCGTACAATAATACATTAAAGTGTGCAAACAATACTGTGGCACAAGCAACACTTAATATACGAATGGAGGTAAAGATTTTTTTTAATAAGATTGCTCGGTACGACGAAAGAAAATGGTGTCGGCGAGAATATTGTCATTAATAATCTTCATTGAAATTCTTGGTGCAACAAACTATTATACATATTATGGTTTGTAAGCAGTTATAATACCATGAAAAAGATTTTTTAAAACACTATTTCTATGAAATAATTTGGCAAATAAAAATTGTACCCTATTTTAATTCATTAAATAGAAATGGCGTATGGAGAATTGCATGCACTGATTCCATGCGCTGAATCTGAAAGACTGAAAAGTCGTGTCAAAGCTTTGGTTATTTCATTACATAATCTTTAAAGACAAAAATTTTGTTCTTTATATTGCAGAAGCTAGGATCCAAAGACAACTGGTTAAAGAAAGCATGTGATCCAGAACCAAAATATGCAGCATTATTTTTAAATATGGATCTTAGTCCAAACAGTAAGAATGAAGAAAATATTAAATCATGTACAAATAAAGAAGAAGTATTTGTTGTTATTGCTTTAGTAGAGGTATTGAAAGAGGTGAGTTTTTTTAGTCTTGTCAACTACGCCACATCACTTCGCCGAATTTTAAGGCTTATAATAATTTTATATTTCTTTTTTCATTAATGAGCCATTTATTATACAGGGTGGTGTGAAAGACTGTGACATAGGAATAATAGCGCCATTCCGTGACCAAGTGTCGCTCCTGCGCCGGTCGCTCGCACAACACGCCGTAGAGGTCAGCACTGTCGATCAGTTCCAAGGAAGAGATAAATCAGTCGTTATATACTCGTGCACGAAAAAGATCTCGGAAGATCGGAAAGTTAAGGTGATTATATTTATAATTCTTTTAAAGGCACTTAGCTGTTATGTGTACCATCAGTATAACTATATGAAGTGGTATTTTTAGGTGGCTGTTATTTAATAATAAAGTTTATTTGAAAACAACAGTTATGTACAGCATTTTTGACACAGCACCATTAATTGACCAGTTAAATAAATTCAAACCCTTATATGATGAAATATGATTTGATCTTGGGTTAAAATAAGAGTTATAGTTATAAATTATAGTATGAAAACGATTTTTTCCAGGAAGGGGAGGTGTTAAATGATCAACGTCGATTAGCAGTTAGTGTAACAAGAGCGAAACACAAACTAATCATAGTTGGAAATTCACAAGCACTAAAGCAATATCAGCCATTTCAGAGGTTAATAAGTGCATGCACCATGCTCCAAGTGGAACTCAATATAATAAAAACCTTACAAGACAAATATAGATCAATAGTAACGTAAAGTAAGTTATAATAAATGTGAAATTATGTTTTTTTTTTATGAAAGAAGTGAATTATGTGTCATTTATTAAAATATTTATATTATTTTGATGTTTTACTTTTTATTAAAAATTTACCCATGTTCATTAAGCCACACAATGTTAATATCAATAGGAAAAGCCTTTCTATTATTATCTGTTAAGTTAATACTTAAAAGCCTTTCTATTATTATCTGTTAAGTTAGTTCTTATGATGTGGACATTGTGACCAAGTAATTGTTACAAGTGCGATCGTTAAGTGATTCCCTGGACGGTTCATTGTCTGATTAACATCATGCAAATGGCTACATTAATGTGTACCAGTGGCTATTGATAAAAATCGGTGTCGGCAAGACATCAGAGTTAAAAATTTAAGTCAAGCTTCAGCTTTGATGGAGGGCGAATAGGTTGTTATCCAAGTAGGGAGTTCGAAAATCTGAGTAACTTATTAATTTTATACATCGGTTCTTTATCGAAAACAACTGTTAAAATATGTTGTCTGTTTTTCTACAAAAATATTTAATTGGAATAAACAACACACTTATCAAATCAATTCCTACATTTTCAATCATGACATCAAAATAATAACAATTTTATCATTGAACGCTACTTAATTTTTCTCAGTTGGTGGCCTTGCAAATGTGTCAAAATCAATCCATCAATTTGCCCACGTCAATTAGCCATAGATAAAAAAATAAACGAATAGAGGAGACGAGCCCACACCGGCAGTTCATCTCTTATCAATTTTGTTGTTATTTTTATACTAGCAGCTTATCAGTGTGATGTAATGAAGATTGATTTATAATTCACATCGTGTAACGGTAGTATACTTGCATCACTATAATCATTACTTTTCATTTGGCCAGCGGAGTGTGACTTGTAAAGCGCCTAACAATTTGAATTTCGCGATTTTTTTTGTGTTTACTTGTACAAAAGAAGAAAGCATATGTCGCAGATCTTATTGGCACATCGTTGGTAGTTTTTGCTGTCGATTTGTCAGGTAAATATAAATTTGATTGTATAGTTATATACTTTTTTAAATAGATTCAAGGTATAAAAATAGGGTATTTTTATTATGCGAATTTACATGCGAAAATTTGTTTATTCAGCTTCAAAAAATGGTGAAAGCAGTGGCGGTGATCACAATCAGTGATACTTGTTTTAAAGACAATTCTAAAGACACTTCAGGTCCAGCTCTTGCTGAATTCGTCAAAGAATTATTTCCAGAAGCGAATTTACATACAATTATAATACCTGATGAAAAAGAAATTATAGAACGCGAGCTGAAATATTTTTGTGATAGTAACTTAGAACTAATATTAACAACTGGTGGCACTGGGTTTGGTGTAAGAGATGTCACACCGGAAGCAACAAAAGCTGTTATACATAAAGAAGTACCAGCAATAACCATTGCAATTACAATAGAAAGTCTGAAGAAAACACCAATGGCCATGCTCTCCAGATCTATTGCTGGCATTAGAGACAAAACATTGATAATAAATTTCCCAGGCAGTAAAAAAGCTGTTACTGAGTGTTTTGAAATAGTGAAACCTGTTCTATCCCATGCTATTTCTTTAATTACCAATGAAATGTCTGAAATTAGAACAATACATGACTCAATGCAATTTGGTCATGTGTGCCCCCATCGCAGCAGTGTAGATATTAGTAAAGTTGCTCTGAGGCCAAGGGAATCACCATATCCAATGCTGGAGATGGCTGATGCATGGAGAATAGTAGATGAAGTAATGGCACAATGGACGGAGCGGCTTGAGATTGTTTCACTGGAAGAGGGTCTGGGGAAAGTTGTGGCACAGACATTATATGCCAAGGAACCAATGCCACCATTTCCCGCATCAGTTAAAGATGGTAAGTTGTTAAAAAGATCCTGTATATTGTTGTACATTAAATATAGTTATTTTTTGTTTTTGCCATACTTTCTAAATATAATATTAAGCTATCTTTACATAGCACTCCGGTTGTCACTTGATCCCTTCATCGAAAATCAGCGCTGCAATACCGTGCAAGCGGAATTGCAGCATACAGCTGAATGAAGGGATCATTGTTGGCTATATGAATTAGAATGGCTAATTGTTTGTTTTATATTTGTTCTGAATATGGCCAATAATAAAACATTTTTTCTTTCTTTCTTTCTTAGCATATTTGCAAGATATTGCAATTCTTACAAAATTTTAATTCAAGTATAGGTGCAGAAAGTAGTAGGTGTGCTTCATCATAAATAGCTATAATATTCCATATAATGAATACTTAATGTTTCAATTTCTAAAAGGTGAAACTTTTTCAATGAAATTTTGTTTATTTTATGTTATTAATGTTTTATATAGGTATATTAATGGTATATTATTTAGGTATGACATACATATTTGTTAGCTACAAATGTATTTTATAGTGTAAATATTAGTTGTTATATTGCCTTATTATTTTAGACTCTGAAGGTGACATTCTCTTGATAAGTAGTGTTGGCTTTATAAAAATAGGTTTACATAGTACACATTACTTATAATTTATGTTCATTTTTTTGATATTGAGGACACTGCAACATCCTCCTCCAAATTGTTCTGTTGCGTTGTTTACACAACTGCTTGTAAAGCCATTGGTAGTTACCACCAACATTGTAAAATGAAACATGCTAATAACTTAAAATTGGGCTTTATAAATTTGGCTAATTTGCATATTTGGTCATGCAAAGGCTGGCATGTTTGTAAGGACCCCTTTAACTTATACCTGTTTTCCCTCAAGGTTAATCCGAGTAAAATCTAAATCATTTCTCTCTTCTTAATATCTCTACTTATTACTGTATGAAAAGTACCATTTCAAAAACGATATACTACATTTTAAAAGATTTCCAACAATATTTAACTTTTACTATAACTTATTATATTAGGATTTTCGGATACCTGTCCCGTTGTTCTCAAACAAAGCGACAGGACGCAAAATTGTCTTGTTTTCAAATTAAATAGGTCGTGAGACAACTCGGCGCATAATCGAACATCTTTGATTGATTTTTATTTTGCTAATAGGAAATTCTCTATACCAGCACAGAGTCTGGACATGTGCCGGAAAAACGGCTATAGGCTCGCCTCCTATTTCGTGGGACTGACACAAACCTAGCGAAATATGGGTACAGAAATGCATCTCTGCCTACCCCTTCGAGGAATACAGGCGTAGGGTTATGGATTCTATTTCACTGTTAGCGCGCGATCTGAGAGTAAAAAAAAATGCCCCGTTTTAAGTTAAAAAATAAATGGTCAGTTTAGGTACCTATACACTTAACTTTACTTTTGTCGGCAAAAAATAAATGATAAATAGAGAAACTGGCATTCAGAACGGAAAATTGTGTATTTAACAGGATACGCATGTCTAAGTTCGGACGGTGTGGGCGTGCGTCGCGTCCGAGCTGCAATCACGGCGGGGGATGCGCCCACCGTGCCATTATCTATGGGCGAGTGCGTGCGAATAAACACTGGCGCGGCGTTGCCAGCCGGCGCCGACTGTGTTGTGCAAGTCAGTATCATTACTATGTTAAACCTTATATTAAATGTTATTCATGAGTCCACCAACCCGTAATTGGTTAACGCGGTAGACTAAGGTCTTACCACTTGTTATATTACAGGATGCGGTTACGCAATTAAGGAACGTTTATATTCTTATATAGATTAGCGATTTGAAACTTGAATAAAGATAAATTTATACGGGACTTTGATAATAATACCTTGTGTTAATTTGTATTTTACGTTAAAACGATTGGTAATTAGTAATAAAAAATTATTACATAATATTTTTAGGTAGAAGATACGAAATTAATAACGGCTACAGAAGATGGCCAGACTGAATTACAAGTAGAAATTCTTAAAGCTCCAGAGCCAGAACAGGATGTGCGACCAGTCGGCTTCGACATACCAATGGGTGCTACACTAGTAGATAAAGGCAAGTTACATGCACAAATATTTTATTTTATCAGACTGTTTATCAATCTTCACCATCACTTACTCTATGAGGCATTGTTAAGACGTACCTAATGCTAACAGATTTAGGAATAAAAACATGATTGAAAAAAACATTTGATTTTATAGGTGAAACGCTAGATGCTGCTAAAATAGGTGTTTTAGCTGGAGCGGGCTATCAAACCATCACAGTACGAGTCAATCCCAAGGTAGTTTTTCCATGTTTACTCTGTCATAGTAAAAAAACCTTCCTTAATATATTTTATATACATTCTTTCATAATCAATTTTTAATTCAAGGCTATTGAGAACTGACTATTTAAAATACTAAACCAATTTCGATGAGTTTTGGATTTAAGACCTTTGGGCAGTGGAATAGGTCATTAGTTATCTATTTTGTCATAAAATATCATCGAGCAAATGAATCAGTCGATCACAAATCAGCGAACATCTATAAATCCATACTTCATAAGAACGTAATATGCAGTGTCATCGGTGAATGGCAAATGAAATTTCACCTTACCTTTAGTACCGTTTTAGAAAGGCGTCATCAATTATGATTAAAAGTTCTTACTGTATCTACTGTATTAGTTATTACCGTTCACTTTCATCAATATTTCATCTCTCGATGATTTTTTTTAAAGGTCGCGTTATTATCCACTGGAAATGAATTACAAGAGCCATCGGAGACGAAACTGCGACCGGCGCATATCCGCGACTCCAATAGAGCTATGTTGAAGGCGCTGCTTAAGTAAGAGTTCATTTACTATCAACAATAATATAAGTCGTGATGGTCTCGTTTAGGCATAAGGTCGAAAATCTCGGCGGTCGCGGGTTCAAATTCCAGCCACAAACCTATGCGTCCTCTCGTCGTCTAACTTCAAAATTATGCGTGTTTTCACATTGAATTATTTGATTATATTGAGCCTTTATTTGGGCTAAGTAGACCGAATAAATCGGCTATTTATATATTAATCATCAATAATATAATTATCAAAAATGACAGTATTAGTATGACACTGGGTTATTTAAGACTGTTCCTATGTCCTTGGTTTTATCCCGGACTTTCCGTCAATAACGGGTACATTTCTACCTACCCAAAAAGGATACAAGTGTGCTTATGTATATTTTGATTTGTGTAACAGGGAGCACGGTTACGAGAGCATAGACTGTGGCATTGCCCGCGACTCTCCCGAGGAGTTGGTGGCGAATATCTCGGCGGCGCTCAGCCAGGCCGACGTACTCGTCTGCACCGGCGGAGTCTCCATGGGCGAGAAGGATCTGCTCAAACCTGTACTGGAAAATGTACGTTTATCTGCTTACTTATTAGGGGATTGCTGAATTGCTAGAAATATTAAAGGGTAGAACTTAATATAGATAAATAATATCGGAGTTCCTGTTTAAATTTTTTTAATAATTTGTTTTGTAATTTTATTTTACTGAATGCATGTGAATATAAACTAAAAAATATATCCCAAAATAACATTTTGTACAATTTTTGCCTGTTTGTTTCGGCTGATCCAGGAATCAGCGTTTATTCTAGTCGTTTCAGGAAACGACTAGACCGATTTTGATAAAACTTTTACTGCTAGATTGCTGATGTAATAGGTAGTAACTTAAGCTACGTTTATTTTTAAAATTCGACAAATAAGTTTAATTGCATATTTTCCTTCCTCAACTAATTTATCATTAATGGTGAATCAAGCCATTTTGTTTATGTGTATGTTGTATTATTGATTTTTTAGGATTTCGGCGCAAAGTTACATTTTGGACGCGTGCGCATGAAGCCCGGAAAGCCCAGCACATTCGCAACTTGCGTTTTTGAAGGAAAGACCAAATTTATTTTCGCTTTGCCAGGTACGTATTGTATTCTTATGGTAAGATTTAAGTGTTTAGCGAATAGAATTAGAGGTCATGTTTGATGAGTATCGACAACAGAATATATATCTTGGTAATGAAGAAACAACATGAGCCTAAGTTTAGTAGTTATATACTCAGCTCATCGCCGTCCACTGCTGAACGTGGGCCTCCTGAAGAAAGCACCAACCAGTCTTGAGCAGCCCTCATCATTCCATCATAGTTTAGTAGTTAATCAATATTTTTATTTTAGAACATTATAATATTATCTTTTACCTACCTCAAGTTTTGCCAGTGACTCTGTAGTGTATATTGTACTTGGCAGGTAACCCGGTGTCGGCGTACGTGTGCTGCCTGCTGTTCGTGGTGCGTGCGCTGCGCGTGAGCTCGGGGCGCGCGGGCGGGTGGCCGCGCCTGCGCGTCAGCCTCGCGCACGCCGTCACGCTCGACCCGCGGCCCGAGTATGCGCGCGCCGAGATACAACTCTCGCTCAACGATGAACTGCCCTCCGCCAAGCTGCTCGGCAATCAGGTATTTTGTGCTGATTTTTTTTTGGTGTGGTTGTATTTTGGTATTGTTAATTACAGTATTACGATGTATCAGCGAGAGGAAGGGTGATTCAATATTTTATACCATTGAACGTTCACTACTCTTTCCAACTTATTTTCTAGTACTTCATTCAATAATACCATATCAGCATATCAATGTATATTGACGCTTGACGAGTAATTATAAGTACCTACGGCAGTACCAGAGAAGAATACTACGGCAATTTTGATATTACCTTCAAAGAAAAACTACTTAGTGATACATTGCACTATACAAGTAAATGAGTTATCCAATCTAACAGCCTGTTAAATAAATAAAAAAACAAAAGACTAACTCAACAAATACAAATATACTTATAGTGCAGCAGTCGTTTGCTGAGCGCGTGCGGCGCCAGCGTGCTGTTGGAGTTGCCGGGTGCCAGCGAGAGTGCGGCGCGCCTGCCCGCCGGCGCCACAGTGCCCGCGCTCATCACCGGGCGACTCGACCTCAGCGCTTAGACACACACTTATATCTACCTGCCAGTGGCGGTACACCCATAGACGGCCAAAAGACCAGATTACTTATAACATTTCGAATGGTAATTTTTAAATCTTTATTAGGTGAATGGACTTTAAAAACTATAAGTAATACTAAAAAAAAGGCGCGGGAAACTTCCTATATGTTTCCCTACCTTGCTCATTTGAAATAAAATTAAAAAAAACTTATCATAACAATATATACTTGACATTGGCTAAATGCACAAGAAGTGCGAAGCCATCAATTGAAAGAAAAAAAATCTTTATTAAAAAAAACGCCCTTCGACGTTTAAATAAATTCTGACGTAACAAATGCTTTTGGGCTGCTATAGAAGTGCCGCCACGGCTCCCAGCCCATACCGCATAGACTGCACATCGTCAATTTTGTCTATGCGTCCTGCCTATCATCTAATCGCGATACTTTCTGTAATTATACTTTTCAACAAATTGTCATTCATATAATCATGCTTATGCATATACTATTTCATGTGCTGGGATGTATTTTACAAACCATTATGACTGCTGTTTGTCAGTATAGGGATCGCCCCCTACACTGGCAAACAGGTTGCCGGTTTTTAGCTATTAGAAAATCCTATGAAAGCAACCAATATATTTTAATCTTGTATATTCTGTGACTTGACGATAGCACACGAGACAAATTATATTTTCTATTGTTTTTGCTGTTGTAAAGAACCCTTAAAATTAAAGTTAGCAAAGAATCCCAATGTCAATATGTTAACAGGTGGTAGGTACATGATATCATCATAACAAACGTTTAGTTTGTATTGGTAGTATTAACTTTTGTTCGGTAGTTAGGACGCATAGTAAAAATACGAATGTTAATACTTAAGACTTATATTTATGTACTTATTTGCCCCATACTTATTGTCTCATAGAGCCTTAAAATATGTCAATTATAAAATTGAATTACACTAAAAAGTTTTGTTTTACAAATACGTCAATATATCTGATTGGAATCTCGTGTTTAACACATGTATTTGTAAGACTAAGTGATGAGATCTTGCCATAAATCATCGACTTTGGTGTTTATCTATTTACAAAAATAATGTAGAGTTCCTTAAAAGGTCGTTGTGAATCTAATTTGTAATTTTAGGAAATAGGTTTTATCGTAGGAGTATGTATTCACTCTATAAGAGGCTGTTTGTTAAATTGTTAAAATTTTATTTACCAATCGATTGGTGACTACCCGAATCTAGAAATCGTTTCTGATGTCACCTGTCTTCCAATTTTCAATTTGATTGTTTTTTGTTATTGTTGTTTTATATGGTGATGGTTTCTTTGAATAAATATTACTGTTTTGATAAAGGATTTTATTTTACATCATATTATCACGATCCATGAAATAATAATAGTAGTGGAAGTAGATGTTAGACGAAGTATGTGCAGAGAATAGATAATAAGACAACCCACGATTCGCTATGCAACACAGTAGTTCTCAATTCTCAAAATAAATTCTCAAAAATCTCAAAAATTCTCAACGTAAAGGAAGATGATATTATGTAAATACAAAATTTTGATCTTGTTTATTAGTGTCACCATTGTAATAATAATTGGCTGGTGTCCAAGCTTCCATGATCAATCGCACTCGTAAACAGCATAGCGAATCGTAGTTGTGTTATAATTTTTTTAAAATAGAACGGATGCTACTTGAGGAAATTTATTATAATAATCTTGAAAGATATTGATATTGCTATCAACTTAACAAACAGTTTATGATTACAATGTTACCAGAAACATAAACTAGTTTCGTGTGTCTCGCATTACTGTTTTGAAATATAAATGAAAAAGTAGCAGTTAGTGAATTGGATTATAATAGTTTTATTAAATTTGTGCAGTTCGACTTTACATAAATCATTCCCTTCGGTTTGTTCAACTTTAACTATTTGATTAATAAAACACAATTACAAACAATATTAATTTATTTCATAAAACTCCTAACACTCTGACCATGCACACTCAGATCGACACACACCTCGCTCCCATAGAATCATGTATGAACGATTAGGTCCACACATAGGTGTTATTTCTAGAGTTTCTGACACTTCAAATTACACCTTTAAAAACTTTTTGATGTTCGAAAATTATTTAAGCAGTGAAATAGTCAGAACTTGGAAATACTGATTTGAAAAATGTTTGAGATAAGGCCATATTTACCACATCTTCACGTTTTGAAAAAAAAAAGCACTATTATAATGTTACGTTTACTTATATGAATACAAGAAAGCTTATCAGAATACTAAGAATGTGATGTCAGAAGTGAAATAGAAAAAATAAATAATGATTATGAAACTAATTTGGGAGCGAGTCCTTCCTCCATTACTAGACTGTATTTAAAAGCAAGTGTATATAAGTAAACTGCTGTTTTATTTGTCAACTTACTATTAGTATAGAAAATAGTCGCTTTACGTTTCATAATCTACACTTACTGAGAAACACAGTTCCTATTGCATTGTATGTTTGATTTTTCACAATTTACAATGATGTAAAGTCCTAATCAAATACAATACAACTGTACACAACACACGAACGTTACACGACACGTTGCACTTCAAAGAACCTCTTCAGGTAGTAAACTTGGCCGAAAGTCATGATGAGAAGTACTGAAGCCTCAAAAATGGACCACATTACGACACGAGAATTGGTGCTTTCGTTGATTGCGCGGTGAATGCGGTCGCGGACCTGGATGAAAACATTACATTTATTATCATAAAGGGGCATTTGTCGCGTGAAGCCACTCGGTCTGTGGACGTGCCTCAGTTACGGCTTTGGGTGTTTACCGCACTTTGTGGAGACTCAACTTATTTTAGAGACTAGTGATAATTTAAAAATTACTTCTTAATTTATTCACTTCCTATAAATATTAAATTGTATTTGTTTAAGAAATACTGTCTTATTGATATTGCAGAATAAGTGTAAAGCATTTGATTGAGTGACCCATATTTATTAAAATGTTATTGATTAATTCTAGCTGAAAATTCTCAGTAGGAACTTGGAACTATTTCCGAAAAACAGTGATAGGCTTGACTTTGCAATAGGTCTTAAGCAAAGATGGTGAAATATGGATATTAAAATATTCGTATACTCTTTAAATATATGTTTTAGAAAGAGAGTTACAGATTTTCCCTTTCTCTTACGATTTATCAACATAAATGTGTTCATTATTGGTTATAAATATAAGTGTAATCATCATTATCAGCATTCAATGGACATCCACTTTTGGACATAGGTTTACTCAACTCATTCAGAGCACTCTGTTAGAGCCGGCCTGATGGCCGCCTCAATTTCTTTTTATTAAAACATTTTAAAAGCATATATTTTATTTTTTAAAAGCAGTGATGGCCTCGAGGTATGGGCGCGCGGTCGAGAATCTCGGCGGTCGCGGGTTCGAACCCCAGGCACACACCTCTGACTTTTCGAAGTTATGTGTGTATTCACATTGAATTATCACTTGCTTTAACGGTGAAGGAAAACATCGTGATAAAACCTGCACATCTAAGAGTTCTTAGGAATTTCTTAGGTGTGTAGTCCGCCAACCCGCACTAGGCCAGCGTGGTGGACTATGGCCTAAACCCTCTCAATGGTAGAGGAGACCCGTGCTCAGCAGTGGGCGTATATGGGTTGATGAAGAAGAAGAAGAAAACATTTTGTTAATTTTAACTTAATTAATTTCACATACCTGCATATACTCTTGTTCATGTTTAACAGTTTTGAGAGTTGTTCCAAGTTCTTTAATCATGTCCTCAAGTTTGTTATGTTCTACTTCATCTTTTTCACCAGCTTTAGCTTGGGTCTCTCCAATTTCCAAATTGAACATTACAACCTGAAAGGAAATATATATTCATATGAACAATCCATTTGTACATGGAGTCTCAAGCCAGACTATAATCAACTTGTAATATGTTTTATTTGAACATTTGAACACTTCTTTAGTATTCAGCTATACATACCTTTGGTGTCATAGTGGACATTTTATTACTGAAGCAGTATGTGTATTTCCCTGATGTTGGTGCAGAGAATGTGTATATGCCTGAAGACTCTCTTTCAGCCTTGTGTATTATAGCACCATCAGGACCAGTGATAGTCATGTCTATGTCTAAGAATCCTCCTTCCGCAATCTCAAATGACAGACCTATAACATTGAAGTAAAAATTTAGGATGTTATTAGAAGTGAAGTTATTTTGAATACAGTAAGTTGAATCATCACAAATTTAGGTATATTTCAACATAATACAAAAAATATTAATAAACCATAAAAATTCAGTTTGTAAAGTTACAGTAATTAAGTTTTTAATTACAGCAGACTTCCAATCATTGGGAGGCCTTTACAAAGTGTCTGCCGGTATAAGTTGATTGATATACATAATATTTTCATTTAATTGTCATATCCAGTCTATAAATCGCTTTTCCTTTGATTAAAACTGCATAGCTAGAAATGCAAGCTGAGTTTATATTGACCATTACTGTAGTAATTTATTTTTATAATTCCTTTAGATGAACCTCACTGGACAATTATCATGTTCCTACACATATGATACGTTTCAATGGGCTCTTAGGTTAGGGAAGAAAGTAGTATTTTTCTTACTAAAGACTATTTAATATTTTTTACTATTTAAACATCGTAATAAACATTGTTCATATACAGTATCTTACCCATTTTAGTATCTGCCTCAACATTTTCGAAAAAGCACTCTTCGGCATGAGCATCTACTGTGATTGTGTAGCTATGTGCTGAATTGAATATACTGGACACTACAACTGCGACAACCCATAATAATTTCCAACTAAATTCCATTTTTATTTTAAATATTGATATATATTTAGCTTAAATTGCCTTTTCCCAACGAAAAACGGGAACATAAACTTGTTTTTCTGTTCGAAGCCACGTAACTTGCCAAATATTGACAACGCATGTCAAAAGGGTCTTTCAATTAGGATATCTGTCCTTTTAGCCTAATATAATATACCTATGTTTTTAGAATAAAATAAATAAATAAAAATAATAAATTAAAAAATATTTATTGAAGTTTAAATAATGAATAAATAAGAATATATTATTTGTCCTCTGTTTATATTTATTTACGTAAATATTTACTTTTCTAAAATTATGTTTTCCGGGATGAGTTAATTATGGGTAGTTAAACAATTAAATATGAAAAAATAAAATAAAATGTTATATTTTAAAATACACTAATAATGATTGGCATGAGAATGTCAACCGATTTATTAAAATAGTTCTGCTACTAGCCGCTATGTGAAAAATATGGTTTTTTGTGTAGGTATCAGTAGATGTCGCTATTGTAAACTTTTGTTTTTTGTTTAAATATCGTTCTGTGTACATAAATATAAGTGATGTATTCCATTATTAGTTTGTTATACCAAATGGAGTATAGTGTTCTGTGTACCATATTGGCTATTGTTGAATAATATTATATGACATTATTGTTGCTGTTTCGTATAAATCATAATATCAAACAACAATAAGAGACGGGTTATCACGGCATACTGTCACTATTATTAATGTGCTCATGAATATATTCAAAGATCAAGTTTGGTCCGCTATAGCCTATAACTTAATTTTAAAAAGATATGTATTCTATTTTATCTTTTTGTATCTATTAGGACTACTTCGTGGCCTTGGGGCACAAGTGCGAGCAGTGCGATGTAGAGTTCCCTGGTTCGATTCTTTAATAAGTATTTTAGTTTATTTATTAATTAGTATTTGCTGCTTGAACATATTAATTTTGTTAGTGTTATAATGTACGTCAATGTAGTATGTAGTTTTTGTATTTTTGAATTTGTTGATATAAATAAGTTTTATAGTAAAACTTGTAAAATACTGCATCTGCACATAATTAATACGCACTTAATAAATATATCACTTTTTAAAATGTCTTGTATCTATGTTGAGGTGCCGTTAGTGACATAGCAGTATTTTTTATTATATAAGATTTAGTTTATGGTTTTAATATATGTAAGTCATCAGTTGTCTCAATTATCAGAAAGCTCAAACGAAAATCTGTCTATTCATGATTTATTAAAAAAGAGGTATGACATTGTTCACAAAAATGAAAAGTCGGGATAGCTTCCCACTATAGTGTTTTATTTTTATTAATATAGTCAACAGCTGTAGTAGTCAGCTGCTGTATTAGTATAGCTCTATGTATTTGCATCAATAAAAATAAACATGCTCCTCCGTAAAGACTTCGCATGCCCTGAAAATAAAGCTGTCCAAACAGCATATTCTATAGGATATGTCTGAAAAACTCTGATAACATCCCTACGTATTTAATAAATGAAACTGTTACGTAGGCAATGTGGTCACTGAACTTAAATCCGATACGATCCGAGTTTGTAGCACAAGAATGGTTTTTCATTAACGATGTCTAAATGGTTTAAAAGACCTCCGACATGTGTAAATAATAAAATATCGTCGATTTAATAACGATACGCTTAAAATACAAATCGTGAGATAACTAAAATGATTTATTGCCTTATTAACATTAATTTGAAGTGGTCGAAGTATTTCATAAATAACGTTTTGCGCCTCATGATGACATTAGGTTCGATTGCCTACGACTTTTGTTCCTAGTTACTAAGCATAAACCGTGTCACAGTGTTTTCAATTCTAATGATAAAAAAATAAAGGCCAGGTTATCTTCATCGAATTGTTGAAGATCGCCAAAAAAAATCAAACTAAATATTCAAGAAAACTTTGTTTTACGTCATTAATAAGACGTACAATTTCCTTGTTTTTTTTTTTGTATTTATACTATTTCCTATGTTATTTTTGGTATGATTGGTTCCGGGTTATCTCAAACACCTAGGTGCCCACACAAATCGAAGCTTACTGATTTATTTTGAAATTTCTTCAATATAACCTTCTTATTTATACACATTGAATAGAAAAATGTTGTTATAGTACTCACAAATTCCAATCCCAGAATACAATTTTTACAGAGGAGTGACGAATGCGATTTCATAAAATCGCAGTATGGAGGCCTATAATCAGCGGGACACGTTATGATAGTTACCAATACTGCAACCTATATTTTAAATTTGTGTTTGTTTTTCTTAATGAATAATGATTCACATTAACAATAAAGAAAACTTGTTTGCGATATATATTTTAGCAGAAGAAATGTCTTAGCTACGTGAAAACCAACAACTAAGTGGAAATGTAAATCTTTTTTTTATCGAGAGGGGAAAGCTGTTATGGCTCTACTTCATAAAACTCGGTCCTAAAAAAGTTGTGTATGCTGTGACCGGTAATGGAGAGTATAATGATTAATATGGTAGTATAAAAACATAGATATAAACTTTGTTGCTTTTTTACAATCAATGGACTTTAAACATATTTGCTCTTATGTCGAATACAACAGTCAATAAATCACAGCTTGTAGAGTCATTATTGCTACAATAAACTTAAGTAACTGCGAAGTTAAAAATGCTATTAATAAAACACTAAACGTATAAAAACACCATAATCTATACGTATGATTAGTTTTTTTATGTATAATGATTTTTTCCGTTTATTATAAAGTACTTAGTATCACTCTGTTTTTTCTATTCATATTATGCGAGAATGAGAATAGAGATATAATAATATAATATGCGCCCCCTAAAATCCAACCTTACGTCCGGGCCGACCATCGGGCCCACGTAGGGGGCGGACACATGTGTATAACGTCACTAATATGGCTAACAAGGCGCTGGTAACCCATCAACAATGGAGACACGTAGTAAGAGTAAACGTATAGGGCCGCTTCTCGGGGGTGATCGCCGGGGCACACCTGGAGCTGACGCTGGGTGTGACAGTGGACGGACCGTCAGCGGTGTGGAGTTGAATAGGCGGGCTCCCACCGGGTCACCCGAAAATACTACAGCCAATAGACATTACCGACAGACCGACGATAGACTAGAAAGCCCCACATCTTCCATTTGTGAACAATATAGCCCAAGTACTAGGTCGTATGTACCTAGTGCTACTGATGACGACTCTCGTAGTATTCCATCCCCGAACCCAGCTTTTGATGTTACGCGGGAGGTTAATTCCTATTTACCCGCGTCCACTAAAACAGGGAAAGCAAGAGTACGCATGAAGTGGACTCAAGATATAAATATATTCATAATGCGTACCTATTACCGAATCACTAAGTTAGAAACCGACATGACAGCGTATAGACAAACTCTGCATGAACTCTTTTTAAAACAATACCCAGGTATAAACGTAACACAACAAAGAATTTCTGATCAACGGCGTGTTATAATTCGAAATAAATTACTTCCCGATTCAACACTAAATAAAATTTATGAAGAGGTTCGAATAGAATTAGCTAAAACTGACCATAGAGAAATGTATCCAATTTCTGTTATACCGGAATTGCCAGAACAAACAACACAAGCTGAACAATTAGACGTAGTCCATTTAGATAGATCGCCTGAAAAAAATACATTAGAAAAAGCTGATATACACCACACATCAACACAAACTGAATCAATTGTTACATTTATAGAAAGCGACATTGAAATATTAAAGACGCCTATCCCAGATGTAACAACGCAAAAATTGTATGATAAACTTCAAACAGCTATAATCAAATACTCTGGAATGGATCCAACAGTAAGACCTAAATTACCAAACCTAAGATACAGTAAACAGCTTACTCGCCTTATTAATCTTTTTAATAATGCCATTTTAACCCAATTTATATCTGATGATTACCTTTTATCTGATATTCACACTATCACATATTGCTCTGCATTTATCATATCAGAGGAATTAGGCTATACCTGTTCAAATAAAACTCACCCCGTACGTCCCAAAAATTTCATAAAACCTCCGTGGCAAATCCGACTTGAAACAGATATAGCGAGACTTAGGGCCGACATTGGAAGACTCACTCAATTTATTAACAATAACAGATCTGAAAAACTAGCCCAAAAGGAGAAAAAATATTAAAAAATACAAAAGTACACAGTAGTCACGAGAAAAACAATAGAAGGCCTGAAGAATTTCTAGACACGTTAAAACAAAAATTGGCATTAAAATCTGGTAGACTAGCGAGATATAATAAATCATTCAAGAGAAAAAACGATAACCAATTGTTTACTAATAGAGAAAAATTATTCTATAGAAATTTGAACGCGAAAAATGATGATAAAAAACACTAACTCCACCAAATGTTGAAGCAATAGAATCCTTTTGGTCAAATATATGGGAAAACGAAATAGATCACAATAGCGAGGCTGAGTGGATTACTCAGGAAGAAGAAAGATGGCAAAAGATAGAACAGATGGAATTCGAAGAAATAACAGAGGAAGATATAAAAGTAGTTACAAGTAGACTTCACAATTGGAAGTCACCAGGCCTAGATAAAATCCACAACTTTTGGTTCAAAAAATTACATGTACTCCATAGACCTATAGCTAAAAAAATTACAAATCTTATTTTAGGACAAATCAATATACCAGAATTCATTTCGAAAGGTGTAACATATCTTCTCCCAAAAAGTACACAAATAGATTCCCCATCGCAGTATAGTACATATAGTTAAAGGTAAAATTCAGCCCGGTGATTATATAGGTAGTTAATGAAACGGAAGTAATATCAGCAATAGAACCTAATGACCTTTACAAATATTTAGGGTATCATGAAAGTAAAGGTATCGACCATACAAAAACTAAACAAAAATTACTAACTGAGTACGCCAGGCGAACGAATGCTTTATGTAAGACCCAATTAACAAGCAAAAACCTCTTTAAAGCGCTTAACACCTTCGCTATCCCTATTTTAACATATTCGTTTGGCATAATTAAATGGAGTAAAACAGATATAAACAGCATAGAACGTAAAACTAGAACCATCCTCACTAAACACAACCATCTACATCCAAAATCAGCAGTTGAAAGGCTATCCATAAATAGATCAAAAGGAGGCAGAGGGTTAATAAACATACATTCGCTGTGGCAAAGTCAGGTTCAAAAACTTAAAACATTTTTTCTTGATAAATCAAAAAGTAGTGATCTCCATGAAGCCGTAAAATATAATGATAAAAAAGTACACACCTCTGAATCTATCCCAAGAAGTCACATCGACCGTACATATTAATAAGGACAACTTCGAACAGGACAAGATAGCAAATTGGAAAAGTAAAGTTCCGGCCACATGGCGCGGAGAACTGATGGCCGATGGGGCCAAAAAGTTCTCCAGTGGAGGCCACGAACGGGAAAGCGCAGCGTGGGACGTCCCCCAACAAGGTGGTCCGATGACCTTGTCAAGGTCGCGGGACGTCGCTGGCTGCAGGAGGCTTCCGACCGTTCCCGGTGGAAGTCATTGGGGGAGGCCTATGTCCAGCAGTGGACAACAATTGGCTGCTAATGATGATGATGATGATGAAAGTTCTCCATGGTAGACATCCAAATGACTTAGAACAGACACACATAGACGCAGAAGCATCTAATAAATTTCTTAGAGTAGGTACATTATTCCCAGAGACAGAAGGTTTCATGATTGCAATTCAGGACCAAGTTATTAATACAAGAAACTATAGGAAACACATAATTAAAGACGCTACAGTAACAGACGATAGATGTCGCAAATGCCGAGTACACTCTGAGAATATCCAGCACATAATAGGAGGATGCCTAAATCTGGCGCAAACTGATTATACTCACAGACACAATCAAATTGTTAACATTATTCATAAAAAACTAGCCATAAAACATCAGTTAATACAAGATAATAAAGTACCGTACTATAAATACACGCCTCAGGCTATCCTAGAAAACAATAGACACAAATTATATTATGATCGCACTATACTTACTGATAGGACAGTTCATTATAACCGGCCCGATATCACTTTGACAGACAAGATAACTAAGACAACTTATTTAATAAATATAGCTGTACCCAATACACATAACGTCTTAAAAACTATTGCAGAAAAAGTTCATAAATATTCAGATCTGAAGGATGAAGTTATTAGAGTATGGAAATAAAATAAAGTCTACATTGTGCCTATAGTAATATCAAACACGGGAATAATACCAAAACACCTACACCATAGCATAAAGTTAATAGACCTTAACCCTAACACCTATATACAACTCCAAAAAGCAGCCATTCTCAATACTTGTAGAATAGTAAGAAAGTTCATGCAGATTGATGAATCCACCCCATATGTAGACACCGTTACAGTTGCGCCCTTAGACTGACCGCAAAATCGAACAAGGGATGTCTACTTGGCTTCGGCCCGTAAGCATCACCTTACTAGTACCAGTTTTACTGAGATTTCTCTCGAGAAAAAATAAATATAATATGTTAATAGAGCGCTTTGGAAGTCTTTGGGGGAGGCCTATGTCCAGCAGTAGACGTCCTTTGGCTGATGATGATGATGATGATGCGAGAATGTGTTCAAAGGATTTTTAATCATGAAAAAATAAATTAATTCAGACCCGAACATTTATTCTATATTTAATACACAAATGATAGCAAGAAAATTTAAATAATGTCCATAATTATAAAAGCTTATTTATTGTTAAATTCTTTATCATTACCAGACCATTTATGTATGGTGCATATCTCTGCAGAGCACGGGCCTCCTCATAACTGAAATGGTTTTTGGCCGGAGTCCAGCACGCTGACCTAGCGCGGGTTGGCGAACTAAACACTTTAAAAATTCCTAAGAGCTTATAAGAATGTATTGTGGGGAACACAATATTTTCCTTCATTGAATCATCTTTCCTCGGCGGTATTTTCAAATGAATATGATTTAGTGACCTTCAAGAAAATAACCTATATTTTCCTCAAAGGGCGGCAATGTACCGGTGAATCCACTGATATTGTGGGTGTCCATAGGCGGTGTTGACCACTTTACATCAGGTGGCTCACGTGCTCGTTTGCCTCCTTTGCCATAAAAAAAAACTCATATCTTCGAAGTCAGAGATGCGTACTTGCGCTTTGAACTCTAACATAAATTCTTGCGTACTATGGATTAAAGTGTATATTCGAGCAGCGAAGCTTAATGAACTCCTATGTTTAATCATTTACTAAAGAACTTCGTTCTTGAATATGTATTCATTTACTTAAAAATAACGTACCTCCAATATGTGTAACACACAAAAATGGTAGAGGGAAAAAATCTTAATCAAAGAATAAAACAAATATTTAATAAAGAATATTTTTTTAATATAAATTTAAGTCTAAATCACCTCTTTTACTCTATGTGTGTTTAATATCTACTTATAACAAATACAATGAAAATGATATCACAACTCTATCCTAAACTATGTTAATTTCAACTGTTCCGTTGGTAAGTATAAAATGATAGAATCCAATCCAATGAAATATATGCATAATCCTTCCATTATTTTACCCAGTCACTGCACTGGCCCGTCTGTGTGAGATTTAATCTCGTTATTCTTTGGTGGTGGCGTATATCGAACAAAGCGTGTAGATAAAATATAACTTAACTTATTCTGTAAGCCAATCACTGGCCGCGGTAGAGAACCCTTGTGTAATGTGATTGCTTTTCTTGTTCTTTTTTGATTAGTCAAGGTCGAGTTTCCTGAATGAGCCCATAGTCCCGTATATTTCCGCGTCAGTCATCTGCGCTGGAACTGCTCGACACATCTCGTTGAGGTTTCGGAGGTACTCCCGGCTTTCGTCGATGCGCTGTCTCCACTTCCTACAGAGCACGTCTATGGACTCCTCTTCGCCACCCCATTCCTCTGGTAGTACACTGGCGGAAATGTGTTCCAGAAGTTCGTCCACCTTCGAGTGCAAATAATACTGTAAAAAAAAATAAGTGTTATGTTGTTATTAAGTTTAACTATATCGTCAGTTTTAAAAATCCTTTAGAGATATAATAAATACTATATCTAAAAATAAATAAGTAGTAAACAAATAAAACAAAAGAACCGTAGCGAACTTATAGTTTTTTTTTTGACATAAACGTTGCAATGTCGTACAAACAAAATATTATGAAACAAGTACCTATATAAATTGCTCAGAGACTTTGACATTGTCTCAATCGATAGAAGAACGATAAAAAAAAAATAATTCGTGCCTTTTAATAAAAACACGGCACTCCGTCAAGACAAAACAAGCCTTCAATAAACTTCCTTAGTCATCACTTATATCAGTTTGACATACGAATACTACAGGGGCGCCAAGTTTTGAATGCGATTGAGTGTTGGTAGAAACCTAATTTCTAGGTCAAACACTAGGAAGTGAAGCATGGAATAATCTATACTATTATAATAAAGAGGAAAGGTTTGTGTTTTTGTATTTTTGTATGTTTGTTACGAATAAACTCAAAAAGTACTGAACCGATTTGGATGATTTTTGGTATGGAGGTAGATGGGACTCACCGAAGTAACATAGGATACTTTTTATCCCGGAAAATGTAGTATACCCGTGGGAATGGGTATTTCTGGATCTACTGAACAGATTTGAATGATTTTTGGTATGGAGATAGGTAGGGCCCACAGAAGTAACACAGGATACATTTTATCCCGGAAAATGTAGTATTCCCGTAGGAATCGGTATTTCTTGATCTACTGAACCGATTTGAATGATTTTTGGTATGGAGATAGGTAGGACCCACCAAAGTAACATAGGATACTTTTATGCCGGAAAATGTAGTATTCCCGTAGGAATCGGTATTTCTTGATCTACTGAACCGATTTGAATGATTTTTGGTATGGAGATAGGTAGGACCCACCAAAGTAACAAAGTATTAGCAGTGATGGCCTCGAGGTTTAGACGCGCGGTCGAGAATCTCGGCGGTCGCGGGTTCGAACCCCAGGCACACACCTCTGACTTTTCGAAGTTATGTGTGTATTCAAATTGAATTATCACTTGCTTAAACGGTGAAGGAAAACATCGTGATGAAACCTGCACACCTAAAAGTTCTTAGGAATTTCTTAGGTGTGTAGTCCGCCAACCCGCACTAGGCCAGCGCGGTGGACTACGGCCTAAACCCTCTCAATGGTAGAGGAGACCCGTGCTCAGCAGTGGGCGTATATGGGTTGATGACACCAAAGTAACATAGGATACTTTTATGCCGGAAAATGTAGTATCTCCGTGGGAATCGCTATATTCAAGATCTACTGAATCAATGGGAATGAATTTTGGTATAGAGATAGGTAGGTCCCCCCGAATTAACATAATATACTTTTATCCTGGAAAATGTGTTCCTGTGGGTATGGGTACATGTTATAATTGCAAGAGTAACTCTGTAAGTCTGTTACGGTTTCACGCCTAAACCATTGGACTAAGTTATATAATTTTAGGTATGAACATAAATAGGACCCTGTGAAGTAATAATTAAATGTGCCCGTGGAATAAACATGTTATAAATGCGGAAATAGCTTTTTCAAAGTAAAACTTTTTTTGGACACTTATGAGAAGAAATAAAGATTCACGTATTATCTTCCTGCACGCAGCCCTAAAGTCTACGCAGACGGAGTCGCGGGCAAAAGCTATTATAGTATAAACATAATTTTTAATAAATCGTTTAAACAAACATAAAGTATCAGCTCGAGTTACCGACCGGTAATAAAATGTTGCCGATTTGGTTACCTTAAAGATTTCTGGTCCATACACAATTTTGGAGGTTAATTTGATTTTTTATTTACGGAAATCAATAGTAGTTATCGATGCCATTTGATCACAGTAGGCGATACTCAAGGTTTCAAGTAAGGATTAATAGCCATTGTATTCTAATGAAAGGAAATTATGTAGTTACAAATGTTTTCTGTTATCTAAGACTAAGGGCATTGAAAGTACGTACTTGTTGGCAGTTGAGATTGTCCTATTATTAATTTAATGGTTTTTAATAGTCTTATCGTAGTTTATATTAGAGTATAGTTGTATCGGTACGGTTAAAAAATTGGTTACCTCGCTTTTCAGACTAATATTCTATAAACCGTTAACAATGAATAAAGTCACATAGATATTTGTGTTTTCACACTAAGATAAAGTTTTAGGCTATGTATTAGAAATTACGACAGACTTTTCGTTATCACAACCAGGCGGACCAGTAGCAATGATTTCTGGATTACACAAACATTTGTTATGGTACGGGGATCGGACCAGCAGTCATGTTTCGCAAGCTATTGTCTAGCCAACTGAGCTACGGGTCTGTCTATAAAACATAATAATGAAATTCAATAAAGTTCTTAATACCAAAGTGAAGCCGATAAGCCAAACTCGTCTAATCTCGACTAAATGTGGGCACCAAATAGTCGATTAAAGGTTCTCATTTTAACTGACGCATATAGACGATACATTTAAATTTGCGTCATGAGTCTATAGGATACATTTACATTTAGGTTCGATAATGTGTTATAGCGTCATAAAATTATATAAATATGGGCACGGATGAAGGTCATTGGTGTTTCACACACACATTATAATAATTACTGTAAATAGAAAAGAAATCGCAATGGGGATTCGGACATGACGTCAATTAATGTTAAACACTATTGCTAATAGTATTTTTGCCATAAGGCGTAATGGCTGTTATTGGTTTTAAATCTGAAATATACATGAAAATTATAATGCACATAAGAAACGTCTGGTTACTATTTAGCGTTTTAATGACCTTTAATTTATTAGACTGGTTACCATATCAATAGGACGAATAAAAAATTGAAAAAAAATTAAAATATTTTTAAAAAAGCCATTAATTACATTAATTTGCACATTTATTTTGCATATTTCGTAAACGACTTCATTAAAGAGCACAGTGATTTTTACAAAATTGTATCGATCTACTGTTACCATTGTGATCGGATGTGCAGAGACTAATCCCGCAATTCGTATCGCTCTCAAGTTGATACTATTCAATCTATCCTTAAATAAACACAACTTGGATTGATACATTTATTTTAATACAGGTGCAGATATTGCGTTTTTGGCCAAAAACAATAAATAGAAATAATTACCCGTCTCCTGATTTTTTCGTTGACGCAGCTGCGCATGAGTTGCAATGACGAGGCGAGGAATGTCGGGGCCCCGACTACATGGATCCTCTTGAGTCTCTGTGGGTACGCGGCTTGGGCCAGCTGAATCCCGCGCCGGATGGAACTGGCGGCCGCCGCCACACGCGGGACCAACGACCCACGCACTTGCGATACCTGTGTGCCAAACATTTGCATGTTTTCCAAAATCCAACCTTGACCCTACTACTCGTAAAGATTTAAATAATTAAAAACTTCTGGTATATTGGGTTATAAAACAAGTTTACATTTATCATAAGAATCAAATTAAAATAATTTGACATTAACACAAGCAAGATGGGATTTTTAATGTCCGTGTTTTCAAAATTTTGTACCATATTCTATGTCATATATGCATATACTATTTCTTATAATTTAGAAGCGTGTTGCTAGACGACAGTCGTTCGCTACTAAATGCTATTGACCGACGTCATGTTACACCTGTTTCGCATAACTTGTTATTCATGATATTACTAAGATATATATGCGAATATTATAACGAACCTCATACACGAAGACGTCTCCTGTGATGAGATGTTCGTCCCTCATTCGAGCGTCGCTGATGAGGAGCACGGCACGCACCGCCGCGTTTACATCCGCTGAACTCTCGGGATAGCCTGCCTTTATCCTGAAGATCGTCACTCGTAACCCATCGTCCGTTAGCTTTGGCATTGTGGCAATATCACTATAGACAAAAATCAAATGCTGTTAGGTATTTCTCGTGGGAAACTTATTATATTCATAATCATCATCACTCCATACGTGCCATTTATCGCATATCCATACTAGATAGATATCTGTTTGTGACGAGTAATTACATATGAATATAGTCACGTATAGAGTCATGCAAAATGGTGTAGATTGGAACCTCCATGTAGACTGTAGTTTGTTTGTTTCCGCTCGGATATTGTTGATGGATACTTATTTGTAATAAAATAGATACTTCATGTTAATTATATCGTGCTTACCAATTGCATGTATAGTATGTATATTGTATACGTAGGCATTTTTTCCACTTAATTTATTTATTTTCACATTTTATCAGTTAGGAAATTTGTGGCCCACAAGAGAAAAAGTAATTAATGTACTATAAAATAATAATTAAGACACGTCTGTTTTTATACTTTAACATTTATTGTTCCAATACTCCGGTTTATGAAACGACATTTAGTCTGTAGATTCTTGAGCAGTATACTATAATCATTAATTGTTACCAAAAGATGGTGATCAATTCACACGTGAACGATATTAATTATATGCAAACACGTGATGACCTGGCATTTTATTTCGGGCGAATAAGAATCAAAAAGCATGCATAAAGTATATTTGCTAGTCGACATAACATTATTATTATATCTTGCATACAACAGACGTTTTTATATGTTAATTATACTTGCATAGAGCATGCCAGTTCTATTATTAAGAACAAGCTTAGTCAGAACAATATAAAGGATTGTTCTTCTTGGAGGACGACTTTTTGTAGATAAATTATGTATAATGTATACGGAATGTAAGTATGATCTAATATATCCAGAAACACTTACATGAACTTGCAAATATCATTTAGTGGTGGTTCCGTTAGCGACCGATGCTCGTACAAGTCGCTGTGGCGTGCTCTTGCTAAACAGAATGCCTCGAGTTTGGACCTTGCTCTGTCCAGATCCATACGGCATCCTCGGACGAAAAGCTCCAGTAGGCCATTATCTGTAGAAGAAAATTTAATGATTAACATAACAACCACTTGGTGAAAACAAAAGAAATTATGTTTTTACTGACATCATTATCAGAAGTCTGACTTCCCCTTCATAATGTAGGCAATTCATAGTGATTAGTAAGTAACTACTGAGTGACCATAGCCGAGTTCTAACACAGGTAATGCGGTGATTGGTTTTTTATGCCCCCGGAAGGTATAACCTATTACCTAGGTTATGGTTATTGAATGCTCTGTAATACACCCAGCACAATTGTAATAACTAAATTAGCAAGCCTTTTTGCAAACTGATTTACTGATTATCGACAATGTTATTAATTGTCTATAATCTTATTTAAATGATATTGAAATGTACAAAATTATTTAAATATTTCAAAAAGTTGCTGGTTTATTAAAACCAGATTAAGAAAATGTCAAATTATCAAATGTTTGTCGTTTTCATAAGTGCCATTTTTTATTGAGATTTCTTTAAATAGATTATATATCAGTTATTTACATAATTTACATAATATGCTATAAAATTTATAAATCTTTATAATGAATAAAATACGATAGTCTTAAACCGTAAAATTCTATATCTACAGTGAGATTGGATATCTGATGTACCTGTGTCTCTCAATGTTGAATTGACTGAGTATATATCTGTCCCCATTGAGTGACATTCAATTAAACATTTTAATTTAATACAGTTCAACAGACTAGTGGCGCAGCCGCCAAGCAGCGGGTTCGTTTCTCGCATCGAAACAAGTGTTTGTATGACGCTCGTACATAATATGTATATTTGTTTCGTGTCTGAAAGTGTTTGTGAGACCGAAAACGTAACTTCTAGGTCTGGCACACGTAACAACTTAACAAGATTGACATCCTAATGAGGAGGTAGAACCATGTAGGTACTGATTGGTGTATTGATTAATTCATATTTTTCTATGTTGACGTACAAATACCTATGTATGTGACTATGTATTTAAGTGTGTTTATTTTATAGTCTCTTGACTGCGTGGACGGTGCACGTGGGTCACTTATGAAATAAAGAAAAATGTGACTATCGGTTGTGTGTATAACGCAAAGACTGCTGACACGGTAAATTACCTTTAATAAACTAATATATTAATAACTTGTTGACATCACAACGTAAAGACACGTTCAAAGTTTTCCCTGAACACGATTCAGCTAGATAATCTGTGCCTTTTGTAACCAAATAGTACGTCCCAAAATGAATTCTATAACATTGATTTCTATTCATTCATAAATCATTTTACAATGTGAAACAGATTATACAATAGTTTGTCGTAAGGTCATTATTTTTTTTGCTTTTATCGGAGCAATTTAGATCCACAATAGGTACGCAATCACAAAACACGCAACGGTCATTGCAATCAAAAACTAAATTGTCTCGTGTCCGTGACTAATATCATTGTTAAATGATACAATTTACTGTTTGACACTGCATGATACTTTCTATTGCATTCTGAATCGATAATAGACAATAATCGTTGTGAATTGTCAATCTTGTAAAATTATAATTTTAAACATTATAATTTAAGTTTTAAACATAATGTTTAAAACTATTTTTTCCTACAAATTACTCTGTAGATATTATTTATTAATATTCGCAAATAGGCTAAAAAGCATCGAGGTCATTGACGTGTCATAAGTGAGACCTATATCCAGCACTGTACGTGAAAGGGTGAAGAGGATGATGAAGATTGCTTCATTTGCTCCTTGCCAAAGAACATACGGTGTTCTTATAGATTTTTCCATTTTAAATTTTTGACCCGCATTTTTCAGTTTCATTAAATATGTCCTGAATAAATCGCTAGAGGTCCGCTTCAAATAGCGTGAAACACGATAGCCGGCGCAATGTAAGGGAAGGAAACTTGATTATTTATATTTAAGAAAAGAATAAAAATGTAATACATTTATTAAAAAGAGACGTACTTTTACGTATTTTGAAACTGCGAAATAACTTTGATATCATAACATTTAATATTTATTATTTTAAAAATCATTTTTAAAATGTAACAAATATAACGGACCTTTCTTAAAAACGGCGATAAAATATTGTGTTTTGATTCCAAGACTCGGAAGCGGTTAGAGGGAGCGAGACAGAGGTAACTGATTTTTACATGTTCATAAATGTTTTTTTGGATCTCGTATTAATTAACATCCATCGATAAAGTCTGGTGGTACTTTTGTTCCAGAAACAGGTACTTTTAAATAAATATAAATATTTGCATTCCTTTGATATTATCCTCATATTTTTCTCGGCAAACTGCTGCAGCTGATGATATATGAGAAGTTGGTCATTACCCATTTGAATTTTGTTATTGAGGAATACCTTTCATGTTATTTATATTGCGATTTCTTTTTTATAAAATTAAGTGTCCAATAAGTAAGTACAAAGTTTATTTTTAATTCGCCCGTTATTTGAAAGATTTTTGGGCTAGACACCTCGACCATCTTCTACCTAAGTATCTAGTCTAAGATATGTACAATGTACATGCCCGTTTATTTTTATACCTTTTCATCTTCATAAATAAGAGCAAAGAGCTATTAGCTCCTCATAGAAAAAAAAACGGAACTAAAGTCTGCCAATTCATTTGAGATCAATATATACAACGCAAAACATAGATACACATGGTACCACTACCAAATATCGATTCAAACCAATATTGTATGTAGATAGCGCGCAATGCTAAAGCTCTTATTAGGCAAGTGTGTTCTGTTCAAAGGTAAAGGTTGTATTTATACCATAAATATTTTATCAACTAGTGTTTCTTTGTTTCTTACTAATCTATCTTTATTACTTGTGCGCTGCATTTACCATCAAGTTCATTTTTGTTACACTATATTTTTTTAATCAAATGGTATTTTAAAGGTGCAAATAGGCTTGCCTAACATTATGAAGAATAGTCACCAAAAAATGAAGAGCACTTAGAAGTTACTTAAAACGACTTTCGATGTAACGAAAAATGACTTTCAATTATTTAATTGAAAGGGTAGATAACAAATGAAGAGATTGCAAAAAGCAAACTAAATATAATGCTCCGAGTCGGTATTTGACAAGAAAATAAACCAGAACATTATAAAACCGGTATTACCACTTATTTATTTTTCTTGACTGAATGTATTGTTCTGTTTATGTGTTCTGGTTTTAACAATACCGGTAACTCTGAATACCAAAACCTGGTGTTATGTACAAATAGGTGCTTAGTAATTGTTAATGACCTACTAGTTCTATAATTAAATAGGAGAACTTGGTATGTTATTTTACTTAACTAACCAGTTTTGTGCAGCACCTACCCATCATCATCATAATAGACCACGTTACATTGTTTATACAGTTCTCTAACGCATCATTTTCTACCAACGCATTTTTTTTAAATTTGTTTTATTTATTGCAAATTTATGCGTCCTATCATTTACCATTTTTTAACACCTTTGGAAATTATTTTTAGTATACCTTTTTTAGCGTTGACTCCTAAATTACTTGAACAAGAATTATTAACCTGATACATAGGTGGGCTTTTTAATCGGGAGGAAAAAGAAGTTGGTAAATTGCTTGGATATGTTTTTTTATTTGGGTTTGGTGTGTGAGCATTTTTGGCAGTTTCTGTGGTAGAATTGATTAAAGGCCAGGGGCAACGACGACGATAAACAAAAAAAAACGCAATGCTCAAAGCATGAAGCAATCAACTTTATTTTATACTTTACATTTGTTTATAACATGCATAATGCATAGCTAGGTTACTATTTACAACAACTATTTGTTACCATAATGCGAATTGCGTCACATAAACTTGTCAACAGAACAATGTCAAGAAACTTGCGTATTCTTCCTTATGCCTAGAAAATTCAAATAATGTAAGTCCCAGTATCGGTTGGGCAATTAATTTACAATTATTTCGCCAACTTGGTCAAGGCATTGTCGGACATATTCACGTAATTTTACGAGTTCGTATAAAGCTACAATTAAAATGCATTAAGCGTAAGCCCGTGAGGAAGCGTGTAGAAGAGCCATTGTCCAACACAATGCTTGAGGTAAATTATGTCATTTGTTTTCGTTTCTCATATGCGGCAGAGTGACATTAAAGTCAGTATGAATGTACGATCTAAACAAATGAATGGCTAAGTAGTTTGCTCATTGAAATATTTATTGTTAAAGTCGTAAATGGTATTAAAATTTTCCGATTAACCAAATGAAATTAGAATTCACAAGTTTGTAAAGAATATTGTTATATAAATTAACAATATTTAATAAGGAACGCTAAATTAACTTATTTTTCAAAATTAATATAACAGACATTGAACGATATTATTAAACTTAAAAAACTATACCGTCTTTGAACCCTTCTCTTGATATTATGTCGCCTAAGTAATAAAGACAAATTATGTTCATTTGTTTGGATGATTGAAGTAATTTGATTCCAACGAATTAATTTCAAACCAAAAATAGTTTAAGTATAATCTTACTGGTAAATAAACCTGTTTCGTATATTTCTAATCATATAAATTAACTCCGAACCAAACAAGTTGAATGAAATAACTTTCTAGTGTATTGCAAATATATTTTACGCAAATAAGTTTGTACGACGTCGACTAATTCCGTTATATTATGCCAATGCCGTTAGGGAGTCACTTTTGTTTACTAATTGGGGGCTTTATTTGTCTCATATTTTAAGAGATATTTGTAAGAAAATACTATAGTTTTATAATATTATTTTATAGTCAGAATTATAACAAATATTAAAATGCATTTCCTTATAAGGTTCTGCAGTTCTCCTATACATTCTTCTTTAGATTCTTGGGTTTTGGGCCATAATGCTCATGCTTAATTCTATTATTTTATACTAAGTGCTCTCATATTGTATATCCTCTATTGTTTGTAGACCTCTTAGACAAGTACAAGACAATATATTTTTGTCCGTAATACCACACATGGTTATCTTGCAATCCTTTTAGACTTGGCAAGAAACAAATGATTAACAGTCCATGCAGACAATATAGGTTTCCACTACATCTGTTATAATTTCCACTAGCAAGTGCTTACGAAAGCTATTCAAGTCTGGAATACGAATCAAGTTAATGTTGCGGTGTTCGCCTCAGCTGGAATGTTGCGATTGCAAACACGATTCTTGATGTGCGGGTGGAATAGGAAATTGAATCAAGCCGCAATAGACATTGGCCGACCGTGATTACGTTGCCATAATCTGTTTATTCACATCTCGAATACTTAATCTATCTGTAGGAAACGTTTATCCATTAATGGAACAAGTGCTTACACATAGTTTAATTCTTTTCTATTTCTAAACGCGAGATTTTTTTAAAAACTTCTAAGTTAATGCACCCATTGCATCCCGGATGCTGCCTGTTGTTTAATTGGTCAAGATGTACATTATACTTATTATTCATTGTTTTGTTGTATTTGTCAATAAAACTGTTAACACTAATTCGTTTATAAATAATATTTAATGCATGTATTAATTTGGACTTTATGACTGACGTCAGGAATCGTATTCAGGTGACATCTTTCTGCAACAAAATGTCACTAAGTGGTAAGTATAAAAGTATGTTAAGATTAAAACGGTAATTATTTTATGGACTTTCTATAGGTATATTTCGGTAACCACCCTTTTTCAGGTTAGCTCAGGCCTAATATTGGCTTTCCTTGCGAGAACAAGAACTCGGGTATTGTATACTTTATGTGCATTGTGCTACCTAATTATCATTTAATATTTGGCAAATTGAGAACGCATATTTCTGTTTTCAGTATACTTAATTGGTTAACGGAACATTGTCGGGGAATTTCATTACTACGATCTTGTTTAAAATAGTTAATTTATAATTATGAGTTGTCTATTCATCACATCGTCTAGACAAATGCAAATATAACTCGCAGTTTCCTTTGTCTGTTATCTTACGTTCAATTAATATAATTATTTTGATCTTTATCGCATTCCCGCTACCTTCACACCTATATTATTGACTACAACAACAGCTAGTTGACCTACTAAGAATTTACGGCTTTATGATTGTATATTTCTAAAGTGTTCTTTGGCAGTTGGTTAGATTCTGGCCTAAAGCGGTAGAATCAGTTATCAGACCATAGAGGGTTTTAATAGCAGTAAGAATTTACGAGCCCTACAGGAGTGGTAACACAGTCTTGCAGGAAATCTTTAGTGCGGAGTTACCGAATTTACAAGGTAAAGGGAAAAACAAGTTTGCTTTGTATTCGAACATGTGTATGTTGTTTATTATATTATACCTGGTAAATCAAAAGAGAAAGACCTCTCTTTTTATATGGAGACATATTTTATGATAAGTTCCTTCTTATAATAAAAAGATAAATAGGTAAATTAATTTTAACTTAACTATGTCTATAAAGCAAGCGCATACTCGTAAGTTAGTTATTTGATTTGTACACAGATTTTGTTCTTATATCTCATTCACGATAACTTGATTCTTTTGGCATATCGACTAATGATGGGAAACAGAAAATATCTAGTAGTTCAAAAATATTGCGTTTTAAAATACTGCATTATGTGTGAAATTCTTTATTACTTTCGACATGTAAAACATTATGTAGATAAGCGTTGGTGGGTCAAAGTTCATAATAAGTACCTATTTAATATAACAGGGTTATTTTTAGACCTCCTGCCAAATTTAAATAGGTGTTTTAGACCACAAAAGTAAACAACTTCCCCAAAGAAAGACGGGTCGAAAAGTGAAAAAAAAATCAGACCTTCTACACGAAATCGACCACGGGAGCAGTTTTCCATGGGAGGGTCGAATTATTTATCACGTTTCGACCCATGTTTCTTTGGAAAAGTTGTTTAGTTTCATGGTCTGAACCACTTATTTAAATTTTGCGGGAGGTCCAAAAATAGCCCTGTATGTAAAAATTAAGGTTGAAAAATAAAATAGTTTTATATTTAAAACAATTTTTATTAAGAAAATGGAGCACAGCCATGATCATCATAGTGTTCAGCAAAATTATCGACGTGACATCGATATGAACGATGTTACGTCCCTTTTCGTCCGACCGATGTAACATTGTACAATACAAGCGTCTATTATTTTCAGTGTTCCTATTTTAATTTTACTTTGAAGCAATAAAGTCTCAAAATTTTCGGATAACGCTTATATCTTAAGGGACTTTTGTGTTGTATGTATTTTTTTTATATTTATCAAATCATTAAAATAATAAAATTATACGTTTTTTTTTTCAAAGTCATGTCTCAGAAAAATTGACATCTGCCAAAAGAATCAAGTTATCGTGAATGAGGTATAATAAGTGTAGAGTGAGCGTAAATTCTTTCGTACTACTCATGCCTGTGAATAAAGAGTCGTAACTTGTTGATATTCTGCTCACATTATAATTGTCATTTATGACAACAGAAGAACATAATGCAATATTAATGTACCGTTACTAAGTACCATTTTAAATACCAAAAAACGGTAATTATTATAATTGCGTACATTATTATTAATATGCGTGGATTACCTAATGTTATTTGGCAGATGGTAATTTGATATCGACGATACCTCGAAAGTACGCACGTACTTTTGCACTTATTTCGTGTGCGTAACATTAAACTTCCTTAAATAGCCTTAATGAATAATGAAGTCTTCTTCCCTCTTAAATAGAATATCCAAAACAAACGTAATGTTGAACATCTGTTCAATTGATCTAGAGGTACTTCCTACAACTGCACAAACTCACAAAATTTATTTCTTTATAAAATTAGTTCATAATACAGATAGATCTGGCAAGTAGCAACATAAGTTATATCCCGAAAATGCACTGCTTGCTTATCATCAGTAGAATTTGATTCCGTTAAATTAAAACATTGTTTTTGCGACATTGCCGGGATATCGATTTGCCTGCATCGGATGTTTGTATACCTTATAGCAAAATTAAGATGGAGTAATATTAATTTTGATGTCTTTTTTAATATTATTGTTGAAAGAGACCGAGATTATAATAAAGATAAGATAAATATTTAATTGAAAAATCATATTATATAATTGGACGGCATTAGTAAAAGACGATGTCTATAAACAAAGACTATTAAAATAATAAGTGAATACAACGCGGGCTAAATAATATATGTAAATTGTATTATAATTCTTTCATAACCCATCAAGGAAGGGAATACGTAATAAATATTGCATTACAATATAAATCGTTATACAATCAACAAAAATTAAACATATACGCGCATAGATCGCACATTTCAGCTTCCGTGGTTATTTTTAAAATGTGTTTTTTAGAAGTCATCGAATATGCTAGCTTACCAATTAATGTCAATTATTATTTGTAGAGGTTCTAATAAAAAAATTGCAAAGCCGTTGTGCTTTTGTTGTATCACTCTCGTAGTCATATGATTGAAAGTTCAATAAATTATTAATAAGAGGCTATGGTGAATATATTATTCGTTTTACAGCCGGCTCTGTAATGTAGTCGCACTTGCACCTAAAAATAAGTGAGCTACAGTCAAAATTAAAAATCGTCGTTCGTGTTTTGATTGAAGGTAAACTAGCAAGGAAAATTACTTTTTATGCCAGTCGTTTCAAGCCGTATATATACATGCTAGATGCTAACAAGGAGCGACAGACGCCTAAATAGGTTACTATGGCGTGTTTTACAAATGTTTTGCCATCAGCTTTGACTAATGAGCTAATGATTCCTTGAACAAACGTGGAGAGAAATTACTTGAGTTGCAGTTTAGAAGGAAATATATGATTATATAAACTCACGCTTGTATCCCCGAAAAGGTAGGCAGAAGTTTATTTGTATTCTGACTTTTTCAGTAACTAATAAATGTCATTTTACTGATTGGAACTTAATACCAAGATATTTCTCTCTCACGATCGAAAGAAGCGATTACTTCAGGAAATTCTGTTAACAGTTTTTTTTATCATTATTTTTCTATTTTTATTTGATGTTTCTAATCTATGTTCTTAACGACTCGACGCATAACTTAGATTTCCAGATTATTCTTCATAATAAATTAACATGAATTAAATTGCTACTTAACTCATTTTAATAAACATCTATTTAAAACACGATGTTTTCTTAGTATGTGCAATTTACATTTTCAGGGGAAAAGAAAATGATTACCTTTATTTATATTGTCAGTTAAAAAAATTTAAATATGAAAATATGTTTACATGAGCTTGCTTTTTATTATCAACAATCTATTATTATCGTCCATAACTTTGTTTATAAAACATCGATGGTGGTTTTATTGTTACAAAATATTTCATTCCTCGAGTTGTTTGCTTACATAATGTTCATAAATAGTTATATTGAGCGTATAAGATCCGTGTTACAAATAATTAATCTAAAAATATACCACTCAGAAGCAAAAAAACATGTTTATCTTTTTGCTAACGGTGAAAAAGTATTTCTGCTTAAAACCGTTGCTTAAATTCTTTTGATTGGCATGTTTAATAAAAACTTACAACATTTTCTGTAAAGAATCCATTGACGCAAATGAATTATATTAACTGAATATAATTATTGGATGTTCAATGCATCGTTATTATTTCTGTATATAAGAGCAGAAACAAACAATGAATTTCCGAAATAGTCTTTATATGATTATCGTGCTTGTAATGAAGAAAGAAAAATGCGTACAAAATATAACACGATAAGATTGAAGGCATGTAATTGTAGTATTTTAAATTTTAAAATAAAACACCAAAAGGTCATGAAGCTCACAGTGACTAACTTGCTTAAAAAAATAATAGTCAAATGAGGTAATTAAATTATTAAACCCAGTCCCGGATTGCAGCACGATGTAAATCTCTATATAAATAGCGTATTATTACAAATATTACATGGAAAACTCTGCAAATTGACAAAGCAGTTAGCGCCGCCCACGAAACCAAATTAGTGTCTAGACGTAATGTCACCAAATAGCTTTGCTAATATGTAGAGATTAAGTTTGGTCAAAATGTTCTGTGCTGTGCGTAGGTAGATTTTATAAGTGGATATCCTGAATAAGATAGGAAATAGGAAGTTTACAAATTTAAATTTGAAATTACTCAAGTTCAAATTTCATATGCAACGCGATCGTTAATACAAGGTAATCGGCAATTAGCATCCTGATTATGAGAACATTACTTAATTCGGCATTGTAACTCAATAAACGACAAGTGCATTTAATAAACGAAAGTATTTCAATTCAATATTCATTGCATTTTGTGAGTATTATTACTATTACAATCAATTCATCTCAACAAGGTGGTTCTTACATAAAGTAGTCTAACAGTTTATTCAGGTTTATACATTATCCAACTGTTTCGACCTTTGTGTAAATTGTCAAAAAAGTTTATATGAGATATTTATATTGAGATGATTGGACGTTGAAATCGACTTCATTTCTACTCTTGATTATTCAGTGTCACGAGCATCAGCAACAAAAACAAAGTGTTTCATCAGGGTGATATCCGTCCTTCTTAGATCGCTTTCGGTAAGAAGTAAGAATCCACATTAACTATACGACCTGCTATCTCCATGAGGCGAAGTTCTTATGCTCCCTTACTACCGAGCGGATACTTTGCATGCAAAAATGTCAATGAAATTAGAACGCAGTTTGCATGTCTTTAATTACTTATGATTAAAAGCAACAATTTCAAAGTTAAGTCAAGGTACCAACAATTAGACTAGTTATTTACTATTGACGTTGATTGTTACACTTACATAATAAAAAAGACAATATCAAAAGAACCGTTGTTTAAACAAAATCTTTCTTAAGAATTAAAAACAAGTTTGAATTTTCTTGTGAATGTTATTACCGATAGTTGTGGAAAATAAAATTCTTTAAATTTTGTGATGTTAAATGGATTAGTAAACGATAAAAATATATAAAAACAGAAAATTCTAGTCTGTAACAGTAAATGACTGTATTTTAATTTTTTCCCTATGACTAATAAAAAATCTTAACAATGTTTACTTTAATATGTGTACAATGTACCTACGTATAAGCTAAATTATTTCAAAAAATCTAAACCAGATATACAAAGAAAATATAGAAATATTCCATTTAAAACATACCAAAAGCTTCCGGTTGTGGCAGATGCGGAGATGCAGCGAGCATGCTCTGGAGGTCCCTCACACCCCGCTCCAAATCTCCGGGACCCTCGCCGAGCTCCTGCTTTATCACCTCCGCTTGTTTCAGGGAAGGTCCTTGTAAAAACGCCATTTTACACCACTGTACAATACATACGTGTCTATGGTCAGAAAAGAAACGTTCCAATTTCAAATGGATTGCGTACTCCGGCTGAGTAAGGACAAAACTGCGAGCGATTCGCGCTCAAGCACCTTTTATAAACAAGCGTGCCGATCGGAAACGTAACGACCGTAGGAAATGTTCACAGTGGCGCACACAGCGCATTCGTCTAATCTCAAAAAACACATTTAGTCTTTTTTGTGGACGTTCCATCGCCTTGTATTTAGACCGACAAGGCCTGACAAAATTCCAAATCTTATATTTAATAAGCAATTTACATTTCCTTTTCATTTAAAAATGAACGGATATATTAACTACACGCTTGCATATCTGGTGTACCGGTAATTTGAGTTCAGCGTTTTATATTACATAATGTTACTTGAGCTCTACAGGTATCTAAATATTACTTTTTGGAGCAAAATAACCTCCGTACTTTTTCGTTCGTAAAATAAAATAATTATATTTTATTAATTCGTTGGTTTTTTAAATAATTTGATACGAAATATCTGGTTTAATTGCCGTGACCAATTAAGAAATATAAACGAGGTTGTTTAGTGTTTTTATATTTTTTAATATAAGTATATGTGTTTACATTATATTAAAAATGTATAATGATGGTACTGAACAATTTAAATGACTTATCTGAATTAATTTTAAAAAATCTGTATAAGCCACATTATCATCATCATCAGCCAATATACATGTCACACTTGGGTACGTATTCAACTCACAAAATCGGCTTCGTATTCAACTCAGAGTTCAGTTCGCTAGCTCTAAGAAATTTCTAAGAACTTTAAGTTGTGATCGGCTTGGAGATCAATTGCGCGCCCCTGGCTTATATTTTTATATTATTATTCCACAGGACCAACACGCTTTGGTGTGGGAGACGGAGGCACAATTCTTCTTCTTCTTCATCAACCCATATACGCCCACTGCTGAGCACGGGTCTCCTCTACCATTGAGAGGGTTTAGGCCATAGTCCACCACGCTGGCCTAGTGCGGGTTGGCGGACTACACACCTAAGAAATTCCTAAGAACTCTTAGGTGTGCAGGTTTCATCACGATGTTTTCCTTCACCGTTAAAGCAAGTGATAATTCAATGTGAATACACACATAACTTCGAAAAGTCAGAGGTGTATGCCTGGGATTCTTACCCGCGATCGTCGAGATTCTCGACCGCGCGCCTAAACCTCGAGGCCATCACTGCTTTTTTAACACCTTTATATCGTTACAATTACTAGCACCTTTATATCGTTTTTGTAACTACGCCTGTTTGTAAACACAACCACCAACGACTGTGGTTCCGATATTTTTGTGGTAGTATTCGCTGCCAAATGTAAGAAGTGGAACTGATGATGAGGATCCCACTTTTGCAGCCATGGAGAGAGAGCGCTGATAAGATTTTTGATAAACTATGTGTAGTTACAAGATATTTAATAGTATATCGAATATTAAATTAAGCTTATTATATTTAATGTACCGAAAAGAATATTCGTTCGAGCTTTGATTTTTTTGGTACGAAAATGACCTTCAGTAATAATTTATTTTACAAAATTATTATACACACAGGATGTACGTAAAAATAACTAGATTTGATTTCTATTGTTCTTTGTTTTTATTTCTCATATTTACTTAATTGAAATTAACATTTAAAAGTTGAAACAAGATTCTACAATTATTGACTACGGTGGTGTTTACTCAAAATAATAATAGTTAATTATTTAGTTTTTTTTTGTTACAATTTACTTTGGTCCCTAATTCAAACCCACAGATAAAAAATACCGATTCAATTTTAATATGTTGATATAAACACACCTTTATAATAGTATAAGCACTTATTGATGACGCTTCTGCATAATGTTGATTAATTACAAAAATATTGCCGTGCAGTATGTTTTCCACCGTCTGTATGTGATGTGCACTTGATAATATGGTGCAGAGTTAAAAAAAAAAACGTGAAATAGAATATGACGAGGAAAGAGTCCTGGCTAAATAGGTTTTCTCACCATGTAACGGGCGCGCCATTGTAATATAAACTGATTCTTTGTCTTCAGTGGTGTAAAGCATTGAGAAAGTCAATATCACACTACATTTCACAAATCAACTTGCCGTCCAAAAGGAATGAATTTTATTCTTTGTCAACGTTTGTTATTTACGATGCATAAGGATCTTTTGCGCTGACGCGCGGTATGTCCGTCTCTGGTTAGTAGTCTGAGTTTGTGCTAGACTAGTAGTTTTTTTTTTATATTGACTATGAAAATAACAAAGAATTACTATTAATCTGTTACGCAATAAAAAAATCAAACAAAGCTCATGCTTACAGTCGTCATCGCCTCTAAGTTTAGGGGCGCAGCCGAGTTTCAGCGGTTGCGGATTGAAACTCCAGTCCGAGCTCAAAAACACACCTCTGCCTTGTCTAAGTAAGTCTATTGTGTAAGTATTTACAATAAAATTTCACGTACTTTAACGGTTCTCATCTTGTGAAAACCTAGTCGCCTATCCACGTCTTAGAAATTTCTTAAAAGTAGTCTGCCAGTCGCACTAAGCCATTGTGGTGGACTAAGGCCTAAAAATCCTCACAACTGTAGAGGAGGCTTATGCCAGGAAATGGGACCAACTTATATGGATTGATGATAACGACGATGACAAAACATAGCCGAAAATTAAACTAAATTTAACGACATTAATCTATTAAAAGTTTTCTTTATTCTAATTCAAATTTACTTCGAAACAGGAGTGAACTAGGTATAGTGCTAATATTCAAAATTTCCTTATTCAAAACGTGTTCATGTCCGTGATTAGACAAAACTGTGATTATTCACAAGAAAAAGTCGGAACCGTTTATAATGGCAAGTGACCTTAACATTATTTTATCAAAATCTCTATTATGTTGTCAACGAGATCCTCCTCCTCCTCCTCATTAGCCCATATACGTCCCATTGCAGGTCACGGGCCTCCTCTACCATTGAGAGGGTTTAAGCCCTAGGCCACCACGCTGGCCTAGTGCGGGTTGGCGGGCTACGTACCTAAGAAATTCCTAAGTACTTTTTAGGTGTGCAGGTTTCCTCACGATGTTTTCACAACGAGATCATAATATTGTTAGAATTTACAAGCCAAACCTAGATTATAGCCTGATCACTTTTTTTGATTTTCTAGTGTAGGTACATAATAATATTCCTATAGGTATAACATTTTATTTGTCCCGAATCACTTTCCACAGCCCCGTGGCGCAGTTAGCTAAACCCAGCTTGCGAAACGAGCGGCCGCGGTTTCCATCCCCGCACCTAGACAAAGGTTTGAGGGATGTGTATTATTCACCTTCCGCCCCTTTTTTACCAAATATCGAGGTTTTATGTACATAAGCCAAAAAATCTTCGAAAAACATTTGATCTCTATTCAATGGCTAATTTACATTATAACAAACCGATTAGTCACAAATAACGCGCAGTAGGTGTAGGTACTATACCACCAAAATAAGAACGGGTTTTCTTAATTTTTTCAAAGCAAATATCATTAATCGTATAGCATAAAAATAATTTTAATTTATTGAATGTGTTTATATGTATATCACAGAAACGTTAGTACAAAAATAAAAGTACATTATGAGGTTTAGTTCCATTCGTAATTTCATTTATCAGCAGTGCAAACAAATTTTGGAGTTTTTGTAAGCTTTGATAAAGGTAAAAATAATTAAGAAAACAATGAAATAAAGCTAAATACTAATGCAGACTACACCACGAAAGATCTACGAGTAGGTACTTGAAAATGAAGATGAGCAGCCTTCCTGACAATATTTTCCTTCACTTGTAAAGCCTGTAAAGACTAGACACGTCGTACTCGTACACGACGTATGAGGGTTTAAATTTTTGAATCGACCGCGCATAAGCGCTAACTAGAGCCGTCACGAATTGTAAGTACGTAAGTAGGTGATGCTTAAATGTTATAATTATTATCTTCTTTTTGAAGACGATTATAATTTTAATGTAAATGCACAACGAACATAATTTTTAACCTTAAATGTAAGTTATTTTAATTTTCAATAAAAAATGTGTTTTTTCCTTTGTTATTAATTTGTTTGATTTGATAACATTAGACTTCAACACTACACGCGAAGCGACTGATGCCTGATGGTTACTTTATTATGCTAAAAATTAACTATACTTAAATTTACTGAATTAACTATACTTTATCAAGCTTTACGTTTATGCTACTAGATGGTGGTTTTAATGGTAAGTTTCCCTATTTGACATGAGATGGCAGTAAAAGCAATTATTATTTTTTTAGAGTTGCAACATAATTGTTGTCAATGTCAACCAAACGGCACGGCGGTCATTCGATATTCAAAATTGTAACGGCTTGATTGCAAAGGTGTTGATATTAAATAAACAAAAAGACAAGAAACTATGGAATGTGATAATTTAGTGCAAAATTAATTAAAACGATGGAACCGTCGAGAGAAGCCATTGCTGTGCGCATAACTAGGTTAAATCGTCAGATTTTAGGCAAAGTAACAAGTGGCACAAGTAAATTCAGTAAAAGAACGTTAGACCGCGAGGCCTTACTGGATGCATTAACTGTTTTATATGAGGAGTGTAATGATGATCCTATCAAGAAAACCGATGATCTGGTGCGAGCTTTCGTCGACAAATGTAAGAATTAAATTAGTTATGTTTCTGGAGCATTGTTTTATTATAGCTTCATACATATAAGTTCTTTTAAACTTGTTTGAGCGTTTTGCGTCTGAGCCATGTTTATGACTGTGACAAATATCTGTATTTTGGTGTTTTTCAATTACTGTGATATAAACAATAGTACAATTCACGGTGCTTCCAGATCGCAGTACTTTGGCAGAGCTGCGTCGGACCCGTGTCTGTTATTCGGACTTCGAAGTCTTACAGACCATCGGCCGGGGACATTTTGGCGAAGTGCACGTAAGTAAAAACTACGTCGACCTTTATACATATATCACGAATAATGATCCTAGGTTACTATTATCTTCCATAAGTACAGTAACTTTGTTTATGTTCTTTTACTCTAGAAAAAGTTCATTTCATATTCATGACCTATGCTTTCAGATGGTAAAAGAAAAACAGACTGGTGATGTGTATGCGTTAAAAACATTACGCAAAGATCAAGCACGGAAACAAGATATCACATCTGTTGAAGATGAACGGGATGTGCTTGCTACAGCTGTTAGTCCTTGGTTGCCTCGGCTGCAGTATGCATTCCAGGTAAATCTAGTTGTTATTATGGATATATAATTTTTAAAAAATATGTTTTAGATACATTTTATTAAATGATTAATGATATGTTTTAAAATGAGTGTAGACTAAGTAGTCTATTTTGCAATATAAGAATTGAATAAGAGTTGAATTAAAAATGGAAAATGTACAGTAATTCATGAAACCTGCAACATATTTTGTTGTTTTGTTTCCAGTTCTAAGTTTGATGAACATGCATGCCATATAAATATAAAAACATGTTTCATTTGATCACAGGACAACAATAACTTGTACTTAGTGATGGAACTGTGCTATGGGGGTGATCTGGCTGGATTGTTAGCTCGCCGCAACCATCCTCTGTCTGAGAGAGACGCTGCTTTCTACATAGCAGAAATAGCTCATGCACTGAAGACACTTCATGGAATGGGATATGTCCATAGAGATATTAAGCCACATAATATACTACTTGACCGGTGAGTAACACATAAGTAATTCTTTACACTAAAGTAGTATTTTTTTTTATTTGTGTTAAACATTTTGTTTTTCTTTCTGTGGTGAATTTGGTTTAAAGTTAATCCATGTAGACAGGATTAAATTATAAATTTAGGTGGTAAACTTTTTATTTCCTAGTGTATCCTAATTGCATTAGAAATCTATCCATAGGTGTGGGACCTTCATAGGATAAGGTAAAAAGAATATATATATATACCATGTATTCCTATTATATTGTAGAATTTTGTATCTAAATATTTTTTCTGAATTGGGCTACAATTATTATTTAATTATTTTGGATATAGCTATACTCGCAAATATTAAAGATGGCTTGATGTATACAAGCACAGCATGTAGGCGGACATGACATCAGACGGAATGCAGGTGTTACATGGGATAGAGTGGCCATGGAGAGGCCAGAAGCGGACACACAAAAATGAAAAAAGATTGCGAATGACTAGGAAATCATGGCTGAGTCCAAAGAACGAAAGGCATTAAGTATGTGGGCGTAATGTAATGGTGTGGCGTGGTGCAGGTGCGGGCACGTGAAGCTGGGCGACCTGGGCTGCGTGGGGCGGCTGGGCGGCGGCGGCGCGGCGGCCGGCACGCCCGACTACGTGGCGCCCGAGCTGCTGGCGGCCGCGCACTGCGCGCAGCGACACTCTGTGTGTCTCCAGTATTGTGGCCGCCTTGTTACGCAGGCCATTGTGGGTGGTTGGCATGCGCTTACGCTTCATACGCACTACTAAACTACACACCATTCTCGCACACTTTGTCACTACTCTCTAGTACATAATTACACTGCCACAGTGTACCTACTCACTTGCATTTATTATTGCAAGTATTTCTCAACGGTATTTTATTCAGTGTTACACTGTCCACACATAAAGTAGTGATTCAGTTCTAGCATGCACACAGACTCAAATATGTTAATTCATAACTTTAATTACTGCCAAAATCCTTATTATCCAAATCTATTATCTTGACTTATTTTAAAAAAGTAAACTTAAATTACAAATGTTGGATTGTAACCTCACAAAGGCAGCGGTGGGTAAAAACAAATAATTATTTTGTTGGTTTGGATTAAGGGCACACATTAAGATTTAATTTTAAAATAATTAATATAATTTTTTGGTGAATGAAAGAACTTACACTTAATAACCATTAAGATAGGAAAATTATTTTTGTAATGAAGTAATAAAATTGTATGGTGTAGTAGTATTACAATGGATATGAAAGCATCTGAATGTATTGGTGTGATGTAATGTAAGAAGAATCTATGTAGTTAGATAACTATTTAGTCTTAAATTGATTGATTTACACAACTAATATATTAACAATTGTAAAATTTACATAACACAAACTTAATGCACTTTAATACATGTGGCGAAAAATCTCGAGTTGTTTTGAACACTAATATATAGATGTAGTGTGTTACACTATTTGTGTACAGTGTAGTTAGAAAATAATGTTTTCATTTAAGTACATCATTTTACATGTAATATTAATTGTTATTTTATTTTATTCAGTCGGCGTGCGACTATTGGTCTCTGGGCGTTGTTGCGTATGAACTGGTAACACTGAAGCGCCCATTCTCTAAAGGAGATGAAGATTCCATGGTCGAGATCCTAAGCAACATACAAAAGTAAAATAATTTATTATTTTTCTTACAAAATATTTTTTATGTTCTATCCATATGTATATATTTATCATTTTAAAACTTTTATTTGGGAAACAATTAGAGTAGCTTTAAATACAAAGAAAGTTATAGTTCATAATTCAAAACAGTTTCCACTACAAGTAGAAATAATTGTAAGAGAAATGAACATTGATGTTATATGAAATGTTTTTCTTTTGAATAAATTAAAAAAAAATCAAATATGACAGAGATTAGACACTACTCCTATTTCTTTTTATACTGTTCTGCCCATATGACGGTGGTAAGGGAAGCGTAGTCCAAATGGTGCTCACTGTTCAAAAACTATTATTTCCGAGTATTGCATACACTTTGTCAGGTTTATAGTTATATATATATATGAGCTCACCTATATCCGTATCTCCAGGTACGAGCGCGAGGGCGGCGAGGAGCTGCCGTTCCCGGGCGGCGGCGCGGGCGCGGAGGGCAGCGTGTCGTCGAGCTGGCGCGGGCTGGTGCGCGGGCTGCTGCGCGTGGCGCCCGCCCGCCGCTACTCGTACCTCGACACGCTGCAGCACCCCGCGCTCGCGCACGTCGCGCTGCACTCCATACGGGACCAGGTCGCTACCACATCATGTCTACCTCGTATATCTCTATTCTAATTATAAGGACTAGGTGCCATTTTATCAACGTTTTATGCTTATTTCCTTATCTTACATTATATAGCTTAAATTACAAGCGACCCCAATAATAATTTTTAATTATAATTAAAATAAAACTTTTATAATTAATATATACAGATGATATGCTAACATGCATATAATGGAATAGTAGTGAGTACATGTACATAATAATGCGTGTGCAGGTGCCACCGTGGGTGCCGCTGGTGCGCGGGAGCGAGGACGCGTCGTGGTTGGCGTGTCCGGCGCGCGAACGAGCTGCGCCCAGCGACACGCCTTTCCGCACGCGACCGCCCTTCGCAGGACAACTGCCCTTCGTTGGTACGGAGCTTTTCATATAATATGCTTCATCATTATCAGCAAAAGATGTACATCGTTCATAAAACATCGTTCTCCTCTAATATCCAATAATACAATATGTTTTGATTTCTTGTTTTCCAAATGATCATAGTTTCCATCTTCTGAAATTGCAAAAAATCCACAACGATTCTGGTTGTAATTGTTCTTAAGTTAATTTGGACGTCTTTAACTTGTTTGTGCTACAGGGTACTCGTACGTGGCGCCCGAAGACAACGAGGACAGCAGTGGCGGATTCAACGCCTCCCACGACTGCACCGCCATAGACTTGGCTACATACAAGTAAAACTTAGTATTATGTTTTCAGAAAAGCAAGTAATGAACTTAGTTTTGGTGGAATTTTTTTATGATGACATTTCCCAACATTTAATGTCTTTTGGAAGCGTGAAAGTAATAGGATCGTTGTCCTGCAGACATTGTATTGATATTATGATGCGTGTGTATGTACAGGTCGATGGAGAAACTAGCCACGATGCGTAGTAAGGAGATCGCGTCGCTGCAGGGGCAGTTGGCGGCAGCGGAGGCGGCCACTAGCGCCGCCGTCGAGCGGACGCGCCGGGAACTAGACGCCGACGCAGAAAGGCTGCGTGCCAGACTGCAGGCCGATATCACCGCGCTTACGCTGCAGAACAAGTCAGATTACTATTAAAATATTGAAGTTAAAGGATATGTATGGGGCTCTAAATTACGTCATACATTAAAGGGTTTGGGAGTAGGTTAGGAAAGTGTGACATCGGGTGTTCAAAGGGAGGGGGGAGGCATAAGCTGTGTGATGTCACAGTATGATGATGATGAAATTTCTAAATTTATTGTAAAATGACAAAATATGTGATGTCACACCAGGGAAGGGGGGTATCAGATATTTGTGATCATGTGACAAGGACGAGGGGACAAGTTCCAAAAATCGTGAAATCCGTGTGACGTAACTATTGGATGGCCTCTTTTGATAGTAACACAAGTAGTTGTTTTAGTCGTATCGACATATATTTAGTAAACCCTAGCACACTAGTATAAAGCAGAGTATTATGTGCAGGCGGCTGGAGCGGCAGGTGGAGGTAGAGAAGGAGGAGCGCATGGCGTTGCAGCGCTCCAACCAGGAGCTCAGCGCGGGCATCGCCGAGCGCAGCAGTGCGGCGGCGCGGGAGGCGCGCGCGCTCGCGCACCAGCTGCAGCTCGAGCGGGACGAGCTGCGCACGCACGTAGAGCGGCTCGAAGCCAGCGTGCGGGACCTGCAGGCCGAGTGCGCGCACGCCGCCGCCAGCGCGGAGGCACAGCGCGCGCAGCACCAACACTACAAGGTCATCTATAACTATATACATTAAAAAATTATTACACAATTGGTAATAGGAATAGTATTTAGCAACGAATCCATCAGCAGTTGACTTATGGCTAAATTGCCAAATTAATTGAAATTAAAATTTTACATATTGAAAAAATACCTCTACTAGGTGCACGATGTTTATATAACGTAAAAGCGTCATAAATTAAAATTATTACGACATGGTCTATTATTAATATTTTTGCACTTCAATATTTAGCGAGTTCTATTAACAGCACTAGGCACTCTCAACCATCAAACAACCTGAGGAGCTTGTTGAGGTTCTAGGGTTATAATATAATGATTTCCATATCATAAAATATGATTGTAAAACTTATTGTGCGGTCAGGATATAATAGAGCACGTTCGAGACTTGCGCCACAGAACACTGACGGAAATCAACGTGCGCCCCATCGTGAGTGGCCACACATTCAATAAGTAGCTAATTATTTTGCGTTGATAAAGTTGTTTATTTAGTTGTGTCGTCCGTACTAATATCCAATGTATTATCTGTAGTTAGATTTTGTGGCCTCTTTTTTCATACTTTTCTTTCACTTCTCGTTTTACCACGAGATACCGTAATATTAATGTCCAAAAAGACAATGTAATCAAGACCGCATGTTTTAGTACCTTTTCTTGTCTTTGTTCGTGTCTAGTAGATCATAGATGTTCCATTAGTTAAATAACAATTTGTGTTTTTACGATATCATGTTTCTGCCCCTAAACGAAACGTAGAGTTCGAAATGCATGTGTTTATACTAAGAACATTCGATAATTATATACAAACTCAATGTTAAACATATAATAATAAAAAAATATTAATACACTAACAAAACCAATATTATCGTCTGAATGAACCAAACCCTCTCTCTCTGCTTCTCGTTCTACAGGCTGATCCGTAACTTATTGCTCCAAATGGCAATTTAAACAAGTATATGATTAAAACTTGCGTGAGACTGAAAAGCATATTTTTCTTCATTTAACAGATTTTTGTTAAAAATTTCACCTAATCATGAAAACTACTATAAAACACTCTTATAAAATTTAAAAATTAATTGTACTGGGTATTACAGGACAGCGTTGCCAAAGAGCGCGCCTTGCGTCGTCAAACCCTGAGCGGCAGTGAGGCGGAAGTACGGGAGGCCAGCGTGAAACTCGCTAATGCAGAGGCTAGCTTGGCCAGGGAGCAGCGGGCCAAGGAACACGCCGAGAGGCGACTCGCAGCCGTGGAGCACGACAACAGAAACCTACAGGACGAACTCGATAACACCAAGAGGGAACTCTCCTCCACAAAAGTAAGTAATAAGTATAGAATAAATTATTTAAAAGTAACTTTAGTAATACTTAACGTGAAAGTTAATTGAACATACAATTTTATGATATGGTAGCTTAGGTAACCCTTTGAGTAGAAGTGAAGGATGCCCATTGTAATGAGTCACTTTACTTGCATTATTCTTCGTAATAAGTCTTATGTTAGAATTTATACTTTATCAGGAGTCGTTGGGCGAGAAACAACGAGTCGCCGACACGTCGTCAGAGCAGTTGAAAGAAGTACAGCAGCAGTTGGTCCAGGAACAAATCCGGGTGTCTTCGTTACTTGCTCAAGTACAGGTACAGTCTTTGATTTTGCAATCGAGTAATTATTTATTTTTTACCAATAAAAATAAAGTATCTTATAATTTTTTATCAAAAGAAATATTGACGGCGACACATGGTAGATGTAGAGTAGCACCTATGTTCACCAGTTGGGCTCCGCTTTGCGGGAGATTTCCATTTCATTGCATATCGGCGGGCCGGTGTTGAGAAGCAACGCGGAATGTATAGTTATAAGTCGCTCGTACGTTGCAGGAGCTGGAGCAGAACGTGTCTGCGTGCGCTCGGCGCGAGGCGGCGCTGGAGGAGCAGTGCGTGCGCACCGAGGCGCGCCTGCACGAGCGCCTGCACGACGCCGACACACGCGCCGCCGCCGCGCTGCGGGACGACGCGCGGCACCGGGAGAAGGTCACTCAACATACTCAATTACCCTGTAGTCAATGCATGCCAAACATGGCCTCGAGATGAAACTCAAACCATTTGGAGATAAATAGAATGACATGGAAATATATTCATTTAGGTGAACACATTGGAGCAGCTGGTCCGCCAATTGGAGCGAGAAGTGACAGCTCTAGAGACGCGCGGGTGTGCACGATGCGCGGCACAGGCTGCTGAACAGCAAGCCACCGTCTCAACCACCTCTACAGGCACCCCTACTCGGAAGTCTATTGGCAGTGCTGCCGAAACGTCTACTTGTCCCGCTGCCGGTCCGTCTGGAGACGCGAGGGTGTTGGATACCGTGGCGGAGGGCCGAGAGAGTTCGGAGACGTGTCGCGGCGACGCGCACAGCGACACGGAGAGCCTGGCGGACGCGGCGGTGGCCGCCAGCGCCGCCAACGCACAACTCACTCTGCTCAAGGAACAACTCGAACGGGCTGAAACACAACTGCAGGTCAGTACCGACTTCATCCAGTAATTTTAGTATTTGCCTTAAAAAAATCTCGGAGATTTAAAATGTTTAAAATTTATAGTAACACAGTACCCCATACACACGTGTTAACGACGGTACCATCAATGGCAGACAGATGCAAAATAGTGTATCCAAACATCATAAAAAATATCAAACATGTAATTTTACATACATATTGTTGTGATTCACATGAAAAGTTATTGATAAAGGGTAATGTATATTTTACAGTCGCGGGCAGAAGAAATTGCCACACTGCGTCAAGAAACCAGAGCGGCTAATTTAGCGAGATGGAGAAAGGTAAATATTAGTTATTTCATTATCAAAAATTAACGAAATTCACCCATTCTAATAATGAATCAACAAAAAAAAATGAATAACAACCCTTATAACTACCTTCTATTTCTGTTTCTTCATGTCCATCCCCGGTTGCCTGGGAGAGATCGCCCTTGGCGATAAGGCCGCCAATTGTACTTATTTGTTTACTGTATCTTTTTTATTGTTTCCTTTTTTTGTGTACAATGAAGTTTTAAATGATAAATAATAAAAATAATAATAATGAATTGTTGTTATTAAGGAACGCGAATACAACGAGCTATCAGTGGAAATGAAATCTGCTACACGTGATCTAAAGCGAGTTGAAGAAAGATTGAATGCGGCAGTGGAAGCACGCAAGGCAGCCGAACAAAAAGCAACCGCTTTACAGACAGAGATCTCCAAGCTTCGACCCAATCACGAACACTCCACTAAGGAGGCGGAGAGGTTGAAAGAACAACTCGACAAGTTAAAGAAGGTCTATGAGGTGGCGCAGGCTGAAGTAGACAGGTAAAGTGTCAATAGGTATTTTACTTCATCTATACATAAAAAAGTAGCAATAAAATAAATACTTATTGCTACTAAAAGTAGCTCAAGTATTCCATCTTCGTAAATCATCACCTTACTATTAAAAGTTGTGTCATTTACTAATTGTGCGTTTACCTTCCAATGTAAATAATTAATTATCGTCTCGCACTGTTCCGTAAGCATCGATAATTGTATGGCTAGTTAACGCATGAACACGAATGTTGGTCAGATCTCGTAACGACATTCGCAAGTTGAAGAGCGAGCTGCAGTACAGCGAGAAGCGGCGGCTGCACGCCGAGGAGCAGGAGGAGCTGTCCAGTCGCGAGCGCGCGCAGCTGCGGGACGAGCTGCAGCTAGTGCGGCACGGCAACAACGAACTCACCGAGGTGACACACATACCACTCTCCACCGCGCTAACTATCACTATTGAAAGTGAAGTGAGTGTGTATCACGTCAGACGGTCCAGCGTAACTTTTAAACTATTTGTATTTGAAGGAATATAAGGAATACCTCCTTCTCGAAATGTAATTGTTTCACCCAGTTTAGATAAAATCTTCAGAGACGAATGAAAATGTTATTGTATTACGTCTCCAATTACGCATCACCATTCTTTCAATAAATGAGAAATTGTTTATTATCGTGAAGATCATCCTATTGTTATATTTACAAAACAATAGAGAATGTTTTGCCCATGTATAAACACTATTGTCGATACACTGGACCACACCGACGGACGCGGCTTAGTCTATCAGTGTGTCAGTAGCTTATGGCGAGTGCGCGCTTCTATTAGAATTTCGATCTGGTTTATGGCATTTGTCTGTCATGTCTGTGCATGATTAGGCTTTCAAAATTAGCACTCATTTGTAAGAGACGTGAGTGTGAATGGAAAAATGAATCCATGTGGGCCGAGTCGGCACAAACAAAAGAGCATGCAAGCGAAAGCTTCGGAGAAGCCGCCGCTGCGGCCGAAGCCGCTGGTGGTGCGCGTGGGCGGCGGGCGCGTGCGCGTGGCGCTCGTGTCCAGCCTGCTGCACGCGCGCTGCCGGGCCACCGACGCCGCCATCTCCACCTGCGCACAACACTTCGCGGCGGTACTTCCGTACTCACTCCGGTTACATTCATACTCGTAACGTGCGCATGCCCATCTACATCTCACACACCACTTGTACTCGATAATCTTATGAGACTGTTTTAACTTGCCACCAATTAATATTATTGTTTTCGATTCTGTTTATTAGTGTCAATGTAGGTATTTGGTAATAATTTAAATATAATCCCTGTTACATTATGCTCATTATTTCCAGAACAACAAAGCATTACAAGAAGCTTGCAGTTTGTTGGAGGAGCAGTTGACAGATCTGGAGAGGCTAACTGATATTCATGAAGTCAAAAATCAAGATCTCGAGGTATAATTTCTATAAAGGTTTTTTTTCTATAAGGCTTATATTAAATTCTTTTTGTGTGAGTAATTACTAGTAAAGCTAGTTTAACTTGGGTAAACGTTAAAAAAATATCCTGGCTTTAAAAACCTTGTCCAGTATAGGTTAGTGTGGTTACATGTTGTAAAATAAAGAGTGTGTTGCAGGGCGAGGTGCAGCGCATGCGCACGGAGCTGGAGAGTTGTCGCGGGCGGCTGGCCGAGGCGGAGCGGCAGGCGGCCGAGCGGGGCGCCGCAGCCGACGCCGCCGCCGCGCAGCACCACCACGCGCAGGACCAGGCGCAACAAGCCAACTCGCAGCTGCTCATGCTGCAGGTACGCTACTCTCTATCACTCCTCATACAATCTACACTATATAGTTACATAAAGCAGTCAAATGATCGACCAATCACTTTAGATTAATGTTTTTTTATACAGAAAAATAAAAGTGCATTGAAGGAAGTGTCTGGACTGGTTGTAATGTGTAAGACGATGTGTGTGTTGCAGGAGCGCGTGGAGAGCGGCAGCGCGCGCGTGGCGTCGCTGGAGGCGGCGGTGTGTGCGCTGCAGAGCGAGCGCGCGGGGCGGGACGCGGCGCTGCGCAGCGCGGCCAAGCGCACCAACGACCTGCTGGAGGAGTGCGCCGCCCTGCGCACGCGCGCGCACCACCACCACGCGCACGCGCTCGCGCTGCAGGCGCAGCTCGCCGAGACACAGGCACGACACACCACTGTACTACTTATAGTCTGCTTCCTCTTTCGCCTAGGGCATAGTCGACGAACAACAGAAATATCATCAACTAACACAACACCTTCATTGCAGATTGATGACCCTTATGATTTCTATGTTCCTTACTTAAAAACAATCATGCTGTGTGGGGCTTTTTAGGAAATAAATAAATATACCCAGAAGTTATGTGACATAAACTATGTTATGATTTTATTCATTGTGTGGCCAAATGGTCTCCTTTCGTACCGATTCATTAATCTTTTTATCCATTCTCATTAGTTTAATGTAACCAAAATTATCTATCTAGTTTAGATATGTGCTTTTTTATTAAGATGAAGCTGTTATTAATTCTGTAACGTGATCAGCACCTAACACAATGCTAAATGAGTGAAATGTTATTAAATATGATTGTAATGTCAGGAGGAGTTGTCGGCGGCGCGTGAGGCGGCGGAGGCTGCGTCTGCGTGGTGGCGCACGAGGGAAGCCAAGTCCGACGCCACGCTGCGGCAACAAGCCAAACTCATCGACTTCTTGCAAGTATGGATGTAAACACTTGCAACTATATATTTATTAATAAGGGTGGAACGTATTGCATATTTTTTATGACCAGTGAGGCAAAATCATGTCATATACTGTAAATTTAGAAAACTTAATTGAGACGATTCTGACAGAAGTCTCATTCGTTAAAATGTATTCATTCAAAAATCTAAAATGGTGATTTCATCCTTGATGGACAATGGTATGTAAACTAAGTTGTTACTTTCTTTGCCAGGCCAAAGTGGAGGAAGCCAATCGCAAGAAATGTTCACTGAGTAACAAACTGTTCGGTCGGTCGGGCCGCAGGAACGCCGCCTCGCCCCCACTGCGCCGCGCTAACAGGTACGATGCCACCAACTGTATTTATTTATTACACTTTATTGTACACCACAACACATACAGAAATATGAATTCAGTATAAAATAAATGTATGTACGTAACAAGTTCTGTTCGTATGTAATTTTACGTAACAAAATGTTCCTTTGCCTCCCCAGGGAACTCCGAGAAGAAGTAGAAAAGCTACGTGCCAAACTTTCAGTCAATAATCTTGCTGGCGATAATAGGTATGTCTGTGTAATAATTGTGTAGGTCAGAATTTCTTTCCAGTATTATTTAGTAAATGCACAGCTTGGAATAGTATTTTTAGTATTTGGAAACAGTTTATATCCGTGATAGTGTTTTTCAAATCGGGTGCGTCCAGACACCACCCTATTGGACCAAAATTGAAAACCACCTTGAACTCTAAAATATTGATAACTTTGAAATTTTTAGTGAAATAGTAATATTTTTTTTTAAAAACAGCTCACTCGCAGAATAATAATAAATTTCTTTTTAACAACAGCTATCCGCCAACGCCTAGAAAAGAGAAACCGAAACAAATAGCCAATGGGTAAGAATATATAAATACTATTTATGTTATGAACTTAATATTGAACTACTGTGGTAAAGACAGGGCCAAACGCTTAATTGAAACATATAAGTATTAAATTCTAATTGTTACAGATTCCAAAGCATTGACACCCCTGATGCGGCCGATGAAAATTCTCTACAGATAGTATGGTACCTACAAAACATGATACCTACTTTATGCTACTTTTTGTTTTCACGTTTAGCATGATAAATTAGGGTTTGTAGTAATTTTAAAATTTCGTTTAACCTTCGAAGATTCTTAATTTAATTTGACTGTTTACAATATCCTTGCGCGATGCGATGTTTTGTTTGTAAATAGAACACTCGCAACATTTGTCATGAATTGCGCGAAGTGCTCGGATTTTCAAAATCTTTTCTTTAATAGTTAATTGGTTGAGGATTTAAACTATTATAATGCACATTTTAAAGCCTTAATTTTGTAATAATAAAAAATATAATAATAAAGTGATAAAACATTCCAGGCCAGATGGTTTCCGCGAAAGTATGCGTGGCACGTGCGTCGACGGGGTGCTCGTACTCACCAGCGGCGACAAGGAACTGCGCGCCAAGCTACATAGTGCTGAACCCAAGAACTTGCCGCAGAACGAGGCTAACAGAGCTTTTGGCGTGAGTGTCGACATCTTTTTCGTCATCTTGTTTGAATCGAGCCAGGCTGGACATATGCATAGAAGTAACTAGAGCTCTGATATGCGTTAATGAGTTTAATGCATCATATTCAATCATATTGTTGATTTTGGTTTAGTATAGTTAAGTAGACTTGCCCTGACGAGACACTTATGCTGGTGGCAGATCAGCGTCCTGCGCTGTCAGGCACTCGATGACGATTGAGGAGACTCAAACAAAACGTGGTTACAGCGTCATGCAGGAGTTCCATTGAATTAGCGGTTATTGCAAAACTTTCTGGTTCGATGTATAGACCTGTTTATTGTATGCAATGTAAATGGTGCGTATTTGTTTTAGATAATGTTGGAGGGCAGTCCGCGCGGTCGGTGCGCGGTCGCGGTGTGCTCGTCGCTGGAGGGTCGCGCGCGCTGGGTGTCGCGGCTGAGCTCGGGCCCGCCGGCGCCGCGCGGGTACCGCCCCCCCGCGCTCGCCTCGCTGCACGCCCCGCCCACCGCCGCCGCGCACGTCGCGCACAATCTGCTCGCTATAGGTACGCCGTTCAACGATACAAGCCTCAACTAATATTCTCTTAACTTAATCGTAAAATATGATTCGAACCGAGGTCTTAGTTGCAACAAAGTTGTAACAGCGGAACCCAATACTCAGTTATTTTGTGGACGAGTTTAGGCCCCACTTAATATATTATTATATTGATGTATTCACAGGGTGCAGCGACGGTCTGCACTCGCTGCGCAGCCGCATCGAGCTGGTGTGCGAGGAGAGTGCGCGCGCGGGCGGCGTGACGTGCGTGGAGGTGGCGGGCGCGCGCGTGCTGCTGGTGTGCGGCGGCGCGCTGCTGCACGCGGCGCTGCTGCCGCTCGCCTCCGCCCTGCGCCGCGCCACCTCGCTCGCGCCCGCCATAGAGCTCAGCCCCGTCGCGCTGCCTGACGGAAACGCGCCGCACATCGTCAAGGTACGTACTCGCTACACATACAACCGCACATAAAACTATAGACAATTCTATAAGTTGATGAAAAACCTAAAAACGTAGTGTGGGACGTCCTGTAGCACGATGGACCGACGACTTGAGAAAGGTGGCGGGAAACGGATGGATGAGGGCTGCTCAAGACCGGGATGGTTGGCGCTTTCTTGGGGAGGCCTACGTTCAGCAGTGGACGGCGATAGGCTGATTGATTGATGAAAAACCTCCTTTACATTTTAATAGAGCTGCTTAGACTAAATGTCAAGCAAAATTATACCAAAAGTAATTTTGAGAACACTTCAACGAGTAAAATTCGCCTATGGAGTTTAGGTAAAATATTTCGATAACATGTGTGACAAAAAATATGTTCTGCCTGCTGAGACACTTTAGAGATTCACATTTACGAGAGTTGCTCACTTGTTTCTTATTCCTTATACATATTTTTTTAGACTAAAATGTGTAACCCCGCAGTCTTCAACATAATATTATACCTCATTTAGACATTTATTACGTGTGTATAACAAGGACGCATGGTATTTTTAGCGTTTATCACGTTCTCAGCACCCATGTTTTCTGGCAGCATTAAAATACTCACTATTTAATTTAATTTTCTAGGCTTTACGCTCAGAGACGTCGGACGGTCCCTGGGTAGCAGTGGCAAGCGGCCGTCGCGTCTTCCTTCTACGTTACGACGCCGCCGAATCAGAATTCAAGATATTCCGGTCTTTGACAGTGGATCGCCCACCTAACTCCCTGTTATTTACTTCCAAATGTTTATATGTTGCCGGAGAAAAACCTCTGAAGATAAACTTACCATCTGGAGCATTGGAATCTTTTGGTATGGATGAATTAACAGTTGCTGCCGCTGCAAAAAAACATTCTCCGCCTAAGGCAATATTGCTAATTCGGGAAAAACCAGTTGAAATTCTTCTCTGCTACGCCGAATGCGGCGTGTTCGTCAATGAGAACGGAAAACGGACGCGAAATGAAGATCCCAAGTGGAGCTCTGCAGTGCATGCATGGGAATTTGTCCATCCATTCTTATATTTGGTGGGTGAGAATAAATTGACGATACTTTACATTACCGAAGATGTTTATAAAGCGCCGCCGTGTACGTGTGATACTGCTTCTATGACGTCAACTGAAACAGACTGTTGTAACTCGCCACAGATATTCAAACTGACATTACAAGAGCCCGAGTTGTTGGGTATAGCCCCAAATGGTGTCATTATAGGATCAAAAACAGATGATGGTTACGAGGTATCTATTGTAGAGGGATTGCCTGCGTTCAGAAGCATTGGCGCATCAGTCGAGTCGTTGGAAACCATATCGGACGCAAAAGGGTCGTCGACAGATTTGGCGCAGTCTATGTCCGATATATCACCACAGGAAGTGTCCCAGGAAAGCATAGAAGCCACAACCGGATTCCTTGCTGATATAAGAAACAAAGCCCGACAACTAAGACTCAAAAATCGTAAGGAACAGAGCGCCGATGATGTCATAAAAGAGATACTCACCACAGAAATAGGCTTGAAACGATCATCTACAGGAAGGAAATCTCCCGCTACCACTTCTGAATTTGATTCGGATTCAACAGAAAGTGATGAAAGAACCACCAACTCTACCAAGTGTACTGCAGATGTGTGTGGCGAAATGTTTGCTAGGCAAGTACGATTTCAATAATATATTCGACCGTTTTATTAACGACGATGTGACTGAAAAGAGTATTTAAATAAAATAGTCATAAATAAACTAAAAGTAATGTTAGAAGGTAAAATTTTACCTTATGACTGTACTTATTAAACCGACATTTGTGGTATTAAACTGTGTATGTGATTTTCTTTGTAATGAGTGCTTATATCACAGGTAGTCCATAATGTACCTGAAAACCGCTCAATAGTCATGCATTTAGATTTTAAACTAATTTTTACTCTAATTTTATTTTTCTATTGTTTTAATATGATACCATTAAATAGGTAAAATAAGGATTTACATGGTGCCTTAAATAAGTAGTTGTATACTTAGCGTCAAATGTAATTTACCAATGTTTCGACTTAATAATGAGTAGGCATTCGATATTATTTATTAGTATTTTTAAGATTGTAATTTGCCATTGTTTTAGAATTTTCATATAAAATTTACTTTTATAAATAAATTGCCACATTTAATTTTGATATTTTTGTGATTGACATTATAAATAATTGCTCCTGAATATAGAATTGTCTCAGCAGCAGCTGTTTTTTCCACTAAATTATTACATAAAATGGGACAATTTTGTGGCACAGTCAATTCATTACAATTGTTTTTACTTGTGATTTGATGTGACTTAGTTTGTATTATTTTGTTGAAGTAAGTAATTTTAATTTGTTATGCTTTGTGATATATTAATTAATATATATTTGACCGAACAAAAACGCTCGTATTATTTTCCTGCTTATATATTTTTGTTTGCGTGCGGATTGCATCCCCTTTAAAAAATGTTTGAAACTATGAAGTAATTTCAAAACGAAAAATATGTGTGCTATTCAGTATTCACATTTGGTATGTCTTGGTGAACAGGAATGGAGAGTGTATAAAGCAGAGCACAAAGAGAATCTCAAATATAAGATACATTATAATGCTTACTATCTTAGTTTATTTCCAAAGTCAAGCAAAATATAGGCTTTTACAGAAGCATTGAAGGAAATAAGGTTTTATCGAGTACCAGATATCATAAATCATACGAAGTCTTTAAACATAAATATCCAGGTCAATACGATCCATTATATTTCATATCATTCGAGGCGATAAAAACTACAGTAAAAAAAATATTTCTCAGTAGTATAACAGGAGATAATAAATGAATGAAAGTAATTCACGAATATTTCCATATTTTTAAAAATAATGTAATTTAAAAATTTACGAAAAAATATCGTTAAGTACCAGGAGAATGATCTCCTGGCATTGAGATGAGATGGTAATGAGATTGACTCATGAGAGTTAATAGAAAGTATTAAAAAAAAATAATCAAAGAATATTCCAAATTCTTCGAACTAGATGAGAATGCATGACATAGAAACTTAGAAAAAAGAAATATGTGTTTGTCCTTATATACACAATATACATTTTATGTGCGTGTTTATTAAATTAAAATTTGCCTACAAATATTTGTCGAAATGATAAAGACGAAGCTTTTGTTTAAAAAAGGTGTAAAGACTGATAAATTGTTGGAATATTTTATTTACAAACTTATACATTTTACATATTGTGAAGTGGAATTTCGACAGACTGCGAGCATTTCACCCATTCGTTTATTACTAATTTCTTATATGAAAACATATCATTTAAATCAATTTTTGCACAAATCGCTCACGAAATCAAATTCATAACACAAGGATGTACTTGACATGTGTACTACGCAAGTGGCTGTGGCGTGACGGCGGAGATCTTTATACACAAATATACAGCACAAACAATTAATTATACAGCGCGTCATTCTCGACATTCTATGCCTAGTGATTCATATCTTTAAGACTCAGTCAAAACAATATCATAATATAATACAAAAAGTTTATTACATTTAAAGTTGCACTGGGTCGCATTAAATACAAAACAATACTATCAGATTCACACAAACACACTTCTTTATACAGTAAGAGACAAACTTTCTAATTTGAGGCAGTTTTTACCAACCACTTACATACTAAACGCTGTTTATGACATTTTAATCAATCATAGAATGCATTTTATTCAATTTTCACAGTCCATCAATACAACCTTCAGTATAGAGGGAGTAAGCCAAGTTACTTACGCACTGCAATGACCCATTTCTACTTTATACTTATTCGGATCTTAAAATCCGACGCACCAATAAAAACGACATAAGTGTTATGAGCAATTTAAAAATCTGTCTCCGTAGATATATGATATCAATCTCTCCAGTGACTTACTTAGGAACACAATTTTGACACTAATATAATTAATATTAAATATTCCCTAAATTTCATTTATCATCTCTGTTTACATTTAGTTTAGGGTAACAGCTAACCATATCTTTATTTACAGATATTCCGGAGATTCTATAAGCAAACCATTCAGACGGAAGGCAACAGTTATTCTTGATTAAAATTACTTATATTGGCTATGATTACGACGCGAACTTAAGTTCATAGTTGACTTAGTTGTGAAGAGACCAGTATTGATCTTTACAGATTCGTGTAAACGGAGCACTGTCAAATTGTGTTTCAGGCTTTATTAATTTATCGATTAGTAATGTACAATATAAAACAGTCGTTAGCAAGCAACAGCGCAAATCTTTTGGTCGGCCGAGCAACAATCTGCGAAGTAAGGCAGACATGAGCCGAGTGGTTTATAGTCTATGTCCAGCAGTAGACAGGCGTGGAGTACGGGATAGTTTAGTTGAGGAAGCCGCGGCACTGCGGCGCGCCACACAGGCACGGGATCTTTTCGTCCTCCAGAGGGAACTTGTAGTCGTACGTGATCTCCTCGTCGACGCCTATCGGCTGCTTCGAGTATATCACGATCTTCTTTTGCGATTCTATCGTTATAATCTTGGCGTAGCAGTTCGGCTGTAAAACCAACATATAAGTGTTGAAAATAGTTGACTCAAAATTATTAATTTATTTCTCAAAACAGTATTAGTATAGAGAAAGTTAATTAGAAGTAATGAATGTATTGGCTGGTGTATACTGACGTTGCAGCTGTGGTTGATGAACCGCGCCAGGTTGCCGCACTTGGTGGCGTCGATGATGGTGTCGAGGTCGATGCGGAACAGGTAGGAGCTGCCGATGCCCGTGGCCTCGTAGTGCGCCTCGCGCACGTCCGCCACGATGGGCCGGATCATCTGCCCCACGTACTCGATCACCATCTCGTCCGCCGCTATCGGCTCCTGTAACACACACATACACAACTTAATTGTATCTCCCCCAATCTATTCAATAAAGTACTCATAACATATTTACTGTTAACGATTGTCATAATATAATAATAGCAAAATACGAATAAAAATTACCTGAGCAAACAATCCCCAGTCGTGGATGCCGGATTTTGCGAATTTCAGCTGCTTTTTTCTGAACTTTAGCTGGTTGAATTTCAGTAAATCCGAGTCTGTGTCGGTACCTGTAAATGTGATTTAGTATTGGTTAAATTATAAACTCAATCGGTAAATTAAATAAAATTACAATAAGAGAATATAATATTACATATCTTCGTACAAGTAAGCCAAAACTATGCAGTAATTTATAAAACGAAAGGAATTAAGGAAAAAAAAGTGAGATATACGCACATACTTTATTAATCAAGCGTTCATAAATGTATGAAATAGCACAATTGAAACATTTTAGAAAATTAAAAATAAAATGTGTGCTGTATGCACATGTTTTCTGAGAGTGACTATGATAATTTTAGATAGTGCGAAATAATGCACTATCCATAGTAAGTGATAGATATATTTACCGAAGGCGGTGAGTAACCGTCTCTGGTTGGAGCGCGCCTCCCTGGACAGGAGCTGCATCTTGGACGCCTTCTTGTCGTCGGGCGGCGCGTGCAGCGCGGCCGCGTTCGTGCGCCCGTGGTGGTACTTGTACTTCGCCTTTATCCGCGCGTCCATCTTGTAGTAGCCTTCCGTTCGCGCTGACCCACTTGAATGACCCTGGAATATTGTAAGTTCACATTAAATGCTAAAATCCAAACGCGGAATCCTTTTTTCTAGCAGCGAGACGAGATTCACTGAAAGAATGCTAATGCTATATTTTATTTGCATGGATGAAAATTGTTCCCACCCAATAAAATCGAATTCTCAGTTATTCGAAAATTTTAGCCTTTAATAAAATAACCCGTGGTGTCTAGTCACTTATGAGTATGCAGTGCGTACCTGCAGGTCCTCGTAGATGTTGTTGTGCCGCTTGGACTTCTTGCGCGGCGGCTCGTAGCAGAGGTCGGTGGGCGGGTGGTCGACCCAGTGCGTGTCGTTGAGCCAGTAGCCGTGCGCGTCCTCGGCCAGCAGCGCCTCGTACGCGCGCCGCAGGAACGCAGCGTCCTCGCGGTCGATGCCGCGCGTCAGGAATGAGTACATCACCGTCATCTCCGCCATCATGTCGCGCGCCTTGAACACCGCGCTGCCGCTCGACAGGCTCTCGCTCGAGTACAGCCTGCGCATACATTACTCGTTACTCGACCATCGCAAACAAGTTATAAATTAATAACTCTTTATTTTACAGCGCCATAAATTAGTGACATTATTATATGTCATAGGCAAACTTATTTTTTTCAATGGACTCTTCATTACATGAGTTGTTATATGGTTAAAAAGGCAGATGAAATATTCCAGTAAAACATTCGCAACATTATAACGTACTTGTTCTGTATTTCTGCTAATTTCTTGGTCTCGTGCTTTCTCTTGTACGGTCTCTTGGTTTCCTTCTTTAACAGCGGCTCTTCGATTGGAGACGCGCTTTCCGGCTCCGCCATCCACGTGTAACCTGAACATTCGTACAAGAAACTCAATAACATTTTCTTTAGTAACAACTTTTACAGAATTATTTCGTTTCGAATTACAAGAAATTAGTAGCCGTTTGTTGATTAACGAATATTTTCATTTTAATTTCAATTTTAATTTTAAAGAGAATTATAGTCAAAATTATGATGTAAGTCAGGTTGACTTTGTATAAATGACATCTTCGCAGTTAGGATTTTATACACATTAACCGGTTAGGAAGGCCGGTTATTTCTGACACAAATAATCACCCTCCCCCCTCGCCCTCAAGATAGAGAGGAGATCAGTAATGTACATTTCCATAAGGAATAAGGTAATGGTTGCGTCGTGTATGTCGGTTACCGTGGTCGTGCTGCAGATGGTTGGCGGGCGGCGTGGGCGCGAGGTCGGTGGGCGGGCGGCAGTACGAGTGGTCGAGCGCCACCTGCGACGCCTGCGACGCTTGCGACGCCTGCGACTGCGGCGACCACGTCTCCGACACCGCGCTGCTCGCCTGGTACACACACATTGCACTCAACACTTGCTCACATAAACACAACAAAATATATAAATAAAACTGACAATATTGAACGTCATTTAGGTATCAGAATCTACAAAAGACTTGTCGGTGTCTTAAGCATTTGTGGATCAATCGTCGCACAAGGTGGTGTTTATCCAATTGCGCCACGGGGTTGTTCATAAACCCATCTGACCATTATTAAGCTGAAAGTGCACCTCTTAATTAACACCAAATACTTTAAAATACATCTAAAACGATTTCGGAGCATAGTTAAGTGGGATTTTCTTGCTGTCTCTCTGGTACACATGCATCACAATTGCAGAGACATCGATATGAATGTTTTTACTTCAAGAACCACCGTGCAAAGAGTTTTATATATCTAAACAATGTTTAAACGAAGACAAGACTTACTATTTTTATTTTCAAAAAACATATATTAAGCCTTACCTCCTTAACTCCATTAACACTAACAGCAGTCTCATTGTTGCTATGATCGCTGCCGGACACGATCCTCTGTCTCTTTTCGTTCTTTTTCGACCGCCGCTCCTTCTTTCGCCGCGTCTTCAGCGTTTCCTCTTCCGAAGTGATTTCCCCATCTTCAACTTCCGTGTCGAGTTTCTTCTCGGGAGATTTCACATGGTTTTTCACTGGACTGCTTCGTGCGTCGTCCGGTTTACTCTCAGGTTTGCTGTAATATTATACAATAATGTTATCGAGGAAATTACGAGACTGGGATTTTTACACATTAAATCCCATTATACAAATACATATTAAAAAAAAAAAAAAAAAAACAATACACTACCTCTCGTCAGGCGGTTTGTCTGGTTGTGGTTGTGTATCCACCTCCATCTTTTTCCTTTGCTCTTCTAGGAATTCTCTTTCGATTTGTTCCATGTACTCTGTGTTGCGTCTTCGTCTCTCCTGGAACACACAAATAACATTTATTGAATAAAAAATACAATTAATATGATTGATGATTCTAGATAAAATTGATGATTTTTTAGCCGTACGAAACATTAGTGTAGGGAATAAAATACATTCCTTTTCACTATTTAAAAGCCAAAATAAATACATAAAATGTTTGATATAAGTACCTGGTACTCCCTCTCCTCCTCGGAGTCGGAGTAGACCCTGTCGAGCAGCAGGTCGCGCGGCTCCTCGGGCGACAGGATGGGCGAGCCCAGCCGGTCCTCCGTGTCGGACGCCTCCACCGGCGGGATGGGCGTCTTCTCGCGCAGCCGGCTCTCCTCCTCGCTGTCCGACGACGAGTACACGCGCCGCAGCCGCTCCTTGTTCGACACCACCTTGAACTGTACATTACATACAATCATACATTTATATGTCGTGGCTTTCAAACCTGAAGGGCGTATAAGCAATACCCCTACTTTTCAAAAGGCAACAAAAACTTAATAATTTTTGTTTTAATTTATCTCTACAACCTTTTCATATATTTTAAAGTAATTAAGCTACCATTAAGAAAAAATCAAAAGTGGTGTATCGATATACTTACGAATGATTGACGTCACAAAAAAACTCCTTTTTTTTAATTTACGGTCTATTTAAGTAATCCGGTTGTAGAAACTCGATAATTAAAGCATTCATTACAAAACAGTAAATAAGTTAAATGATTACCTCTGATTCGTCAAGTTCAGAGTCGTCGTCAGAGTCAGAATATATTCTAGGCGCGGGGCCTTTCCTTTCCACTTCTGATTCTTCCGACGACGAATGGCTTGAAGATGATGATGATGACCTGTATTAAGAAAAGATTTAATTACGTATTTGAACCCATAAAACAATACGTGTTCACTTTTACGGACAAATAATAACATACTCAGTATGTACTGAGTAAAATTAAATTTAGAGCCTTGATACATGTGTACTCAAGGCACTAAATTTTAATCGATTGCGACCAATTCTTAACATATCAAAGATACCATTTTTAAAAATTGTGATATTAATTATTCCATTACACTTGCCTAGATGAGCTACTGGACTGTCGTCTCCTACTCCTCGACAAGTAAGAGCCTGTCGTCCTACTTCGGGGACTCGTCGGAACTTCCTTCTCTTCGTCGGAGTTCTGAACCATTTCCTCCTGGACAATTCACAATGCAGTCAACACAAACGTCTTTAAAAGTATTTTTGTTTATTATAAGGTATTTCTTCAACAAGTGAGCTATATTCAAATTATATCATAATTGAAATGTGATGTATATGAAATGTTGTTGTACAAAAATTTGCAACTTACTTGGTCGCTTAATCTCTTGGAAGAGTCTTCATCCATTAGTACAGGTGATGGTATCTTCCGCTTTTTCCTGAAGCTAGGCATTTTGGGTATAGTGGCGCGGAGACCTAAACCGATCCCCACGCCGTACCCACCGAGATCTAGACCCAATTCTCTCGACTCCATTATCGACTTTATTGAGTCCACAGCCTCTTCTTTCTTATTGGAGATATCCTTAAAAAAGTAATTTTTTTAAGTCATTAGTCATCGTTTAAAACATAGAAATTTACGAAAGAAAGTCATAGAATATATAACTACGTTACTAAGCGGTATTACCTGCAGAGGTTGGTTGATGTCGTCTTTCGGTTTGACAGTCTGGCGCATCTTCCTGCTCTGCTCGTCCCACCACACCTCGAAGCTCTTGAACGCCGTGTTTTCTATCATCTTCTTGTTGAAGTCCTTCTTTAGAATTAGCTTCAGCTCTGCCGTCACCCTCTCTATCACGCTATTTATTGTTGGATAGTATGGATTGTCACATTCCTGAAATGGATATCGAGAAAACATTAATATGGCAAATGAAATACTTCTTTAGTGTCAGTAAGTAACTATCCTAAAGGGGAATATTAAAGGTAGGATATCTATTACAGATCTGCAAATATCTGTCGAAGTTCGAAGTTCGTTGCCTGTTATAAAAGGCGATTTACCCCCCTGTTAATCGGCTTAAAGGTCACTGGGCTTATTGCGAGAACGGTGCGCTATGACTGAAAGCAACTCTGAGATGAGCCACAAAGGGCGTGGCTTGATTGTCACAAACTGTGAGCCTCCAAAATAGACATCTCAACCAAATTTAATGACATAATCCTTGCCTCCACGACCTTTTACCCTATCCCCCCGACACACCCACCGCTGTAACTCCTGTCCTCCTCTGAGCTACTATCAAGTTTTCGAAGTGACTTTCCTCGTCCATAGGCTAATGAAATAAGTAGCATTGCGGCAAGTCACCTGCGCGGGCTCGGCGGCGTCGGGGAAGGGTTGGTAGTGGTGCGGCAGCAGCGGGGGCGCCGCGAACCCGCCGCCGTACGCCATCGCCGCCAGCTCCGCCGGGGCTGCGTACGCAGACGGAGGATACGCTGCACACATACATTCGAGACATGCATTACATCAATTGTAGGTGGCCTATCGAATAGGGGCTTAATATTTAATACAATATTAATACTAAATCCTCAGGAAACTGGGCTCAAGTGGAATAATTGTATAAAATCGTAAAACTCCCTATGAGAGAGTTTGGAATATCCTTCTATTAGCAGATAGAATTCCAGATGACTTCCAAGACGTAGGTAGGAAATCAATACTCACCAGTTGGTGGCCACATTGCTTGATAGTAGTGTGGATGAGGCGGATAATAGTACGCTTCAGCTGGAACTTGCTCTTCGATCTTTGGCTCCGTCGACGATAGCGATGACAATGACATCTGGTGGGAATAGTGATGTTAACTTCATATAACTATTTATTGGAAAACTATTTAAATACGGCTTCAATTTTTACAAAAGATAATACTGACTGAGCTTTATGTTATTTTTTAAATAAATTTCGTAAAGTACATCATAAATGATTTTTGAAACGGACAAAAGGTTTTTTAGTCATCTATACTAATATTATAAAGCTGAAGAGTTTGTTTGTTTGTTTGTTTGTTTGTTTGTTTGTTTGTTTGTTTGAACGTTAGGATCTCAGGAACTACTGGACCGATTTCAAAAATTCTTTTACTGTTAGATAGTACATTTATCGAGGAAGGTTATAGGCTATATAACATCACGCTACGACCAATAGGAGCGGAGCAGCAATAAAGAATGTTTCAAAATCGGGGACATTTTTTTCTTTTTGTGAGCTTTCGCTGCGTGCGCTGCGGAAACGGTCAAAGTTTCGCTAAAATAATGTTTGAGAGAAATGTTCCTCTTTAAAAGTTCTTAAAAAAAGTCCGCGACAGCATATGTCTATTTTTTAAGGTTGGCTCACTATAACGTTTTTTATCCTAAACAAATTTAGTTTAAAATAAAGTTTTATTTGTGAAGGTGTTTTTATAAATATGATATTAATCCTTATCCAAATAAATACGTTATTCATTACAAGTATTTAATTTTAAATAAAATTGCCCTTTACATCATTTGATTTCACTGAGTATCTTAGAAGATATTGCACTTTTAAAATATTGATCAAGCGCGCAGTAATGATGCACAAGGCGCCGATCGACGCGTTACGGTTTCACGTTTAAACAATTTGACCGAATTGTATGATTTTTGGTATGGACATAAATATGACTCTGAGAAATAAAATAGACTACAACTTATTTTCCTTCTGAACTCAACCCTGTAGTCTACGCGGACGGAGTCGCGAGCAAAAGCTAGTTACTTTATAAGGAAATTATAAGTTACGCTTGCTCAAGCATAACTATATCGATAAAAGATTCAATATTTTTTATGTAACATTTACAAATCATCAGTGTGTGCGGTACCTGATCGTCGTCGAGGTTGTCCTGGTCCCGTTCGCTGGCGGGCGCGGAGTGTGCGTGGTGGGCGGGGGGCGCGGCGGCGGGGTCCGCGGGGGGCGCGGCGGGGGAGCGCCGAGGCTCCTCCCCCGTCAACACCTCGTCCTCCGACGACGATATGTCCGACCCGATCTTATCCACCTCCGGCAATTTGTTAAGCTGCTCTTTTGCTCTCTGAAATGTAACAAATTATTCATAATTATGTCGACATATCACAATTACGATGAGAGACGAATAGTTAAGTAAGAAAAAAGAAAAAAGTGCGTTCCGGGCAATCTATAGGTGCCTCCGATGTAATTTCTGGATCGGGTTAAGTAATACTTATATATTTATTTATCTTAAATATGAGGTAAACTGTTCTACTTGAAAATACAAATACAAAATTGTTTGAAGACAAATAAAAGAATCACCTTTTCAACGGTAATTTTGAGACTCTCGAGATAGAACTCCCTCGACAAGAATGGCGACGGTGTATTCGATAAAGGCTCCGGATTAATTTCAGCCATCTGCGATAGTGATATTAAACTTTCTCTGTCTTCGCTACCTGAAACTGTAACGTGGGCACATTGTTAAGTTTTTCAGTAAGTGTGCTCGATGACAATATCGATAAGGGCAGCACTATTGTAATAAGAAACTTGAGGAATTACATGAAATAATTTCTCCGTTACTATAAAAACACAGACATTTTTATAACAAAACATAGACAGCTATCTAGGCTCTCAAAGGTAATAATAGTCATATTCCCATACCTTCGTCGTCACTGGGTGGATTATGAGCGTCAAGATCAGGTATTTTCGATGGTAATCTATCGTCATCCTCTTCCTCTGACGACATGCCCAGCGATAGAAACGGCGGCGCCAGGCCACCACCGCCACCCTTGAGCAGCATCGCTATCCTGAAACGAAAGCAATATCGTTAAGATTAGTTTTAGTCGCTTTTCTATAATGAAAACTGTTTAATGAAGCGGATGTTAAATTAAAATACTAAATATAAAATTGTTTTACAGTTCTACATATTCAATAAAACTTTTTTATGTCTATTTAACAATTTTGAACCGATATATTTTTTTGTGTGTGGTTTTTGTCTTTTGGCTACTTTATTTACATATATAACATCACGAATCCACGGCAATCCATATAGCGTTGGTCTGTATGTGTATTATGTACCTAGTGTCGAGGTCGACGTTCTTGGGTTCGTCGGCGGGCGGCGGCGGCTTGGGGTCGGGCTCCTTGCCGTCGAGGCTGTCGTCCGGCGGCCGCGGCTCCACGGGTTCCGCGCTCTTAGGCTCCAACGACGGCTCCTGCAAATACATACATTTAATTAATTAAAAATATATTAAATATCTAAGTCATATAAATTTATTTTCTTTGAAAAATTCTGCCTTGGAATATTTTAGTAATGCAATATCTAACCAATAAAAATTAGGAGTTAGGACCATTGTACTAGGAGAACACGAAAGGTATTTATTTCTTATAAAAGAGATACCACTTAAGATAACAATACCAGAGGAGAGATATACGAGATTAACATACATACATACACATTACACATAGATAAATATCGATCAGTAATCGTTATGGTAAAAACATCATATTCTAAATCAACATTACATTAAAGTTTATGTAATTTAAAACAAACATGCAAGGCACTCGTTAGACACATTAAAACATGCAATCACACACACATCGAAAACTTGTAGAAACTTAAAGTTATAAAGAACAACTTACCGCGACATGACCGTATGAAAATAAAGTCATTTTTTTCTACTTAATTCTAAACAATACATCAATCGTTGATCATCAATTCATGCAGACATAATTTAAAAGTGACAAAAAAAACGATCTGTGCAAATCTATAATCTTATTCATTTGTGTATAAACCAAACTTAAACACATCAGAATACTATTCTACTTTCATCGCATGTAATCAATTCTCTTAACACCTAAAGCGTGGAAATCTAACTCGCTAACGTTTCGACATTATGTTTACGAGTTTTTGATTTGTTCAAACACCTCCGAGACGTTATCCCCGCGGCGCAGTTGGCTAGACACCAGCATCAAAAATGTTTGCGTGATGATTGTTTCGGGTCTGGGAGTTTGTGAGATGGTAAACTTCTCATAGATTCCGATACCCACGACACAAGATTTGTGTTCTGAGCATAGTGCCGAACTATATACATAATGTCGTCAACGCCATAGTTAGTTAGACAGCACAAACAATAACTAAAGACGAGATACGCTCGTCGACAGACTAAACTATGCATTTTTCTTTCAATTCACCAACAAAACCCCAGACTCAGTCAGTTCTCCAACTGCAGTGAGTTGATGTTGTCCATGTCTGATGCACACGTGATACAAAGTATAATTATGCCTTTAACAATTAAATCCCTCATGAGTTAAGCGTAATGCAAGAAGAAAGTGTATATTACTTTCATCCCACGTTAATGTGTGTGTTTTTAACTAATTTATTGTATCCAATACATGCTCATCATCTTAAAAATGTAATCATTGGTACAATGTTCACTTTGTGATTTTGTTTTTCTTCGAAGTTGTTTTTCGTGGTATATTCCACAACTTCCTGTATAATCAAGCGCTTCTTTATTTTTATTGTCCAGTAATTCCTTCCAGAAGCTGTACTATGTTAACAGCCTGAATGAATTATTATCATTTGACGACTGCGTAGTGAATGTGTTGAAAGAAGAGAGGGTATGTTCGTGAAGTGCAAGAAGTATACGACGGCGAGTACTAGGGCAACATGAGCGTGTGGCAGACCTTCTCGAAGGGGCGCGCGGGGGGTGCGTGCGGTGCGGGGGGCGCCGCCGGCAGCAGTGCCACGTGCGGCGGGGCGGCGGCGAGAGTGGCGGGGGGCGGGGCGAGGGCGGCGGGGGGCGCGGCGGGCGCCAGCTCCAGCTCGGCGGCGCCAGACTCCGCCCCCGCGCCCGCCGCCCACTCCGACTCACCGCGACACTTCGACTTCGACTTGGACTACCGTCAACGCACGCAATCCACGATTTATAATCACCCTTGACGCACACACTACAGCCTCTACAGGATTTCTTATACGATTCTATTTCTCCATTTTTTATACATTTATTAAAAAATTGCCTATATACAAGTTCTGATGGTCACAAACGCTCTATTTCACGTGTTTCGTCGATAATTATTGGTTTTGTGTGCTATATAGGTATATTTTACAACTGAACTACGTATCACAATTACTGCGTAACCGATCAAGTACTATTTACAAATGAATTGTGTAACCGATACTGTATGATAGAAGCCTCTGCCAAAGAAAGCTTCACGTTGTGATTATTGACAAATAAAGTGATCCAAATTAATCATAGAGACATAATGTTAATATATTAACCCCAAAACCACTGTTCTAGCATTGGTTAATTAATTAATGATTTAGCAATTTTTTATTGTGCTGTTGTTATTAAGCTTTTATACAGCGTGTTGACATTTGTACATGTGATGCCGATGAGCAACTTACGTGTGAATGATGAGACGAGTGGTGTGGATGTCTCCAGTCTCCCCACCACATGCCGCTGCCGCCCGGCGTCGCGCCCGCCGGATAGCCATAGCCGTAACTGGAACCACATACCGCAACTTTGTAACTCCGCATACAAGTTTTCAATAACTAGTAAATTTATGTGGTAATAGAAAACTATTTTCGTATTATATTTTATGCGTTAACTACAATCCCATGTCCATCTTTTGGATGTCTAAAAAGTAGCTTTAACCCATAAAATCGTCAATTGAAAAAGTTTCGTTTGTATATTATTTTATTCGTTGATGTTCACTTTGAAATAAATAATGAAAAATATAACAAAAATTAATGTTTTTCGTTAAATGTTGAATACATGTTCTAATATTATTTATTATTTATTTACTTTATTGTACACCACAGATACAGGAATAAAATATAAAATAAAACTAACTTATATGTATGCTAATGTGTCACAAAGGGCGGCCTTATCGCTATTAGCAATCTCTTCCAGGCAACCCAGAATTTACAAGTGAATAGAAAGGGGTGGTCACCGTGGTTATAAATATAAAAGAAAAACAACAACAACAACAACGACATAACAAAAAGAAACGAAAAAATTAAAACAAACAAGAATAAAGTAGAACTAAGTAAAAGCTTAATACACAAATACATTTTATAATTAGAATTAAAGTGGTTTGGAGTAATGTGCTTTGAGACTACTCTTTAAAGGCAGACAACGTTCTGTTCTAATACTATTTTTGATAATAATTGATAGGAAAGGGTAATATGTACCTCTGCGGGTAGTAAGGGTCGTACGTGACGGCGGCGGGCGGCGGGTAGGAGAGGTCGGCGGCGTGGCTCGACGTCGCGTACGGCGCCTCGCTCGTCTCACTGGCGCCGCGGCTGTAGCGCTCCCGGTGTCTAGTACAACACACACATACACACGTTACAAAAATCCAATACAAGTAACATAAAATACATACATATATACATAACCTTCAAATCTATATTCCCCGAAGGTGTATTTCTGCACCCACATTTCGCCAGGTTTGTGTCAGTCCCACGTATAGGGGGGGCAAGCGTAATGACGTTTTTGGGGCACATTTCCAGATTCCATGCTTCTACTGAGAATTTCCCACTGGGAATATCCAATAACATTTTGCTCGATCCGGGAATCGAAGCCAGGACCTAGACGTCCACACTTGTGCCGCAAGACCACGAGGCAGTAAGATAAAATAATAATATCTAATTCAATATAACCATTAAGAATAAAAAGTGCAATTAATCTTTTGTTAGAATTTTTCCATATATGGCCAATAAAACATTTAGCTTAAATATTACATAAAAATAATTTTAGGTAATAAATTATACATACTTCCTTCTACATTTCCTTTTGCAACGTCGGCTTGTAAAAAAGATGGCATATTATATAAAAATAAATTATTAAATATGAGTAAATGAAAAAAGGACCATGCAAACAATTCGAGGTTTAGGCACGCGGTCGAGAATCTCGGCGGTCGCGGGTTCGAACCCCAGGCACACACCTCTGACTTTTCGAAGTTATGTGTGTATTCACATTTAAGGGGGTAGATGCACTCAGAAGCGTAAAAAAAGGCCTATTTAAAAAAATTTTTTTTTTACAGTAATTAAGTTTATTTTACAAAATAAATTATACAGAGTTTTTATACAATGCTTTAACTTAACATTTATGAAAAAAAAAAAAAAATACATATTATTTATTAAAATATCGCCATATCGGTTGGATCCTCTCCCGCGAGTAGTACTTCGCGGTGACCATCACAACAGCCTTCTGGATCATCTGAATTCGAAAAACCAAGGTGAAACCTTTAGTTTAATAATAAATCCAGTCTTTAATCGAAGCTTTTTTTTTTTTTTTGAAAATTTACAAAATGGTGGCATTCGAAACTTTGGACTCTGATTTTCGATAAAATGTTAAAAGTTAATTGTTTAAAAAATATAGTAATTGTTAACAAAAATCAATATCCTTCGATTAAAGACTGGATTTATTATTAAACTAAAGGTTTCACCTTGGTTTTTCGAATTCAGATGATCCAGAAGGCTGTTGTGATGGTCACCGCGAAGTACTACTCGCGGGAGAGGATCCAACCGATATGGCGATATTTTAATAAATAATATGTATTTTTTTTTTTTTTTTCATAAATGTTAAGTTAAAGCATTGTATAAAAACTCTGTATAATTTATTTTGTAAAATAAACTTAATTACTGTAAAAAAAAAATTTTTTTAAATAGGCCTTTTTTTACGCTTCTGAGTGCATCTACCCCCTTAATTATCACTTGCTTTAACGGTGAAGGAAAACATCGTGATGAAACCTGCACATCTAAAAGTTCTTAGGAATTTCTTTGGTGTGTAGTCCACCAACCCGCAATAGGCCAGCGTGGTGGACTATGGCCTAAACCCTCTCAATGGTAGAGGAGACCCGTGCTCAGCAGTGGGCGTATATGGGTTGATGAAGAAGAAGAAGAACTATTAGTAACGGCATGTTCAAACAATGTACAAAACTTCAAGGTACAATACTGTCTACAAAATGGGGGCTACCGCCTATCTTTATAGAACAATATAAAAATAAAATTTTTAGTTGCCTATAGTTGTGCAGATACATGGTGCGTTAAAATATTTTGTGTTAGTTATGTTAGTTTTTTAATACTCTTTTAGTTTCTACTCCTATGAAAAAAACATAAATAATGCATAAATATTAGCTTTTACTTAAATACACATAAGATTAAATTTAATGATATGGTGCCGGAAATAATCATGACTAATAATATTTAAGAACAGACTCTTAAAGACCGAAAGCCTGTTTTATCAGTTGTAACAATAATGTCAACCATCCATTAGATTTCCAATCCGAAAGTGTAGATGGCAACAGCCACGGAGTCGTAATGTCGAATACAGGCTATGAGATTGATTTTAATATTATTATATCACTAGCTTTTGCTCGCGACTCCGTCCGCGTAGACTACAGGGTTGAGTTCAGAAGGAAAATAAGTTGGAGTCTATTTTACTTCTCAGAATCCTATTTATGTCCATACCAAAAATCATACAATTCGGTCAAATTGTTCAAACGTGAAACCGTAACGCGTCAATCAGCGCCTTGTGCATCATTACTGCGCGCTTGATCAATATTTTAAAACTGCAATATCTTCTAAGATACTCAGTGAAATCAAATGATATAAAGGGCAATTTTATTCAAAATTATATACTTGTAATGAATAAGGTATTTATTTGAATAAGGATTAATATCATATTTATAAAAACACCTTCACAAATAAAACTTTATTTTAAAATAAATTTGGTTAGGATAAAAAACTTTATAGTGAGCCCACCTTAAAAAATAGACTTATGCTGTCACGGACTTTTTTTTAGAACTTTTAAAGAGGAACATTTCTCTCAAACATTATTTTAGCGAAACTTTAACCGTTTTCGCAGCGCACGCAGCGGAAGCTCACAAAAAGGAAAAAATGTCTCCGATTTTGAAACATTCTTTATTGCTGCTCCGCTCCTATTCGTTGTAGCGTGATGTTATATAGCCTATAGCCTTCCTCGATAAACGTGCTATCTAACAGTGAAAGAATTTTTCAAATCGGACCAGTAGTTCCTGAGATCCTAGCGTTCAAACAAACAAACAAACAAACAAACAAACAAACAAACAAACTCTTCAGCTTTATAATATTAGTATAGATAAGACCTGTACCTAATCGTACTGAGGGATAAACGAAATTACATAGATAATAAAAGAGGAAGAAGACTTATGTACCCTATCGTCACTACGAAAACCTCAATCCCTGCCTCACCTTTCTCTATCCCTGTCCCGGTCGCGGTCTCGGTCTCGATCTCGGTCCCGTTCTTTGTCTCTCTCCCGTTCGCTCCTGCTGCGGTGCCGATGTCTGTACTCGCGCTCCTCATCCGACCAGCGGGAGTTGCTCTCACCATGTTCCAAGTCTTTATACCGAGGGTATGGCTCCTTAAAGAGAAAACATTTAAACAATTATTGCATGTATTTGAATAGATAAATAGATCATCAATATTGTTATAAAATACTTAGTTCTGCAAATGAGATAAAAAAAATAATTTAGATTAACAGTAGTACAGGATCCAAGAGACCTGTCATTACTATCAAACTATTTTTTAGTGGGTGTCTTCACTTTGATGATACACCCAACTTTTTCTTTACAATAACTTTTAATTGTGGTAGCCAACAGAGTTAGATAAAATGTGTTTTAACAATTCTCAAAAATTCGTATTTGAATTTATATAAAAAATATTTGTCCTACAAAATGTACAATTGAGTCATAGAGTCTCCCCTATCACAATATCAATAACATTGTATGTATTAATAGTAGGGGAGCCGAAGAGGGGATTTCGGGATTTACTCGAGCGCGGCAGATTAATATACAGGAGGATACCTTGTACCCGGTTAAGTACCTCCACCAAACATGAGCCCCATATATAAGGCCGCCCATGAAGGATACAGGATCAGATTAGTAAAAAAAAATTGACCATCGGATATTCTCAAGCGCGTCAGATTAAGGTAGGGTGAGTAAATAACGTCCTAAAAAGTGTCTATTCCACTAATCTGACAATTTGAGCGTGACGTAAAGAAAGGGGAGGGCAGCAAAGTTGTAAAAAAAAAACGTCATCTCGACATTCTCGAGCGTAGCTAATTATTTTTTTATTTTGAAGGAAATAGTTCAAGAATAACGAAAAATATATAATCTGACGATTTCCGCAAGCCGAAATAACAAAAATTCGTCGATAAAGTTAAATGAGTGCAGCTGCGTGATGCTATTTCCTTCTCCGCGTTTCTATTCCTCTCGCACTCTTTCTCTATCTATTACTCTCTCACACCGTCCCCACTCTGGTTTCTGATGCCATGACGCCAACGTATTCATAACGTACCTATAATTTTCAACGTGTTTCCAACGTTTTGGCGTTTTTGCTATTTTAGCACGTTACTTGTCCATGCATTATAAATATTATATATAATACATTTTCGGACTCACTGAGACATCCGTGCATTACATTTAATGCATGAGCCTATACTTTTTAAATTGGGTTATTTAGACTGGATGTGGGAGCTACTTTTTTATTTAACAGATGTATGAGCAATGAATGGAGAATAATGAAACATCAATGTCCCGCAAACTTTTTTTATTATATTGGTTATATGACCTGGCATACCAATTAGTACTTTTTATTTGAAAAATATCTACTTGCAACTAAGATGATGGTTAATTAATAAAACATAATTTTTTTAAGCTTTTTTTAAATTATTTCTTTATAAATACATGCATTGTACTAAAAAAACATACACTTATTTATTTGCATGCTATTTCCTGAGCTTTTCAATTAATTAAGTTCAATGATTTAAAAAAATTGAAAAAATATTGTTTTTTTTCGTCAGATTAGCCGAATCCCTCTAGATAATCGTCAGATTATGAGACAGTACGTATAGAACATAAAGATGAACCATATATATCTTAATCTGACGCGCTTGAGTATATCCAAATGGCGATTTTTTTTTGCATATTATGAGAATGGCCACGAGTTTGCGTCACATCGAAATCGTCAGATTATTGAATAAGAGCTTTTTTTTGGTGCACTTAACACTCCCTTAGAAAATCTGACGCGCTCGATAAAATTTTTTTTTTCTTCATTTTCAATCCTTAAATACAACCACCCCCATCATGGAAACGATCAGATTAAGATACGTACATTATTAAAAATACGTAGGGCAATGATGCTATCAATATCTGACGCGCTCGAGGATGTCCACGCATCAGTTTTTTTTTACATATTTAACAATCTATAGCCGCTTTCCCCACCGATGAAAAGATATATATCATATAACATTTTTTTCTTCTTATCATCTAAGCTTTGCAATCCTATAGGTCTCTATGACGCTCGAGTAAATCCCCATTTAGCATCGTCGGCTCCCCTACTATAATAAACAATTTTAATCAGGATAGAATATAACATACTAGCGACCCGCCCCGGCTTCGCACGGGTGCAATGCTGATATTTAATGGATGTTATCATACATATAGAATTACTTGTATCAATGTTGTATTATTGTGGTGTACAATAAAGAATATAAATAAATAAATATAAACCTTCCTCTTCAATCACTCTATTAAAAAAAACCGCATCAAAATCCGTTGCGTAGTTTCAAAGATTTAAGCATACAAAGGGACATAGGGACAGAGAAAGCGACTTTGTTTTATACTATGTAGTGAAGACACTAATGCCTGCCATACATATATTTTTAATACTAAATTCCATTTCCTTACAATAAATAGTAAGTTGGGTTGCAATTATATGGCTATGCTGCATATGAACTCTTTCATCATCATTTAACATCAAATTTTACATTATCTTTTCTATAACTTTATATTTAAAAGCAGTGATTGCCTCGAGGTTTAGCCGCACGGTCGAGAATCTCGGCGGTCGCGGGTTCGAACCCCCAGCACACACCTCTGACTTTTCTAAGTTAAGTGTATTCACATTGAATTATCACTTGCTTTAATGGTGAAGGAAAACATCGTGATAAAACCTGCTCACCTAAGAGTTCTTAGGAATTTCTTAGGTGTGTAGTCTGCCAACCCACACTAGGCCAGCGTGGTGGACTATGGCCTAAACCCTCTCAATGGTAGAGAAGACCCGTGCTCAGCATATTATATGGGTTGATGATAAAGAACTTTATATTGAAATGCGATTCTACGCCTTAAAAATTGGACCTCATAAGTCTAAATAGGTTTCTTATTGCCTTGTAAATCATAAATTTGCTGCTGAAGAATAGTTGTGCCTTATGAGGCCATACCCCACCATGCGGCCTAGTGCAGGTTGGCAATATACACAAACTTTATTCAATTAATCTCTACACAAAGTGATACAGAACAGGGAGAGTATGAACACTGTATTCACTTTAATAGGAAAACATATCAAAATGGCTATTTCTTGATAGTACAGGATTTATTGATTTATTCATGATTCATCATTTTTTAATTCATAATTTTATTATTATAGAAAAAAATTATATTTTAAAATATTTTTACCTTATCTATTAACTTAGCATCTTCCAATCTTTTACTAAGTGCAGGATCAACTTTTTGAAGTCTAGCATCCTCAACAACGGGTTTCGTAATTAATGGGACATGCATGTGCTGAGGTTTCTTTTCCATAGTTTTACCCTCAAACATTTCTTGACATTTTTTACCAAAGGCATCATGGAAAACATCCAAAACCTATGAAAAAATATAGTTAGGTTTTTACTTCAAACTAAAAGTAATGAAAAGGTAAGTTTTAAAATTTTGACTTACCTGACCCATAACAGATTTCCCATTATATTTTTCGACACAAAGTTTCGAATATTTAACATCTTGAAACACAATCCGTGCAAATCCCAAATGCCTATTTGTTATTGGGTGATAGAATATTGTCAATTCTTCATATGGACCAACCTTATTCATCATGTCAGCCAAGAATGCTTTGTCAATATTGTCATTTAAATTTGCAATGGTTATTTCTATTTGAGGTGGTATACCTATGTAGTTTTTATCAATCTTAAACCTGAAATAAACACATTATACAAAAATCCCGCCCATATTGGAAATGTCAAATCAGTGTTTGTAGGTTGGCACCACTGACTAAAGCTATAATAAAAACAAAGACATTATAACCAAAAAACAATTTTTTGGATAATTTCTAATCAGAATACACGAATTTATCACAGTTTTCATAAAAGCCTCATTGCAATGTATATAGATAGCAAAAGCATTAGCAAAACAACTCAATTTACATTAACCCAAAAATTGTGATTGATAACACTGACAAAATGGAACAAAAATTATAGAAGTTTTAGAATAAAATCATGTTAGTGTATGAACTTGATCCAATTTAAAACATAATGAAGAATACACAATACATCTTTATATGCTAGATTTATTTTATATCAACTATTGGAGTCAACACAGACTTATTTATGATAACCAAAAATGTATATTAATTCTTACCTAGGCACAGGTAAGTCGGCTGGTTCCAATCTATTCCATATCCTGGAGAGTTGAGACCTGGGATCTCTACACTGTACTGGAGGATAAGTTGTGTCTCCAGGTACCAATCCATCATATCTATACAATTTTGTTGCCCCTTTCACAAGAAATGGGTCCATAAGCAATTTGTAGTTTCTGGGTGCTTTGTGTAGCACAGCATTGTGACCAGGAGTTCTGTGCTCCATTCCTCCATTCATTCTAAAAGATAAAATAACATGAAAGTTTTATAAAACATAACCTCAACAATTTACAACAATTATAGAAATGTTTACATCATATTATTTAACAATGTGTTTTGATGTTCTGGCCACTAGATATACATTTTGTAAGAGACAAAACGACACGACTTCAACAAAAACGAACCTGAAATGCTAAGAAAACAATATGTTTTAAATTTTGTTATTCCCACTTTTTCCAAAAATTGGTTTCAATGTAAACCAATTTCATTACAATAATAGGTAAAACACAGTATTTAAGATTGATTGTACATGTTTTTACCAATATCACTCTAAATTAACATCACAATATTGAAATATAACAAAATCCTTTAAAGCAAGCTCTCTCCATGGTGACGACTCGTTTAAGAGTTGGAAATTCTGATAAAAAAGATACTTACTTTTTATTGATTCAGATGCATAATAACTCAAAATTTTATTTATGTTATGTTATCGTCAAGTAACACGAATAGACATTTTTAATTCCATAGAGATCAGAATAATGAAACACTCGATTGACTATTAGTAAAATGTTTATCATAAAGTATGTATTTCCTACTGTAGAGATTGTGTACCAGCAAGTATTCAAAAATAAAATACTTTATGGGCATTAATTAGTTCCGTTATGTTGCCTACCTGAGAAATGTCATTGTGTTACGCTACCTTATTGCCAGTAAAAAAAAGTTATATGTTCAGCATGATAAATATTAATTAGTTTCTTCCTATATATAATAAAAAACATTGTCTGTTTTAGAATAGGTAATTAGAAACGTATTGATATTTGATATTATTTAAAAAAGTAAAGACTAAATGTATTCAGTCAATTTATAAAACTATTTTACATGATTACGTAAATATTGTGTCCATTACGAGCAGATCAGAATAATATTTATAAAACATATTTCCATAATTTCATCCGTCTTAGGAATTTTTTGTACAAAAAAAGTAATTATTAACACTTAAGCATTTGACAAGGCGTATGGCAACAAGCAATGCTGCGCATGCTAAAACGCAGAACCTTACATGCTTGAAACGTATATCAGTACATTTTTATAATTGTGTTCTGTGGACTTCTGTGCTATCAGTTGTTGCATCATCAGTAAAGGTAATTTTTACGTATTTACATTAATTCGTGTAATGTCCCAACCCACTAGAATGGTCCATTTTTAGCAAAGAATCAATTTTGACTTAGTTTAAAATGATCTTTCGCTTAATTTCAGAAACAATGGCGGAAAAAATTATTCCCGTGGTCAAGGCTGATGAGGAGGCAGAAGAAGAAGAATTAGTAGACCCTCAGACAGCTCTTAGGGTACCACATTTAATACGTTTTCTTTTATTTAATGAGACATTTTGAGACTTGTTTAGGTATAATAGGTTATAATTTGGTTATGTGTTGGGCACTCCAACAATAATGAAGTTAAAAATTGTCAAAGAAGAATGAATTACATTGATAGAAAAACACATGAATATTTCATATGTTTTTTTATGAAATGCTTACCTATATGTGTTATAATTAATTTCCGTACTTCCTTTGTAATGGAATTAAAGTATAATGGAATGTTTGCTAATTAAAAAGATATTTTAAGAACATACAACCTATATTTTAAAAATGAGATTTAAATTTCTTTACAGTACCAATATAAAAATAGGTCTTGGCTCAGAAAAATATCTTAAGCCTATATTTTTCTGAGACCTATATTTTATGTAATTAAATTATTATTTAGTTTAATTTTTTTTTTACCAAAACAGAAAACTTTCCATTTCCAAGTTGTAGGCTTTTATTATTTTCTCAGTTTCTCACTTTTTAAATTACATTTTTATTTGTTTGCTGTATTTGTGTGCTGCGGTATGGCAATGGTGTTTGTTGTTACTAATTTTTTTTCTTGTTATATTGATAAGTAGATTTTCAATTTTTTTTTAATTATCTTGAATGTCTTGTTTTAGTATGAAAATAAAACATTATAAGACTGGGAGTTACTAAAGGTTTAATTTATTTTTATAATTTTTTTCAAAGTAAAATAGCTTTTAAGTTTCTGTAGTGTAATTTATTTTTAGTCATTCATTATCCTGTTCAAACATGAAAAACTATAGATGACCCATCACCCAGTATATTATTAAATATTTGATGTTAAGTAGTTAATTAAAAAAAATTTATGGATTTTATGTACCATGTTTAGAGTATTTTACTGTTGAGTAGCTAGATGTTACCAAATTTTGTTTATTATAATTTGTAACTTATTACAGGAACAATGCTCCCAAAAACCTGATGCACAAAACCTGTGGGGGAAATATCAGGAATGCAATGACCGTGTTAACTCCCGGTCCAATACTGCTGAGACCTGTGAAGAAGAACTCATTGATTACCTCCATGTTCTGGACAAATGTGTCACCAAAGACCTATTCAAAAGGTTAAAGTAATTTAAGTTAATATTCTGTCTCAGATACATGAATACCACCTACAAAAAACAGTTTTGTTTCAATAAAGGCAGAATGTAGTTATTAGCAAAATTTATTTATGCATTCAGAATGAGTGATGTTAATGTTTATTTGTAAATAAATCATAACAGGTTTATTTTTGTTTCATTTGCAAATATAGGGATAGGCATCAAAACTAGCATCATATTTCAGTGAGTAGCTTTGGTTACTTTGGTGGGTCCCGTCTATCCCCATACCAATAAGCATTCAAATTGTTTTATTAGATAATTTTTTTGCCCATATTTCTTTTTTAATAAAAATTATCCTATGTTTCTTCTAATACCTTCAAGAATATGTGTACAAAGTTTAATTTTGCATGAAAGTTTAACAAATATCCCTACATTTACATTTATAATATAGGTAAGGATTTCCATAAGGGCACTGAGAAAGTTTGGTTGCCAGGTGAGCACAGACAAGTTGTAGAGATATTGTTGTTAGTAGTTAATAGAAAAAAGTATATGTATAGAGCAATAAAAGATAAGTACACTTACTCGTAAATATAACTTACACACTACTTGGATTTAGAGTGTCTTTTAATAAGCTATAATTATGCTCACAGTAAGGTCATTGCATAGATATAAAGGCTGCATCACTTAATTTTTCACTCTAAAATGCGCAAATCTAAGTACTTATTGTAAGTAGAAAATTAAGTAAACATCAAGAATATTGTAACTTTTTATTATAGCAAATATATAAAGTTTTAAAGAACATAAACAATAATTATATAGAAACAGCTCTCAAAAATAAAAATTTAAGCGAGATAACATCACAAATAATTGAAATGGCACTCGAATCATGTCAAAATAATGTAAAATTTATCGGGGTTTTTTCATAACAACGTTCTTCGGAATGTATTTGCCAAAAGAGCTTATATTATACTGCCCGAAGGCAAATTCAATTAGAAATATAAAATAATTAAATGCAAGTGTGATCATATAATATTTAAAGGAATACATCTTTAAAAACTAACTAATATAAAGAAATTGACTTGGAAGTAAGAACGCACACATACGTAGATTGAAGCCTTAGGTAGATAAGTCTAATCAGGATTTTAGGAAACATCACTGGTTATTGCTTTTTCGAACATTTACGAACTCTTACCAAAATACGAATTGGAAATAATAGATATTAAAGCTAAAAGAAGAAAAATAAAAGTACACTCATGACTTTGGCATAAATTTCAGGAAATCGACTTGAGGCACTAGATTTTTGAAGCCTACATCTAATGGACGCGCTCGGTTGGAGATTACATACTAAGCATTATATTTATATTGATATAATAGAAAATATGTAATTGTGATATTGTATTCATTGTATACCGTTGTATGTTTACTTTGCAGAATTAAATTAATCTCGTGAATAATACTATAAATAAAATTAATCTTCGCATATCATTGCATATTTAACAAGATAGCGAAAATTTAATAATGTTACAACTTGCGCATAGATGTAATTCATTGGGAATAAATTAAAATACTTCTTCTTCTGTCGTTAATTGAAGAGCTTGATTCGACTTGTTAGCTAGGGAAAGATATTCAATATCAAAATTAAAAAAACATACAATACCTACATATAGGTAAGCAAGTGCAAGTTTTTAAAGTATTGTCTTAAATTATAATAAAATTTTCCATACATACTTACAACAAATTAATATTTGAGACGGTTAAAAATAAGACCAACCACATCAACCATAACTTAATATCTGAAAATCTTGGTTTTAACATTGATAAAAATTTTGAAGTCTATCAAAACTCCAGGAATATATAAATAAAATAGACGACAATCTTTGTTCCTTGGTTTAGATAAATGGTAAGTCTATAAAATGGAAATTACAATTTTTAATTTTAATAATGTTACCAACACAATACTTTACAATATGTTGGTAACATTATGAAAAGTATAAAACATTACAATGTGTTAGTAACACATTGTATAGTTACACAAGCTACTCAGTAGTTTTACAAATCAGCCTCTGTAAAAATACGATTTACCACTGTATCACATATTTCACTTATATGTATGTTTTAACGTATTTCTATGATTTAAAATGAATGGAAATTGAAACGTGAAAACTTCATATGAAAAACTAAGTTATATAAAGGTCCCACACATGGAAACCTAGTTTATTTGGTGTACATGATTAGTTTTATACATTTTTTGATGTAATACATTTCATTCTGTGCATTGCACCAATGCACATAGAAATAATACCAGTTGGAAAAATCCGGCCTAGTGACATACATCACAGACGGTAATGAGATATTTTTTGTATAACCATACAATAAACCGTATGTTTCAAAGTATAAATTAGAAGGACACCAAGTAAAAGAAATATGTAGTGATCTTATAAGATTTTAAAAGTTGACGTCTAGCTGACTAAATATTATTATTCGTTTTTTTTTAAACAGCTTACGTCGTGAAATTGGTGTTGCGTTGACGTGGTTTCCAGCACGTTACTAACAAATACCTCTAACATAAGATTTCGAGCTGACTGAAGATCTTGTTATGAGGCGCTTTAATTTTTTTTGTACAAATTGTATTGTTTCAAAAAGAATACGTTAAAGATAGACATCAATGTTTGAGGCAGTGAGATGTTATCCTCGTGTGTAGGTGTAAAAGCGATATCACAAATCCACGTGGAAACTACAGTTACTAACTAGCGCCGACTTGCAACACGTTGAAACAGATCTCGCAGACTCGTTGTGGTTTGTTCATACCGAATTTCAGAATGGGGACGTCTTGGCTCGAGCACTTGTTGCACAGCATTCTACCGCAATGGCGACTGGAAAATTCATATCACATATTAATTGCGAAAAATAGTTAAATCTATCTATCTGTAATCTTTCAAATCTATGTGTTGAAATGTTAAAGAACACAATACGACTGAAATATTATAAATTATTGAATTACTATTTATTATTTATTAGCTGACCGTCATCGACAAACATCCATAGCGTTATTGTTAACCTTTTATCCTTAGCAGTAAACATTGAGCCATTCTTATTTTTTAAATCGACCTGCCGTATACTAGGCTCATCAGTCTTTTCCTTTTTAATGACATCCCTGTGTTGCAGATCGTATCAGTGATTTCTCGGTAAAGGATCCAACGTATATGATATACCTTAGGTAAGTGTTAATTATGACTGCGATCCAGAGCTTCTGGATTCGATTCCCGGGTCGGGCAAAGTATTATTGGATTTTTCCATTAGGAAATTTTCAGTAGCAGCACAAAGTCTGGAAAGGTGCCTGAAAACAGCAATAGGCTCGCCCCTTATAACGTGGGACTGATATATACCTGGCGAAATGTGGGTGCAGAAATGCAGATCTGCCTACCCCTTCGGGAACTTCAGGCATGAGGGTGTGTATGTATGTAAGTATGAATTAAATGTAACTGAATTCATACCAATGATGCTTCCTCATAGTGAGAGTGAACTTAGTGCCGCACTCTTGGCACAAGTCACTCTCCGCCCACGGCGCCTCGGCCGGCAGCGAGTCCAGCAATCTGTGCAGCAGCTGCTTTGTTGCCACCTATAAATAAGAGGTGATATATAATGCTAATATACGGCAATGACGGTATCATCTATAAATAAATAGAATAAATTAGAAATAAGAGAACTTTTTATCAAAACACAAAATTAGTTATAACAAAATTGTGTATATATTTTGATTTTTAATTAAGTGTTTTATCATTCTGAGCTATCTTTATACCCAAACTTCCTATTTTTTCCGAATTGTTCATAACTGTCCACGATATTTTTTTGTAATCAGTCTCATAAACCTGGTAAATATTTGATTGCACTCTCTTTTGTCTTTGCAAAGAAATGCACTCCTTTCACAAGATAAGTTTCAATAGTTTGCCTACGAAGTTTCCAGTTCCATTTTTTCATAATACCGTTACCTGATAGTTGAATATGGATATGCCGTCCTTGTTCTCCTGCGCGAGACACGCGCCCGCCTTCACAAGCACGCGGCACATGGCGCCCTGCCCGTTCATGTAGGCCAGCAGCAGCGGAGTGTTGCCCTATTTCAATATTAACGGTCCATTTTACAATAAATTAATTAGCTATCATAGTTCAAACATCATCATTAGCCCGTATACATCTCACTGCAAGAGAGGAGTGAGATTAATTATATAATATTATCTTTAATTAGAAATTTTACCTGCAAATCGGTTCTGTTGATTGGGTAATCCGGCATAAATTCGAGGAATATTTCACAAATTGCAGCAGCGTTGTCTTTTTTACACCAACACAATTCATGTAAAGGATTTCGCCCTGTAAATGCATAAAACTCTATTAAACAAAAACATAGGCGACTTGATATAAATTGATAATTTCTACACGAAGCAACCACTAACCACTATGGTACTTTTGGTAAGTATATTCAATGATAAAATAATTTGATTTAGGGGTGTGTCCGTAGGAAATGTTTTCTGGATTGGAGAACACTTCTCGTTATAAGTAGTGCAGGACGCAGGCTGGCAGCGGTTGGATGAGGAGAGCCAAAAATCGAGCCCAGTAGGCCTATATCCAGCAGTGGACGTGAAAGGTCGGTGATTGCGTGATGACGATGCCGATGTGTGCGTACCCTTGAGGTTGGTGGCGGCGGCGTCGATCTGCGTGTCGGCGAGCAGCGCGCGCGCGGCGGCGGCGTGTCCGTCCCGCGCGGCCACGTGCAGCGCGTTGTCGCCCGCCGCGTCCACGGCGCCGTACTCCGCGCCGCCGCTCACCAGCGCCGACACGATGCTGCCGTGCCCCGCGCCCGCCGCCACGTGCAGCGCCGTGCGTCTGCAACGCGCCACATTAGCACGCACATATCGCGGGCTTCAAACCAGAAGGCCGTATAAAAAAAAGTAGATTTTTATGACGTTAATCATTTGTAAATTTATCGATACACCACTTCTGATTTTTTCTTAATGGTAGCTTAATTACTTTAAAAGATATTAAAAGGTTGTACAGATAAATTAAAACAAAAAATATTAAGTTCTTTTGTCTTCTGAAAAGTAGGGATATCGTTTATACGCCGTTCTGGTTTGATGCCCACGATATATTTTTTTTCACGAGAGGAAAACGCCTTAAGCTCCCCTGATCGGTGTCTCGGGGGAGGCTGTGAGGGGTATGTCGGGGTCTCGGCCTACCAACTCGACATGCATAACAATTGTCCGCTTAACTGAGTTTATCACATAGCCCTCATATATCTCACCACGTACATTTTATATCCGCAGTTTCAACACTAGTACAGCTCGGTTAGAATATCAGCAACTAAAACATCTCCGGCTTATTAGGACTTTTAGGAAAAAATCCTAGAGTCTAAAATGGAATAGACCCCGATAGATATTCGCTGAGTTTAGGGTAGCTTACCACTCATAATGTACAACCGTTTTTATTGTCTCATCTATGTACATAACAAAATAAATCTTTTCCAAGTAGGATTTACACAATTTTGATCGAGCTTACTTGTGAGCGTCCCTGTCATTGGGCCGAGCGCCGGCCAATAGTAAGCTCCGCAGCAGAACTTCGTTTCCGGAGGCGGCCGCCAGGTGCAGTGGCGGCGCTAGTGTCGCATCTTGTACGCGGGAGTTCACGTCCACCTCCACGGACAGGAGGAACATCACGCTCTCCATGTCGCAGGTCTGTATAGCCACATGCAGAAAGTTGCGGCCTTTCTTGTCTACCTAATACAACCAACAGTATATCATATAAGTAATTTTATACATTGTTTTAACTAAAAATCTTAAGGGTAATATTTCACCTGTTCAGCAGCAGAAGGATTTTTCTCGAGTATCGCCTGTGCAGCTTTATTATTTCTCGCTATAAGTGCTGCTGCAAACGGCGACACACCCTTGTTGTCCCTCGCGGACAAGTCGATATTCGGTTGGGACAGTAGGAGAGTGATTATGGCCGCGTGCTGGTTCTCTATCGCGATGTGAAGAGGAGTCTTGCCTTCAGAGTCCTTGGAGTTTATGTTTGCACCGTGTTCTAGGAGGGTCTGGAAATGAATTTCGTCTTGTAATATAAATTAAATAGCATAAAAATATATTGACATGATTATGGAAATAGGGAAGGAGGTGTTTTGTCATCAAAAATAGATTTGGTAATTGAATTATGCTATTTGGCATAGTTATTAATTACAGTCATCTATAAATGTAAACTACCATACTTTATGTTTTTCGTTTATCAGATTTTAGTTTGGTATTAAATCATTTCAGCTCGGATATCTGCGGTGGAATATACTTCTTTATGAGCTCAACTAGTTGGTTATTTAGTCGAGATGCATGAGACATATAGATCGTTACTTGTATGACGTCGGTGAGTCCCCAGGTGCAGCAGAGGTGCAGCGGCGCGTGTTTCTCCGCGGCGACGTCGGCGCCCTCGCCGGCCGCGCCCAGCCGCCGCGGGGACTCCACGTCGCACCCCGACCGGATCAGGAACGTCGCCAGGCTCTCCTTGTTCTCGTCTATGGCTCTGGTACAAACACATACTTATATTTATTTATGTATTTAACTTTTTACTGTACACGTTATAATCATATGGAATATATACAAAATGTAGAGGAAGTAAAGTAGTAGTAAATGGCGGCCTTAGGGTACATGGCAATCTTTTCAAGACAACCGTATATAAGTTAACTCCGTTTCGGTGCAAGGAAAAAGTCTTTAGTGGGGTTTGTGGTCTCAATTATTTTAAATATACAATTAAGATTTACTCTTAAATTAGCCCAGGAGATTAAAAAACACTCCAGAAGAAGATCCGATGACTATGAATTCCTTCACAATATTTTGCTTAGACATAAACTTTTTAATTTACATCAATTTCTGAAAGAATTGTAATTTAATAAAAAAATGCCAATATAACACCTGCATCTTACGCATATTAGAAATACTTAGTAAGTTAAGGGATTCGCTTACTTGTGTAATAATGTTTGTAAACATCCATCTGGCCCCGTTCCCCAACAATCTGCATCCGCACCGTTTCTCACTAGGATCTAAAACATATTTTAAAATTTTTGTTTATGTTTCTTCATAAATTACGTTTAAGACCTTTAGTTTATTGAAAATAGGCTTTATCGATTAGAATTTAAAATTCAACTCACGCTGGCAACTTCTTCTTGACCAGAATCTAAAGCGGCCCATAATGGTGGTACGCCATTGGCATCCAAGCGACTCATATCGACGCCGCGCACGCACAGAGCTTCCACTACCAAGCCTAAGCGGCAGTGTATTGCTAGCTGTAATGGCGTTTCGCCTGCTTCAGTACTACAAACAAAAAAGAAACACGTATTTGTCATTGCTTTTCATTAATATTTTTTTTAAATAGTTTTAAATCAAATCTGTCATAGTGTCCAAAATAAATGTAAAATCAGTTTTGATCACACAATAATCTAGTCTTCGATATACCTTATTTAAACAGGATTGCGAGTCCTTATGAGGCTCTTCGACATAGAAAACAAAAGCGACAGTTGAAGATTTCAATAGATACTAGATACTCACAGGGCATTCATGTCTGCGCCATGATCCAATAAATAGATAGCAGTTCTAGAATCTTCCTCGACAATGGCTTGGTGTAGTAACGTAAAACCTTTCCCATTTCGAATGTTGGGATCTGCGCCGCCTTCGATCAGAGGAGCCACTAGGTTCTTGTGACCTACGAAAATTAATGTTATCAATAATTCCAATGAGTTATTATTCTAGATTCATTAAATTTAATAACTCCGATTTCTTCCTTAATTGAAAATATTTTATATTTTCTCAAACGGAGTTTTATCCGGCAGAATATTAAAGTGTAACCGAATGTTTTGTAAAGTAGAGCTGTCATTTTGAAATTTTCGCTTTCGTCACCGTCGGAGTAAGTAAGATATAAGAAAGTATAGTATTAGTTCTTTACGTCCACTTTGGAGTTCTACTGTTCTCATTATTCTCTAAGTAAAATTGGAGACTCGATAAAAAATAAAGTCGTGTAAAATATTTCTTACCTTCGGTGAGCGCTAGGCTGACTGGAGTATCTCCTTCTGAATTCTTAAGATTTAGATTCGGTACGAGACTGACGTTGCTGCGGTCAGTGGCCGGCAGATCTCCCTTCTCCACCAACTTCTTATGCTCGATTATGGCTAAAACTGCTCCTTCATGATTGTTCAGCACTGCGAGATGTAATGGTGTTTGTCTAAAACATTTCAAAGCATGATTTAACGGCTTTAACGATCTATATTTATACCGAAGTTAATTAGCATATATCAAGATTTTCTATAACATACTCAATTGCTACTAGTATAGTTGCAATAACAGTATAATACAATATAGTAATTTAACATTTTACAAATTGAAACTCTTTAACTCACCTATATACAGTATCTTCCTGTTCTCCGTAAGCCGTTTGCAAATTGGGCCTCGCTCCGTTCTCTAGAAGGGCTGTGGTGAGTCTCGCCAGCCCGTTGGCGCACGCCGCGTGCAGCGCCGTCAGGCCCGCCTCGTTGGTGTGGTTCAGCTCGCCGTTCAAATGGGACGCGAGGAACACTGCCGAGTCCTAGGTGGAGACACAACACGGAATAACCATCATACTAATTCATCGGATTAAACTATTAAATTATTGTTTTCTAAGCAGCACAGAAAATGACAAGAAATAAATAAATATATTTTACATTAATATTTTCCGTGGTTTGAAAATAGTAACCATGGCCTTACAATTTTACAGCCTTCGTCATTAGTGACGACTGTAAAAAGATAAACTACCCTATAATATTGACATACCTCAAACCAACCCTGGGCTAATATGTGCAGCAGGCTGTCTCCAGAAACGGAATAATTTGGATTCGGTTGGCATCCTTTCTCCAGCAACTTGGCAGCAAACCCTCTTTCTACCACACTCTCATTCTTTCCTTCCACCGGATCTTCTGTAAACGCGTTCTTATTCGTGACAGGGGTATCAAACGGATTTGAACCGTTCATGACCAATGTTTCGCTGGATGATATCGAGGCTCGTCTGTCGTCGACCAAGGCGTAATACAATGGTGGATGTTCGTCTGTTAGAGTACGTAGATTAGTGTCCAGAGTGGGTTGTTTTAATAATAGATCGAATATCCTTTGGTTTCTTGATATGACTGCTTGGTGAAGAGGCGTGCTGGAAGAAAGGGAGGAAAGAGTTTTAATCCGATTTTCGAAATGCATGAGCAATATAACCAACATACAGTCTAGGTACTACATTTAGTCCATAGAGCAAATAATCAATTAAAATAGTATTTAGGTCCTATTCAAGATTTCTTTACGAACTCTATGAAAATGAATAAAATAGATTAGTGTTGCTGGACATTTCGTTTTAAAATGCAGATTTATTTACTCTTTGAATCAATCCATTCCGTATACTGCACTATCACTACAAACCTATCGCTTACAATGCACATGCAAATGCTATTACTTCCTGATGTTTCCGACGAATAAAAGGTCAATAACCCGTTTTAAGTATTCAGTAAACGTTTGTTGCACGGACGATACCGCTGTATTTATTAGAAAAATTACATATATTGCAGGAAATGTTCCTCCTATTCCACTAAAGACTATGGCTGACGCAATATTTTTCTTAAGATATTGAAATCAGATGCGTTACAACGAAGACAAGTTTACTTGTTTTATTACTAAGAAAACTTGAATATTCAGTATAGCGTACAGTTAAGACTAAAATAATACGAAATATAAAGTTAGGGCATTTGCATTTTTTGCTTAATACCACAGTGTAAAATAATTGACGATATATTTTTGGACGACTGTTTTGTTAATCCGGCGGCATCATAATAATATGCATACCGCAATAGAGTAAAGCGTTATTGCGCATAGAGTATCCTAAAAGCGGCAAAACACTCATAGTTTACTACGTGGGATTACATACATACATATTATATTCGTACATTGCAATTTTATTTAGAACAACTTACAATCCCTTCCTGTTTTGTCGATTGATATCTGCGCCTTTTTGTATCATGACTTCTGCTATCTCTGACATTTGTTCCATGGTTTCTTCGTCACATGAGCTTGCAGTCAGCGATGCTATTAGATGTAGAGCTGTGTCACTTTCCTCTCTGAAATCATCGTAGAATAATTATGCTATCAATAATGTGATATATATTGCAAAATAATACACAAGGCTGTTCTGGAGAAACTTCTGTCGTAACATTTTTTGTCTTTGTCAATTTTTTATCAACTAGTGTCATAAATCAATCCGCAAGACGCTCAATTTTACGTGGTATATAACTGCTTGTGCAGATGTTTACTTACTTTGTGGTTAGGTTAGCGTCAGCCCCGTTGGTGACGAGAAATTGTGCCGAGAAAGCATCTCGCGCATCTATGGCCCTGTGGAGCAGCGTCCTGCCCCGAGGACCACGCGCATCTGCGTCAGCACAATGCTGCAGCAAGGTTGTCGCTATAGAAGAACTCCGACCTCGTAACGCCAGCTCTAATGGTAGCTCTCCTCTCGATGACATTGCATTCACTATATCGGTCAACTGCAACAGACAATAAACTATTATGAAAATGACATCGTATTTGTTTACTCATATACAATTAACATTACGCATTTTCAATATTTATATTTATCGTACTTAAGAGCTTACTACAATATTCAGTTAACGTAGTTATACTAATGGCCTTTGGAGGGATAGAATTAAAAGAAGAATGGCAAGAAGAGCAGAAAACGAGTTCATCGGGACACGCACCATAGCATAGCATTAACAAACAAAGCACAACAACGCGAATACTTACAAAAAATTCAAAATTATTAAAACCAAACTATCTTTTTAGTACCGACCTAGGTTTAACATACATATGTATGCATAAATATTCCTACATTTAGCTTGTATCAGATTCGGTCAATATCGTTTAACAAGGTAATAAGCCTGAACAGTAACAAATTTACATGACGAATGAGACGCTGTAAAATTTGCCAGAACCACCTAAGTATCAGATGAAATGTATTTGTTAACTCTACATAAATAAGTATGGAACCTTATATAACTTCACAGAAATATATTTAAATCAATTAGCAACGGAACATTATTAATAAATTACCTATTTTTAACTGCCTTCGTATTAAATGTAGGTCATCGTATTCATGCAATATATCGTGTAAAATGGTATTAAGCCAGATTTTACGTACTTATATTGGATTCAGTTAGGCACAGAGAGCGGTACTGCGTTTGCAGTTCTAAATTATTACGTATGTTACTCGCAGCAATACAGTAAAAAAAAAACAACATGTCAACAATGAATTCAATTCATCATCATTAGCCCATATAAATATCGTCCCACTGCTCAACACGAGCTTCCTTTACAACTGAAGAATAAGAATATCTGATGAAATAAAGTCATTAACATTTAAAATAAAATTCTCTCTGGTAACATAAAATAAAATTTATTTACATAGCCGTAACGGGTTTCTGGTTATAAATACATTGAGTACATTAGAATAATTAATTGAGTCAGTAATGTGTAACACACTTTTCTATACAAACATGCGTGAGTATTTTCGATACGTGGCTCAGTTACGCGCGGAATGGTAATGAGTTACGTCTGCGTTTCGTCCAACGTTAAGTAATCGTGAGCTAACTAAAACAATCACGTCACGGAACCATCTGAAAGGCTCATAATTATTTTCTGTGCGTACTGTAAAGGGGTGTTCTGACAATATGCCGGTTTTTCCGCACTATTATTTGATGTTAACCATTCATAGCGGTGTAAGTAGAGTTCTTGGATATTATAATGATATGTATTTGTATTTTAAATTGATAAATGTATTATTTTTTAAGCGGTTTATTTCTAAGACCGCATTTCGCCAGTTGGCTTTTAAGTTGTCAGTTTGCGATTCTAGACTATTCTTCGTTACGATAATAACATACAGCGAAAAAAGGAAATACATATTATTAATTGGATGTGTTATTCCAACGGTGACTAATTAGAGTTAAGGATAATACTGTTCATGCAAAATTCACTCTTTCATTTGTATTAAAAATAAAGTCGATTTCATATAATTATTTGCATTGTAAATTTTAATTATTTTGTTTTAAGAAGTAACGTTGTTAGTAATAACATTTTCTCTCAGTATCCACATCTTATTTATTCCCGTGTTTGTATTCACCCTTTAATATGATTTTTTAACGAAAACAGAAATTACCGAGAAAACTGAGAAGTCTGTAACATCAATTTTTGAATTGTAACCTCACCGATTTATACAATACAGTGTAAAATGTGCTAATGGACCTTATTTATACATCAATAACAATATACATGTGTTCATTATAATTTATAAAGACTATAGGTAAACAATGACAATATATTTAGGTACCTCTACCTTAATTTACATTTACACATTCTAATCAGTCATCGCGAACTAAATGCGCGACTAACCGAGAAACTTAAATATGTAATAAGTAATAACTAACATTGACACTGAAGCAACAGTCTTGGGATTAGATTTCCAGCTCCTATTAAACCATTTCAATGTAACATGTACATAGAATGCTTTGGGAACTAGTATTTTAGTCTGAGTTAATTAAGTAATATGTTACTATACTTTCTTTTTTCTCATAAAAATACAAAAAATAATATTAAACGTGTCTCAGCTTCCAAAGAAAATATCTCCATGATTTTTACTGTAAATTCCTGTAATCGAGATTGTAGGAAAAATATACGTAGCAAGAATGTGCGCTTCGTTAAAGATCAGCCCGTATTCATAAAGTTTTATACAGGTCGTCACGATTGTTGTCGGATTGAAAAAAAAAAATTTTGAAGGTGCAATGAATTCGTATGATGCCTCAATTTCTCCACCTCTGTGGTTCAGATTTATGGCTTGATACCAAATCAGCGCTTGCTATGACTGCATCGAATATTCTATAACATATTGTGTAATCGTGAAAGTTGCGTATTGTAATTCATCAAGCTACATTGATGGGGCGCGTGTGCTGTGCATTCTTACCGTGGTCCGCTGCCTGACGTATTTCGTAGCTTATTTAGTTTACAGACCTCCAATTGCGATTACTATTTTATTTTTACATTCATGAAAGCGAATTAGAACTTGGGCTACCAATGTATGCCTTGTTGTAACATCGTTGGAAAGAATTAAATAACATATAAATGTATAGTTAATAGTTATATATAAATGTATAGTACAGTCCGAAAGCTTAGCTGATGAAAAATATATGATTATAATCAATGGTTTCATACCTATGTCAATCTTCAATGAATCGGAGAAGTATCGAAATTGGATGGAAACAACATGAGATAGTTTTAAAAATTACAAGATTAAGTGGAGAAACCTACAGCTGTTGTGGTAGTGGTGGAGTTATGCTCGTAAAGCCAGATGGGTCAGTGGAACTGTTAGTGTATGAATTGTTAATAGTTTTGCTTTTTTGATAGGTAATATATTTTTGTATAAAACGTGAACCTAATTTAAAATAAAACTAACATAATACGTAAATAACAAATGTTGAGCAACCATTAGTCAGTAATAGTACCGAGAATTCATTGCTAATTGTTTTGGTGTACCTACCCAATAGGAAAACAATGCGAAATATTATTTTCCTCCACGAGATATTGTTCTTTTTAATAAACATAATACTATATAACAAATTATAATAAAAGGACCTATTTAATATAAATGATTGCTTACTGCAACGGTAAAGGAAAACATTGTAATGAAACCTGAACATAATACAACCTAGAAGTTCTTAAGTATTTCGTTGGTATATAGTCCGCTAGGCTAGCAAATTTGACTAAGGCCTAAATCCTTTCAGTTGCAGAGGAAGCCTGTGCCTAGCAGTTGGACACATATGGGCTCATGATGATGACGAATAAAAAGACCGCTATAGATCTGGACTTCTAAGATTAGCAGTGATACATAGGTATGCTTAATTTCTGTCACAGCTGAAGTAGACATGAAATCAGAGATACAAATCTGCCCTTTCAGAATCAATTAAGTAATTTAGAGAATACGCCTAAATGGATATTCTCGGCGGTCGCGGGTTCGAACCCCAGGCACACACCTCTGACTTTTCAAGTTATGTGTGTATTTAAATTGAATTATCACTTGCTTTAACGGTGAAGGAAAAACATCGTGATGAAACCTGCACACCTAAAAGTTTTTTTGGAATTTCTTAGGTGTGTAGTCCGCCAACCCGCACTAGGCCAGCGTGGTGGACTATGGCCTAAACCCTCTCAATGGTAGAGGAGACCCGTGCTCAGCAGTGGGCGTATATGGGTTGATGAAGGAAGGTGAAGGATATTATGTACAGCGCGACCGGTATCGGGAGCTTTGGCTTTGAGTATATGATACGTCATACGACCCAATGTATGTCAGGATAATCGAGAAGTTATCAGTGGGCCTATGCTAATGTATAGCAATATTGATTTCGAAAATTTCTTCAGCTTTCAAAGCAGTAACTATCACATTTTATCACATTAGAAATTAATTGCCGAATTCTAATAAGTTTGCCAATTTCTTAATTCCCCGTGTCAAACAATATCCGATTACTAACTATTCTTTCGTAGAAACTCATTTCATTGAAGTCATGATAATACAACTAATAATATTTATTCTTAATCAATTTGTGTGACACGATTGTCGTTGCAGCAATACAAAATTGTTTGACGTCATCGGAAAAACAGCCTATGACTTCTGTAGAACAGTGATGTCATTACGACTGATTATTGAGTTTAGCAAAATTTATCTTATTACTGTGTAATATTCTACGTGGTAATTATTGGATTAGTAAGGATTTAATTTCAGTGAATCAAGAGCTCTGGCCTCATATAAACAGGTACAAAAAGAAGATATCTATTTTCGAAATAAAGAAGTATTTTATTTTAAAGAATTATTCATTCCGAAATAAAATACACTGTAGATGAATCCGTGCTTTTATTTTTTACTTGAAATAAAAGGTTGTCCAAAATATATTGAATTCGATAAATAGGTACTGTTTATGTAAAATAACATGTATTGGTCTTATTATTGTTTTGTAATGGGTTGTACAAATAGGTTTATTTGAAATTCATCTAAGGAAGTTATGTGTGTCCGCGTAGACTACAGGGTTGAGTTCAGAAAGAAAATAAGTTATAGTCTATTTTACTCCTTAGAGTCCTATTTATGCCCATACTTATAATCATACAAATCGGTCAAATCACTTGAAAGCGTCACGCGCCGGCCGGCGCCTTGTACATAAATTATTGTGCACTTGATGATTATTTTGAAACTGCGATATCTTCTAAGATACTCATTGAAATCAAATGATGTAAAGGGCAAATTTATTTTAAAATTAATACTTATACTAAGTAATGCATTTATTTGGATAAGGATTAATATAATTTTTATAAAAATACCTTCAAAACAATGCTTTATTTTATAACAAATTTAGTTAGCATAAAAGAGGTTATAGTGAAGCAACCCTAAAAGTTAGACATATGCTACCGCTGACTTTTTTGTAGACATTATCAAGCTCTACAATTTTTCTCTAGGACTCAACTATATATCTCCCATGAGAAAGGCAGCGTTTGCAAAAAACGGTTTCGATCGCCCGTTTTTTCTCCGACTTACTTCACAGATCCTGCTACAACGAAAAAATCTTATCATTTTTCGGACTAATATATAGCTAGGCTATATATTATGTTGGCTATGTATTGTGTCATAGGTGACACTTACAAAGAACGTAGCTTTCTATTGGTAAAAGAATTTTCAAAATCGGTTCAGTAGATCCCGAGTTTACTTTCTACAACGTCACAAACATACAAACTCACAAACTTTACCTCTTTATAATATTAATATAGATTAGTATAGATTTTAAAATCAAAACATGGTCTCTGAATTTAAAAATACTTGAAGCTTAACTAAATGCCAGGCAATTTTGTCCCTCGTGGATTGTTACTATCTCCTTTAAATGCAACAAAGTTTAATACAGGTTTTTGTATTTTTAAAAAGCCGCTTGCCAACTCCAAGCTTTTTAAAATATTCGTACTTCTACTACTACCATTAGAAAACTGTACTGTAGAATCTGTGTATTTTGTAGTTATTATGTCATGACAAATGGTCGCATTTTCGTTCGCTTTATAGATTTTGACAATCCATGGCAAAGGAATTGGGCTTAAAACCGTTTCACAGAAACTCACTTTAAAAATATAACTTTAATTATAATTATTTAACCCATCAATTGTAGTTGAACCAAATAATACAACTTTGTAAACCCTAATAAGGCCTGTAAACAAAAAGAGTTACCTAAATATTGTTTGAGTGTGATATCGAATGAAGGTGGCATTTCGGGTATTAAAAGATGTTTATTTTAAACGTGACCTTTGTGTGCTCGCTGCCCTTTATCGACCATGTGTAGGAATACGTTCGCCTGGTTCATCAATTTTTCGTCACAATATACGTTCTAGATCAAAGAGTGAGGTTATTTTCTTTTTGTTTTAATAAAACTACTAGAGTCTAGAAACTTGGAGGTATCAAATTTAAAACATTACCATTAAAATATAAATTGTTTTTTAATTACTGTAACAACAAAATATTGTAAGTTTGTTCGATTTTTTTTTCACGACCGTGACCTAAAATCCCTTCGGACGACATGAAGTAAATTTACAGAAAACTTCTAGTCTATAATTTTTAAATCCAAATGAGAAGCGTGAAGCGCAATAGTATAATCTTAAAATAATTATCTAACCCACATCGACTGACGATTCTTCTTAAAATGTTTGTCAAATGGAGAATTCCAACCTTACTTCTAAATGAAATCGAAATCAAGAATTTTCCAAATATGTTTTGTGTTTAATTTTTGCAATAACGGTCATTGGAAACGTCGGAAAATTAATATAAATAAGTGTTATTAAAAAGTAAATGATAACCGGCTTCCCTGCATACACTTACTGACTACGGAGTACAGACACACTTTTGGCGAGGCGAGTTGCTAACCTTTTAAAACTGCATGTATTGAAAAAGAGTACTAGGCATATTTCTTGCACTAGACTAACAATGGCTAATAGTGATGAGATAAGGAGCAAGCAATGCACGTAGCGGTGCATTCAATTGGCCAACGGTCACGAACAGACGGCGGAACGGGGAGGCGAGAATAAACCGGATGATAACGATTTGTGTAATGACGAGATCAGTGTCAAAGCGCATTTTGTCGGACGTAAAGAGTCGTTTATAAGAGTCATCTAACTGTCCTAAGGACTGAATCAACTCGTTATACCACATTAAGGGTTATACTTTATGCTATTCCGAAATCTATATATCTCATAATGTCGTTTCTCTGCATAAATAATAACAGCATTATTTAAAATTTTCTAAGCCTTAAGTAGTGTGTATGTATAATTTACTGAAACATTCTGTGGTCTAAGTCTAACGACCAATACGATAATAGCACGGTGTTAAATTCACCGTGCTACTAGACTAAATCTAAATGTTTCTCGGATGTAGAGATAAAAAAAGTAATGATTACTGATAAACTGTTACTGCTACTCGGAAGATCTACAATTTCGGCACTGACCTCTTTATAGTAAGTAGGTGATACCCTTAATCAGACACGAGAACTTAAGCTATTTTAGCTAACATTTCGAAAGATTCATCTTATGATGAATACGATGAAAATCATCTAAGCAAGTCTCTATTAATGCAGTGTACATGGGACCACAATGCGTCAATATATTTCTGGTATGCACAATAAAATGCACCGAGAATAGCATTATACCTGACGTCGCAATAAGAACAACACGAGCGGTCCTGTTGTTGGTGAGTCAGCGTGGTGGGCGTGCGCCTAACTGGTCCGAGACGCGGTAACTTAATCGCGGTTGCAATGTTTTTATGGTAATATTGAAAGATTTTGTCCTATAACAATGCTTATAATGTTGGGTCATATAGTTTTTACGCCGCATATTCTTTGAATGATAATTGACTAATATCTGTACGCAAATTTACAGCCTTTTCTTAATTTTTGGTATACATCATATTTGATATGTATCGCTTAGGCAATCTATAATAAAATACTGTAACAAATTTATCTAATCATTTTTTACGCATTTTCTTCATTATGTATAGATATAAAATTATGGGGTATACTTCATATATTCTTGTTCTAATGTATTTACAAATTGCTGAATGAATTGAAGCCAGGTCGACGTCCGGTTGTAAAATCATAAGTAAAATATTTCTGTGATATGCATAACAAAAATATCTTCCATTGACCCCGCGTTGGTGTGAGATAATGTCGCACAAATGTTTGTACATATTATTATTATGACGGCACTAGAGACAACTTATGATTCACACTTACATTCATAATGAGAAAACATCAAAATAAAAAACTGAAATGATTACATTGATATATTTCTAGTTAGATATAGTTAATTGGTAGTCTATTATAAAAAAGTATGACATTACAAAAGATAATGAAATATAACGATACTGTTCTATACAAATTGTCTTATAATGGTTTTGTAATTTTTATAATCTCTTGAACACCATGATCACCCAAGCTTACGGAGATTTACGTAATTTGTCGTGAGACATTTCGCAAATGCTTTGGAAATTCACGTCGCAACAATTAATTTAGAAACAAAGTAATGTCTCATGCTCAGCTTTCCAATATTTTTATATATATTACATCTGAACGATATTTCTTAAGGGAAGAAAGGAAGTAAAGGAGTTGTTATTTATAACAATAATTGATAGAAAAAAAAGTAGAAATAGAGAAATGGTTGAGACGTTTACTGATTTTCTGCCATTGAGTTCAAATCATTTTTTCGTGCATTGAATCTTGTTTCCTAGTAAGGAAAACAACCGAAACGTAATTTCCACGCAATAGGAAACTAATAATATGTTTTGTAAACAAGACCTTACTGTAAGTGCTAAAAGCTACCAAGGCTTCAAGACTAAAGTGTATTCATTTGTTGCAATCGATTCCTAGTACTTCTTACAGTAAATAGCGTTTTAATGATAGATGTTGTAACACGTGGTTTATCTAAAGTCAAAGTTTGATATCAATAACTTCATTTAAAGAAAATATTGTTTTTTTAGATCAGCATTAGATTTATTTGTAAGAATTTTTCGTATTTATTGTTCGAGCCGCGTGTGATCAATAGACCTCAAGATTGCTTCTCATGTCGGGTAAAGTGTTATTGGGTTTTAATTTTTTTTAAGTTTAGCTTCATAATATAGCCGTTCTATATAAAAGAACTTTGCCCGATAAAGAACAATACAAGTTCCCTTTGTAACCTAGGATATAATAAACAGCGAAAGGTTATGTACAAATGACTAATTACCTTCCCCTGGGAGATATAGCCGCGAATATTTAATTTCCGAATCCAAAATCGATAACAATATTATGAGTAATTGATGACATCATAGCAACATATTTAGTGTGTGTGTACAATGTACATAGTACATTTATGAATATTTGCAATAAACTAAGTAATTTATAGTTAATATTATGCATATCGGTATTCATTTTATACATTTACACACTGTATAAATAAATCATTTAATTCTTTCAACATATCCATCTTATGGTTGCCTTGAAAAGATCACCTTGAGTGATAAGGCCGCCAGTTGTACCTTTCCTCTGCTTTTTTGTGTATATTCTGTTTATTAAATGTGTACAATAAAGAGTTTAAATAAATAAATAAAATAAATAAAATCACGTATATTTTTAACAAAGTATAACGCGACATAACCCGCGCACAGTGCGTCCGCGCCCTAAGTTTCTCCGCGAGTCCTTGCGAGAAATGGCTCGGCTATCCGCTTGGCATTGGCTTTTCGGTCCATAACTCAGTCAGTTCACAGCCCCACACTGACGCACACGTGTGCTCTGGCTTCTACATCATCTAGTATACATCGCACGTGTACACAACTTGTGGAATATTTAAATCGTTGTGCGGTTTTGTTCCGTGCTTGTGAGTTTCTAAGTGATATACACAGTAAGTCATGTATTTGGTATTTGTTTAAAGTGAACAGATTTAGTGAACATTATTTTTCACATGATTGAAAAATTGAAAAGTAATGACATATACTTGTATATGTATGAGCAATGTATTATCACATATTAAAATAAACGCTGATAGGTTGCTTGTGAATCCTTCCAAGGCTTGATTAGAAGCTGTTAGAAGTTTCCTAAAAAAATACAGTATTAGATATCTTGTGATTCATATTTATTTCGTCATACATACATTATTCATGGGTTAAATGTACCTATATATATAGCGTTAAGTGAATAATTTGCGTTGGATTGATTTAGTATTTTTATTACGAATTTTATCAAGATCATTGAAACGCCGCACGTGGAATAAATTAATCTGATATTTACGTCTTTAATAGAAAGACGAAGCAAATAATAGTTAACCTCCGTATATACAGTACAATAGAATATCCAAACTATATAAAGTTTAATTTTATTAATTCATACTTTCCATTTTAATGCATTGCTTTTAATTTGGCGAATAATTAACCTTGAGATGTATCCATATTATGTTTCTTGCCAATATAGGAAGACAATAAAAAATAAATATTACATGATTGCGTTTTATCGTCGCCATTGACATACATACCTTTATTTTCGTCACTCGGTCAACCCTAATTGTTGCATACGATGACATAACATCAACAATCTTGATCTCTACATAGCTTGTTAAAGATTGCTCATGCCTATAAAATTGTTAAGTTGTGTACACATTTTTGTCTATTTATTTAGAATGAAATATGCAAAAGATATTTAATATTAAAATAATAAATGAATAAGCAGAGATTTTAAAGATAATTTTCTAAGCTTGCCTGTTAAGGAAAACAAAAGCTTTATTTATTTATAGACATTAGAAATAATTCTACATTCAAACTCCAAGTTTATGTTAGTTCTAAAATAAATAATATATTAAATGTCTCGCAAAATTTTCGAGTACCTATAACGTTCTCTTCTAATGGATCATAAAATTTAAAAGTAATTACAATAAAGCAGAAATATTGAATAAAAATATTCATTCACGCTTAGAACATCAAAGATAAGCGATGTTTATTTACGTCATGACTTTGACCCGCATGGCTTATATTCAATAACTAGTCGAGCGTATTACAGCACTCTATTCACGACTTAATTGATAATGTACTTGTTGAACTCATCTATACTATTCAATTAAAAACAATGGCGGCCGGAAGAATATTTCCAATTATTATTAGCAGGTTATATGAGTCACCATCACTTCAATTTTATAGACTAACAAGTTGTAAACAAAAATAAGTCTGTACAAAATTTTTAAAAATGTTCCGAGTTCAAATAATGATTTTTTTTTAAGCTACATTAGCCCATGCATGTACGTCTCATCGCTGAGCAATTTTTCAAGGAATAGCTATAGAAAACATATTATTTGTTTTGAGATGATTGTTAATAGGCTTTAAATTTATGACATGCTTATTTCCTGGTTCTTATAAAATAGTTTGTAAAAAAAAAAAAACAAATTGCTTAGATGACCTTTACGATGTGGATGAAGATATTAAATCATTATCATTATTATTTTTATTGCACTCAGCACGTAAATAATGACAGACTATGTAAGGTTAATATAAACGTTTTTAAATACAATCGTAGGACGAAAATCAACGCAATCATTCAATAAGTAGGTACCTACCTAGGAAGTTGTATAATCTAGACAATATAACTGCTAACGAATGGCATGTTTACAATTAACCGTTTTATGAAACGTTTATTTCTTATGTGATTTTGTATGATACGAGTACAAATAAGTGGCGAAAGCCTCCGATTGTGTGACTATGTGCGGATGCGGAATGACGGATCAAGATACTATGTGCGATACATTTTAAATGCTCACGGCAAAAAGAATTCTTATTGTCTCAAGTTTCTTTAAAATTCATCAAGACCATAAAAAAGGTTTTTAAACTGTATACGTGTATGAACTAATTTCGTAAACCATATTACATTTGAACTTAAGTTTATGGAATTAAAAAGAATCCAAAAATATATAAGTTAATCTGTGAAGACATTTGAATATAACAATTCGACATGTTACACTCTTAAGCTAGTTAGATAAAGAAGTGGTCAAACGGTAGATAACTCAGAAAACAGAAGCTTTCATCATATAATTTCGTTATATTTTAGGAGTTGGATAAATTATTACGCAAATTGCCAAATTATAGTATAATAATTAAATTGTAATCAAGACTTTATCTAGATGATTTGTCAAATTGTTCAGCAGTAGTAAAAATGATATAAATCACAAAATGTATTACAGCTCAGCGTATTAAAACAAGAACTAATTTGCTTATTTACTCAGTTACGAGAACGTAGATTTGTAAATAACGTCGTAAATAATAGTATTGCAGCATTTGTATACTACCCATTCCAAATGAGGCAAGAAACCTCAAGCAGAAATACCTACATGAGGTTGTAAGGCCTCACCTCTTAATATGATGCGTTTATTGACGAAAATCACAATGGTCACTCCATGAACTTGAGTGTCAATGCCGGGCAATCAAACAATTCTTGATACTAAACTGTTGAACAGTGGCTGTGACCCCACGCGATGTCTAACGATACTTCGATTATAATTATCAGGCCAACGGTGATGGTCAAGTGTAATTGGAATAAACGATACGAAGCATTGTGCTGAAGTTTTAGCATACTATTGTGTTTGATTTTAAAATCTTCAATGCGCAATTGAAGCTAAAATAGATACAATTAGTTATTGGGAATTGTTTATAAATGAACAATAAAGGTAATAAATAAATACATTATTTAAATTAAAAGAAGAATACGCAAACGTATTGTTAAATAAACTTAACAACGATAATCATTTATAAAATAACAAACATGTTTATTCCGAATCTAAGAGACAATTTAAACAATTTAGGCGGGTGTTCTTTAACACTATAATTAATCTTTCCCATATCTTTTTTTTGTAAAAGAATTCCATAATTGAAAGTGAAATACGACTGCCTTTATACACCGACTGTTTTTTTTTTCTAAATAATAATTAATCTCTCACGCTTTTCACACCACGGCATGGGTTTTCTTTACCGATGTGCAGGGTTATGCTTAATTTTATACTTATTACATTAAAAAATATAAGAGGGATATGAAATACGAAGCTATTATTGATCATGATATTTTATTCAAGTCCAGCAATTTGCTAGATTGCAATTTTGTCTATTTTAAGACATCCCCTACTGGGATTCGCAACGTGACTTTGACACGGTTAGACAATACGAAAATACATCTTACTTTATGGCTTAAATATATATTACACATTTCAAAATTATTATGTGATAATATGTTAAATGCAAACATTTAAGTGAAGACAATAGTGAATTACAAAATATTCAAAAAAAAAAATATTAAAAATAACTGGTCCCTTCTTGTTTATTTGTATAAAATGTCTTCAGATGTCTTCCAACTTATTACGTGTGCGTGAAAACTGTGTTTGTTGGATTTTGCAAATCATAGTCTTACCACTAACTATTACTATTATTCATGCTCGTAAACGTCACAGTTTTAGATAACTCTTGGTAAATATAGACAAAGCTACATTCAAGTGTTGAAAGAGTTTTCTCTTGTAGAAAATAAATAAAGATTTCCTGCATCATTATAACATTTACAAAAACATGTTTGAGATGCATAGAAGTTAAATATGTTAGTGTGTTAAGTTTTTAATATACATACATGCATTTTATTACTTCTTATATTATCTCCGTCCAAGTAAACCGTGGCTAGAGCTATAAATTCTAATAATATAAATAAATTCGAATGAATACGTGAAAACAACGGGGAAAATATGGACATACTAAGTAAATTTAAATTTCCTTGTTAAGAAAATATTCTCGTATTTTTTGTGTATTATTTAACAGTCTCCTGAGAAAAAAAAATGGATGGAATACAATTACAGCATGCATGATTTCATAACATGAACAGTATCCTTAACCTGCCGACAGTTTAAAAAATGTTTGACGCAACTTTCGCATGTTGCAAGTGCCATAAACCGGATTAATAAAGCAACAAAAAAAGTGTTTTTTCATCATAGTGCGAACAGAGATTAAACAATGACCCAAATGCTTAGAAAGATTGTACGACGCGTGTGCATATTGATGATCGATTTAGAAATATTGTACAGTAATCACTTGTGACGTCAAACGTGTATCTTTATCGCCGTTAATGCGATGAACTGTGATCGTTTAATTATGTGCAATTAGACTTCAGACTCGTCATTAGACGTTTAACAGGATCAAGCAGATTACTACAGACTATAGACAATTTGGTCTATAAAAGACAAAATGTAATTTGCTGCCTTGTACGACATAGTTTGATTTTTTTGGCACATGTAAATTTTTCTGAGACATAAATTTGCCATGACAAACATATTATTTTCTTAACTTAATGATTTAATAAATATTAAAGAAATACATATAACACAAAGGCCCTGAAGATTGAAGCGTTATTAAAAAAAATAAAATTTTATTGCTAATAAATTAAGGAATATTGAAAATCCTTATTGTTATATCTCAATATGACATGAATGACTATATTTATCATCATTTGGAACTTTAAAGAACTACTTGGTGGACCCTCTATTATCATTACAATATCTCATTTGTAACCCTTAAAACATTTAGGATTTCAGTAAGATATAATAGCGCCGTATTAGCCGCATTTTGACTTTGAGTAAAAGTGCCAACAAACTTTCGCATTATCTAAAAATTATAGACAGATATAATTAAACGTAAAGCACTCTAAATTAGGAATGTATATTAAGAAATAAATAGACGCGATAATCCCAGCGACACGCATTGAAAATCCATTTCATGGTTGACCAAAATATACGCAATAGCGAAGCGTTTTGCAATTCTTTAGGCTTTGGTGTTAGTGGCTCGAGCGGTTTCTTCAGCACACAACACTAAACTCGTTCAACTGTTCCAATTAGGCTTTACTTATTACGTAAAGCGCAAATAAAATTCTAAATACATAATTCATATCAACGAACAAAATGGATAACTCTCTATGATTAACATACAATTACTAATATTATATCGGCAAGTTTAATTCAATAGAAAGATGTTAATAATTATAACCGAAAAAGTATTATGTAGAGTCTATAAGGAATCTTTTGTTATTTTTTTTTTCATTCTTAAAATATGTAGCAATAAAATATGTTAAAATATTTTCGTGGAAGCAGTTGCAATTTGATGTATGAATTTACATTTGCTTATGAGAATGCAAAGCGATAAAATCTCAACAATAATATTGTTATTCAAATGCTTTTACTTTTGATCCTTTCGCAAGACGAGAGAGGGGGTTTTAAGAACCAGTCATGAGCCGGCCAGCGACTTGCTTTTAGAGCTGCCGAGTATCGACATACTCAACACATTAAACTAACACCTCATTTATAAAATAAATTCATGAACGAATTGTAACAAAATTAAAATACCCTTGACTTACCAAATTAAGAAATTTTGTAATGGAATTTTGTAAAAGTGGAATGTATAAATTAAAAAATCATCTATATAAGTTCATTTATAATTTGTGGCAATAATTATATATGTCAAGAAGGTATCGGCAGTTGAATTGAAGCACCATTGAAAACCATGAAACAATCGATAAAGTGCATTGAGTTTGTTTTTGACAGTACTAGAGCGTGCCGGGGGAAAGGCCGCAGACAAACGTGTCGGGACCTTGAAAATAACACGACCGAGTCAATTCACTACGCAATATTACCGAACGTGTTCGTCGCCATGCATTACTTGTGTGTTTGGGACCAATTTGAGTGATCGAGTCCAACGATCTCAGCTCATTCTTGTCACGAATACTCAACAACGTCCGTGACAACGCGGCTACTTGAGGAGCTACTCTTTAGAAACGATATCAGCTGTGGAATATTTCATCTTTTGTTGTTAGTATATCATAGACATGAACATATTATAATTGATGAAAATACATATAATATAATTTATCATACGCCTCAGCGCTGGGCACGGGCGACGGGACCCACAACTGAGTGGGATGGATATTGACACGTATTTGATTACTAGACATTTATTTATTTAAAGCATTCACAATTATTAAGGGATTAACAACTATTTAAGGAAAATAAATGATGCGTTCAATCTAATTCGTAGTAGAATAACATTTAGTTTACCAAACTATTGCATTCATGGTATACGGCGGCATTTACTTATTACTGTTATTCTTATTTACAGGTACTCGAGGCGTCATCCTTAAATGAAAAAAAGATCTAAGGGCTTAGTGTTATGTGATACCTAATAGTGTACTTTAGAGGAGGGAAATTATTTCAAAATATTTAATAAGTCCCAACTAAGAAAAAAATGGATCAATATATGCTGGCAGTGTTGCTATTAATATTGTCTTTGGTAACGACAGGTCTGTATGTGTTTGAATATTTTATTGTGCTATGCCTCGAGGGCTCGGGGCGCAAGAATATGCCTTGCGATTTAGCAGCCCCGGATCTTCATTTTGTTTTAGGTGGGGCAAAACTGAAAAACACCGCCCTCACACACTTTTATCTGGGGGCACTGTCGCGCCCCCGCCAAGTCGAGCAAAAGCGGCACGGCCGTACTATACTTTTCTCGAAGCCACTCAGGCCATTTTCGACATCTTATAAATTCTTTGTGGATAAACCTAGAAACCTGAATTTTCGGTCACCAATCAGGAATTGTATAAACTCGGTATGATTCAAATTTGAAATAAATTTCTGTATTTGTACTTTTATTTATTCTGCGATCAAAGTTAAGCAAATGATGAGTTATCCTTACGTCTGTAAAGTGTGATATTTGCCGCCCTCTGACCTTGCCGCCCGGGGCACAGACCCCGGCTTGCTCCCCCCTAGATCCGGGGCTGCGATTTAGAGATACCGTATTCGATTTCGGGATCGTGCTGATTAATAACACTGAGTTGTGGCAGCAGGATATTCTTAGTTCGCCCTGTGGTCGGGGGCGTAAGAATACCGCCACGGTATCCCCTGCCTGTCGTAAGAGACGACTAATAGGGGATCGGGATTGTTGGGCGTATCACGGGGGAGGTGCGCCCTAATAGAATAGAAGATGTACGATCCCGAGAGGAGTCCTCTTTTGGACAGAGCGCTGGGCGGCAACGGGAAACAATTAAGGGCGCTCGCCCTATATTTACCGTACCGTCTAATATGCGCAAGAGGGGGCCATCGAGAGGTTTTAGTCGGTATGCCGGCATGGAAAGGCCGGTGACCCCGACATACCCTTTTCGGCCTCCCCCCGAGGTACCGAACAGGGAGCTTAAGGTGCTTTCCTCTCGTTAAAAAAAAAAAAAAAAAAGGATATTCTTAGTACCATTACGGAGTATATCTAACTGAGAAACGGTAAAAAATTCGCCCCCTCTTATTTGTGACTGATACATACCTGGCGAAATATAGGGACAGTCATGCCTACAGGTGTAAGTTTATATATTTATCATAAATGGAAGCCAGTTATAAGGGTTAAGTTGATCACTGCAGTGTACATGAGACACATTAAATACGGACTTTATACGACATCATCATTATCGATAAATACAATCTTCCAAGTGCTATATTTTTTTATAAACTATCGGTTTATTGGACCAAAATTTATTTTTTTATGTGTAGGAAATGAGACTTTCAGTAAAAGGGCAGATTAAGAAAAAAAAAAAGTAATGTTTAAAATAGATTTGGAATGTTGAACCTTCACGTTAGAATGTCTGTTGTTTAAACATCACGAATGTTGTTGCTTTAAGATGAGACATGAGTTCTCATTTTGTCTTATGTGACGTTCGTTAAATTGTGATCAGGGTTGGGCAGTATTTTAATTACTTGTAATTAAAATACGTAATTGAAATACAAATACGTATTTTGTATTTGTATTTCAATTACTTCCTTAAAATGTAATTTGTAATTCGTATTTCAAATACCTGACGCCGAGGTATTTTGTAATTAGTATTTTAAATACTTGAGGCTTTAAAATACATTAATATTAAAATACAATTAACCACCATGAGTGCAATAGTGGTAAGTGGCGAGAAACGGCATAATCCTCTCAATGAGTGAAACTAGGACCAGGCCTCCAGTCCCCGGCAGCCCCACTATTCCTGGTTACGGTAGCGGCCATGGTAACGGCGGGGCAGGGGGTGCTAAGAATCCCCGGGTTTGCCCCGGCTACCACACCCAACGACGACTGGCCATGGTTACACACAACATACTCACTTTGAGGACAAACGAGAAGATTGTTGATTGAATTGAGTGGATAGCACTGGGGTGGTCGGAAGTCCGAAAAATCGGGGAGGACATGACAACCCTGAAGTCCGGTGTCCCGAGGAGAAGTCGGATTTCTCATCCACATGTCTCTCATTAACAACATTGTATCCAATGAAAATGTGTCGAACAAGGCAGTGTACCTCATACTCAGAATATCCAAAAGATATTCGTTGAAGGTCATACAGGTATACGCGCCGACCTCGACACGCCCAGATGAAGAAGTAGAGGAGATCTATGAGAACATACGTCGAGCCATACATACTTCCAAAACGTACTTCAATGTTGTTATGGGAGACTTCAACGCAAAGTTGAACATGAGAAGCGATGCGCAGTTGAAAGTGGGGCAATTTGGACATGGGCAACGCAACCGATCCTGGTAGAAGTCATTGGGAGAGACCTATGTCTAGCAGTGGACTTCGATAAGCTGATGATGATGGTGATGAATCTTTTTTCCTCATCTTTCCAGACCATGCAGATTACTTATTAAGTATTTTGTAATTTGTATTTGGTATTTTAATTACAAATAGCTAAAATACTGTATTTTGTATTTTATATTTCAAATACCTTACTTAAAAGTATTTTGTATTTCGTATTTTAATTACTTGTGATCAAGTATTTTGTATTTTGTATTTCAATTAAAGTAAAACATGTATTTTGCCCAGCCCTGATTGTGATACAATTGAATATTTACACACTACTATCACATCAAGATATAATATTTATGCGTCAGCCATAGGGAACATTATTAATCCGTTTGATAACTAATTAATAATTTAAAATTATTGATTTACGTATATCACTGAAGGTATAATAGTGATTTATCTTGCGTAAGGGACGAACAGATAAATAAAAGAAAAAGGCCGAAGATAATTGTAGAGATTTACATAGAAATTTGCTCTAGATGTGTTTAACATTAGTTAACGTAAACGAAATCTATAACGTCTAATTTCGACATGACTGAAGTTCTATCATATTTGAAAAGCAAAACTATTATTTAGGAACTTGAGGAAGCACATTTCAGTATTTATTTGGACTTTCTAAAACCGCTTTGGTATTCTGTTTGTAACAATCGCACTTCGTTTGAAAAGTACTGGAAACATCAAGAAACATAAATATATATTTATATAAATATCATTGTGGAGGATTTTTTGGGAAAGGATTATTTGTAAATTCAAGTGTTGTCTCTTCTATATTTTTCAGCACTCAAAGAAAACAAATTCGTCTCATAGTAAATATTCTAAAATCTTTCAAAAGCCAAACAAATTCAGCACCTGCTTTATCCTCTAATTAAAATAAATAGAATTGAGTTGTCTGTATTGTACTACCCACAGATCTTGTTCAAATACCAAGAAGTCAAATATATTATATATCACATTTATTTAGTTATTCAATAATATCCGACAACTATACATTTTATAACATAGAAAGAAACATTTAAATGTTATTTGGTCGCATTACACTACTGAATAAATCAAACAATACCAATGAAAACAAAGCTGCGGGGGCAACTACTGCTACTAGTCTATACCCAGGTGTGGGATCTCGAAAATCATAGCAAAGTGCACTGAATCTTCTACCTCTTTCCACACACATAGAACCTGGCTTCCCTATTATGTAAACAGGCTCTTCAGAGTCACATCTCGTCTCAGTTTCTTCGAAAAAAGTGTATTTCGTAACTAGTCTTGCAATCAGACCTGTAGTTTTATTCTTCGCATGCGGAATTTTCTTCCTTATATGTCCTTGCTCATAATTTTTTTTCAAATAATCCAAGTCTGAACTGCGCAAGGAGTTGTAGATTTGACCACTAGAAAATATTACTTCTGAATGGTCGTCCATTCGTACCAACGGTTTTAATTCTATTCCGAGTCGAGATAGAAACAATGCACTGGTTATATCTTTATCTATTTTCACTTCATGGGTTATATCTTGATGAGCAATAAGACCACAATAAAGTTTAGTATCAAGGTAGAAGGGTGCTCCTGGAGCAAAACTACATACAACTCGCACATCACCATTGGCTCTTTTACCAAATGCACAGCCTATTTTGGTTGTATGGGCCCAAAGCAGCTGGACTGTATTGAAGGTTGAAGGAGCAGTATGACCGCATTCGATATCAGTTTTTGTGAGATTAGCACCAGCACTCCAAAACCAAACATGAATACATCCAATAACAGGAGACACGAAGCATTCCGCTTTTGGTACACTGTTAAAAAACAACAACATTTAAATTTTGTTTTCTTACATTGAATAATAGTTAAAAGATTAAAGAAAGTTAATTACCATTTCCAAGCCTTTTTCTTTCTGTATAAAGAAACACAACAAAGCTCAGCATACTTCGTACATTCAAGTTGAGTCACATAGTTACCATCGAGAGCGGAACAAGGTGCTGGGCCTGGCAAGCATTGTCGAAGCCATGCTTCAGACATCGCCTCTAGATCAAAATCGTATATTATTTGTTCCATGTTGGCAGCGGTAGGTAAATGCATATATTTCTCTTCTAGACCATTGGCTACCCTATTGCGCATTGAATTTACGGTGTTTACCAATGCTATCTGTTCCACCATACTAGGCACAAAAACGGAATAATTTCTATCACAAATATTAGAAATAGTTTTCTCTGCAAAAATACACAACGTATGATCCCCGTAGCAAGGTCCTGCTGCGCACCATTTATTTAACAATTGTACAAAAGGTATGTTACCAGATTTTTGTAATTGCAAATCAGAAATCCCTTCATCGATAACATTTTTAAGTTTTCCATTGTAAACAAGAAACACTTCTCTTGATCGAGTTTTTTTACCCAATTCAGCATAAAGGATGGGTAAATCCCAACATGGGTACTGTTCTGGTACATACCAAATCCTACCCTGTTTGAATTTACTAGCATTAAAGTATTCTTTGATGTCATATTTTCCTGCTGCTGGTTCTATATTATAAAAGTCAGCAACAAGCCGTGTTGTAGCGTTGTTGTAAAATTCTGTTTTATACGTATCAGATACCGTTTGATATTTAGTTATGTTATCGTTAAGCAACGGTTGATGCTTATTTGTCGAAGAATCTTCATAAACGTATTCATAATCATTAAAAATATCTAATACAGAAGAAGTATTTTCAAACAAATTACTATCTCCTGTATTAGTCACTTGAAACCGTGTGGTAGTAGTTATTTCCTTTACTGATAAAATACGACTTGTGCTTTCTATCGGCAAATGAGAAGTTGTAACATTGTCCTGTTCCATTCTCCGTGCTCCTAAAGTCATTTGCGTTCTACGATTAGTATAAGTCGTATCTTTGAAATCACCATAATAATCTGGTCCGACGAAATGACTTGGTCGAACCAAAATTAATATTAAAATTGTATGCAACATAGTACTTTGTAACGTGACCGAATAGATTTTTAGTATTTGATATATCAAAACAAAATGACATATTTTTATAGATAATGTAATATCGCAAAAATTCTATTATTGCATCTGTGAATACGCGTTATAAACACTGATTTAATTTAAATACGTATTAAATTTTGTAGTTTATTTTGTTTTTTGACGAAGACTGGTGCTTTTATAAAATACATGGTCATTTTTAACATAGCAATGTTAGCAGAAATCCAAACTGTGGTAAGTAAAACAATGTGGCATTTGGATGCATTATAATATGTATAAAACTACAGATTAGACTCCCCTCAAAACAGACTATATAATCTGTATTTTTTAAATACAGTCATCCACATAAAATTGTACAAAACGACCCTGGTTTAAAGTAAAATATAAACATTACACAATAATGACAATGCTATAATTTTTGTGACATTCGAATGACACCAAGCGATCAAAGAGGACAAGGTTCCACTAATAATGACAATATTCAACAGCGAGTGTCTTATTATCACCTGCGTAGGAGTCGATATTCCCGCAGCGTTATGAATAATTCATAACAAACGAACAACATAATAAATATGAATCATCAAACTTAAAATCAACGCAAGGATGACGAATCCAGAAATTTTTAATAACTAAAAGTAAAGACTATAGCGGATTAAATATTTACTTTGTGATAGTAAACGTCAAGAGAGAACACGACGTTAAATGTTTATCACGAAATGTAACACAATTATGTTACCAAAAAAGAATAGGTACTGCTTACAGAACATAAACTGACGAGGAAACTGGACGAGACGGCTATTGTTTTTGAGGATTCTTGGTTCTCACAAGTCTTGTAACACTTGTTTTTATGTTACCTACTTCTATCAACTAATTAATATAAATGTTGCAAAAAAGACAAAAAATACCTTTTAATATTTAAAAATACAACGACGAATACGTAAATCGGATCAACATTTGATTTTGGTTTGGATATATTGGAGTGATTATAAGTTACGTAAATGAAAGGTAAACTTGGCATTGAATTAAATTTCCTGATTAGTGGAGCGCCGTAAGGTTTATACCTCGGAATCCAGGGCCAGTCTATGAATCTTAATATAAACCTTGAAAATATGTTTTTAATAGTATATAGAAAAATGTTAAAAAAAAAATTTTTCGCGCTCTCAATTTTTTTTATTATTATAAACATTTATTAATTTTTTGGAGTTTTAATTGATTTATATTAGTCGAAAGTCATATTTTAAAAAATAACAACTATTACAAACTTGAAAACTTGATCTTGGATCTTTAGGGACTACAGGTATACCGATGAATATAAATAAATACACTACTGGAAAAAGTAAAGGATCAAAAAATAAATCCAAATTTTTGGGCCGTAACTTCGAGAAAAATGGTCGTACAGGAAATTTAAAAAAAGAAAATTGTAGCTCCAAGTCTCTAGTTTTTGGATTAACACATTAAAATTTTGTAGCATCAGTGGTTTTTTAAGTGATCTTAGGAAAAGCAGCAACAAAACAATTTCAAAATGTTTAATGCTTCTTTTTTTTACATACGGGCGTGGAGAAAAATGTTCTTGCTTAACCCTTATAAAGATCGGATACTTTGTTTATTTAGCTTTAATTTCTATCTTTTAACACCTCGATATGTTTAGTTCTCGCCGAGATATCAGTCTACAAATGGAAAAGGATCCTTTTGTCTTTAATTATCGATATCTCAGCAACAAATAATTGTATACCAAGTTTAAGGTGCGTTTCAAGAATTTGAATAAATATCCTTTAACCACCAGCTATTACTTTTTCGAAAAAACAAGAATTCTTCTTGTTACATGAATTTGAAAATGCATCAAAAATTTGCTTTAGATGGTGTTTTGGAAAATCGAGCGCTGGATCGAAAATATTGTGAAAACCAATAATATTAAGTGTGCGTTTTACAGTTCAATATGTCCACAAAAATCCTACAAAGTGCCAAATTAATCCATCCAGCCATTTTTTTGTTACACTCGATAGAATTTTTGAAAAAATAAGGGATCACGTTTTTGCTCTGCAAAGCTCATAATTTAAGAAATGAGAAATATTCTTTTTAAGAGCTTTTTTCACATTTTGTTGTATAGATTTGTTGTTTTGGGGCAACTTGAGGAAATTCAAGTCACCAACGCCAATATTGCCCTTTGTTGCTATTTCGTGTGATTAAGGAATTTTCGAGCAACAATATTCGCATTGACGAAATATTGAATTAATTGGGCGTTTGTACTAAAACTTAAAAGAGTATTTTTGAAAGTTTAAACATGGCTTAGAATGCGAAATATTGACACCGCAAACAATGACGCAACGACCAGCTCCAGAATCTTTATTAAAGATTATTTTTTGCTCATGCAAAACAGGATGTGGAGCATCTTGTGGGTGCAGGAAAAGTGGATTAAACTGCACTGCCGCTTGCTTAGAATGCAATGGTGAAAGCTGTGAAATGTACACGATGTAACAATGTGATTTTTTTTTTTTGTAACTTATTTTTTACGATAATCTAATAAATTACATTGAAGTTACTCTGCACATATAGGTAATTTATTACAAATAAAATTAAATTTTTCACCATTAAAGTATTTTCTCCCTTCCGTCTCTCATTTTTCAGTAAATTGTTGTTAAAAATTGTTGTAAATCGAGATCGGTCAATTTTTTGTTTTTAACTTTTTTATTTGAGGTCTTAATAATGCAGTCTCATACTTGATATACAGATTCATTGACTGGCCCTGGGTTCCGAGGTTTGACCATTTTTATGCCTTACGGCACTCTACTAGATACAATTTGTTTGAGGCAAGTTTCAATGTCAATAAATATATAATTTATTATAGTTGTTACACTATTTTTAAAGTAATTTAACTAAAAGATTTGACAGGAAATACTCGTATAGAGAACATGATTTCAGAAACAGATAGGTATATTATCACTAACGCACCTCGTCTTAGCAGTGGTATTTGCTATTACATATGTTGGATTTGATATTGACGGAACCGTGAAGCAATTGGCTACACATCACAACAAATACTACATAAATGTGGATTCAGAGCTACAAGAGCAACGAGAGTGCTTTCCGTGAACAAATAACATAAAAAAATTAAAAAGTAGTATTAAAATATGGATTGAATTTGGGTGTACATTTTAAGCTAAAACATATAACTACGTGATTGCTTCTTTCAAAACCTTTGAAATGTCCTCATACCATACACGCAATGTAACACCTGATGAGTCATAAAAGTCATCTGTGATGCAAGGCTCAGTCAAATGCAAATTATAGCAAACGTCAGATAGTGGCCATTAGTGTGAGCTTGTCAAGTCACAGACAAATTCTCATAACCGCATACCTATACTACCGAGAGATTTAAATTTGCGACACCGTCGTTCTTGGCAACATAATTTGCTACTATGATAAACAAAATTCTTAAGTGCCTTTAAACAGAACAAACGATACACCCATATTAAAATTATGATAACAATTTCAGAATTATAAATAGGTAATAGCAGATTTAGTCTTTGTTGACTATAATAGCGCTTTTTGTTGCTTCGTTGAATAAGTTATGAACATATCTAAAATGAAGGCTGACAAACCATTTCATTAGACTTGTTATTATTGTAATTAGACTGTTGTTTTAAATATAATTTCTTTATTGTGGATGTAACCTCATAAAATCATTTGTATCTTTTTCATTCTCCTAGTGAAAATAAAGAAAAATAACATTGTCAAGTTGGCTACCGCGACCTTTGTAAGTACATCGAAGGCCACCGAGCGAGAGCTCCCAGAGTGACCACGAAGTCAATCAAAACGAATTATTTTTTTATATTGTCCATATATATTAATAAAACATTATTATAAGCATTCCATGCAATCAGCATGATTAAACTTGATCAGCATGAGATTGATATGAGCAAATAGTAGCTGCGTATGGGATCGTATGGATGTTTAGTAGTAATAAAACGATCATTAAGTGATTGTAAAAAATGATTAAATAGGAATAATAAAAAACAATACGATTTACATTTCAGGAGTCCAACCACTGCAATGCTACCAGTGCCTCATCAATCCACCTCCAGGCCACTACTACAACACCACGAAACGGCTGTGCGTGCATTTCGACCACTCGGACAAGTTCATCGTCGACTGTCCTTACTCCACCATGTGTATGAAGCAAGAATTTTATCTCGACATCCAAAACGGAGGTAAAGATAACAAATTTACTTAGACTACTTAAATAATAAAACGTGCTCAGTATAAGATTAATTAAAGAGATAAAAAGCAGCTTTCCAGATCATAAATATTAAATATTTATGTATGGCGGAAAACAAACATAATAGCAAATATAAGCAAAAGTACTCTGTGCAGTTTATGATAAGGAGAAATCTGAAACCGAAAAGCGTTTAATTTATTCCAAAAAAAGTAAAGATCAATTTCAAGGCTGAAATATTACCAAAAAGTTCAACTAAAATCTTCAATGTCTAATTAAATTCAAATTTCGAACGAAGTAGAATTATTCTCTGGCATATTGTATGAAAAAAAAAATTGAAATATAAAATACAAAACAGTCATTAGTTTTGATTCATCAAATTGTTTAAAAATTCAATTTCTTTTCAGTAAGAATTAAAGGAGTTCTTCGTGATTGCGCTCCACAAAAACATGAATATCAGGAGTATAAAAATGGAAGGTGGTCTCCGAAAATGGAAATACTAGAACCGTATCCCGAGGGTTGCCAAAACGTTGACGACAAAGGAGAAAGGACTACCCCTACAAGGTAGGTTTATATAATACGGCCTTACCAAATGGGCATGTTTAGGGCAAGGTAAAAGTAGGGTTTATAGTCCCCTCAAATCTCAATTCTTGATTAAACGAGGACTTTTGCTATTACTTCAACATATTGGATTTAAACGACGTGGTGTATCTATTTGTTAATAAAAAAATCCAAGATACTTTTCATCACCTCAATAACACATTTGATACAACAACAACAAATTGCAGTTAGTTTTGTGACAAACAATCATTAAGATATCAATTAGTAGCTTCAACCTATCCATTATCCGTATAATAGACTACTTGACCTCAAATAGTTAAACACACCTCATGCAGACTAGTTTCCATCGGCCCGACAAAAATTAAGCTGTCACAAGCCCTAACCTCATTTGAATGTTACGTGTCTATTGAAATACATATAATTTAGTAAGTGAACGGAGGCTCACGCCAATATGAACTGAGCCATGTTTGTTAAGACTTTTAGTGGTAATACTACATTCAAGCGCAGTGACATCAATGCAATTATGCTATATCTTGTAAAAATAATCATAATTAATTATTACATTTAAGCCAAGATCCTAGATCCATGCCTATCAGTCATTTTGACAAACTATTCCTTCTTAGACAGAATATTTACTGTGCCTAATCAATTACATTTTTAAGTTGTTCGGAGGGTATTTAAAGCTCACTGGCTATATTTCTATATTTTATACATAGAAAGTACTAATTTGACTCAATAAAACAATTTACGGGTTGGGACTCGATCGCACGCGCTATTTAATGACGCGGAATTAACGCGGTTATTAATAAGGGTTGATTGAAAAAAATAAACATTATATTTTCAGATACTGTTATTGCCGCTCTGAGCTCTGCAACTCCTCGCCAAACACAAGCCACGAGGGCTACACTGACATAATGGGGGTTATAGTAGTGTTCAATCTAATGAAATACATCAATAGCCTTAGGTAGTGAATACGTTAGTATAGGTAAATATTTATAATTCGCAAAGTGCACAGCGCTTTATTTATGGACTCGCAAGCATTATGTGATATTGAATGTTGTTGACGCAGTCAAGGCTGAAAGGTGGGACCAGTCAATGTTTTGTGTTAATGTTGAATGAATTTTTAAAATTTTAGAATTTGTAATATATTATTGTTTTGGTATTAAATACCATATGCGGCAAGAACAATTGTAACATTATTATAAGACGACGGAAAACTCAGATAGTTTTTTACTTGGTTTGATTCGGTTTACTTGATGTCACCAGTCAGTCGTAGATGATTTTATTCAATAAAAAAGTATTGGTATAATAATGTCTACATTAACACTTTCTATCTAGCCATCCATTTTCCATCTACCAATTTCTAACTACTGATAATTTATTTCTGAAAAACATTGATCTCGACACAATTTTTGGATCAGTTGGTTACAGCAGCGAATGAAATATATTTTCTGAATTTTGTAACACCAAAAAGACTGTCATAGTATCTCATACTCACTAATGTACAGCAGAACTACGTAAGACTTTAGCCAGACTGTATTACACGTGACGCTTAGGGCTATTTATTTCACATTTTAATGGTGCTGTAGATAACAAGAGGTTGTGGTAATCAATGACAGTTCTTACGTTTAAAATAAAATTCATAACTTATAAGAAACATTTTTATCAACTTTTTTTTTTTTTTTTTTTCAATTAAAAGACGTGATATGTGGTAGTAATATCAAAATATAAAACAAAACCACTGTATTACTTGTAATAAATATCACTACAACAATGCTCTACTGACTAATTGTAATGAAATATTAGAGTAACAGAGCAGCTGAATAAAATTAAAGGGAAATAGACAATATTTTATATGGACGAGTGTTGCTGCTTGTCTGTCACCAATCATTATTGTAGGTAAAACACACGATCAATGATAAAAAATTTAATCAAATATGAGAAACTGTTCTTGATTGTCACACATATATATTATATATATATACATTTTTTTTTTGTTTTTTTTTGAAACCATGTGCAAACTCTTTCACTAAGAAACTGCCGTTTTAAACATATTATGATAATCTAGTAGTAGGTTTGGCACGCTCAGCATGCTGTCATTATTTATATAGTTTTAATCAACTGTTCTGTTCATAATATTAAATTTTATTTTAATAAATTAATAATAGTCAATATAGACAGCTCTAGTCGCAGGAGTTATGACTAATTAATTATATATTTATAACTTATGAGAAAAAACATCTTAAGAGAAATTTTATTATAATTCAAAAAAGTAATTAGTAAGTTTGTGTTCAGATTGAGGCAGAAGAAAACAAGCAGTTAGTAAAATGCCATTTCTTCTTCTTCTTCAACAACCCATATACGCCCACTGCTGAGCACGGGTCCCCTCTACCATTGAGAGGGTTTAGGCCATAGTCCACCACGCTGGCCTAGTGCGTATTGGCGGACTACACACCTAACAAATTCCTAAGAACTTTTTTAGGTCTGCAGGTTTCATCACGATGTTTTCCTTCACCGTTAAAGCAAGTGATAAATCAATTTGAATACACACATAACTTCGAAAAGTCAGAGGTGTGTGCCTGGGGTTCGAACCCGCGACCGCCGAGATTCTCGACCGCGCGCCTAAACCTCGAGGCCATCACTGCTTTTTAAATGCCATTTAAAAAATCTTATAACCTCAAATATAAACTTAATAATTAATTAAAGTATACATCTACTTTAAAACAAAATTTTAGCTAAATGAAATATTCAATACAAATGCTCTAGTAAATTATTGAAAGGGACACATAATTTTACAATGAGAAACGTAACAGCTTGTGTAATTTTTGATTGTTTGTAATCTGATGTAAGATATATTGAATTATTCATTGCATTGAACTTACGATATTAACACAATTTATTTTTCGTTTTATCTGTATCGCCCAGTGGCTGAATGCGAAATTACATTGTGTTAGTAAAGATGTGTTTTTGTATATAATTTCTTCTTATTTGTTTGACCCAAGAACAATTAAGGCAAACCCTATTTTAGCCCTGTCAATATCATTATGAATTGATCATGAGTAAGATGAGAACAAATTGATACCGCAGTATCACAAGGAAAATAAAATTTCAGACTCAATACAGATGTTGTTATATAATCTGTAAAATATATACCAACATCTGTATATATTAATGTAAAAAGCAGCAAATTTAAGAGAAGACAAAAACTGAATACAAATTATTCCTTGTGTTTTATTTGATGACTATAGGCACGCTATATAGAATGACCTTATTAATTTTCCAGAACACAGACACTAGGTAATTACTGTAGGGCGGGACACGCGACGCTTCCACGTTTTAATGAAAATCAATAAATGTTGCTACCGAGGCGTAAATTATTTTCCATAAATATATACTGAGTTGACGTTGTATCGTCTGTTACTAAGGTCGTGTAAAACGGCTTAACATTTGTTTTCAATATTGTCTTAGTCACCTGTGTTAAGTCTGTAGTGTTTTACATAAGAAAATACAAATAAATTTAAGTTAAAAATGAATCCGCGTTGAACGTATATAAGGAAATTATAAATTAAAATTTGTTTGCCAACATAACATGCAAATACCTGCATTTACACAAAATAAAACTTGCAAATAAAAAATATTTCTGCTATTTATAAGTTTTGTAAGTTATCAATCGTAATTATAGAAAAACATGCAAATTAAGAGGACGGATCATATTTAAGAATATTGCTAAAATGCTCATTGCTACGCTATAGATAATTATAATTATTATCAATAATATAAGCCAACATACTTCGTTTTTAATGAAGTGGAGGGATACATTTATTTAAAAATAGTTTTAATAAATGTTATAGGTATATGCAAAGTAAAAATTACATGGGATTTCTGAGAGATCTTTATTTCGAATTGGTAAAATATACGGACACATATTCATTCGGGACCGTTTTGTCTGACTAGCTGCAGAGCTAGTCCCGACAAATTACCTCTACTAAAGTTTATAACATTCTAAAATATTATTAATAGTTTGATTTCTTCCACAGTATCTTCGAAGCAATAGGTACACGGTATATCTACTGATTGTGAAGCCAAACATTATTTAGACCATTCTGAAAACCTTACATAAGTATACCTACAGCAATTCTGTTTAATGATTTCGAAAGTAAACAGTCATTTAGCAACTTATATGTTACAGTGCAATAAGTTAACTCTCGCGAATAAAATGGTCTTAAAAAGTATTAAGAAGGGAAAATAAAATTATAATTAATGGCATGTAGACTCATTCATTGAGGGTACTTCAGTAAACCCCTAATGGGATCTTTTAGTGTGGGCCGCCCTTGATGGTTCTATGTCGAGACGAGTACACACCATTATAATCGTAAATATACAAGTATTATGCTCAAATAAATATGCAAGTATGTATACAATTTTTTGGATCTAATGCCTGTAAATAAGGTTTCAAATAACTCTAAAATGCGATTTTTTGTTTTTATTAGACATAAAGATTCTGTGCTTATAATATAAAGAACATTTCATAATGAGGAATCTATTGACACTTTATCCACGTATAGGGGCTGATAATGGTAGACCGTAATTACATTAACAGTACTTCACGTCACGTTGAAAACGAATTCATAAATTTCGTATTATAGTATCAGTTTTAAACAATACAATTCGTCATTCAATTTGCATGCCTGGTGTTTAAATTAATTCTGTGTATTGATTGAACTTTAATAAGTTAAAAGGAAAAGTGTCACAAACAAAGCTATGACGACAATGGAAGTCATTTATGAAACCACACAAGAAACTTCTACATATGTACTCCATATTCTTATTACTTATTACGAGTATATTGTCGACTCATAGAAAAATAATAATTGAACCTGGAAAGTTCTTCAACCCATTTCAAGGCTAGTACTGAGTGCAAAGTCTCTCTTTCGAAAATACCAAAGGTCCTTTGTCGCAGTTTGTTTGACATATATTTAGTGAGATACATCAATGGCCTTCTTTATGTAATGTATTACAAAAATATATAACAGCCCCGTGGCGCAGTTGGCTAGATACCAGCTTGCGAAACGAGCGACCGCGGCTTCGATCCCCGCACCGATACAAATGTTTGTGTGATCCACAAATATTTGTTTCGGGTCTGGGTGTTTGTGAGACCGAAAAGTTTCTCGTAGTTTCTGATACCTACGATACAAGACTCGTATCTTAGTGTGGGGTCAGGACTATGTATGTGACTGTTGGGTGTATTTATTTTATTTATTTATAAACATAAAATGTAGCATCCATAGGTTGCCAACATTAATTGATAGTAGTTTTGCCTCGGATTACCCTGCACCCAAAAAGGGCGAATTGGTTACCAAGAGCTTTTAGCAGAAACTCTTAGAGACGACTTTAGATTCAGACGCTGCTTTTCCGCAATATTAAACGTAGTACGGAAGAGGAAGTATGGTATTTATCTTGTTTCCTGCAGTGAAAAAGTACGCATATCGATTAACAACTCTTTGTGAATCCTTTGTGGTATTTTTACAACCCAACAACTAGAATAGACTCTGCAAGTGGATCGCCAGCTTTTTGGATGGTCGGAGCATCCAGGTCGTCGTTGACGGCTGTTGCTCCGAGACCATGACCATTAATGCTGGCGTTCCTCAAGGTTCGGTGCTATCGCCGACACTCTTCATCCTGCATATCAATGACATGCTTTCTATCGAAAGCATGCATTGCTATGCAGATGATAGTACGAGTGACGTGCGATACATCGGCCAACAGAATGTCCCTCGGAGTACCGTTGGGGAAAGACGGTCACAACTTGTGTCTGAAGTCGAGAGCTCTCTGGGGCGGGCTCTCGAATGGGGAGAAAAGAACCCAGTTCAATTCAACCCTACGAAGACACAAGTTCGCGCGTTCACTGCGAAGAAGGATCCATTCGTCATAGCGCCACAGTTCCAAGGAGTATCTCTCCAGATCTCCGAGAGTATTGGGATCCTCGGCGTCGAAATTTCGAGCTTAGTCCAGTTTAGGAGTCATTTGGAGGACAAAGCCAAATTGGCGAGTAAAAAGTTGGGTATCCTGAACAGAGCCAAGCGGTACTTCACGTCGGGTCACAGATTGTCGCTCTACAAGGCGCAAATCCGGCCCCACGTGGAGTACTGCTCGCATCTCTGGGCAGGTGCCCCAAAATACCAGCTCGACCCACTTGACTCCTTACAGCGACGGGCCGTTCGCATCGTCGATGATCCCAATCTCACGGAGAAACTACAGCCGTTAGGACTGCGGAGAGACTTTGGGTCTCTTTGTGTGTTCTACCGGCTGTTCCATGGGGAATGCTCCGAGGAACTGTTCGGGTTGGTACCGGCATCGCCGTTCTACCATCGCACCACCCGTCACCGCAGTGGAGTTCATCCATATCACCTGGAGACGTACCGTACGCGTACGGTGCGTTTCCAGAGGTAATTTTTACCACGTACGTGCAAGCTCTGGAATGAACTCCCTGCCTCGGTGTTCCCCGAGCGCTATGACATGGCCTTCTTCAAACGAGGCTTAAAAAGAGTATTCTCCTCACGGTAGGCAGCGGCGTGGCTGTGCCCCTGGCATTGCCAAGTTCCATGAGCGGCGGTGACCGCTTTCCATCAGGCGGGCCGTCTGCTCGTCTGCCTGCTAAGGCGTTAAAAAAAAAAAAAAAAAAAAAAAAAAAATAGAATAAGATTGTTGCAATTTTCGACAAAAGGCGGTAATTCCCAAAAGATTGAGTGGTACTTGTTCACCCTACATCCTTTTCATGGAAACTTTATCGTGTCACACTGCTGAATAAGGACTCTCATATGTCCTTGAAAAGACTAATAATTCTTCTTCGTTGTCTATAGCGTAGTGGTTTAGATATTAAAGCGAAACAGTTGCCTCCACATTTTTAGTACAGTCTTATAATTACAATACTAACTAGATTTGTATGAATATAAAAATTGCAAATCTTGCCAAATGCAGGATTAAACATTGTGGTGGCGGTATTTATGACTTTAACCAATACTCAAAGCAACGAAAGCGTCGTTGACGTATAATTTAGTATATTCACATTGATATTAAGAATATTAACCCAGGCATTGTTTAGATCAATAAAAAGAGACAAATCGGGAACGATACATCAGCTCAACTTTATACGCTAGTCATCATTTACGGAAATATGGTCATTACTATGTCAAAGCCGGAAACTACTGACTGGCTTAGGTCATAGTTGAATGATGAGTATGGCTATCCATATCAATTCATCTATCCATTCCTATGAATTCAGGTTATATTTATAGGTAATGGAAAAGTAGTAGCATGAAACAATATATTCCTATATATGCTTGGCACTCCACTTTTTTTATTTGAATATTTCGTAAATAAATACTGTTGACATTATCTTCATGCCCAATCTGACAATTTAATAAGTAAATACAAAACGCGACATAGTTTTATGAAGAGTAAAACTCGTCGCCGTATTTATCACGGCGATTGTGCACACTGGATTAAGCTTATTGAAATAAACTGTATAACTTAAAATATTCAAATTAATAGTAATCACCGAAAACATTTACGAAATTATATATCATCATCATCATCAACCCATATTCGCCCACTGCTGAGCACGGGTCTCCTCTACCATTGAGAGGGTTTAGGCCATAGTCCACCACGCTGGCCTAGTGCGGGTTGGCGGACTACACACCTAAGAAATTCCTAAGAACTCTTAGGTATGCAGGTTTCATCACGATGTTTTCCTTCACCGTTAAAGCAAGTGATAATTCAAATTGAATACACACATAACTTCGAAAAGTCAGAGGTGTGTGCCTGGGGTTCGAACCCGCGACCGTCGAGATTCTCGACCGCGCGCCCAAACCTCGAGGCCATCACTGCTTTTTTATATATGGCACAGAAAAATTCAAGTTCAAGTTAGGTAAAACGTTTTACAAATGAATTCTAGTCCATAGATAAATTATTTTTAATAACATAGAGCATGTGTTTGCGAGTACAGGAGGTCTATTGGATACACTATTCAAACCATTAACAAAAACTTTGATTGAAAAATCGTTTTCATGATTAAAATTAATTTTGGAAAAAAGCAGTAATGGCCTCGAAGATTAGGCGCGCGGTCGAGAATCTCGGCGGTCGCGGGTTCGAACCTCAGGCACACACCTCTGACTTTTCCAAGTTATGTGTGTATTCACATTGAATTATCACTTGCTCTAATGGTGAAGGAAAACATCGTGATGAAACCTGCACACCTAAAAGTTCTTAGGAATTTCTTAGGTGTGTAATCCGCCAACCCACACTAGGCCAGCGTGTTGGACTATGGCCTAAAAACCCTCTGAATGGTAGAGGAGACCCGTGCTCAGCAGTGGGCGTATACGGGTTGATGAAGTATAAGTAAGAAGAAGTTGGAAAAAAATAATTAGGAGACAACTTTGTAGATATTTTTCATAAATAAAATTAAATAGGAAGTGGAGAAAAAGAGTATCAATAATTAATTAAGTGGTCGATGACAATAGATTGCTTTATGTTTTCGTTGAACAAATAAATGTCATGCAATCTACTAATCTATTTTCGGGTCAAGTAAATGTGCTTGTCAAACGGCATCAAGCTCGCTCTCTATAAGCCTAAAAACATAATAGTCGCCATGTCACTGCAGAAAAGCACCTGTCCCTACCCCTAAGACGATACACGCGTGACTTAGTAAATAATAATAAAGTATGATGTTGAAAAATAGGTTCATTCGGTTTACGAGTCTAGTAGACACTGCAATAACAACATACAGATCCAGACTAATATGAGCCATTATTCGGTCACTGATCTTAACTGATATGGAGTCAAACATTGCAGATCCAAATGAATATACATTAATAAAAGTAAGGCGTTCATATTAAGGTAACATTACTATGTAAAAATATGACGAATAGTATCGACCTAGTAATACAGTATCGACAGTGGATGATAAATAATAATCATTTATTGTGAATCAACGGGGATGTTACAGGAGATCATTGACCCTTATTACGACGTCAGTTCATGACTCACTTAACATGCACGTTCACACTTAATGGGTTGTATAGCAAGGATGCGGTTCCTGGTAAGTGAGCGTTAAAAATAGAAGACAGAGCTTCCACCAGTTTTGTGCGGCGATGGATTAAACCAACTGGATAAATTGTACGACAATTAAAGTGGTTCAAATATAACAGGTCCTTGGAGCACTTGCAATATAATTTTATATTCGTTTTATCACATTAAATTCAGTACATAAAACGTTTTTATACACTTAGTCATGATATTGCTGCTTCAAATAAGCAAATAAATAGGGGAAATATTTTAAATTTATTCACAAGAAGTAAATCCCTTCGGGTATTTACGTTTCATATACATAAACGTCAATAATTATTATTTTCCCTTACAAAATATGTAGAGTTTGGATTGTGGAAAAACAAATATTAAAGAAAACCTAAATGCAATATGTGTAAGTAAAAGTATTAATGTTCTATTATTTTGCAAAATAAATGGGTACCGTGCAATTTAGAAACCCCAAGTCGATTTTAACGTCGGACAGTATTATTGGATATTTACATTAGCAGCCGGAGTTTGGCAATATGTTCGAACATTGGCAATGGACTCGTCCCCCGTTAGAAAGGACTAAAACGCAAGTACCAAAATGAGTAGGAATGACCCATTGCGAACTCCTTCGCAGAATACATAATGTGGGTGTGTGTAAACATACTCGTATGTCTAGTTAAAATTTTTCTTTGCATAATGAAACCTTACATGCACTATGTACTGCAGCTTTTAATCGTATATAATTAATAATACCAGTTACGCGATATCAGGTCGACGCTTTGTAGTGATAAAGAGTGATTGAATCGACGAAATGCATTTACATACTATTATAGTATCGGTGCAGCGTTAAACATTTTTGAAAGATATTATCGCATTCTATAAAGGTTAAAAAATATATATCTTTTTTGATAAGTTTTTCAACCTTCCAATTAAAAATTGATTTCTTATGACTTTTCTGTAGCGCGCGATTCGGTAAGTGATATCTGTATTTATCTTGTTTTTATTTCATTTTTCAACAAGTTGCTGTCCTAGCTTCAACCAGCGCTCACTTTATTTGTTTAATTTGTTCACAAATTAATCTTCAAAGGTTACACAGCGAGGGTAATCGTTCTTCGTTCCATTCGTCAGCCTAATAAAAAAACATAGCACTTTTATAGGAATATATAATATGTCTCTTCTCCTGTACAATATTATATTTATTAAGTTTTTATATTTATATAATGGTAGAAACGATGCGTCACTGCAAAAAATCTCAAACAATGTAGTTTTTATCTTCCTATGGCAAAGGATGTTGCAGTACAGTCACGCACAATGATACTGCACAATACTTTACACAATGACCAATGAGCAACCCAGATCACGTTACAAAAAATATCTATGATTGAGCAATGGACACTTGAGATAATCTGAACATAAGTTCTTGATATTGTTCGTAAAATGTATAATTAACTAAAACGGGTTGCCTGCCGGAGACATCGCATCGTTCATGAACATTTAAAATAAGCAGTCATACGTTTCGAGTGTTATATAAGGTTCAATAGGCAGGCCTCACAGTTGGGCGCAATTGAATCCGAAATAAGTAGATGACAAAATAAATATCCTTTTAGAGAGCGAAATGTCTGTCAATCAAGAACTCAAACATCAATTTCTTGCATTAGGTACTTGTGACTTCATAGAAAATACGAAAGCAATAGTACAGAATTTTATATTTGGTGAACTCCTCGCTGAGGTAGAGACTCAGATCATAGAATTAATTAAAGCAAATTAGTACTTTGTTCTTATTTTACCTAAATTTTTGGTCAGAAAACTGGTTTACGTTGGAAGAAATATCAAGTCAAAAAAAATTATTAGTGTAATTTGATGAATGGTTTCGTTTAAAAGCTTCACTAAACGTTTAAAAACTACTTTATTAAAAAAAAATAACAATCCAATAAATTATTCCGAAAAAGAATGAAATATCACGAACACAAGCTATTCAATATTTCGGTACTTACATGATAACTAAAATACAAATGTTAAAGTAAAATATGATTGAGAGCACCTATTTCTAAACGCTCTCTTTCAAAGAATACAGTAAGCAAGTTCAACAACCGCATAAAAAAATAAACAACGGTAAAAATGTATATGCATCGATTTTTGTTGAAAACCTATTGCTAATCCTGAACACATATGTTACAACGTCAGACGTCGGAGATCGTCTTAATTTATAAACCTAAACATTACACGGATTGATTCAATAAAGAATAGCTGCTGATTGAGGTCATGTCTGTAGAATTTTACGTACCATTATAAACAAAAAATGAGAATATTAGTAACGTTAATATAAGATCCTGTTAAGTATAATTGATTTATACACAGCCTTTAGTTATAAAACCTATTCTTTCCTTATAATCTCCCTGAGTATTTACATCTTAATTATCTTAATAATTAATATGTTTAAAACAGAAGAGGGAAATTTAATACAAGAAATTTAGATCTGCAACTATAGCTTTTTACCGCGTAGATCAGCATAACGACCAATCAAGTCATTCTATAGTGATTAAGTAAGTTCATAGAGACTTATAACACACAAAGAAAGAAAATGAAAAAATTAGAATAAAAGTAACATTCGGCATAAGTATAGAAAGTCCAACCGAGTTAGTTTTGTTCTGACTAGCTGAGTGCTCCGTAGCGTGGAAATGATTCTAAAAAAACAATAGATTCGACCCATATCACGAGGTACTTTCATGGGACTTACAAAAAAGCTAACAAACTGGAATGTAGAATCTAGAAATACACCTCTGCCGGTTTTGACAAGCGTACGGTAAAAGATATTTATATATCTATTCGTGTATCTAAAAAACCTATTATCAGTAGGTATTCTTTTTTGTTATAATGTTTGTGAAATAGTTTAAATATTTTTGTAAAAACTACAGTGGGCACGATATTTTAATACTTACAATGTTGACTTACATATTTCTGACTTAGTGCTTTTCTAAAAAGCATTTCGTAATATATAACGTACCTACTATAATTGAGTTCCGTTATTGTTTATTGAATTTTGACATGACATACTAAATGTGTTAACTGCATGGCCCTTACAACATAACCAACGTATAGCAAACATTTATGATTCATCTATGTTAGTCGATCACGAAGTGACGTTTCTCTTTTTAAAGTCCATTACCATTTTCCTATTAACAATATATCTGACAATTATTACACCAACAACAGTATTCTTGAAATAACTACACTCTTAAGAAAATTTATTAATAATTAACAATATAGCTAATTTATAATTACATATTTAAAATAATATATTTAAATTGTAATATTCATAAACAGCACCGAGGATTTCTTTTTAAAAATAACTTCACAAGATATAAATTGAACTCTACTATCAATACGATAGAAACTTAATGGAAGTCTGCGTCACAAGACATAAAATCTCCCACATCTTAAAGGTCAGTGCTACCCTGGTATTCAATACGCACCACCCAGAGAGCGGGGAGAGAAACGAATAAAAATAATACATCACAGAGAAACCGCCAAAAGTTATTCAGTCTCGCGCCGGCGCCATCATCGATCGCGGGAACAATCATTATCCTCGTAAATATAAGAGCCTTATTTCTGTGCCACACGTACATGTCCCGTTCTGCCACTGGGCTTCCTTCCTGTGAATCATGACCCGAGTGCGTCGAGGTGCCAATTTCAGTCGAATGTGAAACACAGTGCGCCGCATACGTCCAAAAAGCGGCGTAAATATTACACGTCAAAAAATACGCTTATTATTTTAATTGTTAAGTTTTTTCTGAATATTGTTGAGTTTCAAGTGGTGTTTTATTTATAAATATGGAGTTGTTAGCGTTTTTGCTACCATTTGTTATGTTGTTGAAACGTAAGTACTAAGCAGCTGTTTTGAATAACGGATAATTATTATTTCGTTAAGTAAATATTATGGTTATGTTACTGTTAACACACAACGTTAAAGAGCCAATATAATTTCACTTTATACTCTTATTTTCTATGTACAAACGCCAAACGCACAAACACATATTATTATATGATAAATTTTTAAAAACATTAAAGTTTAATCTAACAATACTATTTGATAAACACTATCTCTGTCGCGTATATTACGTACAAAGATAAGTATTTTTTTTTATTACATTGTACATTATCACCGACATTATTCTGTTTTTAGGTCATAAACTTACTGTCAATGATACATAATGAGGAATTTTAAATATAATACAGTTTTATTAAATGACTAGTATTTCACGCTATTTCTGTACCCCTTGTAACTCATATACCCACAGTTGCATTCATTATAATATTAGTAAGAATAACAATAACATTTCGAGTCCTGCTACGTGAACTTTGTTGAGTTAGCGTCAGGTGCGGTGTTGTCAGTTTGCCGCCGGGTAGAATCCAAAAAAATACTAATCGTGTCCCAATTACAAGCAGTACGGTGGTCAATTAGAACCCGATTATTTTAAAATTCTTATTTTTAATATAGCAAAGCAAGCTTGTACTCCGGGACATAATTAATTAAAAAAGGTAACTGGACACCACACGTGTGTACTAAATACAATAAAATATATACAACCCTTAAAATGGCATCAAACACTAGCCGAATACACACAATAGGCAATAAAGCGATCGCCGGGCCCTATATAGACGTACTTATAAATGAATTAAAATCATGTGGACGTCGAACTTCGTGATTAACATTTGAACACATGTGGTACGAAATTTTTGTCACGTCTCAGTAGGCGTTATGAAGGCTAAATCTAATACAATCAGAGTAGAGGCAAAAAAACATTGAGGTCACATACTTATAGGATTAACTGTAAAAAACAAATGAGTAATGATATGCTCAGACTAGTAAGGAAAAACGGAGACAAGCCGTTGAGATGAAAGTGGCCAAAAACTAACTATTCGGTACGCATTAAATCTTATTATAACCCAAGTGCTAGTTTAATAACAAAAAGAGAATATGTAAAAGTGCGCAAGTGTTTCCTGTTCTAAACATAGTTTTCTATAGATAACTAGAAAGAAATGTCTTTCAACTTCTCTTGAACTTGCGACAACAATTTGATATAATTATATCAACCGCAATAGCTACTACATAATATGTAGTCTTTAAATTTATTGTTATCACGGGATGGGCTCTATCGATTTACTTTTTCATCGCTATTTGTTTTTAAAGTTGAATGAAACTATTATTCTTGTTTGTATGGGTGCGGACTGCGGAACAGCTGAATCCTAAAATTTAAACTATTGTACACAATAATTAGTTAATGTCTATTAACGAACTAATTCAGACATAAAAATATGCTCCCAGACATTCAATTGTTTAAAACTGCCGTTGTTAATTGAGCGTGGAATTCCTTGATACATATTAGAAGATTTAACAACGATTATAGGTTTGTACATTTCGCCGGGACAATATTCTAATATTATTTCTGTGTTGTCGCTTACTTTATTATTTCCTGGCCTGTGTTTTTAAATCGATATAGTTAACCTAGAAAAAGCTTGTTCATATGTTAATTTAAATACGTAACATCCATACATGTATAATCACGCCAATAACCTCGAAAGGGATAGTGCATTTCCAAAGAGGGAGCTAGCCTGTAGCTACCTATCAAACACATTTTCGACCTCTAAGCTGCTCCTGAAAATTTTCGATTCGAACACAACAACAATATTCATTCTAGGACTCCTAAGTTGCAAGACATACATCCAGAGATTACGAGGCAGTATTATACCGTTAATTTCCAAAAATCTATATTTTATTGTAGTTTAATTTTATTCAAAAGCAATTCAAACTTTAAACATCCATTAGAGCATATGCACCAGGTAACGCAAGAATTTAATCTTGATTGTATAATCTCAATTATCTGAAAGAAATTTCTGATAAGATTATTAAATGTATATCTATACATACATATATATGTATATTGTATATGTTGAACTAAGATACAACAAAATAATGCTCTTCGGTTTATTGTTTTGTTTTAACAGTTAAATTCTAATCTGATCGATCGACGATTAGTTTCTCTTGGTTTCTAACACCGACAAAAGAGGTTACAAGAAGTATATTTTTTAAACATGTTGCAATCTAATTAGTGTTTTATTTAATTATACGGCTATCAATGTACGTTTATGTATTTCCTCGTGATAATATAAGGAAATCAGCCTGACAATACCTGGTATTCAAAACCGAATTAGGTCAACATATAAAATTTTACAAAACAGTTACGGTCCAAGAGTACCTACGTACGTACAAATATAACCATATCTATAGAGCATTACAATAATAATATTTCCATTGCTCACACCCCTTTTCATTTACACAAAAAAATACATTTGAGACGTGTCTAGCTTCATTCCTTTGTGTTGGCGTCTTTTTATTATATAGACATATTTCGTAACTCTATCGATGTGAAATATTAATGGATTTTCGTACCCACGTGGATCGCAATCGCGTTACCTTATTAGGTTGTAAACTAATGTATCGCGTGTAAGAATTATCCTAGCACTGTCGCTACCATTAGGAACGAATTGTGCCGTTTCGTGATTTGAATTTTTACATTTGCATTTTTACGAAATATTACATAATCGTTCTTTCAAGTTTATCTACAAGCCCACACTAAATGTCAAGGAAAAAGTAGTATAAGTAGTACAAATACAAGCAATATTATTTAAATCAGTTAAACAAAAATTTACATAGGGAACGGAAACATGTGAATATTGAGAAGCTATCATTCTTAACACACGATTGGTGACTTCAAACTTTATTAATTTATTGGTAACTCGATCTTTTAAATTATATCCTCGATCCTATCGGGATTTTTTGATATACAACAGGAACTTTTATAATTTGGAAATATAAATGGTTTTCTTAACTTTTTAAATAATAATTGCCGCCACATGATAACCAACCTATTCCTTTTGTAAACGATTTCGATATGATATTATCGTAAACTGCTTTGAGGAAAAGTCTTTTAAAAAACCAAACAATACCTCTTTTGTCTATCCTTGAGTCGTTCGGTCGTAAACTCAATTAAGAATTTAGTAAGTAAACTAGAGTTTGAATTAAATAAGGAATAAATCAGGATAATCAGGGGCAATAAGTTTTTTTTTATATTTATTGTAAAAGCATTTAAAAAAATAGATATTGTCAATTTCCAGAATCCTGGAGTTTGCAGTGCTACAGATGTGAACCAGAACGGCAGTTGTATGTATCGAATATATCATTGTGCCAACACTTCGACTACAGTTCCAAATATGTATACGACTGTCCAGCATCAACCATGTGCTACAAGAAAATCACCTCTTTTAGTATAGGAAATGGCAGTAAGTATATCTTTACCCTTTCATCATAATCATCAATCCATAAACGTCCCACTGCTGAGCATGGGTCTCCTCTACTATTGAGAGGGTTAAGGCCACCACGCTGGCCTAGTGCGGGTTGGCGGACTACACACCTAAGAAATTCTTAAGAACTTTTAGGTGTGCACGTTTTCTCACGATGTTCATGGTGAATACACACATACCTTCAAAAAGTCAGAGGTGTGTGCCTGGGGTTCAAACACGCGACCGCCGAGATTCTCGACCGTGCGTCTAAACCTCGAGGCCATCACTGCTTTATTACCCTTACCCTTTATTTCATAAAAAAATATTTAATATTTGTGACATTTTTATGCGAAAAACTTACGAAATAAAATAAGAGATCACGCGCTTCACATGTTGCAAATGAAAGCTGCATCACTTCTATTAAAACAACGCAATAACTCTTTTGATGTTCTAGAAAAGTTATAACAATTCATGATTGCTTTATCCAAATGACAGGTTGTAGAGCTAAGTTTTAAATTTACTGAAACTCTCTGACGTTATTTCCACGTTAATTATCTGCTGTAAATAGATTTTAAATCCATCCATACGTAACGATGATTAGCAGCAAAAAAAGGAACAGAAAAGTATTATATTTAAAATAATTAAGCTGCTTTCACGTGCAGTTACTTAAAAGCTTTTATTTTGACGTAACGAAAATTCGTTAATTTTATTTATAATCTTAAATGTATGCCCATTAAGAGTTTTATTAAATCAACATTACCAAAGTAAATTGCGTTGAACACGCTTGCAGCATTAACATTCTTGACTGCCACTACAGTTACTCACATTGCAACATATAGTGGGACATATATTAGCTATAAAAGCGGCTCATTTCCTTTAAAGGGTGACATCTCGCAATGCGTATAGTCACGGAATCTTATGGCTGCGATAAAAGGGCACTTAGCGGCAAGTTAGGACAATCAGGTCAATTACTTGGCCATCGAGCCGGACACTTCACTATAATGGTGTTTGTCAATATAAAAAGTAATCTGCACCCCTTACGTAGGCCCGCCCTGTGGATTGGGGGTGTAAGAATTCCGCCACGGTATCCCCTACCTGTCGTAAGAGGCGACTAACAGGGGAAATTGGGGTGGCTGGGCGTACTGCGGGGGCGGTACCCTATGATAGCAACCCCGAGATTGGTGGCAGAGGGCGTGGCCTCCTAACTGTCGCGGACGTTCACAAAAGGTGAACGTCCAAATAGAGTAAGTGGAGGGCATACCAAGCCCTCCCAATTTGGAGGGGTCCATAACGGGACGGTGCGCTGGGCGGCAGCGGATCATTTAGGGCACTTCTGCCCTGAGATGCCGTAAAACCGCCCTAAATGCGCGTGATGGTCACTGAGAGGTTTTAGTCGGTATGCTTGCGTGGCCAGAGACCCCGACATACCCCTCAGGGCCTCCCCCGAGGTACCAAACAGGGGAGCTTAAGGTGCTTTCCTCTCGTAAAAAAAAAAACCCCTTACGTAGGCGAAATTGGTAATTAGAATGATGACAGCAATGTTTCTTTTAAATGGCAATAACTAATAGTTAAACGATATGTAGGTGTGAAGTTTACTACTGAAATTCATCGATCGTAAAACTTTGTACAAATTCTACAATCTTTTAAGTTGGAGGAAAAGTTCATTAATATAATTGAATACCATACAACATGCTCTAAAAAGGTTTCAGGCTCCTATCGGACTACAGACTGTAGGAGTAAATTTTATTCTTTGTAATTTAATACACACTCTGGATATTCAAGTGTGTTCATATTGACTCGAGAGTAATTTCCGTTTGTCCTACAATATAAAAATTTAAAGGAACAGGTTAAATTTAATGGATAACCCAATCTTTCGTGTTTTATATGAAAATTTACAGTACAAGTTTGGAAATGTGTAAAAAACAAAAAATAAATAACTAAAATAGGCTATCTTACTATGACCTGGACTGAAAGCATAAATTTGATACCCGCTTTTCCACTTTGGCCTACCCATCCGAGGATACTGGTATGGGTAATTTGAGTGAAAATATATAATCAATTCTCTTCGTGCACCCTTTTAATGTAAACAGGACAATTATATGCAATTGTGCCAGTATAGACCTGAATATTTCCGTTTGGTTTACCTAGAATTGTAAATTCCTTAATAAACGTGACAATAATGATTGATTGACACTCATGAGATATTCCTTAATAAAGAACGTAGACTCATCTGCGAAAACTTTTAAATGACATTAGTATATTGAAATAATAATCATTTTTTTGCAGCCGATACATGAATCATTAATTATCAGTTCCCCTTATTAATTGTAGATGCTAATGAGTTCTGCTGTCCGAGTATATGAGTAGGGTCAGCCGGTTCTAATTGAAGCTCTTGCGTTTCATACAGCGAGTGCATCGCCACAGATGCCATGTTACCATATGCCAATTAATCGGAGATGAAATCATTCTGTTTCCTTCCTTTGGAGACTAGCAATCCAGTCCAGACAAGTTTAAAAATAAATATGATACAACACATGCTATCAATTCATTCTAAATATATCTATATTATAATGCGAGAGTCACGTAAAGGTGCATTGATCGATTAATAGGCATTGTTCCATGGAATGTATCCCGTGTGAGAAAACTATTCCGAATTTTAAACACACGGTACACAAATATTAACCCTTCGTAGCCCAAGATCATAAAAAATTATAATACTTTGGTATATGATAGGCTTGAACAAATAAAAAAACACGTGTTTCGTGGAAATTCAAAAATATTTTTTATTCCGTATGTATTGGATCTTTTAGGGTTTGTGACATTACTGTCACATTGGGTTAAAGTGGAAGAAAATGTTTTAACGTAGTATGGAAGTATCTAACAGATTTATTTTGTTTTTTGTAACAACTACTATTCCGAACTTTTTAAAAATTGTTTGTGCTACATCAGGACACCGAAGAAACTTGGGCCAAATGATTTTCAAACCTAATTCGGTCAGTAGCCAATTTGATACTGCCCCACCGCCAATGGGGGGACATGTTGCGCCGGACTCTTGTGATTTTGGCTTGTATTTTATTTTCAATTAATCTTCGCTGTTGGACATTAGGATTCAAGCAAAACTTACATAAAGTCTCCAATTTCAAGTTGAAAATCTGCTGAAGACATTTGTTTGTCATTGCATAGTTTAGTCTGCCTTACTCTCACATACATCAGCCAAGAACTGGCCATGGTCAGATCTAATAATTGGTAAAACATCCAAACCTGGCGTCTTATAATTCGTGTCAAAATACTATAAGCACCCATAATGCTGTTAATAAAATCTACACCTCCAATATACCCACTACATTCTTCGACGATATGAGACCGATCAATGTTGATGTACTTCTATTGGCCTTATCGTAACGACTTGGACCTTCGACCACTCACCAGCAAAAATTGAGAGAAGCTTGACAAGTTTGTTGTCTTTTCATATAAATTTTGACACATCAATTGCGTCCATATTTGCTACGTAATCAACAGAAAATCTACTTTACTTTTTATTACATCCTCGTCAGGGGGTAGTTTGCAATCTGGAACGAGATTATTCCGTACGGTCCCAGGACTCCCCAAGTCCAAGATATATCCACTTCTGCTAAGTACTCCAGTAAAGTTTCAAACCACGGAAGTAAAGTTATTATCCAAATATATATGTTATTTCTGATGTCTGGGTATGCCCGCGTCATTCTAAATACGACGTTTCAAGATGCTCCTTTTTTATTCTACTAGGAGCAAAACTCTTTCAGTTCCTGTTTCAGGTTCAATATTATAGACAAAACTTGAAACTACGCTCAGTACATAAAACTTTTAACGCCAATTGTGTTTTTTTATAGCCATATATCTATTCAAATTGTCTCTTCTCTTAGTGTAGCAAATCTATTCATCCACACAAAGGTATACCTCGAATAGAACTCCACTAGAAGTCCTATTTAGGGCTTATATTATAGATCTAATTTTTGTGTAAGTACTACCCCTATCTTAAAAAATAGGAGAAAAAAATCATCAATATATGGATATACATTAGTTGTATTTTTTATGACATTGTCACCCAATGTAACAGAAATGTAACAAACATAAAAAGTTGCTTTTTACATATGAAAAATCAAAAGTATGAATTGGTAACGATATATAAACCAAATCATTTACTTACCTACGGGTATCAACAAAAATTATACAATTTTATATACTTTTAGTATTTTTTTATAACTTTTAAACTTTTTGCAAGTTCAAACATGGCATTTTCATCAAAACACGAAATTCAAAGCCAAAAAGGGAGCAAGTTACACTACTTATGATTTATATTTGATGCTAAAATGTTCGGTGTGTTATTTAAGAATATATTGATATTGATTTGACAAATCTTAAACGTTTAGTTTAAATTTTATAGAGACTTTTTGGGTTTGTTACAGAAATGTCACCACAGGCTATAAAGGGTTAATTCGTATTGTTATGATGAACAAAAATATTGTGAAGAGACCTACAGCTATGAAAGTAAGCTTTCGTGACGAAACACGGGCTTCTGTGCTAAAATAGATAACTCGTGCCGAAAAGGAAACGAAAAGACTGATACAAACAAACAACTAATATAAAAATATTTAAGTAAATATTTTTATACAATTATTTACAAAGCCTTGAAAAAAAAACTCAACGCAAAGATATTCCGACATAGATTATGTACAGATACCTGATTGCCACAAACATTTATCATCAAACCATATTCAGCACTTAATTAGTCAAAGAATATTAAATCTACTGTACAAAAATCCATTATTCTGTGATTCATAAAAATTAATTGACAGGTAGGCGTTTGGACTGAATTAATAACACCCATCTGCGGTCATGACTGAAGCAGCGCGACCGAAATTAACAAAAAAAGATAATAAGAATTACCATGAATCACACCTAAACTGGAAAAGTTAAATTATTCATTCACACTTAACCTCCCGATTTGATTAAATAAATACAAGGAACTAAATCATTTCTGAATTGGGCCAATATGTTGTTTGAAAGAATTAGTATAAAGACAGTCAGGCTGAATTATAGCGAGTATCTGGGAACAAAATACTTTCAGTCTATATCCATTTTTTTTATCTACAACATTATAGGTGACAAAAGAGTAAATTGAACCAATTCAATAAGTACCAACCATAATATTATATTCGTTAATAGATTCTCGTCGATGCATTTTTGCAGTCGTAAAATTATCCTTTAAAGAAATAGGACGTAGAGAGATAGTTCGAATTTGCTTTATGCATAAAAAAACATACATTTCTTATTGTTCACAGTGACTACACAGGGCGTTGAACGAGGATGCGCGCACCAAACACTGAAAGGAGACCAACATAAGGTCAATGGCAAGTGGGAACCATTGAACAACATATACGAAGTTTACCCTGAGGGATGTTCCGAAGATCCTAATGACTCGGAAAGACTCACTAAAACAACATTTTGTTACTGCAGAGGAGACTTGTGTAATAGTGCACATAGAACTGTAGCATTTGGAATGTTGTCCGTTATGTTAGGTTTGTTAATCATGAGTTAACAAACATAAACAATATTCTCATAAAGGATGCGTCTATGTTGATCATTACGTAGAAAAAACAAACTCCCGTAACAAGGAAGCAACGCCTCTCCCGCGAATATGCAAAGATTAAAAAGTGCGCAAAACTTAAATCATTTAATATTTCGCAACCAGGTTGTTTCCTAGGCTTATAAACCAGTTTCCGGTGTTACAAACATTGAAGTTTTGATCCCCGCATGGATCTATTTGGACGCCTTCCAAAAATTTATTTGGTTCTAGAGATATTTCTATCAGAAATTTTTGCTTGAACGGTCCCATACAACAGAGTGTTTAGTGGGGGCAAATTGAACCTCTTGGCTTATTCCATGTATTGCAATAATTTAAAATGGTGTTATACTCAATATACTTAGCCAAGACACGTGTGCCTCAAAACTAGTAATGATATAATAGTATAATGTTCCCAAATCTCATACCTCACTTACTTTAAGAAAATTTATTTACCATCGTCTTGAATGACAAATCTTTATTTTTAGAGAATGAGCAAATATGTGTATTTTTGTATACATTTTGCATGATATAATTATTATTCACTGCCGCCAAAAATGCAATTAAAATGTTAACCTTATTTTCTATATTTTTTGTTAATCGATATTATCAAACTTTTCCTGAAGAAATAATTTGCTAAAAAAAACAAACTTTTATATCAGTGAGTGTTACATCTAAAAATTGAAAGGATAAAACGAAGAGAAACGCAAATTTGACTTTGTATATGTAAAAATCAGTGTAATATATTTACGTTTGTTAATAACATGTTAAAAACAATTCCAAAGAGCTTCGAAACTTGGTGCTTTATCCTTAAGCATTGTTACTAGTCGTAAATTATGTAATATGTAAGTAAAAAGACTGTGATTTCGTGATTTCATGTCCCACAGTATAATTTAATTTTAAATAATTTTCAACATGTAATTGATTTTTTGAAAAACTTATTGTATTACTATTTTTATAATTTAGCATAAAAATTTCCATCGAAATAAATCATTCCCGCTTTGATTTTTTTTTATTTCAACCCCTTTGGGTAAATTGATCTCAACCACTAATAATTAAAATCTTGAAACATTGAAGAAAACCCCTTTGCGTCTGTGTGTCTATAAGAACTGACATTAAAACGACTTTAAAATTTTTATATTCTAGTTCCCAAAATGTAACAAATAAGTATTGATCATCAACCCATATACGTCCCATTGCTGAGCACGGGTCCCCTCCACCATTGAAAGGGTTTAGGCCTTAGTCCACCACGCTGGCCTAGTGCGGGTTGGCGGACTACACAGACACACCTAAGAAATTCCTAAGAACTATCAGGTGTGCAGGTTTCAATATTGATACACACATAACTTCCAAAAGTCAGTGGTGTGTACCAGGGGTTCGAACCTGCGACCGCCGGGATCCTCGACCGTGCGCCTAAATCGAGGCCATCATTGCTTTTTAACAAACATGTTTATATAATAAAAATAAAAAAAAATCAAATATTAATAGAATAAGGATGTTTAGCATTATATACAGATGACCTGAAAGATCTGACTACCCTTTACATACATAATGGCATTTAGCTGGGCATTGCGTAAAATTAGGTTGCTTGTTTCCGGAGAACAAGTGTCTCAAAATAGCTGTGACACATTGGTAAAGAGGTCAATGGAACTGTTTAGATCACTTAAAAAATAAGTAATAATTTTCTTTTAACTAGAAATAAAGATTTTTATGATAATTCTTCATATACAAATTATCTACTTTAAAAAGTGGTAATAAATTCAAGAGCACACTTTGAAATGCCGTCCGCTATATCTATATTCTCGCTTTAACCTAACCAACTACATAAATAATGATAAAACGACTCACATTCGCGTGGTTTTCAACTAGACACAGGAACACGACGTCCTCCCTCATGAGTCGCACGGCTCCATGGAGCGGTTGCGGAGTCTTGCTCTTCAACATACGGTACAGTAGAGCCGATGACATGTGCGCGAAATCATCACCTGCAAAAATACATAATCGATCATCTTTTTTCAGGACAGCGTCGTAGGATCGCGATTCGTATATGCCTGGCGATATCAAGGTTTTGGATTTTATTCACGGGTCATTTTAATAAGATTTATTATTTATTGCCTGAAATGGTATAAATGTAAAAGATTTATTAGTGAACTATCATACTTAAAAACAATGTTTATGTCTCAACAAGTAACAAGTTAACAACATGCCTCAACCATATGCAGCAAAGAGGCATGTTATCACCCTTATAAAGGTTGACTTAGCCGCAGGTTATTTTGATTATATGGTTTACCTGTTAGGTCATCCCAATGTGCAGAGATAAGACCAGAGCAATGCTCCTTGAGTGCAGTGGCTCCAATATCATCTGCTGCTGAATAGAACTTCACACAGGTCCTAAAAGAAAAATATCTATTTACTTGTCTATGCTAGGCACAAAACAATACAAGCCTATCTTTACATTGTTTATTTTAAATGCATTAGGTATGAATACATTAATAGAGTAATGGAGCTTAAAATACTTTTAAACAGCTAGAAAATTATTGATTTATTAAAAACAATAACATTTGGTCTCATCATGAAACTGATTGTTCTTTATATCATTTTTGTCATATCCTTCATACACATTTATTTAATACATATTTGCTGGCAACATACAACATAACAAGGACAGTATAAAAAATAGCCGATAGAGAAAATTAAGTCATAAATGACGACTTTCTAATCACTCCACAAAATATTACTGAACTGCTGATCCAATCTTTCATATTATTGTACTAAAAAAATGTTGGGAAGTATTTCACATCACAGTATTATGATAGTGATAGAAAGGGAAGAATATTTCCTCTCATGTTGAGGAAGTGACTAGCAACTTATTTTGACCTTTAATTTGTGTACCATCTGGTTAACAATACTGTTTAACATTGGCTTTTCTGACCAAGAACTTTGTTTCATTCTCATTAGTAAGGGATTTTTGATATATATTTACAGATGATTAATTTAAATTATAGCAGTAAAATATCTGTTTACCTCACTCCAACAGAAGCAATAAGAGCTTGTTCACATTTCCCCACCAATCCATGTAGCTTGAAACCAGCAGCGCATTTCATCAGTTGTAAAGCAAAACTGTCTCCTCGGCTTAGATCCACAACATCTGTGTACAGCCATTTAAGTAAAGCTGAACCCACATCATCTGGGAGTGTTGACCAGTCTGAAAATTATGTGTTTTAAATTTTACAATATCGGTCCAGTAGATATAGAGACTACCTTCTACAATATCACAAACTCAGGAACTTACTAATTCACCAACTCACATACTTTACCTCTATAATATTAGCACACATTATGAAGAGAATAATAGTATAAATTACTTTAAACTGGGCTAGTCCAGTTAGTTACAAAACATCAATATTGGTTTCAAATGCAATACTTTTGGGTCTGATTTGGTAGAATCTTAATATTTACCTAATTCATCAAGACTTCGCAACGCTTCTTCATTCCAATCATCTGATCGAGCATTTAAAACAAACTTGTGTCCAGGCATAGATTTATTTTGAAGCTTGATTTTAATATCCGAGTAGGTTTCTCTTCCATAGAGAGTAGACACAGTCATGAGTAGCCGAGCTACGAAGCTTGTCTCACTTAAGTCGCCGGCGGATGCCGCTGCTAAAGTGTACTTTCGCTCCACCTCCGCACAATGGCTTTGCAGTTTCCCATATTCCTCCTTCAGTAGCGCCAAGTGCTGCTGTAGCTTGGTCACCTCGCTGGAGGCTGTAAAAATCGACATAGCATTCACTAGAGTTGCCGACAAACACCGCCCACCATTGTAAGCAAATACACAAAAAACTTTCAATTTCGTTGCCTTTACTCACCCATAGCGCGGTTTTTTAGTCTCGTATATAACTCTCAGCGATCACCTTGAAACTTTTTTACCAAATCAAATAAGAAAAACTTTTCTTGTAAATTAAAAATTGACAATTCATCTATTGTCCGTAAATTGTCAAGCACAGCCATTCAAGTCAATAAGAAGACGTTCCCTATTTGTGGATATTTTTTGATAATTTTTAATTAACTCTTACTGTAAAATCATATCATTAGTATAGCTTAACATACTTAACATATTTTGATGTAGCCTTATTTCCTAATAACAGCTTTACACTCTGTGTATCTCTGTGTGTATACTTCTAGTGATAAATATTATATTCTGCGTGTACTGGAAAATTAATACCTTATTCCGTAGCATAAAAGTTAGGACTTCAAGTTCAACCAATTTTTCTCTATTCTTTACATTTCAATCAAACCTAATTGAATTTTATTTATTTAATAACAAAAAAAAATCTTTTTACTATTGTTAAAAATGGTAAAATCAGCACCTCATTGATTTGTGACATCTATAAAAAAATATTTATTTTGTCTTACTATGATTTTCTCAACTCACAACCTAATTTGCAAATGTCATTTTTTCAACTTGAGGTGCATATTGTTAGCCAAAGGTCATTTTCACTAGATGTCACTAGTTTAACGAAATCTATTTCAAGATAACCTTCAAGTGATTTTGTCAAATTATTGATAACAGACGACTTTTATCAACCACTTATTGTGTAGTTTAGTCATCATTAATTACCTCGCATTGTTGAAACTTTCAACATGAGTTCTCTTAATCGCATTTTATATTCATGTAAAAATATACCGAAAAATGCAAGGTGTTTTTGCAGTGTCAATTCTCAAAGTTGTATTTTTTTTAAATTTGGAACTTTTTGCATAAGTGAGTTATTTTTGTAGGGTGATTTCTACCACTGCAAGATTGAACGCTGAGGATGGGTGGCTTTCGAAATTACTGGTCCGAAAAATTGAGCCGACGAAGGAGTCCCACAGTCGTATGCTTAGTGACAAGGAGATTATTTATGCATTGCAAACACACAACATCAGGCCTGACTCTATGGACAGATATTTGAATAATTAGTACGTACAACAATAATATGTATTCTTATGTAAGTTTGGCGCCGGTTGGCAGCCGGGTAGCGGCAAAATGATTGCTTATTATGCAACATTCTTTAAATAGCTTCATGCATTTAATTAATTGATGCTAATATGCGCTTTGCGTTACATTGTTTACAATTATCTTGCCAACCGCAAGAAATACAACCACCATTGTTTTTATACAACAAAAATATTTAAAATACACATCATGCTTCCTAAAAAAATTATTATTTTAATGCTGTATTACTTTAATGCTGTAAAAAAAGTTCCCAAAATATGATTTAGAAGTGTATTAAAGTTTATAATTTAACATGATTATGGCATTAAATTTCAACCTACTTTAAAGGTAACAAAGTATTAATTTTTTTACACAAAGGCATGATAATTTAGAAACTTTCTAAAATATTAAAGTAATAATATTCAGAATACTACCATATAAGCATTTTTCAATGTTGATTTTATTATTGTAATAAATTTATTTATAAGCAGTGATGGCCTCGAGGTTTGGGCGCGCGGTCGAGAATCTCGACGGTCGCGGGTTCGAACCCCAGGCACACACCTCTGACTTTTCGAAGTTATGTGTGTATTCACATTGAATTATCACTTGCTTTAACGGTGAAGGAAAACATCGTGATAAAACCTGCACACCTAAGAGTTCTTAGGAATTTCTTAGGTGTGTAGTCCGCCAACCCGCACTAGGCCAGCGTGGTGGACTATGGCCTAAACCCTCTCAATGGTAGAGGAGACCCGTGCTCAGCAGTGGGCGAATATGGGTTGATGAAGAAGAAGAAGAAGAAGAATAAATTTAAACCTACTTTTATAAAAAACAATGCTAGCTTCTTTTTATAATCAAAGATCTAACAAGTGATCAGTGTTTTAAAGCCTTAATAAAAAAATTATGATACTATTATTAGCGCAATGGTCATGTAATTTTAGAGAAACTGATAGTTTTATATGCATACTTGTGCCACTCAATATAGCTTTTTCTATTGAAGTATAATTTATTAAAATATAGGATTTTGTGAATATTACATTTTTTCAGTAAGCAAGCAGTGGACTTCATACATTCACACAAAGCAGATCTTGGTTGTGAATTAGTTGGATCATGGACAGTATCCGTAGGAGATATGGATCAAGCTTTGCATCTATGGAGATATGTTGGTGGATTTGAGAAAATTGACAAGGCAAAAATCTTGTTTAAACAAGATCCTGTAAGTTTTACCAGAATAGCTAAAGAAATGAGTGTGTACTGTTCTCTTAACAATTATTAATGTAATGTAATGCCTGAAAAAAAATACCCTTAAAATAGAAGAACTACAATTCATAACTTTAACCATTTGTACATATGCAAATTATAAGACACTTTAAAGAAGAATAATAGAATGTTTTTCTTTGGCTGGGTATTTTGTTTTTTGACTTTAGAACTCATTGCGCTGAAGTAAAGATTAAAAAAAACTATATAATGTAAATTATTAAACCATCATCATCATTCCCCTGCCCTGGTCCCAATTTATTCTTTGGGGTCGGAGCAGTATGTTTTCTCTTTCCACACATCCCTGTCAGCCGTCATGTCTTCATTCACCCCTTTCTTTTTCATATCTTCAGTCACACACTCCATCCATCTCTTCTTTGGCCTTCCTCGGCTCGCCCATCCATCCGCTTTCATATTCATCACCTTTTTTCCTACATCTGATTCATCCCTTCTCATAAATTATTAAACCATGATATGTTTTATTAGGACTACAGTGCTTTGGAGAAGGAACGCGGTACATTGGTACGATCAAGGCACCTACAGTATTTACTAGCATTTAGCTTCTGGCCCTCTGGTGAGCCAAGAGAACCCAACAACATTTATGAAATACGGTCCTACAGGTACATATATAACTTTTCCAATCTTGTAAAAAATCACTTTACTATAATTTTAATCAGAATCATTATTAAAATTTTTGTGTTTTGTGAAAAGAGATTTCATCCATGTTATGATGTTCCATTTATTTTAATTGATTATATTTTTAAGTATGCAGGATGGTCTAATATATTTCTCAATATTTTGTAGTTTAAAACCGGGCACAATGATTGAATGGGGTAACAACTGGGCGAGAGGCTTAACATACCGTCGCTCTCAAAATGAAGCATTTGCTGGTTACTTCTCACAAATTGGACGACTTTATAATGTGCATCATATTTGGTGTAAGTAAATATTTACAAGTACAAAATATATATTCTGATGTCCTTAAAGCCAAACACAATTTCATTGTTCCTGAATTAGTTGCCACGCCTATAGACATTAACTCTTGAGCAAAAACTTCTAGATTTTACCTACTTAACACAATTATAATTGTTGACCCACAGGTTATAAGAATTTGCAAGCCCGTCGTGAAACTCGTGAGAGCACTTGGCGCAACCCAGGCTGGGATGAATGCGTGGCTTATACTGTGCCGTTGATCAGGGAAATGCATTGCCGAATCCTTGAACCCACTGAATTTTCGCCAACACAGTAATATCAAACCAAGACGTAAAATATATTTCCCTTAATAAATATTAGTTTAGGCGTCACTGCCTTTAAGTCCAAATGCGAAAACTAAACGTAATTTTCTTAAGGGACCCACTACGATCATATGAAATTCCTCGAAAAATGATAATACAGTGAAAACCTGTTATAACGACACCGCTTATAACGACGGACCGGTTATAACAACCGAATGGTAAGGTCCCGGCACATTCTATATAAAGTAATTACTATCGTTTATAACAACAATCGGATATAACGTCCGAAATATAAGGTCCCTTCAGTGTCGTTATATCCGGTTTCGACTGTATATAATAATACTTATGTAAACTTTAATCAAACTATTATTATTGATGCTATAAATGTGGCAGTCATAATGAAACATCATTTCGTTCAAACTATAAATGAAATTCAATTGCTAAACCTCTCTTAAAACACCATTCAATATGGACTATCGGTTTAGAGCCCAAGCTCAAGCTCATTACTGTCTAACTTGCATAAATGTAAAAACGAGAACAGCTTGGGCTCAAGTAAAAGGACTGCTTATAAAGTAGTGTGTAGTATATACCTATAAGCTTTTCTTTCTAGCATTTTTAAGCAGATTATAATATTGATCAACATTGTATAGTGCACATGTAAATTGTGAATATGTATTGTATATTCTTTTTTATTTTGTTCATGGTATATCAAAATCGTTAAGTAGATTTTTAAATGATATTCAGTGTTTAATTTTAAAGCTTTTTCTGTTGTAGATACTAACATGTATCAGAATAGCGGTATTTTTCTATTACCACAAAGATGAATTTTACAAGCCTAGTTGGAATGCATAAAATAAATACAAGTCTAGTTTCCTTTCTATTTTATTTACTTTCACTTTGATTTTTTCATTAATAAGATTATATTACAATATAATAATTAATGATAATAATTATTAAAAACTACAAGTCGATTGTGTTATTTAAATATATAACAAAAAATAAAAAGAAAACAACGGTGCACCGAGCGGGCCGCAAACAATCGCCAACTAATCAATACAATAACCTGCGCCCGCCATACCGCACCTTGTCACATTTCTGTCACAATATTGCTAACTATCTCTCGGGCGATAAACGACTATACAATGGTAAAATATAAAAATTATTTAGTTACAATTTACATAATACGTGATAGCTAACTACGAGTTTGGTACTTCTATAAACTTTATATTTTATTTTCGATGATGGTTGTAGAGGGATTTTACGTAACCGATAACATCTAACTCTAGAACAGCAAGTGGTGGAAGGTTGGCATAGACACCGACACGCCTAGACTACTCTCGGCCTTCGCCCTCGGGTCGGGGTTCTACAACAGCGAGCGAAACACTACGCGTCTAACTTTAAGTACCGACCGTCTACGCGCAAGCGTAACATACAACTTACAATTCAATTCCATAGTGCATACATTCCAGAAATTGGGACCGCAGCGGAGTCATAGTGAACCAACAAAATCTAATAAATCTAAATGCCGTACCGCGACATGTTTGTAACGCCGGCTTATATGACGGAGCAAGTTGTAATCTTTATATTTTCCAATAATTTATTGCATAATCACCGTTTGATAACACTTTTTGTTCATCAGCAAACATGATAAAAGTTTCAACCTTATTATAGGGGTCACGTAATTTTTTACAAGCTGTTATAGGAAATTTAAACAAATTTCTAAATAAATACTCCTTATAATGTGTCGTAATAACAATTTAAAAAAGTCAGGGCTTTACAATAACAACATCCGGAGTAACCGCCGGTGTCCTGCAACGATGCGGATGTAGGTAGATATGGAGTAGGTTCAGAAGTTAGTAGTGAGCGTTCGATTGACGTTTGCCCATTTAAGAAACTGTAATGACCGCTGCGCTGTTGTATGATGGTAAATAAAATTTACATATTACATACAGACACGTGTGACCAGTCAGTCGAGCTGTTTCTAGAGATTATTGTCATTTACTTGGTCAGTTGTGAGGGGGAGTGAGGAAACAACTATATTAAAGTGGCATGCACAATGCCGCTTGTTCGCCGTCCAGCATTAACTAGAGAATTTAAGCGAATATTATTAAAAGTTATAGATGCGTCCATGCGGCACTGTGCAGCTCTATCAGCGTACAAACCGCTACAAATCTCATTTATATTTTACACAATTTTACATACATTTCGCGCTGATCTCAACTTCAAGTGCCTAAACAATAAATCGCTACCGACTCAAAATAAAACGATCACACCGTGTGATGCTTACAAGCAATGTGATATAGGAAGTAATTAATCAATATAAAATGAAAAATAATTTAAAAAATAGTATTAACTAAATTTGGATATTTATGACTAAAATCGCCGTTAAATAACATGTATTCGTCTATACATACATGACTGGTAAGTGAAACTCACAATACAATAATGTAATGTACAATAAAGTATTAGGGCACTAAATTCGATAGTAAATAAAGAAAATAGCACGTGTGCGTCGAGCGTCGCACCTCAATGTACACAAACAGCGCACTCGCACCTTACAAATGTAACAAACTATCATCATAGTTATTATATAATATTATTGTTCTTTATATACAATAACGTCGAAGCCCGCGCGCCCCTCCGCCTGTAAGGCAATTCGTGTGCTCTCTAATACATAATATATATATACTTTATATTTACAAACATAACGGCAGTAGATCGCACAGTGTACGACAGCACCTGCACATTTGTCACTATGATTTAGTAAAGCGTCGTTACACGTTCACAATTTTAAAACGTTCTAAATACAAGCGTAATAATAATTTTGAATACAAAATCAGTTACAAACATTCAATAAACTCAATTCTAGGCCAATAAACAAACACCGTTAACCGGCTCTTGTAAAAATTCAACTCACTAATTCAATTAATTATACGCAAAAATCGTTCCTAAAGTAAAACCTAGTGATATGAATAGAATAATTTCGACTATCTACTGTGGTGAAGGAGTGTGCTAGTGTGTGGTGTGTTGGTGTGAGTGCGGCAGCGCGGCGGAGGCGGCGGGCTGGCGGCCAGCGAGCTCCTTACTGACACTACAACTTTACCTTAAACTATCATTTCACGCGCTCACCTTCCTCTTTTCAGATACTTTTTTCAATCTTGTTTGAACAGAGTATCAAGATGAAAAATTAGCTAAAACTTCTATGGAAACTTATTACAAACTACATTATACAAGAGTAGATCAGGAATACTAGATTTTTAGATTTAATCATACTCCCTAATAAACACTGTTCCGTCGTTTTTATTGTTTCGTGCCGTACTATATTTTCCAATTTTAAAGATGGACGGTCTAATGATAATCAAGCGATTGAAGTCAAACTTATGGCTAAGAGATCGATTTTTAGAGAAAATAATTATTTGAATACACGATATTTTTATAAGTTGTACTCAAAGTAGCGCTGGGACGCACTGAATTTTTATTCAGAAGAGCAAATATCCCGATTTTTGTCCTATTAATATTAAAATTATGTCTCGTCACGCGTTCAAAATCAACGGAACAGAGTCATGTTGTGAATAGAACATCTAATAGAAAAGCTTATCATTCTCACGCATTGCAACATCATTAAATAACATCACGCTTTCGATACACAGACTCGCGCATTACCACATATCATACATCTATATATTTTTGTGTGTGCAACAATATGTCTCGGGCATGTTACACTTTCAGCACATCGGTGGATTGCTTGTAGCGGACTATCGATTCTTAATTGACATGCAGCCTTATATCATTATTTGTTTGTCATATGCGTGTGAGTTTACTATAACTCATGCTTAAAATTATGAAAATTTGAATACCAACCAAAAATATCTATTGGTCTATCATTCAATTTAATTAGTTATGAAAGGTATTACGCGTTAATTTTTCTTTCTATTTAGTACTGAGATGCCTGAAACACACTGATGCAGTCAGTGGAGGTAGCCAAGTAAAGTTGTAACCAATGTTAACCATGTGTTAATATGTATATGTCGTTCATATGTATTGTTATAATTGTATGCTGTTAACAGCACAGATGTTTATGATAAAAAAAAAATATTTTTTGTCTAAATTTTGCAAGTAGTAAATAAAATGTACATTATATTTTTTTTATCATTACACAGAAAAATGATAGAGGAAATAATTATTTTTATAAATCCAGTCTTTATATTATGTTGACAAGTCATGTCAGCTGTTGGATATATGATATGAAGATTTATGTATATTCCATGGGAGCAAATAACACACGTTATTGACTTATAATGGAAGTCTTTACAATCAGTTAATGATATTATGAAAAATAAATATGTGATGTAAAAACTTAAGGTGTATATGCACACTTGTTCCAACTTTACCTGTCAACTCACTACATAAGCTTAATAATGGAGTGCAATAAACTTAATAGTGTAATAGAATAGGAATTGCCCTCCACGATCTTTGCTCAAATCAAACTGCCGCACGCATTCTATTGGAAGACACAACTAAAAATACAATCATAAAAATAATAAAGTAGGCGTCGTAGCCATTTTTTTTACACCAAAAATTTATAATAGTGGGAGGGCTAAACAGTCTCAGTGTACAATGGGGAAGATGGAATTTAATGCTGCTGCCAAAACATCGTCAACTTAATACTCAGTAATAGTACTATTGGTGGTCACACAACACATTTACACAATCCACTCAATAATTTTCTTTGCGATAATACTAAGTGTCAACTAATGAGGTAGACCGAGTACCACATCTAACGACATCGATTTATAGTCGCTTTCGACCGAGTTTATAAACTCCTTCATCATGACAAGGCAAGGCAAACTAATGCTTTCACATGTTTATCACGGAAGGATACGATTGAGCCTCAAAATTACTGGTAAGCCTTGTAGGAGTAGCTCAATTAAGCTTTCATAAAGATACCGGTGTGTTGAAAAATTATAAGCAATATTACAGTTATAAAATTAAGCATAAGTTATAAAATAGACGCAAAGTGCATGGCACAGAAATATTGAATAAAAAGATCGATGGCGCACGAAACGTAACCTCAGAAGCAAACAAAATGTTACAATTTGTGCAAACAATGTGACGTAGGTATATTAAACTTACCCAACATAAATTGTCAGATGCTAGTAACATGCGTACAGTAAGTAGTGCACAACAAGTACCAAACATGCGGATGTCGAGTACCTCAATAGACAAATGAAGTACATAACTTCTGTGCGCATGATTTAAATTTGGATAATTGTACATTAGGCGAGTTTACGAGATACCTAGCGCCGATTCCAAAAAAGGCGAGGGTTTTGGCAACAGCATCAGACACGGATATTGTAGCGGGAGTGCTCCGGGAGTGTGTGGCGTGTGGGTGGTGTTAGAGCGAGCCGGCCGCGAAACTCGCCGACGAGTTGCTGTGGGCCAGCGACAGCATCGAGCCCGACAGCGACTGCTCCTCCTCGCCGTACGCCTCGCGGTTACCCTCCGCGATCGCCAACGCGCTGAAACATACACACACCATCACCTTACCACTAAATTCGGCCTCACTAAAACATGATAAATATTTTGAATGCTGAACAACGCTTATTTGAAAGCGAGTTGTAGAGGAAGTGGTAGCGTCGGCGGTACCTGAAGCCGAGGCGCGCGCTCTCGTTGTCGAAGTGCGTCCGCTCGCGCTCGTGCCGCTCGTGCAGCAGGCGCGTGCGCTCGGCGCGCTCGTTCAAGAACTGCGCGCCCTCGCACTCCATCTGCAATGCACGTTCACTTTTTATTAGCTTTACTTGTATGTATGTTTGTAACCGACTTCTTCGGGCGCGATTTTGACCCACTTTAAACGACTAGATTTCGTTCAAACTTTGTAGATTTATCGAGGACCGATGACAATACACTAATTTGATAAAAAACCGAACTAAAAAATAGAAAATAAATAATAGTTTTATAAAACTAAAAAACACGCTTTTTATAGAAAACTGAAGTAAAAAATAGAAAATAAGTTTTAATAAATTTAAATTAAGAATAGTATTAAAAATTTCAATAAATATAAATTAATAATAGTGTGAATAAAAAAAAATTGTTTTATTTTAAAAAAAGCGTGGGGTGCTTTTTAAGATATTATCAAAATGATAATCACTCAACTCATATCTGTCAATAAAATATTTATAACAAGTGACACCATGCACTCCACGCTTTTTTTTTAATATTTTTTTTATTTTATTCACACTATTATTAAGTTATATTTATTGAAATTTTTAATACTATTCTCAATTTAAATTTATTAAAACTTATTTTCTATTTTTTAGGTTTTCGATAAAAAGCGTGTTTTTTAGTTTTTTTAAACTATTATTTATTAAATATAACAACACACTAATCATAGCAGTCGGATGGGAGCTGTTCAATATCAGGCCGGTTGGGAATAGTGGGGGTGGGGATGACAGCGTTCTGCAATGGACTGCAACGTACTTAGCGTATGTAATCAACAATTCTTCCGGTATTGGCCTGTTCGTCAGTAATTCAACAATTAATTTAAAAAGTACATTAGCATGTCAAAAAGAGAATAATATCTCAATATAGAATATGATGTGGGTATGGTGCAGAGGAGGCAGAGGAGGCAGTGTAGGCAGTGTGTACCTTCTGCTCGAGCAGCGCGCGGCGCACGGCGACCCGTTCCTCGAGCTCGCGGCGCTCGCGGTTGCGTTGCGCCTCGGCCTGCATCTTGCTCTTGCTCTGGTACGCCGTCAGCATATCCAGCTCATGCTCCAGTTGCATTTTTAGTTGCTGGCACTCCATCTGGTGCACAACAATTATATACTTAGACGACAAGTTATCTATATACACATTGTATTATCCTTAATTTGACTTTAACCCAAGAAATAATAATGAAAGTAATGGTTACGAAAGTATATAAATAATTGTACCATTTGACTTTCATCAAGCCTGACTGTTTGTTTCTGCAGCATTTCAGTAATGCTCTGGTCATATTGTTCGCCCAGTAGAACCAACTTGCGCCTCTTCTCGTCTTTCAATGTCTTTATCACTTCTTTTTGTTGTTCCTGCAATTAAAAAAAATACATATTTTTTTCAAACATGAAAAACAATGAAAACCTGCTCATGAAAAAACTTGGTCAACTTTCTTTGGAATAAATTTAGTATTCTTTATTATTATTTGGGTGCATAGACCTGACCTTTATATATTTTAACCTGATCACAAATAACATTTATTTTCTATTGTATAATATTATAGAAAGAAAATACCAAATCTATGGTTATTTATTATAGTTAATCCCATTATTAGTATAATAATAAACATGTAATACAAAATTAAAATAATAGATATAAGAGGGGACAGAATGTACATACTTTAGGTGTGTTCTGCAATATATGCGCTTTAAGTGCCTTGTACTGACGCGTTTGTATCTTGCATGTTTCGCGGAACTGCTTGCGTATCTGCATTTCTTTTTGCTGTGAAAATCAATAAACATTGGTTTAATGACACATAATGATTATTTGTTTTGTTACATACATAATTGGTATTTTTTTAAATGTTGTAAATGACGAATATTTTGTGACTTTTATTTTTCAAGAATTGTTCACACCCAAAACCAAAATGGTTATCGCTTAGTTGGGTAAGCTATTCAGTAGTAGCCGGCGAAATAAGGATTACGTAAGGGCTAGGATTACGTAAGGATTACGTTAGGCACATTTCTTTCGTTTTCCTTCCGTTTCCCGAGTTGCTTTAAGTCAAACATTAGTACTTATTGACACATTTTCCTAGTCAGGATTAAAAAACAAATTATAGATAGAAGACACAGTTGTAGACACAATTTCTAGCTTCAAAAACAAGCTATGCTCTAAAAAATTAAAAAATAATTACGAATTCTTCTATATCTTAATAATATTTTTTTTCACTTCATCAATATGTAGGTACGATCTTTGTTTTTCTGATTGAAATTGAAATTGATCTTTGTAATAATATAATGTGACGTTTAAATTATTAATATTTTTGGAGATGGTTAATGGGACTAATCTGGAAGCACCAGCTTTCAAATAAAAAAGAATAATCAAAATCGGACCATCCAGTCGAAAGTTCTGCTTCTGGGGTAACAAACATTAAAAAAATACAGACGAATTGATAACCTCCTTTTTGAAGTCGGTTAAAAAGGCAGCCAAACGATAAAATGATAGCATTTATAAAAATATATAATTACTTTGAGGCTCTTAGGTTGTTGTTTGAGTTGCAGCGCGTGTTTCTTGCGCAGTTCATGCTCAGCACGCTGCATGTACTCGCGCTGGTTCGCGAGCTCCGTCGCGTGCTGGTTTGCAAGCTGCTCCTCTCTGCCGGCAAAATTGTAACTTTATATTTATATGAAATATATTAAAAAATATTTTTACAGTCGTATATTCCTCTATACCCTAACCCCCTTTAGTGATAATTACGCCTTCCTCGGCTTCATTTATCTTCTTTAATTTGCTCAACCTCAAGTCGAAACTTCTACCACATCTTATTAATTTATTTTTAAATCTTGGTCAGGAAAATATGAATCAATTTTAAAACAGATCTCCCATTTGGCATTTCTTTCCTAGAATCATTTCTTCTCTTTTAATAACTATGTTTAAAAATTATACCTAAGCGCGTGTACGCCTTTCTGTTGGCGATACTCGAGCTCTTGAGTCTTTTCGTGATGACGCAATAACATTGCGTGCGCCTGCTCTAACTGGTGCTGACGTTTGTTCAACTCCTAAAAATGTAAAATGCAATACTTTAAAAACAAATTATTGTCAGAGAAATTGAAGACTCATGTAGTTGACACTGTTCATTAGACAATATATTTCCTTGAAACGATGGTTAAACGTACAATTGGATTGTATGTTTAACCATCACATTCGACAATTATTTTCGTTAATAAAAAGGTAAAAATATCTGGTCATTAATTTAAATGATATTATAATAAATAATTTTAAATGTCTACAGATTCTAAATAATTTTAGGGGTTGATACCTCACAAAGCATAATCTGCAATATGTTATGTTCATTGAATAATTTTGGGTTTTAATGAGTGTTGAGTCAAGTTATAGTGATTGACAACAATATAATAATGTGCAGTGGTAGTGACCTCCCGCAGCAACTCCTGCTCCTTGTGGTGCAGCCCGAGCATGCGGCGGCGGCGGAAGCGGCGCAGCTCCAGCTCCAGGTACTCCCGCTGCGAGCGCACCAGCCGCGCCTCCTCCGCCGCCTCCGCCTGCTTCAGGTTGTCCTTCTGCGATCTGTGGATACAATATGCCCATCTTTCTATACATATTATTCAATATGCTTATAAATCAGCGTCAAAGTTATACACTTTTCTATCATGAAAATTACAATAAAGTCAGTAAAGCCTCAGGCATAGGATTCCCAAGCCTAGCACGCTCTTCATTTTCAACCTATACATTAAGTCTTGCTTGATTTCTTAAAAACTATTATAAAGAACATTATTAATATTTATGAAATAAAAAATAGAGATCAATTCGAAATTCTTAAATACTAGTTAATAGCAATGCCTGACATAAATGTGCATGGTGTTGATTTCCAGCAAGATTTATAAGACTGGTATATGGACAGACTTGGACTTGTAAACAAGTTTCATATTGAAAATAAAATGAGGGTAACAGATTCTACAAATTATGTTTTTTTGAACTGACACGTATGAAAACCTCGACGTACTGTAAGGTAGCGTCGCGTTGCCTCTTCGGCGTGGCGTCGTCCATGCTGAGTTCTCGTTTCCATCGCTCCTTGTTTGCCTTGTACTCTCTCTTGCGCTGCGTCTCGAACGCCTTGCGCTCCTGCTCCTGTCGCGCCGTGATGTCTTTCACCAACTTCTTCTCCGCTGCCGCGTTCTGCTTCATCTTGCGCTCCAACTCTTGAGCGTGCTTTGTCTAAATAAACCAGATGCGTAAGCATTTCAGTAACGTTCGTGAAAGTGGACAATGTTTCCAAGTAACTCGGCATATTTGATTTTTTCCTGATTAATTTCGTTGCGAGGAAAGACTCGCTGAGCTTAAATGCTCGGTGAGATTTCAGTGCATTGGGAAATGATTGTGGATTGTACCTGGAGTCGCTCGAGGTCGCGGGAGAGTTGCTGCAGCAGCGCGTCGTACTCGCGGTCGAGCTGCGCCTTGTGCGCGTCCACGTCGGCCTTGCAGCGCTCCTCCAGCTTCAGCAGCGCCGCCTGGTGCTCGCGCCGCATGCGCTTGTACCCCGACATCTGCTCGTGCATCTCCTGCAACACAAAAATCCCTTTTATATGTGCTACTGCACTTAAGCATTCCTAGTGCCATTTTATACAAGATTTTCTAGTTAAATTTAGTTAGAAACTAGTACTAAATAGGTATATTTAACTGTAACTATGTAATAGAAAAATGAACCAGTACCTGATTGTGTTCCTTTTGCTGTTTGGTGACAATGCTTGTAGTTCGTATCGTTGCGAAGTTGTTTGCGCCGTGTTCCGATACTAGTGACATGGCTGCCGATACATTGTTGCTTATACCTGGAATGAAGAAATCACATATTAATAAATCAAATAGTAACTCTTTAATTAAGCATTTTAACGGCTCTTTGTAACAAGTCGTAAGTAAGCTTTATAAAATACAGATTGAAATAAATTCGATACACTAGGTTTCATGTTGTTGAGACGGTGTTAGTTGAGGTTGGTGTGACTCACTCCTGGCGGTCTGCCGGCGCTGCGTGTTGCGGTTGTCGTCGCCGGCGTCGTGGTGCCAGGCGGCGGGCGCGTTCACGTACTCGCGGTAGTCGTGCGCATGCGCGTCGCGCTCCCGCTCCCGCTCCCGCTCGCGCGCCTCGCGGATCGCGTCGCGGTTCACGTAATCGTCTTCGTAGTCGTCGCCCAGCGAGTCCCTGTTCGCGTAGTCGCGCATCGCGTCTTTGTTCACGTAATCGTCGTTGGGCGGCGGCAGAGGGCTCTCGCTCTCTCTGCGTACGAAACACCAACATGAGTAAAGCCATCCCTTGCCAACTCTGAAAGGTAACGAGCCAAACTAGTGCTACACATGCGCAAGTGCTGCGACGGGACGGAGAGAGTGGGACGTGTGCCAAACAGTGGGGGAAAGGCAATAGCTTGTACAAACATATATCATTACATCGAAGGTTCCACATAACTGGTAAGTCTGTTACTGTTTATCAACTTAAATTTTCCATCATTATAGCATTAGAGTTATTTAATTTTAGATACTTTTTTGAAATCATAATTGAACAATACCGAATATAGTCTCATTAAACCCATACAGCTTTATTAATAAATATGTAGATAATTCGAGTTTGATGACCTATTACGTTAAATATTGTTATACCAGTTAAGAAGAACCCTCTAGAGATTTTTAATTATCACAATTGAGAAACACATATGCAAAAACGATACTGGATAACATACACAAGATAAAGCAAGCGAAAGCTAACTTACAACTACTACTTTGAACATTCACTACGAATCATGCCTAAATTGGTTTTCATTCCTTATATTTTACAAAAAATTGTAACTACACAAAAAACGGTTTCTTGCGTTGGGAAGATACGAGGGTACACATATAAAGGAGCTTTATATCAAGTCTATTTTGTATCTTACGACTAGTTTACTTTATGATCAATTGAAAATGTGTGTTTTTCAGCATGGTTAGTGTATTGCTTTTATTTGATGCAATAAAGGAGAAGAGGAAGAGAGAACTACTTAATGATTTGTGTCATGCGATACTGACCTGGCGGAGTGCGGCGTATGTTGGTGGTTCACGTGTTGGTACTGCGGTTGCTGTTGGTGTTGATGGTTGGCGTTCATCTGGATATTAAAAAAATCACATTAATAAATACATAGAAAACGCTATAAGCCTAGCTTTTTTAATATGTTAGTGTCAGTTAAAAATTATATTAAGTTTTAATTTTACTTTCTAAAATTTGACGTACTGGATTGATGTTGTCTGATTAATTTATTCATTTATAATTCACTCTAAACGCCGTTTAATATGTGTGACAAGGCAGACAGGAAACAAAATGCATGTGTACTGACGGGGTGGTGGCGGCGGCGCAGACTGCCGGAGGAGGAGGACTGGCTGGAGGCGCCGGCCGCGCTGTGCTCCGACGTGGCCGAGTTCGACTTGGAGCTGTCGCCGCCAGACCGCTCCTCCGCCGTCTCCTCGCTGTCGCCTGCGGAACACATTCACAAATACATACATACTCATTACTCATGCCGCACACATTATGCCAACTTAATTTTAAGTCTCATGTAATAGTGGGCCATTCATAAACTAAACCCGGAGCTTCTAAATTAGACCGTACTGAAACGGATTGTGAAGGACTACTCGTAACGAAACCTGAATACATAATGTACTATAACTGGTAGACTTCGCGATGATAAAAGACGCGCAGAACTAATAATGGACTGCAAATTTTACTGAATACTTCGGTGATAGTGAATATCCTTTCGCAACCATTAAAAATCCGTGCTACCGCAAAGTACCACTGCAGCATCAAAAGTAATCTTCAATGCAGTAAACATACCGATGGCACTCTCGTTATCTCCGTCCACCATGAGTATCTTCTTCATCTTCCTGTAGTTGAGATTGTCGAGGTCCCTGACGGCGGCCTTGGTTCTCTGTATGAGGTCGACGAGCACGTTGGGCGAGCGCGGCCGCGTGATGAACGGGTGGGACAGCAGCTTGGTGGACGAGGGCCGGTCCTGCGGGTTCTTCTGCAGGCACGCCTCCACGAAGTAACGGAACGTGTCCGTCCACTCGGGCGCCTGAAACACACAGTTACATAGGTCATTTCAAGTCTACTGTGGCTGTACTAAATTGTTTTGATATGTTTTCAGACCAAGTTTTAGAAAAATATTTACAATGCGTGAGTAAAGATGTTTATCGAAGGAGTTCTGTTATATTGTAGTTCCAGATATGCGCTACAGAAGAAAACCAGTTTATAAATAAAAGCATGCCAGAGGCAGATTGAATAGAAATAAAATATACAGCTACTTACTTGTAAGGTGGGTGAATCATTTTGCGCGATATGGTAGAGAGCGGACATGGCGTTCATGTTGAAGTACGGTGGTTTCCGCTCGGCCAGCTCAATACATGTTATGCCTAGGGACCACACGTCTACCTGAAAGTAAATGAGGTATTTTAAAATATTATAAAAAGTGAAAGATCAAAATGTTTCCATATGGTTGTAATTATTTCAATGAAATTATCTCCTTTATTCACGTTGCTGCTAAAGTATTATAGTTAAGTATTAATGTGTCTTTTTCATGTAAAAAGGGAATGAGATATTATCAGTGTCTTTTCTCATGTTGGGATTCTTTTCATTAATTCAGGATTCCACTTCATTTCGTTTTACGATCATCGAAAGATCACTAAAATCGTCTGGTTAGTGTAATAGCCATTGTATAGTTCAACTAATATACTCACTAGCATATTATGACAAAAAGGCATATTAAATGGCTTCACACGACTTCAAGGACATGAAATAATAAGTTGTTATAAACATAACGCACTAATTAACTTTGTCTGTCGTAAAACCTTTGCACACATTACAAATCATACACACATAAACTCACGCCATCTTTACAAATTACAAATCATCTTACCATTAAAATGCTCTTTTCTGATTAAAATCCATTGATTTCTACTTTATTTTTTACTAGCTGTTGCCCGCGACTTCGTCCGCGTAGACTACAGGGTTGAGTTCAGAAAGAAAATAAGTTATAGTCTATTTTACTCCTTAGAGTCCTATTTATGCCCATACAAAAAATCATACAAATCGGTCAAATCACGTGAAAGCGTAACGCGCCGGCCGGCGCCTTGTACATAATTATTGTGCACTTGATGATTATTTTGAAACTGCGATATCTTCTAAGATACTCATTGAAATCAAATGATGTAAAGGGCAAGTTTCTTTTAAATTAAATACTTATACTAAATAACGCATTTATTTGGATAACGATTAATATAATCTTTACAAAAATACCTTCACAAACAATGCTTTATTTTATAACAAATTTAGTTAGCATAAAAGAGGTTATAGTGAAGCAACCCTAAAAGTTAGACATAAATGCTACCGCTGACTTTTTTGTAGACATTATCAAGCTCTACAATTTTTCTCTAGGACTCAACTATATATCTCCCATGAGAAAGGCAGCGTTTGCAAAAAACGGTTTCGATCGCCCGTTTTTTCTCCGACTTACTTCACAGATCCTGCTACAACGAAAAAATCTTATCATTTTTCGGACTAATATATAGCCTATGACACTCACAAAGAACGTAGCTTTCTATTGGTAAAAGAATTTTCAAAATCTGTTCAGTAGATCCCGAGTTTACTTTCTACAACGTCACAAACATACAAACATTCAAACATACAAACTCACAAACTTTACCTCTTTATAATATTAGTATAGATAGTATAGATATTGATAATTTCAAAGTAACGAGATGGTATTTTTAGACTTTTACTCTAATAATGTTAGTTTTTACTGTAATAAAGTGTTTGGTAATAAAGATACATATATTATTATTTATAATAACCTTTGTAGACCAGAACTATAGACAGAGGTCTTTTTGGTCTCCAGCGGTACGACCACATAATAATGTGTGCTGATACTACGTAAACAGAAATAGACAAACATGAATTGTGTGGGCTCACCTTTCCGTCGTACTGTCCCTCGTCCATAGCGAGTATGACCTCCGGCGCCATCCAGTATGGCGTGCCGACGAAGCTGTTGGCGGGACACTTGATGCTGGCGCTGCCGAAGTCGGCCAACTTGACGGTGCCGTTCTCGGTGAGCAGGATGTTGCCCGCCTTGATGTCGCGGTGGATGCGGCCCAGGCTGTGCAGGTACGACAGCCCGCACACCACGCCCTCGCAGATCGCCGCGATCTCCTCCTCGCGCAACGGCCGTTTGTGAACCTGATCCGTACATACAAATCATCAGGCTTACTATAAAGTCATTGTTATCTTTTCTCGTTTTAAGAAATATATACAAAAAAGATATGATCAAAATTATCATTTACATTAAACAGAAAATATTGGCTAAGGACGCTTTTGAGAAATAATGAAGCTTGTAGAGCGTTTTTGTAATTTTCACATCATATTTTATCATTAGCAAGAAGAAGTGGCCACATTACAAAGCTTATAATTTACCTCCGCAGTAAATACCAGCTCGGCTTGGACCACAACGATAGAGAGTTTATATCCATACTATACTATTTAAGCTTTTGAGGTAGACTTCCTAGTGATTCCTTCCTTTCATAGAACATCTAAGTAGACAGTCATTAATACGAAAATTTCTTTAAAAATGTCTGTTGCTTGAAACCAGTGTTGCATAAATGAATCCCGTAAATAGATGTTTTTCAAACCAGTTTGCATTAGTCGCATTTTAAGAAAATGTAAATACGACCATGTTGTTATCAGTTTTTGCCCATTATGAACCTATTATTTCCATTTTTGCCAGTCCTTTAGACCACAGGGATAACTCTAACAATTATTTTTCCCTCACGCCCTTTGCACTTCGCAATCTAATTTAAACTAAAATGTACAAGCGAAAGTTATGCATGACTATGAACCAAAACATATATTAGCAGTCAATTCTAACATCGCAAATCGTTTTACATAATAGTGAAGATCTAAAATAAAGGCTTATACTTATTAGAAACATTTCGTGACCCATGCGGCCTAGTAAAAACGAAACACTACGATGTCGGAAGTGTGTCGGTATTACGCAACATAAAACAGGAAACAAAGTGACATTATTAATATTTTACATAATTTGCATCTTATGTGTGCCTCGGCATGCGTATGGAATTAATTATCGAGTGAGAGGCACTGCTCTATGGCTGCACTAAACTTAGCTTCCAATCGTAATCAAAAAACTATCTATCTAATCATTTGTAGCGGCATCAGATATACTTTATAATTTGGGAACATAAAAGCCGTTGGCATTTTCATGTGAGTATTGACTTATTACTAAATAAGTAATAAATGAATACAGCCAACAGTCACACACACTAGGTTACAAGTCCTGTGTCGTGGGTATCAGTCTCACAAACACCCAAACCAAAATAAATATTTGTGGAGCATACAAAAATTTGCCTCGGTGCGGGGATCAAACCCGCGGCCTCTCGTTTCGCAACCTGGTGTCAAGCCAACTGCGCCACGGGGCGGTCTATGTACACAATATATGTCAGTGAGGTAAACTTAATTACTTTTGTTATGGCTGGCATCAGTGTATTCTAAGAACTAATGCAAAAATCGAATATTTGATGTTAATCGTGCGAATCCCTACTAATAATAACGTTATTATATGTAAGTTGTCATTTATATACACAAAAAGAAGCATATAAATGGTGGAATGTAATGACAAAGTCAAATGAAGAAACAGTTATCTTCATAAGACATTTTTCTTATAAACATACATAACGGCTGCGTCCAATTAAGCCGCACTTATGTAGATAAAAAGCCGATGATTCAACACACAACTGAGTATTAGGATTTATTTAGTGTTATTCTTAGAAATCAAAGATAATAATGAACTCATAAATACAAGTATGAGAGTTGTGCATTTCGGATGTAAGTTAGTCATAACGGTTCGAGGAATGCTCGCGAGCTCAACTTGTAATAATGACGTCAATAAACTTCGGATGCCGTCGATATATTTTTGATTTCAGCGCGCGATAGGATGCCTGGATTTTGTTACGATATGAGTTTTAACTCCGTGCGGGGCTCACTCTTTTTTCTTTGACTGCTTGCTGCTATTTAAATAAATTACCTCATACTTTAAAGTACACTTTCAGTCAATGAAGGAATTATATTTGTTCTGTAAATTTCCATCCAAAGATGGAGACATCTAAACTCATAATATTTTTTGATTATATTAGATTTATGGGAACTACAACTAAGTATCCTAATCCATTTAAATATTTGGATGTGAAAAATAAATGGACATGATTTAAAAGCTTTATTGGAATTTCAGTAAGATACGTAGCTATTGCGTACGTGATTACAAAATTCGAACAACTGTTATCGTAATACTTAATGTGGAAATTATATCGTGCCTACTGAAATAACAATCAGTTATTTATATTATATCCGCATACATGCGTTGAAACTCTTTTTTTTTTTTTTAATATACTGCCTGAAGAACAATTCCTATAGTAATATAACTAATATATGATATCAAACTCTCGACTTCATTCAACAAGTTTTTACTAGATTTTTTTATCGATGTTGCAATTACTGTACAATGTAACATGCACCCAGGCAGTGGCGGTACTTCCATAGAAGCCCGAAAGCCCGACTTGCCTTACATAGTTCCGAATAACGAACTTAACGATTGTTTATTTATAAAATAACGCTATAGACGTGAATGTGAGTACTAACCGGTAGGTATTTATTAGTCCTACGTACCAAAAAAAATATGCTGCTACTAAATAAACATTTGGGCTTGCCTTAGTTTGACACCCTAGGCACGCCACTGCACCCAGGCTACACCTGGTTTCCAGCAGGATTGTTACATGTCGGATTCTTCTGTATTTCAGCAGTAGAAGTGCCCATAAGGTGCGATTTTACCGCGCCAGTCTAATAAACATTCTATTTGTACATTCTAAACTAAATGAATAAAGCGTTACCTCGATGATGTCGGAGGCAGAACCGACGCAGTACTCCATGACGAGCCATGCCGTGTGCTCTCTCTTGTAGCATCCTTTGTATTCAATTGTGTTCGGGTGTTCCAGTTGTTTCAGGAACCTAAACAAATGAAAATAATAAAAATTCGTCAATCATATAAAAAATTTTAAGAAATTTTGTTTTTCTATTAAATTTAATGATTATATTCTCTATAGAATTGGTGTTTACTTTGGCTAACTAGGACTTGTTTAGAATTAATTATGTTCTTGCTTCATATTTTTGAAAACATTTACCAGCAGAGTAATTTGTTTACTTATATAAATAGTAATACTTCATGTAAGCTAAATAAACAGATATCACACCTGTATAGTTGACAGTTAAGGAGTTATGGCCTTGATCCTCTACATCCACACATATTAATCTTTTGTCCTCATTTTTGACAAGTAATGATGTCAAGAATATAGTATACAATTAATATATACATACAGGGGACAGGCAGAGATGCATTTCTGCATTCACATATTACCAATTTATGAGGCTCATGTTATAAGTGACATACCTATTGCCATTTTCCAGGCTTATATCCACGAATCCATGCTGCCACTGAAAATTTCCTAATAGAAACAACACTTTGCCCGACTTGGGAAATGAACCTGAGCAATCAAGATGCACTGCACTTAAACCATGAGACCACAAAGCACAAAGTATACAATTAATATATGTAATCAATGATTAATTTGTGTCTGTATAGTGGGACTTGCTGGATACAATTCCATGGTCAGGCTAATTGTTAGTTAGTTCTTCCCTTATGAAATTTTTTATACTTATAATAGGATTTACAACACATTTGCCAAAACTGAAATATGTTGTGATTTAAAACGCGTCTTAATGATAATTGACTCTTATTAACCAATATACCATCAATAAAGCAGAAATTATATTGCATATTAATATTGAAAGCAAATGTTGGATACAGTCTATAGTCAGGAGGTATTACTTACTTTATTTCCTTCAAAATATCTTGCCATTTCTCTTCACTCTGTTTTCCCAAGTATGACATCTTTTTAATGGCCACAATCTCTTTTGTGAGATTGCAGCGAGCATAGTACACTGCCCCAAAGGACCCATGACCAATTTCACGGAGGTCCTCGAAGATCTTCTCCGGATCATGTTTACTGAATAGTTCAGCAATGTCTGGATCTTTGAGGCTGCCGGGTCGTGGCATCTTTATCTAAGGAAATCTATCATTATACATTATGGAAAGTAAGTCAATCATAATTATGGTTTTCAATTGTGTTCCTAATAATTGGTAATAATAATTATTGGTTTCAGTTCTTGAATAACTATCTATAACAAATTTGGGTTCTTATTGTGAACAAAAGCCATAGAAACAGAGTTTTGTCTTGCTCCATTGTGATGTAAAGGGAAGCAAATCAGAACATTTCAATGATAAAACAGATACATATAACAGTATTAATAACGAAAGGTCAAATTTAGAATTAAACCATTGATATAATATAATTACTGAATACATTTATGGAGTACTACTCAAAATGTTTTAACTCATAACATTTTCCTTCTGTTTATCAGTTATAGAACATATCTAAAATGGCATTATAAGTTAGTTCACTTTTCTATACATACTTTTTCCATGTTTATTGTTGAAAAATGTGTTTATATTTGTAGATTATAATAAACTATATTCAATTTCAATTATTACTATCTTAAAAAGAGTGGGTTCTTATTATTGCTTAATATTTAAAACATGTGGTGCTTATAGCAATATGAGAGGGAGACAAAATTCATAAGTTAAAGTCATTAAGTATATAAGGTATATCAATAAATTCACATTATTATTGGTACTTCTATACACCAATCAATTGATAGTATTTATGCATATGAATTTTCTGTACTTATAAAATAAATTTACAACTAAATTTAATGACAAACACAACTCTGTCTGAAATTACTTTTAATAAAACTTATTGTTTTATCTCAAAAATCACCTAGTTATAACTGTAAATATATCATTAGCATATGGCTTAATCTTTTAATGATGTCCAGTTATATATAATTGAACCTCAGAATAGAATCAGAATCTTTAGAACGAGCACATACTTTGAGATATATACAAAAAAATAAGATCTCAAGCAATGATTTAATTAATGTAAATAATAATTTATATATATTATTTAACTTTTTACTTGTATTTTTTTTAATTCACCTAAGTCTGAAACACCCTAAGCAAAGGCTACAAACGGGGTACCAAATCTTGCATATATATATTTGATAAATTAAAGGCACAGTAAGTGCACAGTTTCAAGATATCTTTAGCAGTAAAACACTTAATTTGACGGAATACTCTCATCACTTGTTTGTGCTTCTTTTTTCAAATTCAAGACATAAAATAGCAAAAATATATAAAATGGTGTAATTAAAGTTTACTGAGAAAAATAATAATAATAAATCCAATTTACTATTAAATAAAACATTTTACATAAAGCAGCAAGTCTATGAGAATTAATATCAACAAGCAATTTAAAATCTAATTTGAATGTCAATTTGCAAATAACAACAATGCCATTTGAAAAACAACAATAAATGAGTGGTTGTAATGACTGAACAGTTGAAATCTACTCATTGTTGAGGTGTTATAATGAAAATAAATTGGCATTGTTAATAAAAAGCAAAAACAGTGTGAACTTATCACAATCCATTTAGCTTGTGAAAAAATCAATGTCTTTGACATTGTCTTTTTCATTGTGTGATTGAGACAAGGGGAAGAACATACTGCTTGCGCCAGCTGGAAGCCGGCGGCGTCCGTCAGTTAATTACAACAGTCCCGTCGCTCCGGGCCATCCTCCGCGCCGCCCGCTATCTGCAATAGTCGGAAATGCTACCGATAACAGCAGCCACGCCAAAACTCGACACTGCACTTCTTATATTCACATAACTCGAAAATAACGACTCAATACACTGTCAAGCGCGCACGATCTCATGGGGTGGTAATTCGTCTGACCGATACAGCACTGTTTAATTTAATTAATGCGAGCTCCCGATAAACGGCGCCGCAACCCACCTCGATGCGACCACCGACCTCCTCTCTTTGCCTGTACACTTCATCATTCGCAGACACCTCCGCGGGCAGTCTTACGACCACCCTTATCGATGTTTGTCAATTGTGTCCCCTGTACGAGGGTGAAAATTGAAAATATTGCGAAATGCTTGGCACTTACATATAAAATTTCGCTTCAAAATGGCGTTGAGGTATCGTGCGCAATGATAGTTTTTTGTTTCATAAGGCACACAGTGTATTAATTTCCATCACTTTTTGAATTCACTTTTTAATCATTAGATGACTTCTTATTTATCTTACGGTCCTAACAAAAGGGAATTCTTCAGAAAATTAAAGAAAATTATTTACAACTTTCCCGTAATAAGACAGCCATAGACATTTTTTTGTAGAACTATGAGAATTGAGAAGAGTAAATTACTCTATCGATACGTTCAAAAGAATGTTATGATTTATTGTATCAAAACACTATAAGAGATTTTTAGTACAAATTATTTTTTCTTGCTATTCCAATATTGTATAAGTCTTTGAAAAGTATTTTGAGTAATAATGTAGTAAAATATTTTTACTAATATGGAGGAGCATGACATTCTCAACTTTTTTATTGATGCAAGTGACATCTTTAAAACCGTTTGCTTTTTTAAGGGGAGTGAATGGCAATTCAGATCATTCTCTAAATTTATTGTCTGTAGTGTTCGTCAGGTACTTGAAAGCGGTGCAGTGTGCGACTTTTATTTTGCCGGTATTTCCTTTTATTATTATTATTAAACAATAAAAGAAAGAGTTAATAGTGCGTAAATTTATTCAAAGTTCATATTTCTTGTTTAAAGTTACTGAACGATAGTGTTCTCAATACTTGCTGGCATCAACTCATATTCTCGAAGACAATCAAAATGGCGGGATGCTCCGACGAAATTACTTTTTATTGTATTCGATTACTAAACCGGGAAATTTACTCATCAGTGGCTTTTATCGCATTGTTTTACTCGTGTATTATATTTGGCTATTGCACCGGGTGGATAGATAAGTCACCGTAGAAATCATAGTGTTGCAAGTAACCAAAGCAAAGTTTACATACACATATTTAAATTTTTGAATAAGACTGATATGAATCTGGACAAATTTTCTGAAAATAACTGTTTAAATACTATTCCTCTCCTAATTAAACTAAATGGGGCATGTTGTGTTAATTATTAATAATCAATTTGCTAACAATAACTATTGATTATATAGTTGTGTACTTTATATAACCTAACTGAATAAGATTTAAACAGATTTTTTTATGTTTAGATATGCCCAGTTCCAATTGCTAGTATGAATTATTTTTTGCTTAGAACTTAATTCCTGTTCATGATTGTACATGATGCTTTGCTTCAATAGAAACTGTTGCTATAAAAAGTAATTTCATATGGAGGATTATTGTTCACACAATCATTTATCTGAACGTTGAGTTGAATTGTGTGACCTGCAAATATTTGTTGCAGGTGTGGGTGTGGTGGTATCCACTGCCCTCAGTATCTTTTTTTGTCCCCCAACACGGGATCAATAGTATTGGAGGGCCAGGAGTCCAAAATACTAATGCCGCTGTTAGGAGAATCAAGCAAAGGTAATTTTAATGTTAGACGCATGATGCACACTTTGTGGCAGCTTTGTCCAGCAGTAGTGGTTTGGCCGTGTCAGGTGTAGGCATTGAGGTGCGAAATATGAATTAATTTCTTTTATTTATCAATTGTCTTGTCTCGAATTCAGACAACATGGCTGATAAGAAAAAAGAAAATGAAACAGAAGGAGAAGAAGAGTTTTCAGTAGAGAAGGTGCTTGATCGACGCATTAGAAACGGCAAGGTAAATGAAACTAAACTTCTATTGCCTGCTCCATACTTCAACACACATCACATATCAGTAAAAGTCAACATATTATAATGAAAAATTAAACGAGATATAAAATTAAATCTCACTTAAAAATCTAAAGATTTCAAAATTTATGTATATATAACCAGTATTATATTTCTATAATAAAACCAGTATGTATTTGTTAATTTGCTAAGTGCTTTTCTAGTTTCTTTAAGTTTCATAAGTTTCTTGGATGTGTGATTTGCTTTGTGCACATCCATTAACTTTATTTACTAGTCTGCAAATATATGCAGACTAATGTTTCTTGTATAAAAGCTTGCTTAGAGGCTAGTACTTTAGACAAATTTATTACACTCTTGTACATAACTCCTGTATTTCCTGAAGGTCTAGGCAGAGATGCACTTCTGTAGCCATATATGGCCAGCCTTGGAGTAGGCGGCAAGTCCAATGTCGTTTTTCTGAATTGTGCCCACAACTTCTAGAATGTACAACACATACTTGTCCCATGCAGTCAAAAATTTACTGTTAAAGTAATTTAAACAAAATGATTATAACATTTAAACATGTTATAGGTGGAATACTTTCTGAAATGGAAGGGTTATAGTGATGATGACAACACATGGGAACCAGAAGAAAATCTTGACTGTCCAGATCTAATACAAGCATTTGAAGAAGCCAGAAAAAAGAAAGAAGCTGGTCTGTATTCATACAACATTGCCAGTACTTTGAATAGTGCTTGGTAAAAATACCTATTGCAATTAAGTATTTCTATTACTTCTAATTTGTCATGAGGTAATTACATCATACAGTTGAAATTGTATATACTAGACTCAGCTTGAACTATCCTGAAAGTTGTATTTATAAAAAGTAGGTGATATTATTATTATCACTACATAAATCTGCATGTTTTTTTTGTATTATTTTCACTTTGCAACTTATCATAATGCTTAGCTTATGTACTGATTGTAAGGCCAACTGTAGTTTTAGTCTCCACAAAGCTTCACACACCATATAATCCCTCTTCTTATGTTATTAACTCTGTACTTACTTTTGTTTAATGTTTACAGAGGGAAAAGGACCAAAGATAGAAAAAGATGCAAAAAAGCGCAAGTCTGCTACTCCAGATCTGAAAGGAGCTAAGAAAGCAAAAAGTGATGACAAAAAATTACAGGGTTTTGACAGGGGCCTGGAACCTGAAAAAATTATTGGTATGATTTTATTTTTCATTGCACAATACCCATGTTGATTGTATGATTTTTCATATTATAAATATAATACTACTAAATTAAACCACAAATTAGACTTTAAACTAAGAAATGCATATTTAGTTAATTATGTTGAAGTATTCAGAAACACTTAATCACTAAGACCTTTTGGCCTCATATTTAATCTATTTACTAAAAATATTTACGGGTATATTTTTTGTAACCAATTAAAACACAATTTTTAAATATTTTCAGGTGCTACAGACAGCAGCGGAGAGTTAATGTTCCTAATGAAATGGCAGGGTACAGATGAAGCAGACTTAGTTCCAGCAAAACAGGCTAATATGCGGTGTCCGCAAGTGGTTATTCAATTTTATGAGGAGAGGCTTACTTGGCATACACCAGCCCCTGATGAAGCTAATAATGAAGACTAGGTGAACAATTTTTATTTAAATTTTGACACTTATCACAAAGTGACCCATTGTTAGGTTAAAAATTCACAAAATTGTCAGTCTTGCTTTTATCATACTATTATAAGCTTTTATATGGATAAGGGAAATGAAGGAAAACAAGCATTTATATTCCTGATGTTGCATAGATATGCACAAAACATAGAAATTACTTGGACTTGAATCTTATTGGCATACTATTTAAAATCTTAGACTTTTAAACACTTGGATATATAAACAGCAACATTTTTGAAATTACCCACAATCTATAATTTAGGTACTAAGAACCTGTTTGTAAATGTAAAAACCTATTACATCTTTTAATCTATGGTTTCAAAGTTAAATTTTGAAGATTCTTTTATTAGAAGAATGTAATTGTTACTACAAATTGTATTTAATTGGTAACTTATGCATAATACTATTTCCTTTTCAGGTATTGCGTTATCTCATTGATTCCATTCCAGCCATAAAAGAAATGCAATATGAATTGAGTGGATCTTTGATTTTTGATAAACATAGGTTTCCATATTATAGGTCTATTATAGTTTGTTTTTAGGGGTAATACGAGTACTTGTATTATCTTGAATAATTCAAATTTAGTATAAGTAGTATGAGTGTATGAAGCAGTTTTATATTGATTATTATTTGAGACATCCAACTACTTAGTTTACTATGACTGACCACATTGTTTTGTTATTATAAAACTTTTGACATACTATGTGAATGTAAGCTTGGAATAATTGTTGACACAACAATTACTTAAACATTTAGTATATAGTGACTACATGGTGTGTAATTATTGGTATTTTCTGTTGTTTTATGATACAAAATGCATCTGTTCAAGATAAAATAGTTTATTTCTATAAAGCACAAGAAATTGTGAATTATTCAATGTTTTGTAATAAATCTATGTCAGAACAGCACAGTGCAGCCAGTTGAAATACTGTTATTAATTCTTTTACTTAAGATAGGAATTAAATACTGTATATTTTCATGAGTGTATAAGTACTGTTTTAAGTGCAATTTCATGACATGCATGTGGTAGTGTAAGTATTTTAAATCCATTTAATTGTAATCATTCCTCATCCTTATTATTGGGTAGTGTAAATTACCTAAATATATTTTATGGAACTGTAATATTTCTTATTTAAATGACACTGGCTGAAATTTATGTAATTATTTGACATATTAAAACCTTAAGGATTTTGAAATATGTCTCGTACATTTAAGAATTCTTTGCGTAGTAACTTTCTTACGGATTTTCTATAGTTTGTTTTGTTTAAAACAATAGCTTGATCATTAATTATGGTTAAGGAAGCAAAGGCTACAGTTCAGTTTTACGTAAAAAAAAATGTGCGTAATGAATTTTTACGCAAGGTTCTAAGTTTTGTATTTTGAATTATTCATCATCATAAAAAAGATTTCATATAGTATTAAATGCAAAGGCAATAAAATAGGTTTGCCTACAAGTTGTTTTATTTTCCTTTATTAGAATATGACATACATACATACATCTATACTAATATATACTATAATATTATAAAGAGGTAAGGTTTGTGAGTTTGTATGTTTGTGACGCTGTAGAAAGGAAACTCGGGATCTACTGAACCGATTTTAAAAATTCTTTTACCAATAGAAAGCTACGTTCTTTGTGAGTGTCATAGGCCATATTTTAGTCCGCAAAATGATAAGACTTTTTGTTGTAGCAGGATTTGCAAAGTAAATCGGAGAAAAACAGGCGAACGAAACCGTTTTTTGCAAACGCTGTCTTACCTAGAGTGTGTGTAGAGCTTGATAATGTCTACAAAAAAGTCAATGGTAGCATATGTCTAACTTTTAGGGTTGATTCACTATAACCTCTTATGGTAACTAAATTTGTTATAAAATAAAGCATTGTTTGTGAAGGTATTTTATAAAGATTATATTTATCCTTATCCAAATAAATGCGTTATTTAGTATAAGTATTTAAAAGAAATTTTCCCTTTACATGATTTCATTTCAATGAGTAGGTATCTTAGAAGATAACGCAGTTTCAAAATAATCAATAACTGCAACACAGTTTTCGAATTATCGCAGTTATTATGGTATACGTTTTATATGTAAAATCTTGTATATGAAATAAATAATTTTTCATTTCATTTCAATCATCAAGCGCGTAAAAATTATGTACAAGGCGCCGACCGGCGCGTTACGGTTACACGTTTAAATAATTTTACCGATTTGTATGATTTTTGGTATGGGCATAAATAGGACTCTATAGGAGTAAAATAGACTACAAGTTATTTTCTTTCTGAACTCAACCCTGTAGTCTACGCGGACGAAGTCGCGGGCAACAGCTAGTATGACATTTTCCTTTATTACAATACTCTACCCACATAAACTTTGAATAATTAGCAGAATATTAACGGGAATAAAATATTTATTTTCGTATATCAGCCGAATTCTAAAGAACATAAACCGTTTATATGGAATTGTGAAAAACAAGTCATTTTACAGAAAGATTTACAGCATGTTTCATTCAAGAGCCCTTCCAGCATTGTCGTTCGGCCAAAAAATACGGCCGAATTATGCGTTTCCGTAGGCCGTTTCCATTGGGGAGGCCTACGTTCAGCAGTGGACGGTGATAGGCTGATTGATTGATTGATGCGTTTCCAAAAAAACATGTTAAACTTTTAATTCTAATTAGTGGTGCATCTCGGTCCTCGCCTGCCCAGTGGAGGGACATATCCACATAAGCATCCGCCTTAGTTTTCACTTTAGCCTCATGATTTTTAATAAAAAAATAATAAAAGACAACATATTTAATATTTATTTTATTTCAATAATATAAAATGCAAAAAAAAACTAACATACAGTAAATAATCTCAAAAATAAATTACAGTTGCGACTATAAACATTGAGAATACAAGTAGAAAAAAAAAATAATAAAAACGGAAGTGACGTTCATATTTTACTATTAGTGTATTTTTTATACATAGGAACGTAAATTATTAAAAACTGCTTAAAAATACTTCATATACCAATTTTAACTTTCGCTAGACTAGCGTGGTGTTTGTTATACAATGTTCCCCGCAGCGTAAACTCTCTCACTAAGCAACGTGTACAGTTGTGCCTGACTCTGAACCTAGTAGTGGGATGTTAATGGACTGATCACTGAATGATCTATGCACCAGTATATTGTAGACCTGTTTGACTTGAACAAATTCTTGACTTGGTTATCTTTTTATCACATAAAAGTGCTCAATTAGAATACAAATGGAATAATTTCTTTGGTACAGTTTTGTCGGTTTGACAAGGGCTGTACCTAGCGGTCTTTAAAAAAAAAATTAGAATAATTGTATGGAAAAAGTCTGACGCGTTCTATAAACCAGTAAACATTTGGTTACAGACTGATGGCGTAATTATGTTGACTTACGAGATACTAGTAATCGTTGCCAGTGAAAAGATATAAGGCTTTGTATGTGAGATGTTAAAAAAAAACACTTTGTACATATCTACGTGATTTGTCCGGCTACAAGAAAGATTCCTTAAAACACAATGTTAAAAGTTATAAAACCCAATTATAATTACTTATTTCAAAGAAATAGTTTATATCACATGGCAGGCCCGTGGCGCAGTTGGCTAGAAACAAATTGGCAAAACGAGAGGCAGGAGGTTCGATCCTCGCACCAAGACAAATGTTTGTGTGATCCATAAATATTTGTTTCGGGTCTGAGTGTGCGTGAGACTGAAAGTCTCTCGTAGTCTCTGATATCCATGACACAGGCACGGTAATAGTATCATACCGTAGTTTAACTCGGCCGTATTTTTGAAAAAAAGGCCTGCCGCCGCGCGGTACGTCATCATGCGATAAGGCTGCGCACCTGCAGCAATTTGAATAGATCTGCTTACTTTGACTTTCTCTCTAAATAAATAAAATACTTCGTGAATGTAATAGGAATTGTCCAATAAAAATGAATGTTATTTTTTTATTAGTGTATTTATTTAAAAGGGACCGTTCAAGTATTACGTAAGCAGATTTATTACAATTATTTACCCCCCCATCCCCCTTGTCAGCAAAAGTAAGCAAAGCTCTTACCCCCTACCCCCATGCTTACGTAAACATTTTTCAATTAATGTATTGTTTTTTTAAATATTGTAATTATAAGGTTATAATTATAATTTTAAAAATAAGAAAATAGATTTAGGATGGAGAGATTTTACTGATATGGTATTCAACATAGAGTAACAAAAATATTATAATCTTACAAACATAACAAACTTGTTTTAAATTTTTGGTACACATATTAAATTCAAATTAACAGTCTTCAGTCCATGAAACCCGAATCCATGATTCTAAGTTTTCGATGACATTGGATTGCTTGGATTGCTGCTCAGTGTTGTAAGTCTGCTCACTTTCTTCCGATTTTGGAATGTCTACGTCGTTCTCATCGAGCCATTCAACATCATGGTGCTCTAAATTTTGAATAATGCACATCAGTTCATTAGCACGACGAGCAGCGACTCTTACAGGTCTAATTTTCCTATCAGTGTGCGTGTTTACTTTTTTATGGATCTTCTCGATGTGACGATTTAGTGACTTGACGGAAGCATGATAAAGACCACACGTTTTGCATGTTCGACTTGATAGCCTCAATTTTACCGTTGGACAAAAATAATCGTAGGGCATTTGCAGGAAATCTTTGAGTGAAGCACTTAAGCGTAGAGCTAAATTGACTGGAAGATTAAGAAATTGTCCTCCTTCATCCAAAACCAAGTCATTAACTGTTTGTTTTACTTTTACAGGTGGTGGAAGAAACCTGTTGTCTAGTAATCTAAATAGGCCACTTCTTGGACGACAGCATTCTGTATTTTTACATTTTACAATTTGAAGCAAGTATTGGCTTTCACGTACATGTTCTGAATACCATTTAATGTCTGGAAAATCAGGAAGATCTTGATCACCTGCCTCAACATATTTTGCAGTAACATTATAGCCATCAATTACCATTGAACTCCATATTTCAGCTAATACAGTTCCTGCGAATTCGAAATTAGATCTTTCTAAATGTTTATCAATTGTAACGCCACGTTCATCCAAATGAGACCCAAAATGGTCATGAGGCAAAATTAAACCAGCCAGTTCGCGACTAAGAGGAGCCATTCTGCGCTCTACTCTGTTATACGCACTTCTTCCAGGAGCATTGGTAGCTAAAAACAATGCATCGAGATTATGTCGCTTAAAGTGTTGTATAGCAAACCCTATGACTTTTTGATAACGCGGATTTTCATCTGGCCCTCCATCAACCGTCATGATTACCACTGGTTTTACTAGTCCATTGTCAGTTTTAGCTAATGGTCGAAACTCTTCAAGTTCGAGAAGCGTCTCGAAATCCTGAGCATGAGTATTAGCAGTAGATGAACTATGCTTTCCACTTCGAATAGCGATATATGTTGGTCCAGAATATCCAACGGCTTGCGGTTGTCCTAGCATACTGGAAGTGATTTTGATACCAGCATAAACAGATGGTATTAATTTATGACGCTCAGCGATTACCCAATCGTGATCAGGCAATTTGACTCTATATTCCATGTGCATTAGAAGAGGTGCTTGCTTATTTGCCGCAGTTACGCCAATAGGGACTCGAGCTTTATCATCTTGAGATATGAAAAATACTTGATCTGGTCCAAGTATGGATGCTATGTTCTCTAAATAATTAATTGATGTTTCAGCGAACTTGCTATCTAAGTGGCTCTTGTGAAGATCAGTTTGAGCCCGGATGAGCTTAACAGGGACTGTCGATACATGTCTTCGTCCCTCTACAGAATTAGATTTTCTGGGAATCAAACGAAGATATGTCCCACTGCGACTAATATCAAATCCTATTTTACGTAATTCTTGTGTGAGTTCATCAAGAGTTTTTACGCTGCGAATAGATTCCGTTCGTCTTCTATCATCTGCTGCACTCCCAAATAAAGCTATATCCGCAATTGTTTTCAATAGTAATGGTTGATTGCTTTCAAGATTAGGACGTCCCACTGAATCCCTCAGAGATAGTCTTTTTTTTATTTCTGGATTTTCATGACAAATATCTTCTAACTTTCTTTTTATACCATCCCTGTGTTTCTTCTGGGCAACTGCGTTTTGAACCTTTCTGTTTAAAGACTGTTTTGCTGTTTTTATTTCGTCGCGCAACTTAATGATCTGTTTATCAACTTCAGCACGGCTTGGCATAGTATCTCTGGCAGAATACAAAGCATTCAGATTTTTTTCGAGTAGAGCAATCTTATTTTTCATAGCTTCCTGAGAAGGTTTTGCTCTCTGTTTATCTGCATTTTCATTATTTTCGCATTGCTGTTGTGATTCATTACCGGGTTTTATTTTATCTTCTTCCTGTTTTTTAATATTTGAAGCTGGCTGTATAATTTGTGTTTTTTCTGCAGGTTTATAGGTAGTCGTTGCCTAAAAATAAAAACTTTCTATTAATTATTTTCTTATTAAGCTGCATAAATACAAAGTATGAAATAAAAACAGCATTTAAATATTATTTAAAGACCTTAAATTTATTATTTAAAGGCTAAAAATAATTATTATTTAAAGGCTTTAAATAATCTAATCTAATCGAATCGAACCCATCACATACAGAAAATTAACACCTGTATTTTGTGACCAATTGACGGAATCAATCATAAAAAATCCATACTAATATTATAAATGCGAAAGTAACTCTGTCTGTCTGTCTGTCTGTCTGTTACGCTTTCACGTAAAAACTACTAAATGGATTTTAATGAAACTTTACAATAATATAGCTTATACAACAGGAAAGGACATAGGATACTTTTTATCCCGGAAAATGTAGTATTCCCGTGGGAATGGGTATTTCGTGAACTACCAAAGCGAATTGAATGATTTTTGGTATAGAGGTTGATAGGGCTCACAGAATTAACATGGAATAATATTATCCTGGAAAATGTATTCCCGTGGGATAAACATGTTATAAATGGGAAAATCTCTCTGCACTTAACCCTAGAGTCTACGCGGACGGAGTCGCGGGCAAAAGCTAGTAAATCTATATAATGAACATTACCTCTATACTTCGAGATAGGCCATAATATTTTGTAATCATAAAAACGTCTAAATTATTGTTACAAAATGTAAAAAGAAACTTCTTGGCGACTTTTAATATTTCTAGTACTCAAAGGTACGTAAAATTATTTCGTCACTCACCTTAGAAAAAAAATGTAGTAGATTGGATTTATTCCTAGTCGCCGCTTGCAATTCTTCTTCAATTCTCTTAGATACAATAATATCTAGTTCCTTGTCGGACTTTGCTTGTAATTTATAATTGCGCCACACTTCGTTAACTAATTTTTGTACATTTTGTACTTTCGTACTTGTATGAGATTTCTTAAAACTTTCAAACAATTTTTGGTATAACTTGGATTTGTCTATTTGAAACGACATCTTATTTAAACATTAAACTTTAGCTAATGGAATCAACAGTAACACAAATGTTAACTTGTTTTGCTATGCTTACAATACGTCTACTCGCTATAGGATCCAAACGAAACAATACACTGATAGAGGAAATTTAGGCAAGTGAATAGCGCGCGGTAATTCCCCTACTCGGTTCTAAAGCGAGTGCCTAGCCGTATGCATTATTTGCGGGAATTCCCGAAAATGCGTTTTGATTTCAAGCAAAGACAATGTAAGGTTGCCATTCGGTAAAAAAAAAATTACTACCGATGACGTAATCATCATCTAGACTCCCCTGCCCCCCATGTCATCCAAAATAAGCAAAGCAATAACCCCCCCGCCCCCTTATAGTGCTTACGTAATACTTGAACGGCCCCAAACTAGCTTTTGCTCGCGACTCCGTCCGCGTAGACTACAGGGTTGAGTTCAGAAGGAAAATAAGTTGTAGTCTATTTTACTGCTCAGAGTCCTATTTATGTCCATACCAAAAATCATACAATTCGGTCAAATTGTTCAAATGTGAAATCGTAACGCGTCGATCGGCGCCTTGTGTATCATTACTGCGTGCTTGATCAATATTTTAAAACTGCAATATCTTCTAAGATACTCAGTGAAATCAAATGATGTAAAGGGCAATTTTATTTAAAATTAAATACTTGTAATGAATAACGTATTTATTTGGATAAGGATTAATATCATATTTATAAAAGCACCTTCACAAATAAAACTTTATTTTAAAATAAATTTGTTTAGGATAAAAAACGTTATAGTGAGCCAACCTTAAAAAATAGACATATGCTGTCGCGGACTTTTGTTTAGAACTTTTAAAGAGGAACATTTCTCTCAAACATTATTTTAGCGAAACTTTAACCGTTTTCGCAGCGCACGCAGCGAAAGCTTACAAAAAGGAAAAAAAATCCCCGATTTTTAAACATTATTTATTGCTGCTCCGCTCCTATTCGTCGAAGCGTGATGTTATATAGCCTATAGCCTTCCTCGATAAATGTGCTATCTAACAGTGAAAGAATTTTTCAAATCAGACCAGTAGTTCCTGAGATCCTAGCGTTCAAACAAACAAACAAACAAACTTCAGCTTTATAATATTAGTATAGATAACATGTTTATGTTAAATCGTTCTTATAAATTTGCTACTGATAAATATTTTCGCCTCGACTTAGATGTAAAGAATGCTACAATAAATTCTACTTGTCAATTTAAATAGGCACTCGTACTAATCTATACTAATATTATAAAGCTTAAGAGTTTGTTTGTTTGAACGCTAGGATCTCAGGAACTACTGGTCCGATTTGAAAAATTCTTTCACTGTTAGATAGCACATTTATCGAGGAAGGTTATAGGCTATATATCATCACGCTACGACCAATAGGAGCGGAGCAGCAATAAAGAATGTTTCAAAATCGGAGACATTTTTTTCTTTTTGTGAGCTTCCGCTGCGTGCGCTGCGGAAACGGTTAAAGTTTCGCTAAAATAATGTATGAGAGAAATGTTCCTCTTTAAAAGTTCTAAAAAAAAGTCCTCGACAGCATATGTCTATTCTTTAAGGTTGGCTCACTATAACGTTTTTTATCCTAACCAAATTATTTTAAAAAGTTTTATTTGTGAAGGTGTTTTTATAAATATGATATAAATCCTTATCCAGATAAATACGTTATTCATTACAAGTATTTAATTTTAAATAAAATTGCTCTTTACATCATTTGATTTCACTGAGTATCTTAGAAGATATTGCAGTTTTAAAATATTGATCCAGCGCGCAATTATGATGCACAAGGCGCCGATCGACGCGTTACGGTTTCACGTTTGAACAATTTGACCGAATTGTATGATTTTTGGTATGGAGATAAATAGGATTCAGATAAGTAAAATAGACTACAACTTATTTTCCTTCTGAACTCAACCCTGTAGTCTACGCGGACGGAGTAGCGAGCAATTCTTTATAAAAATCGCGCGGTTACTGCTTAAAAAATGACACCGTCTGCTCATCACTGCATGCCGAGCGCATGTCGAGATTGGACGCGTAAGTATAACTCGATTTTGGCCCGTTTGTATGAAGTTAAACTACTGTATGATCCTATTACCGTGACACAGGTCTTCTAATCTTGTGTGGAGTTAAAGCTATATATGTGGCTTTTGGGTGTATTTATTAAAAAAAATCATAGTAGATGTAGTTAGATATTAACGAATTAACATGTTAATAAGAATTATAAAGTAGGATTGGTTCTATCATGTAAACAAAAGCAAATTTTCAGTAATCCAATTTACTTACTGTCCTATATTTCTTTTGAATACGCTGTAGTAGTGCATTTTCACTTCTGGTGAAGGTTGTTCGGATATGATTTTATGTATTTCCTCATATTTCAGTTTGACAGATTGTTCAAAATAGGTGTTAACCGGTAAAACTGATATAATGGTCAAAAATGCTTGTATGAACGATTTATCTTCGAGCATACCCTTGTATATAATGTAAACAGCTTCAGTTGGTAATGGCGATAAAAATTCCTTTAATACACGAGAAAATATTACATATATACAGGAAAATATTGTAGTAACATCTTCTTTTAAAACAATCGCGCAAATGTTTGAGAGTTCTGGAGCTATCTTTACAATTATTTCCTCCCAATTGCCATTTGAATCTTTTTCACTCATTAGTTTGGTCAAAGCTGTTGTTAATTTCCACATTGTCAATGTAACGTAGTTTTCTGGTATTGGCAAATATTTCAATTCTTCTTGTATATCGGAAAACATTTTGTACGGTATAATCAGCTGTTTGTCAATGACGTAATCTTCTAAGTCTTTGTAAAGTCTATTCAGAATGGTTGCAAAATTATCTTTATTGTAAGACTGTCTACGTTCATCAACATTTATGTTAAACGTACGTTGCATTATAGGCGTTAATATCTTTTCATATCTGATTCTTTGTGTTTCAATATCTTTTGTGCATAAAAGGTATGCTGATATAACTTTAATCATTCCATCGTAGTGCATGACCCGATTTGTGCAAATGTATTCAGAATTAAAGAACTCTTCATCTAAATAATTTCGTATTATTTCAACAACGAACTCGTCGTTAATAGAGTCCATCACTTCTCTTGAATATTCTGCTAAAGTTTGCATATGTTGTTTGTAACGATAAGTCTTATCGGAAGTGAAATGGGGTTGTAAACGTTTATAAACATTGTAAGCTTTAACTAAATAGTTAGCCCTGATGTTTAAGGGCACTTCCTGGACACGCACTAGAAGTTCAAAGATTTTAGGTTCGTCATTGTGCATCAGGTTGTCCATAAATAAATCTAATAGTGTTCTGATTTCTTCTACTTTGACAGTATCTTTAGAGTTGGTTAGGAGTATAAAGGTATGTTTGAATAATTCAGCACGAATAGTGGGGTTTTTTGAATTGTTCCAGATTTTTAAGAAGATTGTTTTGAGTCTAGTTGCATCAAGCTTAAGGAAAGCGAATCGAATCCCGTGTTTTTGTACAGAGACTGGAGCATCCAACAGTTTAGGTATAAATTGTTGACTGAGGTTCGTGTTTATATTATAAAATATTGAAAGTAATGAAGGAAGTGTGTATTGCAAATAGTCGCCCTTGGCATACCATAAAATAGCATTGGGATCAATTTGAGGGCGAGCGAAATGCATATTTTTAGCAATATTTCTTTGCAAACTAAGTGTCAGTTCATCTATTTCTTTCCAGTTTATTTTTGCTTCTTTTGGTGCATATTTTTTTATTATATTTATAAGCGATTTCTCAGGAACTAAGTAGCAAAGACCACGGATGACAGCCTTATGACCGCCCATAACATTTAAACGTTCCTCATATGCATTAATCCAATTAACAGATAGAGATTCTGGCCAATAAATACGTAACTTGCTTAATAGTATTCTTAACGATATTTTATCATCGTAACAAAGTTTTTCTACTTCATTTTTATGACGCAAAAGTAATTCTGGATCGTGTTTAAGAGCATTTATACAAACTTCTTCTGATGGATTTAAAATAAGAGATTCTTCAAACATGAGTTTCCTCCAAGATTTTTTAATGTTGTATAATATTGACAAATCTGTTTTCCACGAATTCCTTTGCTTAATAGCAATAATGTCCCTTATTTTATTTAATATGAAAGGGAAATCAACCAATTCGTGCATATGCAGTTTGTCCTACTAAATCATATAATACATCCCTAGCTAAACGTGGCTTCAATATCGGGGGTAATCATATTTACAATTATATAAACAAACAGTGTAATATGTATTCACTAAATAGTTTTGAATGTAAGCGTAAGGTCAAACAACTACTTCTGAGTAAAAACTACATTGAAACGGAGAACATTATAACTTTTTAATTATGTACATTTACCTCTGTAGCAATATTGCCAAATATGTACCTTACACATTGTATCTTCAAACACTTGCTTAAATGATAATTTTATATTAATTAATATTTTGTTTGTGTTATTTTTGTTTTAGTTTTTAACTTCTATTTCTTATATAGTTTTCTTTGATTCATTGTAATTCACTGGTGCCCAATACACAAGTTAAATCTTTATTTGGGCACCAGATTTTCTCTAAATACTTAAGTTTTGTTACAATAAATAATAAGATATCTCTTCTATGTAAACTAGCCTTAAGTGTTATCTATGTCATAGTTTAATCTTCAATAAATATTTTTTATTTTTTATTTTTTATTTTTTTATTTTAATTCTTTTTTCCAATCTACTAATAAAGCTAATATTTTCTCTATTAACTTTTTCATTTCACAAAATTCAATTTCACTCGTTTCACTTTGAGTTTCAATTTTATTCCATAATAGGTTGTATAAGAAATTAAACACTTTTTCTTTTTCTTCATGATTCATTTTACTGCAGTAAACTTTTAAGGTGTCAAAAGAAAACTTGTTTTTTATTACATCCGGCACATCTTTATTACCTAACACATTGTGAAGAATTATTAAAATTATGCAGTTTTGCACATCGTGATCTTTTTCGATGTAAACGTCCATAGTCCTTAATATTTCATTAATGAATTGCCATGAATTATCATTACATTTGTAAAGTTTAGTGTATTTGATGAGATCACTAACGAATTGATTTTTAAAGTTGTTATTATCATTGATATGATTGTTCACGTAGTATTGCAACAGACTTTGAAGGTCTTTTTCATTTTTTCGTACACACAAGATCAACGTTGCAAGCATTGAATATTTTATTGTAAAGTCAGTTTCAATTTTTAACATTTTCTTAATTTCTTCAAAGGCAACGTCAAATGGAGCAAATCTGTACCACTCATATTTTTTTAAACTCACGGCTTGCGATAGTCTCTTCATTTTACGCATTTCCGGATGCAAAGATAACATTTCTTCATCTGCTTCTGCAGGTATTTTATCAATGAAAACGTGCTTCACGAACTCAAACCTTTCTTCTTTTGGTATTTTTTTAATGAGATGCAATACTTTAGGGGAATTTAAAAAACGTTTTAAATAGAAATATTTACAATTACTAAGATCTTTACTGGCTTGCTCGGTAAGAAATTCTTTTATATGTTCTGTTTTCATATTATTTACAAAAGTAGGTATATCTATGTTGGAAACGTAATTTTCAAAGTTATTAATGATTCTATCGGGCATTTTCTTCATAATGAGGTCCGTCGCATTTGCGCTAAATTTTGGACAATAGTTCATGTTTTTTTCAATCACATCCAAATATTCCTTAGTGTGAGTATTCAGCAGAAATATAGCAGCTTGAAAAAAAATTTGCGACGTATTAGTTTCAGCCACTATTCCAAAAACTTTGCTAGTTTTTTCACAGAGACGTCGAAATATTTTGACATCCAGTTCACTTGCACATTTTTCGACATTATCTTCTATAAAAGCTACGGAACAATTTGGAAGCCACTTTATTGCTTCTTTTATGTCCTGTTCATGTATATAAAAGTCCTCAACACGTTTTTCATTGGTCAAGTGACGTCTTATACTTTTTATTAATTTAATACCAGCCTTAGTAGTAATTTCAGGCAAGAGATGATCATGTAAATATTGAGGGTTGATGATGTGTGCGTATTCATCATCGCTATATAGCCAATAACATTTTTGAAGTGCTCTAGTTATGTAAAGCGAATCTTCCGACTTCAGAATGTTTAGTATATATTGAACATCTTTTTTTTCACAGGCTATATCTATCTTAAGTAAATTTTCTTGATCATGGTTGTCGAAATTTATATTTTGTATTTTAATACTTTCTTTATTTGCCAGTGTTTTCCTCAATAATTCGTTATATTGTTTGTGTTTTTTGCCCAAAGTTTCGCATGCCGATGTTGAAGTGTCCATGGCGATTGACTGGAAATTATGAAAAGAACTGTAAGTAAATAATTTTAGGACACAAACTTACTCTAACGTGTGTATCACTGCTACTATTTCTGTCCCCAAAACTCGCCAAATTATCTTTTAAGCTCTCCTACAGACTCCGTGCTACTGCTAAGAATTCCTTAATAAGTATAACCTAATAACAAAGTGCCCGACAAGGGAATTTAATCCAAGACCTCAAACACACCTGCACATTAGTAACTTGCATAAATAAAAATCGATTTTCCATATCATTATCAATTTAATTTAAGCTTTTATTGGTATGATTGAACTACCAGAATTTAGAAACCCTTTTGTAAAATTTAACTTTCGAAGTTTATAAGCATTGATTAATTACCTATTTATAATTAAATTGCTCCTAATACTAAGTATACATATTTTTACAACATCCTCCATAAACAACTAAAAATAGATCTTTTGCGCCTGATATTACCAAAGTACCTACTGCCCAATCAATGATTCAGTTTTTAGTTATCTTGACGAAGGTAAGACCATTCTTTGACTGTGGAAAATTCAAATGTACTTACTTATTACCTACAATTCTACCCAGAACATACAGTTATTGTTCACGAAAACCCAAGGGAGAAACAACAAAAAAAAATGACACAAGGTAAAAACAATTATAATTTAACAAACGTACATAATAAAAACAGAAAGTTGATAAGTACTAAAATTTTTGACGCAAAAATCTATTCGAAATTTAACTTTGACTGAGACAACAATATACATATTTAGTAGTCGTGGTTAGCATAATCCGATCAAGGATGAATGTATTTATATAAACTGCTTTAAGCCACAACAGGATTATAAGATAAAAAATCAAATACACATTAGGTGCAAATATATAATGTTTCAAAAAATAGCCTTAAAATCTAGTTACAAAACATGTGAGGTATTAGAAAATACAATGCATAGTCAGTTTTTCCACCTCTCTTAAATTCTTCAAGTCCTTAAAATAGAATTAATATCTTAATACTATGGTTTAAATACTAATATATTATAAACGGCACATAAGGCAGGTGTTATTAAGATTTTTTTATGAAGTTATTTACTGTTTCAAATAGTCGCGTTAGGCGCTCAAGATGACGTGAGATACTTCTTTTTACGCTGCTTTTCTATTCATTCTTGCGCTAGAAGCCAACAACTTATTATATCTGCATAAAATTGTTAATTCAAGTAACGAGGTTTGTATAAAATACTAAACCTTGTTTCGGAAAAAATTGACAATTCTAGTTATATATTCGAAGTATATAAAACACTGAACTTATCAATGCAATGCATTTGTATTTCAGTTGAAGGGTGGGCTTCCATCAAGGTTCGTATTTCATTAAAAGAATCCCTTTGGTCTTCAGTAGGATACAACGTGCAGTAGTTGTTCACCAATAAGTAGTTTTCCGTTGACTTATCAACAGATAGCATGTGTTTGTATAACAAAAATTGTTTGTAGTATTGGTTAAAATACTCCAACATATTATACACTGCCTGACCATACAATAAATATATAGACGGGAAATATTTATTAACGTCAACTTTTAAATTGTCGGTACAAACTTTGGCAAATAGTGGAATGATCGTTGTGAATAGTTCATCTATTTTTTCATTAGTATATTTTGTGTGACTGTAACTTCCATGTGGGTCCGTAACGTCTGTCTTGTCTATTTCGACAAAGGGTAAAGATGCTCTGTTTGTGTGTACTAGCTCAGTAAAAGCAGTTATTAACTTCCAAGTGGTGATGAAAACATAATTCTCTTTCACTGATAACGAGTTCTCGAGTTTGATTTGTATATTTTTGAACATTTTAGTAGGAATCACTTTATTGCGATCTAAAAATATATCATTTAAACACGAAACAAGGGATTTCAGCAAGTTTTCAATATTGTAGATCACATATTTTTTATTTTCGTGTATAGTATTCCAGGCAGGTAAGTGACGATCCATCAGTGGTCCAATAATTTTATCGAATCGTTCGGTTTGGGTTACTTCATCATTACAAAATAGTGCATTTGTTGCAATGAGATTGAGGAGTGTACATCTAGATTTTGTAAAAGTTTCATCAACATCCTTAAGCATCACATTCGCAACGAATTCCGTATCGAGCTGCTCTATGATGGATGGAACAATGTTGATTAGTTTCTGCAAAATATTTTGTATGAAATCTTCAGTAGACATTGATTTTAAAAATGTATAACTCTTCATGTAAAATTTCCCCCTAATATTCAAAGGCACTTTTGATACTTCGCCTAATAAATTATATATTTTTTTGTTTTCTTTGTGCGATAAATTATCTATGAATTCGCTCATCAATTCCCACAATTCTTCCGCACCTGTTATATTTGCTTCAGCACAAAGAGCGTGATGCGTTTTTTCAAAAAGAACTGATCGAATAGTGGCGTTATTTGTTGATTTCCATGCTTCTGAGAATATTATTCGTAGCTCTTTTGATTCAAGCTTCGCAAATGCTAATCGAATGGCATACTTTTGCAATGATACTGGCGCTGTTAGTAACTTTTTAACGACTGGACCACTGTTCTTACTACTAAGATTAAATAAAATAGAGTTTAAAGACGGAACAGTAAATTGCAAGTAATCTCCTTTAGCATAAAGCAAAACTAAATCCATAGGAAGCGGAGGTCTCGACAGATACATTTTCTTCGAAATACATTTTTGTACACTAAGACTTAAGTCATCTGTAGCTCCCCAGTTTATTTTGCTGTCATCCGGTTCATATTTCTTAATAATATTAGTCATTTGATCTTGCGGGGCAATCATCATCAACGCTTTTATTACAGCTTTATGGGTACTGGCGTTGTCTATTTGTTGTAAGAAGAATTTGTTCACTTCGGTGGCCAATGAAAGAGGCCAATACACCCGTAACTTATTTAGCAAAACTCGCAAAGACACGGTGTCGTTGCAACAGAGTTTTTGAAATTCGCTGTTATATCTTGACAGAAGATTTGGATCGTGTTTAAGAGCATTAATACACACTGTTTCAGAAGGCCACAGAATAAGGGATTCCTCAAAGAAGCACTTTCTCCAAGATTTATTGATGTGATATAAAGGCATCAAATTTGTATTCCACGATTGCTCTTTCTTCAACAAAACTAATTCCTTAATTTTTTTTATAATAATTGGATAATCATTCAGATTTTTCTCCCAATCGTTGATCAACTCAAGAATAGTTTTAATCAATTTCATTATCTCGATGAATTTCGTTTCATTTGTAACAGTTTCCGCGAAAATTTTTTCATACAGATGGTTAAATAAATAATTGAAAACTTTTTCTTTTTCTTCATTTTGTAGTTTATTTTTGTATCGCTTTAGGGTAGTGAAGGAAAATTTTTCTTCAAGAATTTTTGGAATTGGAATGTCGTTTATAACATTGTATATAATAATAGTTTCGATACATTTTTGTACATTGTGAGGTGACTCAATAAATACTTCCATGCTATGAAATAGGCGATTAATAATTTGACAGTTTTTAGGATCTTTCATAATATTTATGTTTTTCAACACTTTTTCCACAAATTTAATTTTATATTTAAACGGTTCATTCACGTGTTTTTCATAGTAATATTGTAGTACCGTATGTATATTATCGTTGTTTTTACCGGCGCAGTGCAATAGGATAGTCAGCATTGAATTTCTCTCATCGGGTGAGGATTCTAATTTCATAAGTTTTTTCAAGTCATGAAAAGCGACGTCGAAAGGAGCAAATCTGTACCATTCATAAACATTCTTTGGCTGACCCCATCCGCAAGACGATTTCAAAGCTTCACATCTGAGTGCAGGGACCGAACTATCACTGACGTTTGCAACGATTTTTTCATTATTCATAAACATTTGTTTTATAAAGTCGAATCTGTCTTCTCTCGGCATATGATTAAGAAAATGTTTGACATTGCTGTATTTCATAAAGTAAGTCATTTTCTCATTTGCGGCTTGTTTTAACAGGAATGGTTTTATATCTTCTTTCTTCATATACTTTGCACAAGTTGAGTAGTCAATTCGATTTGAAAGTTTTTCGAAATTATCGAGAATTTTTTGAGGACATTTTTTCATCAGTATTTCGGTGTATTTTCGTCCAAACGGTGGAGTTTGGAATATGTCTAGATCTTTTATGATTTCTAAATATTTTTCTGCGTCATACTTGATCAAAAATAAGGTAGATACCAATGTATCAGCGTAAGCGTAGTCCTTGTTTTTTAAATATGCTTCTAATATGCTTATCGATCTCTTACACAAACGTTTGAGTAAAACTTTAGATATAGAGTTTTTGTGTTTTGCAACCGCCCTGTCAATAAACGGTAAAGAGCAATATGGCAACCATTTCAACGCCATGTCTAAATTTTTCTTCTCCTCATAATTATAGAAAGCTTCAGCCCGATTTTCATCTTTTATATTAAGTCTTATGCTGAGCATGAGTTTGTTGATTGCTTTTGTAGTCATGTAAGGAAACAGATGTGTTTTTAAAAAGTCGATGTTAATAATATGTGCGTAAGAAGGATCAGTGATCAGCCAATTACTCCGTTTTATTGCCTTCGATGTATAAAAATCGTCTCCACATTTGAATACTTCAAATATAAAGTCTACGTTTCTATTAGTGCAAGCCACATCGATTTGTATCAAATTGTTAATGTCTTCATCGCCTTTGAAATTTAACGTAAATTTATTGTCGTGGTTTTCAATCGCGTGTTTTAACAGTTTGTTATAATTTTGATGTTTCTTCCCCAAATTTTCGCCTTCTAATTCCAACGGCGCCATTTTTGTTCACTGAAAAAAACATGCATGCGGTATAGGTACATTTGAATTATATGCATAGCTTAAAACATTTCATATCATTTAAAGTGCGCGCTAAGGATTAATAATTTAATAGAATGTAAGCAGAAATAACACCAAATTAATAAATTTCATTGGGCGGTGTTGAACGAGATCGTTATTAATGCAATGATCATTTTTGTGTAATGTAATGTAATTATTTTTATAAAACGAACGAATAACTTTTTAAACAAAATGTTTATCAGAAAAATTAAAATTTAATCAAATTCAGTAATTTTGATGTACTGCATTAAAATTGACCACGACCTGTCTAGCAGTAAAACTTTCCCGGTGAAAACAATGCCGGAAATAGCGTTAAGCACGCAATTTTTAATTTTGGCATAAATTGTGATCCCTTTTCAATGATCAATAATTTTATCAAATTTGAATTTCCTCTACCTACTTACATATAAGAGGAGTCAACTGGCTTATAGCAAATGCAAAAATCTAGCTTCTGATTTAAGGTAATGAGTAGTTATGGTTCTTTGGGCCCATTTTTTTGTAATTTTTTTACACTCGGAACTAAATGAAATGTTATATAAGTGTATATACATATGTAGGTGTATTTCCGTTCTTCTATTTAATTTTTATTCTTAACTATATAGATCTATTGATCGATAGTGCAAGAGCACAAGTGAAGAACGAAACCCTTATATGCGTTATTGTCTATCAAACATAAATATAGTCGAAATACATACAATCTACATGTTCATATGTTTTAGTTATTAGAAAGAGATTTAGGACAGAAAGTATTTTAATTAATATTTCTCTACCTCGCTTCAAAACTTTCCTATTTTCTCAAACACCTATAAAAGCAAACTGTTTATAAGGTTAAAATATTTTGTTCTGTGATGTCTATGAGATAAATATCCGCTGCTTTTTTGCGAACAGGGCTTTTGAAATTATTCATGTAAAACTTTTTGGTTTTACTCCTTCTTAAATATACATGTCTTTTCCCTGCGTCACGGAAACGAGAAATCGAAACCTATTTTTAAATCCAGACAACATTGGAGGAGGCTATATGGACTACCAGATGTACATCTATACTAATGTTACGAGTATAAAGTGGTAAAGTTCGTGAGTTTGTGACGTTGTTGGGAGTAATCTCTGGATCTACAGAATCAATTTTGAATATCTTTTACCAATAGAAAGCTATGTTATTTGTGAGTGTCATAGGGAATATTAATCCGAAAAATTATAAGACTCTTTCGTTTTAGCCGGATTTGCGAGGTAAGTCGGAGAAAAACGGTCGAACCAAAACGTTTTTTTACAAAGGCTGCCTTCACCACGGGAGGTATATAGTTGAGTCCTAGAGAAATGTTGTAGTGCTTGATAATGCCTATAAAAAGTCAGCGATAGCATATGTGTAACTTTTAGGATTGGTTCGCTGTGACCTCTTTTATGTTAACCAAATTTGTTCTTAAATAAAGCATTGTTTTATAAGGTGTTTTTATAAAAGTTATATTAATCGTTGTACAAATAAATGCGCTATTCATTATTAAGTATTTAATTTCAATGAAACTTGCCACATACGTCGTTTAATTTCAGTAAGTGTCTTAGAAGATGTCGCTGTTTTAAAATAATGATCACGTGTGCAACAGTGATGGACAAGACGCCCACCGACGGTTTACAGTTTCACGTTTAAACAATTTGACCCATTTTTCTGATTTTTGGTATAGACATTAATGGGACTGAGGAGTAAAATAGACTGCAACTTATTTTCTTTCTGAACTCAAACCTGTACTCTACGCGGACGGAGTCGCGGGCAAAAACTATAGATAAATAAAATAAAACCCTTTTTCTGGCAGTCAGGAAATAAACCATAGCGCCCAGTATTAATCAAACCAAATTACATCTTAATTTCAAGTAAAATGTTAACCGCTTAAGGAAGTGGGCACGGGTAACAGCGACAAAAATAAGCCGAAGCAATATACCTACCTATATAAACTTCGATCAAATATTAAATATATAAAATATTTAATATCAATCGAAGTATATAAAGGTGTAAAAAGGAATGACTAAGAGTTGGCTGATAAGAAGTCAAACTACTATAATAGTTTTATCAATCAAATATCGTTTTAAAAAATAAATTACGAAAGTGGTATGAATTTTTAGTTTTTAATATTGAGTGATCATCGGAATGCACTATTATAATATTGTTTTATGTTCAAATGAAAATCTGCAAATAATTACTGAACGCCTACACAAGACTGTATAAAAAGTTGGCAAGCGCATCGTCTGCAAATCTAGGTTCCGAATGTTGAGTAACTCAAATATTTATAACATGACTTTCTTATACCACCACACGCTTTACAATATGCGTTTAGTACGTACCTATAAGTATTTTTTTTTTGTGTTAAGCAAATACAAATTTCGAAGTAGTCACAACTAAACACAAAACCCAAAAATGTCTAGTCGCAATGAAAAGATTAACGGCGTCAAATTCACATATAGTAATCATTAGTGTTTATCATTTTAGTTGTTAAATATTAATTAAAAACGTTCAGTTGAGCAACAATGCTTAATATAATGCAAATACTCACATTAAGACGACAAGGTATAGCCGGACCATACGAATGAAACAAATTCACTTCTTTTATTGCAATTTTAATTTTCCTGAGAAAAATATCCTATAATACAGTAGTCCACTACCAACTTTTAAATAAAAAACTAACTACTTATGAATGACGTTATGTTATGATTAGAAATAACAAACAACCTGCAAGATTCACATGACGCGCAGGCGATAAAACAGTACCTGTCGAAACATGTCGTTTTATTTAGACTCCGCCCTTATCCGAAACTATCCAAAACTTGTGGAACGGATACAGATACGGTTAGGGATATATTTTTATTTCGGTTACGGTTACGGATACTCACATTAAAACGACAAGGTTTAGCCGGACCATTCGAATGAATCAAATTCACTTCTTTTCTTGTAATTTTAATTTATTGGAGAAAAATGTCCCACTGTAATATTTGCAGTTTAGAATAACTTACATAAATCTGATTCCAAAATAGAATCCCGAATTGCATAGGGGCCGCCGTTCGTATGCCGGTAATTTATTTGTTATGATGTCACCCAACAATAATGTTTGTATCAATTACTTCTAACACAGTATAGTCGTAAGTATTGTAAATTTGGCTCCTTACCTCATAAACAAGTGTCCTGTTGAAATAAAAAACTCTATTCGGCCACAGCCACACCGAAAAGTTATCTACAAGTAGATTGAAATTTTTTTTCAATTCATCGTAGATTACTCAGTGAAGAAGGCACGTTCATATGTTTCGGCCAAGGCCAAATTCTCGATAGTTAAAAACAAAATTTTATGTTGCCAGAGTAAAAAGTCTTGCAAGGACGATTGCTGCAAGTCTTTTATAAAATATATTTAGTATTTTTTTATTATGATGCAATATTTTTACAAAGTATCTGTTACTAAATTATAAAAAGAAACAATATTAATAAACTGTTGTAGATGTACGAAGCGAGGAAACGCTCATTGAGTTCATCTTATCTCATGTACTACGTAGTACGACCTCATTGCAATAGATGGAGACACCTTTCACGTTTAAATTAGCTACAGGAGACCAATTATAAAAAACTTGAATGTGTTCATGTCTATAACTACGTAGGCTTGTATAGTTTCGAAAAGTTGGGGTTCAGATTAATAAATTTAATTAATCTACGCTTTGCTAAATCTCATTCGTTATAATATATATGTCGCAGCCAACTAGCTTAATCAGCCGTTCAATTAACAGCCTAGCTTCTTTTCTACATGGCGCCGTTTAATCAACGGCCTGAATTATATTCATATTTTTAGATTATAATTAGACGTACCCCTTATTACAACATTTAATAAACTGGCTGGCTACTGAAATTTGAAAATTTGAAAATGAAATTGCTCGACTCAGTCTCAGCTTAATTCACATCCTTATTGTTACTACACTCTTCTATTGTATTTTTTTTTCATTAAAATTTGAAAAACACCATCAAATTTGTCATTCACCGACGCCATATTGACAGTTTTAAGAGTTTCAGTTAAATGTTATCACTCCAAGTCATTTGCCTATTTACAAAGCCGTTATTCTCTAGCTTCCGTTACTGTGAATAATTTTAAACCTTAAATAACTTCGATTTATGAATCCAAATCTGGGTGTAATAGTTTTGACGTAAAATTTAAATGATGTAAGTAATTTAGCCAGCAAAATTCTATGAATATCAAATTTGAGGGATAAATTGAATTAATTGTTGATAAACATCAAATTATTAGCAGTTGTGTTGTTTTTGATAATTATAATTAACATTTAAGCAAGTGTCTAAATTACAATGATAATATCAAGATCCTGTTAAAAGGTATCGAAATTCTAATTGTAGATTATAACCATAAACATTTTCCTCTCCATTTAGTAACAAATTGTTATTTTCCACGAAATTGTAATGTTTTGCCTTCTGTTCGTTGCATCGTTTTTGTTCAGAATCACCTATTTTTTTTTTTTTTTTTTTTAATAGCCTATACTAGATCCCACTGCTGGGCAAAGGCCTCCTTCTTTTTCTTCCAAATTTCTCTGTTTGTAGCCAATTTACGCCATTCCCTCTCAAAGTTGTCCAAGCTGTCTCTCCAGCGCATCTTCGGTCTACCGCGTTTTCGGCGGCCCTCGCATGGTATCCACTCAGTGACGGCCCTCGCCCATCTGTCCGGATTCATCCTGAAAAGATGGCCGGCCCAGTCCCACTTCAGTTCAGCACATATAACCTATATAAATACCTATAAAAAGAAATGATCCCTAGTCAGAATGGTCCCTTATATTGAATTAAATTCTTTAGATAGTTCTATTTTATCATGACTTCGGAACGATATATAATTTATGTATCTTTATGAAATACTTAATAACAACAAAAAGCTATTACCGGCATTATTCGCCCAGCTTTAAACGATAAAGGATTTGACAGTTTTGAAACCTAGATACGTTATGCTGTATTCTTTGATTTACATCGCGTATGGAATCCAACTAAGTATGTATAATATGAAATAAGTGACATCGAATGTTCATTTTGATCATTGTAAATTTTGGAAAGTATTATATGGCACTTGGCACTTTTTTGGATGCTATTGCTCATTGATGTGAGCGTCCGCGACATTCACGAGGCCATGCGCTCTGCCGCATATCTCAGAACCGTACAGCTCCTATTAGGGCCCACCTTCCACGTGATACGTCTAACAATCCCGATGACTCCTAATAGCTGTCTCTCACGACAGGCAGAGGATGCCGTGGCGGTATTCTTACGCCCCCAACTACAGGGCGGGCGGCTGACACCCTATATTAAAGTAAAAGCTAAGTTTTCATCCCGGAAAATTGTATTTGACATAATTTATCTGACATAATGTATTCATATACAGGTAAAGCTGTAGATTGTTTTGCTAATAAATACAGTGACTTATTTATGGTATTGCATACAATAAACGAGTCATGGAGTTATCAAAGGATTAGTAATGTATTTGGGTGTGGTGATAAAGGTCAAAATGTAGGTCAAACGGGTTTAAAGGTCGGTTAAGCGAGATTATTCTTTGATTGTGTAGTGATCGGATTTATTAACGATGCATGATTTACATTTAATCACTGTAAGGAAGTGTAGGATTCGTTCTAATAGAAACATTTTATTGTAATCCCATATATTGTTGCACGTGAAGTGATAATTACTGAAGCGTTACTTATTTGTTGAAGGCCCAACGTTATAATTATTGCCATTGCATGCAATAAGGCGCATTGTCGAAAAGCTCAGCGGTCGCGGGCCCAAACTCCAGGCACATACCCTTGACTTTTTGAAGTTATGTGTGTAGTCACAATTAATTATCACTTGCTTTAACGGTGAAGGAGAATCGTGATAAAACCTGCACACCTAAAAGTTCTCAGCAATTTCTTTGCTTTGTAGTCCGCCAATCCGCACTAGGCAGATGTTAGAGGAGGCCCGTCCCCAGCAGTGGAGCGTATTTGGGCTAATGACGACGTGTCCTTCTATCAGCCTTTGCGGTTATGTTTTGTCTGTATCTTTGACACAGCGATTTTGGGTGACGTGCGGTGTCTTATGCCATTTTTGGACACTTTTCCGGGCTTTATACTGTAACTGGGAATTTTCTAATGAAAAAATCCAAGAAACAATTTAACAAAAGCAATATGTATAGCCTCACGCCTACATTCAGTAATAGTTGATTTACAAACACTGGGTTTAATTTATTGAATACATGTAACAGTAGCGGCTATGACTTATGCACCAACTGTTTTAATGATATATGGGGGCGAATTACACCGCAGAATATGTAACTTATAAATCTGTGTTTATTATTTCTGTTTCGTACGATTTTATTCGACATTTTAGTTAGAGGTAAAATAGAAGAGATCGCAGCTAGCGATAAGACCGCTATTTGTGCCGATACTGTCTTCATTACAAAAAAAAAATTAAAAAATTATATATTATTGTATAGTGTACAAAAAAATATATTAATAAATAAATAAGGTCTATTTTAAAAAATCGGCATTTTTGTTTGAGGTAAAAGACTACAGTTTTCATTCGTGAGCCCCGTGGAAGTAAAAGTAAATGTATCACAAACTATAATCACTTTATTATTTGCATGTTAAATATAAAAAATAAATGCAATAAAGATTTTTTTCCTCACATTATTCGTGTCCGTTTTTCTTAAGATGGTGATACATAGTGTATTCGGTCCATTATTAGTAAAGATTTAAAGCTTACGAAATACTTCTGTATTTTTATGGATATCTATGGCATGATGGGTCTTAGCTTCAGAGCCCTTAAAATATACAATGCTAAATTAAAGTTCGTTATCTATTCTCGTAATCTTACATGATTTTAAACATAAGTACCAAGCAATTTCATATTCAAGACGATTTCTTACTAATACCAACTTTACGATTTCTATACATGAAAAAGCAAACAAACAGACAAATGAAATCAAACTCTATATATTTTTTTGCCCTAATCTGTCAAGTTCTCAGTTAAGAACAAACATATTTACCATCACCGAGTCTATGTTTTCATTTATTACGTTTACGATCTAGATCACAGATAACAGAACAATTTCAATAACTTTCCTTTCTACACAATCATCCCTACATTCACTATTGTTAGCGTTACGTAAAGCGACTATCTATAAATCAGCCTTTAAAATTTCGTATTAATCCTGTTTGAAAGACTTTTCCACGGCCAGAAGCAGCTGTTTTTGTCCCTATCACGCGGGATTTCACGACCTTTACATCGTACGCACATATATATGCCCAGAGATCACGACCATTTATTTAACAAGAACGTGTCTTCTCTTGCGATGGTAATCGCTTACGTAGTATACGAGTATGGAGAAGAAACGTTTCCAGGATATTGCTATAAAATTCTACGCATGTTCTAATTACGATAAGTGTCTCAAGTATAGTGTGGTGAAATTCTTGAGTTAAACAAATGAAAGTACGATTATGTTACACAATTTTATTTATCGAACACTCGGCCCACCGCAGTCACTAACCACAATAATGCTTTGTATTTGATAGCAGGTAATATTAACATCAAAGTTGTTAAACTTATGATCAATTGCTGATATTACATACGAATTAAATTATAGTAAAGAAGCGAATACGTCAATATTTAGAAAAATGCAATTTGTTATTAAAACGTTTGAAACATAATGATGAAGTCTTCAAGTTAGGACCTAAAAGTAAAAGGTAAGGTCAATGGTAGCCCTTTCAACGACAAAAATGATCGCAAAACTTTGATGACCAGAAAGTTTCGCTTGTTACTTCGATTTTCTACGAGAGGAATATTCTTATTAAGAAAAATGGCAATAAGTAAAAAGTAGAAATAGTAAAAATATTTGTTTTGAAAATCATGTCAAATTTTGAGTTCAGCTATTGTGTCACCCAAAGAGTAGTGATACTTTCGCTTGAGACACGCCGACGAGAATCTCAGCGGTTGCAGGTCCAGACATACCTATAGCTTTTCGAAGTTATATGGCTATTCTTAACTAATTATCACGTACTCTAACGGTGAAGATAAACACCGTGAGAAAAACGGCACACTTAAAAGATCTTAGGAATTTCTTAGGTGCGTAGTCCTTTAATGCGCACTAGGCAATTATGAAGAAATATGGACTAAGGAGTAAGGACTAATACTCAATTGTAGAGGAGGCCCATGTACACCCATCACATGATACGTGATATATTATATGTATGACTGCTGTGCACAACTTCTCTACAACTGGGATGTGAAAATCAAGAATAAAACAAGATAGAAATATTTATTCTAATATTTCGTTTTGCGTGATGCGTGAAAGGACAGTCGGAATTACAAAAAAATAAAAATTGTTTCGGCCTCCAATTAATTAGTTACGGACAACGCATTTACTTTTTAATATTTCATTCATAGACACGATTGCGTTACGGCTTTATAAAATCATAAAATATTATTATAGTTGCAGTTTACTACCAGTTAATTAAGGATATTCAATACGATTCGCATTTTAATATAATACACGTTAAATTAATAGATCATTAAGGCAGGATATTGCTAAAGGGCTAGGTCGAATTTTTAAAGAATTTAACGTCCCGTTTTTAGAACCGGTAACCACGGAACATGAATAAGCGGGTTTAATTGAAAAGGGTCATTATCGCCTGATATTTTCGATGTGCATTTGTATACGGATTGGTATTCAAGAATAAAAGTAGAAATTATAACAGCGTCTCGGTTCATAATCCCACGAACACACCACATGTTTCAAAAGCGATGTGATACGATGAAACGTTACACCTGACTGACTTCTCTACTAGGATTTTTTGTAGTGCATGTGTCAATCTGTACTAAGCCAGCGTGGTGAGATAAATCTCTTCCCTCTAGATAGCAGATCTATGCTCAGCAATGGGACGTCTACGGGGTGATATACGAGTATACCCAAAAAAAATATTTTCCCATTATATTCAATAACCTTTTGTTATCCACTGTACCTGGCGCAGACAAGTGGGCGCGGTATAACTACATCTTACAAGTGTAACACTCTGTATGTCGAACGTTCGACCTCACTGATAATTATATTCTATTATTATGTTACGAAAATTCTCTACGTTTATAGGTTTACAAAGACCAGAAGCATGGCTCGAGGGCTTTTGATATAGTGCCAAGCCGGAAGAATGCTGTCTTGGGTTTAGATTGATTTTCTTTCATAAGCCTTTACCAGTCGTCTACGACATTCAGATCAGGTCTAAATAGTTGTTATTTAGTGTTAAAGTAGCGGCTTACCTTCTTATATTGATAGCTGCTCGCAAGTTTACCCGCACGGACTTTAATTATAAAGTGTATTAGTGCAGATTAAAACTTTTGTAGCGTTTCGTATAGTGCTTTTGTATAATCAGATTAGCCATTATTGGGTAATTAGGTAATGAACATCTAAACAAAAATCGATCTTATACTGTTAATCGTGGTAGAGGCTCGTCGCTACGTAGAGTTAATAATGCCTGTGAAAGTAATTATTATGAGCGTTACTATATCTTTTATAATAAATATATATACCAATGTAAATTTAGTTATGCCTCTCGTAGGGAGAGATGCAATTTTATAAAGCTTACACTATAATAGTACCTACTACAATATAAAAACCATTTCTGAAAATGTATGTTTTAAATTGAATTTATGTCATGTTTACGTTAATCCAAATGAGACGGGTTCTTAGAAAAAATAAAATGTAAATTTCAAAAATGTCTAAAAGCAGAGTTTATTATAAGATTATGCCAATACATTGCGAGATCAAGTTTCATGGTACTTAAATGTATAAAGTATAAAAGATAGAAAAGATCTCACTAGTAAACGATTAACACTGTGACCAATGCTTATAAATCGCCTGAAAGACTGACATTTATTAATAAGTAAACAATAATATCTGATTTCATTAATTGAACAGGAAACATGTTCTACAAGAAAATTACTGATTAATTAACTTTTATCTTAAGTTAATAGACAAATCGTGATAAGTATGAATAATGGGTGCAGGGCTTGGTTAAGTGCCTTTGAAAAATTATACCAGGTGTCTGCGCCCTTAGCGCTGACCTCCTTAAAATGCGGGCTTGATAATGTTACTTGGCCTAGGGCAAGCACTTACAGACGCTTATTTTCGTTATAGCAAATCGTTAGAGTATTATCGTTTTGTATTTAACACGACAGGTGACTTGAAAGATACTTACCACGTGCCTTTTTTAATCTTGTCGAGTGGACAGGCAAACGGAAGCCAATCACATTATAATATAAGAAATTTTAGGATGTGAACTTAATTTCTCCTTTCGCAGCTTTCATTTATCATTGATAGATTTTTAGTCACTAATAAGGAGTTATCATGTAACAATGAGAAAATAGCAAAGTTGCAATAGTCGTTTAAGATCAGATGTTAACTGATATATTGGAATTAATATGCAATATGGCAACATTTTGGTTTAAAACAGCACAATTTCGTGCATGCACAAGATGTCAATATTGTGAAAACGTGTGGTCGGTTAAAGAATTGAAAAGGAGAAAGCTATATTTATTGTAGGAAAGATTTCATTTTAAGGTGCAAAGGAGTCGCAAATATTCACCTTTAGTTTTGGTTTTCTCAGTTACGTATACCAACTAAATAATTTGTACGTTGTAATGGTAATAACCATTAATAACAATATACCTTTAATAAAAACTTGTTTCAAATAACCAATTACAAAATGTCTGTAGCTTCCTAAAATGTATTACTATTTATACATAACAATATTTTACAATTTGCACCAAACGTAGTATTAAATTTCAATTATTATATTGCTTATTCGTTAGTTTTTATTTGTTACAACGCGGAAGGCTGGCATTAAAGCAGATCTAGTTTTATTTGCTTTATGCTCTCAAGACACTTGATGAGTTTGACACGCCTTCTAAGCGAACTGTGAATAATTTATTAAATATATTTTTAGGTCCATATTATTGTAGGAAGCTTTTTAGTACCACAACAAATTTAGTAGATGTGACAGTCCCGTGGCGCAGTTAACGAGGCTTCTGGACCTAAATATGTGTTTCGGGTCTGGGTATTTGTGATGCCAAAAAGTCTCTTGAGGTTTTTTATAACTACGACACAAGAATTGAATTTATTGTGGGCTCAAAATTATTTTTATGACCATTGGGTGTTTTCTCTTTAAATATATTTACGTAACCCCATGCCCGTAATGCCCGAAGGAGTAGGCAGAGGTGCATTTCGCCACCTTTTCACCAACTACATGTATTTTGTCCCACGTAACTGAGGGCGAGCATACTGCCGTTTATCGAGCGCATTTATAGATTTCACGCTACCAGAGAATTTGCAAATGGAATACCCAATAACACTTTGCCAGACCCGGAAATCGAACACGGGATCTCAAGATCACACGGCACATACTTGTACCGCAAGTAAACAAGGGAATCTATAAATATAATTGTAATAATTGTACGTTTGGATTGTAGCTTGTACCGGCAGTGCGACGTGCACTCGTAAATTCTCTAACAATAGACGGTATTTCAAAGCTGTTATATACTGCCGTGTGTTTAGTAATATTTTTAATGAGTGAATTAGCTCATTAATCCAATTAATGCAACCTCAGTGGCGCGCGACGAGCTGTTTCTCAATAATCTCGTACGTAATTTCCATGCCGACCAACATGTAAATTAACTCTATGCATTTCTGCATTTTTAACGTTACCGTTGTGTAGAATTAGCAATGCCTAATGAAAAACTTTATGAAAAAACACATAAAAAATAGCGAATGTAATTAGTGACAACTTCAGGAAGATAAATTATAAGGATTTGTTTAAATTGCTTGAAAATGAAATGGAATTAGTGGTTGAATAAAGTGTGATAGGCAAAAACGTCTAGTAACTCAAACTTTTGTAATGATAAATAATTATTGAATGAAGTCATCGATACAAAATATTAAACATTTGTTATCTGTTGCATTAGGTGTTTAACTGATTATCCTATTAGTCAAGAGAATCAAGTTAAGATGGATTAAACTAATTACTTCTAACAGTTAAGTAGAATTGAATGATTGATCAGGGAGAGTTAATGTTTTGTTTCATTAAAAACCAATGTGATATAGAGTTCTGCTTATGGAATTAACGATTTTTTTATTATTTACATAGGTATCCTTTGGTATTAAAATCCTATTACTGACGTCGCAATAGTGGGAAAATGTTGACAATACGACATTATAATATTAGCAGAATCGTTACTAGCATAAAAAAATAATTGCATCTAAAATAGATCGTAAATAGTAGACGGCCTCCATAGTGATCTAGAACGGTACAATTAATGATATTTGCTATGTATCACATATTTGTTAAGATTAATAAGTCGCGATCCGATAAAATCGCTCGTTTGACCAGAATGTAATATGAAAATCACGTTTGATTCCATGCTGATCTAAATGTTTGATAGCTGACTTTGCGTTCAGTAACTGGATTATGAAGTATGTTATATGCACTTATAATTAAAGTTGGGTAATAAATCATCTTTGGTGGCGAAACTTCGATAATGAATACATCTATATATTCTTTAATTAGGTATTATTTTTTAAACACAGAAAATTTCAGTTTACTCATCACCAATCGCATTTTGTTAACTGCTAGACATTGATCTTTTTCACACTTCTGAAGAGACCTACCCGAGGCAAATATTTCTTGTGGCACTACCTACGTGGCCTTATTGTCAAATTTATTTCTACTCGTAGCTGAACACTGGCTTTGATTTCTTATTTATCAATTTGAATTTTACTTCTTGTTTCTCGCCTTGATCGGTTGGCCGTATAATATTTTGGTATCAACGTATACTAAAATAATTGTAGATTTCTTAAAACAAACCGATAACTTCATGGTGGAGTTATAAATAAAAGCCACCCGATCACTACGACGATAAATTGCGACAAAAATATAATTGATCGCGCCAAAACTAATACGTCATGCAAATATTCAAACGCAATTAAAAGTTTTAAATAAAACAAGACAGTTTTAATTGATGGCTCAAGGGAAATGTCGAGTGAATAAATAAATCAATTTAGCGAAGTATAATATTTTGGTAAACCTAAATATAATTGACAGCTGCTATGCGGAAATGTATCAGACTGACTTATTCTAGAAGTTAGTTCGCGTCATTGTCCATTGGTCCATTAATTTGAGAGTTATAAGCTTCATTTATTTGACATGCAATATTTTTGTCACGTCTTGAGCTTCGACCTCGCCTCGTTAGAGGAAGTGCTTCTTATAGATAATAATGCTGAATTTGTGTATTAAGATTTTTCTTATAAAGCATTTTAAAAAATATACTATAGTCTGCAACACCTTATGCAAATTTTAAGATTTTAAAAACTAGATTATATCCCTGTTTTATTTTTGCTTTCATAATATTGAATGGACCTGGAACTTTCGGTGATAAACGGACTATTCAGCTCAAAGTGATTTTGTGGTTGAGTCTTGTCAGAATTTGAAAAACTTTAAGCGCTTATTATGATTATGAATAATTTATAAATAAGTACCAAATAAAACATAATTAAAAGAATATTAATTATATCAATGTACTGATTAACTGCTTACAAGTTGTAACACCAATTCATAATGATATTGTAATAAGCCTGATAGAGCAATGTTTAGAATCAAATGACAATGTTGCTGAAGTTAACTTGTTCGCTGTAGACACTTGTTAACAGAACATAAAGAGAACTTAATTAAGAGCTATAAAATTTATTTCATTAAAAGGTAAAGGGTAGCCACTCGAAATGAGATCTATTAATTTAAATAAAAGTGACGTAAGCAAGCGAAATACCTGTCGATCAAATAACATGTATCAATGGAGATATTGTAAAAGGGTCTTCTTGTTTTAAAATGATGTTTTATCCTCAAAATAATTATGTATATAAACATTCACTTATGCCTGTATTCCTGAAGGATTGAGCAAACATGGATTTCTGTTTCTACGTTTGACTCTTCTAGCGTCTTTCTGGGAACACTTTAAGGTTCCGGGCAAACTCTTCAACTTACGACTTCCAAATTGCATGGCACATAGGTGCTTATTTCGCGAGTTTAACGAGGCGGTTTTACTCGTATTATGATATATACTTTTGTAATATTTTGCCTCTTATAGTAACTTTACTATTACGACAATATATCACAATTAATTGTGATAAATTGTCGTTTTTCTAGCCTCATATCATTTGTTTCATCAAAATCAATTGGAATAAGGAATGCGACGAAGCTATAAATTTTTTTATATGCTTAATTGGATCAAATTACCTGTAATAACCATTTTATTAGAGCCACGACCAATGTTGAATTCAAACTTGTAATTTTTTTTAATGACTATGATTATAGATCGGCTTCTTATGATACATCGATGATAATTAAGGAACTGTTGAAATTATGTTAATCTTAAGTATCATTAGAGCTGTGTGAAGGTGGTTTTCACACCTTGGTGCATTTTATTACCTTGACAAATGATTTGTCCCGCCCATATACTTCATATAGCCTAAGATCCCACCACTGATTTACTACATACATTATGACGTGAGTCAAACACACATTTTTACATTCGTGTATGAATAGGAGAATACTCTGATACACCGCAGCCAGTCAAAATATGCCCGCAAGTAATTTTAATTTAATTAATAAAAAAATATTTTCGTAATAAAATTTCATGCACTATGTATTTAAATAAAATATCATCCACGCCATAGCTATGCATGTAAAGAATTCTAAAATCCATAGGTGCCGTTCCACACTCAGCCGCAACTACCCCGCAGCCAGGTGCAAACAGGTGATATTTTGGAGTTTTTTTTACACTCATTGCGTACTCGGATGATTTTGGTATCAAATTAACGCTGATTTTTTTTCTAATATGATGATGTATGTCTGCCTGTGAAATAATAGCCGCAAATTAGTGGTGCCACCTCTTAAAAACGCGAGATAACCGAGATAAAATGTTCTCTGCCGGCGGCTCAAATAGTAGAACCGACTTTACATTGACTCAAAAACTATAATTATGTAATTAATATTAAAAAAAAAACTAAAGCAATAATAAAATCTTAAAGTAGGTTGTCTGGAAGAGATCTCAGTTAGCGATAAGATCGCCTATTGTGCCTATACTGCATTCATAATATTTCATGAATTGACTGTCTCGTGGTCTTGCGGTACAAGTATGTGCCGCGCGATCTAGAGGTCCTGGGTTCGATTCTCGGGTCGGGCAAAGTGTTATTGGGTTTTTTCATTAGGAAATTCTCAATAGCAGCACGGAGTCTGGAAATGTGCCCGAAAAATGGCAATAGGCTCGCCCCCTATTAAGTGGGACTGATACATACATGGCGAAATGTGGGTGCTGAAATGGATCTCTGTCTACCCCTTCGGGGAATATAGGCGTGAGGTATGTTTTGTGTCATTTAATATTGTGTATGTATAATATTGTACAGTGTACAAAAAAGTATATAAATAAATAAATAAAAGATTTATTTCATAATCATTTTTTTTTATTAACCAAGTAAAAATTATAAAAGGGTATTTATGAAGTATACAATTTTGGCTGTCTTATTTTTTTACAAAATCAAATACTATGCATACCATAGTTGAAGAAATATTCATTTCTATTACAGTTCGGTAATACAAATATTAATTAGTAATTAAATGTTGATTAAAAAAAATAGCATAATCAAAGAATTAACTAGGAAAAAGGTTGAAAATTAAAAAAGGTCGTTCAATAATTAATTATCGGAAATGCCGAAATATCAGCTTCTTCAAAATCAGTATCTTCAATCAAATTATATATTTTATCAGTGTATTACATTTTGTTATTGTTTTGTTAGAGTGAGATTCCTCGTTGCTTTCAAAATCGCAGCTGTCGCTATCGACGTCGCAATCAGAATTTTCGCTAACTCGCGTTTTTAAGAGATTGCACCACTAATTTGCGGCTATTATTTCACAGGCAGACATATATCATTATATTAGAAAAAAAATCAGCTTTAATTTGATACCAAAATCATCCGAGTACGCAATGAGTGTAAAAAAACTCCAAAATATCACCTGTTTGCACCTGGCTGCGGGGTAGTTGCGGCTGAGTGTGGAACGGCACCTATGGATTTTAGAATTCTTTACATGCATAGCTATGGCGTGGATGATATTTTATTTAAATACATAGTGCATGAAATTTTATTACGAAAATTATTTTTTATTAATTTAATTAAAATTACTTGCGGGCATATTTTGACTAATTTGTAAAAATGTGTGTTTGACTCACGTCATAATGTATGTAGTAAATCAGTGGTGGGATCTTAGGCTAATATAATTTGATATTCACTGGTTATGCGATAGCGATTACTAGAATGGATTCTCTCAATTATTAATTTTGCAGGTATTACTTAAAAAAATTAACATTAATGTACATAATTCAAATCTAAGCTCAGACAAGTCTTCCTAACGTAGGTATCAGAAACTGTATTCACCAGTCCCCCGTAATCTAATTAAGGTCCTAACGAATTTTCGACTAAGAAATTCAAACTGGTACTTCTGGATAGCATGACACTAACCACGCGACCAGACAGAGAGAGCTACGAATGTTTACCTACTTACAAATGCACTCACGCCTGTATTTTCCGAAGGGGTAGGTAGGGTTGTGCGCCACTTTTCGCCTATATTGATATGGTCTCACGTATTAAAAGGCCCCATTGGCGTTTTTCGGTCATATTTCAAAACCATGCTGGTACTGACAATATCCTGAGAAATATGCATAATATATATTTTTTTGTTGGTATTAAGATATCACAATTACTTAAGTGGAAAAGGAGAAATAACCTACGCCAATACGACTTTGTAGAGTTTTCGTCACGATTTTGTGAAGTTATTATTGTTTAACATAATATTAATGGAACTATGAATAATATAACAATTGTTGAGTTGTAAAGGATATCGTTAACGTATTTATTGTAGACTACATTTTTTCTACGGCTACACCTATTTTTCGTTTTACCCGATTCTATGTATTAACAATAAAAGACGCAAATCAAAAATGAACATTAAACAATATTAGTAAGAAAATGCTATAGAATTAAAATGTTTTAGAAAAAAAAATGGTAAAAAAATATCTCTATAAAAATGTAAAATTCATACCGAGTTCTAAACTAGGCTGTCAACACCGTTCTTCTATATATAAGTTTTATGAGGTGCTGTTTATAACAATAACTGCTACAAAGTAACGTATATTTGTAGTGACAGATTGTTACCAATTAATTACCCTTATTAGTAATCTGGGCTAATGTTGAATACGTCCTGTACAGTAAAGCGTGTCTTTATTAACATACAGGGTTAAATCCATACTAATAAGACATTTACAAGCTCATTTTATTGATCCTTTTACAGCCATAAAACTCGCTATGTCAATATTTTACGCTACCGGACCTTACTCACATCCCGGTTTTATTATTGTTTGATTATTTCAGACTTTATAACAGCCCTATAGCGCAGTTGGCAAAAAACTGTGAAACGGGAGGGCGCGGGTTCGATCCCCGCACTGAGCCAAATGTTTGTGTGCAATCAAGAAATGTTTGTTTCAGGTTTGTGTGTTTGAGAGACCCAATAAAAGTCTATCTTATTTTATGATACCTACGACCCTTGAAATGAAAGCTTTTATTGCCTCTTTCCCACTTAATATGAATTGACGCCATATATTATAGAAAAAATAATGCTTTTAACTATATAAAAAGAATGTTATTATTGACAAATATAATATTATTATAACTCGGCAGTCGGCACCCTGGCGGCTAGTAACAAAAAATACGCGTCAATTAGTAATAGAAACAAAAAACAGCGCTTAGGAATATCGTGCGAATCAAATGTAGAGCTCGTCCGACACCGTCTGAATTTAGTTATTGTTTCCGTATCGCTAACACGTTACATCTGATATCTCATAACACGTACACACATGTAAGCGCTGCATTGATTTTAATCTTATTTATAATCCGCAATCAGCCGCAGCCACAGGATGTTGCGTTTAAATCCTCTCGGTTTATCGCTGATGTTCACAAGTTTTCAATTTCTTTAATTTCAACATGCTAGAGTTTTTAACTATGTTTTAGTAGACACTACTGTAACTACGAGCAAGGACGATATTGTCCAAATAGTGCACCAAGTGGCGAGAGACCATCCTATTCATTATCACTTGATAATCTCAGGGTACTTGCTGAATGGATCAGATTTCCAATCCAACATTACATTGAATTAATTTAAAAAAGTGATGGTTAGAATACAAGATTGTGAACATCACATACTTATCAATAAATAAAATACCGAACCGATGTAATTTTGCATAATTCCATTATATAAGTAAAGTCACAGTGGTTGTCATCACCATTTTACAATTCCCACGACCTGCAGAACCTTTCTCTGTCATATCATCCGGTATAATTAGTTTTTTAGTCTCCTCGCATTTACTTTTTTACCGGTGCTAGTACAACGCGATTCACATGTGGTACCAACCTTCGCTACTTGGATTTAACTCCTTATTTATCAATACGATATTCAGCATACCCAACACGTGAGAAAACCTTTCACTGGATTCACAAATCAAGACAATTTTTCATTTACATTAATTCAATTGTCGTCAATATTACGAGTATATTCATTAGACTGCTCAAATGCGCAATTAGCTTCACACCAACTTGTTAAATGAGAGGCAAATGTATTTTTCATCTACAAATATTTATTTCGGATCTGGGTGTTTAGCAGTTGTTATAAGTCCGGCAACCATGACTAGGGTAGGGTAGCAGACTAAGGCCTAATCTCTCCAGTTGTAGAGGAGGCTTATGCCCAGCCGCGGGACGTATTGGGGCTGATGATGATAATTATGACGTGTTTGGAAGATGTAAAAGACTCGAGTTAGTGTGGTCTCAGAACTAAGTATGTAACTGTTTGGAATATTCATTTATTATTATAGTTTTTAAGTGTTAAAGTTTTCATTCATAAACATTTCGACGCACGCTGTATAGCTTTGGTATGTGAATTTGTACGTCCGGGAATTCAGCGTGCGGCCTTGCAGGGCCAGTTGTACTACAACTGGGTGGCACCGGGCACGTAACAACAATATAAAAATTTTATGCCATCATTAATGCGACTCAATCGCTTCCCACTTCGCAAGGGTATTCTATATCCGTTGGTCTGGCCTTATATGTTCATGCATTTATACAACAACTAGTGCTTAATGATGCGAAAGAATTGCCAAGAGAAATATAATTTGTATGACTCTTTTTACTACCAATTTTATACCTTATTGTTATCGCGGTCCAATGTGATTTTAAGCGATCTGGTTTGATGGTAACTCTGGTATTGTCGAAAAAAATTAACTTTACTTACGGAACAAGTTCTTAACTCTATTTGTACAGTTGTAATTTGTACAGTCTTCACAAATTTTGTTACTTAGCTTGTGAGGGGTCATAGAAAATATATCAGCAAAAGTTTATCTATTTCAGTTCACCTTAAAAAATCTATGTCCTTATAATTGACAATATCAAATTAGATTATAGTTACTCTAACGTGAGCTATACCTACAGCACGATATCGAATTAAACCTTAAACACGATTTCTTACAGCTCATAATATTTAGATAGATAGCTCCAGAACATGTAGCTGTTAAGTAGAGGTTATACTATAACGGCTTATCAGAAGTATAAAATCCTACAACATAAGCAAGGTTTGGAAATTCCCGTATATTATACATTCCACTTTCATATAACTTTCTAATCTTTGTGGTTACTATTTGGCAAATTATGAATTCTTAGACTTGCCCTTGAGAAATATTGTCTTACGATTGCGGTTATGATTCATCGACACTAAGTGTATCTGTGTACGTAAAGAACAAGAGCATTTGCATTTAGCCACAATTAAAAGTTGACAGTTATGGTTATACTACTCTGAGTAGACCAATAACTAATATTTTTTACGACACTAGACTACGCCTCTGCATTTTGGCACTGAGTTTTTACATCAGTTACTACACAATTTCAACCATCATAGTCTGTTAATAATGCATATTACATAAACGTCAAATTTTCGTTACGTTGTCTTTCAAAAATGTCGCAAAAACTACTACAATTGCAACATATGGAAATATAAATCAAAGATTATGTTATGTTAATTATTGTAATAAGGAACTCTAGCTGCATTACATTCTAAGAAAACTGGCGCACTTGTGACTAATCACTTAATAGCTTACATTCAATGTATTAATTTAATAAACTCTAGACGCTTTGTGAGTAACGAGATCGTTGATAGTTCACGATTATAGAGAGATATATCAAGTAAAATGTCAGTCGTATGGAAAATATAAAAATATAACCTTTTTGAATTTTTTAAAATAAAACTACAGAGTATAAAAATAGAACATACTAATACCTACTGTTACATGGAATTTTAATACGTTTATCGAAATGCGGATATAACATTAAATACCTATCCATCCCTTATTAATTAGAGGTATCTATACATATGGGTGTCATTTCATTTGTATAAGTCTGGTTCGCCTCGGTAAACCCTCTCAATGGTAGAGGAGACCCGTGCTCAGCAGTGGGCGTATATGGGTTGATGAAGAAGAAGTCTGGATCCCCAGCCAAGCGAAATACTATCATAACAGCCTACTTTTTCTTGGGAGTTCCGGATACATAATATATGTTTTTATTATAATGAACAGTAATAAAATTATACATAAGCAATTAGATTATAAACTTACCGTTCTCTAAACAATATAATTAAAAAAAGCCTTTCTAATAAATGTGTTAACTTTAACTACCATTACATTTCTGAGTGTTTTCCTATTAAGCCGCTTAAAAATTTTACTTTATAATATCTATGTTACGATAAAGAGAAACAGTTAATTGCTGTTGCGATGATATCTATGTGAAGCGAATCTCGGCAATTGTTAGTTCATATACATTAACTAAACTTTAGCAAATAAACTATTTGAGTTCAGATCGCAATATGCGATAATTAAACGGCCAGTTCTTTGTATAATTGCACTAATTTCACAATACTGCTTTTTTCCAAATGTGTGTTATATTGCGTTTACTCTATCATAAAATCTTTGTAACACTATAAATTTAATATAAGATTTTAGAGACAAAATAGCTGACGGAGCCGCCTGTTTGTCTATGCTTGAGGAGCTAATTACGTCGCATTGCTTGTCTATACTTTGATACTAATATATATGTAAATCCTCACCCGCACTGGGCCAGCATGGTGAACTAAGGCCGGAACCTTCTCAATGGTAGAGGCGGACTGTATCCACTAGTGTCACGAATATCGGCTGATGATGGTGAATATATAAATCTGAAGAGTTTTGTTGTTTTTACCTGCTTACCTATATATCAAGAATTATCTACTAGACAGCCCCGTGGCGCAGTTGGCTAGACACCAGCTTGCGAAACGAGCGGCCGCGGGTTCGATCCCCGCACCGAGACAAATGTTTGTGTGATCCACAAATATTTGTTTCGGGTCTGGGTGTTTGTGAGACCGAAAAGTCTCTCGTAGTTTCTGATACCCACGACACAAGACTCGTATCTTACTGTGGGGTCAGGACTATGTGTGTGACTGTTGGGTGTATTTATTTATTTATTATTTATCTACTGGTTCGAATAGAAAAAACACTATTCTATTTATAGACGACCATTGAACATATACCAACACGCTACGATTTTTGCATACGGAATTACGGACAACAGTTTAATTAAGTCTTTTATATTTGTGTACATATTTTTTTAGGTAATATATACATAGGGTACTTGTATGCAAATCGTTCCATAGTACGCTTCATTTGTTTTTTTTTTTCATTTGTTTCATTTAGTTCCTACATACATACATACATAAACTTACGCCAGTCTCCCATTAGGGTAGGCAGAGACTATAGAGCGCCAAATGCCACGGTCCAAATATACCTCTTTCGCTTCCTCCACTGACATTATCCTCTTCATGCATGCACGTCGGTTTCGAGGACTCTTTACGTTACCCTTTTTAAATAAGTTACCTATATGGTCTTTGTAGGTACACCTGGGTCGTACTCGACCGACTTCACCACTCACTCTCGCACAGTAAATCTCTTTCGTAACTCTGCAACCATTCATCCTCTCAATGTGGCCAAACCATTTAAGCATCCCCTTTTCAATTTTGGTCACTACATCGACTTTCAATCAAAGTCATTTAGTTCCTGTTACAAAAAATATTTAAACTAGCTTTTCTATTGGTATTTACCTATCTGCCATATTATAACTTTATTGATCACAACTTTATGGTTTACGTGACGTGTAAATTATGTTAATTTAATTTTTATCTCATATTTTCAGTTTTATAGGCTTTAGGTAACCTTCAATCCACGCATTATGTTGCTACTTATTGCCCGAGGCGATAGATAGTATTGGCACCTAGGGCGGAGGTTTTATTACTCATGATCTAATATCTTAGGTACCTAAACGGATACAAGCAAAATTAAAAATATTTCAATAATAGTTGTGTAATTTCACTAATATCTCAATAAATGCTTTAAATAAATAAGTGATCGGCACGTAACGTTAAGGAAAGTTGATAAAGGATCTTTAAGTAATACTTGCTTTATCTAACTTTTCATATTTAACGCCGTTTATCTGTAACCGGTACTATATAATAAATACAATAAAAAATGTAAGTTAATACTTATAAATAATGTATGTACATATGTTCTGTCTGGGCGCTCCCAATGGTATAATAAGACAGCTCAATGTTCTACAGCCTACGAAACGTTTTGCACAACAACCAACTTCGAAACTAGAAACAATTGTCACAAGATTAACAAGTATTGATGTATTAAACGGACAACGGACAAAAAACAAGTCGACATTCGTTGTAATTTATGGTGCAGTAACACGATCGGTCTTAAAGCTGTGCACACATTCACCGCTGAAGCGATTGTGTTATAAAGCTTTTTGTTTATCATATAGCGTTTTTGTACTTAGTGATTCTTTCATCTGTGACGAAAAATATTTCGTGGTTGTTTCATTTTTTGTGATGTAATATTAATTGGTAAATTTCAGTTAAACTGAAGACAATTCAAGATAGTTAATTTTTTCCAAAATAATGGTGATAAACCAAAATATCGCAGAAGATGATTCGGATACATCTATGTATTTGTAATAAGTGTGTATTTGCTGATTATAGTTTAATTTTAGATACAACTGCGAAAATCTATCGTTGACTCTATTGTACAATCTTTCTTATTTAGCTTGGTGAATTTTGTCTGTAACCGTATATCTTTGAAAATGAATTTGTGGTTACGTTTGTTAATGTCCTGCAACAAATGTAATTACAATATTCCAAATGGATTCAAAAATAGTGCCCAAAAGATGTTATAAAAAGTTATTGTAGTAAATATTGTGTGGTCAGTTTAAACGTTCGCGCGGCGCCGCCGGCGATATCCGAATGACTTATAAACACTTTAAATATTATATTCAAATCTATTAAACGTGTAAATGCCCAAAGCGATCGTTAATTACGGGGAATTTACTAGTGTATCGTTTTATAGCTCATTTTATAGCGATAGACATTTATTGCTATATGTATGTATGTGTTTTAGTAATTTTCAAATAATAAATCTCGGAAGAAAATCTTCCAGGGGAAAAATAATAAGTTTTTTTAAATAATCTGTAAAATAAATGAATTGCTTTTTGACAAAGCGTTTCTGAATAATGATGATAATTACGATGTTGATGGGTGTATGAGGTGAGGACCCTGTGGCAAGTCTTGGAAATTATTTTTGGATAGTCTTTGTACTTGTACATGGAGCAACAAAAAGAAAGGATAATTTTTCGCTTCTTTGGTCGTTGATTATGTTTCGGAAAACTAGACTGTGCTGTATTATGATAAAGCTATTAGGCTTCCCTTTTCCAAGATCGGTTATTGATATGTATCTCCTTCATATCAGTGAAACTATTATAAATATAGTCTTATAATATTTTATGGAAATTCAATAATACTTGATTCTACAATCAATAATATAAAATGCATTTATTAAACAAAAATCATAATATTTGTATTTATAGCTCTAGAAACGCCGTTAAAACGTTCACAGTTAATGTTTATTGTTTACATTAGTTATGCTACTGTACACAGAATGAATTAGGCTCTTGTACTTTTGAATGGCATTTACTTTACCTATTGGGTGTGGCGGTTCAACTGTCCGCCTACGAACTTATTTTGTCTTCATTTTTAATTACCACATCAGTCGACCTTTGACAGCAAAGACAACCAGTGTACCGACCACTTGATAAACAAACGCTTCCATTAAATATTCGACTTGTGCCTTCGACATCTCTGATTGATCGCTGTCCGTTGCCGTATTTTTGATATGTATCTGGGGTAAATAACTGAATGACACCGTGATGTATGCATAATTTCCCAGCTGCCACATTTCGGAGGTCAGGGGCCCTTTCGATTCGCAAGGTTGGAAAGATTTTGATGGCTAAATTGCAGGGAGTGCCAACCAATGGGGCAACACTGCACTTTGTTAAATAACAAGATTTCGATAGTGATATGATTGATTCTTATCAAAGTTATCTGTTGACAAGATATTGGTATGCTCAGCGTTCAGGTTAATGAGCGTTTCGAATAATAATAATAATCGTACTGTTATAGATTTAATTAAATTGTTTTATAACTACAAGAAAGACATCAATATGGTTAGTGTTGACGTTATAATTAATTAACATTTTTGCCATGCCTATTATTAACTCTATTGGAGGATCATGACATATATTACATAGATTCCCTTAGATTTGTTGAGCTTCAATGCTTAGCGTCAATACTGTATTTTCGCGCTGCTGTTGATCCTGGACCACAAGAGTTAGAGTAGCAGGTACGTGGTGAGGTGGGGCCATCCAAGTGATTGATCATGTTATTAAAATGAATTTAGAATAGACATGTTTACGCAAAAATTTAGATACAGGGCACCGACGTAAAGAAAATACGTCGCTGATTTTTAGAAGTTATAGCATATCGAAAATAATAGAATCAACAACTATTAAATATAACACGTCATCTATTATTCACGTTATCTTCATGTCAATTGCATATTGAAATTGGTGTCTGAAGCCACCATTTAAGGAATATCAGTTCCAAGAATACTGCAATTCATATGGTCTAATGTTTTCAATCAGGTCCATCATAATAGTTGTGACAAGAAAACAATCACTTCCAAAACAATGAATAGATCATAATGGGACGGCAGGCGCGGGAGTACGGAGCAGTTAAAATATAGACTGTTCTAGCTATTTCGACACATTAATGAGACGCTAGAGTTAGTCACAATGGGTGTGTTCTAAATAAATAGCATTTATGAATTTTCATGCTCAATCTATTACAAAACAGTATCTTTGTGTCAGACACGCTTATTTTAAAATCAATACTTAAAGAGAGTTGCTGATCGTTCTAAAAATGCTACGGGGTTCGAGCTCGGGATGTGTTTATGCGGATAATATAATAAACATGCTATACTAGTTAAGATTATTAGTTTTCTTGTTAAAGACCGCTGTGATAAAGTAAATATTTTAGAGCAAATTTTATACATGCCGATTGTCTATGCCATGCTGCAAGTTTTCTGTTTAATCAGTCCTGAATTTCAGGAAATCTGTCAATCAACTAAATCCGATTATTTTTACCCAGATATTTTTATTTTATACATAGGTACATAAGTAATATACAACGTACATTATCCCATCAATTCGAGATAAAGCCTGTTTCCAATAGTGAGACGTGGATGGGTTGTTGTAGAGAAATATGTAGTAAATAAAGATTACAAAAAGCATAAAGTAAAGATTAGATCCCACACTTAGTTGCAACTCATAGTTTGCAGTTATCATAGAGTATTTTTGATGTCACTGCAGTATAAACAATCCTTACTAATATTGTAATAGAATGCGAAGCTATGTGTTTTTATAGACTTTCGTAGGTTAGGGTTAGGCTACATTATATCCCGAAAAACAATTTTATGAGTCAACATTTTTTTAAGATTAGCTGAGAACAAACCATAGCTATCGAAAATTTAACCAATTACTTCAATACGGGAATCCGATCACATCCACCCACCTACGCCACAGTGTGTCAAATGAAATGTTAAATAAATTAATTGAGATTTCGGTTACGGCCCACCGCAGCCTACAGACCACAAGTTCGGAAGATATCGATTTCTCTAAGATAATATGGTTAAGTAAATAGGCAAATTAGCCCATTTATAAGCGATACAACATAATCACTACAAATCAGAGGCCTTTGTTAACAACGCGTACAGTTCGTGTGTTTTACGATCCATTAATATTGTAATATAGTAAAGGCTTATCGCTACTGTGAGTGATTACTTAGCGCTAAGTTTAGATCAGCGTCAAAAACTTAATCTTGATACTTGTGCTTACTATAGACAATGACAAAGCTCATTAATGGTGATTATATTGCGGAGCGTAAACCAATGTTGACTTTTTTCTCACTTTATCATTAATTCGTTAAGACAAGATAACTGTAAATGTTTTAGCGTTGCGTGTTCTACATTAAATATTTTCTAAAATATCCGAAAATTTGGTATTGTACGTTATAAATAAAATAAATAATTAAAATTTTCATATACCGACGAACGCAGCGTAGGACGTCCACCCACCGGGTGGACTGACGATTTGGTTAAAATAACGGGAAGCCGTTTAATGCAGCCCGCTTCCGACAAAGTCTTTGTGTCCAGTAGTGGACGTTCTTAGGCAGATGATGTTACTGAAAGGAGCGTCAAGAAGCTGTCTAACCTTACTAAACCGTCTTCGTTTGATGTCAACTTCTTTTTTTTCTTCGTTATCAACACTTTACAATTAGAACAGATAGAAGGAGTAAATATATATCGCAGCATTTAGTTTATACTGGATAAGGAGCATAATAGGTGTAACAACGTTTAACTTCGTAGGCAGCCCTCACGCGCTCCACCTTGTTTGTTCCAACCACTTAATGACATCAATTTGAAACTGTAACAGCGGACACGACGTCTGTGTCCTTTCCACAATTATTAAGTGTTCTTAGTCCCTATTTATAGAGGCGAATAATTAGGAAACAGCGACTTAGATTGCTACTGATTACGTTCTATTTGGATACCCAAAGCTTACTAAAATTTGAATCAAAGTAAAAGAAGTTTAAATAATATCCTTCCGCAACTTGCTTTATAATACATTTTCAAATATTATGTAGAAAACACTACACTTGTCAATTATTATTAGCTGTTAACACTAGCTCTTGATAAATTACTCGTGTTCAGTAGTGAAGTTTCCTAGAACTCTTTAGCTAAGATTATAGTACTGGATAATTAAACTCCACAAGAAGGTACTATAAGGAAGCTTAAAACCTAAGGTTTTTTTTTGTGAGAATCTGACCGAAATCGTTTAGGCCCGTGGTATCAATGATTCGTCTTAACCGTTATTATAGTAATGTTTGATGGAAAAAAGTAAAAGAATCTTTTTATGTTACCTTGGATCAGAGTTGTTGCCGATGTCTCCTCAGTCTTCCTCAATTTATCGTAGATTGACCGGTCTTATGGTTCAGTTCTAGTAGAAATAGGCTATACCAATAATGAACTCTTCGCTGTCTACGGCCGCTTATGAGGAGAGCGTCAACTACTTATTTTACCCATCTACTCTGAGTAGCATTCTGCGAAGCGCACAACCCATTAGTATATCCAACGATCCTGATGACCGCTATTATTGATAAGCAAGGAACACTTCATTGAAATTCTTAGGCTACCTGAGCACTTGGCGAGAGTTTATACTATTAACTAATTAAGTTGTGTCAATTTTATATCAGTAGTACTTAACATTTTAATCAATGAGATTTTTTTCGGCAGCCAAAATATACATCATGTTTTTTACAGTTAACAACCGCAGTAACATCAAGAATCAAAAAGGAAACAATTCATTGTTTTAACAGATTAGATCGTGAGAAACATATTCAGCGTTATTTCATCCATCTTAATTAATCAACTGAGTAATTAACACGGAACGGAGATATAAATTACTTGGCGGCAATTTTGTCTCCTTTTAAGGAAGCATTAGTGCTATGAATGCACAATTCATTTTGTTTGTACATGTGTTTTAACGGCTATACTATGATTGATATTTTAATTGCTATTGCCTCCATGAAGGTCCAGTATAGGTTTTAAATGTTTTTATAAAAAGAAATAAGTGAGCTTCTTTGTGCACAGGACCTATCGCCTTTTAATAATATTTGAATCTTTTTTATTTTAGTCGTTTATGAGCTCTACCCATCAGTTTATGCGTACCGCAGCAAAAATATAATTTGTTAAAGCTGATTAAATTTTTGAGGAGTTTAAGTGAGGAAGGAAATTTTACACATGTTGAAGTGCAATTAGAACATAAATTGCAACGAATGTATCAGTGGTATACGACAAAAATTCAACAAACATATCAGTACCTACAGTTTGATTAACTAGTTAGTAAATAAATAGACACCGTTTAATTACCGATTAAACTGTTCAACAATTATCAAATCGTCGTTTCAACGCACTAAGTGTAAAATATTAGTTGGCGTAAAATCATGTTTATTTCCAATACGAGTTTACTAATTTACTATTGGAGCGTCTTTAGCATTTATCAATTGAATAATATTATGTACGTATTAGATAGATAAATAGCACTTTATTGATACCCATTTAAAATTAAGTTACAAAAACGAACTATAATAAACATAAAAGAAAAAAGAATTAGGAAAAGCCTTCGTTTGTTTGTTTGTAGTGGAGAGCTTTGCGCGTATGTTCCATTGAAAGCAGTATTGTTGAAAGTGTTTTGATTTAGCATGAATCGCTTAATAAAAACTAATAACGTTTGGACGCATAATTTATTAAATTTATTTGAATAAACGATACGAACGAAGCAGTTAGTAACTACTATTTTGTAGTTAGAGTATAGGTGGAGGGTATAGGCATTTGAATTATGTCTTTTTTCTTCTTATACCTTAAAGTTGCAGACCAATGATGACTGATCGAATGCCTATTATAAATTATTCACAAGTCGACTATATATTAATAAATCATTATTCTTTTTCCGCCCAAAGATTGATTCTAGTAAAAAAAAGATAAATTAAATAAATCTCTGACATAGCGTGAAAAAAATCTCGTTAACGTATAAATGATTAATGATGAATATAATCGATCACATTTTATAGAATGTGATTTCTGATACTTGATGCCCTCGTTCTTATTTATTTTCTTTAATTACACTCTCTGCCTTGTCGTCCTCGTGTAATAGGAAAGAAATATGGTGAATGCATTCCGGTTAATTTAAAAAATGCTATAAAGGGAATCAATAATTTCGATAATTTTAATAATTTATGAAAGCCTCATTATTTTTGTGTACGGTTATAATCAATACGTACGAGTACCTACCTGAACACGAAGTAGGAAGTTAATATGTTTTTGGTTTATAATAATAAATTCATTTTGGTTTTGGTGTTATAATAAGTATTCTTAATCACTACATAGTATAAAACAAAGTCGCTTTCTCTGTCCCTATGTCCCTATGTATGCTTAAATCTTTGAAACTACGCAACGGATTTTGATGCGATTTTTTAAATAGATAGAGTGATTGAAGAGGAAGGTTTACATGTATGATAACATCCATTAAATATCAGCATTGCACCCGTGCGAAGCCGGGGCGGGTCGCTAGTGCATAATAAAATGTTATTTAAATTTGATTGTAATAGACAAATCAAAATTGAATATATGAATATGCAGACATAATCTCACGTCAAGAATGTTTGGGTCTCACGTAATAAGGAATGTGCCTAATGCCGTCTTTCGGGCAAATGTGTAAACTCTGTGCTGTTGCTAAAATAAACAATGAATACATTGCCCAACTTGGGAATCGTGTCTGGGACCTCTAGACAACACGACACATACTTGCACCGCGGAATATAAGGCAGTCAGGTTTAAAAAAGAGGAAACATGTAGATTTAACATACAATATTAATATAACCTGATCCAATTATAATAATAAATATGTTCTTGTATGTTTTCTTCTAGAAAATTTCTAGAAGCAGTTCGGAGACGGGAAATATCAATATGTCCGAAAAACTGTAACCTCCTTTTTTTAACAAGGCACTTAAAACGCAATTGTCGAAACGTGGATACGGATAGAACATTTTTTTTATAAAAATCAAAAGTCAACTGAATCTCTCAAACCAGTCCGAGCTTTGCATAAATGTATATTAAGCGGCGTGTACATATAATTCCTGTAAATTCCTCATTGGTTAATAGCGTGACAACTCTCAGTTAAGAAGTTAAACTGGAATGACAAGTCCGATTTCCGTTGACATGAATGCCAGGAACCCCAACAATGTGCAGGCGCAATTTGTCATAATAAACTTCGCATTCTGATGTATGACTTTTATGTATCGGGATTTGATTAAGTTTAGTCGTTGCGATAATATTAATGTTTATAATCCGATTGTATTTAAATTTGTCTTTAATTATTATGTTTATTTATTGATTTACAAAAATCAATACAGATATATGTAATATAAAAATAAGTCTGTATCCTTCTTAATATAGATACAACGTGCTAGAACTAGTTAAATAATTATTTATTTATTTTATTACACTTTATTGTACACCACAACACATACAAAAACATGAATTAAAACTAAAGTAAAATATAAAAGAGTGGAGCAAATGGCGGTCTTATCGCTGAATGCGATTTCTTCCAGACAACCTTAGTATGGACTGGAAAGTATAAGAAAAACAGAGCGGGTGGGCACATAGTAAAAATACTTATTCATAAAATAATACATGTGACGTACAATTAAGAAAGGAATAAACTGAACACGAACTACAAACGAATAATAAAAAAGAAACAACAATAGAAATACATATAAGGAATCTATATACATACATACATAAATAAATCACAAAATAAATAACAATTTTACAATGACTGTGACAAGTAATGTTCCTTAACTAGTTTTTTAAAAATAGGAAGTGACTTTGCTTCTCTTACTGACTCCGGCAGCTCATTCCACAAACGAGCAGCATTAACAGTGAAAGATTTACTTAGGAACGAACTGCTATGTTTCGGAATTTCCAAAACCAAATTCTCTGAGGATCTAAGTGTTCGAGCATGTGTGCTACTAAGGAAACGAAAACGCTCTTTGAGGTAATGGGAGGTATTGTCGTGGAATAGAATACAATACAGGAGGGAGAGAATTCGAGTATTTCGGCGAAAGCGCATTGATAGCCACTTGAGCTTATTACGAAATTCGGAAACATGATCATATTTGCGAAGTCCAAATATGAAACGGATACAGAAATTCTGAAGACGCTCAAGTTTATCTAATTGGGCTTCGGTGAGATCAAGATAGCTAGCATCAGCATAATCAAGGAGTGGAAAAAGAATAGATTGTACAAGTGTTATTTTCGTGCAGGTGGGTAGAAAATTCCGCAATCTTCTCAAGGACCCCGCGGCTGCAAACAATTTTCTACTAATTTCTTGTAGTTGGGGGCCCCAGGATAAGGTTTTATCAAAAATAACACCTAAATTTTTCACATTATCACTTAATGGGATGACACATCCATTAAAGGAAATATTGGGTAAAGATTGAATTTTTGAGACCATCCTGGGGCTGCCAATAACAATGACTTGGGTTTTTTTAGGGTTAACTTTTAGACCATACGACTCACTCCAATTACTAATACTATCGAGATCCTTATTAATAGTAGTAATCGCCTCAACTACTGCGTCTAACGGCGCATGACAGTAAATTTGCAAATCATCTGCGTAAAGATGGTAGGACGAAGTTAATTGATGAGAAATGGTGTTAATAAACAGCGCGAAGAGTAAAGGAGATAAAACGCCGCCTTGAGGGACGCCTGCAGACATGTCACGCCAAGAAGAAACTGCGTCTTCAATGCGTATGCGCTGACGGCGACCCATCAAGTAACTACGAAACCAGTCAATAACCTTTGGAGATATGTTAATAGAGCATAAAGTATTTAGCAAAATATCGTAGTCCACAGTACTAAACGCATTGCTGAAATCGAGTAAAGCAAGTACAGTAATATTACCTTTATCCATAGCAGCTCGGATATCATCAGTGATATGCACCAGCGCAGTAGTAGTACTGTACCCGGGACGGAAGCCAGATTGAAATGGATTAAGGAGATGGTTATTGGTAAGGAAAGAGCTCAGCTGAAGGTGTATAAGATTCTCAAGGACTTTGGAGAGGAAGGGAAGAATAGATATAGGACGATAATCGGAAGGAGAAGATGGGTTACCTTTTTTGGGGAGGGGAATGACTTCAGCATCCTTCCACAATGATGGGAAAGTAGAACTAGAGACGGAAAAATTAAGAATGTGGCAAAGGATAGGGAGAATAACATCTAAAATGGGAAGTACCATACTGCGACTGACGCAGTCGGTGCCAACTGCATTGGAAGTAATTGATAGTATGCTCTTCTTAACATCACAAACAGAGAATTGACTAAAGACGAATTGAGAATAATTAGGGCGCGGAATTGAGGAGAGATTTTTTAAAGTTTTATTTTTAATAGCCATATCATAATCAGGCACAGAAGTAAAATGAGAATTTAAATTATCAATATTAATGTTACGGGAATTTGATTCTGGGCGAGATTTTCCAACACCCATCGTACGGAGAAATCTCCAAACCTTAGCTGGATCACTATTTTGTACAGAATTATGAACATGTCGGCGTTGAGCGTTCCTACACATCTTGTTGCAGTGATTTCTGATAGCTACATATTTTTCCCAATTAGGTTGAGTCGGACGGCGTCTAAACTTAGCTTTAGCTGCAGATTTTTTAGAAATGATTGTCCTTAGAGCATCAGTTAGCCAAGGAGCAGGCAAGTGCTTTAATTTAATGGCGCGAACTGGGGCATGCACGTCATAGCGAGCAATAATGTTTGAAGTAAAGATCTTAATTTTGTCATCTATTGAGTTAGATGTAAGAAGTGGAACCCAGTCAATGTTACCAGCATCCTCAATAAGTTTTGCGGAATTCATACCCTGAAAACAACGCTGCATTCTAATCTTCCGTCTAATTTTCGGAAGACGAGCTTTATAAGATATGAAAACGAGGTCGTGGTAAGAAAACGAGTCAGCTGAACACTGTCCATGAAACTCGACAAGATCAGGAGAAGAAACAATGATAAGATCAAGTAAGGAAGGATTAGAATTAGGAAAGTGGTGAGTAGCATTAAGAGGGAGAAGTGACAAGTTGCAAGAGTTTAGAATGGAACAAAGGGCCGAAGATCGATAGTCGTTCTTCAAAAGACATGTGTTAAAGTCTCCCATGATTATTGTGTGACTGTACGAAGGGGTGAGGTTAATAAGAACTTGTTCAAAAGAAGAGAAGTAATCAACACGAAGGGAAGGACAGTAATAAACACCGAGGAGAATTTTAGAGTGGTGGAGTTCAACTTCCAGGAACAGGTGTTCACCGGCGTTTGACGGCGGCGGTTGACTCGACATATCAATAATGGAGTATGTTATCCCAGATTTAATGTAAATAGCAACTCCACCGCCGCCACCCATAACACGGTCGTTCCTGACAAGCTGAAAACCGGGTAAGGAGTAATAGGAGGAAGAGAGACATGGCTTAAGCCAAGATTCCGAAACAAGAATGGCATGAAGATTCGTACAGTCAAAGCTGGCTAGCATATCAGGGAAATGAGCCGGAATACTCTGAGCGTTTATGTGCACTACATTAAAGTTCCTCGAAACACCAGAGAACTTGGAAGAAAGTGTATCAAATAGAGAAGGAACATCAGTAAAACTAGTGTCATCACTGCATGCTGAAAAGTACTCTTCAGAATCGCTATTACTGTCACACATGATACCAAAATATAAAGTAATAATATATATGAATAACAACGGTTAACAAAATAAGATTTATAAGAAAAATAAAAACAATATTAAGGTTAAACAAAAGGTGCAACTACTCGTAATATATCTACTAACAGCTCCACCTGCCGGTTATTTGAAGAATTACAACAATATTTACATAAAAACACAATATAAACTGGAGTAAAAGAAGGTAAAAAAAAACAAAAAAAAACAGTACAAAAAAATAAAAGTACAAAAACACGAAAAAGAAAATAAATTAAATTAAGAAAATGAAAAAAAAACGCATTAAAAATGGTGGGTAATAAAGCATAAAACCAAAAATAAACAATTATTAAATATGGATAATCAAATAAGAAATATTAATCGCATAACTAAATCCTAAAAAACGAAAACAAACAGAAACATAAATCTAAACATACATTATAAAGCAGCTAATTTGCAAATAATTAAGAACAGATTAAAAAGAATTAACTAAGTCATTTTTGCTTATGGCAGAATCGAAAGCTAAAAATTCGGTTACACGATGCCTTGGAACACGATCACTGTGATTCAAATGTTCACTGTCAAAGTGACACAAGGAAATATTAAAAAAATATACGGTAGTTTAAAAAAGGAAACATAAACAAGCTTATTACCCAACCATATGCGAACAACGGTTATTATAATATGTAATACGCGTCATTTCTTATTAGTAGCCGCGCGCTTGGATCTTGGATTCGTCGTTCTAGTCCGCGCCGCAGATGCTTTTGTATTTTCTGCAACATCGATGTTGAGATCGTGCAGTGTAGTAACGCGAACACGGGAGCCAGTAATTATTTTATGAGTATTTCATTATTTATGTAGGTTCTTCTCAGATGTCGTTAATCTTTAGAGAGTTTGGATAAGTGCAGGTAATAATAGAAAATAGTTTACATTGTTTTGGGTAAGAAGAATTTACTGAATTATTTGTATTCGCCCGAATACCGAACATCCTAGATTATAAAGGATAGACTAGAATGATTATGTTTATTAGTAACAGATAATCTTTTGTCGTGCGATTACTTTTTTAAGTCAGTATAACATTAAAAGATAAATAAAGAAGTTAAATTCTAAAATACTTCTTCAAATTACCTCTTAGAAATAAATTTCTGCAGCCGCCTATTAGATCCAAATACACCATAATCTGTGATATGCCATTGGCCTAATCGACCTCATGTCTTACTTTATAATGGGTTCGGTTGAACGATTTATCCGCTCGCTTTGTGAACGTTTTACTAGAAATATTCAGCTGATATTAATACATATCGTGCAAATATTTCTAACAAATTAATGACTCATGTCTACGTAATTGGGTAGTAAAATTATTAGGTGGGTAGTACGTGCTTATTTCAAAAACTCACGTATTCTTTTTGATCTGATGTGAGCATCACCGAGTTATGTTAAGGACTTATATATTGCAGTAATAGTGGTTGACGGCCTATCAATGCCTAATGAAATTCATTTTAGATCTATTAAGTATTTAGGTTTATGAGTTAGTTATCCTTCACCGTCAAATCGAAGTAAGACTATCAAAATTTATTACACAATTATTTTGAGAACAGGATCTCTTTGATTGAAAATTTATATTTAAGTTGTTAATAAAGATTTCTGCGTAGAACAAGTTCTTATCTTACACAATCTAGGATCAATTGACGAGAGCGGAGCTGGTGTTGAGTGTCAGTGCTAAAACATGCGTATTGAATGACCGCAGCCCGACAAGTGATTGTTTTTCCCATGTAACTCATACTGCATGAGTGACCAATACGACCTTTGGATAAAGCCATTATTTATATTTGTGTTTTACTACCCATTTACATTAAATTACATTTTCCCTGTATCTGGAGCACAGTTGTCAATTATAGTTGTTCAATCAATGTTATTTCGAATAAAATTGGACAAAAGCAAAGAAATTCTACCTGGATTCCTATATTTTTAAAAATTATTATTTATTTAACCACTGGGTGTGGTTATGAAGGCCTCGTCAAAAGGATCTCGCTATTTGTTATTGTCTTAGTTATTATCATTTGTTAATTTTAAGAGGTATTGAGTTCATTTTATTTTCATAAAGTCATGTTACAATCTTTAGTTTCGACGAGAGAAGCACTGCTGTTGAATTCAATTTGGAATTAGGATTAGGGTTTTTTCAGTAGAATCAATAAGTCTGAAAATATGTTCGGAAAGCAGTATTAGGATCGCTTCCCATAAGTGAGACAAAAAATTGGGTACTGAGATGTTTGTTTACATATGAACCAGCCCGCGTGGTCACTGTTCAGAAGAAAAGAAAAACATCGGAAAAAGAATCATATCCTCTTATTAACGTCAAAGATGAGTTTTTATGCCGTTAATAAATTGATCGTATCTGTAGTAAACAGCGATATAAATTTTCTTTTGCAGACATAAATCTTGTCGGCAATAATATAGATTGACCGATGACAAATGCTCATATTTCCCTGTGAATGATTTTGTCGTTACTGTCGACACATGTAATGACATATGTGCTATATTTTATTGCCTATGATATAGGCACGTGCGAAGAGATAAGATCTTAAAAACGCAGAGCAATAAATATCGTGCAGTTAATATAATTAACGAATGGACTTATTATACAGAGTTTAACGTTTTAACTCTATAAATTGTAAGTACAAGTATAACTATAAATTATGTTAACCGCTTAACAGTTTTTCCGATTATTAATTTATAAGTTTTTATAAAGATTAGGATTAAAAGGCTGTGTATATCTAAAAAAATTAAACTTTACCTGCAAAACAATACATTGCTGATTTTATCAGGTGCAGCTGTCACTTTGCTGTGCCGTGGTTATTATTCGTCAAACGTTGTTATTCAATACAAGCCACTAATTAAGAGGATCCTTAACTATATAAGGCATTTGTAATAAACGTATTAAATCTATCGATATCAAAGACAATTAAAACTATGATACAATTAGCTACGTCTTACACTACCGACTGATTATTTTCTTGCAATATAATTAGTTGTATGAAACTTACATTAGTGACCATTTGTTCATTGTTATTGCAGTTTTTTCGTTTAATGTTATAGATAAGGTCCGAAAAGGTTGACTCGCTGAATTCACGACCCATGTTGCATGGAAACTGGACCGAGTTCGCTAATTATGCACAACATTATTCGCTTAATCCTAAGTACAAAGCGTGGGATTGTACAACGGAAACATACCTTGATTACGGGCCAATTATTACATTACAAATAATGACTAATAATGAATGTTAACATTGTAATTGACTTAAGTTATCTATATTAAAATTACTACTATTGTTCGTTACGCTTAAACCGCTCTGTATGTTTGAATTTATGAACAAAATCTGGCCATTTAATTTCGCTTAACCCAGAACAATTTATTTTATTAATGTTTATTTCTTAAGGAATATGACAACGAATCTAACATACGACGTTATTATAGAATCTTGATGCCAAAAAAATCGAAAGAATGAATTTGAATATTGAACTGCCTATTACAAACTCTATACCCTACTTCATGATTTAAGTTACGCCTTGTGATATAAAACCTAATAAATATGCAGGGTGTGTCCTTTAATATTTATTATATTAACCACATCTCTTCTATAAGTAACAAAATGTTGAGCAGAAGACAGTGCTATATCACTCAACATTAACATTGGAATATCATGAAACCAGATCCATTTACGACTAAAAACAGGAGGCGGCGAGCGATCTTCAAAGCACTGTGGCCTGTTGTTTAAAATGATTTCTTCTCTTCTTCATCTACCCATATACGCCCACTGCTGAGCACGGGTCTCCTCTACCGTTGAGAGGGTTTAGGCCATAGTCCACCACGCTGGCCTAGTGCGGGTTGGCGGACTACACACCTAAGAAATTTCTAAGAATTTTTTAGGTGTGCAGGTTTTATCACGATGTTTTCCTTCACCGTTAAAGCAAGTGATTATTCAATGTGAATACACACATAAGTGATGGCCTCGAGGTTTGGGCGCGCGGTCGAGAATCTCGGCGGTCGCGGGTTCGAACCCCAGGCACACACCTCTGACTTTTCGAAGTTATGTGTGTATTCACATTGAATTATCACTTGCTTTAACGGTGAAGGAAAACATCGTGATGAAACCTGCACACCTAAGAGTTCTTAGAAATTTCTTAGGTGTCTAGTCCGCCAACCCGCACTAGGCCAGCGTGGTGGACTATGGCCTAAACCCTCTCAATGGTAGAGGAGACCCGTGCTCAGCAGTGGGCGAATATTGGTTGATGAAGAAGAAGAGACACACATAACTTCGAAAAGTCATAGGTGTGTGCCTGGGGTTCGAACCCGCGACCGCCGAGATTCTCGACCGCGCGCCTAAACCTCGAGGCCATCACTGCTAAAATGATTTACACACTAAGAATCACAAGCAAACGAATGTCTAGGAAATAAGATCATGACAGAAGCCGGAAAGGTGAACGAAGTAAATATTACAGGATGTGAAACACTGCATATCTGAACATAAATCAAAGGGAACTGTCGACGTATGTTGTAGTCTGTAGAGTAAGTTGCATACTTATATACATATACACATGAGATAGGTACGTAATTGAAACAATCCTTAGCATTTGAATTGCTGCACTCACATTTTGCTAAGTTTGTCAGACCCACGTTATAAAGAACGAGCTAATTGCCGTTTTTCGGAAACATTTTCAGATTACAAAAAATCCAATAGCACTTTGCCCTATCCGGGAATCGAACCTAGGACTTGTAGACCGCATTTTGACCATGAAAAGTCAAATTGCAAATATATATTTTACATTACAATAAAAGCAAAAGCCTAAACATCTGTCTGTAATAATAGGAACGTAAAAGGAAGAGTGAAACGCCTCGCTTCGTAGTATTGACAGAGAGTGAAAGTGAAGCAAGTATCACCATTAAAAATGTTGTTATTATCTTGATGCCTCACTGAAGGAACATGAAGCCCGCTGAGTACGTAATTACAGTTCCATCTCAATCAAATTGACAAATAACGCAGAATGCGATACAAAAAAACTGTTGTAACGCGTTAAAACTGATTAATAACTCCACGATAAATGGAGCGAGAAATCAAAGAGTCACACACGCACACAGCATGCTACGGGCCGAATGACAGCAAACATTCACTTGCAACTTTCATAGCCCTTATCACAAGGTAGTAAAGTTGATATTTATATGCAAGTTTCCGATTTTCCAAGCATCATTTTAAAGGCATTTGTTAGCCGTGTGACGGACGCAGACGGACGCAATGCCGTTGCCAAAGTGCATAATGCACGAAACTTTGCAACAAGTTGTCTTGATACAATTATCGTTACTTTATAATTGAGACTTTTTCTACGCGCACAGTTCCGATTGTTCTTTTTTCCGATAACATCTGTACACGCAAAGTTAAACGGAGGATGTTTATTGCAATTCCGTATCTACGATCTAAGGCTCGAAATAATTTAGTTGCGCTGAAAATTAAAATTCTTATTTAATTGTAGCGTTCTACAACGCTTAATAAAGGATTTCGAAATATTTTTCAACGGCTGTAACTTATTTATTAGCAAGAGATTATGTTTCAGCTTTCCAGGTGTGTTTTTTTGCCATTTAGAAAGAAGCGAGACTCCATGCTGATGCTGAAAATTTAGAAAAGGCAAAATAAAGAACCACTTTCCATTACCGCAGAACCCGGGACCACATATCATTTGTAAACACATAATTTTACGCAGTTAAATGTAACAAAAAATATTTTTTCCTCTAATCAGTCAGTCAAATATATACGTGGATACTAAACAAGCAATTGCATAATAAAGGAACAAACTCCCTTATTTCCGATCGAATTGCAAAAACAAATGCAGGGCTCGTATCTCACATCGACAATTATGTAAGCAACACATGCGGTTTTGGTTCGCATAAATCGTGTAAAGGAAAACCTAGCGTAATTATGTAAGCTAGTGCAGAAATATTAACCTCCAGTTGTATGGAAATTGTAAAATAACTGTGATTGTATGATAAATGGTAAGGTCATTGAAAGTATTAATGTCTTCAATAAGGTGAACTAAGAAAAACAATTGATAATTTAAAACGAACCAAATCCATGGGATGATTGGATGGACTCGCTTGCTTTTAGTATGAGTTTCCTTAGGAATATTATCTTCTTAGCTCGCAAAAAATCTTGCGACTTAAAATACTGTTTTTGTAAAGATATACAGATTTGAAAAGAATTAACGATTATTATTAAGTTTAGTACAAATTAGGTCTATACCATTCATGTTTACATAAACTTGTTCCAAAATGGAACCAACGAAGTTATATAATCAACACGCTTAGCATTGTTAGGTAATGTAATCGACATTCGAGTCCGTTTTATTTATCATAATTTGATACAAATTCGTAGCGTACTTCAAATTTCGTGGTCTGGTGCAAATCGTGACCTTTTTTGCCGAATAGCTGTAATCCACTTCTCGAGGCGCGCCCTTTGTATGTCCGAGTTCATTTTCCATAAGGATAATAACCAAATAAATCGTTTTGATTATTTTAATGTTAATTCGGTTCGAGCATGGGTGGAAAAGTCAAATTAATTTAGCAGTTGGATTACGGTTAGAGCCTGATTCAATAAAATTTTCAATGTGATGCGGGTCGTGACTTGATGACGGTAACACCACATTGTATTATCTCGCAACTATGTACCTGTGCAAGACATTGACATTTCTTCTAGATAAAATCGTGTATTTAGTAAGAACGATATCTAATTTATCTGTAAACAGTAACGTTTATCATTAGTGCAGCATGGTCATGTTGTTATCAAGTTACTTTAAGAATCAATGCCCATTGAGAATCAGTAATCAATAAGAAAAAGTCGTATTTGATGCAATTATTATGGCTGTGAAAGAAGATTATCAATCAAATTTCAACGACTCATTGGATTGCTTTATAATAGAAAGTTGTCAACCCATAGGGGCTGACGATCGTACTATTATAATGTATAAGAAAGCTCCGTGATACCTCGCTTATAATGCTGACGATTATTCAAACCATCGTACCTAAGAATTAGAAAGATCTGATCACGGCAACCTTACCGCCTGATCGTTACTTGTGCTAGTATTTCGAGTAATCAATTTACACTGTCCACTGCCAAAGCCATGGCTTTAGAGTCAGATTGAATATTTACACAAAATACGCGACAAATCCTGTGTAATACAAATTAGCCGTCAATAGTTTGATGTAGGTGTTGCATGAACTGAATCTATTTCGGGTTATAATTACCATAAAAGTGATTTGTTTGTTTATTGTAAATGATTTGGTAGCTTGCAGGTCAGAGGCGTAGACATAGCTACCTCCGGCTGAATCTAATCCATAATTACATACTAAATTCCCACTTAATATTTTGTCGTCAATTATAAAGATGCGCAGGTCAATACAAAAGTTTAACTTTAATAAAGTAAGCGTCTTACGGTCGTAAAGTTCGATCCTTAGCTTCTAATACAGGTAACTACACATTAATGTTTATTTTTTAAATGTTTGTGTGTTTTAAAAAAATAAAAAGCACTTAAAAACTCTTTTTAAAAAAACAGAAACACTCACACAACACATCAATTAAAAGGCTCGTCAATTAAGGATTCGATGTCAGAAAACATAACGTTTTACATAAGGCCCAGACAAGCAGCCTGTTTTCACTATTAATGGTTTCCATTTATATTAAAAAACATGATTATATATGTTATATTATTATATTATATATGTTGTAATGAATTGTTGTTGAAATACCATTGAAAATACGAAAAGATTTAATTTTTCAATCAAGTACAAGTTCTTTTTCAAAGACGCTTGACGTTGACAGATCTATTTCTTTTAATTAATTAAAGAAAGAACCGGATTCTCCGACACCTAGCTGCTACGTCACTTATATCGTTAGAGTAATTATTTATTGCATACCGTTTGTAATACATGGTATGCGCTTAAGGGCATAATTAAAACTTTGTATGCAATTAAACATAACGGATTTAAAAACACCGCGAAACGGTGACTAGGTGATATTTCTTTGGCATATTGGTTTCAGCCCCAAGGCGCTCCATCTTAAAAGGGAATGTAATTATTTTATCTGTGATGTGACCTTCGGAATCCGTAGGACGGATTTTTGTTCGATGGTTTTTAGGGTTCCTTGTGAATTCAGGATTAAAAAATATTTTCCATCATAGATGTCATTAACTCAAATTAATGTAAGAACAGGGTCAGGTTTAGTTTTGACTGCTAAGGAGCCAGCTCGTCTGGGGAGGTCAAACCCGGACTTCTTAATTATACTGTTAACACTTAAAACTCTTAGAGTTTAAAGGTATACTGTATAAATTATATTGACGATGGCATACTGCCGAACCATGTTTTCTAGATTTTTATAAATTCATTGTTACATAAAGACTATAATTAAATAAACAGTCATGCTTTTGGGTTATCAAGCTTTCAATAAATAATTGAATTTAAGCAGTAAAGTCCTCTCCAAACAAGGTTACTTGGAGGAGTTACTTATATAAATCGATCAACATCAAAATTAAATAAGATCACTTTGTTATGATTGATAAGTTATTTTGTAGTGAAAAGTATCAAGATTTAAAATCTTATTTTTGTGTATGACATAAAGCAGTGACCTATGTTATGGTATTGCTATAAACTGCGCCACAGAGGCTGGGAATGTTGGTAATCAAACAAGACCATTACTATTATAGGTCAATATGGTAATATGTTCCGATCGGATTTGCGCACTTTTTATGAGTCATTAGGATATGTTTTGCCACATGAATTATGTAGTTCATTTTTCATTGTATATTTCTGAACTAGATTTATGAGTCAGGATCTATATTAAATGTTTTGTACTGTGTTGAAATTGATTGAGTGTTGGTCAATAATTATTACTTACTAAAGCCTAGTCTTACTGCCTAATATATCCTGACAAGACGTGATATTAATGATACATTTGCATTCAGATGACAAGGCGTTATTTTTATCGAATAGTATTTTAGCAGGTATAATTTTCAGTAGTTTTACATTTGCGATCGAATGGTTGTGTTTTAAAAACTATATGTAAAAGCATATCTAAGAAAAGCTGTTTATTGAATCATTTTTTCTTCTCTTGACGGTACTGATAGGTTTCTGATGGAAAACTCAATTTTGACCGTCGCGGATATCGAAGTAGTCCCCTCTCGTAGTCGTAAATGATGCAGCTTTTTATGTTTTTTTTTTTGTATTAAATGATTTGATAAAAAAAAAATGATCCTCTTAGTAGCTTTCTGGTTATAGAGCGCCGTGAATGCAAAATATGATAAAATTTCAGTTAGCACATTAATAAGAGTATTACGTTAACTGCAGGTTCCATTTCGGCTGTAATTCGTGTCATTAACGTGTCATGCCGGTAGGGGGCATGAGTTTGAATGCCAACATTACGGTGAAGGTATGACATTCGCCGCGGCATTCGGGCTGGCCACTAGCCTGATTTCTCAACTATTCGATCGCCCTTCGATCCCGTTCTCTATTATTTTAAGGGACCTTTTGAATGTTCGTGAAATCTATGGGCGTATCTCACTCAACTTGCATGAATGTTGGCTCGCCTTGGCTCAGTGTAATAGCGTCTACAATTGATCTGAGGTTGTACAGACTTGTATTTTTATTCAGTTCAATTTGTCTGCCCGCATTTGGATGATTGTGAGTTTCTGGTAGTTTCTTTTTTATGAAAGCTGATTATTTTAACCGACTAGCAATAAGCGTAAATAAAGAGTAAAACCCAGAATGTTGATTTAAGTTTCAAGATCACCAACACAATAGATCACATAATTAAAACATCAATTAGCGATTAATTGGGCACTTCTACAAGCTACGGAAAACGAAAGATGTATGAAATGCACTATTATAATGTTTTCCTAAACATTCTAATCACGCAAAAAGTGCTTACAAAAGATAGGGTTCAATAAATAACAACAATCGCAAATTGATAAATCTTGTAAGTTTTGTCTACAGTTTAATTCCAAACAGTCACTCTATTAAGGTACGTACTCATCGTCAATCATTAATTTTGAATATACACAAGAAAATAGAAAAATTGTCTACAGAACCGAATGCAACGATCTACATACGTCGATATATTTTGCTAAAATTTCAATTCATACTTCCTGATACTAGCACGCTTCTTGCGATCACACGTTTAATTAACTAGAACACATAAAAAAGCAGGAAGACAACACACGCTCACGTAAATGGTTCTCGAATATCTTGAAGGTGAGAATTATTGATTTATTTGCATTTGTAACATGTCTTTGTCGCGAAAGGAAGGAGGAGACGTGGCAAGTAAAATAATATTAAGCAGTTTGACCTTTATGTTATCTTCATGATGAGTGACTTGTCGCAGGTTAATCGAGGAGAGGTGATTTATGAAAATAGGGCCTTGTAAGCACATCTTGCTTTTATTGGGGCCCTATATCTAAATATGGCGAGGTGTGTTAAAAAGCAATCAGGAGAAAGAAATATGGAGACAATTTGTACTATCATTGTTAAAAATCTTCATTAAATGATTTATAATATTACATATTGAAGTGCAGAGTTATAGCTGTGTAATTTGTTGTCATACAGACACAGTGAAATAACAAAAAAGGAAAAAGCGAGAATTTAATTTCATTACCAATATATAGTTGTAATAAAGTTATATATTAGGTATAGATTTTCAGAGCTCAATTCTCTTTTTTTCCTTTTTTTTATTTACCTTATAGATTTAACAACCGTACGAAAGTAAAAGTACCGTAGTAGCATCAGGATCACACATATAATCTATTTTTTATAATCCAGGATACAACAGTAGGAAAAATAAACCTATGCAAAAAATTTGTTGCACTTAGACTACCACAAGAATTACCCGCACGCCTATTTTTAGTATTGATGATAAGTAATCTATCATTGATTTAACTTTTTGTAACACCGACGTCAATATTTAAAACATTTCAGATGTTTCTACTAATTGTTGCTTCAATAGCATTGATTTAGTTAGTTTTCTGTGCTTTTGAGTTGGTACAGCTCTTTTTAAGAGCTATTTCTGGATACACGCATCTAACTTTTGCAATTCTATTTGAGTCATCGTTGTAATCAATTATAAGTCAAAGACATCGAATTCTGACTTAATCGACTGTCCAAAGTATATTATTACTCGCGATTATTAGCGTTAGAACATAGACATTGCCCCTCAGGGATTTGGATCCATGTCACACTAAAGCAATAATTACTCCTTAATCGTTGACTTTCGCATGCAATAACAGTTTCGTAATTTATTTATGGTCCAACAATTTTATTATTTCTAGACTTCATTACATTCCTCATTCAGACCCAGACGTTAAATCAACTTTATAATCAGCACTGTATCTAATTGCATGATATCTTTCATTCGTAACATATTGATTCTTTTATATACGCCGATCTATTTGGTACATGTAATTTATTTAAAATCAGTTCAATTTAAATTTGAGTAAAAGTGTTTTGAAAGCGATACTTCAGATATTTGATAGTGAGCGTTGGTGAATTTAAATTGTACAATTGTGTTAACATGCTCGAAGTGCGTGGATGAGGGCACACCAATGATTTGATCTTAGAGAGAGCCAAATGCGCCGACATAACCGAATTAGTAAGCTAGAGCAGCTTGTTTTATCTGCCGAATAAGCGATAGCCTTTAACACTGAAGTAAATGCATTCTAGACCAGGGACTATTTTGTGGCACGTGATGAAACACCGTCCATTCGTCCATTAATATTCGTCAGTAAATTCGATGCTCTAGTTTATGTCCATTTAGTTCTTGTTTATTTTTGAATTATTCCTATTATAAAAAAATACCTATGATATAAAAAAAAAACAAAAAAAAAATATGGAATTTTCTAAGAGGCCATATGAATAATTTTCTTGTCATAAAAATGAAGAGTTTGTTTGATAACGAGATTGTTAATGTACATAATCAATGGTCTCAACTGAAAAGCGTCAAGATTAGGTTAAACTGAGCGACTTCTTGAATCCGGAGTGATTATTACTGAGATATTAAAAGTTGCGTGGAATAACCATTGGCACGGATACCAGACAGATTGTATTGAGAAGGTTGCCAGTTTATTTGCCTATTTGTTTTTGTTTCTATACACATACAGATACGTTTTTCAACCAATGGCTTTCTTAAAGACTTCAGGGTTGATTATTTACATTGCGATTAATATAAAAAAAAATCGTTTGTGTGGATAAAGTAGAGTTTATCTAGCGTAGACAATCAGGTGCAGTGAGAAGTCACGACCGCCGGTGAGCACATAACTTTTGACATTTGCAGCAATTTTGCGTGTTAATCGCGTCCATTGTTGCTTACGCCCACAGATTACAAGGGCTCAGTCCACAGCGTTTTATTGTACACCAGTATTCTTACCTTGAGGAACTGTAAATTTATTAATAGCTAGTTAAGTGAAGCGTGGCGAATTTAATTTTTTGACCAGATAGAAACTATTGTATGTTATATTTTATTATGCTATTGTCTTATTAATCTCGACAGTAACCTGTAGGCGTCGTCGTTGTAGATCCATATAGTATGATCTTAACGTGTAGTTTGAGAGAGATTGGATGTTTATGAAGAGAGTTTTGGCGAGTTTGTAATATGCTACGATTATATTATTGTTAAGCAGTGATGGAATTTCCGGGCCTTTCAGCGATTTTGCCATGCCTATTATTGGAAGTCTGTATAACAGTTTGCATGTTAGGTCCAATTTAAGCAATAGTTATTAATCCGTGGTGCGCCAATTGCGTCTAAATTTTTTGGTAATTGTAATTGTCTTTCTTTATGTGAGGTTAAACCTCATAGCTCAAAATTTTGTCACCCGCTTTGCTGTGGAGGGAAGTGGACAACTCTTTGTTTTCCAACTCCTCCTTTACATTGCTTTTCTGATTAACTTCGTTGCGGGATTGTGACAATTTAGGTCCCCTTAGATTCGCTGAGCTTCATTGCTCGGCGCCAATACTGTGCGTGCCGCTGTTGATCCTGTAGTACAGGAGTTGCAGTGGCGGGTGTGTGGTGGGATAGGGCCAAAAAAAAAAGCAGTGATGGCCTCGAGGTTTGGGCGCGCGGTCAAGAATCTCGGCGGTCGTGGGTTCGAACCCCAGGCACACACCTCTGACTTTTCGAAGTTATATGTGTATTCACATTGAATTATCACTTGCTTTAACGGTGAAGGAAAACATCGTGATGAAACCTGCACACCTAAGAGTTCTTAGGAATTTCTTAGTTGTGTAGTCCGCCAACCCGCACTAGGCCAGCGTGGCGGACTATGGCCTAAACCCTCTCAATGGTAGAGGAGACCCGTGCTCAGCAGTGGGCGTATATGGGTTGATGAAGAAGAAGAAGAAGATATTATTGTTTAGTGCGATATCAAATATAAAATAAGCTTTTATAAAAGCAAGCAGATTGGCCTGATCTAACAATGTCTTTTTGGAACCGATGAAGACAAGTATTTACTACTTTTATTACATTTTTAGGTGGTTACCATATGGGGGATTTTGCCATAGTTACCACGCTTGACAATCGGGTTGGTGACCGCATATTATTATATATACAATATTATATATTACGTTTTTACTATTATTTCTAACCTAGTTCACACAAACAAAATAACACTTTATAGATTTACTCGTATTTCTACAGATTCTACGAATTACGAATGGCTGGACATAAAACTCATTACAATAATTGTAATGCACAGATATTTCGACCTTTAAATATTTATTACTCAAAACTAGAAGTTCACTAAGTAGAAATACAATTTATTTCACATTAAGAGTCTTAAGTTGCTGGTATGGCGGATCACGGATGTATGAGCTTGAGCAACTTATGCTTCAAAAGAGGGTGGCAGTTGCCCGGAAATATTTTATTAGATTCTCATAATTCTTAAATAGATTAATATCTTTTCCATAACAAAACTTACAAATATATTTCGAACCGAATATGTCATAAATTATATTTAACCTAAATGTCCCGCAATAATTAATTATTACTCCAGGTCATATACAAACTTTGTATTGAAAGTGTAACGCTTAAGTTATTAAATAGTAGACAGTTGTACTGAATAACTAACGAGAATTGACGAGATGGCTCAGCGTATTGCAGAGAACGAGCACTTTTCCCAAAAATGAAGCCAAGATGTGCGGCAGAGCTCTGGCTGCGTGACTTTAATGGATATTCCAAATGGCAGAACATTCAAAGAGGGTTCATCATCATCGGCCAACATCAAACATTCAGCCACCATGAACTAGTGCGGATTGACTACTCATTTAATAAATTACTATATTTTTTTAGGTGTGAAAGCTTCCATTACTTTCCGGTAAAGTACATAATAATTCATTGTGAATACACAAATAACTTTGATGAGTCCGAGGTGTGTGCATGGTTTTGGATCATACGACCGCTGAAGCATTTCCTATTTTATTATTATTCTTATCTGTGAAAAACTAGTCGGTCTGTCACTATCACTGCTTGTGCTCTTAATAAATAAACAATTAATGTGGTATGCAAGAATTTAAATGCATCGCAGGTTTTTCAGGTCGCATTATACTTGTAAATATGCTATAAAAATAACAAATAATGGCTAGAGAATTCACATAAACATATATGTGACGACAAAAATGCAGTAAATAATATCAATGCATTTGTATGAGGCTCACGTTCAGTACGCTTCGACTAAAGTGTCTAGACTAAGTGATATTATAGCATTAAGCATTAAACATGATCTTACGAAAAAAAAGTGAAGTAGTGTGACATTGTTGTGCATTTGTAAGTGAATTGCGTGATTATATTTTATGTTATTTTTAGCGCAATAACTTACAGACAATGAATTACTTAGAAAAAAAAAACATTGTGTAGTCCAGATTAAATAACGAGAAGTTAAATTATATATGTATCTCTTATCTCCGCATACAGTCATTTAAGATGATTTTTAAATGGATTATGATTAGAGGAGGACGAAAAATTATAGTTTATTTTCCTAAAAAATCATGTACTGGCGTATCAAGATATATCGATTATCACATTTTATTTATGCAATAGGTATGAATTATAAATTGATTTCTTTGGATTTGGTTGGTAAAATCTTATTAGGATTTCAACTTCAACTTCAACAACCCATATACGCCCACTGCTGAGCACGGGTCTCCTCTACCATTGAGAGGGTTTAGGCCATAGTCCACCACGCTGGCCTAGTGCGGGTTGGCGGACTACACACCTAAGAAATTCCTAAGAACTCTTGTTTAAGGGTGTGCAGGTTTCATCACGATGTTTTCCTTCACCGTTAAAGCAAGTGATAATTCAATATGAATACACACATAACTTCGAAAAGTTAGAGGTGTGTGCCTGGGGTTCGAACCCGCGACCGCCGAGATTCTCGACCGCGCGCCTAAACCTCGAGGCCATCACTGCTTATTGGGATTTGCCATTAGGAAATTCTCATTAGCAGTTCGGAGCCTAAAATTGTGCTGGTAAAATGGGAATAACTTCGTTTACGTGAGTCCAAAACACAGTTGACGAAATGTGGGTGCAGGAATGCCACTCTGTCTTTCCCTTTGGGGAAATATGGGCGTGAGGTAATGTATGTACAATGTACATGAAATAGGACTGTAGCGAGGTTATCTCTACCATTTGGCTACAGCGAAAAGCAATTAACAAATATTTGTATATTACACAAATTTCGGTGATATCTTCAATTAATCAACATGTTGGAATATTTTAGCATGCATTTTGTAACCGCTCAAGAACTTAAAGATATAACTATCACGATTAAGTATTAGAATGAATTCGTTTCGCATCGTTTGCAAGGATTAATGGAGGTGTAGACATCATTATCCTAATCGGCCAAGGAATATCAAGTAACATACCATGAAAATGGGAATTGCGTGTGTGCTAAACAAGTCACCACTTTTTTGATAGTAATACGAGCGACAGACTAGTGAAAATTCAAATCGGTCTACCAACCATGTTGAAGCTTAGGGCGGTTGAGTCTGAACTGACGTACCGATATGAACATATTATGTAGTAAGTTAGCCGATACAGTACGGGTAGAAAGAAAGATATAGTTACCGATTGGCGAACAACACAGCCCAGAAAGTGGGCGTAGATATCTTTTAGGTGTATAGGCCTTCTTAGTCTTACAAACACCCAGACCCGGAACGAAAATCTGTAGATCACACAAATATTGTAATTGTGTAATATGGTAATTGTTTTTTTAATGTCTTTCAACTTTTATTTTAATATTTTGCAAATTAAATATCTTATGGTATTAGAACAACAATTTCCAAATTAAAATTGTCATTATAAAGTATTAGTTATTATAAAACGGCTAATATTAATCTAAACTATTGGAATAGCTAGTCTAAATGCAAATTCGAAGCACAATACATCATGGATCCAGACCCCATTGCATATCAATATATTATTACGGACTACGGTTGAAAGTGGGTGTCGGAATATTTGTCTGATTACACATAATAGGGCTCCTAAGCGTTCGACACAAAATGTGACAGTTGAAACTTGTACTATGATATATTTTAAAGGTACTAAGAAAATGCATTAAAAACTAATCTTTCGAACAATAATGGAGCGAAATTTCGGTATTTCCATATATATTACATACATACATAAACTCACGCCTGTATTCCCAGAAGGGATAGGCAAAGGTGCATTTTTACACCCACATTTCGTCAGTCCTACGTAATAGGGGACGAGTCTATTGCCGTTTTTGGCACATTTCCAGGCTCCGTGCTGCTACTGAGAATATTCTAATGGAAAAACCTAATAACACTTAGCCCGGACCGGGAATCGAACCCAGGACCTTTAGAACGCACGACACATGCTTGTACCACGAAGCCACGAGGCAGTCGATATTGCCACTGTTTTTGTAAGTTCCGTAGACAGAGACAAGTGCGTGTCGTGCGATCTGGTCTTGTGATTGATTGCCGGGTCGAGCAAAAGGATGTTGGGTTAGGGCTTGATTTACTAGGGATACTAAAAATACATGGTTTGGCTATTGTGATTATGGTAGATACCACAATATTTAAATTGAGTAGATACTTAAATCAATAAACGTTTATTATACTAGGAGCTGTTGAATAAGTACTACATACATTTGTTCTATGGAATGTTTTAATCTTTTTCAGCACTATTATAAAAATAAAACAATTCGTTAATAACATTTATAAATTGGGCTATCGTAAAACGTAAAACGTATCTGATTAAAAACCATTATAATTAATCCAGCGGTCGCGATTGCCCAACTATAAGGCTTATGAAACATTTTTCTAACATTAAATTGCTATTGTTTGTAATGTATGTAAATACGCATTATAGTTACGAAAACTATGTGTTAATATAGTAATACAATTTCACACCACGCGGTAAGTAATCCGCTGGATTGCATTTCTCTACTCATTATAGCGAATAGTATGTAATATTATACGACATTCTATGGACATTGAAGCCCTATAAGCGCCATGTTATAAACGTGAAGTAGCTCAGTTAGCAACAGCGATGCTTCAAGCAATCATAATTCGAATTTCAAACTGTGAGCGATCAATATAATATGTCTTATTTTTTATTTATAGTTTGTATCATTTTTAAAAACAATAATTCATGTTTTATTTATTAATTTTAAGATTTAATTTTTACAATAATTTTTATGCAATTCACTTTTAACATACATATCTTTACCTTTCTATAAAGCGTCGTGTTATAACATTGTTGTAGCTTAACAAAATAGTTATAATTACTATTGATTTATTTATTAACAGCAATTGATATATTGTTTGTATAAATAATGTCTTTGATCATTATAATATTAACTTTGTTTATGGTTCCAGAACTTAATTATGCTGAATAATTGAAATTTTAACAATTGTTAAATCGACCCCTGGGGGCTAAGTTACGAGATAGGCAATTGATATAGTCTATAAAGTCAATACATTCTCAGGTTTTCTACTGCTCCGAGTGGACTCAGAACAGGCAGCAGTCGGAACTGCTGCCTACAATCTACGATCATGGTTAAGAAGTCCTTATTAATTCATGCTTTCTTAATAAGGTCTGATGAAATACTACTACTACAGTATTCTCTCTTGAAGTTTTCTTTCAATTTTTTTTTACATCATATTCATTAATGGTAGGGGAGACCCGTGCCCAGCACTGAGACCTTTATGGGCTTATGATAAAGATGATGAATAATATTGAAAAAAAAATACATATACCTAGAAATTCAGCTTAAAAAAGGCAGACATACGTGGCTAAACCAAGCCAGTACTGTCGACATGGTGTCTCGGCCGACCGCGCGGCTAATCCTCTAGGCCATCGCATTTACATAAAATAAATAAATTAGAGAATTGAAACTAGAGACCCAGTTGAATTCAGCTGGGTTTAGGTGCAATTAAGCCGCAGTAAGGCCGGCACGAGCCAAACTTACGTAACGCATGCGCCTACTTATTCCGTTTATCTCGATGATGTATCATTTAGCACGTAGAAAGTTTAATAATGAATTAATACACGCAACTCAAATATCCCAGCCTTTCACGTGGCCATATCAACAATGTCATTAACGGAGCGGCAACTAGTTCCGCGTGAGGGCTTTGTTTTATAAGGCACTAGCTGTCCCGGCAAACTTCGTATCGCCCTACCAGTCAATGAATGTCTTGTTACTTATTAACAGAATTTAATTTTTAATTACTTAGGTATATCATCATCCCCTTGCCCTGGTCCCAATTAATTACTTGGGGTCGGCGCAGTATCTCTTCTTTTTCCACACATCCCTGTCAGCCATCATGTTTTCATTCACCCCTTTCTTTTTCATATCTTCAGTCACGCACTCCATCCATCTCTTTTTTGGCCTTCCTCGGCTCGCCCATCCATCCACTTTCATGTTCATCCCTTTTTTTTCCTACATTTGATTAATTCCTTCTCGTAATGTGCCCATACCACGACAGACGGTTTCCTTTCATCTTTTCTATCACAGGAGCTACTTTCAGACTTACCCTAAAGTATTCATTTCTGACTCTGTCACTCCGTGTTATACCACACATCCACCGCAACATTCGCATCTTTGCTGCATGCAGTCGTCTTTCGTAAGTCTTCTTCGTTGACCATTCTTTTTTTCTTTTTCAGCACAAATGCTAGCTCCCTTGACCTACCATTTGTCGTACCTACATTCCAACTTGCATACCTCAATCTCATTTTCTGGGCTAGTGTCTTACGTTGCCCCCGCCCGGGCTGGTGTAACAAACCTTGCCCATTTCTCATAGGAACCGGGTGCTGCCCCTGCGCGTCGACTACGGGGGACGGCCTAGGCCCTGTCACTTTTCTTATTATACATACTGTTTAAATGTTTTGGCAAATGTTTTACGGCCGCCCGCCTGTCTGACACCTACTCTCCTTGGGGCTTTCGTTCTTTTGGTAAAGGGGTAGAGATAGCGTGTGTTTGGGTACAGGATATTGCAAGTAAGGATATTTGGCCTGATGGTAAGGATGCCACAGCCCCGGATAAGGAAGTAGTGGGAGACTCAACAGCTCGGGGGGCCGAGGTCGCGAACTCATAGCCCTGTTCCATGACTGGCTAGATCAATGGAAAAGGCATCCCCTGACCATTTATTAATATTTCTTGAAGGAGATTTAGAGTATTTTAGATATTCAAGCATAATAAAAATTTAAAAATTAGGCACTACCAAGGAGATTTGTTACACAGAATAAATTTCTGAACGCACCCCTTAATATTTGACAGCCAAAAAATGTCAATCCATTGTCATGACAATTCCGCATTTTTAACATCTAAAATACGCAATAATTCGAATGTTATAGATACATATTGTCGATTCAAAATGCTTATTTTAATAAGTTCTTTTATTTGAGGGAGCCTCTAACTGCATCGACGGGATAAACTTTAAATGACAGGAAATTTTGTATGGTGTTAAAGTTCAAAATGACTTAAGTATCATTACGAACCTTTTGTATGGGAATATAGAAAAGTATTATTTTTAGACCTTTTCAGGCAATTATTAAAATGTATCTCTCCGTAAGAACAATCCTCGTACTTCAAGGAATATTATAAAAAAAGAATTAGCGAAATCGGTTCAGCTGTTCTCGAGATTTGCGCTTAGGAACACATCGAGCAATTCATTTTTATAACATAGAACTCCTCCACTACGATTTAAACTTTATTGTATTGTATTAAAGTTCAAATTGACTTCATTATTAAAACGAAACTTTTGTATGGATAAAGAAAACAATGAAAAGTCCCACGGGAACGCTATCGAACGGGATAAAAAGTATCCTATGTCCGTCTCCTGGCTCTAAGCTACCTCCCTACCAATTTTCAGCCAAATCTGTTCTGCCGTTCTTGAGTTATAAGTGGTGTAACTAACACGACTTTCTTTTATATATATAGATTTTTAATTACTTTTTGCTGGACTTATCAAAAAAAAAAAGAAGTATAATATAATTTTAATTCATAATTTATAACGCATTAGAAATTCTTGGCTAAAAAGTTATATATCAAATTGTATAATATATAGTGATGAGTGTATAGAAATATAAGACTGAATATGTTTAGTAAATGATTTATGACACGATAATTTTAAACTTTAAAAAATTCTTTATTTACTGTTAGGTATATGTTAAGATAGAATATTTGTAGCCAGGGTTTAACCCAAAACATGTGTTATAATATTTTATGATTAGTAAATAACGCAAATTGTCTTAATTATGCAGTTTACTTAATATTAAAATCTTAGCTTACAGGTAGAGCTCATTGAGCAAATTTGTTTTATATATGGCTGCGCAAATGGACTAATTGATTGTAAATATATTACTTTCCGTACTGTGTAGCGAGAAACAATACACACTTATATTAATGTGATTAATGTCTTTTTTGAACTTGAAAGATTAAAGACTAACACAATTTTTTTAACATAACAAATGTTGTAACTGAATGTAGAATAGTCTGCTACCATAACTGTATTTCTTTCAACCTACGCCGAAAAAAAAAACGAAAATCTTCTCATTCCACTAACTCCAATGTTTTGACTTATATAAATTATATCGATCACTTCTATCAACGAAATAAAATAGTTCTAGGATAACACATTCTTAAAAGTAGAGATGAAACGCTGCTACTTCAAATGTTCGATTATATTTTATTACACTCTTGAAAATAAATTGTATATCAAAACAGTAGCAAATTACAAAGCTATTTACTTTAGTACTCCATATTGTAGCTAAGGGTTTTGTTCCGTGATGGAGTGGTCAGACGTGACTGACATCACCCACATACCGCAGTGATTTGAGTTCGACGAAACGAGAGGTGGCGCAACCTGTCGCCTGGCGCAGACAAATTGTTCGCAATGTCGAATCGGAATGTGCGATTTCTGAATCTTTTCCTTTATTACAAGGATGTTGACCTTATGTTATTAATTGACGTCGACACGTAGTGGAATTTCATTTTTTAAAGTCGTGGAATAAAATTCTTTCTTTACTAAAAATAACTTAAAGTAAAAAATATGCGTGTATAATGCTTTTATGCAGTATTATTATATTGTCATGTTTTCATTAAATGTCTGTTCTACTGCTTCGTGGTACAGTCATTAGGCATCAGTATGAAATGAAAGGCCGTGAGTTCACTATATACATAGACCTCCAAAGTGCAGAGTTTGACTACCATGGAGTTTTTAGCCGGCAAGAGTCCGGCATGCCCCGTTTGCTAACGGGGATCCAAGAGGATTTTTTCCATGTCATAAAAAACAAGAGACTACCTTTTCGTATGAAAAACTCGTATATTTCACATTCATCTGTTCACTCTTTAGACGGCTATTTTTCTATGTCACAAGGTAACCTTAATGGCATATATGTATGTTGAAAGCTTCTCATAGGCGACGGCAATCTTCGAGTATGCGTGGAGCTTCTACATGCAGTTTTGATTATAGACGAGCTAATGAATTCACCCAAGAAGTAGTTTCTCTCTCTGGCTATAGTTAGAATAAGAAACGTTAGACAAATTAACATCTGTTTTTTTATTGCTGGGCACAGGCCTCCTCTACCACTGAGTTTAGGCGTTAGTCCTAAATTTTTACAAGTTTGTTTTAAAATAATAATTGTCACAGAATTAAACTCTGTTGTAACCTGTCGTCTATTAATAAATGTCCATCACAGGGACCACTTTTCATGTGACGCAAATATGACACTAAATGGGCCAAGATGATACTTATACACATTATTGACATTTTGACGATACTGATTAGGTTACTGGCGATGCGCGTGCTAAAAATAAACGAGAATTTTTGTCATTCGTCATACTTAATTTCTTCATCCATCATATGCCTTCTGAATTTTAATTGCCACGGTTTTGATACTCATTTAGGCAAATGTCCAGCAAGTAAAATCCTCTAAAGACAAACTTAATACATTTTCTCGACTTGAGAAGCGCAACCGGAACTACTCTATCTGAAGTCACGTGATAATACCGCGTCAGTCCTTCTTTGGTTAAGTCTTCACATATTCATCATCATCATCATCATCAGCCCATAAATGTAACACTTGTGGGTATAGGCCTCCCCCCCTACTAAATGGGTTTTTAGGCCGTAGTTTACCACGCTGGTCTAGGGCGAGTGGGCAATAAAATTTTATAAAATTGAAATATTTTATAACCACGGATGACTGATTTGAAGCTTCTTTGACAAAATGATGTAAATCGATTCATGTAATAGATGTCGTGTTTACGCTGCCGATAGAGCAATTTTTGTAACAACTCATGTCAGTGACAAAAAAGCGCTTTAAAGTAAAACAACTTGATAACCTGTCAGTTACGAAACTCACGATTTTTTTGCACGAATATGTTACTTAGGCTCTTTAAAATTGAGCCATTATCAAAGCGTGTGCAATTTTATTGCATAGTGCTGTATTGGAGTCATTGATAAAATTGTTAAAATATGTATAAAATACGCCATTTATCAATGAAATGTAGAGAAATCTAGTTCGATTGAAAAGCAATTCGGTCTCCTAGCATTGGTTGGAATAGTTTTTTGCCTACGAAATTGTCATTTCTTGGATTACTTGACTGTACATTATATCTAAGAAAGTGAGACTGAAATTTCTAAAACACAAAATAATCCTAGATTATTTAGTTGTAGTAAATACATTGTACATATGTGGTTACTCTCGATTACAATAGTATGGACCATAGTCGTCAAAGATCCTGTTAACAACTGAGCTTAAGGCCCTCTAACAATTAAGCACAATTCATTATGATTCTTTGTGAATGTCACATTATAAATCAACAAACATTTACATCCGTGTACAAGTATAATTAAAGCACATAGTTTGTTGGAAAAAAAAAAACTTTATGCTCATATCGAAATATCGTTTAATGGTAATATTGTTTTCACTTTACAATAATAATCGTCGGAGCGAATTCCGTGGTGTCATGCAATAAAGACATACCAACTGTGTATGGACGACGTTGATGTCTTTTGTACGACCGTTCGATAACTTACTTTATTTATGAAAAGTTAAATTTTATGCCTTGATCTTTTACTATATTTGTGCACTGGACCTCCTATACAGTGTTGGGGGTTTAATTAAATCGATCTTTACGAGGTGTAATGTGATTTTTATATTTTTTAAATCTCGTAACGTGATAATTTTATGTACATTAAGGTTGTTTAATTTAAATTTGGAGATGAAAATAATGAAGTAATTTATGTATTTAATTATTTTCACATCGCTATAATAATAATTATTGTTTATTTATTATTCGTTTACTACCGATTGCTTTGTAACGTTTTGGAGAGGCCATTTATCCGTCGGATTACCAAGCTGACCACAATTGTCACAGTAATAAAATATGGGATTAACTTAAGCTCTGTGAGCTATATTAATAAACGATAAGATAATCAAGATTCTTGGAATTAATTTGTAATGTACAAAGATAAATTTGTTCAATAAATGCATACGAGTATGTAAGTGTACTCATGCAATACATATGATGTATTTTTGTTGTAAGTTTTTTTTTGTAAGCCATGCTGCGAATAAACGCTATATCTCTGAATAAATATTACTTGTGTGAAGTAGAAACGAATATAGCTTAAACCTAACTATAGGTTCATCCGCATAATTGATAGACATGGAATGAGAGGTGAACCAAGACTTAATTATTAGAGTTAGCTGGTGAATTTCATATGTGTAGAAGATTTTGAAATCTTTTAAAAACTCTTTTTAACTGTTCTTCATGTTCTGGCTGGAGATAAAGAATGAATACACGAAAAATTAAGGTTATATGAGTGGGTACTATATTGTCTATAATGAAAACATGCAGTTTTTTTATCATAATATTTTTGTGCATCGGGTATCAGAAACAAAAGTACTATTAATCGATTGATGTCTTTTGACCCTGTTGTTTCTAAAAATTGCAATGTAAACATCGGTGTACCATTAAGTTTTTCGAAACTAACATATCACGGTCTAGCGGCAAAGAAAACTATGAGGAAACTGTCATTGAAATTATAAATTATTGTGTTGCGTAACTCGCTGTTGTACGTCATTTTGCCATATTAACTCGGCGTATTTTGAAGAAAAATCTAATTTATACTATCACAAAGGGTGCAGCAGATACAAAGAACCACGCGCTGTCTTGCAAACTCGATCTCTATAACAAGACAATTATATTTCTTTTATTATGTAATACATCACGATTTTCGATTTTGTACCTAAAAAATGAATATAATATTTGCTAAAACATAGTGTTTTATATATGTTAAGTTTAGATTAGCTTATTTTATAGCTTAAATTTAGGTTACATCGTCGTGAGTTTAAATCATTCCAATATTTATGTATTCATCTAGAATTATGGCTTGTTTAAAATAAACTTAGAACATAATATTTTACATCTGAAACGTTTGATATTTTTTTATCTAAAAGATGTATTCAGGTCATCGCAGTGGTCAGCCAAGCTGTTTACTCGCTCATTGCGCCTCTATGCTATATTATTTATTTTCATCAACGAACACATTGTCGCCGCGACATGAATAGATACGATGATTCCTCTGGTATTGTGGGTGTTCATGGGCAATGTTGACGATGACCACCCACACTGATGATTACCTAACATCAGCAAGTTTACTTGCTCCTTTTCTCCTTTAATGAAAAAAAAGAATCTGAAGTCTATTTCCAGCACAGACTAACCGACTGCATGTTGGTTGTGTTTAAACGTAAGAACAATTATGTATGCTCAGGTACTTTCTATTTAATTTAATTAATTACGCTTACGTTTAATATTCGGCTATGTATCCTTTAAATGAATATAGCACCAATTTTTCAGCTGATGTTATAAGGGCCACAGTGTAACGCTGACAATAGAATTTTAAGTACCTACTTGTATAATTTGGAACACCATAGAGGATATATTGACTGAAAGTCGACAACCTTCATCTTTAGCAGTTCACGGAGATTATCTCTCAGAGCAGCGATTTGTAATCAGGCGTAATAATATTTTTATTCATAATGCAGAAATATTGAATTTTATTTTTGGTTTTGTTAAAATAATCTATCGGAAATAGAGTAGGTACGTAGTCACCACACTCTACATACATTCTGGAAATGATTATTCTTTATTTCACGACTTTAATTACTTACACACTATTTTTCTATCTCAGCTCATAAACCTTTTAATGCCGGGACCATACCATACTAATGAAAAGATTTAAGCTTTACTCCGTCACTCTGGCCTAATGCGGATTGGCTGACTACACTATTACCAGAACACATGTAGCTTCAAAAAATATCTGCATTTACCGAGCTAGAATCGAACCGCCGGCATTCCGGTTTGCATTTTTTAAGCTACCATGCATTTTTTGTTCAATGCTGTTAATCTTTCAAACGCCGTCAAAAAGTTATCAAACCCTATTACATACAAACAAGTCGCCAAAGTTTTGTAACGTAGAAGATAAATTGCATGCCAAATATCATCCTCATTTTAAGCGGCAGTCTATTAACCCGCCTATTAGGAGGCGAGCACTTATCAACGCATTTTCCTAATACTACAAGACGAATCTCGTTGTACGCGATGTAGCAACGATCAATATAAACACGGGTAACAAATGGCAATATAATAGGAGGGACACATTATCTTACTCAACGCGTCTTTCGTCTCCATTAAACAAAATATTGACAGATTGCCAAGTTTCTTACGAGATTTTAGGGCACCAGATTGAAATTGTTTTGGAAATGCTTTTGTTTCTTGGGAGTCTGAGACATTCGTTATGCATATGTGCCGAACGAGGTTAAGTAGCGCCATCGTTGCACCAGTTCTAAAATGACCGTTTTTTATCCGATTTCTAGTCAAACTGTTAATGACAAAGTGTATTCACATAATAAACGACCATCGCACATGACACCGTTCGTCCGATCTCATCCTGCTCTTTTAAGTGCTTAAAAACCAATGACTTTGAAATCGGCGATCATTATTGCCACTAAAATGAGCAGACTTTTTTCAAGAAATATAAATGTGCGAAACTACTAATTTCTTATGATATTAAAGATATTTGAAATCTACATATCCGTATTAGACCATGATGTCATAAAATAAATCAATGAATCAAAAAAATACCATCAATATCGACGTTCATAATAATACAAATGAATGAAAATAATAAGTACAGAGTACCACTAATTGGATCATATCGGAATATTTCCAAACATGAACCATCTGATAAGCATAAAATAAATCATTAAATCATATTTATTGACATCAAGTTCACAGGTAAAAAACGGAAACATGCGCATAAATGTCAAGTACAATAAGGTTTGTTTGGAATGTTCTAGAATATTGATCGATATTCCTAATATCATAATAAGAACTATTCCTTTTTCAAAAAGTAACAGTAAATGAAAATCACCCCTGCATCGTGGCTCGCGTTCCGGCGGAAACGCGCGTACATCTCGCAAATTAAAAATTACAGCATTGCACTTGTCGGCCAACTAATTGTTTCCAATTACGAACGGCCAAGCGGGGTGTTTCATATATAAGGGGGCGCACTGTGGCCAATCGACATTCCGACTCGGAAGGTGGTTGCATACACACGTCGCTTAGGCGAAAATTTCTAGGCGAGTACTGGCTCTCAGCAGCGCCTAAGTTAGTTCGTTTGAGATCTCCATACATTTAGAAATAAAAACACTAATCATGCAGTCTATGGTGAGTACGATTTTTATCCCGTATTTTGTTGAATTTTTAAAAACTATTTTCCTTATTTATTATTTTTCCCCTATTCAATAACATACGAATTCAAAATCCAAAAAGGTATTCGACAAAATTATTGCTTTAACTTTTTATTACATATTATGGAATTAGCTATCAGTAACTTCTTTTACTTTTGATTTCCAATTCGCAGTAAAAGACTAAAATAAAAACTGGAGCCTTACTTTCCAAGCACAAGAAACTGAAACAGATAAACACGAATGTCTTTGTCATAAAACTAATAGATTTTCAGTCAAGTTCAAAAAGGTTAATCGTGATAACATCAGATCCAGCAAAAATACATTTAAACTGGGTCTGTGAAATCAAAAGGGATACCAAAACAAAAATTGAAATATATAGATGTCATCATGATATAGCTGATCATGGTATAAATTATATCTAACCTTCGTGCTCTAAAATCATTGCACCAATGTAAGGCTATATCCGAGTGATTTACATAGTCCGAAATTGAAACTGGTAATTAATTCAGTAGAAGTCAATAACAAGGCGTTCGACCCAACCCACTATTTGTACTTACCATATAAATCTTTTGAATCACAAAATCATTACACAGATTATGTCAAGGTCTTAAAGAACAATTGATGTATAATATCCCGTATAGGGCGTCGCCTACGATCATAGTAGGTACTGTGTCAGGTCAGCATTGTCCTCTTTTACAACCACAAACCTCTTTTACTAATAAATTTTGTAAAGCAAGTTAAAATTTCAAAGACGAATTTTTTGGTAAAGCGCGATAAATCTCTCAAAATTTCTCCTAACGTAAAAGGAAGAAATTCAATTCTTACATCGGCAGTATAATCTATAATTAATAAATTACTGTCATACTTAACCCAGTTAGTTATAAATCATTGTCAATTAAGACTTCATTCAAATATAAAATGTATTGTCATTTAGCTTTAGAGATGCTAATAAGGCACGATCGGTAGTAGGGCGGGCGCGCGCATCTTCGCATACCGCACACAGTAGGCGGGAGTGTTTCATGATGCTAACAGCGAATCAACCAACAGATGATTCATTTATACTGCATCACTTATTAGTTTCATTTACATTTTACGTGGGCGCCTTCTGTGTCGACTCTGAGTTTTATTACGGATGGTTATAGCATTTCGATATGCTTTCTTTATCGACTTAAAATGTTGGTCGTTTATTTAAACATAATATATTTTCTATATTACGGTAATGACCATGATAGCAAGATTATTATTCTAGTCAAATATGTTTAAGTATCTTAATGTATAGTTGCTAAAAACATGAAGATTTTCCATTGACGGCGAAACTAAATGAGGGGAGTTTTTGACAGTTACTCTTGAGCTTCATTTTCCCTAATGTCTATGGTGATTTTTGACCTTCGTCCGTTCTTCTTTGCTCCCCAGTTTCCTCTTAGGCAAGCGCGTTGCATTACACGGTTGTGCACCAGTTCGCCGAATGATAATTCCGATCTATTGCAAAATGTTGTTTTGCAACAGAATGCAAAGGCGAGTCGATATGAGGCCCACGCCCACAAATTACAGTGTTCGCTTTGTTTGATGTCCTTTAGTTTTCTTTAATGGTTTCTAAATGTTCTTTCCTGTATACTTTCGATAGTAGAACGTATTGAGATTCAGAATTTAACACTGCAGAGTAATTTATATGATAAAAAAAACGTTGTATTAAATTTGAACTTGGACAATGACCCCCATTATGATGCTCATTAAGGATAAAAGTTTTCACATACATAATAAATGGTGAATGGCAAGTCAAACCATGTTTTTCTGTCATTACAATGTAGAGCACAATTCTTAGTGTCTATATAAAAGGGGTCACAAAAAATCCAGGGGTGCATAAAAAACAATTTCGCTTATGCGAATGCAGTTTCCATTAAAGTGATAAATTAAAGTTCTACGCTAAATAAATTTCTAATGTCAGGCAGGTCTTTCCGCAGGGTTTGGTTATACAACGTCCAATTGTGTATGGTACGGCCTCATTCGTTTGCACGACCGATCACCTGCCAAGAAATTAGGTTGCGCTTGTGCGCACAAGTGTTGAGTTATGAGCTAAATACAGTGGCCAGTAAACAAACGCCTGTTCAAATAAATTATAAAGATAACTTCATTGTAAGCGAAAGATGCAGTGAAAGATATAAACGGAATTTTAGATGGATAGTTAAGAAGGGAATGAAAGATGGAGATATCGACAATGTTTTAGTTTATTGCAATAGACAAGTATTTTCTTTTGTACATTCACTTTAAAAAGTTTTATGTTAAAGACCCAAATGTACGGTTTTAATTGGGTAAGAATTGTTAAACATTTGAATTATTATTTATATAATTGTCATAGAGAAATTGTTACCCAAACAAAGAACATTACGTCTAGCAATTGCATATTTATAACTTAACAAAAGACATTAGAATTTACATAAAGAATTGTGTGTTCTAGTAATTAAATAGCCCCTCATTATTTAAATGTTAAAGATATAGTTCAATTAAAATTTGGGCGAAGTAATTAAATTATGCACATTCTAATTGTTTATATTTTGGTCATCATAAACCAAATATTTACATAACTATTATACTTAATGGTTTTTTGTTTGTGTTTATAATTCAAATTTAGAATTCACACGTGGAAGTAATGTTCGCAGTACCTACTCTTAGATCGTCAATTTTTTCGCAGTTAGCAATTATTATAATAAGAAAGTTTCTATTTCACTTAAGCGTGGCAAATCAAAACTATGCGGTTTCACATCATGTACACATAGTTAGTTAGTATAGTATTGCGATCGGGCGCGTGCTGAATTTATGGCTTTTGTAACAAGACATGCCAATTTGTTCCAAGGCATTGTATCTTACTTTTGTCAGCGCTTTATTAAACCATCAACCATTTATTTATTTATTAGCAAGAGTAGTTTTATTTCTGTAGTAAGACCATTGAAAGTAAATTCAAAATCAGAAGTAAAGATTAAAATCGCTTGTACGAATTTCTTTAACAGAAAAATATATAAATTTTCAATCTCAAAACTACATATTTTAGTATGTTATGAGATCGCTTGGTAAAAATAATGGAATGATTCTATGGTGGAGTGATAAAAACTTTGTTAATCAAGCGGGTACGGTTTGTAAGGTTGCAATTTATCACCCCTGAATGGAACAATAGATGTTTGTTCTTTTATGTTACGAACAATACTCAGGTAGTGATATTATGATTCCGGCAATCATAGGAAATCAATTAGTCTAACTAAAGTCTGTCAAACGAGTAAACCGTTAATTATTTTTTTTACAAAATTTCGAATAGTATTTGTGACTTTCTAAGAAATACAGTATAGTTTAAGTATTACAGATTAAATAAGTGATTTCAATTACTTAACAGAATTACCAGTAACCAACAATTCAACAGGGGATTATTACGTTCATTAGTGTATGCGTGCAAGTATGCCACGCCCGGGAACAGCGCTTAGGCACAAGCTCTAATGTTGCACAATTGTCCCATTTGACAATAAATCTCGCCACTTACGACATTTTGAAGCTCTATTTATCGAGTTTGTTTGCTCCGTTATTATATAATTTTTTATCACAAACGATTTTTAAAATCGATTTAGTTTTTTATGTGTTAAAATACAGTTTTCGGTTCAATGCGCCGACCGATGAAGATTTGTCAATTGTTCAAATGTATTGCAGTGAATCATTCGATAATTTAATGTGAAAAATATCTGTGACTATTGTGAAATTCATATCGATCATTGAAAGCAGGCTTCAGTGTATTCTGACTTTTTACTTTGTTAATTTTTTTGCACAACCTTATCGACGTTTCGTGGTTGATGCAAGACATATTTTTTCGTGCACGTTACGCTACAAAAATATAAGTTGGTCTAGTTTACCTGTTTCGTAAAATTTCGTTTTCCAAACCCCCCATTCACACGTAGTAAGTTGTGAAATAGGGTTAATTGTTACGTGCTATATTTAGTATATTATTATGATGGTAAAAGGCCGTGCGAAATCAGATTAACAACACAAAGAGAGCACTTGTGATTATCTTATGAAATGTTTGGGAGATTAGAACCTCATCGTTTGTAATATCAGAACGACATGTGTTTACACGGCAAGTATTTTGTACTCAGCGATAGTGTTTTGTTTGATACCATCTTTGAACTCGCAGAATAGGAAGTATTTCCATACATTCGTGTGCGTTGAAAACTGTTATCCCCCTAGCATTTAGTGAAAACTAAATACGGTTCGTTCAAGTAATAAAACAATTAAGAAACGACTAATTATTTTGTCTTTCTAAGTGTATTGAATTCTACTTTTCCAAGTCGATTGCATAAGCCTTGAGAAAGCTGTTGATAGTGGCTGTTTGCAAGCAAACTGAAACTATAATAGACAAACCTCCTTTTTGATTTATATTTCTCGAGCACTTTGTGAAATGCTGTAATGGTAGTACAAAGCAAGTAATCACTGTCACCTTAATCCAGGCTGGAATCTAGACACTATTGACTTAAACGCCTTCATTTGTCATAATGGTAATGAAACTGAATGTAAATGGCGTATGGCCGAATTATTCATATCCTAAAATTCCTTTCGTAGTTTATTACGATTTAGATTATGAATGTCTAGGTTGGGATATTAAACAGCCTACGTTTCAACAATGTTGGATAGATATTCCGAAACAAATTCAACGAAAGTCTCATATAAAAAATTGCTACATTCTACCATTTTATTGGCGATGTCGTGAAGAAATATGATTCATGTTATGCTCACTGGTCCGTGTAATAGCCGTAATGAGTTGCATGTGAAAATATTTCCTTTATAATTTTTTTATAACATAATTGGCACGATGTTACAATATGTCTGTTTGTTGCATACGGATCTATCGTGTTAGCTGTTACTTAGGATATTTTAGTTTCAAGATTTTGTTAAATGCCGAAGGAAAGACAAAAGTTTAGTCCTATTCCTGTGTCCCTTATAGGAATATTCTTATGCAAATGGTTCAAAAACCGGTCTATACAATTGAAAGTGAAGTAGCGTTAAACAATTAAGTTATTCAAACTGTGGCGTTGTCGAAAGTGCACAATTATCCACGTACCAGTGATTCGGTGCGTAAGTGAAAAAAGTATTGTAATGTTTTCGAAGTGCGCGTGAAATCGCCGGGTCGCGCTCCGATAAGTTCGCGGCCAATGTCAATCAGTTTAACATAAGTGTTTTGTAATAATTGTCAATGAAGGGCGATTTCGACATATTTTGTGTATCAAACGAGAGACATAAGCCCTCTCAACTATAAGAAGAACATCTTTTGTTTAGCAGTTGACCATAAATACATAATTTTAATTACATATCCTTGCTGTACATGAATGCTTGAGTACAAATCTCAGCAAAAATATATGTTTGTAAATTTTACTCCCTATTCCTTCAAAGACTTAATGAAACACTGTATGCTATTCAATATTAAAATAAAGACATCAATGGTAACTAACAAGCGAATTCCTTGCAGATTATCCTCGCAGCCACCCTCTGCCTGGCCCAGGCCTCCTTCTACCCTGGTGCCCCAGCGCACATCCAGCTCAGTCCGGACGGCAAGTACGTGCTCGACACCCCCGAGGTAGCGCACGCCAAGGCCGCCCACTACGCCGCGCATGCGCAGGCCTCCACCGCCCACGGCGCCTGGGCGCCCGCCGCCGGATACCTGGGCGGTGGCTACGCCGCCGGAGCTCACTATGGCGCTCCTGCTGCTGGTATGTTACGTCATATTGTTTTTTTAGATATATTTTTAATTTCGCGACGTTAGAAACATATGTTTATTGACAATATTGCCACAGGTCTCCTCAAATACGGCCCCGCTCCCTTAGCCCACGACGGTCGCGTGGTGGACACACCCGAGGTAGCCCACCTTAAAGCCGCCCACATCGCCGCACACGCCGCCGCGCACGCAGGAGCCGCGCACGGAGCGCTCGCCCACGCTGGGGCCCTCGCCCCCCTCGCTTACGCCGCACCCCTTGCCCACGGCGCTGGCTATGCCGCCGGATACGGCAAATGGACCGGTCCCCAGGTATGCGTTTTGTTTTGTTTTACTAATACAATATCGCGATCGCAGATTAGGGAATAGTTTATTTATTACTAGAACGTGATGAGTTTAGAATTACTTCATAATAATGGCCTTTAGCCTCGGTATACCTTAGTTACTATTATCTCATAATCATTTAAGGACAAACAAATTAATAAGTAAGTACTTTTCAGGCCAACATCCAGCTGACCCACGACGGCCAATACGTGCTGGACACCCCTGAGGTGCAGCACGCCCGCGCCTCCCACCTGGCGCAGTACGCCGCCGCCGCGCACGCCGCCGCCGCCGCGCCCGAAGAACCCTGGGCGGGACACGGCCACGGCTGGCACTGAACCCCCCTACCTCGGACTCCTGCTTCCGTCACTGCCTGATTTATACTTTTATACAAAACGACGATGAGAAAAAACCAAAAAAAAAATTACTTTAAGCTGTATAAAGTTGAATGTGAACTGCGTACTGCAATATTGTAGAGCGAACTTAAAATGTATAATAAAAATCTAATAATATTTTATTCGTTTCATTTATCATTTCGATATGGATTAAAAAAAAACCCTTCAATTATTTTGTTAAATTAAAACATAAACGCTCTGTCTCCCGCCTTGTCATTATTTTTAAAATTATTCCTTTTTATTTATAGTAAAATTCATGATAAACATTGTTCGTTTCCGACGGAAATTTAACAGCAAATTCGTATAAAAAATTAGGATGAAAATATACCTAGAAATGTCAATAAATTCCTAATAATTCCAATTAATTATAGCAAAATATGCATATTTACAAATGAATAATCACGTACTTTATACTGATAAAAAACATCGTGAAGAAACCTGCCCACCTCGAAGTTCTTAGGAAATTCATAGGTTTGTAGTCGACCAGCTTACACTAATTTAGCATGGTAGATCTAAATCCTCTCATTTCTGTAGGAGGCTCGTGCCCTGCAGTGAAACGTATATTAGCTATGATGAATTCTAGTTTATTTTTCCTTATAATAATACAAATTGTTTTGTCGAATAGCTTGAACCTCTCGATTAGGTTATTATGAGAAGCTGTACTGGGTCGAAAAAGGGCAACACGCTAGCCGCCTTTTGCTTGTGACAAATAAAGATTACGAAACCTGATTGAATAATTACATTTCTACATCCCCTTAAGGAATACAGGCGTGAAATGTGAATGCATGTCCGCTATTGTCTATCGCAATAAAATTGTTGGAATAGTACCAATACGAAGGCGACGGTAAATGTCTCTATGCTTCCCAATTTTGTATAAGATTAGTTTACTTTTTCCGTTACCTTCGGGTAGATCTTTCTGGTGCAATAGGAAATAAAGTTTTGAAAATAGAGAAGCCAAGTACCATGCACCGTAAACTATGTGACATGTGTGCCCTTCATAGTTCCATGACGCTAGTATCAATCTGTCACCCATCTCTTGACTTGTAAGAGCGCGCTGCTTCTGTAATTCGCCCAGGAACCTTGACACTCTCAGAGAAGCCTGGGTAATACTAAGGGCATCATCATCATCATCATCATTCATCATTATCAACCCATATACGCCCCACTGCTCGGCACGAGTCTCCTCTACTGTTAGTGAGAGGGCTTAGGTTACACCATAGTCCACCACGCTGGCCTAGTGCGGGTTGGCGGACTACACACTTAGGAATTTCTTAAGAACTTTTAGGTGTGCAGGTTTTATCACGATGTTTTCCTTCACCGTTAAAGCAAGTGATAAATCAATGTGAATACACACATAACTTTCGAAAAGTCATAGGTGTGTGCCTGGGGTTCGAACCCGCGACCGCCAAGATTCTCGATCGCGCGCCTAAACCTTGAGGCCATCACTGCGTACGGCATGTGACATGCTACCGAAAATGAATATTCTACGGACAGCTATGGGCTTTAATCAATTCCAATTTCCTAATAAGAGATAAAATGCATTGATTTTCACTGCGGTAGACCATGGGAAAACTATCAATATCAGTATTAGTATACCTTATAAAAATTTGTAATGAAATCCCGCAATCTGTTTTTTTTGCCTGTAAAGTTAATTCGTGTCAGAATATAGGTTTATGATATTTACATATCATCAGAAATCGCATTTTTTTTTTCATAACGTAAGATATTAAAGGCCTAAATGGCTATAGTGGTCATGTGGCGCTACACTAAATCTTTTTTTTCTATTGTCAAAGTCAAAGTACTCTTTATTCGATAAGACTTTCACAAGCTCTTATGAATCGACAATTTTAAACGATTTTTTAAAAATGAAGCAGTAAATAATCCTGATGAAACAGTGCGAGCAAAAATTCACGTTGGATGATTTAGCGATACAAATATGCGTGTATACGAATGGCATCTAACATCAAATTTGGTAGCGAATATCAAAAAAAATACTCTTCTACATGTTTCTCTTTACAGCTGGGCACTTAACCTGGATGGAATATTCCTTTAGGCGTAGAATTATGTTATTTGATAGATATATTTTTTTACAAGTACTCGAAAGTATATCATATTATAATCCAAGGGACCTGATAAATGCAGCCTGTACGCCTACATACTGTATACTTACAGCTATATATACTATAAAGGGATTAAGTTTATCTTCTGAAACGAATTTAAAATTATTTCCATATTGGACAGCCCATTTACCGAGGAAGGTTTTATCATTATTCATTACGCTATTATCAACTTTAGTTATTAGTATTAAACATGCTGCAATTTACTACAGTCACTCAAAGGAACTTTCGTTTACACATTGACAAGCCTAAGTAATTTATTTTATCATGTGTGTAACTTAGCGTTCTCCTTTCAAATTAAAATTGCAAAGTCACTGAAGTTAATAGCGGGTAAGTTCTTGCTATGCTTAAAACCCGTCACTAGTGGAACGTCGCTCTCTAGATAGCCTCTTCCATATTACAAGAGGTTTAAACCGTGGTCTACCTAAAGTAACCTAGTGCGGGTTAGCAAAAATTCCTAAAGAAAGTTTGATTAATGTACAATAAAAAACTGGATATGTAACATCACTGTTAGATCGATGGAGCCATAAAACATAAAAGTCAAAATCTCCAAATATTTTTTGTAGTATAGCAACTGTGCAGCCAAGTAAAATTACGGCAAACATCTTATAAGGCGCATTCCCATAATATAACTTTAGTGCGATGTGAAAATAAATAAATGTACCCAACAAGTACACATTTCTGAAACCCGCTTTACAAATTTAGGGATCACACAACATTTTTCTCGACGGAAATTCGAACCCGCGGCCCCTCATTTCACAAGCTGGAATAGATTCCAGCAGTAGACTGCGCCTACAAGTGTCTACTGCGCCACGGTACTTTTGAATGATGTCATATATAATTGCGATTTTTACCTAAAAAGGGAATTTCGTGATATTAACTCAATGTTATTTGATTAAATTCACTACGAAATTGTGTCCTCTACATACTAATTCTTATCTTCTTTTATTAATTGGCTAAGTATAGGTACCTATTATGTAAGATTAATTTGAGCACTTAATAAACGTTAGCGATAGTTTTATCAGAATTAACAATGAAACAGGAAAATGATTATGTTATAACCATTTCGGGACTACATATTTATTTGAACTACTTTATACATTGCAGAAGTTTATCACATTCTGCCTTTTTTAATAAGCTCTTGTAAAAATCGCGACTTTTCAGCAAATTTCATAAACAACAAATAAACGCTGTCAGACTATATTTGTTGGCAAAAAAAAACTTTTGTTCAATTAAAATATCACGATGCTTTTGTACTCTAGTAACAATATCTAAAGAAAAAAGTGTAATTGGGTCAATCAACTTTTATCTGTCCTATCAGTACTATGTAAATTTGTCCCCCAGTAGGTTAGTACAATGAAACATTAATTTTTCCAAAAAAATTATATATGGCAATCCATTACAATGAAACATAATTATTAATTACAATATCTACTATGATGCTAGTAAATAGATTTTGTTTGCTTTAAAACCTTAACGACCTTTTTGCATGTTTATTTTAGTCCCTATTATATTTTATTATTCTGACTTCCACCGGACAACGGTAAAAAAGTTCCAAAATCCAAAAATTTATGGCGTGACTACTGCTTGGAACTCAAGTCGATTTATTTCGTGACAACATTCATCCAGCCTCGATTTTGATTTCATCTTTTCCGCGGCGCCAGTCGACCGAGTGTATTTTGAAAAAGAGCGTGGCTTTATTGTGTGTCCACTGGACAACCAGCACAAAAACTTTTGTATTTTATATATTGTAGTAAATTAAAGTGGAATATATTCAATTTAATGTATATTATTTACTGTGCGTAAGACCTAATTCAAAATATTATTATTTATTACCAGGGAGCGGAAAGACTAATAAATATCACCACCAGTCCCTTGGAAATCCAAGATCGTTGTCTGAATTATTCAATATTTTCTCTTCTAACACTGATACTTATTTTCAAATAGTTGTTTTTTTATTACATAAAAGAAGAAATACATGCGATTTTCATCATAGAGTCCCCTTTGGACACCCGAGTATTTCCTATGGACAAACGTCTATGTCCACTGGACAACCACTTTTTTCTTATCTCCTAAAGACAGATTATCGTCATTTTTACTTTAAAAGAACAGTAAGGTTTTTCAAATATGATTCTAATATTTAAAAGTAAATTAACAATTTGACTGAATTTTTAAATGTCCAAGGGACTATCTTAACTACAGTCATGTGAATTTTTGAGTAAAATTTACCATAAATTGTTCTGCTCTATTTGAATTCCTTAAATATAAATAATTATCAACAACAAATACGTATAAAATATACAAATTTAAGAAAAAAAAATTGATATATAAAATCTATCATTGATGGTACATTTAAAAGTTGATTGACCCAATTACAACCCATGTGTAGTTTAATGCGAATCTTTATGGCTTCTTTATCGATAGTAGCTTAGTTGCTGTATGAATAGTTAATATAATTATCGTCATTAAACAGGTGAAAAATATTGGTATAACTTTGAAATTGTTCAGATATCGGAAATACGAAATCACTTGTCATTCTCATATGTTCCTCCTTATACAGATATCAATCTATGACATCATTACCACGTGAAATCACTCATCATATAGAAAAAAACTGATTCCACGATTCTGGAAAATCGATTGTACACTAATGATGAAATCTCAATAAACCATAGTTAAGTGTCTATGATCATTAATTCTACCTTTTGTTTTAATGTGATCAAGTTAATAAAATGATTCGTTTCTTCGTAATGCTTATTGTTTCTAACGACTCTTTTATGAGCCTGCGTACTGAGAATAACTTGATGGAGAAACCCAATAACAGAAATATTGCCTGATCCGGGAATTGTACTCGGGACCTTCAGGAAACACGTGCTTAAGAGTTGTTAAACACTGGACTTTCAAATGTTCCTAAAACATGCAGAAGTATAGATGGGCGGCCAAGACTGCATAATAACTGCGGAACAATATCTAAGTTTATTTTATCTCGTGTGCTTATGAAATAATATAATTAAATGGCACACAACAAACAATGTGAAAACCTATACTCGGATTTTGAAGCTATCGATTTTCCAATGATACAGAGCGTTTCGAACGCTCAGTTGCGCGTATTATGATATCTAGAGTACACGGTCTGACACATTTGACACAATTCACAAGTTATTAACCCAGTTAAGGTTCTTGGTCAATTATGTTATTAATAAATTAGTATAATGGCATCAGTCGTTATCTATATCAGCCTATGTACGTCTCACTGTTGGGCACGGGCCTTCTCTATGACTTACAGAGATCACGCTGCCACAGTCTATGTTGGCGAAATACACACTTGAGAAATACAGGATTTGTAGTTTAAGGTTGAAGCACATGTGCTATAATTATCATGATAATTCATTGTAAATACCACCACAACTTTGAAATGTCGCCGTAAAAAAAAGTGTGCCGCGCATCGGGATATGCCTTGGTACCAATACTAGGATTGCATTATTCATATTATATTATGGACATGACAAGTAGTCATGTCTCGTCTGCACTACTGCACTTTGTACTACGGATTATACTACACTTGCCGTACGGTACTACGATAGTACGCGACATGGCTTTATAAAAAAGAAGGACCGACTCATTTACATGCCCCACTCCCCGCTGTGAAGTTATATATGGACACTATATCCGGATGTATCCTGCCATCAGTAATTAAATCAAATGGAAAAATTCTAACAATTGTAACTCTGACTAATGACATTGCACAATTTTATAATCCTAATGATTAATGATGTCGTGAAGATGCTATCATGCACTTAGCGTTTGGGCAGATTTAAGTGTTGGGATGTTACATTCTTTACGCTAATGTCATATACATATCAATCCTCCATTATAAGGGTTCTTAAAAAAAGATAAAGTTAAAACGATGGAGGCGATTAGTTATATATCCTTATTTTCTTCAAATGCATTAGGATTTGGTTTGGACGTAATACGTTTGTTGTTGTGTGAAGTGCGAAACAGGAAGTTATTTCTGTGAAGGGGGTTCTGTACATATTTTGGACACCGGAGTTGACATAAATAAATCAAATAGTAGCCTCACGTCTATATTTCCTGGAAGGGTACAGAGTTGTATTTCTGCACCCACATTTCACCAAGTATGTAAGGTATCACAGCCACATGATGAAAAGCGAATCTATTGCCATTTTTCAGACTCATTTACACACTCCGTGCCATACTGAAAATTAAAAAAAGGCAGAAACACTGCCGGTCCCGATAATCGAACATGGACCTCTAAATCACACGACAATCAATCCTCTAGTGTCGTGTAGGATAGTAAAGTTTTTAATAAATAAACAATAAATAATCTGTAACTGTAATTATATAGTTTTAATATGTACTACTTAGCCAAGTAATTATATTCTCGGTTAGATTCCCGTATCGGAGTAAGTTTTATTATGTTTTTTTTATGAATTGTTTACCATTTTTTCTTGAATACATTAAAAAATACACTCATCGTCATAAGACTCCATATATTGCTGATATAAGATTTAATTAGGGTAAGTAGAAAGATAGATATCTAATACGGATTCGACTGAAGGACCTCTAGTGATGAACGAGTAACGCGATTTTCCCCATCATGAGCTTAACTTCAATCCGCTCGGTCACGAAGTGGTAATCCCAACTTTAGTAAATTTACCAACAGGTTTGCCTGTTAGCCGGTTATGAATCATTCGTGAATTCTGTTCAATGGTAATGAGCACTTGCATTAAATGTATTCTGAATATTTTAGGCGAAAGTTGTAATAAGAAGTTTTCATATTTTTTTAAAGAATTTATGTGTTACTACTTGTACTAAAGTCGCAAGGTTCTGTTTTCTTTTCCTCATTGAGCAATGGCATATCATTTGATTTGACGTCATCTGCCTTATAAGCTATACGGTGTTTATGAAAAAAACTAGGACTGAATTAATTTAATAAATTGTTGCTATTTTTTCATCTTTAATTGCATTGACATAATCTATTGTATTAAATTGGTGTTCTCGTGGTACTAGACAATATCATGCAAACACGAGGTCCCGGGTTCGGTGTTTTATTTATTAACAAGTTCTCCGAAGCAGCAGGGTCTAAGAATGTGCCCGAATAATCGGCAATAGGCTCCCGCCTATTTCGTGTGGCTGATACATAGTTGGCGAAATATGGGTGCCAGCCAACCTCTTCGGGAAATACAGGCGCGCAATATTGCTCATAGTCATCAAAATACTTAGCAATTCTATTAAAAGCTTTTCTGCAAAGTGTCATCCGAATATGACCACAATGATAAGGTCACAAATTATTTGCAACCATTTACTCATCGGCCGTGATCTTGCAAAAATGTTACGGTTCCCAAATCAGACAATATGAGTGTGCGAAATTCGCATCAGTAATGGATGAGTATTGTGATTCAGTGTTTAGTGACTGTGTTTTGTCAAACGTGTTTTGTTTACTTCATTTGTTTTGTTATACTTGACTAAGCGATTACTGTAGAAAGTTTAAAGATTTTTACAATTATAATGTTCTGTCGTGATGACCTCGAGGTTTAGGCACGCGGTCGAGAATGTCGATGGTCGCGGGTTTAAAGTTGTAGATGAAACCCGTGGCAGAAACTAACGTTATAGCTTAAGCGTTATATTTTTAATACAAAGTCTAAATACAGCCTGGAGTAATAATTATTACTCCAGGCTGTATTTAGACTATAATTATAATTATTGCAGGAAATTGAGCTGAATATATAATATGAAAATATTCGATAGTAGTGGAACGTTTATAGGCTGGTAATGATGATAATATTCTATAAATAACAGCATTGCATTGATTAATTAGGGACATAAATAGGTTTTTAAGTAAGATTTCCCATCCCTCTTAACTCAGCTGATTAAATTAAACGACTTCTAATTTTGCGGTCCTTTCAATGTATATCACTTAGTGATTGTACTTACATATTATTTATATCTAACGTATGAGATTTAACAAAGGCTCCGAGGATTCTTAATTTGCTTTAAAAATTACACAACACAACACGAACCTTGATTTGATCTTGTGACAAATGTATGACAAATGATTTTAAAATAAAGATTGTTTACTTAGAACTAGTTGTTCTACGAACAATGGATTAATTGTTTAGGTTCATAATAATTCGTAATCCAAGTATGTAATATATTTGACATTTTAATAAATATATTATGAATTACTTTTAATTTAACCTCAGTTACTTTAGTCAAAGTCATAGTTTAAAACCGGCAAATACCAAATTTCAATGAATTTCTATAGCGTCAGTTTTCTGCATCGGAAATCCCAGATGAGAAATTAAATATTCCTTAAATGTTGTCATTGTCGTTTTCCCTATATTTCCTAATGAAATATGGTTTTTTCATATGTGGGTATTGAATAAATACCAACGAAACCAATCTGCATTTTCAGACAACAATTTCATAATTTGCGTGAACATTACCGTTTTCTAATTTGCACCTATAAAAATACAAAGTTACAAACTACTTCATGTAGGTTCAATATTACAAAACATTTAAAAGGAAAATCTTATTTTAGCTTATCAACATAATGAAAATGACATTGATGACTGACAAGATCATGATCAATTAACGAATGTAAAGAATGTTGACTTCACATTTCTTGCATTTGTTAATGTAATAACATTACATATATACACAATCGCACGTCACGCCTGTTCCCGTTGGGGTAGGCAGATACTATAGAGCACCAAATGCCACGGTCTAGACACTCTTCTTTCGTTTTTTCAACTGTCATTATACTGTTCATGCATACACGTTGGTCTCGAAGACTATGTCTTACAGCTTACTCTTTTGTCTCACAATATTATATACTTCTTATTGACTTGGTAAGTATTAAAAGTATCATCTCTTTGATTTGCATTATGTCAAGGTCTAGTTCGAGGTCGCATGGTGTTGTTGCTCTTACAAATCTGTGTAATCTGGCCTTGAGGATTACATAAAAAATACCGTGGTTTTACCGATTGATAAAGGTAGTGTTTTCCATAACGTTTTTGAACACGATATGGTATCTACGTGTACGTATACATAATAAACTTGAATTTTAGGAAGTCACTAGTGTGATCTATAATTTCCTAAGAGAAAACCCAGTAACGATTTGGTCGAACCAGGAAGAGGGAACAAAGAAAATCATATTTATATCTTCATTCTTCATTAACCCATATACGCCCACTGCTGAGCACGCGTCTCCTCTACCATTGAGAGGGTTTTAGGCCGTAGTCCACCACGCTGGCCTAGTGCGGGCTTGCGGACTACACACCTAAGAAATTCTTAAAAACTCTTAGGTGTGCAGGTTTCATCACGATGTTTTCCTTCACCGTTAAAGCAAGTAATAATTCAATGTGAATACACACATAATAATATAATTTATATATTTACTTTTAAATTCGCATAATTCATATTAAATATGTATAGACTTGACTCACATATTTGTAGACAACTCAACACAGATGTGAGAGCAATGGTAATATCATAACAAAGTCATTTGAGTTTTATGACCTGCAAATATATTAATTAGGTATACATAACTGCATAGAAACAATTGTGTAGAGTCAACAATCAAACATTTTTTCTGGCCCGATTCGTTTTGTGGAAACTTTGACGATGTATGACAACAAAATGCTCATTTTTACTCGCGTTTTGATTTAATCTGTCCCTTTTTACCATTATCATGTTCAAGAGTATCTACTTAAAACAATTAATTTATTATACCTATATTTGCGTGTACGGCGTTTTTTTAGAATCATGCATATAAAAATAACAATTATTTTATGTAATAAAAATTTATAACCAACCATAAAACATTTTTGAGGAAGTAGCGAGTAGAAATACAATTTTACAAAATGTATAAACCTATTGTAACTTCAATTAATTCATATGATTCTATAAAACAACGGGTATGTAGTCGTGACATCATAGTTAACGTGAAAAAACGATCATAAAAAAACTTTTAAATAGAACTAAATGTCTTACGCACGAGCAAGAAGTCTTCTTCCGGACATGAGATTTAAACCAAAGTTTGACAGAACTACATATTGAAGCGCTTTAAAATTTAATTTTATCTACAGCCTAGTTGTTATTATTAATAAGCAAAATAATATAAATCATCCGGTTCTTACAAATTTTTAATCGTATTACAAAAATTCGATGGACAATGTTTTTCTACTTCCACCCTACTTTGAATCACTACGCTAACATCAAGGTAAGTCTAGCTACTCAAGCCAAGGAAAGAGAGACATGGGTCCTTGCTTATATAAAACTTTATTGAACATGAATTATTTATAGTAGTTTAACCTAATAGCTGCCCAGCTTAAATTAAGTTGGATATCAGCAATAAAGTCAGACACTTCTGCTATAAACATAATCCAGTAACATAACATTCGAGTTTGCAACATAAGTTCTATAATGGCTAATAGTCAACAAGCTAAGTATTACAAGCTCAACATAAATGTACTAATTCAGTCGCTGAAAAGGAAAAATTGACGAGGTCTGGCATGAAATATTTTATGTTTTCCTCTTTGCAGCTGTTTGATAAAATTCTATCCCGGCAAATGAACAATTTTTTTCGGACCATTTTCTAAATACTGATGTTAAAAAAATATATGTATTTATTTCAAATAATTCAATAGATATCATAGTAGTTATTATTACATATATAAACATCTGAGTCACCAAAGGTGTTTATAACTGTGTGTATTTATAACGAGACAAAGCTGCATTTCTGAAGCTACATTTTTGAAAATTTTTCGAGATCCATACAAGGAGAAGCGAGCTTTTTGATAATTTTGGAGTACATTTCCGGGCACTATTCTGCTTCTAAAGATTTCGTCATTGAACATTTTAATTACACAATGCGATTAGAGAAACTAACACGGGACCTCTAGACTGTATAGTACACACCTGTGCTACAAGTCAGCTGTTGAGGTATTACGTTAACACTGATTACTAATGTGATTTGTCAACATCCATTTTAGCCCAAAAAGGAAGTAGTCATATATGCAAAGTTATACATACCTCGATGAATTCGTTCATAGTATGTCACGAGGATTTTATGGCTTTATCATACTGAAGAATGTGTGTCGATCGGCAACTGTACCGGCGCATCATACAAAACCTGTGCGGGCGCAGTGCCCGTTGTCACTTGCGCGTCTTCTCACGTGCGCGACTCATCCTTATTGACTTGTTGTGTTTGTGCTTATCTGTGACAGTGAAAACTATTTTAGGTTTGTTTATGGTCTCTTTATTTAATTTTAGAATGTAGTCGTGATTTGAATTTTAACACACTTCGCGACTATTTACTATTTTAAAAATAGAACAGGTTTGTTTATGTAGCCGTAAATAATAGCGAAATATCGTCTCACCTCATATTTAATTTTTTGTATTATTTATTTTGACATAATTTATTATTATGAATAAAAAAAGAAATAAAACTTATTGTCCAATTTTAAATTTCCAGTAGCAAACTACGTGTAGTTTTAGAAAAATATCAATTAATAAAATAAATATGTGTGTACTTTTCTATTCTGATTTTTTTGATATGTATATTAGTGCAGCAACCTTGCACATCTCCTTAATAACGGAACAAACAAGTTGAAGGCTGTTAGTTTCGGTAATTATGTATATAGCCACTTTAAATGGAATTTTTGTTAGAGATAAATTATTATTCTTATCATTCCTAGTTTTTTGCAACAGTTAATTGTTAATTTATTAATAATAACTAATCAACATAATAATAGATAAATCTCATCAACATAATAAAATACTAAAATCTTGGAATCGATAAAAGTATTAAACGATTTCATTTATGAAACGATAATTAATTTGGCTATCCGATTTCATTTCATTGTATTTAAGTTGAAATTAAAAGGGAGGTTGAAATGTTTTAATATTAATATACCTTTGATTATATTCATCACGTAATGTCTGTTACGAATTTATAATCCTAGACCTTGCTACTTCAAGTTATTGTCAATGTAAAACAGCATTGTTTAAACATTTTACTTTATTTCGCTAAAACTCTTCCTAAAACAATGCTTTGTATGCACTTGGTCCAATTACTAAGCTAATTTAATGTCCTTTTTACCCAATACAAGCTGACATTTTTTTGTGTGTGTAAATAATCGGCAACCGGTTAGGTAGGTGATAGGACCAGGTTTTAATTTGGTCGGCCAATGACTTTGTCAGCTATTTTCTATATATAGTCGATTTCATACATGCTTATGTTAGGACGAAATAATGACAACGGCACAAACTGATAGTAAGCGCATTGCAAATTAAATGCCGTTTGTGGATAAACAATTTGCCTAGAAATAAACAATCATATTAGAGCACCCTTATGTTTATTAAATCAGTATAATCATCTCCTCTACAACTGAGGCATAGGCCGTCACCACTTAGGCTACACGCTTAAGAAATTCTTTAGAACATCTAGGCGTGCAGGTTTCCCCGAGTATTCCTTTACTGTTACAGTAGGTTATAATTCTCGACCCGAGGTTTGAATTTGCCACCGAGAATCTGGACCGCGCGCCTAAATGCCTGTTAATAATTCGGAATGTCACCCATGCGATGCTGAATGGAGTAGAATACTGAATAACTCAAAGTATTTGTGGAAAGACCGAAAGTCTTTTAATTGATTCGTTTCGATTCTTTGACAGTTGGATTAGATTGTCGATTCAGACAAATTGTTATTGCTTTTTCTCATAAAAAAATGTCAGGTTTGAAATTCTGACAACGTACTATAGAAAAACTAAAATTATGGCTAAAAACACTTTAAATTTTTATACAATAAATTTATTTACAAATTGCAATATGTTATTAAATCCTTAAGAGACATATTATATTAAGCGTTATAAATTCTATGTATAGTAATTTCATTGATCTGAACTACGATAATTAGATACGATTAATTAGTAATGTTTTTTATCATTCAAGGCCTCTTGCACAGTCTAAAAACTTCTAACAATAAAGAAAGGACAAAGTTTTTTACAATCTTAAAAATGATAAAAAATAAAAATCAACAAGGATAACAGGGGTAATTAGAAGAGATTAGCAACAAACTTGACGTCTATTTTAGTTCGTTTTTTTTATAGAATTTACTTGTACCATCACGCCATGGTACAAACATCTATACAATCTTAATTTATAGATAGAAAAATTCAAAAAAAGGTTATTCAAAAAAGGTAGGCTTGTGCTTACCTCAACTAACTTCACTTTACCCAAACATATGACGTACCTTTGCATATATGAAGGTACACTTATTGCTAGTTATCTTTTAGCACTACCCAATAAAGCCGATGATTCTTACGATAGATTTACACATTCCTCGCATTACCTAAGAATTTCCTTATTAGTATTGTAAAAATTAAAGTCACTTTACTCGAAACAATTATTTTAATCGTACGCTTCAGTCGTGGGACTAACGAATAATTTCTTCATCTAAAATACTTAATGATATTAAGATTGACATGAAATGTAGAAGTGCCATTTTGACATTATAAGATATTATATTATCGTACGTCTTTATTCCTCTGAGAAGTGCATTTTTGGACCCATATTTCAACGGGAATGTATCAGTCCCCCGTGATAGAGGGCGAGCGTCGAGCTTATTGCAGTTTCGCGGTCATATATATATCTAAGACCATGCTGCTACGGAAAAATTCATATTACAAAAATAAATTAATAACGCTTTGCGCGACTTGAAATCGATCCCCGGATATAGACTTAGGCCTAGACGGAATTCTAAAGTGCTAACTAAGTAATGATTTTATGCGAAATAAAGTTGTTTACGCTAGTACGCCTTTAATGTTTAGCTGCGTTCAATGAAACTTAGTATAAAAATGGAATTTAGATGATAATATGGAAACGTTTATAAGCTATAATTAAGCTTTAGGCTGCTTGTTCGTGATAGTTTTATCGTTAAAAGATATTATTATTTTATTGGATCTGCGTTTATTTTAGAACTTAAAGTGGAATAATTTTTTGAGTCTAATGATATCGTGACATAAGACTCTTAGTTGCATAAATTAAAGGCGATCATCTCCTTTATAAATTAAAAAAAAACACCTCATGGTACGTTTTGCGTCATGTATTGTTGGTTTATTCCTCATACAAGTATATTGTATGGAATTGAAGATGAAAATACTTGCATATATTGATTTTTTACCGAATTCATTACCATTTTAATATTTCCAGGAAACGGATTATGGGGTAAAGTATTTCTCATAAAAAGAGGCTTGTGGTGAGACATACATATAACTGGTGAACTAGCAAAAAATATGATATCTAAAATATCAAATACCAGTTTTAATAATTGACATATTTTGGAGAAATTCTATAACAAAATCTAGATTGTGAGTATGGGACAGATAGACTGCAGCTAATAGTCAGACTGTATCACCATGTAGATTAAATCGGATAAAATTTATAGAAGAAAAAATACGAAGATGAAAGAACCCTAACTTTTCATATTTGAAGACACATTTATAAACAATAAAAATAGCATAAAGTGGATGCGAAAAATTCAATATTGAATCCTTTCATTGGTGCAGGTGAACTAAAACTCAATTCGACAGTAACTGTTTGGGAACGTGTATAGAATATTAGGTGGAATGAATTCCGTTACAATTTATTTTTTATCGAGACGCCAGAGAAGTAATAAGTCTTTCTGTTGGAGCCCATGCTGGTTGAATTCAGTATCGCGTCATGTAGGGAACTTTCGAGATCAAGGTTTGGTCAGAACCAAACCTATTACATTTAACTTTTGATAGGAAAACCTATATCACCTAACATTGGTACCTTGATATGTGGAGTGACGTTTCTTTCTTCACATATTTTTAGACATATTGTGTGGTTTTTAACAGAACTTTAGAAACTGCGTTTCGTAAAGGGTAAGAATACGCAAATATTTTCCTAAGTATCAATTGTGTAATGTAATGTAAGCGCAGGGCAAAGTTTCTTAGATATGTTAAGCACACTATAGCACATAATATAGCGGACTTGTGTTGAACTGCTCTATAATAGTAGAGTACATTAATCCAGGTTTAGTACGTATATATCGACCGATAGGACTATTAACTATTGGGTAGTCGCAGTATTCTTAAACTTAGTTCACGATATTATTGTATGATGACACATTTCCTTAACATTGCCTTGGTTTGAAATTGAAGGTTGGCTCAATAAGAAAGTACTTAGTTGAAGTGATATTATCTTTGTGACACAATTATCTTAATTAAATAAGTTTTGACTGCATCGTGATCTCGCGTTACAAGTGACGTACAAATTTAAACGACCTGGATTAAATTCTCAGATCGGGCGAATTGTAATTGGGTGTACATTAGGAAACTCTCAATAGCAACATGGTGTATGGCAAATGTGCCCAAAAAAAGGCAAAAGGCTCGCCCCGTATTATTTAGTGCTAATACATATCTAGCGAAATGTGTGTGTAGAAATACACCTCTGCGTACCTTTTCCAAGAATATAGGTATGCATTATAATAAGTAGCAAGAATAATCAAGCGATTGAAATCATTTATACGCATGAAAGTATAATTTTATGCATGGATTATATTTTTTCTTTCAGTGAACCGGAAGATTCGCTTAGTCGAAAATGATAAGGGCAGCCGAGGTAAGTGCATTTATATATTGAATTTTATTAGATTTATATCACAACGTAGTTCGCCCGCCCCCGTTAGGCCAGCGTGCCGGACTACGGCCTAAACAAAAAAAAAAGTAAGCCCGCGACCAGCAGTGGGACGGATAAGGGTTGATTGACTAGTAGTTGATGATTCTTAACGAGTATATAATCAGCATATTGTTATTCATGTGTAGAATATCAATAACCTTTCTTATTTCTAAACGTGAAATTGAATATAAAAATTGCAAAACGAAGCAAAACAGATGAATTAAATTTGAAATGAAATAATCTATTTGTCTACTACGGCGTATAATAAGTTTTATTAAGTAGATGTAGATTATTTAAACTCAATTCCTTACAAATGCCTATAACAAAAATGCACCATATTTTAGTTTTGGTTTTATGGTCTTAATGTATTTATGCTGTACATCGAATTTATAGTCCACCTTTGGGTGATACATAGATAAAAGTTTTTGAGTCACGTCAAATCATGTAATGCTTTTACCATATTTTAATACCGATTATTATATTGAAATTCTTCTTACTATATTTTTCATTGAGTTCCTAAATGACCGAATCGATTTTTCCCTGTGTGTTAGCTTGGATGATGTAGGACTTAGATTAAAAATGAACTTTTTTATCTTGAAGTAGGTAACGTGGTTGACTAAAAATTGAGTTTTCCTCGGGATTTCTAAACCAGTCTAGATAGGTTGACAATCCACATAGTAACGAAGGTAAAATAATGTTGAATCCCCTCAAGGACATCTACTATTCCGTTAGTATATGTATTGAATAAAAAATAAACAAAGAATATACATGAATGAAAATGTAGAGTCGTTAGTCAACTAGTGTGATGAGATCCGCTTTGGTTTACAAATAATGTTTATTGTGCAGTTTTTATTCAGCAGCCATCGCAAGAAACAGCCGAGCCTGATTACAGTATGAGTTTTTTGGTCAGACTAATTCGGTTCAAAACTAAATGTTATTTTTGTGACTGTCGTCTATTACTTTTTGTACGATGTAAAGTATCGGGGTGTGTGTGTTTATTTTAGCACTTAATGATCTTGAGGAATACGGGTAGGGTCTATATCTTTTCAATGTCTTGACGGTTCTACAGGACTTTAAGGTAGGTTACGTCTGCTATTTCGCGTGTTGGACAAAGGCAGAGACCTCTTTATTGTAAAGGAAGCGTTTGCCAAATATTTATAAATATGTAATTAATTAGATTATGAATTTTGATAATAATTTCAATACAATATACTTCTAGCAATTTAACAGTGTATATCTGTTTACGTTACGCTTTTAGGTATCTTAACCACCTGATATCTAGAAATTGGCGGTTCGACCAAGTAAGCGAATATGCATACAATGGTAGTACATATTACCTAATGGTCCATATTTCATCCGTCAGAAAAAAGGTGTGCTCTGGCAGCTCTGGGATCTTGCTCTCTAACAAAAATCTCTATAATAGTTAAAGTTAAAGACCACCACGAAGACATTATGCTTGTACACGATTCTGTGCGTGAATATACAGAAAAAATAAATAATGAAATGTATAAAAACATGATGAATCGAAATGTATAAATTTTAGTTGTTGTGATTTTATATCAGCGATAAAATAGTGCATTTACAAAAGACTTACAGCCTTTATTGCACTATTAGTAGTGTGCAATTAAATTTAAACGATTTTGATTGTAATGAGTGAGCATTGCTTCATGAAATTCGGATACACAGAACATATCTTCGCTTGAGTGGCACACGCCTCTTTATATAAATTGAAATTGATGGTCAAATGATAAATCCTAAAGAAGATCAAGGCAACTGGACGTAGCATAGTAAACCGTAATTACAGCCATTTAGAATTGTTTCCGAAAAATATTCTGAAAATATGTCTTAATGATTTATTGTGCAGAACACGCCTTATGCGGAAAGACTCTAGCGATTCACGATTGCGGTTTCATTGATCACCCCGTAATTATCGTCTATAAAAACATTGAGCAATCTGATAAAAGCAACGTCTATAAAATGCGGGCAAGATATTGTCATCACCTCTATCATTACTTTGTTGACTAACGGAATTGGATGAAAATATGGAGGTGAGTAGTTGACTTTCCTCTTAATCACGGATTGACGATTAGTATTTGTATATCGAAGCCCAGATTAAAAACATAAGTATCTGACTCTGGATTGGGATTATATTAAATGAATGAAAAAGCTTACAAAAAAAGTCGTTATCGTGACGTAATGACGTAATATGACAATAGGACAGGGTAGTTAAACATAGCCGTTTACGTTTAAACTATGTATAGAATGAGTAAGAAAAGGACTCTGAGTTATTTTTATTTTATATATCTTTCTTTAATTCCTTTTATGAAAAAAGAAATAACATATTCACGATGGACACAACATATTTTAAATAAAAAAACAGGCTATGACCATCTTAATAGTCTCATGGCCTTTGTACAGTAATTATTCAAAATTGGTCCAGCAGTTTTGTCATGGAAGCTTTTTAAGAAAAAACTTTGACTGATATAAATTTGGCTATTGCTATGAAAATCATAAAGTAACATTATTAAGCATTAATTTCTTCTGAAAGTAAATTTAAAAAAATCTCAAGACCTTCAGTGCGTTGTATTGAACCGTTTCCATAAATTATTGTGTAATTTGCTGTTTTTAAGTCTATTGTATGGAAATTGGAATATTGACGTCATTTTCGAGCAGACGTGTCAAAAACGTATTGCAATTTTTTTAAATCGATCATTTTTTGTCACGTTTTTTGCGTTCATTATATCATTTCATTAATTTGACGCCTTATTATCTAAATTAATTGCATTCAAATTCTCGTTGACATTTTATTTCTGTTACAGCTAGTACAGCTATAAATTAAGGCATACTTATTCACAAGTAATACGCCATTTCTGGAATAAAAAAAAACATCTTCCATCAATGCATTCTAGGTTAATACATAGAAGTATAATTTCGGATCCTCTAAAATATGTATATTAGAGTAGACAGCGCTTAACTTAAATGTTGTGGTTAGGTTTATAATTTTAAGATGTGTAATCAGAGACTGCATATAATTTATGTATTCCGACATAACAATCATATTACCTAATGGATATAATTTTGAAACGTATAGCCGCAATCGTAGAACAACCAAGGTTATGATAGTCAGCTAGGTCTTCTTCTAAATTCTTATTTAAATTTTAATATAGTAAAAGAGATTATGTAATCCAAATAACACACTTTAAAACAAAAGGGAGGTGAAATTTTTGAGCCAAATCGTAAAGCGCAATCTTAACTAAGGAAAATAAAAATGTTTGGAATTTATGCTAAAAAAAGACTTGCAGGGTCAACCTATCCCTTGGCAATTTGAAATGTAAAATGTTACTTTCTAACAGACCGTTTTACAGAGATGATGGCAATATTTTTTTTGATCTCTTTGTTATTTCATGTATAATAAATTAAAAAATATATCTTGTATTAGACAACAATTTTTGTATATTTTTTAAATTTCCAGGCATGCCCGTGCCCCATTCGGGAGGTGGGGCCTTCCATGGCCGCATCCTGTGGGAGCCAATTTCTCGTTTTCATGAGCATATTGGAGTCCTTTATCAACGGCAGATGCGACCTAGCTGACCCTTGCAACAGAATACAAAACAGAGACCCTTTGGATGACATTTACGACTTTGTGGTGGTTGGAGGCGGTACTGCTGGCGCTGTTGTGGCGGGAAGACTATCAGAAAATCCACAATGGAAGGTACGTCTAAGGATAATAGACATTATATACGTGGTAGACAGTAGACAACAATGGTACAGATGAATTTGAGATTTCGTTGGTCAAAAACATTTAAGAAAAAAGTTAGATGACAAGGTAATGTTATCTTTTAAACATTCTGCACTTAAAAACATGAACTTCACTTGTAATTTTTTTTGTGATATTAGGAACTTATTTACACGCTAACACACTCATAACTTTACTTTGTGCTATTTGTATTTAAATAGCATATATTAACAAAATAGTACTATAAACTCCGTGCTTCTAATAAAAAAAATCAAATACAAAAATTCTAATTCAGGACTTGTAATGATTCCGTTGTTTAATAATTCCGAAACTTAGCAAATCCTTCAAGGGGATATGCTGTTGTGGTTTGAAGAATTTCTCAATCGCAGTTTAGTCAGTAAATATAAACCAGCTGTAATAATAATAGTAAATTCGATTTCTTTAACGAAACAATTACTTTACAATCCTTAGAAATTCTAGTTTACAATACTTGCAACATGAGTCCTTGCATTTTAGTCTGAGTTAGGTTTAGTGGAATGACATTTTAAGCTAATAATCAATATTATAATGTGATGCTTATAATAATCAATCATCTTTCATAATCATGATGCAATCATGTTATTAAAATTAAATGGTTATTGATATAAATATTCAATTGAGATATTTAATTAACCTACATCAAGACCCGAAAGAAATATTTGTTGATCGCACAAGTTTCGATGCGAGAATCAAATCCACAAGCTCTTTTCACAAGCTGGTGTTTAGCCATCGACTCGAAGGAGGCAGTCCATGTTCTATTATTTTTATTCTGTGCAACTTTTGCAGTTGTGTTGCATTTCTCCTTAATCCCTTCCTTTTTCCAATTGTATATCATAATAAAGTAGGTAATAACTTGAACTTTAACAAAATGACTATTAGACTTGAAATATATTTTATGCTCATTTGTTATCAATACAGGCAAATTCAGTTTCTCACTTTATCGATTTTACTGTGATGTGGTTTTGGCTTTTAATATTAATAAACAACGGCATTTGCAAATAAATATTAACGGTAAATATGGTCAAAACATCATACTAAAATTTTATTCATAATATGAAAATTATGTTGAGATTTAAATAAATTAACTAAATCTTTATGGCTGCTCCTACAATTATATGACGAAGAAGCGCTGATGTAAATTGTTAAAAATAACGTCTAAAAATATAACAATGTTTAGTAAGTAATGAGACAATCAAAATCTGCCATCCATTCTTCACTAGTGTAAAAGTCGTAACCATTTTGCTTATTGTTTCTGTAAATAAGGTTGTTATGGTAATGTATATTAGGTAAAAACTTTCATATCAATGTTTGTTACTATAATATATTCTATTTTTATAGCTTCTTTAAACTCAGGTATTCTTAAGATTATGTGTTAACTTTATTAAAAATCGATAGTTCCGATATCCATCGCTAACAAGTTTCAATAATTTGGGTTTTTACATCGCGATATTGGGAGAAATGAGGACGCTTATGTCCTTGAGATAAACATTTCACATCGAGTTGTGGCACCCGCTATCCTCATTTCTGCAGCACCGTTACTGCCCCACTGACTGGCAGTTTTTATGCTTATGATAATTTTAACATCCTAATTTATTCCAAGTCCAATCAAATTTTAATTTTAAGTTAAAATTTTAAAATTTGTAAGAGTAAACCCTGACTTTTTTATAATCAATTCATTAAAAACGAATTGCATAACAAAGGCACATATTTATTTATTCAAACTTTTTACAATTTGTAAAGTTGGAGTTAATGGCTAGGGCATTTTCTTAGAGTCGAAATTCCAGTAAGTTAAATCTAAGGTAATGCCGTCGTGAGTTCAATTGCTCTTCTTCTTCTTCTTCTTCATCAACCCATATACGCCCACTGCTGAGCACGGGTCTCCTCTACCATTGAGAGGGTTTAGGCCATAGTCCACCACGCTGGCCTAGTGCGGGTTGGCGGACTACACACCTAAGAAATTTCTAAGAACTCTTAGGTGTGCAGGTTTTATCACGATGTTTTCCTTCACCGTTAAAGCAAGTGATAATTCAATGTGAATACACACATAACTTCGAAAAGTCAGAGGTGTGTGCCTGGGGTTCGAACCCGCGACCGTCGAGATTCTCGACCGTGCGCCCAAACCTCAAGGCCATCATTGCTCTACTGGTGGAAAAACATGTATTTTCTATTAGTTTGGATTCTACATTATGTGACTAAAATACTACGACAAACTAAGCATGTGTTTTCTTCATTGAAATTACGAGGGCTTTTATTTTTCAGGTCATTCAAAAATTTTAATAATAAAATTTTAAAATTAGTAAAGGATTATTAAGGCTCTTTATACGTGCGAAATTACGTAATGTATTTGGTTCAAGAACATTAAAGTTTCAGGGTGGCTAGACTAGACCATACATAATTGGAGCTTGGCCTTCCATTCTTCAAATCCGACCATCCGCGTCCAAATGATCCGAGATTCCGTATATTGTTGCATAACATTATATCGTTTTTATTTATCATTAATCCAATAATATACTTGATATAAAGATAGATCAAATTTAAGACAAACTAAACACTTTGAGAAACAATTATTTTTTTTCTTCGTTTTTCGTCTACTGATGTAGTAATTCGCAAATACCTTACCTTGCTATAAAATTACAATACAAGATTGAAAGATGACTGACGCGAATTAATGTACCTATTGCCGTGTTTTCAATATAAGTTTGGAGCTCCAGAAAATCCCATTCCCTTGGCCTCCTTTTTTATGTCTTTAACCAGATGAGGCAGTTTAAGCACTTTCCCTTAGCTATGCTTTCTTGTTTGTCAAGGGTATTATTTTAACGCAAAATACCTTCATGAATATTAATATATTTTAAATGGGATTAACGGTAATAAAACAGCGGATGCCATAATGTTCTTCATTACGGTAGGTCAAAGAAGTCGACATTAGTTTCATACGTAGAAATTTAATGTTTGTAAAAGCGATGTGACAATGTAGCAAGTCGCTATATTGTCATAGCTTTAATAGTGTCCAACAAGGCAGTGAAAATAACAGGCCACAAGTTTGATTCTCCCACCGAGATAAAAGTTATTATTTATTTGTATATTGGCCTATTGAAACTGAAAAACTCGTTGTTTCTGATAGATAGAGCACATGAATGGAACCTACTGTGAGTTGGTGACTGCTTATCACAGTTTTGTGTATATGTTTACATGAAGTCATGGCGTACCTATTACTTCAATAGAAATCAGTTGGTCTTCATTTTACATGTATGCCCATAGACAACAACAAAGCTAAGACAATGATTGTTACTTCGGCTTGCAAATCTTTTGTTGTACCTAAATGATAATGACGTGGTTTAATTGATAAAAAAGAATAATTATGATCAATTCCGTAACGGATAATTAACTTCACTACCTCTTAATGTAGTAAAAACTAGGCTTTAACTTATTCTTGATGTCTTTGATATTAAGTCAAGTGTAGTTCATAAACGCGCAAATTGCGCTACGTTTCGACGATTTCATTGGTCCTAACTAAATAATTTTCGGCTTTGCTTACTTTAATAACAACAAGTCATTCAATAGATCAAGAAAAACTCTGTTTCATAGAAAAATGGATAAAAAATTTAAAGAAAAAGAATTCCTACACATTTTTATAAATCTATTGCGTCTAGACCAAAACAAAAATGCTAGTTTCAGGTTTCGTGGAAAGAATGTGGTTTGTTATAAGGCTAGTTTTTTTTCTAATATTTTTATCCATTTTTTATAATGACAACGGTATGAAACTTACTGCAGAGTTACTAGATCTTTTTCCGCACCTTACACTGCATATTTTTAAAATGCTCGTTGCGCCCACACCACGGAAACTTTCAAAGCAAGGTGTCTTATTTTATTATAAGTAAGATTTTTTTGCATCTTTATTGCCGTAAACATGTGCGACCTAAATTACGATTAACACTAGTACAAAACTGTTTTTATCTTGAAATAATTACACATAAATGCCTAATTATGAATGAACAAAACGTTTGTATTTATGTATCTGTAAGTGCGTGGGAATTCAGTGTGGGAATGGATGGTTCAGTAACTACTTTGTATTGTCAGTTGTCTTAATATAAATGAAGAATTTCAAGGAATCATACACGAGTATTTAATAAAGTCTTATGCTATACGTTTGTACCACATTCTCTCAAAAATACTTTTAAGGAATGAGTAAAAACGTATCATTCAGTGAATGAGACCGATGAAAAATTTTTCCTTAGGCAAATGTAAAGTGAACAGCACTCCTAATGAAACAAAAACATATTGTGTTCGGACATAAACTTACACGATAACCCATTATCAACAAGTTCAAAACTGTTCATTATTTTTTTCGACACAATGGTAAAGTATAAATCCTTAAATGTTACAGGTCCTAGTAATAGAAGCAGGGGGAGACGAGCCGACGCAGTCGTCAGTACCAGCGTGGGTTACAGCTTACTGGGGCCGGAATGACACCGATTGGAACTACAAGACAGTACCGCAAGAACGGGCCTGTCTGTCGCGCGGCGGTGTCTGCTCCTGGCCAAGAGGAAAGATGTTAGGTGAGTTTCTTTAGATTCAGAGGCAGTGACTGTATATCAACGGGGTAGATGTATTAGAATTTAAATTTGTCATAGTATTCGGTATCCAAAACACATTTTAGGGATTTTCGGAATGTGTTACAAACTCACTGGTAAAGATCACTCGATGCAGATTGCCTCCAACACGTCATTATGGAAATGATTGGGGAAGGCATAGACCTTTTGAACATAGGTTCAACAGTGAACTTCCTTTATCTAATGAATGGATGGTACTAGTTGCATTTTTATTCATATTTTTTGCTAATGTTTCTAGGTGGTTGTTCCGTGATCAACGGCATGATGTACATGCGGGGACACGCGGCTGACTACGACGGTTGGGCTGTAAATGGAGCGACCGGCTGGTCCTGGTTCGATGTGTTGCCGCACTTCCTCAAGAGCGAAGACAACAAGGAAATCGGCAATGGTGTCTCTCGACAGTATCATAATACAGGCGGACCGCTACCTGTGCAGAGGGTATGAGCAGTAAATACTTACTAAAATTGCATTTTTTACAACCCGGTGATTGAGGTATAACGAAGATTTCAATAAACTTCATTTAAACTCCCAATTTCCTTTTCACTATCCAACTCTGCACACGATGACTTACTTAAAATCACCCATGGCGCAAATACTTTGAAAAACAGATTTAATATAATTTATACCACGATATTGCTGGTTTTGCTACGTCATTTGTACTAAAATATATTCTTATACATTCCACTGCTGTATGCCTTTGAAGGGCTTCGAAGAAGTTAGGCATACAGATTACCCACATTGCCATTATGGATGTTCGAATACTAAGGTCTACTAAATGTCTATTTTAAATCCATCACGCATTTTACTATTTTCAAAATACCTAATTATATCTGTGTGGTTTGTAGTTCCGTCATGCGCCGCAGTTCGCTCACGACGTGGTCTCAGCTGCCATCGAGTTGGGGTATCCGCCGACCAGCGACCTCAACGGTGAAACTATCACTGGGTTTACATTAGCTCAAGCATTGAATGAGTAAGTGAAGATTATCACCAACTTACACTTTCAGGTATTTTTCCACTCACAAGAGGATTTCTTCCCAGAGGTCTGAACATTTTTTATAAGGATATATATATTTTAGTATACGCAGTTACCTAACATAAATTGAGTGAATATTAGAAAACCTTTAGAAATATCACAATATCGGTTAAGCATCGGGTAAGCATTTGCGGCCAAGGTAAATTACTTATTTAGTGAACGCGGAAAATAAGTAGAATTCTGCTTTATTTCAAAATGTAGATATGTATTTATTAAATAACGGATTATCTTTTATTTATAATTAACAAAAATATTGATTTAAATCTAGGGTTTACTTCTCTCTTCTTATTTAGGGTTTACTAGGGTTAACTGTGTAATATGATTAATTTGATTATTGTGAATCGCAAATGAATCGACATCAATCTCCCCTCAACATCCGTTGCTCACGATTAAATTGCCTTTGTCGTGCTTCTTGCTGTTTCCCGACTATGACGTTCAGAGTACATTTCAGTACTACAGTAACGCCGATTTAACCGAAATTTTGGGAAGTGGTGGCCGTGGTATCGCTCAGCAAGCATCGATATGTGTCTTACAATTATGCTTTTTTTAGCGGTGGAACTCGCTTCAGTACGGCACGTGCATACTTGAGGCCCGGGTCACATCGAGAAAACTTACACGTTCTCTACAACGCACTCGGCTCAAGAGTCATCATCGATCCGGCGACCAAGAAAGTCACAGCGATGGAGTACATTAAGGATGGACAAGTGAAAACCGTTCGTGTCAAAAGAGAGGTAGGATATAAGAAGTAGAACATCAGTGTTATGGTTATCACCTTAAATAAGCTATTTCGTGGAATTTGACTGTGTAGGTTTATGGTACTATTTTTTGAGAATGAAATTAAGAACAAGTCTTTATTGAAATAAGGAAGTATCGTTAGATCGCCAAAAATTACTAAATTTATAAGTCGTGAAATAAGTATATTATGTTTACATTTTACTTCAGTCAATGCGTACAAAAATATTTTACAGGTCATTTTATCGGGAGGCGCTATGAATTCCCCTCAAATCCTGCTTCTCTCTGGCGTCGGGCCTAAAGAAACCCTAGACAAGTTCCACATCCCTGTAATCAAGGATCTCCCGGGAGTCGGACAGAATCTGCATAACCATGTTGGCGTGTCCCTAGACTTCACACTACATAAGGAGCCCGAAGTACCTGTGCTAAACTGGGAGACAGCTATGGAGTATATGCTGAAAAGGGAAGGACCTTTGGCTTCCACTGGGATGTCTCAAGTGAGTATTAACATCCAAAAAAAATTAATCAGATATAGCTTGACAAAGTAGAGTCCGCAGGTTCGAACACCGCACCGCGTCAATTGTTTGTGTAATCTACAAATATTTGATTTGGGTCTGAGTGTAAGACGAAAAAGTCTGTTATAGCTTCTGATACCCATGACCCAGGTTTTTTTTGGGTGGAGTCAGAACTTATGTTATTTTTATTCAATTGCATGTTAGTACATCACCACGCGATTAAACACACATACAAGACTCATGCCTACCGCATACTTATGCCGAGGCACCACAGGTATAATTTTTCTTTATGTTGAATAGCCTTACACAGGGTACCTACTTTTAATGATTTTATATAATTAGTTAACAGGTATCGTGAACTCCCGGTTAGCGGCCGCTGGAGGTCGACATCCCGACATCCAGTTCTTTTTCGGCGGGTATTACGCTACTTGCGGTGACGGCACCGTTCCTGAAGAATCGGATCTACATAAAATTAAAGAGAGGAGGCATATCACGTAAGATTCTTATGACGTAACAAATTATTGTGTTGTACAAATTGTCAGTTTTCCTAAACCACATCATTGATAAACGAGGCCTCAGGTATACGGGAATATACCCGTCCTATGCGAATAAGCCCAGAATAAATAGTACTATGCTTAGTTTTTCTATTTTCTCCGGATCAAATGGATCACGCCTAAGAAAATGAAAACAAGAAAATGGTTGTTTAGGTGCTTAATATAAAATTCCAAGCTTCACTATACAACCTCATATCTAATCGAATACAGCAGATGATCACCTGCTTTCAGTCAATTTAACGATTAAGTATTGTCTTGCGGTACAAGTATGTGCCGTGCGATCTAGAGGTCCTGGGTTCGATTCCCGGGTCGGGCAGTGTTATTGGATTTTTCCGTTAGGAATTTCTCAGTAGCAGCACGGAGTCTGGAAATGTCCCCGAAAAACGGCAATAGGCTCGCCCTCTATTACGTGGGACTGAAACATATCTGGCGAAATGTGGGTGCAGAAATGCACCTCTGCCTATCCCTTCGGGGAATATAGGCGTGAGGTAGGTTTGTTTGTTATTTATTATACTTCTTTGTTTCAAGCTAATGGGACAAATACTAAAAATGATTTTATCTAACGGATGTTTACTTTTACATAATTGCATTTATATAAAACTTGCTTCTTAATTGGAAGTCTTAATGTTCATTTTGTATGACAGTATATCGGCGATAGCTCTTCAGCCCCGCAGCCGAGGGTACTTGACGTTGCAGTCGGTGGACCCCACAGTGCCGCCACTCATGCAGCCCAACTACTTCCTGCAAGACCATGAGCTCAATGTGATTGTAGACGCCGCGCGGATAGCGTACAGACTAGCGAACTCCACGGTGAGAAGCAAATTGTATTTTGCAGTTTCAGGGTTGGATAGTTTTTTTCTGGTTTAAATGTAGACTTGTGTTGTTGTTATAAATGCTTTTATGTTAACACATGCCGGAGATATGGAGGGAGCTTCGTTATTTGATATGACCGTTCCTGGTTTTATTAGCTTTCTCAGAAAACCTAGCCTGTTATATTCAAACTTCAAGTAACAACAATTTATCAATAATATTGACTGTCGATCTTGTGTGTGGACGTCCAAGATAGACTGACGATTTGAAAATCACGGGTAGATGCTGGATGTAGGCCGCTTGCGATAGAGCACTTTGGAAGTTTTTTGGGGAGGCCTAACAGTGGATGTCTTTTACTTTTTAGCTGATAATGATGAATATTAACAGATCCTCCGAGAGAAATACGGCATGGCTCCAACGGAGGGGTACGGCAGCGAGTGTCCGGGCGGCGGGCCCAACCCCACTGACGAGTACTTCAAGTGCCTGGCGCAGCAGCGCACGGCGCCCGAGAACCACCAGGTCGGCACCTGCAAGCTGGGGCCCGCCTCGGACCCCATGGCCGTTGTCGACCTTCAACTTAAGGTCCATGGCATTGAAGGTGATTTTATTTATTACTATTTTTAAGTCTACTAATGTTGAAGTACCTAGCCTACTTCAGCCGCTTTAACCAAGCGGCCTTTTAATATGTAAAAAGCCTTTATTCCAAGGCAAGAAAAGGTATTCTATAACATGAGTACATGGACTTCTCAAAAGCATTTGTAGCAAGTAATATTTATATAGTGCTATAATTTCAGGTCTCCGTGTTGCTGACGCATCGGTAATGCCAACAGTTCCGTCTAGTAAGCATTTTTTCCACCTTCTATTGACTAAAATTGCCTCCAATAGTATCAAATTTGACATTGACTAAGTAAACTCAATCCGCTTATATCTAAGGGGTGACCTTGTGATGAACTAAGAAATGTATTTTCAGTCTGTATGCAAATGTATTTTTCACAGGTAACACGATGGCTCCAGTGATAATGGTCGCCGAACGTGCGGCCGAGTTCACGATGGTGAGGTACCAACAAGCCAAGAACCATCACAACACGCTCAATAACAGATTCGGCGATGGAAACTATGTTAGTAAAGAAGCTAACAGGTAACGTAGCGGTTTAATTATAAGTGTTTTTGCATGTCAGAGGCCGTAGGCACATTCTTCTATCGTAGAAATTGAAATTTATAATGTATAAAATCGACATGCCGTATATATAACTTTAACTATTCCACCAATCATATTTGACGGCACAGTTATAAATCTATGCACTACTGTTAAAGATCTCGGGCTCCACATCGACAATACACTAAGCTGGCAGCCGCAAGTAACCTACGTCTTTCGTAAAGTCACTGGTATGCTCCGCGTTCTCTATCGCCTGAAGAACTTTCTCCCATCGAAAACCAAGGCCATGCTTGTGCAAGCTTTAAGCTCTTAGCTCTAGCTAGCTCTAGCTTTTAGCTCTAGCTACCTATAATCGACTATGGTGATGTGTGCTACTTCGACCTGAATGCAGACCTCCTCAATAAACTTACTTCTCAATAACTGCATTCGATTCATATTTAATCTCCGTAAATTCGATCATGTGTCCGCCTATCGCGCCCAGCTCAAGTAGTTGCCAATTCGGCAGCGTCGTGAGCTGCGAGCACTTTCGACAGTATTCTCTTTTCTTACGTCTTCTACTTCACCTTCGTATTTATCCGACTTCCTTCAGTACCTACACGCTAATCATGACAAAAATCTTCGCTCTAAAAACAATCTCCTTCTTCTCTGTCCTTCTCATACCTCTAGTCTTGGTCACTCTTCTTTCCCCATACAGTCTAGTCTTTTATGGAATACCCTTCCCCTTGAGATGAGGATGTGTAAAACTCGTCTATCGTTCAAGATAAAGGTTCGTGAGTTGCTACTAAAGAAAATCTCAGAATCTTCTTAAAATAGCATTTTTATATGTATGTATTTATGTATGTATTTTTGTATATATTTATATTCATACTATATTTATGTATATATTTACCATAATAGCTACTATTACTTTACTTTATTTGTGTATTCTTTTACCAAAGTATATTGTTTAGTAATATGTATGTATCTTTATATGGTTATAAATTATTTTATTTGCACACCTACTTCGCATCATCTCTGCACCACCCTAGGTTTGGCTGGTAGAGAATGCCATAGGCATTAAGCCCACCTTTACAATTATGTATTTAATTGTATGAAGTGTAAATAAATAAATAAATAAATATAGGAAGTAATAATTTTTATATATTCCGTATATATTATTTCTATTATGCATGTGGCTATATCTAGGCGCTATCGTCGGTAAGTAAGTGACTAACCAAACGGTAGTAATCACCTTTCTTTGAGTAGCACAATACTATTAGAATATAAGAAAAAAATGGGTATACCTAACAGTCGCACATTAGAAATTACGACACTTTTCGACCAAATAATTCAAAAAGTCTGCGAACGTGGAACCACTCAATGCTATAAGGTTGTTTACAGTAAAAAAAAAAGGTAGAGTTAATAATATTATGCTTTTTATATATTGTGAATATTAAAAAAAAATCCTAACAACTATTCCTTATTTACAGGTGGCCTCATCACGAAAACTATAACTACGAACACAAGGACGATAAACTCCCACAAAACCAAACGAAAAACCCAAGATGGGACCAAAGATGGAAGCCATGGGACAAAAACTGGCACAATTGGGATCAGAGAGATAATAGGGCAAATGTGTATCAACAAAATACAGGGCAGAAGAAAAATGACGTGCCAGTACAAAATCAGGGCTACTATAATTCTAGATAATACATTTTTAAATTCAAATTATTTTATTAAATATTATTACTATTATTCAAAAATTGGCTTATTTTTTCCCATTCCGTTTTCCTTTTGGCGCCGGCTCCGGTTCTGGTTCAGATCTGTAAATAAAAAAGAAACTAATTTTATTACTACAAACCTTGCCTTGCATATGCTTGCCTGGGCACACACTTAACGATGAATGAAAACATCGTGACGAAACACGCACACTTCTTAGGAATTTATTAGGTATACAGTCCCTCAACTCGCATTAGGCCAGCGTGGTAGATTATGGCCTAAGCCCTTTCCAAAGTAGAGGAAATCCGTGACCAGTAATGACTAATGAGACGCATATGGGCTGATGATGATAACTGCACCTGGTAGGCGGGAAGTAGAGCCATAAACAGCTTTCCCCTCGATAACAAAAAAAAAAGTATAGATATGAGTATATCTATACGTAAGTAATCTAGGGATTAAATAGTAAGAATAAAAAAAATACTGACTCGTCACTGGCGTCTGGCGTCTCGGGAATGGTAACGTTTCCTCGAGAACTACGCCTGGTGTCTTGCAGCTCACTGGAATCGTTTAGCACTTCTTGTTCCTGTTAAATACAAATCACTTATTAATATTATTATATTGAGTACATAAAAATTTTAAATAATTTACTAATTACTGGCATACCCCTTTATAGCTTTGCTTTTGCTACTCAAAAAAAAATATGATAAAGAGCAAATGGGCTATGATAGGCGTAGGAGGCAGTTTGTTGTTCTGACGTCCTTATAAAGTACAAAGTAGCTCTTTTAAAACGCAGACGGGTTTAAAATATTCACCGACCAAATTTCAAACATACAAGTATTAACGAAACATATTAAAACATTTTTTTGGCAACTTACAAATTCCTTTTCGTAGACAATGGTGTGTAGAGTAGTGTCATCATTAGAGTTATCGAAGAGTGACGATCTGGATCCAGTGCTGCTTCGGTTCGAGCCCACTGAACTTCTTGTGTTGGGGCGTGCCGCTGCCACTGGAAATCAAACGATAAAATGAGAATTTTATGGGATCCAAAAATAATTATTTTTATAACTGGATATAATCATAACGATAGATTAGACACATATCTGTATTAATCCGATTTCGTGTCTGTCATTTGGATTTCGGACTACGAATTTGTATTAAACAAAGTAAAGATCAATTTAACCCCTTACCGCATACAACGCCATATATGGCTTCAAAAGTTAACTATTTTTTTTTCAATTTATTAAAATACTGTTTTTTCGCAAACAAGGTTGGATCCGTATACATAATTTCTTCAGTGAACGAAACGTATTTTTTGTAGTCTCTGGAAAGTGCAATTTTTCAAAATATTGGAGGTTTTGTGCAGCGCGTGCGAACGTTAGAGTAAAATTAATCAGTGCTGATTTTATAAAAGGGAAAATAGCTACAAAACAGTAAGTAAAAATCCTGAGAATTTTAAAATATAATATTTGCATATATTTTAATGAGAAATAATTAAAATTTTGGCATTTTTCGTTGTTTTTATTTATTTTGGAGCTTTTATCTTATATTGCCATATTTGGTTTCGTATGCATTTTTGTCAGAAACATTATGGCCCATATATGGCTTCGAATGTATGTTTTTCTTTTCTTTTCAGCTATGGACTCTTTTCGCTTTTATGGTAATGGTTTCCCGAGTGATGACGATCTGGCTTTTGACTCTGATCCTGACTTTGAACCCTATTGTCGCCGTGCTCGTCGAAGAAAAAATATTGTTGTACCTAAATCTGAATTAGATTCCTCTGATAATAATGATATTATTAACTCACAAATCTTATAGGTTCCATCGACATCTGAATCAAAGACAAAAAGAACAAAATAAACCATAGAAAAAACAGACTAATTTGGACCAAGAACTACCACTAGATTCTGTACGTTGAGCTAACGAGAACCCCGAGTGGACAAGTCGACAATTTTGTCAGAGATGTTCGGAATTCCCTTCGTGTACCAAATGTGGTATATATAAAGTTAATTTATGTTACAATGATAAAAGAAATTGTTTCAAAGATTTTCATAAAACATAATTTCATTTTTTAATTAATGCATACGAAGCCATATATGGATTAATATGGTTCAACTAGAATGCATACGATGCCATATATGGCTTCGTTAAATATTTTTTTAATTAAGTATGTAATTTTTTTTTTTTCGTATACAGACTGTTTATTTATAAGAAATAAAAGATATCTTCAGTAAAAAAAAATATTTTAACCATCTTCTTCATAATTCATGCAATAAGGGGTTAAGATTGTCATAATTGTGTCAAATGAATTTTAAGAAAAACTTAATCATATTTCTGGCTAGTCCATGGGGCTAGTCAATATTTCGTTTCTATTTGGAACGCAACGGTGATGGAATAAAAATAATGAAATGTGTCAGTTTAAAAAAAATATATTCGTAACATGAAACAAACCTTTTTTCTGTTTTCCTTTTTTCTCATTATTACTGTTAGAACCATTCGATTCGATGCTAGAAGTAGAGTGCACGCTCCGCATAGAGCGCCGCACCGTGATGTTCGAAGTGTCCAGCTCTTGTGGCGGTGATGGACTCTGTTTCGATGTAGGTTTATTTTTCTCTTTACTTTCAGATTTTTCTTGGCCTGATAAGAAAATAAATAAAATAGATTACGGCATCTATAATAAGCCGTAGTGTTTAAAAATGGTAATAAATTTTAACTATTTGAATGGTATTTTTTACTTATTAGATTAATTTCCATTTAGATAAAAATAGGCGAAAATGATGAAGCTCAAGCTAAAATTTTAAATTTAAATATATTTTGTGTATAGAAACAAAGTTTTATCACATCTTTTACAAATAACAATAAAAAGTATATGTGTTCTGAGAAGGCAGTCAGAAAAAACAAATTACAGGTGGTATAAAAATGAATTATTACAAAATAAGGTTGTTAGTAAAGATTAATGGAAGAAACAAAGTAAATACTTAGAAGAAATTTTTACTTGGTTATTTCAGTTATTAGTTTATGATAATTCTCTTCGTAAACAGTTCTGATTAGTAGCATTCACACAAAGTCAAAGTCAAAGTCAAATCTTCTTTATTCAAATAGACTTTTACAAGTTCTTTTGAATCGTCATTTTTTAACACTTTTTTATACTGTTTTTTTTAAACTAGTGCCGCTTCAAAACGTGTTATCGCTGTGGAGAAGAAACGGCAAGAAACTCCCTCAGCAACACGATATGTCATTTTTTTTTTAATAAATTACAATTATAATCAAAAAATTAGAAAATAAAAAGACAGGAAATTAGAACACATGTTAGTATAGCAGTCAGTATGTATAGTATAGTTGCATTACACAATTAAAGAATCCATTCCCTTGGGTTATTACTTTATAAAATTCTTATAAAATACCTCGTTCTACATCTACTAGTGAGCGTTGTGATCTGGTTCTCTTAACACCTTTGTCGGTTCCCTCCGAGGTCTGTTTACCTTTTGGTTTCTCTTTCGCTTCTCTACCTTTCTCTTTCTTGTCGGGCTTGGCTTCTGACACGCTTGGCTTCTTCGTCATAGACAACTTTTTCTTTCTTCCTGTGGATGAAACACGATAATGGTTTTACAATGCTTTGTTACAATTAAAGGCACTTATTGGAAAAAAAGTCCAGAAAAGATCATCATCATCATCATTAGCAGCCAATTGTTGTCCACTGCTGGACATAGGCCTCCCCCAATGACTTCCACCGGGAACGGTCAGAAGCCTCCTGCAGCCAGCGACGTCCCGCGACCTTGACAAGGTCATCGGACCACCTTGTTGGGGGACGTCCCACGCTGCGCTTTCCCGTTCGTGGCCTCCACTGGAGAACTTTCTGGCCCCATCGGCCATCAGTTCTCCGCGCCATGTGGCCGGCCCATTGCCACTTCAACGAGCTAATCCCTTGGGCTATGTCGGTTACTTTAGTTCTCCTACGGATCTCCTCATTTCTGATTCGATCACGTAGGGAAACCCCGAGCATAGCCCTCTCCATAGCTCGTTGAGTGACCCTGAGCCGACCCATGACGCCTTTAGTGAGAGGCCACGTCTCAGTGCCATATGTCATCACTGGTAACACACAACTATTGAAGACTTTCGTCTTCAGGCACTGAGGTATATTGGATGAGAAGACGTCTCCTAACTTTCCGAACGCTGCCCAACCGAGTTGGATTCGACGATTGACCTCTCTCTCGAAGTTGGACCTGCCTAACCGGACCACTTGTCCCAAATAGACATATTCGTCTACAACTTCGAGAGTCGAGCCCCCAACTGCGATTGGGGTGGGCACAACATGGACATTCGACATGATTTTCGTCTTGTCCATGTTCATTTTAAGACCCACCTGTTGGGAGACTCGATTGAGGTCTTCGAGCATAGTGCTAAGGTCCTCCAGCGATTCTGCCATGACTACAATATCGTCGGCAAACCGAAGGTGTGTGATATACTCGCCGTTGATGTTGATGCCGAATCCTTTCCACTCCAAGAGCTTGAAGGCGTTTTCCAGCGCGGCAGTGAACAGTTTCGGAGATATAACATCTCCCTGTCTCACGCCTCTCTGTAGTGGAATAGCCTTCGTGCTCTGATCTTGTACTCGGATCGACATGGTGGCGTTGTTGTATATACTTTTCAACACCTCGATGTACCGACAGTCAATGTGGCACCGCTGGAGAGACTCTAGCACCGCCCACGTCTCGATCGAATCAAAGGCTTTCTCATAGTCCACAAACGCTAAACAAAGCGGCAAGTTGTATTCCTCGGTTTTCTGGATAACTTGCCGAAGCGTATGGATGTGGTCTATGGTGCTAAAGCCTTTTCGGAAACCAGCTTGTTCGGGCGGCTGGAAGTCATCAAACCTGCGTTCGAGACGATTTGTGATGACCCTCGAAAACAACTTATAGACATGGCTCAGGAGCGAGATGGGCCTGTAATTCTTCAGCAAGGTGTTGTCACCTTTTTTGAAGAACAGTACCACCACGCTCCTGCTCCATGCCTCTGGCGTTGAGCCCTTGAGGAGAACGGAATTGAAGAGCCTCTGAAGGACTTTAAGTACCGGCGTTCCGCCCGCTTTCAGAAGCTCTGAAGTGATTCCGTCCTCACCCGGCGCCTTGTTGTTCTTAAGTTGTTTCAGGGCCGTCTCAATCTCACACAGGCTGATGTCCGGGATATCATCACTGAAGTGGCGGATCAACTCGGCTCTCGGGTCTTCGGCCGAGCGAACAGCAGGCTTGGCAACCGAGGTGTAAAGCTGCCCGTAGAACCTCTCGATCTCCCTTAAAACCTCTGCCTTCGTCGACACTACGCGGCCGCCCTCCGTCTTCAGCCTAGACAACTGTCTTTGCCCAATAGACAAGTCTCTTGCAAACACTTTGGAGCCTCCGTTCCGCTCTATTATCTCTTTAATGCTCACAGTGTTGTGAGCACGGACATCGTGTCGCAAGGACTTCCAGATCCGTCTATTGAGCTGACGATATGCTTCGGCGTCCTCGGAAGACTGCAGCGCCATAGATCGACGTTCGGCCATGAGGTCAAGAGTGTGGACCGAGAGTTTTTGAGGTCTATCTCTGCGGCGAGGTCTAAAATGCTTAGATCCCACCGCATGGACAGCTTCTACCAAACCGCTGTTTAACTCGTCCACGGCAAGGTTTTCTTCCAGGCACTCGAAGCGATTTTTCAGCTCGAGTTGAAAGCTTTCGGGGTTTTGAATATGAGCGCGAGTAGGTCGGAGCGTAGACTTCATCAAGCGACGCCTTTCTAATTGGACGTTGATATTCAATGAGCCTCTAACCATTCGGTGATCGCTACCGGTTTTCACCCTGTTGATCACAGAGACATCACTGAATATCCGTCGTTTCGTCGTCAAGATGAAATCTATCTCATTTCTCGTGGAACCATCAGGGCTCAGCCAGGTCCATTTCCTGTGAGGCGGCTTCTGGAAGAAAGAGTTCATCGCAAAGAGTCCCTCTTTCTCCAGAAATTCGGCCAGCCTCTGACCCCTGGGGTTCCGTTGCCCATGTCCAAATTGCCCCACTTTCAACTCCGCATCGCTCCTCATGCCCAACTTTGCGTTAAAGTCTCCCATAACAACATTGAAGTAGGTTTTGGAAGTATGTATGGCCCGACTTATGTCCTCATACATCTCCTCTACTTCTTCATCTGGGTGTGTCGAGGTCGGCGCGTATACCTGTATGACCTTCAACGAATACCTTTTGGATATTCTGAGTATAAGGTACACTACCCTGCTCGACACACTTTCGATGGATACGATGTTGTTAATGAGAGACCTGTGGACGAGAAATCCGACACCTCCTCTGGACTGTTGGTCGTCCCCCCGGTAGAAGAGCAGGTTACCGGACTTCAGGGTTATCGTGTCCTCCCCAATCCTGCGGACTTCCGACAACCCCAGAATGTCCCAGTGTAACCCGCTCAATTCTTCTTCCAGTTCGACAATCTTCTCGTCCGTCCTCAAAGTGCGTACGTTGTGTGTTACCAGGGCCAGTCGTCGTCGGGGGTGGTAGCCGGGGCCAACCCGGGGATTCTTAGCAACCCCCGCCCCACCGTTACCATGGCCGCTACCGTAGCCAGGAATAGTGGGGCTGCCGGGGACTGGGGGCCTGGTCCTAGTTTCTATCATGTAGGGGGATATTGCCAATTCTCGCCACGCTTGGCAGGCGGGTTGGCGAGCGCAGTAGGGGAATCGCATTGATGACGCTGCTGCCCGTCATCAAGCGGGGGTGAAGGGAATAGTGAGAGAGAGAGGAAGTTATGGGAGAGGAAAATGTGGCCTGTAGGAGTGGATACTGCAGTCACGGAAGGGAAGGTTGGTAGTGACTGCAGCAGCTCGGGGGCCGAGGTCGCGTACTCGTAGCACCCATTCTAGGGCAGACCATGACCACTAGATGGGAGCATCCCTGACCTAGATATAGAAAAGATAGATAATGATTATTTTAAATCGCAAGCCACGTTAACAAATCATGAGTAAGTTTGTCCATAGTAAATACTATAATATAGTATATTTATGTGGCACTTTATATTTAATTAGCAAAATCCATTTCAGCAAATTTTAAATATGTTTGAGTGAACAGGATTATTAAGTATTTGCTGCGTCTTACACACCTTTGGTCACTTTAGCTTTTTTCACGGGCGATTCGTCGCTGCTTGAATCAGATTGTCCTTTAGAAGGAGCGCCCTTGTCTGTGCCTGACGATTGGCGACTTGATTTCGGACTCGTGTCAGTTTGTGGTTGTTCTGTACACAAATAAATTATGTTCAATCCGTTAAAGTATTAAAGGTGAATATAATAAATTGTATAAATTCGGTACGAATTAAACTTTCAATATTAGATTGTGACACAAACGCAATAATGTAATTGATATCTTCCCTGCGAAATGTGACGCAGTCAACGCAAAAAAGTAAGAAAATATTTTGTTTACCTTCAGATATCCTAGAAATGGCTTCTGTTGGTGAACTTTCATCTATTTCTACTCTCTCTTCGATTGTTTCGTTTATTATAACTTGCGTACTGCGCGCTATTGGCTGAGCTGTAAATATCAAACTATATACATATACGTCGAACTAAATATTATTACATTCTCATGCAGAGGATTTACACCAATTTAAGAAAAAGAATAAAAATATCTTGGATAAATCTAAGAGGATACCAATATTAGTGTCATCAACTTTCAGAGTAGAATTTGATTGAGATTGGCGATGGAGTCTATGAATGGATTTCCATACTCAAACGTTAAAAGGTACGACACGGATAAAACTTACGTAGAGACGTCGTTGCTCGACCGAGTGTTAAAGTATCTTCTTGCATTGTTCCTTCTGTAACACCTGTTTATATAAAACAAATACTAAACCTCAAGATTTGACAATTATTATTAAAAAGTCATAATAAATATGGTTATGACAAATAAATTCACTTGTTATTTTATATAAGTAACAATTTATTTTACCTGTGCTAGACATTTTGTTCAAGCTGGCACGTTCCGTTGCCTCCAGAGCGCCCAAGTACCGCGTCAGATTGCGACAAGATTGTTTATCGGGAAGTTTCTGACAAAAAAGATCGATGTATAAAAACCTGTGCCATAGTTTACTACACGCCAGTACAGTGTTTCTCAACGTGGGATCCACGCCCCACAGGGGGCTATTTACAAATTGACTCGATACGACTTGGTGGCAACTTGTGTTTTACGACAATTGTTAAAGGTAAAAAATTACGTATGGGGGGGGGGGGGTCAGAAAAATATTAAGGTGGGGCATGGCCTAAAATAGATTAGAAAGGCTGTGCTAGTATCTCCAAAGGCACGGCCGCCGTGGAGGAATGGCGAACTAGGCTGGAGAATCCCAGTGCTGGTGCTGGGACCGTCGAGGCAGTGCGCCCTGTCCTCGACTAGTGGGTGGACAGGCGCCACGGTGCGGCGACGTTCCGCCTGACGCAGGTGTTGTCGGGGCACGGGTGCTTCGGCCACTTCCTGTGTCGGGTGGCACAGAAGGAGGGTTCAACCGTGTGTCACCACTGTGACAACTGCCCGGACGACACAGACCAGCACACACTACAAGAGTGCCCGGCCTGGGAGTTGCAGCGCAGCGCTCTCCGCGCTGTTATCGGTGGCGACCTTTCGCTCCCGGCCGTCGTCTCTTCGATGGTCGGGAGTCCGAGGTCCTGGCGAGCGATGCTCTCCTTCTGCGAGCACGTCATGTCCAACCCAACCACCAACCCAACATGAGAGACCAACGATCCCGCCCGCCAAAGACGTCAGAGAAGGAGGCGCCGGGTCATCAGAGACAATTAAACCCGGCGCCCTGCCCTGTGGCAAGGGGGCGTTAGAATCTCACCACGGTATCCCCTGCCTGTCGTAAAAGGCGACTCAAAGGGGCCCTTGGGGTCGCTGGGCGCGTTGCGGGGGCTGCGCGTCCTTACTGAAAGTGACCCCGAGAGGGGCGGCGGCACTGTGGCCTGTGTACGTCGCGGGCGCCCACACACAACCGGGGCGTCCGAACAAGCTGGTGGGGTGCAACTGCGCCCCTATAACTCCGAGACGGCCGAGACGTTTACGTCTCGGAGGCGCACAGGGCGGCTGCGGTTAACGGTGGGCGCCTCTCGCCCGCGTACCGTGGTCGCTCCACTCGGCGCGGAGATGGCCACCGGGAGGTTTTGGTCGGTATGCCGGTTTAGGGATTTCGTTAGGGACCCAGCCCGGCACTAACATCTGCGCGGACATGACGTCGCCGCGCGCCGGGCTGGAAGACCGGTGACCCCGACATACGCTTCCCGCCCCCCACTGCCCCCGGGCTGGCGGGAAGTAGAGCCATAAACAGCTTTCCCCTCGATAACAAAAAAAAAGTATCTCCAAAGGCATGTATTTCCTTTATTTTAGTAAAATAAAAATGTATTAGAAAGAATAAAGAAGAAAAAAGAAAAAGAAGAAGACCTTTGCCCAACAGTGGGATCTAAGTGAAATAATCTTCGTTCAAGTACTTTTCAACTGTTATATTATCTTAAATTTTTTTCTAAACTTATCTGGTATAGACTAACAAAAAAAAAATACATACAGTGGCGAGGTCCCGCAGCATGTGCGCGAGTTGCGCGGCGAGCGCGGCGTCCCGCGGCGGCGCCAGCAGCGCCAGCACGCGGCACGCCAGCCCCGCCTCCAGCGCCGCGGGGCAGCGCCACAGGTACTCGCACACCGCCGTCGCCATGCCGCCCTGGCTGTCCGACACCTGCGGGCATAGGGTTATTAATCATAATAGGCGACAGTATAATGTTGCGTCTTTGTTCGCGCGTCACTTGTGACGGCGGCAGTATGCTACTTTTGACGAGTGGAAAGCGCCGTGAACTCCTAGTTCAGTACCTCGAAGGAAACGGAAACCAGTATGTTGGTGTTTCCAGCCTTCAGCTCAACGCGTGGACATTTATTCGTTTTGTGGAGTTTGATTCCTAACCAAAAATCCTATGCCACCAAAGCAAATAAAACCTCTCGATGGCTTTCTAGCGCATTTTGGGTAGTACGGGATAATCAGGGCGATAGGTTATAGAGACACTTAAGATGCACTTCACTTGAACTTAGTTTCGACGCTCATTTGTTTTAAAGTCCGCGACACGCACGAGGTCATACGCTCTGCTGGACTTCTTGGAATAAAAAAAAATCAATAAAAAAGTAGTAGCTAACCTCATGATTGACCCTGGTGAGCGACACGATGAACTTGACGACGGCCTCCTGGTCGATCTCCGCGAGCGGCGAGCTGGAGGGCGCGTGCGCCAGCGTGCGCAGCGTGGGCGGCGTGGCGCGCTGCAGCTGCTCCTGCGCGCCCTCCACGCTCGCGGGGAACGTCTGGAAGAACACGCCGATCGTCTGCCGCAGCATGTCCTCGTCCACTGAAATAAAAAAAATATTTTAAAACGTAAACTTAAGTATTTTTGAATAGTTCAACTCAAGAAAAGTAAATGGCTTGAGTAGCGCGCAGTTATTTTGAAAGCGCCATCTATAAATAAATTGCCATACTAGGAGGTTGAATTTTAGTTGTATATGAAATAGTACAGTAGTAGTAGTTTAGTCAGGGATGCTCCCATCTAGTGGTCATGGCCTACCCTAGAATGGGTGCTACGAGTACGCGACCTCGGCCCCCGAGCTGCTGCAGTCACTACCAACCTTCCCTTCCGTGACTGCAGTATCCACTCCTACAGGCCACATTTTCCTCTCCCATAACTTCCTCTCTCTCTCACTATTCCCTTTACCCCCGCTTGATGACGGGCAGCAGCGTCATCAATGCGATTCCCCTACTGCGCTCGCCAACCCGCCTGCCAAGCGTGGCGAGAATTGGCAATATCCCCCTACATGATAGAAACTAGGACCAGGCCCCCAGTCCCCGGCAGCCCCACTATTCCTGGCTACGGTAGCGGCCATGGTAACGGTGGGGCGGGGGTTGCTAAGAATCCCCGGGTTGGCCCCGGCTACCACCCCCGACGACGACTGGCCCTGGTAACACACAACGTACGCACTTTGAGGACGGACGAGAAGATTGTCGAACTGGAAGAAGAATTGAGCGGGTTACACTGGGACATTCTGGGGTTGTCGGAAGTCCGCAGGATTGGGGAGGACACGATAACCCTGAAGTCCGGTAACCTGCTCTTCTACCGGGGGGACGACCAACAGTCCAGAGGAGGTGTCGGATTTCTCGTCCACAGGTCTCTCATTAACAACATCGTATCCATCGAAAGTGTGTCGAGCAGGGTAGTGTACCTTATACTCAGAATATCCAAAAGGTATTCGTTGAAGGTCATACAGGTATACGTGCCGACCTCGACACACCCAGATGAAGAAGTAGAGGAGATGTATGAGGACATAAGTCGGGCCATACATACTTCCAAAACCTACTTCAATGTTGTTATGGGAGACTTTAACGCAAAGTTGGGCATGAGGAGCGATGCGGAGTTGAAAGTGGGGCAATTTGGACATGGGCAACGGAACCCCAGGGGTCAGAGGCTGGCTGAATTTCTGGAGAAAGAGGGACTCTTTGCGATGAACTCTTTCTTCCAGAAGCCGCCTCACAGGAAATGGACCTGGCTGAGCCCTGATGGTTCCACGAGAAATGAGATAGATTTCATCTTGACGACGAAACGACGGATATTCAGTGATGTCTCTGTGATCAACAGGGTGAAAACCGGTAGCGATCACCGAATGGTTAGAGGCTCATTGAATATCAACGTCCAATTAGAAAGGCGTCGCTTGATGAAGTCTACGCTCCGACCTACTCGCGCTCATATCCAAAACCCCGAAAGCTTTCAACTCGAGCTGAAAAATCGCTTCGAGTGCCTGGAAGAAAACCTTGCCGTGGACGAGTTAAACAGCGGTTTGGTAGAAGCTGTCCATGCGGTGGGATCTAAGCATTTTAGACCTCGCCGCAGAGATAGACCTCAAAAACTCTCGGTCCACACTCTTGACCTCATGGCCGAACGTCGATCTATGGCGCTGCAGTCTTCCGAGGACGCCGAAGCATATCGTCAGCTCAATAGACGGATCTGGAAGTCCTTGCGACACGATGTCCGTGCTCACAACACTGTGAGCATTAAAGAGATAATAGAGCGGAACGGAGGCTCCAAAGTGTTTGCAAGAGACTTGTCTATTGGGCAAAGACAGTTGTCTAGGCTGAAGACGGAGGGCGGCCGCGTAGTGTCGACGAAGGCAGAGGTTTTAAGGGAGATCGAGAGGTTCTACGGACAACTTTACACCTCGGTTGCCAAGCCCGCTGTTCGCTCGGCCGAAGACCCGAGAGCCGAGTTGATCCGCCACTTCAGTGATGATATCCCGGACATCAGCCTGTGTGAGATCGAGATGGCCCTGAAGCAACTTAAGAACAACAAGGCGCCGGGTGAGGACGGAATCACTTCAGAGCTTCTGAAAGCGGGCGGAACGCCGGTACTTAAAGTCCTTCAGAGGCTCTTCAATTCCGTTCTCCTCGAGGGCTCAACGCCAGAGGCATGGAGCAGGAGCGTGGTGGTACTGTTCTTCAAAAAAGGTGACAACACCTTGCTGAAGAATTACAGGCCCATCTCGCTCCTGAGCCATGTCTATAAGTTGTTTTCGAGGGTCATCACAAATCGTCTCGAACGCAGGTTTGATGACTTCCAGCCGCCCGAACAAGCTGGTTTCCGAAAAGGCTTTAGCACCATAGACACATTCATACGCTTCGGCAAGTTATCCAGAAAACCGAGGAATACAACTTGCCGCTTTGTTTAGCGTTTGTGGACTATGAGAAAGCCTTTGATTCGATCGAGACGTGGGCGGTGCTAGAGTCTCTCCAGCGGTGCCACATTGACTGTCGGTACATCGAGGTGTTGAAAAGTATATACAACAACGCCACCATGTCGGTCCGAGTACAAGATCAGAGCACGAAGGCTATTCCACTACAGAGAGGCGTGAGACAGGGAGATGTTATATCTCCGAAACTGTTCACTGCCGCGCTGGAAAACGCCTTCAAGCTCTTGGAGTAGAAAGGATTCGGCATCAACATCAACGGCGAGTATATCACACACCTTCGGTTTGCCGACGATATTGTAGTCATGGCAGAATCGCTGGAGGACCTTAGCACTATGCTCGAAGACCTCAATCGAGTCTCCCAACAGGTGGGACTTAAAATGAACATGGACAAGACGAAAATCATGTCGAATGTCCATGTTGTGCCCACCCCAATCGCAGTTGGGGGCTCGACTCTCGAAGTTGTAGACGAATATGTCTATTTGGGACAAGTGGTCCGGTTAGCCAGGTCCAACTTCGAGAGAGAGGTCAATCGTCGAATCCAACTCGGTTGGGCAGCGTTCGGAAAGTTAGGAGACGTCTTCTCGTCCAATATACCTCAGTGCCTGAAGACAAAAGTCTTCAATAGTTGTGTGTTACCAGTGATGACATACGGCACTGAGACGTGGCCTCTCACTAAAGGCGTCATGGGTCGGCTCAGGGTCACTCAACGAGCTATGGAGAGGGCTATGCTCGGGATTTCCCTACGTGATCAAATCAGAAATGAGGAGATCCGTAGGAGAACTAAAGTAACCGACATAGCCCAACGGATTAGCTCGTTGAAGTGGCAATGGGCCGGCCACATGGCGCGGAGAACTGATGGCCGATGGGGCCAAAAAGTTCTCCAGTGGAGGCCACGAAGGGGAAAGCGCAGCGTGGGACGTCCCCCAACAAGGTGGTCCGATGACCTTGTCAAGGTCGCGGGACGTCGCTGGCTGCAGGAGGCTTCCGACCGTTCCCGGTGGAAGTCATTGGGGGAGGCCTATGTCCAGCAGTGGACGAATATTGGCTGCTGATGATGATGATGATGATGAAATAGTACAGATGAATATTTACCAACTAGAAAACCAACCTGATACATACAAGTCATTGTTTAATTCTCTTATGGCCGAATACTGAAACGCAACTTAAAAATTAAGGTGAACTTAAACGTCTAATCCCGTCTTATTTTAGTCGGTAAAGACCGACTTAGAATTAAGTAGCGTTTCAGTATTCGGCCGTTAATAAATTTATTATGTATAAATAAATTTAAGCTCTTTAGAAAATATTTAACGCTCGTTAGTAAGATACATTACCAGTGGCAGGATTGAACCACAGCAAAAGCAGTCTGCTGAGAATGGATGGAGACTCCAGGTGGCCCAAATGTAGGAGCCGACATAGACCTTCCACTATTATCAATCTATATGCTGCACACTGTAAATTAAAAAATGTTATAAAATAGTTTCTATCAGGAAAGTTACTACTTAGCTACTACTACTGAAAGACAACATTAGAGTAATTTGGTTAATAGTTCTTTTTTCGTCATATAAACATTGTTTATTACACATCAGAATTGAATAAATGAACAGTTTTTGTAACACAGATACTCACTGTGCCATCCATAATTTTCAATAGCAGCTCAATGACTGTGCTATGGTTTGGCGACAAGGAGAGGGCTGATTCTGACAAATTTCCTGGAAACAAAATGTTCTTAATGCAGTACTTTCTACTAGGACACCAAGTTTACTAAAATGCATAGTATTATTTACTATAATGATACAAAAGTGTCAGTATTTCGAGTGACAATAGAATTTTATATATCTTTTACTATTTTACATATTATTTGAACAACACAATAGCTATGGTTATCACTTTATGACAGAAGGAAGTAAACAAAACAATAAAAATTATCTATACTAATATTATAAAGCTGAAGAGTTTGTTTGTTTGTTTGAACGCTAGGATCTCAGGAACTACTGGTCCGATTTGAAAAATTCTTTCACTGTTAGATAGCACATTTATCGGGGAAGGTTATAGGCTATATATCATCACGCTACGACCAATAGGAGCGGAGCAGCAATAAATAATGTTTCAAAATCGGGGACTTTTTTCCTTTTTGTGAGCTTCCGCTGCGTACGCTGCAGAATCGGTTAAAGTTTCGCTAAAATAATGTATGACAGAATTGTTCCCCTTTAAAAATTCTAAAAGTAAGTCCGCGACAGCATATGTCTATCTTTTAAGGTTGGCTCACTATAACGTTTTTTATTCTAACCAAATTTATTTTAAATTAAGCATTATTTGTGAAGGTGTTTTTACAAACATGATATTAATCCTTATCCAAATAAATACGTTATTCATTACAAGTATTTAATACAAAATAAATTTGTCCTTTACATCATTTGATTTCAATGAGTATCTTAGAAGTTATCGCAGTTTCAAAATAATGATCAAGCGCGCAATAATGATACTCAAGGCGTTAACCGGCGCGTTACGGTTTCACGTTGAAACAATTTGACCGATTGTATGATTTTTGTATATTTAAGTAAATGGGGCTCTGCGGCGTAAAATATTACAACTTATTTTCTTTCTGAACCCAACCCTGTAGTCCACGCAGACGGAGTTGCGCGCAAAAGCTAGTCTGATATAAAAAAAGTATTAATTTGGTACCTTCATCGTCTGTAGCGTCTATGTAAGTGCGTCCTCGCCTGGAGGACTGGTTGACGGACGCGTCCGTGACGTCATCCTCGAACACCCTCGCGCCGTGCACGCACAGCAGGTCCACGATGCACTTCAGTACTGTACACACAACGCTTTCGTTCGATGTGTCTATTAACTGTGAAGAAAACATAGGATATTGTATTTTATTTATGTTTGTAAGCTCCTTATGGTCAAAGTTCCCGCCTCGTGGTATAAAGTGGAAAGTGTACCGTGTAATCTTGGGGTCCCGGGTTAAATTACAGGTTCGCCAAAATGATATACAGTTTATGAATAAGAATTTTCAGTAGAACTACTACTAGTTATTAATTTATGAGTAAAAGTAATGAATCACTTACATTGGCAAAGAAGAAAGCTTTGTTCTCTTTAGCGAATTCTTTGTCCAACATTCCATACAAGGCCACAGTTTCTAACGCGGTTTCTAGTATATCAGGGTTTTGGAAAATTTCAACCTGTAAGTGTACACAAATAATATTTGAGTTTCATTAAACATAATTTTAAATTAATTAAGCGACATCTAGCGGAATACGCCACAACCACCACAAAGGTTAATATTACCTCTAATTCATTAAATATCATCCGCATCATTGGTGTAACAGTTTTCAACTGTGGAGTGTCGAGCGCGCAGTTGAGTATTGTCAAACATTTGACCAGAGTTGGAACATCTGATATCTTTTCTTTTATAGTCTGAAATGAAGAACTCTTATTAATCTTGTAGAACACATTACAACAATTTCTTAAATTGAATATATCATTTAAAATTTCATGTTATTCATCATACTCGTCCAAAGAACACGACTGTACTAATTACTTAATAATGTAGTTAAATATACAAATTTATTTACTTACTGTAATAGTAGGAGGTGGCAGTGGTGCAACTGGTACACTCAACTCATCTAATTTCTTCTGTATATCTTCCACCTAAAAATGTTACAGTTTACTATAATAAAAGAAGTGAAAGGACTCAAACTTTCGTAACACAGCTGTAAAGCTGTGTTATACAATATATTGGAGATCAATTATACAGTTAACTTACTTTGGCTTTGCATTCAGCGGCTAGAGCATAGTTTTGATCTCTGACAGCTTCTTCTTGAGCTTCTATCGCCACATTCAGAGATACTCTAAGTCTGGCTCTCTGTTAAACAATTGGTAATGTTATAGCCAAAAATTTAAAGTACCCATAATTTATATTTAAAAAATTTGGTTATTATTTGGTGATTATAAATTAATTTACTTTCTTATGGTATAGTGATTAGGGAACGTCCATAAATTACGTGAGGTATTTTTTTAAATTTTGTGTCCCTCCCTCCCCCCTTGGTGAGATGTCGTGAGATTTTATTCAACCCCCTCCCCCATCCCCCAATCTCACGTGAGATTTTTCGGAATGTGGATTTCTTACGTAAACGCATTGGATTGTTATTGTAAAAAGAAAAAAACTATTTGATTCGTGCTTTTATTTACGACTAGTTAAGACTAGTAATCAATATTGCTGAGAGTAATTAATGTAATAAAAAATTAACAATAGAATACTTAAATCTAGCTACTGTGATTAAAAAAATAGAACCTGTCCGTGTGTCGCTGCCACTCAGCTCGTATGCTCTCGTTCATCGAGTCGCAAGTACGGCTGACAGTGGCGCGAAAACAAAGGACGGGCTACATTATACCGTAACTAAATTGAGCTATTTGTATAAAATAAATCTGGTGGTTTGACATTCAGTAGATGTATAACGTCAAAATATGAATGAAATTATTGTCTTTCGAATGAATTAGTGTGTGTGTGTTAATCTTCGTCGTATTACGATGACGCTTAAGATTAAATCTTAAGCATGCACATACAATTCGGATTTAATGGACCAAAATAGTATATATTTTTTTGTTTCGATCAGAAAAAAATTGCGTGATATTTGTCGAGACTCCCCCTCTCCCCAACGTGGTATTAGATGAGATTTAACTCGACCCCCTCCCCCCCTTAATCATCTCACGTAATTTATGGACGCCCCCTTACTGATTCTTGGGTGACTCATAGATACATCTTATTCAAGTTCCAATCTGTATTTGAAAACCTTGACAGACTACTAATTAGGTTTAAAAGACAATTTTTTAAATTTTTTTTTATCATCCCTGAGCTTGAAATCACGGTTAGTTCACACCCTGTGTAGAGACAGTTCAAGTCCTAGGCAAGCTGAAATATTGTTATGTGTGATATATTACCTGCATTTTAGCTTCCGTAGTGTCGACAGTGGGTGGCGGCAGTGGGTCGGGCGCGTCCTGGTCGGGCGGGTCCCGCAGCGCCGCGATGACTCCGCCCAGCACCTCCATGCGCTGCCCCACCTCGCGCACCACCAGCTCCAGCGCCGCCACGAACGCGCGGACCACGTCGCTGCTCAGCGGGCCGTAGTCTCCTGACATAAACAATACTTTCATAAGAAGAAGAAAAAGAAGCTAATAAAAGTGTGTTAAAACAATTATATATTTATTCAATTACTAGTAGACTACCTTGTGGCCTCACAGCACCTATTTTTATTTATAATAGAAAGCGATAAAGATTAATTATACTTACATAGAAATATGCTAAAAAAACACACAAAGCAACTGGATGAACACACAATTAGGTTGGAAAGGTAGTGTTTGTTGCTTCATTGATCATTTAAAGAAAAATAATCCAATAAACTGCAGAATACCAGGTTAAGGGTCATCTGTAATTTAAATTCGCTTATAATAGTATTACATGTTATAGAGTCTTTACAATAATAATCATACCAGTTAGAACATCAGTAATGAGTGACTGCAAGGCCGTCCTGCCCGCAGGATCGGACGCGTCGTACACACTGAGCATACTGCCCAGTTCATGGAGCACATACTGTCTTGTACTAAACCCGACTGGGTCCTCGGTTTCTGAAGGACATGGAGACTCCACAATCCTGTAAAAAGGATAGACAAAAATTACAAAATGATTTTTTTTTATTTTTAATGGATGATTAATGGGATATTTTAAACACAAACATGAGTGGATGAGTGGTGAGTAGGTATTTGCAAACCAAAAACAAAAATCTTGCCTATGGAACAAGTCAACTTCATCACATCGGAAAATGCCAATTTTTAATAAACATATTAATTTAGAGTAAATCGCATCCAACAACAAAGAAAAGCACATAAATATTACTTACGCTCTAATGTACCCAGTGAGCACGACTAAATCAGGTAATATTGTCTCTAAAGTCTCATCATCGTCGATTTTCTGAAGGTGTTCGGTCAGATGGCGCCAGTACCACGCCGTCTCTTTGTTTAACTTCTCTGCTGGTATCAGGCGCAAATTCTTGTCTGTTGGTAGCCATTCTAATAGTTCTGATATAGGAAGACGTCTGAAATGATTGGAAACTTAATTAATTAATAGGGAAATGTCTTTGAAAGCAGTATAAAAAATAGACTATTATTATAAATGATCATTACTTGAATAAGGACTCCAGTAGTTTTCCAGCAACATATTGAGAATCTTTGGCATCGTGAGCGTTATCCAGACGTATAGCCTTCAGCAGGTTTATGATGTTTCCTTGAAATGAACTAAGCCAGCCAGGTATCAAGATTTCTTCTACCACACGTCGTACTCGCGGTGATCTCTCTGTTAATCCGACCTAAAATAAAAAGTGAATTGTTTTTCTAGAACAAATTAAAATGTTAAAACGCTGTTGTTTATTACAATTCAGATTGAAAAACACACGAAGTCTAGGCATCATTCTCAATAACCCCTATGGCAGAGAATTGGTGACCACAGCAGTCATAAATAGCAGAAAACTTAATATAGGTAGAAGTATATGATTGCATCATCATCATTTGCCCACATGCATTCCACTATTGAGCATGGGCCAACTCTACAACTTAAAGGGTTTAGGCTTTTGTCCACCATGTTGGCGTCCTGGTTGACGGAATATATTAGATAAATTCATAATTACAAAATGACATTATATTTGAAATCATCATACCTTGAGAGTCAAGACCCGTTGTCTGACTCTTAGCTGAGTGACGTTCATGGCAGCGATGTATAGGAAGGCGGCGCGGCGCACGGCCTCGTCCACGTCGCACAGCCGCTCCAGCACGAACTGCACGTTGCGAGTGCACTTCGCTATCGACATCACTACAGCTCTGCAAACATACAAATGTAAAGTTACACCACTGATACTGAAACTTCTTTATTTATTCACTATCATGTGAAGCCTACATGGAACTATTAGGCTTCACTATCATGTTATCTATATCTTCTTCTTCTTCTTCATCAACCCATACACGCCCACTGCTGAGCACGGGTCTCCTCTACCATTGAGAGGGTTTAGGCCATAGTCCGCCACGCTGGCCTAGTGCGGGTTGGCGGACTACACACCTAAGAAATTCCTAAGAACTCTCAAGTGTGCAGGTTTCATCACGATGTTTTCCTTCACCGTTAAAGCAAGTGATAATTCAATGTGAATACACACATAACTTCGAAAAGTCAGAGGTGTGTGCCTGGGGTTCGAACCCGCGACCGCCGAGATTCTCGACCGCGCGCCCAAACCTCAAGGCCATCACTGCTATGTTATCTATATATAAATGAGAAATAAGACTGGGTTTCGGTTGCGTAGTGTTTGCTGCGTTCTTCTGTTAATGGTACATTAATTGTCTAATGACTAATCCCTTATTGCATGAAGCTTATATAATGGTTGGCGTTTTATGAATCTCAATCTCTTGATTATCTCTAGATGGACTACACCATCATCCAAGTAATAATAGTATCAGAGTTTTTGCCAAGGACAATTTTAGAAACAATTTGTCCAATACTCTCTTTACCCCTTAATTTAGTAAATAAGTAAATCATGACGCTTTCTTTATCATACACCACTATAATCCACTACATTATTAAATGTAATGGCTCAATACCTTCTGACTGAGGAGCTGGGGTCACAGCTCATGTGGAAACGGTAAGCGCGTGTCACTTCATCGTCGGGTTCCATTGGGTTCTGCAGTCGCTCGAGGGCCAGCGCGGCGCGACACCGCACCGCACCACGCGTGTCTTGTAGCCTTTGCATCTGTTAACGGAAAATGCATGGGAAATTAATAATTAAAATATATCATAGAAATTTTGATCAATATAATCATATTGCATTTCTTTGACCAGCCCAGGTGATAACACTACCAATATTTAATATTCATTTAGGGAGTGTATATTAATTGAAATGATGACTAGCAAAAGACTATTAGTCTACCTTGCTATTTAAAACAAATATCATGATTGTAGTAATGTCAACAAATTATTTATAACTCTTGCAGTGAAATAAATAAAACAAAATAATAAAAAAAACAACTGACAATTCAAATTTAATTATTTTACATGTAGGAATAACTAGTATCTATAATCATACCTGTGATGTAAGTAGTTTATCACATAGATCATCATCAAGCGATGCATCTTCACCTAATGCAGACAGCACTGCAGCAAGGAGCTGGCTAGCTCTGTATCTTACTGACTGCCCTGACACACATTGGCACTGAAAGAAATTAAAACATTTATTACATAAATCCGATTACCAAAGTTAATTATTATTTCTTTATTTTGTAGCATATATTCATCAACAGCATAGTTACATTAATAGTAGTAAAAAAAAACTACATGCTTTCGTTTTACTGTTCCTGTTATAAACAAGCCCAGTACAGAAAATAAAAATCCAAAGTATTTTATTCCCATAAAAATTCATGAATGAATGATGGTATAAAAAATATTTGTAAAACTGTTTTAAGCAAAATAGAAAAATATTAACTTACATCAAATATAATGTTGAATATGAACAGCAGGAACTCTTCTTCATCATCAAGCGATGTGCAGAATGTAGCCACAAACTGCACAACTCGGTCAACATTGGCACTTGTGTCGCCAAATGTAAATAAATACATCATAGCATTCTTAAAGCTCTCTCTGAATGTTTCTTCATCTAACTAAATGGTAAAAATAAATATTATTAATATACAAAATAAAATGGTAGAGGAGACCCGTGCCCTGCAGTGGGACGTATATGGGTTGATGACGATGATATACAAAATTGAAAACTTCAGCTTATTTTGAATGTAGTTATTATCAATGATATAAGAATTGAGTCCATAATTGCACATTATTCCTGTTATCACATCAGTTTAAAATACTAGAATCTTTGGTAAGTACTAAAGGCTTTGAGTTAAACCAGTACTAAATTTATTGTCAGCCTAGTAATCACACATTTTAAATTCTATAGTACTGTGAGAATGGTATCTTAAAGTCACATATGTAGCTTATATTTTGATTATAAGTTTTTTTGTGACATGTCATTAATACTGCTGCTCTTTGTGTAACAGACACTTTCTAACGGGACATATCATAGCCACTCCGTTTCTTACTAACATAATACTTGTCAGTTAATTTAATTTATTCCTTTGAATATTACACAAGACAGTAATGACTCTGAGAGTAATGAATGGAGTAGCTTGAATTGGTAAGTACTGGATGGACTCAACCAATTTAATACTTTTATTGCGCTGACTATTTTTGAGAAACATATTAAACGCACCATTACTTCTTTAAAATACTAGAAGAATCTGACTTTCGAAACATAGGTTTGAGCAAAGAAAAGTTAAATAGTTCATACAATAAGTTACATTCCTAATTTATAATGTTATCGAATCAAATTTCTGTAATGCCTGTTCTAATTCTGTTCGCTTGTATTATAAGTGTTTAAATAAACATGCCATTGATAATGTAGCAAAACTAATATGGTGTGTACCTTTTTATAAAGTTTGGTCATCTCCTTCACATATTTTTTATGTTGAACAACGTTATATTGAACATTTTGGAAAATCTTGAACATAACTGGATTGTTTCGCGGGTTCGGCTTCGGTGCCGCCACAGAGGCCGTATCAATGTCCGTCGGAGGCATTTTTAGTAATTTACGATATTTATTAAATCAATATTTACTACTACTCTTTTTTTAATTACTTAAACATTAATAAAAAGAACTATACAAAACTTCTTCAAAAACCGTTGAACTTTCGGCGCTTGAATAGAATTTGATTTTGTTTTGACGTGCCTGACTTTTTATGCTGAATAACATTGACAAAGACTTTCAAACCATACAGCCACACTCCATCAGTAGCCAGTACTTAAATTTACATACTTTTTATCAATTACAATAAGATGATGCCAAATGTTTTATTTAGAATTTATAAACGTTGTAATCTATCTACCAATGTCACATTATGTAATAAAAAATAAACTCTTTTAACTGCAAATCGGAACATTCATTTCAATTGTAGGTATAACTGCCCCAAAGTAAGTCAATGCTAAATAAAACTAACTTAAATCACAGTTTTTCATTATAAGTCTGTACATCAATAAAAAATGAGAGGAAATATTACATAGTACTTTGAATTCTCGTTAACCCTATTTGTACTTTACATGAACTCATTTTTAGTATGTAGGTACCCAATTAGAAAATATATTTCAAGTGATCAATTACTAAAATAGTATATAAAAATAGAATATCTCATTCCTTAATATAAATATCTTCCAGTCGTTGTTAATTTCAAATATAGGAAACGAATTGTCGAATGTCAATTGCATCTTAAAGATATTCTGATTTTCTTTGCATTGGTTTTAGTTTTTTCGCTACGACGCCATTAGATTCAAGGAATATTGATGCAATTTTACCTAATGTATAATAAAAGAAATTATAATGTGTAAAATTTTATTGTGCTGTTTTGGTAATACAGTTTATCATAATTATTCGACTTACTTATTATTTACAAATCACATGAATTGATGAAGAGTACACAAATTAGTAAATGGCTACAATATCATCCCGTAGGATAATCTTTTATAAAAGTTTATTGAACTTTTGTGTAGAGACTGTTTTTTGTTTTAGATATGTATTAAGAATTTCAAAGTATCTTGAATAGTATGTTCTATAACTGACTAAAAATGCAGAGTCAAAACATTGATAGGAAAAAACTAATTAATTTTATAGATACAGTTTTGTTAAGAATTACAAATATATAGTAAAATTGTTTTTGTTTTACAATTAATAACTTAAAATTTTAGTATGTGCATTTTAGTCGCTTTTCAAAACTATTGCGTTAATTAAGCATATATTATGGTTACAGAATGTTTAAAATTATTCCGATGAAAGACATAATACTTGATAGTAAATCACTTAGAACAAAATTGTTGTAACAGTAAATTTAATAAATATTTTAATATTATTATTTAATATGTTTTCGGCTCAAAATAACTTCTCATCGTAAATTAAGATGTTTAAAAGAGACAAAAACAACAACAAAAAGAGATCCTCTCATTCGAGACCACAAATTTTCTGATGATATCCGACCTTACATTATCATCTTCTGCCTATCCCTTAGGAAATACAGACATTATTGTACATTTATGTAGAGTACATAATTAGATTGTAATATTGGTTCTGTAACATATCCTTTTCGTTTTAATTTTTTTTCTATAATTTCAATTGAACTATTTAATTAGATTACCTCCTTCGTTAAAAATTAAAATAATTTATTACGCGTAGTGTCTCAATATCATTATTCTAATATAGAAAAAAGCTATCGAAAATAAAAATGTTATAAAGCTGAATTTTATAAGCGCCTTAGTCCTATCACTCCAGGTCATCGATGAGTGAATCTAGCTCCTTCTGTAACGTCATAGATTCTTCTCTCTGCTTGAGAACATCGTCTTTTAATCGATCTACGTTCGCCATGAGGAGTGCGTTACCCTTCTTGAGTGCATGCACTCTGGTTTCGTGCCTTTTTAGTCGCTTGGTAAGATTATCCTTCTTGTTCGGCAGTGGAGCATCCTGTAAATTATGATATTTTACAAATAGTGGCTAGGTGAAATTTACTGTACATTAAAAATATTTTGAAGATTTTAAGACTTCATAAATTATATTCATAATTCGGGATAGTTGATGAGAGAGTGAAGCTTAGTACATATATTGTAAACTCAGATGGAAGAACCACGTTTTGTTAGTTTTTTTATTTTTATTCAATTGCACATTTCATAACTCACCTCAGGCTCACTTTCACTTTCTGTTTCACTTTCTGTATCTTGTTCCGTCTCAGTCTCTGACTCTTCTTCTTCAGATTCGGACTTCTTCTCTTCTTCTGATTCTTCCTCTTCTTCTTCCTCCTCATCATCCTCTGAACCGACCTCTTTCATCATAGCCGCCATTTTGTCAACTTCACGTTTTAGCTCTTTGTATTTTCGTTTTTCTTCCCTACATTGAAAAACAATTACTTCAATAATTTTGTAAATACATCTACTAACTGACAAAAGGTACTTAAGTAAAAACATAGTTATATTTAAATTATTAACGTTCCGTTACTTTAAAATTCCCAATCCCACGTATTGCGTTCTATTTTCCAGACTACGGCTGCTGCTAGAAATTGCTCAAGATAAAACTTATAACAATGCCAAAAAAAGCTCGGAAGTTACAATCGCTATAAAATATCAGAAATAAATTTGTATCCATGACTTTCTTAGAAACAAATGCAAGATACAAACTTAAGCGCTCCTTGTTGATTTTTGAGCGCCATCTTAAAGCCCATGCGTTCTCTCTTCATGTATTCTTGTTTCTCTTTAAGATGTCGTATTTTATTTCTCATGTTGCGTACTTCTTTTTCCATTCTCTTTTGCTTTTTCTCTTCGCTTTCTTCCTGCAATAATTTTTATAATTTGCACAAATTAAAATGGTTAAATAATGTCCGATGTATTTACTGAGACACGAAAATGCTCAATTTCTTTATGAAAGGAAAACTTTTGCCTTTCCAGTGCTTCGCGGCTAGAAGATTGCTCAGTTTCTATCACTGTTATCGTGCCCTTCAAAACTATGAGATTTCGTATTTTAAAATTGAAAATATCGTCGAAATTACTTTACTGTATATATTTTTTTTATTATATTTTAAATTTATTTGGCTGATTTAACTATTTATTTTAATAAACGAACCGATATTTACCTCTTCTTCCTCAGATTCAGGTTCTTCTTCAAAACTGTCATCCTTGGTGACGGATAGTTGTTTGATGGCGTGACTTGAACGCCTCGAGCCCACATTTGTAGGCATAATACCCTGGAATGTTAGACAAATTACGTTAGACTCTACTTTTATACTGCATACTACACATCGTTGTTTGGTGAAACATTTATTACGTGACAAAATTTCCTTATAGATGCATGACCATTGTAACTCGTCTGTTTCGACATACGTATTATAATTATAGGCAAATTCTAAATAAGTAGAATTCAGAATATTTTTTTATGTAATAGTTTTCTGGAAAATATGAACTATACTTTCGCCTTACACTGAAGTGACCGTTAGTAATATGACAGACGGAATCGCCAGCATAGTGCCAGTGGCTACAAATAGCTTACTTATCGATACAAGACTTGAAGCAGGTTCAGCGACAGTGGAATTAAAAGTAAATTTAAAGTCATACCACAACATAACCACTTGCAAACAATTCTCATAAAATGTATGTAATTTGTTTTCTAGATCAGTAAACATTTAGTTTTGTAACATACCTCATTTTCCTCTATGTTAGTAAAAGCAGCGTTAGTATTATTATTATTAGTATCCGAAGCGTTACTCTTCAGATCCTGCGCTTCCGAAGAGTTAATGTCAATGTTCAACAACCTACATTGCTTCTCGAAATCAAGCTGCCTTTTTTGATAGTACGACAGCGGTTCTTCCGATATGGACAATTCTTCTAGTTTGTTCTGAAAATGTTGTTAGTGAAGCTTAAGCGGGATTAAAAGTATAAATCATATTATTTTTTATGTTAATTGTATTTTTGCTTAAAAAGCTGAATAATGAAAATAATTATCATTGTTTTCATATTATTTATGTATTTTATTAATTAGATTTGAAAAGCAAATTTGTTATTATAATAGCATAATAAATAGAATTTATGTCGCAAGCTGCATTCATTGACATAATCTAAATGAATGATTTACTATCTGCTCATTATAAACCCTTACCGACATAGCTTGCTCAAGTTTCTTCTCTAATTCAGCATTCTTTCTTTTAACTTCTTCTAATTCTGTTAATGCCGTGTCCCGTTCTTCCGCCGCTTGCAAATATTGCTTCTCAAGATTATCAGCTGTCTCCTTAGCCTTTTCTACTTCCATCTTTAAGTTTGTTACTAATCTTTCATCGTACGCATCTGTTACTGATATTACAGTTTTTTGTTGTTCTTGTTTGATGATAGCTCGTTCTCTCGCTACTTCAGCCTCTAAGTTTTGTATCCTTGTCAATAACCGTTTGATTTCTCTTTCTTGAGCCTCTTTAGTTCTGTGTAAAATAACATGAGAATCGAATGTTGGAACTTATATGCTTGATATATTTTTCAATTCTCCTAAGATTTTGTGTTATGTAAGGATACATTATAGTTTAAGATGAGAGACAAAAGTGCTTTGATTGATAGCTTTCCATCAATGCAGATAATAGAATTTGCCAGACTACACTGTATTTACAAACAGCTTTGCACGAAGATGAATTCAGGTCAAAATGGCGTTTATAATAAATGAATGAAATATGTCATATTTACCTAAGTTCCATAGCCAGCAGCTGTTTCGTTGACTGAAGGTCATCCCTGACTTTATCAATGTCATCCATTTCATCAATCTCTTCTTCATCGGGTACGGGTGCTTGCAATCCCTGGAAATTCAAGTGAATTGGTTAAAAACATTTTGTAATTCCGTAAAAATCTTAGTCGTAGGCACTGAAAAAATTATATGAAGGTTTTTATACGATTTTTTTTCAAATAACCAAAATGAAGGCTATTTAAGTGGCATATAAAAATTCACAAGAATTTGATCCGGATACGAACCCACCAGTAATTTTGGATAACAAATTGGGCTTTGGATTATTTTCTATTCAAGAAGAATATGCTATTTTTCTTTAGAAGAATACACTATTATAACCTTGTTTCTATAATGCTTAGCAATCATTCGCAGACTTTTTTTTAGTTTCCGGAGTAAATTCTAATTTGCGCAAGTGAATTCGTGGCCTTAAGCTAGTTTACAAGTATACGAAATATAAAGTAAAAAAATACCTCAGGTACATTAGCTCCCGATGGAGATACTGTTAAATTAGCTTGTGACATTGATTTCTGTACTTGTTCTTCTATCGTCATTTGTCTCCTGAATTTCCTCAAACCTTCAAGGTTAGGCTTACTCCTGTCATTTGTTTTCGTTTTCTTCAATTTAACACCCTTAGTAATCTCTTTGAGGAGCTCATTATGAGAGTTTGGTTTCTCTGACTCGAAAATGAACTGTCCTTTATTTTTAACAACTGCTGATCTGGTAATAATGGGACTTGACCTGAAAAAATATGTCAAGATTTTTAATTTTTAACAATATTTAAATTTATAAAAGATACTTTGTACATAGGGGCGAGAATATATTGCATGATTTATTTTAAATAACGATAAATATAAAATAATAATCAGACAAACCCATCGCGAAGCTATAAGCATCACTTTTATATTTTTTTTGTCACAGCCTACTAACTTTAAAGTTTCGCAAGCTGGCTTTCAATTTAAATCACATTAACTCTAAGATGTTATTGATCTATTTACCTCTGAGTGGTATACATAATACATTTTCACAATAACCTTAGATGCATGTCATAAGGCATATGAAATAAAAACAACAAGAGGCAATTGAAAAGTTTTAGGAATCGCAAAAACATTTGTCTTTGCATGTACCTTTAAATCCTAACTCTTGTTTACTGAATAATCACTGTGCCAGGAGCTGTGCAAAGGTGGACAAAGATTTGCGATTCATAGAAAACGCCATGCCCAATACCTGGTCTATGATGAAGGAGGTAACAATAAAGATATTTTAAACTAAATATTTATACTGCCTTAAAACCCTGACCTACGATACCAACCTGTCATTACATTCAACGTGTCTCAATTTCTTTCCTTGTTCCACCTCCTTCATCATGTCGCTCCAATCTGGCCTTTTCCTTGGTCTGCTGCGCAGCTGTTCTATTCTCTTCAGCTTGGCTGGGTCCACGGGCGCTTTCTTAAATTCAGGTGGGGGCGGTAGCTTGGGAGGCATAGGCGGTGGCATCGGTGGTGGAGTTGGCTTAAGTAAACCTGGTTTTAAATTTTCAATATCATCAAAAATCTATTTTGTCGTAGTACTGAAGGCTATGAACAAGATGGGTTTTTCTAAACCCACGATTCCACGAGTAAGATGCTCTATATTAAAAACAACCGATTGAAGTACCTATATAACAAATGTCCAGATTCCGTGATTTACGGCGAATTTATGGTCTGGGACAAAAATTGAACCTACGGACTCTGTATCTCAATTGCTTATTTAAACTGCAGGACTGACCAAGCATAATAACAAGAAAGTCATGAATATCACCGTAATATTTAGGATCTCATTAGATAGAACTGACATGAATATTTTACATTCCAACAACGAACTGGTCCCAGTTTGAACTATAGAACGAACCTCTAAAGAGCGGTCCGTGGAGTTCTGATTCCTCCGCTTCACCCATTGTTACAACCGTCACTTGTTACACAAAACCTAATTCGCAAATATCACAAAACACAGTTTAGGATTAGAAAGTTTTCGCACAGATTTTGATAGCACCAAGTTTGCATGTTAACTGAAGCATTGCGTTTGCACCTGACGCGCGCTCGCGACGCACGCGGAACCATCCGATACTATTTTGGATCGCATTTAGACCACAAACCAGACTGGCGCACAGGAGATCAAAAGGTAAAGATCATTAGACGAGCCACTTGAGAAGGACATGTAGCTTCCTATTGCAGTAAATATTCATGGTGTCTAGTTATTTTAAACATAGCTCCAGGCGGTAAGTTTTAATAGACTTTATGAAGATATTGCAGCCCAATGTTGATTTCATAATTTTAATTTGATATTTTGCTTTTTCGAATATGTATTTTTTATTTGATATTCAAGAAAAATAGAAGAGTCTTTTTTTTCAGTAATAAAAGCGGTTGATATATTTAATTTTCATTTTACCAAGCTTACAAATGCTCTTAAGTTTGGTGCTGATCTTACTATTTGCTATATGTTTATTACGGTGCAATATCTCAATTATTAAAAACATTGTTCATATTTTTTTCTCAATAGCTACATTAGGTTTAAATTTTATATAGAAAGTTGTTCTTTTTACTTTGGTATTTACTATTGGTATTGGTAAGAAACTACTTTTAACACTAGTTAAAATGACATATCAATATCAAAACGGCTAAATGGTAGAAAAATGTATTGTGTTAATATTTTCTTCTTCATCAACTCATAAACGCCCACTGCTGAGCACGGGTCTCCTCTACCATTGAGAGGGTTTAGGGTTAGGCCATAGTCCACCACGCTGGCCTAGTGCGGGTTGTGTTAATATATTTTATAGTAATGAAAAGAAAAATCTTGAGATTGATCTTGGACTAATCGTGGCCATAAATGATCTCATTGTTACACGACACGGATAAGTGCCAAAATCGAATTGGATCGATATGTTCACCTAAAACATTCGTGTTGATTGGTGATTGGATGCGCAGTACAACACTGGCTAAATATATTCCAGAGCGAAAGTGCCACTATGTCAATGTTGATGTCACAGTTAAATAGATTGAAAGTACTGGCAAATCTTTAATTAACGCTTGATTCATTCTGTCCGTTTTAAACTTACCTATCTAAACAAAGAGTGCAACGTCGGTGCACGGCCATCTGTTTTGTTTAACCTATAGTTCTGGGAGATCGTTGTCTGCATAATATGTTTTATGTTCAATAAAATTACAAGAAAAGTTCCACGTATTTTGGCCTAATAATCAATTATTTTTGGTTTAAACAATAATAATTACTAATCTCAAAAGTTTTTCAAATTTGGACAAAGGAAGAAATAGCCCTAAATAATGTTAAATCATGTTGATGATGTTGTTCCGCTAATGCCACATTCTGTATAGTTGTTGTCCCTTACTATACAAGTCTACTTTAGTTCTGAACATACACACAGATATGAGGAAATATTTTTGTAAATGACACAAATATCTTCTCTTTAGAGGGATCGAACCCGCGTCCTCTCCTACACAAGCTGGTATCTAGCCAACTACGCCACGGAGATAGTAAATTATTTCTATATATAGAAAAAATACTCACTTCTTAAACTCTCATTCTTCGTCAACGTGTGACCTTTAGGAATGTCATTAGCCAAAGTCTTGTCGATGTTTTCTTTGACTCTCTCGAGAAGCGGATCTCTCCATTTCTTTATCGAAACTTCGTCTTTGGACGGCTGCTTCTGTAGTGGAGGCTTCCTCAATACCTGTAATAGAATTTAATGAAACATTAAATTCCTGCGTATTTGAACACTTCTGATATTTACAAAGTTTGCATTTTAGCATGGTGAAAATTAATAATTTGTGTATTGAGATGTAGGTAAATTGAAAACAGTTTTTAGAAAACTAATTTAACAAATAATTTTCCAAAACGAATAAAAACTGCGGTCCTTATGATCTGATAATTAATTTATTCTTACCTTAGAGGGTGTCTTTTCGATAGGAGTCGGTGGCTTGGTCTCCATTTTTGATTCTTTATCAGAAGATTTTGCTGATTCGTCTTTAGTAGGTGCTTTTGTTACCGGTTTTTCAGGCACTTTATTAACGGTTTTTTCAAGTGGGGTAGTTTTTGGGGATGGTTTTTCGACATCTACTGTTTTTGATTTATCTAAAGTAGGTTTGAGTTGCACTTTCTCAACATTTGAAGCTTGTTTTTCAATTTTTGTTGCAGGTTTTTCTACTTTTATAGTTGACTTTTCGACTTTTGGTGGCGTTTCATCAACTTTTGGAAAAGGTTTTTTAGCTTCTATAACCTTAGAAACAGGTTTTTCAGTCGGTACTAATTTTGTCGCCGACTTTTCTTGTGTAGGAGTTTTTGAAATGTTTTTTTCAGGCACGTTAATTTTCACTGACGGCTTTGAATCTTTCAATAGTAGCGAATTTCTGTCGTTCACCGCATTATTTGCTTTTTCTGTACCATTTTTATCAGTTTTTCTATCAACAATAGTAACTGATTTCTCTTTAGCTTTATCGTCGATTGTTCTCACACTTCTTAAAGTGGGTTTTTCAGGAGCTTTTTCACTAAAACTTCTATCTTCTAACTTTGGTACTTTATCTAAGGTTTTCAACGCTGATTTCGTAAATTTTGATTTTTCTTCTGCGGGTTTGGAATTTTTGTCGGCTAGTTTAGCTGCTGAAGGCTTAATAAGCTTCTCTTCTGCAGTTTCAGATACACCATTTTCTGATTTATCTCTTATGGTTGATTGCTTTTTCAGTACGGCTATAACAAAAAATGAGATTAAACAAAAATTGATATACTTGAACAGATAATTGTGTACACTCAAAAGCACTCGGAGACTCGTTTGCAACTAAAACTTGTATGATTGTTTTTTAGCGCATGCTACGCTTATTCATCATAAGAGTCATGCGTAAATTCTGGATTAGTCTCAAAAGTTGAATTTAGAATTTATTGAAGAGCTATTTCTGAAAAGCTAACGACTAAACATTTGTATAGGATTTCCTATCATTATCGACAAACATCGGTTGAATGCATTGTACAAGCATTTTGATTGATAAATATGATCATGAGAAGAAGACCTATACTATAACAAAACATGCAATACACGTTTATGATGTTATATAGAATTGATCCTTTAAAGTCGGTAGTCAGTTAAATAGGTTAAAAACTGGAATTGATGGAAGCACGTGTTTCGACCCCGACGCTGTGCATTTTGATGGCATTCACGTACGTAAATAAACATGGCGGCTGCCAAAATGGCCGACCTTCGCTATTTTAACGCGGTTACATGTCAAATTCCCTATTATCCGGCCAAGCAAATACGGAAACTTTGTTAAATATTCAAAAGTTTTTTTTCGACTCATATCTAGTCCAATCAAAATGAACATTTTAAAATATTACGTGTGTTTAAATTCTAATTTCCTTAATATTCCCTTTTCTTTTAAATTTACAATTATAGCAGAATTTTGTTGATCTTGATAGTCTTAGTCATGTAAACCTACTGTTTAAATTTATTCAGATAATTTTAAGTAAATTCTGTATTACACCAACTAGATAAAGTATAGATACCTACCAAGAGTAGCTATGGTAATCGAAAGTGCATAAATTATTATATGTCCCATATTGTTCAAGGGATAATTATTAATTATTAGATCGCGGCCCCATTTATTTGGCACCTATCCGTTTGTTTCTTAACACATTCGTATACACTAAGATTCGAATTAATTTTCTTATTATAGCGTACTAATTCTTATAAATAAGTCAGCCACTAACCCCAACATCTCCGTTTATTTTGTAAAAAGTCTGTCCTCTCTAAAAATATCGCGGTCGGCGTCGGGACCGAAATATCTTCTTAACAACTCCGTCGTTCGAACACGTCATGGGATATAGCAAACTTTAAAACTATAAGCATATTTCTCTTTTGTGATCTTGAAGAAAATAATTATTCTTGCACGTCTATATAACGATAAATATCTAGTGTAAAATATTGACGATGCTTACACAAAATTTAATGACCGCGACACGTTGAATCTACATTATTCGTTTTAATCCGCGCATATAAACTTGGCACGGCTGTTGTGTAAAATATTTTTTAAACTTTTACAACTTTTACCTATTTTTATTATCTATAACTCGCGGAGTCACGTGGTGGCGGAACTCGAATAGCTATTCGTAAGCGAAAAACTTACTTCGTAGTGTGTACACATCACAATAACACTGTTACGATATTCGACAATTGAATCCCTTAGCACTGGCACACTGCATGAGATTTTCGGCACCAACTGGCTGGCGAACGTTTACAGCAGTTCCCGTAAGTGGCCGCACTGACGTTACGCTCCAAACTCCAGACTAACAAACTCGTGAACGGTTTCAGAGAGTCAATTATTCAGAGCTCGTGTCCCCTGCCAAACTTTGTAGCAGGTGGTTGACGTCATCATATATGTATACATATTTCAACATCCACAAATATACACACACAAATAATATGCACAATGAAATATTGCCTTCTTTCGTTGTAGCGTCGGGAAAAAACGATAGATCTAGCCGCGCTAGCGTCTATGTCGTCATAGTAATATTGTATGCTGAAAAGTTGTTTTCATTAAATGGTATCAACATTAAAATTCTATTCTTGATAATATTATGAAAAAAATATCTTATTCCTTACTACTTATTTAAACATAGGTCTACAAAACTTCAAGATAATCATACCGTCAAAGAAAATATAAATTGAAGTGCTCGAAAGTTATAAAATAATTAAATACGAGCTTTATCTTGGTTGAAATACCACGAAATTAACTATGCTTTTTCATCATTACATTTCAAATTTGGTAATAACATAACTGACTTTATGATTTCTTATTACCGCACCTCTCACATCAACAGCTACGGTATAATTTTGTTCATCATTTAGTCGTGCTAGTACGAAATGGTGGCCGCTAGAATCGAATCGATTGCACTAAATAGAAAGTAATCGTTCATATCAAGAACGAGACGTCATAACATTTACCCACTTTACATATAGTAAAATATTTACTAGCCTTCTTAACACCAACACTACGACTTTTGAACAACAAGAATAACTACAGCAGGTAAGGAAGCAACTTGAAGGAGTAATTTGCCGTCTTGGTACCTACCAATTAATATGGTTTGAAGTTCATTATGACCTTGATATATCGCTACCTCTCCCCTGTGTACCTACACGAGCACACATGACAGTTATACTTTTTCTTCTTCTTCATCAACCCATATACGCCCACTGCTGAGCACGGGTCTCCTCTACCATTGAGAGGGTTTAGGCCATAGTCCACCACGCTGGCCTAGTGCGGGTTGGCGGACTACACACCTAAGAAATTCTTAAGAACTCTTAGATGTGCAGGTTTTATCACGATGTTTTCCTTCACCGTTAAAGCAAGTGATAATTCAACGTGAATACACACATAACTTCGAAAAGTCAGAGGTGTGTGCCTGGGGTTCGAACCCGCGACCGCCGAGATTCTCGACCGCGCGCCCATACCTCGAGGCCATCACTGCTATTACAGTTATACGCGTTTCACTAATAAATCGTATTTGCGTGGAGACCACTGATTGTAACTAAGCCAGCATGTTGCACTTAGGCCTATGAGTGGTAGAGGAGCCTCGTGCCTAACAATGACAAAGTGACAGTAACAAATCTGATATAAAACTATCAACTTATGTCCTTCTCTATCCCACTTCCGCTCCTCTTTATTTTTGTTTTATATTTACTACTTTCACGAACCCATCATCATCATTATCATCACCAGCTTTTTACGTCCAATGCTGGACGTGGCCTCTCCTATGGCTCGCCACTGGACTCGATCTTCGGCCCTCCTCATCCTCATCCATTCACAAACATACAGACGAAGATCCTTTTGAATTAATTATTGTATAGTATGTGTAATAGAAGTAAATACTATATATTATGCTGTCCGTACGCGCCCACATGACGGATGCGACACGCTGAAGGCGCCAGATTTTTCATGAAAATGTGTATATTCTGCATTTACGACACAGTAACATTATTTCGTCTGCAAAATTAGCTACGTGTTTACTCGACTTTTTTATTCCTACGTCATTGCGATCTACAACGGCTTTCATCATCGTGTATCTTTATCCCTCTTAATGTTGTAACTCTATTTTTAAACTTTACTGGATATACGTCTTTTGGATACAGCAAGAATTTAATGTTGCGACTGAAATATCATCATCATCATCAACAGCCCTCAACTCGTCCACTGCTGGACATAGGCCTCTCTTATGGCACGCCACTGGGCTCGATCTTCGGCTCTCCTCATCCAACCGCTGCCAGCCACCTTGCGGATATCGTCACCCCACCTAGCCAGAGGGCGTCCTACACTACGTTTGCCGAGCCGCGGTCTCCACTCCAGAACACGTTTACCCCAACGGTTATCGGTTCTGCGACAGATGTGACCCGCCCACTGCCACTTCAGTTTGCTGATCTTCAGGGCTATGTCGGTAACTTTAGTTCTCTGTCGGATAACATCATTTCTGATCCTATCCTTCAGAGAAACTCCTAACATATCCCTCTCCATTGCTCGCTGAGCGACCTTGAGTTGGTGGACCAGTCGCACCGTCAGTGTCCACGTCTCGGCTCCGTACTGAAATATCAAAATAACTAATTTCCCAACAAAACATTTTGAAACATACTCTGGTACTCCGTTGACATTTAACTCAATGTGAACTCGAAATGTCTCGTGTTAGAGGCTATTCACCTGATTCCAACTGATGTTAAATTTATCCCACTATAAACATTATTTACGAAACGATGACAGCATTTATTAACTCAACAATATTGTTACAATTAAGAATTGATCGATGGATCGATTAACTATTCTATTGCGCTGGACACCCTTCGAAATTCTGTGAGATTTCTATTTTTTAGTATTCCAGTTTTTGGAAATTTGTTTGAAACTCTTTGACGACTGAAACTCTTAAACTAATTTTGACGAATTTTGTTACAGGCACAGTCCAAATTCTGACTTCTGATAGGTTACTTTTTTGGCAGATACAGCTCCTGAAATTACTGTTAATTTACGTTAAGACTACTATTACTCCAAAAAATATCGATACATATGTTTGAGCTAGGTATAGTTGAGTTCGTCTACCTGCAGTAGGCCAACTAAGACTTTATTCCTACCCCTAATAGAAGAGTACCCCTTATAGTCTAATTTACTCTATAGGTTCTCATTTATGTCTACCACAAATAACATTCAAATCGGTCAAATGATGAAGTAGTAAATGTAAAGTTATAAATGTAATGTTTATAACACCCTTTATTTTTTGCGAGAAAAAAGAATAATACACATGTAACTTTGGTGGGGCCCATCTGTCCCAATACGAGTAATAATAATTATTGAAATTCAGTAGTTTCGGAGACTATTCAGTGCAAATAAACAATAAAATCTTTCTTCTTTGTTATATTAGCATACGTTTTGATGAATTTTTTGTTGCATTTAACCATAAACTACGTAGATTTGGCCCATTGTCATATTTTGTGCAATGTGTTCTATATCGGGGGTGTTTATGTTGGCTCTATTTAAAACAGTAATTGTTTTGATTTAACATTTACTATTAACATTGGAACGCGTGGAAAATCCTATTACAACATTACATTAACCATGTTATGTTTCTGTTGCTTTGATGTATCTATTTGAAACATTTTGGTTATTTTTGTTCTATTCATTCATTTAATTTTTGTAACTTGCAAGAAAATGATGCATGGGGATAGTGGCATTTTAAGACGCAGACAATTTAAAAGCTCCGGTATCATGTTCTTAATACTTGGCGTTATATTGTTGGTATTGCTTAGCTTAGGTAATCTTCATTAGCTAGATTTTACTACACCATAAACTTCACTCTACATCCCATCAAGTGGAATTTGATTTACCGCGCTAAACAAAAAAAATTGGCGTAACTAAAATGTTTGTACATACATATTATGTTGATACATTCACACGATAAGTTTCCTCCTTTACAATTTAAGTTCCGAAACCTAGAAAAGTTATCGACACATTCTCTAAAAAACCGAAAACATCTTTGTGTTTGAAATGATCATAGACATGATTAGGTATGACCCCGCCTCGTCCGATAATAACAAAAAGTAATCAGTTAAGGATCTGCAGACGTACTAATTACTATTAACTTCGTGTTTTTCACATTCTTCTAAGAAATGTGATAAAGATGTATCTTGCACCAAAAATGCGCTCCCAATTTCTGAGCGTAAAAAATGCAATAAAAACCGGACGCATTTGTGTAATAACCTATGTTAAATAATTTAACAATTCAAATATTTCAATAAATATAAGCAATGGATAAACAAATGACAATAATTAAAAGATTGTTTAATAAAACATAAATCTTGCTAAAATGAGAATCTACGCCGGAGGCATCACGTAGGTACTACGCTCCCGAGGGAATAACGTAACGACCGGAATTAGCAATGTGTTTTACTATGATATTGTCATTAATGACTCTGCAATAAACTTTGGCACTCTTCATTTTCACGTAGACACACTATTACATTTATTGCATGTTGCAACTATAAATTTTACTATTATGGCAAAACATAGTGTAATTTCGCAAAGCAGTATCACAACATACATCGATCTATATCATTTCAATGTTGGGCATGGACCTCAAATTAGAAAGGGTAAGAAAAGTACACCACGCTGGCCTTGAACGGGTTCGCGGACTACAAATCAAGAAATTTTTAAAAACTTTTTGTGTAGGTTTCCTCGCGATGTTTTCCTACCCTGGTGAAATACTTGATATCTTTTGTGTAATTGATACATAACATTGCAAAGTCAGAGGTGTGTGCCTGGGGTTTGAACTTGCGACCGCCGTTAATGAATGACATTTTCTAGTCCCATATGAGGGAGACAAATGGAAGATTGTAATAAACTCATATTAGAGCTAATATTGCTTCTATAATAAGCAGTGACATGCTTAAAGTAATGACGACAACGATGACAAGTAGATACGACAGATACACTAATCCTAAATATATAGATAACATCATGTTTACAATTGTATTTGTGTTCTTAATGAAACGTTTGACCTATTTTAAGTACACTACATAATTATATGAGAACACCGATTAAAATTATCAATTTCTAATTCAGATAACGAAAAAAGTACATGTTTTATTGTTTAATCATCAATGAGAAGCACAATATACACACATAAACAGACTATAAAGCGCCAAATGCTACGTTCCGAATACACTTTTTATATTGCGTTTTGGAAGTAAATAACCTATTACATTTTATTTTGTTCGATCGAATTCACCATGAGTGAGACATTTAGGTATTCCTCAGTAAATATTTTATGATTTCTGTTATCGTGAAAGGAAGAAGGGTGGACTATCACAATAAAAATGTTGTATGTTTATTTAATAATTTTATACTATCGATCTGGTATGAAAACGAGTACACTAAGTGCGTAGAATAGGTTTTTGTAAAAAATGTAATGTAATTTTTGTAAAGAAAATCTATTTTAAAAGTTTATTTAATTTTCTATATTTATATTTAGTAAAAATATAAGCAGTGATGGCCTCGAGGTTTAGGCGCGCGGTCGAGAATCTCGGCGGTCGCGGGTTCGAACCCCAGGCACACACCTCTGACTTTTCGAAAGTTATGTGTGTATTCAAATTGAATTATCACTGGCTTTAACGGTAAAGGAAAACATCGTGATAAAACCTGCACACCTAAAAGTTCTTAGGAATTTCTTAGGTGTGTAGTCCGCCAACCCGCACTAGGCCAGCGTGGTGGACTATGGCCTAAACCCTCTCAATGGTAGAGGAGACCCGTGCTCAGCAGTGGGCGTATATGGGTTGATGAAGATGAAGATATTTAGTAAAATAAAACTTACGTTTCAAAGGTTTGACGACAGGCGTTGCGTCATCAGTGCTTCCAGTCCTAGAAAGACTATCCACCGGCTTTAGTTTCTTCTGGGTCCACGCAGGGGGCGCCTCTGTGTCCTTCTCCTTCACCCATGGAGGCCTGAAGCTTTCCCGCCGCGGTGGCGCGATGTTGTTCAAATTACCGATTGGCATCGTGGTGTTCTACGATAAAAAGGTTCAGTGTCAAGTGTATGTAGTCTATGCATGAATGTTTTGTTGTATAATGTGAACGTGTGTGTGAAGATAGTCTTTTAGATGTAAATGAATTAAATATGTGAATATGTATAAATAATAATAAATACGATAATTTACGTATCGGACCAAAAATTCGAAAACGAAAGTGTATTTTTAATTGCTCATTCATGGTTTTTCAAAGTATCTAACACCAGATATTTGTAGGCATAAATAGACCACATTTTGAATAAAAAGCATAATTTTATGACACTGGATTAGCTAGGAAGATGTGACGGCTTAGCTAAGTGCTTTTGTAAATACTTTGACGGCATTGAATTATTCTCAACTCCTACCCGACGCACTATACGAGAAAGTTAATATCACAATGTAATACGCTGTAAGGCTATGAGATGCCCTCATTTAAATAAACTTTTCATTAGTAAAATATTGAACCGATACGTATTGCAACCGTTAAGCCGTAAGACTATAATATAACTTTCATAAAGGTCACAAGGTATATGCGCTTCGTTGTACGCAGATATTATAATAATGAACATGATTTACGGGATAATGTTCGGCACATCGCAGCTGGAGTTGGCTGAAAGCCGCTCCATTCATTCAAACAAATTAGATATTTTTAACGCAGCCGTCACAAGTACTGCTAGACTCGCGAACACTTGCTCATGATATTTATACATATTATGTTTTCGTTATTATTTTATAAATGTCACGCGCAAGGGATTCCATAGTTGTTGACTCATTGGCTATTATGGTGTATTTTAGGAAATAATTGTTTATTATTAAATTGATGTTTCTATTTTTCCCTGTGATATATATTAAGCATAATCCTATTTACTATATCCTCTGCATCTAGCCTTGTTAACTAATGTTGTCCTCATTTCTTTCTCTTTGTAGATGTTATATTATATTATGTTATATTTATTGCAAGTTCGGCAATACAAGAGTTGGGGAATGTAATCCATAGATTATGATCCAGGTTTGACAACTGGTTCGGACAAATATAAAAGGATTTTTCCTGTAATAAATCTTTAGCAGCAATATAAATCTGGAAATGTGCCCAAAAATCCTTAAGAGACTCAAAGTTTGCTACTTATTGCCTAGAAATTTAAATCCACTTTGTTAAACGTCGATCCACTATGTCGAGGCACTTCTTCTTACCCTTCGGGTATACAGGAAAGAGTATTTATTCTTTTCGTTAATAAAAATGTTACTTTGCAAAAAAAAGTGATAATTATGAACTTATTTTAAAAGTACATTTATTGGGAAAGAAATGTTCTTTCTTAAGAAATTTTATTTCTTAAATGAAAGATTGCAGAGCCTACAAATACGATTATGGGATATCGCAACTTTTGTCAAATAACAATAATTTTCTTAAATTTTAGTATGGAGCTAGATATGACCTCGTGAAGGACATTAGTCTTCTTGTCACGTCAAGAAAAGTTAATTTACATAATATGTATGTCCGTATGTTACTTTACTCGTCAAAGAAATGTTACATTCATACAAAGTAACCTCCGTGAAGACAATAAATTTAGTTGTCGTATTTATGTGAAAAGCAATCAAAATATTCATTATCTTTTTCATTAATCACAACAGTGTGTCCGACTGACAATTTCTACAGCTTTTTGTATGTATTACAGCAAATAAGGTATTACTAAGTACCTATCTACATTAGAGAAATCCGTATCTATTACTTTATTGTATTTTCGAACTATCAATGAAAATCATGAAAGCTGTGTTTGTTGACTTTTTCGCAAATCTTTGTACTAGATCTAACAGATTTTTTATCGAACGGTTTGTTTAATGTTTTGGTGCAAAAGTAATTTATATTTATGGTATGTTCGTCATAAATGTGTTATTTATCCGATTATGTAAATCCAGAGATACTTTTATTCTGTTGCATCACTGTATAGCCTTTTAATAACATCATTTTAACGCCATCTGTAAGCTTACCCATAGGAGGCGTTTTCAACAAGTATTATAATGAATTGAGGAACATCATTTATTTTTTACTGATATTACACAATTTTTTTTTCTTGACAATCGTAGCCAAAAATGTTATAAGTAAACAATACGATAAATTTAACTGCAACACCATTTATGACTTTAAGTTAAAATCTCTTTAATATAATGAGCAAAATATATATTACATTTTAGCAGTTTTTATTCGTAGGTATACTTTTGCTCATTAAATACCAAGGTGATAAGTAAAACCTTGCAAAATTTTTTATCGTGCGACATACTAACTCTCTTGCATAGATTACGAAAATAATATACGATAGACGAAGCTGTGTGGACTATGTTTCCTTTGCCAAAATGTTGAATAATGAAACAAGTAAAGTGGAGTTTTGGCGGCAATTCAATTAAACTGGCAAATAGTACTAATATTTTGTAAAGTGGTACGCAATGTGATTTTATAGTATTACCATAAAAGTTAATAAACAGGGATCAAGAACAATAAAGTAGCTGAAAGGGGGTTATCAAGAAATTAGCATCAATATTTAGTTTAGTTTATACAGAGATTTCTTTGTAACTATTAAAATAATTGTTTCTTCTGTTCATTTTGTTTTAGTATAGCAAATGTACTTGAAGTGTATTTTAAACTGTTTCAAGGTTCGGATTATCATAGATTTAAAGGACGATGTGACTCAATAACTTTAATTTCTCTAAGAAATTGACATTTATATGAAGATGCCGTGTTTTAGTTGTAAATTTGTTACAAGTGTGTTCATATCCGCAGCATAGTCGTCACATCCGGCAACAATCTGCATCGTAAATAAATATTAAAGAAACGGTTATGCCATTACAACTTATTAAAGCATTTTTATTTTTAGCATTAGATTTTTTTCTAGCACCAAATAATATCATTAATCAATCAATCATAGACAAAAATACATAACAGATTATGATAGATAACAGTAATTTATCGTTTATGTGTAAGTGTTATGTGTTTATGTCAAAATTCTTATTAAATTAAAATGTGCATTATAATTGATAAAACCGCGAACAATTAAAGTGTACACTTAATCCGCTTTCGCAGCTAGTATCTATCTCGCTGTTCTCCAAATAGACGGAGCTTTTGCTAAATGGTCATTGTCTTACACTGTGTCTCCTGTGTGTGTTATTCCTTAATTCACAGAATTACGCACTTATTCGATCACACCGGTATCACGGAACTGTTCAAGTGTCCATAACTGGGCCCTCGGGTCGGGAGTACGGACGCGGGGCGTGGACCGCGCGTGAACTGCGACTAGCGCAGGAATTTCATTTGAACAATCCTCTGGAACTTATAAATAGGTGCGTCGAAGCGTGTGTGCCGCGAAATTTTCAACCGCCGCCTTGGCTGCCGTTATCTAGCCAATTAGCACTGCATTATTTTATTTTGATATGAATTTTCGTGGCTTTTATATTTTTTTAGCGTCAAGTTCTACATTTGAAAAATTTAGAAAAGTCTTGAAATTAATAATGAATCGGCCAATATGGAAATCTTAACAATCTATTCAGTATTTTTTTCAATACAATTCTATCTAATATAATGGCGATAAACGATAACCAAAGGTACTAGAAATTTATAACGTTCATGTCACATGAACAAAGTTTCGCGCCAAAACACGACTGCAAGATGACAAATTCTCATAATTATGAAAATATGAAAGGTTGAATCAGTTCGCTATAAAAGGCGAGAGTTAAAAGAAAAACTTTACATACTTTAGAAAATAAGTGCGATTTATTTTATCCCAGAGATCGGTTCTATAGATTTTCCCAATCAGTTGCAGAATAAACAAGTTGATAAATATACACGATATTAGATTATCATGCTATTGCTGAGCTGTGACGTAGTTTTGAAAGCACGATTACGATTAATCCTAATCCTTAATACTCTTGATCTTGGAGACTGTGTTGTACGCTACTCCAGAATTGATGACGTCATTATACTAGATGCATTTTTTTAAATAGTTTCAAGCATTAGAATTATGTACGAGTATAATATCTTATGCAAAGTTCTGGAACATTAATGCAATGCAACACAAACGAATAGACTCGACCAGTCGAATGGTAAATACTTCACTTAGGTACTCTGAACCACCGGGAGCCAGTGATTTCACTTCGAAATGATAGTTTTAAACCAATCCGGAAGCTGGCCTGTGAGTTTCTCTTATTTATACTTATCGTGAGGAACTTTATCTGATAAATGGATTCTCTGCGAAGATTTATGTTAGAAGAAGTCTACTAAATTAGATCAGCGTCCATCGTTCCCGGACGGTTAGGCAGAGGTGTATTTGAAAGATTTAATACGTGAATAAACGGAATTAAAATGCTTGTTTGATTTTCTCGGAATTCTAAAAAAAATCGCATAAAAATGGCATAAAATTCAGCACAACATAGCAATTTCATTTGACATGAAATTAAATAATAATTAAATAGTAATACATTTTATCATCTTAAAAGAACAGGTGAACGTATATGTAGGTATATGAAATTATATCAATAGTATACATTTCCGGATACATTAACATGGCAATAATGTATAACGTATTGTTTCCACCCAGTAAAAATACAATGCTTTAGTGGGTTAGCGTAAACGAAAGCTTTCTAAAATAAGGGATATGAGAAAAATATTCCCTGAATTGTATATATGTATTTATACCTTACACTGTTTCCGTTCTTTGTATCAAGGACCTATAGATAATTCAACCGAGATTAAAAAGTGTATAATTAATAATCACCACTCTGCCACATTGGTTTAAAATACCTCTTGGACTTAGCTACGATGATATTTAGTGATTGAAATGCACAACATATAGGTACTGCGCAAAATATGCAATCAGTTGACATCGCCATCAAAGCTTTCAATCCGTACAGTTGTAAGCACGTACGGCTTCGAATTATCTAGATATGGATCAAATGCACATGACCCGATAGGGGCCTATCACAACATCAATTAATGTGTTTATTCACGTTCGTAATCACAATTTACAATAAACAGATACGATATCAGGATAACAGTTTAAAAAATAATTATAACGTACGTCACATGAAAGGTGTAAAGACGAAGTCCTATATTAATTCTCTCACCAATACCTCGTTGAGAGGCATAAAGACGTTACTTGTACTAAAAGTTTGCTATACCATTCTTTCAAAAGAAGAGAAATCAATTACTTAAGGTCCTTATTCCTATTCTAATTTTTTTGCTTTTCTGCTTTTTCATCTGCTTTCTGCTATGTTTTGTTTAGACTAATAAAAAATGAAATAATAAAATAAGTAAGTATATTAAAAAAACAAGCTGTGACTTCACATTTATATAGAAATGGGAGAGATACCCAAGAGAAGTTGACTTTTATTATACTGATGGTAATTTCAAGCTTAGTTTACCGTAGCTATATCAATTGGCAAACCACTTTAAGCCCTCGAAATCTTCCATTACACAAAAATAGTCAACAACTGTTTTGTTACCAAGCTATCGATTATTTATTTCTTTAATCGATTACAATATCTCATTAATTGGCGATATCGGCAATGTATATCAGTCAATCTAACGGACCAAACATTAATTTAAATTCTTATCTCAATCTGCACCAGTTTAATCCAACAATAAATCAATCACAACGAGTTATTTTTGAGCGACTCCACAAAAATTTCAGCTGATTGGCCAACATTGCACTCTATCCGCACATAGGGATTAGGATTTTTTATCAATTTTCCCCGTAAGAGTTTATTACTCATTAGTCACTAAGAGGCACAATCATATCGATGTTATCACATAGGTGATATTCGATTTTGTTCGTTAACCCGACGCGGTGAATTATCTAAAAAGTTATTTTTAATTGTAATATAGGAACCATCGGTTGTAAAGTTAATTGATTAATTAATAATCCGTAGAGGAAAGATTTGATTTCTTTTTTAGATAGAGTATATTACTTAGCTAAGGCTTAAGCCCTCTTACGCATGGGGAAAGCCCGTGCCCAGCGGTCTTCAGCCTACATATGTATGATCACCATCAGATGATCTTTCAGAGATTGTAAATGATAAATCGTAGCATTATTACCTATATAATTTATTTTTCCGAAGTATTCTTAGGCTATTTTCTGTGCATGTAACATGTGAAGTGTACAATATTTGTACAGAACACATCAACATTGCCCTAATTGTTTTAGTAAAAGTGGAAAAACGGCAAACCTTCGCTCTTAATATAGGACATAAAAATATCTGTGTCTTACACTTAAGATATACAGGCTTGAGAATATTTTTCCACATGTTTTTCTAACCCATCTAGGCATTCAGATCGACGCATTTTGTAAACATTGTATAAATTGTAAGCATTTTTAAAATTTCCGTGTGTAGCTCAGGATTGTGTAGGGGAATTTTATAAGGGACCTTTGTGCGTGATTTGTCATTAATTAAGAATAAAACCTATTTACACGCATTAGATGCGCGATAGTACCTAATGTAATTCATTGTAATAAAAAAGTGTAATTTAACTTATTTGTATTATTTGTCCTTAAAGCAATACAACAAAAATTCCTATGGCGAAATACCAGAACAGAGGTTAAATATAATGTAAAATAAATCAAAGCATAATTTATTCTATTACACCTTTTCTGTACTATTATAGATAGAAGATAATGTACTTTTCTTTGATTGAAAATAGTTTTTTAAATGGTAGATTATATTCAACATTATTAATACTGCTTCTGTAAACCATGCTCTAACACGCGTAACATGCCTCCCGAAAACTGACATGACGCAATATATTTTAGGTATTTCTCTAACTCCTCATATATCCTGCAAATATTGCATCTTTGAACAAGTTGTTACATAGTTTGCCTTCCTTCATCATCTAAAAACATTCACCGCTGAAGGGTTCAAACATTTCCAGAACACGAACAATCGATAATCCTTGCCCACTGCCTTTATAAGTTCTTTCTTTCTCACTATATAAAAACGAAACTTTTCAGAGCCAAAATCTGTGCAGTAATTACGGGCATGATATCCCTGGAGCGAGGCGGACGGCGCCGCACTTCCGGCGCGCCCGACATTACGCAAGCGTCGTGCTTCGATCGCGCCACTCCCGCGCACCATCACTGGACTGTTAAATTGAAGGACTGAAGGTTGCCCAATGAGGCTACGGTCTACGATACGGGAAATACACTGAAACAATATATTATTTGTTAAAATTATTCAGAATTTCTTTAGTTGTGTAGTCTATCAACTAGGCTAGCTTTTAATAATATTATAAAGATATCGTGTTTGATTGCCGAACCGGATCAATCTTGGAATTACTGAACCGAATTATAAGCAAAGTATTAAGAAATAAATTATGGTGATCTTACTCGCGATCAAAGCCAAGTAAATTCAAGCAATAATACATAGTTTCATCAAGGATTGTGTCGAATAGTGTAAATGACAAAAAATCTACATTCCACTGCAAAAAAAAAGATTGATAGAATATAGCAGAATAATTAAACTACAAATATACAAAAAAATCTCATATAAATACTCACATCTAATGTATTGAATATCATGTATTTATTCTATTTGCATCACAGTCGTGCCAACAACCGCATTTGTCAGATAAGATAGATGATTAAATTTGTCGTGACTTAAAAACGGATTAAGCATCTTAGCCAGGCGTCCAAGTCATTGTCCTCCAAATTCCTAATTTAGAAATTGGTTCCACTATTTGTACTTATTTAGCAAAGTTTCTTTTTATTCTTTCGCAAAAATACAAATGTTGTATTGTACTTAATAGTCTATAGATAAAAAGTAATTAGGTCATGTTCATTAAGTAAAATATATTTAATATTTAAAAAACTATAAAAATTACTAAATGATTCATTGAAGTATTGGACTTCTGAGTTGGTAAAGTATTTTTTCAATAATTTAAGCCATGTTTATAAGTATAAGCAGATAATTTTTTTGCGAACATTATTAAGGATTTGACCTACACTCAAGACTTTGAATATAATAGTTTTAGTTGTAATTTGTCGAGAATGTAATCTGACTCATTATCGTAATGTGGAATTGATTAAATATACTAAATGGATTTGCACCAAATAATGACTGCACTAAAGAATAGGAATAAAAGAACTTCTGTAATACCAAATTAGGTAAAAAAGAGGTTGAATAATGATATTTCTGTCCTGAAATAATTGACAGAGGACTTGTAAAGAGTACCTAGATCAACCGTATCGCGGACAGTTATACGGGTCAAACATGATAAATCATAATCGTCAGGCTTGCATGAGGTATTTCAGGTGGAGCATTTAGCCTTGTATAGTTTCTGCCTACTCTAACACAATGTAGGCGTGAGCAACATACCCTCATAATACAAAACATGATAGTGACCAATTCTTATCTACTAGTCTGTATTCAACATATCTTGTCTTTTACATTATTTATACCGTGATATCACGATAACTTGGTTGCTTATTGCAAACCTTGCTACTATTAACTTGAAAGTGATTAACAAAAGATTGAGGGAAAAAGGGGATCTGGTATTACTTCACATCTCCCTATTTACATAGTAATGCGGTACAAAACCGTATGAAGAAAGTTCTTAAAAAAAATAACTGGGTATTTTATTTTTCTCCAATACTCTGATATGGCCTCGCATAATTTATATGACTCAAGCGATCGCTAAATGCTAAAAGTCCCTTATTGTAAATATTTTTATGTAAGCTGTTGACCCTTGACACGGTTCTATAGTAATCATATGGCGCCCAGTTACATTATCTTCAATCAATATGAAAAATCCCTCGCTACTGGAATTTGTACTACGCGGAAAGGAAGGTTATCGGCTATAACTATTATTGTAGCACATTTTTTTAAGAATAGTACGTAAATATTATTTTATAACTATTATTATTTTATTACTATCGCTACTAATCAATAAATTATACTACTAACTCACACATATAATATTGACGAAAGTAAAATTCAAATTTTGAGGCCCCTGTGCGCTATGGCTGGGAGACTTTTAAAGACACGTTTTTTTTTTTTTTTTTTTTTATGGAAAAAGGAGGCAAACGAGCAAATGAGCCACCTGATGTTAAGTGGTCAACATAACGTCAACGTGTTTTATTGATAGCAACCTAATTGTTTTATTGTTGAATTTGATGTTTAACTCTGGTATATCGCGTAATCATATTTTTTTTTAATAGCCTATACTAGATCCCACCGCTGGGCAAAGGCCTCCTTCTTTTTCTTTCAAATTTCATTATTTCAAATCATAAATTAGACAATTTTATTTACTCTATAATTTTTTTATTAACTTCATGCTCGCCCCCTTTATTTTTCCTCTTCTACTATTCACCCCAAGTATGACAGTAAAAAAGTTGCCTAGAGCCTCGACACCGCCACTTTTACTTTAAATGTTAAGTTCTAGTTACTCCGTTTATTCATTTGTAATGAATCTAAGTATATTGTACACAAAGAGTAAATTAATAGTGCCACGAATTGTAACATTTGGTAACCAAAACTGTTAGCAGATTATTCCTCCTGCTAAAATCTGTATAGTACGTAAAAAGTATGAAATATATTTTTCATGGTGACTCAACTCTACTATACAATTATTTGGAATACGTAGTAATTTGACTAGCCCTTAAAAAGTCGTATTGTAAATAGTTCACAACAACAATTGTTTTCCGTAGGGACCTAACCTACTGAGTGTTAACAATGTCAACTGTAAGTCCCCCAATTAGTTTCCCTAAATGAATTGATTTTCTGAGAACGTATGTAATGGTCACACGTGAATGAATTCATAAACAATAATAGTATCATATGTTATTCCCTACGCTTGAAATAACCTTATGAGTGGAATGATGTCACGTTTCTTTTGGAAAAAGAAAAGTACAAAAATATTTTGTTAAACTTTAATTTTTCAATATATGTCCATGAAAAACCTACCTCTTGCTGATTATGGCAAAAGTAATCTGGAGCACGGAAATGGATTTTATAGACGTCTGTATTGTGTTAAATTGGACACAAATTCTATTGTACGCTGAAACGACGGCTAACAAGTACGATAGTAACACTAGTACCTACACGTTTTACTGGATTTTTTTTTGCATTATATAGGTATTTGACTATTGTATTAATGAAATAGATAAACCCACGTAGAATATTTAAAGTAAAGTCTTGTCAAGAGTAAGTATATGGAAAATTGTGAGTGCATGTATTCATATAAGAGGTTCACCTCTGATTACCCATTCGCGGAATTCAGGCGTGAGTGCGTATAGTTAATAAGCAAGGCTCACCGCTTATTAATTATTAATTGTGTATGACTTTTCCAATTAAAATAAATACCATATTCAATAGTTGTTAATACTTTATAAGTCAGTAATTTCTGAAGACATAATTCTAATAAGTAGTAAGAGACAAAGTGTTATTAGAAAAACGCTAGAATGCGGTAGCTCTAGTTATACATCAGTTTTCCACGAAGAATGGTTTTTCGTTCTAAACAAAAAGGCGTCTTTAAAACTTACATTATAAGTATTTTATTAAATTAATGTAAGTGAAGTTGTAATTAAACTTTTTTTTAATAATTACATAATTAAAAACAAATATGTATCTATAGATTTCAGGTGGACTGAATACCTACAAAATTCTCTGTTAGTCTACCTTTAATATATTTTAGGTCATATCCCAAATAATAAATTAAAAATTATGATAAGAATTAATTCAATCAATCAATTGTCTTTATGTAATGTTTTTGGTAAAAGTTTGACATGATCTGAAACTTTCATGATAAGGATCAGAGATAGACGCTATCGAGGAAAATGTTATTACCCTGTCTATTACGTCATGAAACAGAACACTTATCACTAGAGACAAATTATTCATATATACCTATAATCGGCCAAATTATCTACTACGTATGTCGCGACTCAACTACCGTTTTATATAAAACCCCTTGTGAACGGAAACGACGCAGAAATTGTTTGTTCCTCCAAGAGGCCAGTGTTATTTTTATTGCCAAAGAGGCTGTGGAGTTTGCGAACTTTTTATTAGGTAAGTTTCTAATAATACCGCTAATCTTCATGACATTTTAATAATTTAATCAATTTTTTTTTAATATGTATTATTTAATTAAATATTATTTATTTATTAAAAAATAATAAAGGCTGAAAAAACAAATTGTTAAAAAAAGAAAATATGCGTTTTTTGCGAAAGTAATAAAAAATGCCAGTAGACGAAATTTATTAAAAAGTACACGGCTAGACGGTTAACATTATGGATGTCTCTATCTATGATGCCTTAATACCGGTTTAACTTGATATGTCAGTTTTGTTTCATCGAAGATTACATATATCCGTCAGACAATTAATTATGTTTCTAGAAAAGTTCTTAGCTCAGTGTTAACGCATTTATTATGAATGCATATATTATTGTTGTTTGTATTATAATAAACACCAAACTTTTTGATCAAGTTAAAAAACCGTCGTACTCGTAGCATTATACAAAAAAAGAAATGTTCTATAATATAAGCTTGTAAAGAAATTTCTAAAACAAAAAAAAGCTTGTGATTAAATTACTCGCATTTCACCATAATACATGTCTATTATGTTTGATTTATGTAAAATTTTATTTTATATTAAAAATATATGTATACATGATACATCTAAATATACCAACCGTGATTTTTTTCGTTACTTTCCCAAAACCATAATATTTTCCGAAGCGGCGACTGTAGCATCTCTGGTATTAAATGATATTCATAGTAACTTTTAAAAAACAGTTACCTGCTGCCCCATGCTATAAAGAAAGAGTTTTAAATTTTATACATACATAGGCGTACACCAGTAGAGGGGCATTTCTGGACTATTTCACAAATTTTGTGTCGAGGTTATTAGACACTTTAAAAACAAAATCGTCATCCAAAACAAATATTTGTTAAATATATAGAATAAACCCTTGTAGTTGTTGAGGAGGCCCATTCTTAGCAGTGAGAAAAATATCTATTAATATTTCACTGCGGGGATCAAATTGATACGATCACAACGGGTTTTTTCGTAACAATGAATTCATAAACATAATAGAAGAATAATATAAATTATATTAACGGTTTTGATCAACCATTGGATATCAGTGATCCTTCCTGAGACGTTGGTAATGATTTAAAAAATCCTTGGGGACACCTTAACTCACTTAAATGTTCGTTTGGGGTTAGTGCAAAATACACAGATTGCGGCAAATCAATTAAAGAAACTTTGTAAAACATATTTAAAAATCAGCCACCACTTCAATCACTTCAAAATCAGAAGGTCGAATGCAGTATTGGAAATAAAACGCACCTGTTTCTTCTAGACCAAAAAATAATCATTAAATCTTATCCATTGTTTAAATGTAGCCTATCTCCCCATTATGCATGTATCCATCGTAGATAAGATAATAATTTGAGATAGGTTCTTGACTTTGACAATCAATGTTCAAGGTCCTTTTAACAATACTTAGATTTAATCGTTTTGACGATTAGATGGTGCAGATAACATCGGGAGAAAGATTGTGTTAAATATTGATTTAACACATATTATACATAACTTCATTTGAGAGAGAGTTTGGACGAAAAACTTTTATTATCAATTGGCTATGTTATGGTATATGTCAAGCTGACGAAAAAAATTTTACTTACCAAAAACTAGCTACCAAAGCTTCCAGATAGCAATACTCTGTCTGTGTGGAGGACTACAACTTGTTCAACGTTCATTATTCGAGCCAAAATTGTTATCCGTTTCCATACTTCTGCAGGATACCACCACTCGAGGCAACTCTCTCTTTTCAGACTGACCTAGTTAACACAAATAAATAACATATTTCTTTTCTTTTTCAGAAAATGGCATACTTCACTATTTTAGCTGTTATTAGCGTAATCAGCTGTGTATCCGCGTATCCTACTCATCTTACTTATAATAATGGTGAGTAAAATATGTGTACATAATTCTATACAAAATCTTGTTTTACACATTTAGTATTTAGGTATGGCAAAGAAAATAGGAACCCATAAATGTAACTTGAGAACTGTAGACCGCTAGAGACAAGCTAGTTTTACCAGTCGTCTTTTATGTAAACATAACCAAGGAAGAAGTAAATTACGTTAGTCACAGCCGAAGGACTTAAAAAAACCAAAAATTTTATAATACTAATTTATTAACTAGATACTAGTTTCTTGATCGATGTTAGATACAAGAATTCTATCTTTCTACAATAATAACAATATATATATAGTAAACTTATAACTAATAATTGAGGTCGCGGAGTCGGCGTTTACGCGGCCTTGATCCGTATGTGGAACGACGAAGCATCAGCGATTTTGGGTAACCGGGCCATTGTGGTCATCAGCAATCCTTGTATGTGTGTCGCACGTAACACCTCCCCCCTCAGATCAGCAACTATTTGAGAACGTTGAGCGAAAATGTTGCTGGGGTGGATGTCTGAATTTTTCTTGTTTCAGGGGTTGCATATATTTGATCCTCGCTGGATGGGGTGTCCTTTTCAGATAGTGAGGGCTTGTATCCTTTAGACTTTTTGAGATAACGGCGTGCAGTAACTCCAATACTTATTGCGGTTATAACTAGTACCACAGTGTAGAGAGGTATTGTGGTATGATATATAGCATGGTCCAAATTTACTGGATGCTGGGCTTGAATCTTATCTTCAATATCATGTAGTCCTTTCAAGTTGATTGATGCTAGTCCAAGATGAGGGATGCTGGTATCATCTCTTGTAAGGTAGCCATTCGGTATGTTTGCTATTTTCAGCGGCTGTCCTTTAATTTGTCCATTGATGTTAATAAGGGTGAATTCGTCGGTGCGCAGCGAACATTTCAGAGGAATCGTGACGAGGTAGCTTCCGCTTAGCGTTACGTAGTCCTGGCGTCTACATTTCAGTTCAGCCTTTGTTGGTTTAGGGATGACGATTGTATAGTGTTGATCATCTAGCTGCTCCATAGCTTCTCTGGTGAGAACGATTTCCGTCGGCTGGCATGATTTATGTAGGGGCTGGTTTCCGATGAGACTCTGGATACAGTCGGCATGGCCTCGGGGCTGATGATTGATGCTCTCCTCACAAAGATGTCGACGATCGAACTTCGGGCATTCAGCCTCCATGTACATGAAACTTATCCCATTAGTTGCCATAAAAGGATATGAAGGGATAAAGGTCTGGTGGTGTTTATTAGGAACAATGGAAAGCCTATACAACTCGAAATTATCTGGGGAGACTATGGGAAATTTAAAAATAATGACTATTCTTTTATCTATGTAATAGAATCCTGGTTTAATTATATTATAATATTCTCTTAACTCCGCGTCCAATATTTGATCCTTGTTGTATAAGGATTTTAGCTTACCTATTATATTAACTAAATTTTCTATTTCTAACATACTATGATGAGTGCTCGATGCACTTATAAATGCTAAGGTATTCTCTAACTTAATTAACTCTAAAGATAAATCCTTCACGTTATCGCCTATAATAGTTAGCAACTGTGCAAATTTGGCAAATTTAATCAATGTGTAATCTGCGTAAACGGTTCTGTTTAATAAAATTTCTAACGTGTTGTTAATTTTTTCCTGATTATCAACGATATGTGCGATTAAACTTGAATATTGCGTCATCCAATTTTTATTGAGACTTATGTGTTCGTCCAGCTCAGATAACAACTTATGTTCATTATTTTCTAAGACATTAATAGCATGATTGTACCGTTCAGCATCGGAATGGTCCAAGTTACCGGTCACACTCTTTATTAAGGATCCTAGTCCGTCAACTAGACCTCTTTTGACGCGGTTAGGTTCTAATCCTCTTAATTGCGACTTCAATTTTATTAATTTATTGCTAAGATAACTTATCTGTATTTCAAACAGGGCTAGTGTATGATTGGCTAATTTATTTCTAAAATAATTAAGTTGATTTTGAACAGAATCAATTCTGTCCTCTATATCGGATAATTCAATATACTGTAAGAAAGAATGATAATGAGTAATAAGTTTTGTGGGTCCGAGATTAAATGGTAAGAGGCCCGGTCCATCGTCGAGACTCTCAAGTCTTATGTCGGCCGCCAGACTCAGTTGGACTATTAGTAGTAGTCGAATCCTGTAACAATCGAGATGACTTACATGTACGTTTAAGTCTAGACTTTGCAATGGGTCCTTTCTTTTTAGACGTATATATGTGAATCGGAAGGTTTGCAAGTACAGTGTCTTGCGTGTATTGTGGCGCTAATTTTTGCCTACTCGCTAACGGGTTACTTATAAATACTTGTTGGTCGGGTTGATACTGTTCTTCCGGTTCCCTATTTTTATTACGGTTATTCATTAGGTTAGTGCGATCTACCGTGGTGGATTTATTTATAAGATCATATACTACTTTCATCTGGTCCCGGTGGCTTAAAATATACTGCTGCATAAGATGAGCTGTCAGGTCTATATCTAGGGGGTCTCTGGGGTCAAAATGACCTCGTATGATATCATGAGGCCTGCACTTAGTAAAACTATGAACTGAACTGTTATACGCTAATACCGCATAGGGCATTTGGTTCACGACAGGTTCATCTTTTTGCTTTAACTTTAATATACGTAAATGTTCTATTATAGTGGAATGGAATCTTTCTATTATGCCGTTATCATTAGGTGAGTTCGCCAAAGTCTTATGGTGGTTAATTTTATGTAATCTTACAAATTCGGCAAATAATTGATTCGTGAATTCTGTACCGTTATCTGTAACTATAGTTAAAGGTAGCCCATGATGAGTACAAAATGTTAATAATCCTTGTAAAATACTTATTGCGGTTCCGTCGCGTAAATGATAAGCCTGCCCGTACTTAGAAAATGAATCGACAAACGTTAGGTACTTTTCTGCTTGAGCGGTAAATAAGTCCATATGTACTATTTCAAAGGGTTTGGTGGCTGGGGGCACGATGTTAAATTGTGGCCTGATAGGGTTTCTATCATACTTCGACTGTCCACAAATTGTGCATTCGTTAATGTATTTGCTTATCTCCTCTTTCATCTTCGGCCAATAAAAGCGCCGGGAAAGTGATAAGTAACATTCGTTTATTCCCCTATGATTAGTCTTACCCTCGTGATAGTTTTTAATTATTTCCTGCTGTCTTAAATATTCTTTTACGTCTTCTAGTTCAGTCTTTGCTAAGATTAAATTCATAGAAGAGCTTTTAAAATTATTTTGTATGATCGGAATTATGGAATACATCCCTAATGGGGGTGTTATTTTAAGGGCAGTTTTTACTTTCGGATTAACGTATTCCTTTATGGCATTTACTACGTCTTGCTCTAAATTGGATTCTGATACTTGAATGTGAGTACGGGTGTGTGTGTCGAATGGTTTTGTGGCTGTTGTTCGTCGTTTAATATCACCTACTATTGTAAAACAAATCTGTCTATGGAACTTATTCAACGGCTCATCGGTAATGGGAACTTCAAGAATCGGGTTTTCATTACTAGTGTGAGCTGTCTCAGTTGACGAATCAGCGCGACTAGGTGGTCTCTCGGAGGGGTTTACGAGCATCGAGTCTGTTTCCTCATTATTAATTTGGACTCGTGATAAAGCATCGGCATTTGTGTTACATTTGCCTTTTTTATAGACTATAGTATAGTCGTATTCGCTTAACTTGAGCCGCCAGCGAGTTAACCGGGAATTCGGCTCTTTTAGATTCATAATCCATTGAAGGGGTTTATGATCCGTTAGAATTTTGAATTTACGACCGAATAAATATGGTCTAAAATATTTGGTTGCCCAAACTATGGCAAGCAATTCTTTTTCTATTGTGCTATATTTTTGTTCACTATCGTTTAAAGTTCTGGACGCATAACATATGGGCTTATCTGAACCTATCGGTCCTTGTGAAAGGATGGCACCTATCGCTACATTAGAGGCATCCGTTGTTAAATTAAACTCTTTCGAAAAATCCGGGTATTGTAATATCGGATCGTTTGTTAATAAATTCTTACATTTTTCAAAACTATCGATATACTCGGGGTCAAACGTTATCTTATTGGTCTTTTTGAGGCATTTAGTCATCGGTTTAGTTATACGTGCGAAATCCGGAATAAATTTTCTGTAGTAACCTAACAGTCCTAAAAATTGTTTAATTTCTTTGCTACTCTTAGGCAGTGGATATTTTTGAATAGCCGCTATTTTATCAGGGTTAGGTCTTATACCCTCTCGACTAATTATATGGCCTAGATATGGTGTCTCCAACTTCAGAAATTCAGATTTATCCATTTGGATTTTGAAATTGGAGTCACGTAGCCTGTCGAACACTTTTTCTAGATTTACTATGTGCTCTTGCAGGGATGTACTAAAGACGATAATATCATCGAGGTAAACTAGACAGATTTCATTTTGTAACCCTCTAAGCACATTGTCCATCACTCGTTGGAATGTGGATGGTGAATTTTTTAGGCCCATTGGCATTCGTAAGAATTCGAAATGCCCATGTTCGACATTAAAAGCTGTTTTTTGGATATCATCGGGGTCCATCTCGACCTGATAAAATCCTGATGCTAAGTCCAGGGTCGTGAAGTATTGGCATCTACCTAGTTTATCCAGAACATCCGTGATGTTAGGAATCGGATACCTATCGTCTATGGTCTTGTCGTTTAACTTCCTAAAATCAACAACTATTCTCCACTTCTGCTTCCCTGAAGCGTCAACTTTCTTAGGGACTACCCATATAGGTGAGCTCCAGGCGGAATCGGATGGCCGAATAATGCCTTGTTCCAACATCTTAGTAATCTGTTCTCTAACTTCCTGACGATGAATAAATGGATACCTATAATTTTTACTATATACCGGTAATTCGTCCGTTGTCCTAATCCTATGCTTAATTTTATTCGTAAACGTTAAGGGTTCGCCATCGAGATAGAATACGTCTGCGTAACGTCTGCACAAAGCTTCCAAATTGCATTTCTCCTCTACGTTCAAGTGATCAGTTCGCAAACGATTTAAAACATTTTTAACACGTTCCGAATCCGGCCCTGGCGTTATGCATTCGATATTAAATACCTGTATGCGCGGTTGTTGTTCAAATTTAATAGTAATATCGTCACAGGTGGGGTTTTCGATTTCAATCGTGCCTATTCTGTCCGAGACCTTAGTAACGCACTCATGGATAATGCAATTAGAAACTATTTGCTGGGGCACATGTACGTCACCTTCCGAGTCATATATCGGTACGTTTATTAGTTTGGATGAGCCGGCTGGGATCGTTTCGTACGGGTTCGATTTTCGACACTTATAGCACTTGAGATGTATTGAAGCATGTTCCGTAATTAACAAATTATTCTTTAAATCTATGTTACAATTTTCTAACAAGTCCAAACCTATAAGTCCGTCGAAATAATTATGGAATCTATATATGAAAAATTTCGCATATCTTTGTTCATTAAATTCCTGAAAGTGCGGGATGGTAATTGAATGTTCATGTATGCTAGTACCTCGCGAATTAGTAACTTCGAAAGGATCAAAATCACGTGGAATAGTGGGGAAAAATTTGTCACATGCTTCAGGGCTCAAAAAGGATTGATTCGCGCCGGTATCAACTAATAACTTAAGTGGGGGATCCGCTATTTGTACGTAGCGTAATTCCCTTTTGGAATGTAGATTTAATTCTATCTTGGTTCTTTCGTGGAACGGCCCTCGGAAAAATCCTGCTTATTATCAACCGGGCTTTGCGCTTCCGCGTCGGTAACATTATTCGCGTTTGTATGATCGTATTGAGACTGATCGATAGCGTATTCATATTCCGGATTCATGTCGCAGTAATATTCCGAATAAGGAGGATATGTAAATGGCTCATAATAACACTCGCCGTAATAACTATCGTTATAATCGTTGTAATCTGCAATTTCGTTAAAATTCATCTCCCTACTTTTAAAATAGTTTGATGGCGGAGGATTACCGTGAACTCTCCAATCGCGTCCCGCAAAGGTTGGTGGTAATACCTTCGGTACGTAATGGCTTACACCACTCATGGGTTTCGGCCCGGCATTATATACTGGTACATTTTTAGGAGGTAATCTAAAACTGTTATTCGGATTATAATTTGGCGGCGGCGCCCGGAACATTTGCTGAGTACGCGTGGGATATGTAAGCATGCGTTGCTGCGGATGAGAAATCTGGGCGTTCGGACGCCATTGGGGTGCCTGTTGCGATGTATAAGGGTGCGCAAATACGGGTGATGGTTTCGGCCACGCTGGACTAGGGGTAGGTACACTAAACATTTTAGGCATGTTCATATTAAAACCTAAGGATGGTACCTTATGTGGTGTGCTCGGATGTGCTGGAGTGTTACGTCGCTCAGGTACGGAATCATTTCGCTGCTGTAGGTACATTATATTAATCTCTTCTTGGACAAATTCCAGAGCCTTTTCAATTGTCTCGGGTCTCATACATCGAATACGTGACCCGAGGGGTTCTTTTAACCCTCTTACGAAGGCTTGCTTAGCCAAGTTACGGTAAAGATCGCGTTTAGCCTCTATCGTGGTTGTAACTGATTCGTGTAAGGACACATATGTCATAATTGTACTAAATAAGGTCTGGCATTTGTCGTAGAATTCTTGAGGTGTATCATTGCCTTGAGTTGCGAGAGAAAGATCGTTATAAAGGGCGGTTTCATCCCTTTGGTCTGCGAAATTATTTATCAAGGCGTTTTTAATACCTAGCCAGTTTGTAGGAATGCCGTTAGAATTTATTGTTCTGGCGGCAGGACCCGTGATTTTATTTAAAATTCCGTTTATGAGACACAGATTACTTAATTGATATGACGGTTCGTTTTTCATGTATTGTGCCACTATTTGGTCACAGATTTGTATAAACCTAGTTAGGACATTTGGGTTCCCATCAAACTCAGGGACCGGCCGTAGGGCCTTATAGATATTGTCCGGGTCAAATGTCATTTTATCTAAATTATTATCACTTCCTAAATTTCTATTACTATCTAAATTCCTACTATTATCTAAAGCGAAGTTCCTATGAATCTGTCTTGAAGAGACAGATTCCTCCCCTTTATTCCTTGGATGGAAAATTTTGGAGACAGGAGGCAACACTTAGGATAAAATTTCAGAGTACTTACATAAGTTGGTTTTTCTTTGTACTGATGTTTGAGTACGTCCCCGGCCGTGCCCTCGTAGGTTTCGGATTCCAGACGATGGCTTAAGAGCCCGCCAGCGACTATGCGGAGTCAAGCTAGGCAACGATTTTTGATACCTATGACCGCCACGCACTGACTCTAGAATCCTACCGACTGCGCCAATTACGTTAGTCACAGCCGAAGGACTTAAAAAAACCAAAAATTTTATAATACTAATTTATTAACTAGATACTAGTTTCTTGATCGATGTTAGATACAAGAATTCTATCTTTCTACAATAATAACAATATATATATAGTAAACTTATAACTAATAATTGAGGTCGCGGAGTCGGCGTTTACGCGGCCTTGATCCGTATGTGGAACGACGAAGCATCAGCGATTTTGGGTAACCGGGCCATTGTGGTCATCAGCAATCCTTGTATGTGTGTCGCACGTAACACCTCCCCCCTCAGATCAGCAACTATTTGAGAACGTTGAGCGAAAATGTTGCTGGGGTGGATGTCTGAATTTTTCTTGTTTCAGGGGTTGCATATATTTGATCCTCGCTGGATGGGGTGTCCTTTTCAGATAGTGAGGGCTTGTATCCTTTAGACTTTTTGAGATAACGGCGTGCAGTAACTCCAATACTTATTGCGGTTATAACTAGTACCACAGTGTAGAGAGGTATTGTGGTATGATATATAGCATGGTCCAAATTTACTGCATGCTGGGCTTGAATCTTATCTTCAATATCATGTAGTCCTTTCAAGTTGATTGATGCTAGTCCAAGATGAGGGATGCTGGTATCATCTCTTGTAAGGTAGCCATTCGGTATGTTTGCTATTTTCAGCGGCTGTCCTTTAATTTGTCCATTGATGTTAATAAGGGTGAATTCGTCGGTGCGCAGCGAACATTTCAGAGGAATCGTGACGAGGTAGCTTCCGCTTAGCGTTACGTAGTCCTGGCGTCTACATTTCAGTTCAGCCTTTGTTGGTTTAGGGATGACGATTGTATAGTGTTGATCATCTAGCTGCTCCATAGCTTCTCTGGTGAGAACGATTTCCGTCGGCTGGCATGATTTATGTAGGGGCTGGTTTCCGATGAGACTCTGGATACAGTCGGCATGGCCTCGGGGCTGATGATTGATGCTCTCCTCACAAAGATGTCGACGATCGAACTTCGGGCATTCAGCCTCCATGTACATGAAACTTATCCCATTAGTTGCCATAAAAGGATATGAAGGGATAAAGGTCTGGTGGTGTTTATTAGGAACAATGGAAAGCCTATACAACTCGAAATTATCTGGGGAGACTATGGGAAATTTAAAAATAATGACTATTCTTTTATCTATGTAATAGAATCCTGGTTTAATTATATTATAATATTCTCTTAACTCCGCGTCCAATATTTGATCCTTGTTGTATAAGGATTTTAGCTTACCTATTATATTAACTAAATTTTCTATTTCTAACATACTATGATGAGTGCTCGATGCACTTATAAATGCTAAGGTATTCTCTAACTTAATTAACTCTAAAGATAAATCCTTCACGTTATCGCCTATAATAGTTAGCAACTGTGCAAATTTGGCAAATTTAATCAATGTGTAATCTGCGTAAACGGTTCTGTTTAATAAAATTTCTAACGTGTTGTTAATTTTTTCCTGATTATCAACGATATGTGCGATTAAACTTGAATATTGCGTCATCCAATTTTTATTGAGACTTATGTGTTCGTCCAGCTCAGATAACAACTTATGTTCATTATTTTCTAAGACATTAATAGCATGATTGTACCGTTCAGCATCGGAATGGTCCAAGTTACCGGTCACACTCTTTATTAAGGATCCTAGTCCGTCAACTAGACCTCTTTTGACGCGGTTAGGTTCTAATCCTCTTAATTGCGACTTCAATTTTATTAATTTATTGCTAAGATAACTTATCTGTATTTCAAACAGGGCTAGTGTATGATTGGCTAATTTATTTCTAAAATAATTAAGTTGATTTTGAACAGAATCAATTCTGTCCTCTATATCGGATAATTCAATATACTGTAAGAAAGAATGATAATGAGTAATAAGTTTTGTGGGTCCGAGATTAAATGGTAAGAGGCCCGGTCCATCGTCGAGACTCTCAAGTCTTATGTCGGCCGCCAGACTCAGTTGGACTATTAGTAGTAGTCGAATCCTGTAACAATCGAGATGACTTACATGTACGTTTAAGTCTAGACTTTGCAATGGGTCCTTTCTTTTTAGACGTATATATGTGAATCGGAAGGTTTGCAAGTACAGTGTCTTGCGTGTATTGTGGCGCTAATTTTTGCCTACTCGCTAACGGGTTACTTATAAATACTTGTTGGTCGGGTTGATACTGTTCTTCCGGTTCCCTATTTTTATTACGGTTATTCATTAGGTTAGTGCGATCTACCGTGGTGGATTTATTTATAAGATCATATACTACTTTCATCTGGTCCCGGTGGCTTAAAATATACTGCTGCATAAGATGAGCTGTCAGGTCTATATCTAGGGGGTCTCTGGGGTCAAAATGACCTCGTATGATATCATGAGGCCTGCACTTAGTAAAACTATGAACTGAACTGTTATACGCTAATACCGCATAGGGCATTTGGTTCACGACAGGTTCATCTTTTTGCTTTAACTTTAATATACGTAAATGTTCTATTATAGTGGAATGGAATCTTTCTATTATGCCGTTATCATTAGGTGAGTTCGCCAAAGTCTTATGGTGGTTAATTTTATGTAATCTTACAAATTCGGCAAATAATTGATTCGTGAATTCTGTACCGTTATCTGTAACTATAGTTAAAGGTAGCCCATGATGAGTACAAAATGTTAATAATCCTTGTAAAATACTTATTGCAGTTCCGTCGCGTAAATGATAAGCCTGCCCGTACTTAGAAAATGAATCGACAAACGTTAGGTACTTTTCTGCTTGAGCGGTAAATAAGTCCATATGTACTATTTCAAAGGGTTTGGTGGCTGGGGGCACGATGTTAAATTGTGGCCTGATAGGGTTTCTATCATACTTCGACTGTCCACAAATTGTGCATTCGTTAATGTATTTGCTTATCTCCTCTTTCATCTTCGGCCAATAAAAGCGCCGGGAAAGTGATAAGTAACATTCGTTTATTCCCCTATGATTAGTCTTACCCTCGTGATAGTTTTTAATTATTTCCTGCTGTCTTAAATATTCTTTTACGTCTTCTAGTTCAGTCTTTGCTAAGACTAAATTCATAGAAGAGCTTTTAAAATTATTTTGTATGATCGGAATTATGGAATACATCCCTAATGGGGGTGTTATTTTAAGGGCAGTTTTTACTTTCGGATTAACGTATTCCTTTATGGCATTTACTACGTCTTGCTCTAAATTGGATTCTGATACTTGAATGTGAGTACGGGTGTGTGTGTCGAATGGTTTTGTGGCTGTTGTTCGTCGTTTAATATCACCTACTATTGTAAAACAAATCTGTCTATGGAACTTATTCAACGGCTCATCGGTAATGGGAACTTCAAGAATCGGGTTTTCATTACTAGTGTGAGCTGTCTCAGTTGACGAATCAGCGCGACTAGGTGGTCTCTCGGAGGGGTTTACGAGCATCGAGTCTGTTTCCTCATTATTAATTTGGACTCGTGATAAAGCATCGGCATTTGTGTTACATTTGCCTTTTTTATAGACTATAGTATAGTCGTATTCGCTTAACTTGAGCCGCCAGCGAGTTAACCGGGAATTCGGCTCTTTTAGATTCATAATCCATTGAAGGGGTTTATGATCCGTTAGAATTTTGAATTTACGACCGAATAAATATGGTCTAAAATATTTGGTTGCCCAAACTATGGCAAGCAATTCTTTTTCTATTGTGCTATATTTTTGTTCACTATCGTTTAAAGTTCTGGACGCATAACATATGGGCTTATCTGAACCTATCGGTCCTTGTGAAAGGATGGCACCTATCGCTACATTAGAGGCATCCGTTGTTAAATTAAACTCTTTCGAAAAATCCGGGTATTGTAATATCGGATCGTTTGTTAATAAATTCTTACATTTTTCAAAACTATCGATATACTCGGGGTCAAACGTTATCTTATTGGTCTTTTTGAGGCATTTAGTCATCGGTTTAGTTATACGTGCGAAATCCGGAATAAATTTTCTGTAGTAACCTAACAGTCCTAAAAATTGTTTAATTTCTTTGCTACTCTTAGGCAGTGGATATTTTTGAATAGCCGCTATTTTATCAGGGTTAGGTCTTATACCCTCTCGACTAATTATATGGCCTAGATATGGTGTCTCCAACTTCAGAAATTCAGATTTATCCATTTGGATTTTGAAATTGGAGTCACGTAGCCTGTCGAACACTTTTTCTAGATTTACTATGTGCTCTTGCAGGGATGTACTAAAGACGATAATATCATCGAGGTAAACTAGACAGATTTCATTTTGTAACCCTCTAAGCACATTGTCCATCACTCGTTGGAATGTGGATGGTGAATTTTTTAGGCCCATTGGCATTCGTAAGAATTCGAAATGCCCATGTTCGACATTAAAAGCTGTTTTTTGGATATCATCGGGGTCCATCTCGACCTGATAAAATCCTGATGCTAAGTCCAGGGTCGTGAAGTATTGGCATCTACCTAGTTTATCCAGAACATCCGTGATGTTAGGAATCGGATACCTATCGTCTATGGTCTTGTCGTTTAACTTCCTAAAATCAACAACTATTCTCCACTTCTGCTTCCCTGAAGCGTCAACTTTCTTAGGGACTACCCATATAGGTGAGCTCCAGGCGGAATCGGATGGCCGAATAATGCCTTGTTCCAACATCTTAGTAATCTGTTCTCTAACTTCCTGACGATGAATAAATGGATACCTATAATTTTTACTATATACCGGTAATTCGTCCGTTGTCCTAATCCTATGCTTAATTTTATTCGTAAACGTTAAGGGTTCGCCATCGAGATAGAATACGTCTGCGTAACGTCTGCACAAAGCTTCCAAATTGCATTTCTCCTCTACGTTCAAGTGATCAGTTCGCAAACGATTTAAAACATTTTTAACACGTTCCGAATCCGGCCCTGGCGTTATGCATTCGATATTAAATACCTGTATGCGCGGTTGTTGTTCAAATTTAATAGTAATATCGTCACAGGTGGGGTTTTCGATTTCAATCGTGCCTATTCTGTCCGAGACCTTAGTAACGCACTCATGGATAATGCAATTAGAAACTATTTGCTGGGGCACATGTACGTCACCTTCCGAGTCATATATCGGTACGTTTATTAGTTTGGATGAGCCGGCTGGGATCGTTTCGTACGGGTTCGATTTTCGACACTTATAGCACTTGAGATGTATTGAAGCATGTTCCGTAATTAACAAATTATTCTTTAAATCTATGTTACAATTTTCTAACAAGTCCAAACCTATAAGTCCGTCGAAATAATTATGGAATCTATATATGAAAAATTTCGCATATCTTTGTTCATTAAATTCCTGAAAGTGCGGGATGGTAATTGAATGTTCATGTATGCTAGTACCTCGCGAATTAGTAACTTCGAAAGGATCAAAATCACGTGGAATAGTGGGGAAAAATTTGTCACATGCTTCAGGGCTCAAAAAGGATTGATTCGCGCCGGTATCAACTAATAACTTAAGTGGGGGATCCGCTATTTGTACGTAGCGTAATTCCCTTTTGGAATGTAGATTTAATTCTATCTTGGTTCTTTCGTGGAACGGCCCTCGGAAAAATCCTGCTTATTATCAACCGGGCTTTGCGCTTCCGCGTCGGTAACATTATTCGCGTTTGTATGATCGTATTGAGACTGATCGATAGCGTATTCATATTCCGGATTCATGTCGCAGTAATATTCCGAATAAGGAGGATATGTAAATGGCTCATAATAACACTCGCCGTAATAACTATCGTTATAATCGTTGTAATCTGCAATTTCGTTAAAATTCATCTCCCTACTTTTAAAATAGTTTGATGGCGGAGGATTACCGTGAACTCTCCAATCGCGTCCCGCAAAGGTTGGTGGTAATACCTTCGGTACGTAATGGCTTACACCACTCATGGGTTTCGGCCCGGCATTATATACTGGTACATTTTTAGGAGGTAATCTAAAACTGTTATTCGGATTATAATTTGGCGGCGGCGCCCGGAACATTTGCTGAGTACGCGTGGGATATGTAAGCATGCGTTGCTGCGGATGAGAAATCTGGGCGTTCGGACGCCATTGGGGTGCCTGTTGCGATGTATAAGGGTGCGCAAATACGGGTGATGGTTTCGGCCACGCTGGACTAGGGGTAGGTACACTAAACATTTTAGGCATGTTCATATTAAAACCTAAGGATGGTACCTTATGTGGTGTGCTCGGATGTGCTGGAGTGTTACGTCGCTCAGGTACGGAATCATTTCGCTGCTGTAGGTACATTATATTAATCTCTTCTTGGACAAATTCCAGAGCCTTTTCAATTGTCTCGGGTCTCATACATCGAATACGTGACCCGAGGGGTTCTTTTAACCCTCTTACGAAGGCTTGCTTAGCCAAGTTACGGTAAAGATCGCGTTTAGCCTCTATCGTGGTTGTAACTGATTCGTGTAAGGACACATATGTCATAATTGTACTAAATAAGGTCTGGCATTTGTCGTAGAATTCTTGAGGTGTATCATTGCCTTGAGTTGCGAGAGAAAGATCGTTATAAAGGGCGGTTTCATCCCTTTGGTCTGCGAAATTATTTATCAAGGCGTTTTTAATACCTAGCCAGTTTGTAGGAATGCCGTTAGAATTTATTGTTCTGGCGGCAGGACCCGTGATTTTATTTAAAATTCCGTTTATGAGACACAGATTACTTAATTGATATGACGGTTCGTTTTTCATGTATTGTGCCACTATTTGGTCACAGATTTGTATAAACCTAGTTAGGACATTTGGGTTCCCATCAAACTCAGGGACCGGCCGTAGGGCCTTATAGATATTGTCCGGGTCAAATGTCATTTTATCTAAATTATTATCACTTCCTAAATTTCTATTACTATCTAAATTCCTACTATTATCTAAAGCGAAGTTCCTATGAATCTGTCTTGAAGAGACAGATTCCTCCCCTTTATTCCTTGGATGGAAAATTTTGGAGACAGGAGGCAACACTTAGGATAAAATTTCAGAGTACTTACATAAGTTGGTTTTTCTTTGTACTGATGTTTGAGTACGTCCCCGGCCGTGCCCTCGTAGGTTTCGGATTCCAGACGATGGCTTAAGAGCCCGCCAGCGACTATGCGGAGTCAAGCTAGGCAACGATTTTTGATACCTATGACCGCCACGCACTGACTCTAGAATCCTACCGACTGCGCCAATTACGTTAGTCACAGCCGAAGGACTTAAAAAAACCAAAAATTTTATAATACTAATTTATTAACTAGATACTAGTTTCTTGATCGATGTTAGATACAAGAATTCTATCTTTCTACAATAATAACAATATATATATAGTAAACTTATAACTAATAATTGAGGTCGCGGAGTCGGCGTTTACGCGGCCTTGATCCGTATGTGGAACGACGAAGCATCAGCGATTTTGGGTAACCGGGCCATTGTGGTCATCAGCAATCCTTGTATGTGTGTCGCACGTAACAAGTACTAAATATTTCCTATAAATTTCATTTCAGCATACAACTTCCCGTTCCTGACTAAACAGCAATGGGGCGGTCGGCCGGCGCGCTCCAGCACTCGTCTGAACACCCCGGTGCAGTTCGTAGTGATCCACCACAGCTACATCCCCGGCGTGTGTTTGACCCGTGACGCCTGCATGAGAGACATGAGGTCCATGCAGGACTTCCATATGCTCACCAACGGATGGACTGACATCGGATATAAGTATGTACTTGCACTCGTATTACTACTTATTGGTCATTGGGGAAGGTCTATGTCCAGCAGTCAAAGTCAAAGTCATGTTTATTCAAATAAACTTTAACAATTAATTTAGAATCGTCATTTTGACACTATTTTTAAAACTAGTGGACCTAAGAATGACTGATGCATGGATGGATGCACAGGTACGGCGAAGAGTGAAGCTTAGTTAAAATATATCTGCAAACTCATGTATTCTTTTTTATCTACCTAGATAAGGGGATTTCCCCGTCTTGGAAAACGACAGTAGTGATAGATACGATAAATAGGCGATGAATCGAAAAAAAATTCGAGGATCGCGGGTTATAGGGATTTATAATGAATGGGCATCGAAAGTCGGCATTTTTAGTGAATATATCCAGAATTAAACTTGCTACTGCATTTCTTTACATTAGAATAGTTTCTTCTTCACGTTACAATAAAAGAAAAACTAACGCATAGCTATGACCAATGGTTTATATTGTTACTTAGATTTCCAAGAGCAGCGTTCCGGTCCGGCAAAACTAGTAATATTCTACATGGTAAAATCAATATGATCACGCGTGCGCGTGCGCAACCATTACGTTTCTTTGTTTATATTATTGTAAATAACATATCTCAGCGCGTCACAATTATTAACATATTGATTGCCTTCATTGATAAGATATCTCGACAACGTGAACACAAACCGTAATACAGTTGTACTATGTTCGTAATAAAATTATATTACAATAAAACATTCGTGTGTATAGTCCCGATATCGGATAAGTTTATTTGGGTTTTCGTTGGGTCATTGACAGTAAGGAGGACGTTTTTGATACAGTTTTAAACTAGAATACCACATTCACTTGCTAAAGTATTCCTTTTGAAAAACACGAATATTGCGTGTTATTATTAATAAATAGCGTACACTTTAAAATATAAAATGGTATAAATAAAATATTTTTTATTCAGCTAAACAAAATCACATTCCCTACCTCGAAGCACTCAAATAATAACCAAATTATTTTACGATCACACTAAAGATTTTAACAATAAGAAAAAATAATCTTAATTTGTATTCAAACAAAATAATTTTAGCGTGTAACAATTTTCCAATTTGATTTCCCCTCGATGCTTCTCTAGTAAGGGAACCAAGATAAACTGCCACTTGTAGAACCAAAATTAATTGCATATATTATCATTGTATACTTTTTACTATTTATTTATACTGTACGTGTGTATTAATAAAAATAAATTTTCTAATTTCAGCTTCGCAGTTGGCGGAGAAGGCTCAGTGTATGAGGGTCGTGGTTGGGAAGCGGTGGGAGCACACGCCGTCGGATACAATTCCAACAGCATCGGCATCGTTCTCATTGGAGATTGGGTTTGTAAGTAATTTATTACTATCATATATTTATTTTTTGAGCAGTGATGGCCTCTAGGTTTGGGCGCGCGGTCGAGAATCTCGGCGGTCGCGGGTTCGAACCCCAGGCACACACCTCTGACTTTTCGAAGTTATGTGTGTATTCAAATTGAATTATCACTTGCTTTAACGGTGAAGGAAAACATCGTGATGAAACCTGCACACCTAAAAGTTCTTGGGAATTTCTTAGGTGTGTAGTCCGCCAACCCGCACTAGGCCAGCGTGGTGGACTATGGCCTAAACCCTCTCAATGGTAGAGGAGACCCGTGCTCAGCAGTGGGCGTATATGGGTTGATGAAGAAGAAGAAGAAGAAGATATATTTATCCGGACTGATCTAAGCAGAGTAATATATACGTAGAGCCTGTGCTTAGAAGTAGGAAATTTAAGATCTTCTGTACATTAGCTTCAATATCTTGTCGACTTATGTTTTTTATCATTACTTACTCTAGAACAGTAAAAATATTTCATAGATGTAATGGCAAATATTCACAAACAATAGAGTTACGATTTTCGTTTACAATTCAATACAGTTTAACGAAAGCTGTAAGCATGACATCAAAAAAGCAACAAACTTGTGTAAAAATGTACATTCCCTTATTTTTCCTTAACTATGTGTTAATCCAATATATTTTTTAACAGCCGCAATACCACCAGCTATACAGTTAGAGACGACGAAGAATTTGATCGAAGCAGGCGTCCGACTTGGTTACATCAGGCCAGACTATATGCTCATTGGACATCGTCAAGCAACCGCCACCGAGTGCCCAGGTACAAGGCTCTTCAATGAAATCTCCACATGGAATCACTTCACGAGAATATGAACCCACCAACGAAGCTTTAAAACCACCGGACAACAACCCAAGTTAATAAAATTGTTATAGCATTATTACATACATTGTTTTTAAATTTAGAACTCTGTCTCAACCATAAATTCTAAATTCCTTAATGTAGAACCTTTAGGCTAAAAATAAGTCTGCCTTAAAACGTAAAATGTAAGTGTCAACATATTCTAGTTTTGCTGCATTCTATCAGATTTGATTGCTGATTTTTTATAATATTACTTAAATCACTGTAGAATTATTTATATTAACAATTTAATATAAAGAATAAAAATACTCCTTTGATGTAAATAAACTTGTCAATGTAATGTATTGGCTTAATTTTGTCGACAATTGGATGAAGTTTGTAATGTCTGAACATACTTAATCAATTAAGATTAAAATTATGATAAAGATGAAAACATAAGAACTACCTTAGATCAGCGGGGACAATAATGACCTCAATACCAATGCAATATTAATTTTAGTAATTTATTCTACTATGTAAGTTACACGTAAGATCAAGTAAAACGACACTGTTGCGTTTTAAGAAAAATAAACGTTTAAATTTTCAACTGAGTTTTACTTCATTTTGTTCACTCTATAATTAAGGCATGGAATAAATTTAATTTTTATTAATATCTTCCTAACGATACCGTCCTGACGATTACGTTTACCTAATTTGCTTTTATCTATGAAGAATACTTAAGAACTTCAAATTTTAGTTAAAAACATTTGCGTTGTGCTTTTGTATTTATTAGTTACCATGCAATTCAAGTTTCTGCATGTAAAGGAAATTATCTATACGAGTACTACAATACATTGTAAGACCGAAATGACTCCGTAAATTTGAGAAAGTATAACATCTAACGTATATTCCCGAGGTATGGCATGTGCATATGTATTTCTATATCCTGATTTCACTTGCAGTATTTTAAGTTCCACGTAACAAGGGACGAGCACAGAAAATTTTTCTAATAACTAAATTTCCAAACTCTTAAGTCATAACTGCCTCTATAAGAATAAGAATGGAAATACTCTATAATCAGATTTGTTTCTACTATCGCTGTGTATATCGGAGGTACCAGTATTTGTACCAGACTAGTATTTTAAAAATAATTTTGCTATACGTAATGCATTAACATTAATAATTATTTTTATTTTACAAGTATTGATGAAGTGTTTTCGCTAGTTAAAGATAAGGGTTAGCGGTTAGCGGAATAGTTTGTTTGATAACGCCAGCCAAAATCTAAACAAATCGAGACAAGAAGCATTACAAGCAGTAACTCTAAATTTATGAAATGAAGTTTTTATTAATCATTTTACGGATTCTTTTTATGGATGCGGCAGAGTACCCGCACTAAAACAGTGTAATCCTATTAGACAGTTTTCTAACAACAGCTTGAAACATAACTGAAACAAGAGTCTTGAATTTCTTCATGGAAATTATTCCTCAAACCTGGGTACGGAGAGGTTGGAGCCAAGTATGCATCGACAAGAATATTTGAAATTAAATAAATATAAAACAAGGTATTTAAAAACAATTATTTATATTAATTTGATGAAACCATTAAACAAAACATTTTATTAGGTTCTAGTGGCAAAACAATTTAAAACTCTCATAATAGAATCAACACAATATGTTCGATTTACGCACACTTGCAGTCGGAAATGCATATGACGTAGTCAGTTGTCTTTTAAGTCCCTACAACAATAAATGAAGACAAGCTCGAGTTGACATGAGGGGAACCCTGAGATCGGTACTAATACGCATAACGTCCGATAACTTGAGATAAAATATTATGAGTCATCGAATATTAATCTTGTTCAAAATGTTTATAATCATTAACATAATGACTCATAAGGCCATAAAGAACGATGCTTTACAAAGGGTTTTAAAAAAATTAAATAAGCATTTAATTGTACGGTCATCAATGGTTCTTCCCCAAGGCTGTTTGTTTTCTATTCCATTCAAGGACCGATTAGAAACGGAACTAGATAATTCTGTGAACAACTTGTGATTTAGTAAACATCGATGAATAATAACAATTGTCTTTACTTAGGCTAAAATTGCGGAAAACCAACAGAATATATACCAATATACTACTCAAATTTATTTTGCATCATCATTCGCATTAAAATTTGGTATTTTTATTTTTTAAATAAATACTTAAGTGGCGACTCATTCAATACTTAAGTTAATAGTACCTACTGAATGTCTATGTCATTCATACAGCACAATAAATTCCCCTTTTGTTAATTAAAATGCATACTCGTAGATAAAAAGGTCAATACTATATAAATTGCAATTATATTTGCATTTCCGTAATTCCTCGGTATCATTGTCACCTTGCTTAGCACACTAATTTGTCCTTGGCATAAATGAAATTGATTTTTTTTTCAAAATACGAGTATACACCGAAATATAATCGTACGACCTCATAACAGTTTAGGTGAAGAAATGTATTGGATATAGTTACGTCCAAGAAGATAAATTAAAAAAACAATCTATACTAATATTATAAAGCTGAAGAGTTTGTTTGTTTGTTTGTTTGTTTGTTTGTTTGTTTGAACGCTAGGATCTCAGGAACTACTGGTCCGATTTGAAAAATTCTTTCACTGTTAGATAGCACATTTATCGAGGAAGGTTATAGGCTATATATCATCACGCTACGACCAATAGGAGCGGAGCAGCAATAAAGAATGTTTCAAAATCGGGGACAATTTGACCGATTTGTATGATTTTTGTATATTTAAGTAAATGGGGCTCTGCGGAGTAAAATACTACAACTTATTTTCTTTCTGAACCCAACCCTGTAGTCCACGCAGACGGAGTTGCGCGCAAAAGCTAGTACCATACTAAAATCAATATTGTTAAATTGAATATAACGATAATTGCATTGCGAAAATCCGTGAGTATCGGTGACATTTCTGCATAATGCGGGTCGTTGAGTCATTTTATTTGCGAAGGCATATCTATTTAAATAATAGCCTACAAAAGAAAAAGAAAATCAAAATTCGAAGTTAAATCTAAAAAAAATCTGAGTAAAAGAAAATCTAATTTTTTTTCAATTTATCACTTAAAAATATAACATAAGTTTAGTTCATACATTTGTTTATTTTTAACACTAGATTTACCAGACCAGTCATTTTGACTGGTCGTGCAACTTCAATTCAAAATTACTACGACATATAACATTTGTTTTCCGAAATGATATTATGACTTTTGTATCTATAAGTAGAGAATTTATTTTACAAACTTCATGTTAGTTTATTTAAATTAGTAACAGATATATTTTTTTTTTCACATTTATACCAGTACCAGTCAAAATGACTGGTGCGTGTTTTTATGAAGAAATGAACGATGTCGGGAGAATAGTGAGACCAGCGTGGATAATGTTCAATATAATAAATCTATAGAACGCTATAGGGTCCATGTGTCCATGGTTTCAATACGATTTCGGTAGTATTACGAGAATTCTACGAGCATTTCGTAAATGTACGAGGCCCGAACTGTCTTGTATCGAGCTCCGTCCAACACATGTAATAAAATCTTAGTCCAAGCGATCTCTTTGCGCAATCAATCATCTTTAGCCGCGCAGTGACAAAGGTATGAAACATTTGTTTGAATAGCGAAATAACGAAAAATATATTCTTCAATAAGAACACTAAATTTCTTCGAGAAAGTGTTTTAGTTCCAACTTATTTTTATAGTGATCCCCAGCCCCTCAAACTGTCGAAACGAATATATTTTTTTATTTATTTAGAAAATGCCATCGATTCTTGAATGTTAAGATATAAATAGAGAAGTGTATGATGGCAAGAGTGAATTTATATATTCCAAATAGATCTACAAGTCAGTGATGACAACAGGGGCGATATTGAGAATAGTGATAAGGAAATTTCTGATGAAGACAATTTCATAGATCAGTCAAATGACTGTGAATTTATTCAAAATATTCAGACAACTATTCTAAACAAACTTACGAGACGATGCATGCGATTCCCTTCCAGTTCTGAAGACATAGGTGGAAGTAGAATGTGATAGAGGTAACGTACCAAATCAGCAACCTGTATGTGCTTCAGACGGAAGTATTTGGAAAAGAAATGAAGCAGGCAGTGTTGCTGACAGATTACCAGTTCAGAGTTCTTTCAAAGATGTACCAGAGCCAATAACACATACCAAAAAAAACATTATGAACGAGAATCTTAGTAGTGCGGTCCTGTTACTGTTGGAGAGCCACGTTTTGGAACATATACGAATTTCTACAAAGTCAGAAGCGTCTTGAGTTTTGGGGAAAAATTACAGAATTACGCAACCAAAATTGAAGACATTTCTTTTGATAGTACATGCAAGTGGGGCGTACGAAGGAAGTTTCCAGTACTATGAGCACACATGATTTTACTGAAATTCAAAAATTATATCATAAATTCTTTTCTATAAAAGAAATCTGAAAGTCAATACTTGCTAACACATAAATGCTTAGTATTCTCCTCGCTTTACTCTGAGCAGTTTGGAATAATTTTCTTGATAACAGTCAAAATTGCTTCAAACCGGGAGCTTATATTATCGTCGATGAGCAACTCTTACCAACGAAAGCTAGATTATAGTATGATAATGTCTATGAATGAATTTATAACATACTACAATTAATATTCTTTAACTTATTTTACCACTTTCAGTGCTATAAATAAGTGGAAGCCACAAAAAAGAAATTCTTATATGCCAGTCAAAATGACTGGTGTTGGTAGAAATAGGTATATTGAAATAACTGGTAAATCTAGTGTTAATAAAAAATTGTATACAATATTCATATATATCACATTTTTAGATTGTATCGGTATATTTAGTTAACCTGTTTACTTCGTGTATAATTCAGTTAAGTTGTGAATTATTTCCACTATCGTTATTTTAATAATTCATTTGACTGTCATTAGTTTCATCTTTAGAAATTACTGAAAATTGAAATATGACTGATGATGATTGTAGATATTAAGTGTTGCATTACTGCTTTAATCAATTTCTATTTATTCTCCTTTTGTCCCCCCCCCCTGAATTCCTGCTTTCTTTTCTTTGTAATATTATATTTCGAAATTGTGCTAGCAATAAATTTTTCTTTCCTTCTTTTAAGCTGCAAATTTTGTAAATGATTTTTCAGTTACTTATCACGTGTCATATGTTGATATTGCGTGACGTCGTGTTATTTATATAAATAAGAACGATGAGCATGTAATACTGTATTAACTTGATGTAGTACATGAAGGGATAATTCTATTCATTTGGATTATTTTGAATTTCTTCTCCAGATCTTAATATTTCTCATCAAAAAATTTCATACCAAGTCATTTAAATATTAGAGAGCGTTTCAAGTTTATTCAGTACCTACGCGCAATAATACAAAAACAATCATTTCTCTTTTCAACGTAAGTATAATATTAAAAAAAATTATACATTCATAAAAAACTTAATGAAGTCTGAAAAAAAAACCGATTAAAAAATATATTTTTCTAGGCTAAAATTAGTTCATGACGATTTATAATTTTAAATTGTTTGAACAACGCTATAAAAACTTAAAGAAAATTATGGACGAAGAAAGAGGCTCTTGCCGAAACTGTAATCCCGGGTTGACACTAAGATCATTCATTCAAAGTTATTACTCATAAAAAGTCCCTCAACTTATTAAAAAAATTATCTACGAATGTATACCGCAAAGCACATAGAGGGTTACCGTAGATTTTCTCAGAAAGTCGCACGAGGTTCTATTACCCTAAGGTTGAGAGCGTTATCGGACCGGGAAAGTACCGAGAGCGAAATGCTTCTTATAAATTAAACCGATGCACAATGAACTGCAGTGCTTGGGTGCCTCCTAACATATAAGGGTTTGTTCAAACAGAGTGGTTACAGTCTTTCGTAAAATCCTCGCTAAAATGGTTGGAAATATCTTATTCTGTTTAACCGTGTTCGTTTCTTGTGTGTCAGTGATCGGACGGCCTAATAAACACGATGGTGAGTTGAAATACAGGGAAATATCTTTTTTTTATTTGTCAGCCTCCATGGGGGATTGTAAGGAAAAATGAGTGTTGCCCAGAGGTTTGTAGGTTTAAGTTTGAGTAAAGTCAACTGATTGTTTAAATCAAGCCATCTTGAAAGAGTAATGTGGGAAATATATTAATTTTTTTTTAAGTATACAATTTTATAAGCCTTTTAACCGCTTACATAAGATTTGGGTTATTATGTAAGCGCTTATAAATTATTATATATAAAAAACATCCTTTTAACTAAGAATTACATTTAGATATGGATTATTGACCGGTCACGCCTTTGACATTGTTACGGCCACCGCTGTGATCAATACTCGCGACAACATTGTACATTAATATGATTGAATCATAATATATTAATCAGTTTCTTCATTGAATACTGTTACCTATCAAAACTACTTTGTACTCTGTATACGTATTTTATGACCAGTGTTTGATATTATAGTTGATTATTGATTTAGTTGATATATTGTACAGCCCCTAAAAGCGCTGGAAATATAACAACTATCTAATGATTTTTTACCTAACTTGATTATGCCTTAAAGTTAGGAGTATAGGGACAACAAGTCGAAAACACGTAAAACAACACTAACTCACATATTCAAATTTAAAGCTTTAACACCTTACCTCAGAACTTAACAAAAGATTTAATAATCTCGTAATTACTCAGAAATTTGCTTGGTGCGATAAATTACTCCGTAAATCATTTTTATTACCCTCAGCCCTTAATATTTTATTATACTTATATTACAGAATAATGTACCTGATCGGGCCAGTACAATCAATCCTAGTTATATGGCTGCAACACCATATATCATGATGATAATACAGCTCTTAAACTACCATAATCATCAGCCCATATACATTCCATTGCTGGGCTCGGGTCTCTTCTGCAACTGAGAGCGTTAAGCCTTATTCCACCATGGTGGCCTGATGCAGGTTGGCGGACTACGCACCTCAGACATTATGGCTCATTTATTTTTCCAGCCGATCACTCGTTCCCGTTTTGTTCCCGACAGTGCTGGGGTGGCACTCCGCCTACAGACACAAGGCCGATTCAGACTCCCGTGCCATACGTGGTGATACACCACACAGCCGTCCCTGCGGTCTGCAACACTTCAGCTCAATGCCAGCTAGACATGAGGAGCATGCAAAACTACCACAATAGCTTAGGCTGGGGCGACATTGGATACCAGTATGTATTGTTAAAGCGTCTTTGATAATGCGCTTCATCATCATCAACCCATATAATATCCCACTGTGCTAGAGCAAACTAGTAGATATAAGATAGGAATTACTATTCCCTTATATATGATAAATATGTAGGTAAAACTTTTTAATAAAAAGTTAACAAGTAGGTATATGAGGAATGGTCATTTAGAATTGGCAAAGTATGTTGCCCTTGCAAAGGAAGCAAAAAAATAAGTTTATCTGACTTACAATAATAAATAAACAGTTGGGAAAGGGTTATAGAAAAGTAACTTATTATTTTAATTTAGAATTATAATAATAAATGTCTTTTTCACCACCAAACAAGAAATGTTACCAGTATCAAAGTGATTTGTCTAACTCTGGAGTCTAAGTGAACGAAAAATCTCTCTTAGATTCTAATGCCCACGACATAAGGCTTTTATATCTCAATAAGGTCACAAGTATATATCCATTTATTATGTGACTGTTAGTGTATTTATTTATTTATCAAAAACGTTCTGTAGCCATAATATAGAGATTATTAAGAGCTATACTTACACATCGCAAGTATTCTATGAATGCGTCATTCTACTTCTGAAACAATAAGATCACATGCAGTCGTCGTGCCAAAACAAATTGCATTCCGTAGGTACGTTACAATACTACATTTAAGAGTAAACAAAAGAATTCCCTTCTCAAAAGCGTGAATAGCGGATAAGTGTGAAAAGCACTGCGCAGTAGGAAAATTTTCTAATTTTAGTAACATTAGGTAATATGCGAAAAAAGGGATTTTGAGATAAAGTCACTTATATAATACGATGTGCTCCATTGGCAAGCACCCCACCCCCAAACAATATAAATTAACATTACAATTGCTAAAATAATTACTTTCTCTTTAAAGTTATATTTCTTTAAAGGAATATTTAAAAAAATATATATGAGAGTGAAATTTAACAAATTCGAGCTAAAAATGTGTTAAATATAAAACTTCCGTTAGTCTCTTTGATTCTATTATAATTTATAGACGAGTCTTAAATGGAAGTATGTAGGAGAATCGATTACTTATTTTAAGGTGTTCCTCCCCTCTAATTTGATAAATTTCGTTTAAATATGAACAGGCAGTAGGTTGCATTAAAGTTAAAAGAACCAGAATTACAGAAATCCGATCAGAAGGAAAAATTGTTGATATAATTTGTTATTAAAATTCACACCCTGATGCTTCACCGTACTATCAAATGGTCGGCAATGTGACGATCAGACGGTGTTCTATGAGACCTAAGCCATAAAAATTGTCGTAATATTTAACAACTTATTTAAACAAAATCTTATATTGGGTGTGGGAAAAGCCCAACTATGGAGAATATAATTTACGTAAACTATAATTCAGATACACGTGTTTCAAGTTTTGAAGTATGTTAAAATCACACATATGACGTTTTATGTTAGTGCCACGATGCGCTATCGTGTAGTAAACATATGTCCACTACTGAATGACGTTTTGTGAGTCATTGATAAACTGGTACACATTTGTTTGGGTGGTATAGGTAGGTATCGGTGCCAAACTACCAAACGGCTTTTTCAGTGTAAGTGAATTTTCAATCCATGTACTAGGATTTTAATATAAATCCTTTTTTTAACGTCTATTTGAAAAAAGACCGATACGAAATATGATAATAATTACCTATCGCTTTGATTTAATGTGTATTTTCCTACAAATAGTTTCGATTACTACAATATGGGAAACCTCTACATATTCACAAAAATCTAATACGCATCGTATTCAGAAGGAAGTTCGTGATAAATAGCGCCATATTAACCTAACACTACAAACCTAAGGCCTTATTATTATGCCATTATATTGATTTTCCATGTGTATGTTAATTTCCTAACATTTTTTTAGGCTACAATTCAACAAATAATTGCATTTGATAGAGCTAACGGCCATTATATGTGTTATGGTTTTATTTACAAGTTGTCAATGAATTAAACTTATCTGTGAGTTCAGTAAAATTCTAACAGATGGCGGTGTACATAGTTTTAATAGAAGACGAGTGGAAACTAGAAAAAAAATCCACCATGCGAAGCTGGAAAGGTCCACTAGTAACACAATATTTAAATACTAGGATGCATTAAGTCTCTCATATAGTTTTTCTCTATTGGTATTATCTTGATAATAAACTTGAGGCGATGAATAATAACCATAATATTCATTATAATAAAAACTATGTAAATAAAACATTCATAATTTAGGCCAAAAAACGTTGTATAACGGTCAGACAGGGGAACAACCGACGATCCAAATTCATAACACTTTTTTAAACTTGAATATCAAGGTGTAATATTCGACATCCGGCCAATAATAAAAACTCGAGTCGACCTATCAGACTTCTTAATGTGTTATGAAGTATTTTTAAAACAAAATGTTCTTAAAATACTGTGATGATATTTTAAGTTAGATAACAACATCAGAAGAATGATACTGGTTTTATAACAAGAAAAAATGTTTGGACGTATACCTACTGTTAATTTGTGGTCAGGCAAATTGCCTGTATTGTAATAACAAATGTCCCTTAAATGAACACATTAATGAAATATCTTTTTGAATTGAATTTTATCTATTTCCATGTAATTTTAGTATCTTAACAAATATAATTCTTATATTTAAAAATTCTTAAGGATAATATTTAACACATTTATTATTTTCACTGCTTAAGCGCCGCCTCGAGGTTTAGGCGCGCGTTCGAGAATCTCGGCAGGCGCAGATTCAAACCCCAGGCACCTCTGACTTTTCGTAGTTATGTGTCTTAATAACGACCTTATAGATCAGGCAAAAAGTTATTTAGCAATTGTAGGAAGGGTCAACCGTTGAACTTCAACGCGTATAAAATTGGAAGTCACAATAATATAAAACGGAGGAGCATGGTACAAACATCTTCACGATGAGTCACAGCGTATTTTTGTTTGTAAGCAGGTAGTTAAATTAAGGTTTTTGTTCTAATGGTAGTTTATTTTTGCCAGTTTCTGCGTGGGTGGCGACGGCGTGGCGTATGAAGGGCGCGGCTGGAATGTCATCGGAATACACGCCATACAAGCCAATAACTACAGTATTGGCATTTGCTTGATCGGGGATTGGAGATGTAAGATTTTTTATTCTTTTTTATAAATAGTAGTAGTTTCTGTTATGATTCTGTTATATAATAAGATTATTTACTATATTAGTTTTTGTTACCCTCGGCACAGGACTTCTACATACCCTTGTATGGGGTTAGAACTGTGTGTGTGACTTTTGGGTATATGTATTTGGATTCCTTTAATGGTAGCCGAGTTTTTAGTTTTATATTATAAGACTGAAGCATACGACTCAGAGTTTGATTATTCGGCTCTGGAAACTTGCTACATTTTCCAATAGGATGTTTTCCGTATTAACATAAATTGAATCCGGAAATTTCGTTATCCAGGTGAAAATTAAAACACAGAATGCGCCTCCTTTTCTGTAGATATAAATGTAAGTGTGTGTATATGTAAGTGACATATAAATGTATAGGTTTGTTGACGTATTCCGTGACAATAGGGCGCATAACAAAGTCTTGATTCAGCGCATTGATTTTTGGCTCGATTTTCTCTCAGTAATGCCAAAATTCACTGTCTTGTTTACAAACATATACAAAGACCAATTATGCATACGCGAATTTAAGATAAATTAATCCACCCAACATCCACAATGTAAGTAACGTTATAGTCTACCTTACAGTGTTTTCAGATAATATTTAAACCCTATACAAATACATATTTCTGAATTGTGTTATCATTAGTTTTCCGACACTATTTTCAACTTAATTGCCTTTTGGTCTCCAGGAACAAGTAGGTACGTATGTGCCATTCGATCTAGTGGTCCAGGGTTCGATTACCGAGTTGGGGAAAGAGTTTTTGGCTTTTCTATTACGAAATTTTTGTAGCACGAAGTTTTGTCCGAAAACGGCATAAAGCTCGCCAGAATATTACTTTGAAAATGTGCCAATAATACTTCTTGATTCGAGAACTGAATCCATACTTATGGTTCATCAGTCTCATATAAAGAAAGGTCTCCTTAATTAAGGCTAGTTAATTTAACTTCTTCATAAACAATATTTTATTTTTTTCTTACTCTCTCTGTTCTCACGTCATAAGAGAATCAAAAGAACAGAACATACTCAAACAGAAGTAAATTAAGAAACGTTTATAACTAACACGTACTTATATTAATAGTTATATATTTTTTGTGGCGATTATTTTTTACAATGAGTTAGATGTACAAAGCGGGTGTTTCCTGTAGTACACGAGTCGACCAGGTGATTACACCGCCAGTTACCAATCAGCACGGGCCTTGGGCTTGCACGCGTCAGACCAATTATTTTATATAACCTACGTTACGTAAATCGATGGAAAACATATATAAATAAGAAGACAATGCCCTAAGTTAGTGAATGATTTGCATGTGTGATAATTTGGTCAAGATTGGTTAAATTTTGAATGAAGACGTGTGCATAATATGTCAATAGAGACCATCGTCGTCATCATCATCAGCCCAATAACGTCGCACTGTTGGGCATGGGCCTCATCTATCATTTAGAGGGCTAAGCCCTAGTCTACCACGCTGCCCTAGTGCGGGTTAGTGGACCACACATTTTAAACATACCTTAAAACTTTATGATGTGCAAGTTTCCTCAAGATGTTGTCATAACTAAGCCTTTACCGTTAAGGTACATGATAATTCAATGTGAATACACGCATAACTTTGAAAAGTTAGGGCTGTGGCCTGTGAGCCTGGAGTGCGAACACGCGACCGCCGAGATTTCCAACCGCGCGCATAAAACTCGAGGGCCTCACAAAATTGTAACAAAATTATCATTCTAAATACATTTAAAGTACCAAAATAAATCGTCCGAAATGTAAGGAGTTTGTGAGATTCAGACACGATTAGTTTGAATTGTACACAAAAATATATCTTATTAATATTATACCTACATACATTTGTAAGTAGAGTACTTACTATAATTACAAGCGGACAATGCACGGTAATGAACTCTTGCTTCCTGATTTATACGCGCAGCTAAAGGCCATTCGTTGCAGTTATCTGTAGTGGCTGTTGCATAACTAATACATGGTATCTGGCAGTTGTTGAGATTAAATCGAAACACTTGTCAATTTTGTATCAATCAGATCGTATCGTTACTAGATATACCTATTGAATACCATTTTATAGAATAATGTTGACAAAACATTCGTATAACTAATTATACAGGAAGAGCTGATGGTAAAGCAATGAACAAGTACAATTTATTAAGTCTGTAGTCGCTACTCTAGGATAAGAAGCTCTACTGATCTAGTATTTTAAATTTTAAATCCTAGCTTTCCTTTTTATTCACTTTCACACAATACCTCGGGACGAAATAATTTCTCCGATTAACGCCTATACTCATCTATATTTCGATGGCTCTATGGTTCCTTCGTACATACAGAGTGTATTCAGACCGTGGTCGGAAACTGGGGCAGGTAATATCTAATGTGATCACAAACCCATTATGTTAAAGTAAATTCCGACAAAAGAATAACAATTTTTACGTTTTCGATACAACCATCGGTCTGAATACATCTATGGGCATATGGGCCAAATTAACAATATGGCAATTTTTACTTTCTATGGTTAACGCAAAAAAATCTGCATGGAAACACGATTTCTTAGTAAAGTATAACGGCATATGTAGCATGAATTTAAACGTACATATAAGGTCCAAAGAGTAATTTGAGACTACGCGGGGCGTCCCCGCGCGCTTTTTTATAGTTTGGGCTAATCAGTTAGTTTTACACTTATGTGCGTACGTATAAGTTTAGTAATTTATTATTTGTAAGTATATATTTAGCATTGGGAAATGAAAACAGCGAAACAGAGAAACGACTCAGGTTATATTTATTTATGCAACTTAGCATTATACTTGTATATTGGCCAATTTGACACATTGGCCATTTAATCGTTTGTATATAAATAAATATAAATAATTTTACAAAAGAACAAATAAATATCAAATTATTTTCATAAATTTAATTTAATAAAAGCTTCGTGAATTTCGATTTATCAATCTAAAATTATATCAATTTTAGACATTGGAAGCCTCTGCTGTAAATTTATCCATATGTACCTATATACCAACCGTCTCAATCGCTCGCAACACGGTGCCTCATTTGTCCTGCGGTAGAGGCAGTTCATTATTATATAATTTTTATTCACAAATACCTTTAATTTGCCCTATTCTTTTCTCACAGATGAAACGCCACCTGCCGTCCAGTTATCAACAACAATGGCGCTGATAAAATCAGGAGTTGAGCTAGGAGTGCTCAGTCCGAGCTACTACGTGATCGGCCACAACCAGGTGCTGGCCACCGAGTGCCCAGGAGGGGCTCTTTACAACGAGATCTCTACGTGGGACCATTTCCAACCAGGACACGTTGATTTCACCAAATTCTTCCCTAAAAATAAAAAGACATAAAGCTATGCATGTTTCTTTATTTGCTTCTCTTCTTCCCGCTAAAGAAACTCAAGTTTTTCTATCATTACCAAAGTTTACCAAAACATCGTAAGCCAGAAAAGCTAAATTGTAACATTATAAAAATACCCTTTATATAATTTTTTACGGGTATAAACAATATTATAGTAATATTTTGTCAATTCCTTCCATCATTTTCAAATTGTCAATAAAATATTTTCTATTCATTTTAACCCACAATAATTACAAAATCAGACACTAGGAAATACACGAACGAACACCAAACAACTATAAAAATATATTTAATATATAGGTACCGATATGTTTATGACATAGTCACTCATAAATGTCAATGGAAGTCGGAAATACAATACTAATCTATGCTTACTCAAGCGTTAAACCATGGGGCTCCGCGGAGCAACTTTTACTCCGGGAGTAAGTGTGGTTTAGTTAACACCATCCTTACTCCTAGTTTATTAATATCATAATTGGCTAATCTTTGCTTAAGTCTTGGAGTAAAGTTATTCCGACGCTAATCATACTTTATTAATAAAGGTGTAGGTATACACAATCACAGCACAAGAATTGTAATAAAATTATGCCACCTCCCCGTACATCCTAAATCTGTAGAAATACCCCGTTACATCATCATCAACAACCCTTAATTCGTCCACTGCTGGACATAGGCCTCTCTTATGGCACGCCACTGGGCTCGATCTTCGGCTCTCCTCATCCAACCCCGTTACATGTATCCTACAATTAAGTTTTATACAGTTATTATTCTAAACTTCATTCAGCGTACTAAAAAAATATTGAAATAATGGAATATTAATTTTTTGTATGAATATGAAATAATTTACCTGTCATAAACTGAAGAGTTTATTGTAGTTGAAAGGTATCCGCGGCATTTAGTTTTGCTAAGATAAAAGAACTTATATGAATTAATATTAACACAAAAAGATAACGGGTATGTTTCTACATGGCGTCATTGTAATGTATTTGTTCATTGTAATTATATTGAATATTTGAAAACTTATTGGATTTATTTATAACCAGAATTTTTCAAAATATGGTGTAGGTATGCAATATAATGTCTTTGAAGTAGGTTTATATTTATGCAACTGCACTAATACTGAGAATGGAATGTGTCGACAATTTTGAATAAAAGTACCTATAAAAAATAATTTACACAAAAATAAACAAGTAAAGATACCTATCCTCATAACTATTAGAATATTATACAATATTAGTAATACAATATATAATTATAGCTCTTCTATTGTGATAACATATAAATCGATAACATTGTAAATCCTTTTCGAGAGCGTCAACCATAGTTATGCGTGAAGTGCGTCGGGCCAAAATACCGAACACAGGAACTTAAAGCAAACGAACTAACGAAAGTGAGTCTATTATATCTTGACCTTCAATAATAATGTACTTCCAACATTAACATAAGTACATACCGATATTGAGCAGTTAAAACCCATGATTACCTATGAATTCAGTTTACAATATTAATTATTTTCTATAGTAGGTACTCCTGCATGGTTGTCTCAAGTTTTTTTCAATTAAGAAATTAGCCTCGCCTTACGAAGGGCGAGGCTTAGTATAGTTTTAAAGCACTTATCCAGACTCCTAGCAGCAATCAACAGCAAATTTCCTAACTGTTAGGACATCTATTCTGTCTCACAAACGATCCAATAGGCAGCTAAACAATCTATGCAAAATTGTGACATTACTTTTCTGTAGCGCTTTTCTTTCAGTTAATTATATTCAAATAATCAAATCCCCACCGCTATGACGAAATAACAAGGCAATGATTGATAAACAAGTCCGTATTTGTTCATGTACTTGTATTTGCATATGCTATTTTCACAATAAAGCAAACACAATGCGAAACCGTGCCCATCTTGTGGAGGTAATTTACCGCGCATAATACTGACATACAAACAATAAGTTTCCCGCGTCTTCGCTCGTCTTAATGTACATTAAATTAATCTCCCCCAAAGTAGTAAGGATTTTTTATAGAGAATCAGTAGATCAGTAAGGCTCAGGTAAGGATCAGTAAGGATTTGATTACTTAAATAGTGATGGCCTCGAGGTTTAGGCGCGCTCCAGAATCTCGGCGGTCGCGGGTTCGAACCCCAGACACACCCCTCTGACTTTTCGAAGTTATGTGTGTATTCACACTGAATTATCATTTGCTTTAACGGTGAAGGAAAACATCACGATGAAACCTGCACACTTAAAAAGTTTTAGGAATGTCTTAGGTGTGTAGTCCGCCAACCCGCACTAGGCCAGCGTGGTGCACTATGGCCTAAACCCTCTTAATGGTACAGGAGACCCGTGCTCAGCAGTAGGCGAAGAATGATGCATTTTTGATGATGAAGAAATTAAGATTAACTTATCGGCAAAACCATAACTCAAAATCAACCATAAAGTTAGGACATATACTTTATGTGACGCAGAAGCCATTTTGCTCAGTAACAATACTCTAGTGTGAGTTCTGAATAGAGTAGCCTTGCACAAATTTCCGCGACAATTAACTCGGCCATTTCAAAATGATAAATGTTTAAATGAATGACAATAATAGAAGCAGTTTCATTTACATTATAGTTTTCACGTGATGGCTACAGATGTCTTGATCTCAGTGAAATATTTGTAAAAAATGTCTACTGGCTCCAGAAAATTATGGTAAGTAACCATTTGATTCCATTTTTCAATTATTCAACTAAGGAAAGCCAACCGGTAAGGCGTGTGGTCTGCCGAATTCTTAAACAGTATTTATAAATCTATGCAAAAACCGTTGTGTGTGTAAATTTAAATTTACTTTTTACAATTAGGGAAAGCCCGTGCAAAGCGGAAATTATAGGCGAACTGTAAAAATAACATAGGAATAGGCTACTTAGGAACTTTCTTTTAATTATTCTAAATTGCAAATTTAATAAACTTTACTTGCATATAATCACAATATCTTAACACTTAATTTTTATATCAATAATATACTAAAAACAAAATCATGTCGATTTTGTTCCTACCCGACCAACCCGAGCAAAGTAACTTCCTCATTCCTCATACGTTGTACAGGATTCGTAGGCCCACTATTCACATTGAGAACATTGAATCCAATCTTCTACAGGTACCTGTACCCACGTGGGTTTATGTTTTTCTCAGCATACCTACAAAGCATGAATAATCTCCCATTCTTTTTCTTTTTCTTTTAGGATTTGGGTTGCCTTTCCCTTTACTTTTCCTGTAGTTGATCTTCATTTGATATTGGCTTGATTTGAAGTTGATTTGATAGTTGATAACTTATCTGCTTTGCCCTATCCGCTTTACCTTATCCGCTTTGCCCAAAGAACCCTTTGATATAAATCTAAGCAGACAAAATTTTATAGCGCTGGCCCCGTGTAAGAATAAAATCTCAATTAATGTCTATCAAAACATATTTACCCCGTTAAACAAATATTTCTTCATAAATGTTTTTTAAATTTTATTACAAATAAAATCGTAAGAATACAATACAAACCTGAACGAAAATCGAAAGAAAACCACCCAAATTCTTTTATTTTGCACTAAAACAAACGAACGCGCTGTTCAGCTCTGTTTGAACTGTCATAACGCCATGAGAGAGTTTACGCATTGTCTTGAACGCGACTTGTACCATTACCTGTTGTAGAATCTCAGAAAATGAGCCTATCCGCTTTACCCGGGCTATTCGCTTTGGCCGGGCTTCCCATATAATAAAATAATAGTAAACATTAAACTCCAATGTCCCGGAAATTTTAAAATACATATAGCAAATCGTGGGTGTAAAACTAGATGTGCGCTTATAGAGACGTGTTATATATAAAAATATTGTTATATTTTGAAAAATCAACAAACATTAAAAATACATAGTACCTATGAAAACAAACTGATCTAAGCTATAGTTTTTGCGTATTAAGGAAGTCACACACAACAGAACATCCCCATAAGATCCTTATCATGGTTTGCGGAAGTCCGCTACACTAGCGAATAGAGCACAGTCACGGTCAGCGGTCAACAACTAAAAGGATACTGTTCCTTTTGATATCGATTATGAAGAATAAAGACCGGTTCAAATACTTTTTCTCTGAATAACATGGCAATAATGCAACATCATGAACCTATATACGTTGGCGAACTACATAACTAAGAAATACCCAAGAAATTTTAGGCGCGATGGTTCCTTCGCGATGTTTTTCTATACCCAAGTATGTGATAATACTAATAATTAGTTGTGATTACATGTAAAGTCAAAGTCAAATCGTCTTTATTCAAGTAGACTTCACATGTACATTTGAATCGTCATTTTAAAACAATTTTTAATACTATTGCCGCTTCAAAATGTGTTATCGTTGTATAACTTCGAAAAGTCATAATTGTGTGCGTGGAGTATAAACCGCGACCGTCGACCGCCTGCCTAAACCTCGAGGCAATCATGACTTCAAAGCGTCTCGATGACAGGATAATTAATATCGAGAAGCGTACGTTACAATAACAGATCAAATAAATATTTCAGAACATATAGCAGGTTAACTTGAAGTTAAAATAAGTTTAATACCTACTTTATGTGATAATATCAGGAGCATCATGATTTTTAAAAGATCCTTTATTCTTAAGTATTTTAGTTTACAATCATGCTATAATTGGTAGAAGTGGATACTGTTAAAAATATTTTTAGACCGCATATTGACCTTAACCGTCTTTTATAATTACTAGACCATAGGTGAAATCACGAAATCTTGAGTACTAGTATCTAAGTTTAGTCACATATAAATTATTACTAAGTTCTTAGAGTCGTCTAATTCCATCGTAATTGGAATGCGTGGCCAACTCTAAGTACAGGAATTCGCAATGTCACTTCAGAATTGACCACAGTTTTTGTTAAAAACGTGAACCCTACTCACGATAATACGGTGAACAGGCGGCAATTGCGTTACATAGAAATGTCAGTCTTTATGCTTCAAACTTATGATACTTTAATTCTTATCACGTTCTTTAACGGTCTAGAATAAAAATTGTGATAGCACCTGCACACCTAAAAGTTCTTAGGAACTTCTTAGATGTGTAGTCCGACAAACCGCTCTAGGCCAACGTGGTGCATTAGAGCCTAAGCCTTCTCAGTTGTAGAAGAGGCCTGTGCCAGTGTGCATGCCAGTGGGACGTATGTGGTCTTTTGATGATGATGATGGAGCCTTGTACTAATGTTCCACCTAAACGTAATAATTTGCGTTACGTGTCAGATTTTATATGTGTTTATAAAACACAAAAATAGACCTGGCTTCGCTTTCTTTTCAGTCAATCAAATTAAAACAAAAATAACTATCAGGTAAATTTCTGCCACTACAGTACACTTAGATTAGGCTATGATTCCCCCAACAACTAAGCCTATAAAGGCAGATTTGAGTTCCAATCACAAGTATTGGTCTTTTACATTTGAAGATGTTTATATATTTGTGTCAATCATGGTACACGACTGTAAAGGAAAATATTTCAAAACACCTTGGCTGACATTCACGAATCTGAACATGCGAAGTTTAGTTAATCGGTCTCTCTTTAGCTTTTTAATGTTTGCTATGATGGCCGCATCAAAAGACGTATTTATTAATGCATTTATCGCAAATAAAAAAATAGGATTCACATAAACTGTTCTACAGAAACAATGTATACATCCTCCCTGTACCTGAACTGTACTGTCAACGATGAAGACTAATGCCACTTCGATTACTAATAATGCGATTTAAACATTCTGTACAATTCGATGCACATTATACATATATAAAAGCATCTACAATGATTGAGTCATTATTGCTTATTTATCCAATTGACCAAGAAACTACCACCACGATGTAAATTTTACCTCAATCTACTTTCCTTATAATCATAGTATTATGTTAAACTAAACCTACTAGCATCTTGCAATTTACATTTAATATACGGAAATATTGCGAAACGAGCGGTCGCGGGTTCGATCCCCGCACCGAGACAAATGTTTGTGTGATCCACAAATATTTGTTTCGGGTCTGGGTGTTTGTGAGACCGAAAAATCTCTCGTGGTTTCTGATACTCACGACACAAGACTCGTATCTTAGTGTGTGGTCAGGACTATGTATGTGACTGTTGGGTGTATTTATTTAGTATTTATTTAATTAAATTTAAAGGACCATATCCTTGCAACAAAAGAATACATACTTGAGTCGTATTGATGAGTTGATATAAACTCACAAGCTGATGTTTAGCCAACTGCGCCACGAATGTTGTCAATTAAGGAGGATACAAGATACATGAAGTAACAAATACCGTTTTTTAACATTTGGTTACATTCATAAATAATGATTATGACGGTGAACAGGTAATCAATCATACTTAACAATCAATCCTGTGTGTCATTGTAATGATTCACTACATTGTAAAGTATAGTAGGCTTGTGTATACATTTTTTTATTGAAACAAAATAAAAATCATGTTTACTTCTGTTAATTTTTATTTTTATATTATAAACAAAACTGTGTCAATGTTTTTTACTTTAAATGCCACCTAGAACTATCTTGTTTAACATTAGTATATAAATACTGATAGCTTTGTCATCTAGCTTATAACAGCAGCTTAACTACTTAACAGCAGCTTAACTTTTCGCACCACACGTCAAAAATTGAGGTTCCATCCCTATCATCTGGATGAATGGCGTTCCTCAACAGTGCGGTTCAAACGCTGTTTTCTTCCTCGCACAACATCTTTGTGGAATCAGCTTCCTTCGGCGGTATTCCCAAACAGGTACAATTTAGGGACCTTCAAGAAGAGAGCCTATATCTTCCTCAAAGGCCGGCAACACACCGATGATTCCTCTGGTATTGTGGTTGTTCATGGGCGGTGTTGACCACTTAACATCAGGTGGCTCATTTGCTCGTTTGCCTCCTTTTTCCATAAAAAAAAAAAAAAAAAAACTAAAATTTATGAGTCGTCATATCATCATCAGCCCATATATATATCCCATTGCTGTGCACGGGCTTCCTATGCCATTGAGAGGATTAAGGTCATAGTCCACCACACTGGCCTACTGCGGGTTGGCGGATTACACAACGAAGAAATTTCTTAGAACTTAAATTTATGAATCAACTAATATAATAGTTCATTATAATTCTATAAAAAGTTCTTATTGATAATGGTTAAATATCTCAACCAACATATTAAATATAAGCAAATTTGACCAATATTAACGCACATTTAATATGTAAAAATTACGATCAATCTAGTTAGGGTCAATTACAATAGACAACAGTACAAAATCATTTCCTTGGACTTTTGAGCTAAATTTGTCTTTATTTATTCCATGAATGGGTAGAATATGTGAGACATACGATACATGGATAATGCTGTCACAGCTATTGTTTTTTTTCCTATTTATGTCTCCATGGCTTTAATTTGAGATAATTTCAGAATATTTCTGCTATATTTACAGTATTACTTTACTAATAAGGGGGACAGACTAATAAGCGTCAGTCTTCACTGTCGTATATGAACTAAAATATCATCATATCCGTGATTTAGTGAATGGACTGTCACATGGAGATACTAATGAAGCTGTTTGTTTGCAGCTAATACATTTTCAATAAATAGTCACTTCATAACAGTATGTAGGTTCCTTTCTTTATTACTATTTATGATATCCAATTAACTTCTTAACAAACTGTGAATAAGATTTGTAGCAATTATTTTTTCATTGTTGATCTTATAACTGAAATGGCAAGTAAAGTTAAGAATTTTTAATGAAAAATATTAATTATTAACGAAATGTAAAAAAATGGAGTTAAAAAAAACACTTACCGTAATTTACATAACACGGTCGGTATCATACCTGATTATATGAAAGTTCTGTGAACTTCAAATCAATTCATCTCCATAATACACACAAATAACAAACGCTGTCCACAACCAAAAGGTAATAACAAAACAGGCGATCACTTGAATGTCGACATTTCGGTTATTTGGATCCAGTTCAGAAAGTCTTTTATTGTTACCACTCGGCATGTTTGTTACGGCTTTTCGTCTTGTTGAGCACAACGTACCCTGCTGGGGAATCACCTCAGCGAGTAAATGACTATAAAAACATGTGTATAGAATATATTATACTAAGTTCATATAGTGAGGCAGCTAACGCAGCATCTGATTGCGCCAGACCGTGAGTCCCTAATTCGAAGATCTTTGATTGGTTTGTGATAAGAAAATCGTTTAGTATATAAAGAGAGTGCTGGGATTACAGTTTTCATAAGATTTGTGTTCGTGTTATTTTAGACATATTATGTAAGTGGTCACCATTTTATTTTGTGATAAATGCAGACAGAAACCTATTCAACTCCAAATAAATAATTATACCAAGCAAATACTGATACTCAAGCAATTACATAAAAGCAATATAATGTAAGTTTACTCTTTTTGTAATAAAAACAATTTGATTTTAACTCTATGTTAATCGTTACCATTATTCTAATGCTACATGTACTAATGGAGCTATAACTCATCTTATTTATCATTATCACTTCTACCTGATTTAAATTTCGGATTATCTAGGCATTTACTGAAAATGATTTTACGCATGTGATTAAACATCCCTGTGATAGAACCCATAATAATCAAAATCTTAGTAAAGCGTTAACCTTATCAAAACCCTGAAAAAATATTTTTCCCAGTTCAATCATTGAATAATCTTTATGCAACAAGAAAAATTATATTATTACTGTTATATTATATTATTATTCGCTGTTTATTGTCGAAAGTAATAAATTTTAAAAGCCATTCTTCAGCTACGAAATAATGAAAGGATCGGCTAAATCACCCCCTTGTAACTTCTACCTTAGGTAATAAGGATGTTAGCCCGACATATTAAAGTCTTAGCATCTTTAGCCAATCTTAACTTTTCCAATCTATGTTATGTTCCCCTTACGTATTAATGCCCTTACATAATTGATTTAAATACCAATAAATATAAACACAGTGACACTTTGGGTTTTTAGCAAAACTAAGTAATTTCCCTGCATTAGGCTAACCTGATAGCATAATCCATATCACGTATAATATCGATTTTATTCGATACCTTATCTCTTTTCATCCGAATATACATGTTCCATCAACACTAATGTACGTCAGTGTTATGTGTACTAGCGGGCGTTCGTTTGTTCCAGATACTACTGATTTGAAACACACAGTTCTTCGTTTTCGATATGTCATTTGTGCTACTTCTGTGTGCCTGTGCAATCGTGAGTGTTAAAGGATTTCCATCAATAATGCCAGGTAAGAAACTGCTAACAGCTACTACTAATCTTTGAGTAGGTATATCGTAATTAAACAACGTTTTTTTCGCTTTATCTGTCCTCAAAGACCTTAGAGAAATACGGAATATTGTTTAACTCGTGTACAGATGTAAATAAGACCTAAGAAAGCAAACTTCGTGTGGTTTGATTAAATTTAATGTGATTAACTAGATTAATGTTATTGTTTCTCCAGTAAAGTAATCTTAGCAACTCATATAGGTACTGATTGTCTATTAGTGACCGGTTCCACAACATACTCAATTATCATACACTATCTACTCGACACTTCAACGGTAAATAGTTTTTGGGGCACTTACGATGTACTGTATGTAAGATGTAGCTGTCCAGCTAAGAGTAAACCAAAAGAATCGAGGTAGCCATTATATCGCATAAATTCTTGTTAATTTGTAAAAAACAATGTTTGTACGATTACGTTATAGATTGTGATAATCTAGATTTATAGCACCGTAATATATTCATAACATATTATATGTTCCATAAAGTGCAAGTTACTTTATAACGCCCCGTTGGTCGTGTAACGTGTTATGAATTACTGTTATACAGAAATTGTACACCAACAAATATTTACAGCCAAATTCACCCAGTTTTCAAGAAATTGATAAACATAAAAATTAACCCATCTACTGTCAAATCTATAAAAATAATTCTTAATAAATTTTAAATCGTCCAACTACAAGGTGGACCGACGATTTGGTGAAAATCACGGGAAGCCGCTGGATGCAGGCCGCTTCCAGTAGAACACTTTGAAAGTCTCTGGGAGAGGCCTATGTCCAGCAGTGGACGTCTTTTGGTAGATGATGAATGAATGAAATGTTAAATTTGCTGAAAAGCCGCAGAATATTAATTTCTAAACATTTAAAAAAAAGATATAAAGTGTAATCAGGTTATCAAATAGTTTGCCGGTTCATATATATTATTAATACTCCGTCTGTTAGTCTTTGTCTTAGTGTAGTATACAGAAGGTTCTTATCAGGTAAGGAAAATCTGCATAGATATTTTTGGCAAGTAACTTTTTTTTAACGTAATGGTACTGATCATGGAGTGTTTTTTTATAATTTTATGCGAATTTTAATAATGTATAAAATAATTCGAAAATCACTTTGAGGTTAAATCAGAACCGCCATTTGCTTTTCGAATCATTTTATAATATTAAATAAGAATAAGTTATTTATTACCATAAAATTAAAAATCCGCTTAAATATAGGTAAAACGAAATACATTAACAATTTTCAAAGCAAATTGCAAACCATATATTCTATGACCTATGCACTAAGCGTCGCTTGTATCGCATTTACACGGAAGAATTATGACGCAAGAATAACTTGTACATAATTCAATTTAAAAAAAGACATCACGACCAAGATTAGAATAAATTAGCACAATATATAGTTATTTCTTAAGCTTTTAAATCATATGTCCCTTTTCTTTTTGTTACTACGTGATTTCGATTGCGATAATACGCCTAATTCCCATATCAAATTCGATAAAAGATATTTGAAGTACAAATATTGAGTATTATTGTCGATATCAAACTGTTTTATTTACATTAGGCGCAAGGTACTTAAAGGTTTGGTAAGCTTAATTAAACTTGAGTCCAACATCGATAAAATGTTGATGATGAAGAGATCATTTGTGACAAAATTAGTTTTGTGACGTCATTGCAGAAAGGTTAAAACGCAAACATAGATTCTTATAATAGACGCGTAGATATTTATAATGGAAAAATACCCAATCGTAATTTACACTCAGTTTTTTGACTCATAATTAATATTCATAAAAAAATAGACCACTTGAAACTTGTTTTAGCTCCACCAAGTTATTGTACAAATGCGAATATTGTGTGATAGAAATTCCCAATTTAAATTTTGAGAGTAGCATATCTGCATTCATTCCTTAGTTTGGTTAAACGTGCTAATACCAGGAACTTCAGGTCTGAGTCAAAGAAAACTAACAGTATTAGATAGCCCATTTATCAAAGGAGGTTCTATATAGATTATAGACACGCTACGACCAATAAAAGCGGAGCAGCAATGGAAAAATCGAAAAAGACGGGGAAAAATTACCTATTCCCTTTGAAATCTTATGTTTCGCATACGGAGCCGCGGGCAACAACTTAATATTATTTGTTGTAGTGTATTATAATTGATACACTCGTAAATTTTAAACTTTAGCGCTTTCATTACGCTTTTATGAGTTACTGTTAAAATTCGTCTTTCATATAGATACCACAGCTCTTCATAAATTGATTTGTTGTTATCAGCCGGTTCAGAAGATAACGAAGTGGTCTCCTACAACTTTCCATTCGTGCCTCGATCGGGATGGCAAGCCAGGACTCCAAGAGAGAAGAGTCCGCTCAACATCCCGGTGCCGTACGTGGTGATCCACCACTCTTACATACCACCAGCCTGCTTCACGCGCGAACAGTGCAGCAAAGCGATGCGAGGGATGCAGAACTACCACATGGACGAACACAAGTGGTGGGATATTGGTTACCAGTGAGTATCTATGATTATTACATACTTTTGGCAATTGTTATCAGCTCAAATACATCTTATTGCTGGGCACGGGCCCCCTGTACCATTGAGAGGGTTTAGACTTTAGTCCACCACACTGGCCTAGTTCAGTTTGGCGGACTACACATCTAAGAAATTCCTAAGAACTTTAAGGTGTACAGGTTTTATTACGAAGTTTCCTTCACCGTTAAAGCAAGTGATAATTAATTGTGAAAATACATATTACTTCTCTGTAACTCTCATAACTCTTTTGCCAATTACTACGAATAAAACAATAGTAGGGTCATATTTATAGAAATGAAATCATAGTAATATTGTATGTACCTTACTTAGTAATAACCTTAATAACAAATTTTAATTGGAAGCTCAATACATTAAGGTAGCCGTTAAAATCCATTTTCTTAAAATAAAGCTTTAAAACAATTGTGTCCACACTATCCAAATGTGGCGTAAAAATAAATAAGAAAAGTCCATCCTATAATGAAATAAAAAAAGAATTGAACTTAACAGGGTTGCGAATTTATAAATACTACTAACAAAACCGCAAGCACATTATATGCTAAAAATACGTTTCCTGTTTACAAATTCAACAATTCGAATAGTCGTTAAATGCAGGCAAATGAGCCTACGCAAATATCCAGGTAAAATGGTGAATAAAATAAAAAGCCCCGCGGATTATGTCCGTTTTGTCCTGCTTTAATGGTCAATTTCCTGGTATCAGCGTCCTTCCGGCTTCCGGCAGTTAATACGTTCATAGGTAAATGTCGCGCATGTGATTCTATGTGTTGTAAATTGGCTTGTTTATGAATTTATGCAAGGAAGCAAGGAAACGAGAAATAATTGTATATTTTAGGTTAATAGTTTATAAAGTCACATTTAAAGAACAATAACTGTTGTATCAAAACACCAATAGACAAAATAACTCAACTCTATATTTTAACAATTTTAAAGTAAAGTTTCACTTATCGTAGGTTATATACACGTACTTCACTGAATAGACATGGGTAGTAACAAATGAGACGACCTTTAAAAATATGCTGTAAATGCTTAGTGTCAAAACATACCGAAGCAACGACAGAAAAGTTCAACTAACCAAAATGAAGCTTTTTTTGAAATTATGTTAGAAGCAAGGTGAATTGACGGTATAGCGAAAATTGCGGGAAACCGCTGGACAGAGCACTTAGGAAGTATTTGGAGGATGCCTATGTCCAACAGTGGACGCCTTTCGGCTGATAATATGTAGCAACAACAAGAATTAATAATGGTTTTTTATTCAGTTTCGCGGTTGGCAGCGACGGCGTAGCTTACGAAGGACGTGGATGGAACACAATGGGGGCGCACGCTCTACATTTCAACTCTGTAAGCATAGGAATATGCTTAGTAGGTGACTGGAGTAGTAAGTACCACATATTAAAATACTAAATGTTGACATATTCAAATTGTAAATAGACCGAAGGAAAATCACCAGTCAACTTAGTTTTTTTTATTTTACTGGTATTATTTTCTGTTAATCTTTGCTGAAAATCTATTAACTTCAATGCCAACTGCCCATTTCTTTTGAGATACTAAACGCCTAGTTTTACCGCTATCAAAATGACCTACAGAATAATTTTTATTATTTTAAATATTAATTACTCAATACAAGCATTTCTCCACCAGATTCGGTGCCACCAGCAAATCAATTGAAAACGGCAAAAGCGTTGATCGCAGCCGGCGTAGAGCTGGGACATATAAAACCAGATTACAAACTAGTCGGACACAGGCAAGTTCGAGAGACGGAATGTCCTGGAAAAGCGTTGTATGACAATATTAAAACTTGGGAACACTACTCCGAACACCCCTCGTCCGTGGAAGAACTGGTATTTGTAGAAGAGCTTCCTGAGCGTACGAAAAATCTACTTCTAGCCGCTAGGAATAACGCCACTGTACAACAAGTTCAGTAGTAGAACAATTTCGAAATAATTAGCGACAAGAATTACAATAATTAGCTCTCCTAATCTGCTATGTGCCCGAGTTGTCTATACACATATTTGATTTTTGCACGGCCTTACACTATCTTTTGTTAACTGTTTTATATTAAAACTATCATTACCAAAGTCGGAGCGATAGTGTGCAGATTTAAATAAAATACTTTTTTATTTGACTTCATCAAAGTGATTGTTACTGAAAGTTCTTAGAAAAGATATCTATAATCTGATTTTGTTTTGGATATCAATATTTCATGATTATTAAAAGGTAGGTAACATAAAACCGCCTCTCTTCTAAGAATTGCGTAATGGCATATTATGATAATGCTTTACCTAATCTAATAGGTACCTATCTTTCAGTGCTCCACAAAATTGTTTCCAGTACACAATTAGGTGAATTGCTCGGGCAGACTATACTTTATTTACTTATTGTAAGCGACGGTTTTAAATACAATTACAGTAAAACTGAAATAGTACAAATAGCGGTCCTACCTCTCAAGACAGTCTTAGAGACTTATACATTCTCAGTTAGATGGACAAAGTAAGTTCCTATGTAAAGTTTAAATACCACTTGTTGACTTAAAGAAAAACAATTATAATGTTTTATCATTAATGCTTAGATTTGTAAAACACGTAGTTAATATCTCATACATGGCTGTGATTTCATATATAATGGTAAATTTTGCTTTGGAATTGATTGCAATATATTCTAACATATTATATTATCTATATTATAGGAACTGTACTGAATTCAATGAAATTTTGAAATTTAATAAGGCTTTTAATGTTCGAAAACTAAATATATGTCAAGATCAATAGATTAATATTGTAGTCAATTTCTTCGCAATAATAACCATATTAAGCATGAGTTATTTAAGGTAATTATTATAATATGCTTCAATTAGAAATATACCTGTACTGTAAAATAACTGCAACAGTAATTTTATATCTACGAGGCTAAATAGTATCTAAGACATTAGCAATTCCGACACAAAAACCTTATATAGTTATGATGATATTATTTCTGTTTTAATTATAACCAAGACACACGATGAACTGCACAAAATTATTTGTTATAATGCATGTGGTTATTTTTTAAGGTCATCATTCAACCCACCACAGCTTCTATTCTAGCCATTTAACTCTTGTGCGAAGTTTACTCGTGTTTTTGACCTTTTCCTAATTTACCTTTAGTTTAATCTTACGATCACCTGGAATTGTAATTAGTTAGGTTATAATTGTAATTATTTTAAGTGTAATAAATATTTTGGTAAATTATTTTTATTTCATTCATTATTACATACCCCTTTCAATGGTTGAGGAGACCCGTGCTCAACAGTGGGCATATATGGGTTGATGAAGGCATCATTACATACCTGGTATTAATATTATTTCGTGTGGCAAAGCTTAGGCCTCATTGAGAACTATAGAAGTGGACTATCGAAATTCCTACCTTAAATCAAATAGTAAATTTATTATAAATATATTATATATATATATATATATATATAAATTTATAAATTTATAATATTTTGGTAAATTATTTTTATTTCATTCATTATTACATACCCCTCTCAATGGTAGAGGAGACCCTTGCTCAGCAGTGGGCGTATATGGGTTGATGAAGAAGAAGAAGAAGAAGAAATCAAATAGGCTTTCCAGCCATAACTAAAATTCAGTAAATTAAATTTGATATTGAATGTTGTCAAATTGCATTGGGAGTTTAAAAATTTAAACGCATTGAACTTACATCCTTAAATCGTGACAAATTTGGGTGGAAGAAGACTTCTAATTGAGAAACCAACTTCTTCTTGTCCATCTAATGGTTGTCTCTAAAAAATCGCCTTGCGCGATAAGACCGCCAATTGTACTTCTTTCTCTTTGTTTGTTTTGTATATTATTTCTTTGTGTGTAATAAAGAGTTTATAAATAAATAAATAAACCAACTTAAACAAAAAGAAAATAAAAAAACATAATTTTCTTATTTTACTATTTTTATTTCTCTTATCCATGGTAACAGTTACCAGGTAAGCTGAATTATGAAAAGCCTAATATCCACAGAGGTAACATGGTACGTTTCAAAGAGCTGTTTGGTTAAGAAAAATCTCTTAAACTGTCTTCATGTCGTTACAAATACACTAGATATAAAGGTAAAAAAGCACTGATGTGGTAAGCATTATTAACACCTGAGTGACAAAAATGAGATCACACGCCCTGAGTATATATGGACTGATTTCGATAACGTAGTAGGAGTCCCCGATTCTGATGACATTGATTCATTTTAATAAATGTCTCACATCCTATTAGAGACTCCTAAGAGTTGGTGATAAAGAGGCACGTAAAATAGGAAATCTACTTAACCATTAGTGCTTCTAATACCGAAGTTTCATAACGGTTTCTATGCTTTTCAGGATTTTTAGTATTTACCTTAATGTTTATGCAGGGTGTAAAGTGACTTGATCAAAAATTGAGACAGGTTATAGTCACGGCAGTAATAAGAAACACATTGATGCTAAAACAAATCTTGAAAAAAAATTACGTCTTAACTTCCATATTAACTTAAGCCTATAAAAAAACCTAACATTTTTTTAGGATTTATTTAGGCGTGTTTGTTGGCTTAGTTTTTAATCATAGTCTTTTTACGCCCTGTGTAAAAATGTATTGAAATTTAAATGTTCACTATTGATTTGTGACTTGGCATTGCAATCTTGCGTAATACGATAATTACATCAAAATACAACTTGAAAATCACTCGAAGAGGTAGCCCATTCATAATACTGCAGTATATGTATCAAGTTCGAGGAATTGATAAAATTTCTAGTAATAATCGATGAACGTACTATACCACTTCAGGACATACGGGACTGACATTTTCATATGTAATATTAGCGTCATTTTGAAGTACCTGTGGAAAATCTGGACACTCATAATAGTCATCGAAAAACAATCATTGTATGGCGTAATGGAGTACTTAATCAGTATGTAATAGGCATTTGAAAAGGCTTGGCGTGATAAAGTCTATTTAAGTGTACTATTCAAAATTACTATCTTTAGTTACTACTACTAAAATACTCACGTTTTGATTTATAACTTTATAAATAATATGTGCGTTTTATTTTAATATTACGCAAACAAACACCACTTATTATTTTTTTAACCACTTTGCCCCTCTGCCGAAACTTAACTTGCTGTTTGTATAGAAACATCGAATGTTAACTAAACTGTGATGGTGATGAATAAATGCATTACTTCTAAATCAAATCAAATATAAAAAATACTCTATTTTATATCATTATACTGTAATCCGCTTCATGTAACGAAACACTAAGGTTTCTTGCTCGCTCTTCTCAAGTGTATTTAGCTCAAGGAGGGAAGTTCTATTATGTGAAGTTCTATTACTTAGTTCTATTCTGTACATCGAATATATTTTTTTAATTTACACACCTTCCTAATTATAATTTGAGATAAATAGTAAATTTAATTGGGAAGATATTGAGCCACACACACCTTCAACAATACAAAATATTCTGGGATATGTTAATTTCATACAATATTTGAGAATTTATTACTGAACCATACTATATCTATGTGAATTATAGCTATCTCTAAATCTATCAAATTTTGTTTATTGACAATTATCCTCGTCCAATGCAGATCACCTACAATTGGTAAACAATGAATCACGGGGACTTCACCCAACATATCGCAGTACCAAGAAAACAAAGGTTAAATGGAAACATATTTTAATGACAAGATGATTTTCACAAAAATAATTGTTCACTATACATAGTACTTATCTACCATTTATGTCATAAATACAATCTATTACATCCACATATAGCATTCCATATAGATATATATTTGAATAATTTATATTTTAAATATTTAGAATTTATTTTTTGGTAAAAGACCAGACTGTTATTATCGATGATGTCGAACATCCATGACGCGCTATTGAAACCAAATACATTGATAGATTAAATTTTATAAAATTGAGCTTCTAGTTACAAAATATTTAGTACTTACCTAGTAACTATCGGAGACACGTGATTGTGAATGAGTTTATTAATTTTGATGATCTAGTTACTTTAGCGATTTTTCACTAGTTTTGATTCTAGAAGACTGTACAATTAATATTTTAAGATTTCATACGAATTTTAATAAAAATGTAGTAAATTTTACATAGAATAATACAAATATTTAATTTGTTAATGCTATAGATTTTGTATGTGTAGAATAATACACGTAAATTTATTTATTTCTCTTAATTAAATTATATGTTTTCGTGTAGTATCTCTATTTTTATTTTGTATTATCTCAGATGCAATCGAGGGACATGTATTTACATAAACAAAATATTCTATAATCATTTAAAATTAATAGACACAATAATAGCAGATTGATTGAAATTGATTTTATAATATAATATTATGGAAGTTTAAATTCATTATCTAACATTATAAACAAGATACATTAAGTAAATTATATTAAAAATACACTGAATTGCTGCTGATTTTTGTTACATAAGCCGAAATGAAAAAATAATGTACACATTTAAATGCCCTTTCGTAACTTAGCGGCAAAGCAATTAAACGTAGAAAAACATATTAAACATTCAACAGGAGTTTGACGTGTTCATAACACATAGGATTTGGTAAAGCTTGGCTAAATTATACCACTTAGGCCCGCCACACACTTTTAATAATACATTAAGCGTATAACAATCACAATTATTTACATGTAAACATCAATAACATAAAGCCTTAACGCATTGTACAATATAAATAGAACTTTAATAAGAAAAATATCAGAATACTTATCAGTATTCAATAAAAATTAGTAAATAAAAATTCTGACACTAAATTTAACACATTAAAATAATTAAAAATATCTTTTAGACACATGATTAAAGACATTTTTATTAATTATTTTTCTTTAATAATTTCCTAATTTAATATATGGGAAAATATTATTCGAAAGATAAAATAGTATTTTATGATAATATTTTACATAAATAGCGTATTATTTGGAACATAAATTTCAATAATTAAGTAGAATTACAACTTCAAAAAAACTTTTGTCCATACTTTCTTTTAAACGAAATTCGAAAGACTGTAGTGTCAAAATTTTAACTAACAATAAGTCAAATATTACAATACTCATAGCTCAGTAAGATTTAGTATCAGAGACAACATTTTTGTAATCTCTTGCAAATAAATTTATTCGAACGACAAAATTGTTCTTTCGGTTAAGGATTTTTTAATCTTTGGCATTTTACATCAACAATGTAATCGATTTGTCTCTACATCACATTAAGAACATCAACATTGTCTACGCTATTACGAAATATATTTGAAAATGCTAAGTATTATAACTAAGCCTAACCTAACATTTAACAGTAAAAAATGTAGCGCTTTCACAGTCGTTATAAAATAAACTGGTCACGACATAACACATAAAAGCGAAAACTGCAAATTGTGAATCCATATTTATGAAGAATTAATATTAAACCCTTATGTTTAAAAATGCCTATATTGTGAGCCATTGAATTGTAAACCGTCTGAAATATTAGCTATACTACAAATTTTAGCAGAGTGTTGTCTTATAACAGTTCTACAAAGTGTCAATTTGTATACAAATACTACCCCAAAAATATGTCGCAATAAGTATGAGTAATATGAGTATTTTGAATGAATCGACTAAGGACAATACTACTTTACTGCGCAATTTCAATTAATTTGGTGCAGTACCTGAATGACTGATTCACAGAATTTTTCACCACAATTCATCTGTCGCTAAAATTCACTAAAATATGATGTAAACATATGAAAGTTTTCATATTTTCCTTGTATTGTATTAATACGGAAATCCTTATCATTCTGTCTTTTTTGTCTTAACGCGATAAGAAAATGGCTCGTGTTATTTATTATATACGATTCTTTTACCCTATTCTACTACACAGTATACACACGACATTTCAACAGCGGCAGGCACAGTATTAACGCCGCGCACTGAGATCCAGAGAATCTATGGAAACTTCATTTTTATGTGTAGGTATGTTCATATTACAACCTATGCTGTATAATAGAAGTATGTTCAATTTATTTTACAAGAGTAAAAAATATGCCCTTTTGCCGCAGGCTTCATGCACGGGGATAAAGACATATTTTAAGCAAAGGCTGATAAGAAATGAAAAATTGAGGGAAATAAAACCATCAGAGATAATATGTAATTGATGGTGACAGCCCTGTCTTTTCGGTTCACTTTTGTCTTTTTCTATGTTTATTTGTGAGTTCACAGTACACAAATATGGTTTCATAATTTGTAAAAATTAACAACATTAAAACGATAATTACTACACACTAACTATTACACATTAGTCATAAAACGCACAAAAAATTACACAATCCTTACAAATGAGGAACATTTTATATTGGTTTTTACATAATTTTAAGTCATAAGATACTCTGTAATCATAAAACGGAAACAAGGATTTTTTTGACGAAATTATACTGACTACATTTTTATTTCTTTACTTCTTAACTTTTCGTACTTCTTTCATTATTTTTTTTATCATAAATTGCAATGCAAATGATTTTAATTCTTAAGGAATTCATATAGGTAATATTTTTGAACTATAACATTTGATATTAATGATTAATGGTCCAAAGTATAAGGAGATGAAGTAGCTCGTACCAACCATAGCGATACCTCTTTTGCAAATTGCGACGGCTTGGTCACGATATTTTCCAGTATAGAAATATCATCTTCAGATAGTTATTGACTCAATGCCTAACGACATTGAAGGAAACTGAAGTCATTAATTCTATTTTTATCAATTTTTATCTGTAAAAACATATGTAATTAGAAGCAAAGGTAAAAATTATATATCATAAAGTGCGAATATTATCAGCTTATTTTAATATGATTGAGTCTATACCTGTAATTCGTCACAATTTGTCACCGAGATATCGATATAGAATGCAATAAATATATTTATTATAATAGCTAGGAAGGTGTATATATAAATGATCTGTTCAAGGGGTTATGAGATAATGTACAAGGCACAGGGGGAAGAATGTTCCACGTCGATATGGGTCATGCGAACTTATAATAATTAAATAAATTATGCGAATTGCATTCCATGTATAAAAATGTATACCCAGGTACAAAACTTGCTTGTTAACCAGTATCAAAATCTGGTATAAGATTTGTAAATAACTAAACTAAAGGGGAAAAGAAGAATTTCGCGATTTTGCACATCATTCATCACATAGAAAGTTGCCTAAATACGAGTACATCTCCTACACTAATAACTATTTTTTAAATAAAAGATATATTATAAAGGCAGAAAGAATTATATATTATTATATTTATTTTTCTTTTTACGGAGTCACTAATAGCCTCAGAATGTATCTTAGTGCGGAATCTATACCAGCTCTTGATATTTGCCAACATGAATAAATAGATATAACTATACGATACAATAATAGTACGATATATACTTACTATAGGATGAAACATACATTTCTCGATCACAGCAAAATTGTTTGACATCAGATTACGATACCTGCTTTATTAAAATACAAATCTGTACTAAATCCATGTAAACGTTACAAATGTTTAATATTAATAGTATAACAGCGACCGATCTGACTTTGGAATTATATTTTTTTTACATATTAGTATAAATGGTCTTCGATTACTTCAATGATTTCCATGAATCATCATCAGCCCATGTACGTCCCACTGCTGGGCACGGGCCTACTCTATAACGCTGATTTTGTAACAGCAAAAAGCTGATGCAATTGCATAGAGATATTTACTCATTCAACCTTACCTATGGAACAAAAATTCATATTTTTTCCACACAAGGTCGAAAGGATTTCCAAGTTCGTGTCTGTTCTGCTATCCATAGCTATAGAGTAGTTCGCCAGCAAACTTCTATAAGTGCTGATATATCAAATGAATGATTCGATACAATATCCAAATCTGTTACAGGAGAGGAACCTATTTTACAGATAGCTGAAGGAAAAAACTAAATTTTTAAAATTTTTAGAAAGTATCTAGGTCAAACTAATCTTAGTTACAAAGATTTCAAACCAATTTTTTTTATTTTCCTTAATTAGGATTTGTAAACTAATACGTATGAATTTATTTAGAAATTATATAACAAAGTCAGACCTGTCGATGATGAATAGTTAATTATTTAAGGATGAATCGTGAAGACGCAACTACGAAATCTTCTACAACAGATTTATAAATATCATTTATTATGTACATATATTTTATATTAACATGATTAATATGGAATAACAAAATATAACATCATAAAGCTTGCTATAAAAAGGAACTTAAACAGACACTTTCTGAAACATGCTTTTTTGGCGTCATTAGTAACATCTATTTCATGAGACAGGGAATAGCACAATTAATGTATATAATAGTAATATTTTTCTACCGAATGAATATGTACATCTGACAATATTATAGCATATAATATATTAGGTTTGTGATAGAAACTTTGATGATTCATAAAATTTATAGATCTACGATATTCGTAAATATTTTATATCTGTAAATACAATGTGACTACTATTTTCGACAAGTCATTTAATTAGTTGTTGCAACTATGACGACATAAGATATGCTTTACATAAATCGTACGATAATAACTCGATAAAACAGGGACTTTTTACTAATTCTTAAAACAATGATAAAATATGAACTTATGTGGAAACTTCTAAGGTTCATAACCAGGGTCTAATGACTCTATCATTAATGCCGTGCGCCGATTGACTAAATGGCCGATACTGTCGTAAATTGACCATTTTGAAACATCATTTCTTTGTATTAAAATACTAAATCATATCCAGAAGGCATAGAGATAGCCACATACTAAAATAAAATTCGCGACTAAAAATGTCAAAATGTATGAAATTTACTTACAGGAAAACTTGATCGTTTACGTCAATTCCATATTTTTTTATCTTCCTTTACCTATGCCTTTGCCTTCAGAACATACAATTTTTCTAGACCGTAAATATTGTTGATAAACTAGTCATTGTAATGCAACTACGTAGAAATTGTTTACAACATAAAATTATACTTTTGCAACTGCGAAGTTTTGTTATTGTAGTAATTTTGATTACTTTCTTATCGTTTGAGGCTTTTAATACAGTGAGTGAATGCATATTATGCATACTTATCACAAATTTTACTACAAAATAAAGTTACAAAGTAATTATTTCGAATCTAATAACTAAACACTGAAAAAAAAAATATTTTGACGACATTTTTCTATATTTCAGAAATATAAAAACATATTTATTATCCTACAAACATAATACAATGCACGCAGAGCTATCTCAAACTTATATAAAAACGATTTTATTTAAGTTGGCAACAGTGTAATCCTCCACACACGAGCGTACTACCAACATGCTAATAACTTCGCATTTGCAAATCACATCGCTAATAAACATTTCATCATCTAATGCATCAATGATCCGCGACAGATTGATCATTGTCTATGTGAAATCGACCTTCAAGCGCAATTACACCAAATTTGAACTCTATTTGTTTTCAATTAAGGTTTGAACTTGTAAAACGAGATCTCTGGCAAGAGATAGAACAGCGGAAGCGTCGTGCCGTTCGGCCATCTCTGCGGAAAACATGAGCTATTTTAGTGGCAATCAAATGTACAAGTGATGTAATCTTATGGTAAGATTACAATTTGCAGGCATTCCGGCGTCTAAAATTACTTTTATTATAGAGCACTTTCAGCATCTATTATCAAGGATTCGAAAACATTACGTGCTGAAGTAGTAAGAAAAATAAACACTTTTTTACCAATTTACATTCTCTTTTTAAGATAATAGACAAACGAGTAAGTGAGCCACTTGATGATAAATGGTTTACACCCCCTATGAACACCAACAATACCAGAGGTATTATCGGCAATTTGCCAGCCTTTGAAGAAAATATAGGCTCCGTTCCTGAAAGTCCCTAAGCCAACAAACTAAATAAGTCATTGCCATTAGTAAATCTAAGTCCATTATTAAAACTAGTTCCTTACCTACTTTTTGTCCAAGAATCCGGCAATAACCCTGTAATAGTGCGATCACTCACCGTTGAAGAACTTGATGATGTCCGTGAAGTCCATGGTGTTGGCGAGTATGACGTCGCGGTACGTCTCGAGCAGCGCGAGCGCGATGAACAGCACCATGTGCTCGGACGCCACGTGCCGCGCCGCCCAGATCAACTCCCATGCCGCGAATACCTTCACATTATTAAAGTCCATTTATAATTTTATATCATCAACCCAAATACGTCCTACTGCTGGGCATGGGTCTCCTATGCCATTGAGAGGATTTTAGGCCAGACGAAGCTGGCCTAGTGTGGGTTGGCGGACAACACACCTAAAAGTTTCCTAAGAACTCTTGGGTGTGTGGGTTTCATCACGATGTTTTCTTCACGGTTAAAGCAAGTGGTAATTCAATGTAACTGAAGACATGACGGCTGATAGAGATGTTTGAAGGACAAAACATACTGTGCTGACCCTAAGTAAAATGAGAATAGAGCAAGAGAATGATTATGAGTTCCTTATAGTCAATTACTTGAATTTGGACGGCATGATAGCAAGTCTATTGAAAAAGCCACGAAAAAACGGCACGAGTTTCGGCCAGTAAGTAATAAATAAATACACCCAACTACTACATGCATAGTTTTAACCCCACAAAACCCAAGTCCTGTGTCATGTGGATATACTTATGGATCTCATAATCATTTGTCTAATGAATGATAATGAAAATTTTTGAACAAAAAATAATTACGTTGTTATTGAAAATGACAAACTAACCAATTAATGACCGATCACATTTTTCATAAACCTAAATTGGGTTATATATATCTCTAAAGCGCTGGTACAAACTCACTTCCACTTGCATCATTATTGTTTGTTATTCGACCGCGAGTTGAAACTGGGTCTAATGTAACATCTAAACAAGCTACAAGTTGAGATCAAGGCGAGAGCGTGGGGCACCCCCGGAGTAATAGTTCACACATTCTATTGCGTTGTAGACATTAAGTCACATTCTATTTCGATTTTCGATCGGTATCTTTGTTGTTTTTTTCTGTTTGTCATGACAATTGATTCATTTTTTATACTAGCGCTTTATTTGTTATTTTATCAGTGTATGTATTGTTTGTATCAGTGTTAGCATTCTTGCTAATAATTATAGGTAACGTAGTGTTCGATCTATGAACGTTGATTAGTGTAGGAAATAGGCGGTGCTCGTAGATTCAAACTTCAAATAACTTTTCGAAGTTATATGTGTTTAGCAACGTGAGGAAACTAGCATACCTAAACGTTCTTTGGGATTTCTTAAGACCGGAAGATAATGTGACCATTGGGGAGGCCTATGCCCTGCAGTAAGCAAATGCGGACTAAAAATAAAACATTGTTACTCACATCTTGGTAGAGCAGTTCCCGTTTGAAGTCGAGGAGGAACCATCGGTAGCAGAAGTAGAAGTGCGTGTAGTCGCCGTGCGCGTGCATCAGCTCGTACAACTCGCAGTCCAGGATTTGAATCAACGACCTATGATACCAGATAAAATAAATACACCCAACAGTCACACACATAGTTCTGACCCCACATTAAGATACGAGTCTTGTGTCGTGGGTATCAGAAACTGCGCCACGGGGCTGTCTATGTTTGTATAATAGTTTAAACTGGAAGACATAGAATATAATAGAATTTATTATTTATATCCCAAGGTAACCTTCGCTTTTGTTAAGAGGGTTCGATGTCTAAATAATCTTACCTATTTTATACTAGTTTTAGTTCGATGATACTGTGCATGTTTGTATTAAAAATGACAACATTTGATGAGATTCCAAAAAGTTATTCAATTGGTCTGTTATGGAAAATTCACAACCGGAACACAAAAAACATATTTCACATTATATTCTTACCAAACACTACTTCAAGATAGAGAATACTGAACGATTTTCTAAAAGTATATTCTTTTCCCGAAACTACATAAAAGTGTGACGGGACCCCACCTCATGTCGGCGAAGTGCGCGTCCATGGCGTGTCCGGAGGGGAAGTTGTGGTGCGCGCGGCGCATGAGGCTGGCGAAGAGCGCGTGCGCGGCCGCCTCGTCGCGCATCGTCACCAGCAGCGGCGCCGCCAGGTCGCACATGCCCTGCATGTAGCCTGCCTCCAGGTGCTCCCACACGTACCTGCCCATGCAACCCACCCACTTTTATTATACTACCTCATATTCTCATCAGCCCATATACGTCCCAGAGCTGGGTACGGGCCTACGCTGCCATTGAGAGGGTTTAGACCTTCGTCCATCATGTTGGCCTAATGCGGGTTGACAGAGTACACATTTTGTGTTATTTGAATACGTTCCTCACGATGTTTTCCTTCACCGTTAAAGCAAGTCATAATTCATTACTTACGTGCACATGATATTCCTCAGTTTGTCAAGGTTCTCGTCGGTGAAGAACGGATAGTTCCTGTCGCATCTCTGCACGTCTTTCTCTATCCGATGTAGATTCAGCGCAAAACTTTCCACCAGTTCATTCTTTAAGAATACACAGACATAACATCAACCGAATATATCTTAAGTAATGATATTATAATTCTAAGCAATATAAAATTTTAAATATCATAACTAGCTTAAAGGCAAAGAATGAGGCACACATAGGTTTTAAGGTTTATTTTATTCTATTCCTTTTCTTATAGTGTCCAATAAAGAATAAAGAAGAAATGTGATGGAGACTGACCGAGTAGACGCCCCCGTTGGAGCTGGCTGGTGAGACGCAGTTGGAGCGCGTCTCCTGGCGCTGGTCGTTGGTGGGCTCCAGCGTGTCGAAGGACGCGCCCGCCGAGTGGGACTCCTCGCGCACCACGCCCAGCGGGCTGCGGGACGGACTCACCGGCGCTGCGGCGACAATATACTTGGTTAGACTAATACTTATATGAATTCTGTTGTATTGTGTATTTTACAATTAAGGAAAGGTTATAAATTCAAAATGAAAAAAAAAAATCAAAATTTACAGTAGAAGACGATGTAATGGAATGTATCAAGTGATAATTAGTTTTTACAATTGCTTTTTATATAAGTGATGTAATGATATGTCTTGGGACGTCTTTTCTACTGCAAATCTTATTATATTATTATTCAAATAAACTTAACATACATATGCATAGAAAAATCTATCAACAGGTTCGTTAGCGTTTTTTCTATACATTTAAAGCAATAGACAACGCTAAAGAAACTTACCCGTAGTACCGGCTGATGCTGGTGAGCCGGAAGCAGCCAAGTCCACCGAAGGATTTGTGATGATCACGCTAGTGTGCTGCGGTTGGCTCTCATCCAAAGACGACCTTGCGTCGTTGCCATTAAGGTTCGAATTTGCACTATCTACACTGCACAACAAGCCTCTTCCATCCCCCTTCTGTACTATACCCTCGGCAAGCCTTTTGATCTCGGCTATGCTCTCTCTCCTCATATCAGGATTGTCAACAACGCTCTTTATATGAACTTCAGTATCGCTATCTACCCTATTATCACCTCGTTCAGTCTCTCCGTTAACTTTGACGGCATCCTTCTCGTCTGCATCCAAGTCTATGTTATCTACCTCGTCTATGCTCGGCGCTCGCGATAGAATTGGTTTGTTATCAGCTCTCTTTTGTTCGATTTCACTCGGTTCTGGTGATACGATCGGTGGATTGTCGGATATGACGCTGCAATCATCTTCGAATACCTGCAAATATGAAAATGAGATTATCAGATATTTGAAAGCAGTGGTTTCCCATATTCGAGAGTTGACCTCCCTCTGTAGCTAAGATCATTACAAACCTCTGGCGTTAAAGCAAAACCCGAAAAAAAATTGTCATTTTTCATACAACCACTGGTATTAAATGTATATGGTTTGTATGGAAAACGTCATTTTTTTGGATTTTCTTTAATGCTAGGGGATTTTTAATGACTTTATGTATTACCTACCTTAGTTTCCGATCACGGTCTGAATACACTATATTACATGGTGATGATGCACTAACCTCTCCGTTATCAGTGGAGTCGGTTGGCTGCACCTTGCCGGCGGCCTCGGTGAGTCGTGCGATGGAGGCGGCGGTGGCCTCGCGGTCCCGCTGGCGCACGATGGCCTCCACGCACAGCCACTCCGACATCGTGGTCTCGTACTGCCGCCGGCACGCTGCGTCCTGCTCCACACGCTGTTCGGCCGTTGAGCCGAACCTGGACAAATCAATTTTTTGTGAGTACGTTAATAAACGGCAGTACACGTTATCTATTGATTTATACTAAAAAATCTATCCTAGGAACTACGTCAAGGGTCAATGTCAAAGTAATTTCCTAATATGAATACTATTAATGAGATGGACTATTGACAAGAATTGCGACTTTGAATAACACAAATATTCTATCTTTACTGTACAACAAAAAAAATATTAATAAAATAGATAATTTTAAAAAAATCTGTTAAATTGTATTACCAACACTCGGTTTATATTTTTTGGTGCATTTTTTTACCAATACGCTAAAAAACAATACTATTTTTTGCAACCTTATACATTTAAAAATGAAAAACTAAACAATTTTTTTTAATCATTATAAGTATTAAAAAAAAGCAATTTATAGTAGTCGTTTATAGAGAAGAACAACACTTACTCATAGTATCCTAGTAAATACGGCCACACCTCTTTCCGGATGTCATGTTGTACCCCTCCATAGTACACGAGGCGGTACACTTCGTCTTTGTCGTTGATGGCGCCGCGGTCGTCCGTCATCGCGCGCCATATCTGCTCCGTCAGACCAGATTCGGCCCCGTCTAATATCAAATCATCCATCAATAATAATTATAAAGGATGCTTTAGTCTTTCATTACAAGTGAAGTACAAACACATGATAAATGTAGAGGTTTTAGCTCCTGATCCAAGTCTTTGTATGAAACCCAAAGAGCTCTTCGTCGTTGTGGGTGTGATTATTTTTGATTCTCATTTTTCGATAATAAAGCGTTTTAACTCACTAAAAGGCGCACGATAAAGAAATGCGTCCTGTAGTCCCCGGTTACTGAATTGAATTCCTATCAAAACATATAAATGCCCAATCACTACCTACTTAATAATTATCGTCCGCGCGGAATCGTAGTCACGCTAGAAGCCTTAACAAGGTTAATTCTATGAGCTCATTCAATGATCCCAAAAACCCCTTTTTATTTGATTATGACAAATAAAAAATACTAGTGCATCTCTATCATCTTACAGAAGAAAATATACGAAATGAAACAGTACCGCCAGACACAATGATGGGATGCACGAGACCGCTGAGATGCGTCCGCACCGTGGACAAGTGTCGGCAGTACGCGAGCCAGCCGTAGAACGCGCGCGATATTATCTGGCGCCGCATCGTACTGCACACCAACTCGATGGATGCAGACTGAAAAATAAATAAATCAAGTCATTAAGAATTTTTTCAAATGGCTCAAAATGTCAGGAAAAATTATGAAAAAGTTCTGTCTACTAAGTATCTAAAACTGCCGTTAAATATTACATTAATCCGCACCTAACCTAACACCTGCAATAACACCCCGTTGCTATAGTTTTATAATTTAACTGTTATGCCTCAACTACTTTCCCACGTTCATTCTCACTCAATTTCACTTAAAAACAATGCTGATAAAATAATTACACGTTACTATTTATATAAATCAAGTTTTCAATCCTGAGTAATTTGGCTACATGTTGGGCGCCAATAACGAAATGTGGTACATACTTGTTCGATCGGCTGATGCTGTACTGGGGTTGGTGGTGGGAGTCCATTTATTCCTACTGGTGGTGGACAGTCCACTGACATGGTAGAGGAGTCTGATGACGTGGTGGAAGTAGACGCCAGCGGGCGGCGGGGGGTGCGCGGGGGGGATTGTACCGCACGCTCCAGCAAAGAGTGTCGCATTGCTGTAAAGGAAATGTAATTGATTGTCTTTGAGATTAAATAAGCACGCTATTGTATCTCAAACATAGTATATATTGCTTTTTTAATACTGATTATATAGAAATATAAAAAAATATACACATATATTTAATGTTATGATCATTTCCGGTTTTATTGCAGTTTGACGATTTTTATCTCCATAGTTCTTATTAACCCATTAAAGAAGTTTTTTATGACTGACTTTTTATGTGGAGATTTCTATTAAAACAAATCCAATCACGATTGACGACTGCTCATAATACTCAAACAAGTTTTGTAATCTCACCTTCCCTATCTGCAATAGCATTGTTGACAATACGAAACACATAATCCCCGGCTGCTTCTTCCCATTCCGCTTCCTCAGTCTCACCACTTTCACAGAGGCTAGGCATTGGGCGTCGCCTGCCTTTGCTTCTGCCGAATACCTTTACAAATATAAAAAAAATATATATAAAATATTTTGAGAACACGCTTAGCTCCGGAATAAGCCTATTATTCTAGTAATGAGTAGGATAGCAGTTGGGAGAACTATATTTGACTTTAGACACTATTTTTTTATTAGACACGCCATTTAGTTCTAGTAGTACATAGTCAAACATAAAAAACTTTATCTCCAGTAAAATAAATAATTTCAAAATATTCTATTCTTCTCAACATTTAAAAACTAATTTACTCTCATCTAATCTCTTCACTATGATGTTCTTATCATATGACATACTCTTACCTTACCAGTACCTCGTTGTGACCACAGGGGTGGGTCAAGCTGCCCGTGTGGTAGAAGGCCCGTCTCTAGATTACTTAGGAATGACAATAAATGACCACCTGGAACAATCAGTTCTTTTCAATTTTCAGAAGAAATATATAGGTAAGGCTACAAACATAATGTGGTAAAATTAATATGGTCAAATTGAGCAATGAGTTTTATAGTTTTTAAGATCTTATTAAAACTTTTAAATAGTAAATATATGATCGTAATTTATGATATGATAATTTTAAACTACTTTACGAACTACGCCTAATCTGCATTGCAACTACGCTTAACTTCTCTTGGGTACATAAGAGAATATTTTAACTGTAAATACTCTTAGTAACAAACGAATACTCCACACTAAATCAATTACGGTGACTAATACAATTTAATACCTTTCAAAGTTCATCTGATTTTTTGATGACACATACATTCAAACCTAAAACCAAAATCATGTATTCTTTCCGGTGAGAGATCGAATGGTTCAAGGAAAATACGCACCTTTTGGGAACTGTATGGGTGGTCTCTGCACGCCGTCCTGCCCGACCAGTATGAGTGCGTCACTGGCCTGCGACCTGTGCACGTGCACGTACACCACTTCCCACACGCACACATGCAGCGACATCGCCCAGTATACACTACGCAATGAAACAATCACATGATAATAGGTAATATTCAGTGTAAACACACCGCACAATCAGAGGTTGTATGTTAAATAGATTTATCATCTTTCCGCTTATCATCATTGTCAATTATCATCATCATCACCATCATCAGCCTAAAAACGTCCTCTAAAGACCTTTAAAGCATTTTTTGGAAGCGGTCTGATCCAGTGGCTTGTTAAATTTACAAAAAATATGCATAATTATAATGGAAGTCGCTATTGTTTCCAATATCCATTATGAAGAAAAGCATCAGAGTTTCTCCAAAGATGAGGCCTAAGTTGTCACTAAAATTTAAAAGCTTTGAATATAAATTTGAACAGAATGCCACTAGATAAAACCATATATCGAACGCTGAGAAACATAACGACCTCATTAAAAATTTTGTTCTTTATTTTATTCCCTTCTAGTATAGTCTGAAATAGGTCACATTTATTCTAAACGTGCTCTACATATGTAGGTTTTCTAAGGAGCATTAAACAAAGCGCTACGAAAACATAAAGTGCTAAATACAAAGAAGCAAGATTACGTACCAGTCTATACACAATGGTCCCGCGCACCTTTGCCGGTAGACGGTGCAGGGCGCGACGCTGCACAGAACACACGTGTTTTGGCACGCGGAGGCATGCACTAGGTGACAGCGGAGCAAGCTATACACACTACACGATCACTACAAGCACAATAATACTACCAGTGCAACATATTGTAACCTTTGTTTTCAAATAAATAAACACACAACAGAGCACAGACCCATATTAAGAAACAAGTATTTGTGGATCATACAAACATTTGTCTCGGTACGGGGATCGAAACTTCGGTCTCTAGTTTCGCAAGCTTTTGTTTATCAAACTACGCCTCGGACAAGCTTAAATGTATAAGCTACTGTAATGACTAAGTCTGTAAGTTTTATAGTTGATTTTAACCAGTTGGGTATTACTAAAATGTAGAAAACGGCATTATTGAAAACAAAATTAATTTATATGTTATGATTTAAAGGCAAACCGCCATTAAGCTTTATAAGCCACTTTATAAGTTACGATTCTACAATCATTTACATCAAATTGCAAAGCTAATTCAGCATTAATAATTTCAAATTACTGTAAAATCTTCTTTGAAAGAACAAAGTTACCTTATTAAAGTTCTTATCATCTTTCAACGAGACCGAAGCCATTTATTAGTTTGGATTGTTGTGATTTTGAGGTAGCAATCATTTAGACACGCTGAAAATCTTTGTTATCCACAAAAATAATGCAAATATGTTCTCTAATACACATAGGTTTTGAAATGTGGCCTAAACTCCACCATTTTAAAAGTTCATGACCTCGTGTCTTTAAACATACCTAATAATCTAATAAACGTTTCTAAAGATAGCCTAGGTATGTTGAAAACGTAGGCAACACGGAATGTGCACGGACAGCTTCAATTAGTAAACGTACACAAAAGCATAGGAACGTGAGCTTAGTTAGTCCATTAATTACGTGTAGTTTTAGTTTGAAACTACTAACTCGAGGCAGAACGCGAACCGCCGCCTACACGTGCCAACTTTCCCGTATCGTTTGTTCCACACCTAACTATTCTATGCTGTACTAACGAAGTATATTTTATATTCTATTCATTAAGTTTAGTCATTTCATAATTTCTGTTTGTTTCAGTAATAATTGAAGTGGTTACATGTTTGGCTTACAAAATTATAATAATAATCTAGTTTTACTATGTTGATTAATCGATATATTTATTTTTGCAGCCTTAACCTTAAACTCGATAAACTTACTTACTTATTAAAATTATTGACTTCTTTAGTTAAAAGATTATAGCAAATATCACTACCGCAAAAATCCGCATTCGAAAACTATAATTTTACCCTAAAATGCCTTTAAGAAATACATTTGCTCAATATGAACTTGTAATAAAAAGCATCGAAGTACGAATAAAGCATTGTTATGTTACTTCCTTCTGTAATAATGGACGGCAACAAATTAACGTAATATCCCTTCACACCACGTAATTAATTGACAACAGTCAGTGAAAGAACGCTACATGAGCAACAAAGACGAAGTTCTAAGAAATGAAACGAAATAAAAACAAATAAAGTTGGTAAATAACTTGTGTAAAGCGGTTTCACAGCAATATTGAAATTTATCAAAAGAAAAACTCGTACCGGAGCAACAGCTGCTAAGATTATACGCTTTTACTTGGAAACTTACGGAACGAAGGAATGTTTATAAGCTTCGTTGCCAACTTGAGTGGCTTTACATGTTATTTAATTTAGAATTTACGTACACATGGCGACACGAGCAGACCTTGAATGTGCTAAATGTTATAACAGAATATTTTACACTAGAATATAGTGGAGCTTTACCAAGTTTAATCATCCATTTAATCTTTAACGAGCATTAGTGTAAGTTAAAGTTTGGACAAATCTTATATACTATGCTTTTAATATTAACCCATATACGTTCCACTACTGGACACAGGCGTTTTATTCTATTAAGAAACCTGAAGCCTTTGTCCATTGTACACGCATGTGAATTTTTTCTTTGTTTTTATTTTCTTCCCTGTTTTCATCAAAGAAGGAAACGTTTGTTGGTACGAGGGATAAACAATCGGAATTCCGCAAATGCCTTCAGCTACACAAATATGCAAAGCGGTGGGAATCTATTGGAACAGTATGGACTAAGATGCCACGAGAAAAGCAAAGGAATTTTACGAAGAGCTACGTTTTTTATAGACAAAAGTAAATAACAAAGCATTCTGATCTAGTGGTCAGTGAAACGCAAATTTCTTAGGAATCCTACAGTATTTTCGGAGTGTGGTGCAGATTCAAAGGAGATTTGTATCTGTTTGATGACCATGATTCTAACTCTATTTATATTATACTAAAGTACTTCTTTGAAATACAAAACTTTACTCTCGGCGACAATGATATGACAGTACAAAGCTTAATTAACATTACCTCCGACCTGTAAGAAGCAGTACAAAATAGAGAAATACGACTACGTTCATACAATAGAACATTGAAAGGGAGCTTACCTTTTGTCAATGCTCTCGCTCTCCGCGTAACCATTCATAAGCTGATTTGGCGTCCATTTTATGACTAGACCGGCTGCGGTCTGATGAAGACTTAGATAGCCCGGCATCGGTTCTTCCACGTCTTTCTACAAACGGCAGAACGATTCTCATGTATTCAAAGCAATGAGGTTAACATGAAATACTTATCTATATCAAGTCATAAGTATATTCAAAATCAAAATGTAGACGGTATTTGAAAGTGTATTATTCTAACCTCATATAAACTTTCATAATTTTAAATAACCTAAGATAAACTCACAGCTAAAGACGTATGCCACAAGGAAAAATATTATCTAGACGAAAGTTCTCCTCAAAGAAAGGAATTTAAGTAAAAAATATTACGATGTACCGAAAAAAAATAATAATGAACACATTTCATCACTTACCGGCTGTACTTTAACGTTGTTTTTGCCGTACAGGAGCGTAGCTGAAGAGTTCTGGTGTAAACTCTCCACATAATCTTTGGCACTTGAAGTTCCTGCTTTGCCAGAAACTGTTATAGTATAAAACATTGTATTTGAATAATAAATGTGATACATAACGCAAAAAATTAATATCATGAAAGCGGCACTCTTTAGTAATGTACATTTTATTGTTGTAGTCAAAATCATTTAAGCACTGTATTGAATGATGAGAGAATCTTCGAGATCTCACGCTATCCCAACCCCTATCTGGACAGCACCTTCCCGTTTGGTTGAATTCTACGTAGTAATGGTATTATATACTGAAATAATTACCTGTACTGACAGAGCTGCTGTCATCAGAGGAAGCGTTCAAACTCCTCTTAAAATTTAATATCGGCCTCCTGACTGATGGTGGTGTGGTGGTTCCGGCAGACATGCGATGCCTTTGTACCTGATTATAGAAATGTTCATTAATTTTAAAACACCTTCTTTGTTCATATTTCTTCAGATTTTATGCATTATTGTCATTCTTCAAACGGACTAAAGGTAGTATACGTGGGTACAACAATTGTCACGAGATCATGACAGTTAGATTAGCTGTTCTAGAACTTACTAATTCGTCTGCGGGAGGATCGGACCAAAAACATGCGGGTGCTTTGGCTTTTGAATATTCCAAAGCGCATGGCCCGACTAGTAGGGAACTGAGGATGCTCCCATAATCTGGATCTGCGACCAGCGCGTCCCTCTCGTAGTATCGGGTAGCATTTGTCACTAAATGCTCGATGATCTTCGCTAATTGACGCTCGAAAAGCGCTATTCGAATCCAGAGGTATCTGTTGACAATTTTATTTCAATTCATAATAATCCTTTGTTTGCCTTTATATGTGCGAAGATATATTCATATTATGTTTTCCAAGATTTTTTCTTACGAATGATGGACAGTACAGTCGTCTACAGGGACCTATCTACCTCGGTAAAAAAATTGTCTAATGACATCCATCATGACTCCAAAATGTAAGCATAAATTCCCAATTGGTCTCTTCATGCTACGTCACAAGGAGGACTCTAGTATTAGCTTTTCATAAAAAATAACCTTAAACTAAAGGAATAGTTCGCCATGCTTGATTATATAAAACGACCTCACAGGTAAGTACTGCAAACATTTCTTCAAGGACAATATGGCTTGACAGTAATTAAAATCCTGCGAGCGAAAGAAGTCTTAGTTTAATAAGTTGTAAACTTTTGCTCCCTCAAGTTTGTGGAATTGGTTTCTTCCTTTTTCTATTATCATGGAATATTGCATGCTTTGAGAAAATGACGAAGATATTTTTGTTTCATTAGAGATTTTTTACAGTTTGGAATTCATTATTTTCTAACGTTTACTTTATCTATACTATCTATACTAATATTATAAAGAGGTAAAGTTTGTGAGTTTGTATGTTTGTATGTTTGAATGTTTGTATGTTTGTGACGTTGTAGAAAGTAAACTCGGGATCTACTGAACCGATTTTGAAAATTCTTTTACTAATAGAAAGGTACGTTCTTTGTGAGTGTCATAGGCTATATATTAGTCCGAAAAATGATAAGAATTTTTCGTTGTAGCAGGATTTGTGAAGTAAGTCGGAGAAAAAACGGGCGAACGAAAGCTTTTTTGCAAACGCTGCCTTATCCATAGGAGATATATAGTTGAGTCTTAGGGAAAAGTTGTAGAGCTTGATAATGTCTACAAAAAAGTCAACGGTAGCATATGTCTAACTTTTAGGGTTGATTCACTATAACCTCTTTTATGCTAACTAAATTTGTCAAAAAATGAAGCATTGTTTGTGAAGATGTTTTTATTAAGATTATATTAATCCTTATCCAAATAAATGCTTTATTTAGCATAAGTATTTCATTTCAAAGAAATTTGGCCTTTACATCATTTGATTTCAATAAGTATCTTAGAAGATATCGCAGTTTCAAAATAATCATCAAGAGCGCAATAATTATGTACAAGGGGCCGACCGGCGCGTTACGCTTTCACGTGATTTGACCGATTTGTATGATTTTTGGTATGGGCATAAATAGGACTCTGAGAAGTAAATTAGACTATAAGTTATTTTCTTTCTGAACTCAACCCTGTAGTCTACGCGGACGAAGTCGCGGGCAACGGCTAGTTCAACATAATTCCAATGCAAGCTACGAATTTTGACCATTGTCAAAACCTATATCATACTATGCAAGACTAAGGACTATTTGTAATTGTCGCATTGTATATTTAGATTACATTTGACTAATAAAACGCTCAGATATATTGTATTGTAAAAATATTTATACTACTTATAGTATAAAAAATATTGTAATGAATTAATATTAAAACGTTGCCGTGTTTATGTTTTTCAATCATTTACGAAGATTAAAAGTAAAACCACGCATATTTCAGTATTTGTAATCTCACGGACACCAAAAATAAAGCCTATTATTCCAACCCTCACCCATGTTATGAGCTAGCATAAACCAACGATGAAGAAGGGACAGTCTAACAAAAGTTATATACAGTAATGGAAAAACAACTTTAGCGGTTGTATATAAGACCTATTTTGTGGTAACAAACAATAATTATATACATCAAGATATACAGTGACGTCATAAACCAAAAACAATCTCGTAAAGAACAATCGTTACAAAGGTACATTTTATAGATACTTCGTAATGTCCTTCGCGTTTACGATGTTTTGAAGGACATTCGTTGTGCTTTAGAAATGTGACAACCAATTACCATTAAAAGCATATCACAATAATCTGTTTAAAATTTTTGACTAAAAATAAAAAAAAATGGCACGTGGCAGGAAATACAATCTTGAAATCGTGTAATTACCAGATAAGGTGTCGCTTAATCTGCCTTTAACATCTAAAAGCAACAAGTGACAAAATGGCGTTTCTCGATTTCAGAATCAACAAATTTTTATTTTCGATTTTTCATTTGGATACGCTCTGTAACATAACAGAGTTTGGAACTATGTCCAGTGTAAAATAACAAACAAAGACATTGTTCAAGATTTTAAAATAATTTTACAATATTGACAATTAAAAATACAAAAGTGCGAGCTTTATTTTTGGAATCATCCAGCCACTCTATTAGGATCATGACATTGTATTATTTTTTTTTATTACCACAAGGTGAGAGAGGTCAATTTAAATTTGTGTTTGCAGATTGTAGGCAAGGCACGTAAAAAAGTGATTCGCATGGAAAATGGGCAAACTGCGCTCGGCGAGGGAAAAATTGTGTTCTCCGGATGACGTGAAACAAATTGCTCGGATACCGAAATAGTATGCCGATGTAAATCAATGTGCGGACTGCGGATATCGAATGCTTGGCGTTTTTATGTTTACTGTACACGAAGAAAAGAAAATAAACAATTCGAATATTTAATACAACTTCCTATTTAGTGTCATTTGTTTTGTTTAGAAGCCTATATTCACTCCAAATAATATTATGTCGGTTTTAAACCTGAACGTCAAAATAAATAAATCCTAGGTTATACAAATAACTGACGATAACGCTGGAAACTTAAATTATCCTCTACTTCAATATGCACATCAAACTTCGTGAAAGTTTAATAAGAAAATGCTTTCACTGAGAACTGAAGACTATCAATATTGGAATAGTAGATTACAGTATCTTGGAAATATCGAGGATCATAAAACTTCTTTTTTTATACACTTCGTAATAAGAACTCGTGTTTACGCTTCAATCATTTTTAATATTTTTACTTTTGTAGGTATTCTGCAATATACTATCTGGCTTTAGTAAAAATTGGATCAGGCCTTTTCTTGTTTAGGACTTACTCATACTTTATGAAAAGTATTTTGAGTATGTTTAGATTAAACGCTATGATTTCACACAAAACAAACATGCTCCAAATTATAAAACACTTAATTACTCAAATCTTCTATGTTCTGATAAGTAAGAAATGTGTAGGAAGTACTCGTATACCAATTTTTTCTTCTACAAAATGTAGCTAAAATACGACAAGATTATTCAGCATTTATTAGAAAGGCGGTTAGTGTTTCAGAATACATTATTAAGCGCGACCTTCGGCTCGTCAGCACAATTGTTCTATATAAAGATAATTACATTTACTACATGCTGATCTAATAAAGGAATATCTATTCATCTCAATACTCGATACAATCATGTTAATCCGAGATCAAATCACGTTAACCGCTGTGGTTATAATATCAAATTGGTGTTATTGTGTAGCATATATGTATTAGTTTATATTTATAGAATATTCTAATGAGGCAAGGCTATCACGAACGACTGCTTTATTTGAAAATTACACCTAGGTAGTATGTTTTAAATATCACAAGGACGATCTTACAAAGATGTAAGTAATATAGCTTAGTGAACAGTCAAAAAATTAATTGTTATTACATAATTTAACATCTAATAAAAAACAACAATTATATTATATTCTTAACAGTACGGGACGATTTGTGAAAGATGACGATACTGGTTACTAGTGAATTATATTGTATTGATCAAGGATTCTGTACATAATATTATATGTATACGTATATCCTCGTAGAAAGTAATCAAAGCCCGCAACTCTACGACGTGATTTATTTAGGTGGCCAATCATATTTGTCTTGTTGATTCGACGCCGCGCGGCTCTGCGGTCCCAACTCGCAATTTACCCTCCAACGCTCAAGATAATGTTCGGAAAGACCGGAATTATTTATTCAAGTTTTTGTATTATTAATTTAATATAACAATGTGATGTTCAGGATTAGTATATTCAGCAGTAGAAGTTTAGAAAGTTAATATAAATAGGGCGCACTTAAAGAGATGTATTATAAGCTCCTATGAGTAAAAAAAATATTCAAAATATAAGTGAGCATGGTATATAATATCACATAGGATATGGCATCTTTAAAAAACTCATGCTACACATTTGAAATAGTGTGTCTAAACCGATAATTTAAATTTATTTATCACAAATAACTAGCATTGTTTTTTCTACAATATGTCTTCTTTTTTTAATTACCAATAACGCAATCTGCATAAACACTTGTGTGCTTTCTGCACTTTCAATACAACCTACAAAATCGTGTTAACAATTTGCATGACAATAAGGGTCTCATTTGCACCAGTACAGCGGCTTAATGAAACCATTCAAAAAGTTGTAATTCCATTGACTAACAAGCCACACGCGCGAACAGCAAAATGTTGAAAATAATATTCCACAACAAACCCGGCTCGTTCGCAATACATGGAATACGTAATTGGATGTTTACCAAGTGCTAGAATAACAGTCAAATGTAACAAGGGTACTGTCTGGATGTATCGAAATATGGGTACGGGAATTCTGTAATATACTTATTGAATAAACATTACAAGCCTCTCCATTTATACAATGAACAAAAACGACAAAGAGATTATTGGAAAGCTTGAGCTCAAGTAATTACCAGAATTGGACTATAACATAATAATGTTAAAAAATAATAATATAATTACATTTTTATTGACTCTCAGCGTGTTTAGGCAAAATCTTGGAGATTTTTTAAAAATAAATATTATATATGTACATTGTACAATGTACATATGTTAGACAAATCCATGAACATGGGCTAAGTTACATCTTATCTATGCACTCATTAATATATTAACAAGAACAATCAATATATTTAAAACAATGAACACTTTTCTATTCTATTTTTCAGAGAATAAAGGTCCCTACATAGTAATTGCCTGATAAATCAATATATCAATTCGAAAATCTAGATTGTTTTAATGTGAAATGATATATCTGTGACGAAAAGAACGTTCAGCTCAACGTTTCGAACATTCGAAGTAAATTTCAATTCCGTAGAATGGTTTATCTAGATATCAATTTGTTTCGTTTCTCAAAAAGTCGCACTTGTTTTGTATAGTTGACAATGTAGCATACCAACCTTGAGAAAAAAAGAATCCTATCGCGAGAAATCTTCTTTATCAACCCATATACGCCCACTGCTGAGCACGGGTCTCCTCTACCATTGAGAGGGTTTAGGCCATAGTCCACCACGCTGGCCTAGTGCGGGTAGGCGGACTACACACCTAAGAAATTCCTAAGAACTTTTAGGTGTGCAGGTTTTATCACGATGTTTTCCTTCACCGTTAAAGCAAGTGATAATTCAATTTGAATACACACATAACTTTCGAAAAGTCAGAGGTGTGTGCCTGGGGTTTGAACCCGCGACCGCCGAGATTCACGACCGCGCGCCTAAACCTCGAGGCCATCACTGCTTCTCGCAGAAATATGAGTATTCAAAATAAATGAAAGAACATAAAATAGGAAAGCAATTTCACCTCTAGTAAAATAAACCACAACGAGAAGAACAAAATGAGTCACCAAAACTCGTTACAATCCACTCTAAAAGATATTATAAAAGTAATTTTCTCTTTGCGGAAAGCAAATTTAAAAACTAAAAGCGTTATTATGAACTAAAACATTTAAGCAAAGGATTGTATTATTTTTATAATTTAAAAAATAAGGCAATACAAAAAATATGGTTAAAAAAATCGTAATCGTATTTAAGTAAGTAAATTCAGCGGTAACGTACAGATCAATTTCGTATACGCCAAAGATTGACATTACAAATTCTAAAGCAATTGACACACATGTGTCTTTTCCCTTTATCTAAAAATATACACCTGTATATTTTAATATTTTTATCCATATGATATATAATGTGTATACTGTATAAGCTATACATAGATAGGCCAAAATTAAACCCGAACTAAAGTGTTGCAGACTTATTTGCCTCCAAATAATCTTCAGCATAAACAAAAGGAAAACTTTAATTGGATACAAAGCAAACATTTTAATAGTACAATCTGTACTTACACGATAATTTATGTAAAGGAGATAAAGACTTAATAGCTCTTGATTAAATTATACGCACAAGAAGTTTACTCTGAACTCTGACCTTTTGAAAACGATGGATTGCTTCATTGATTAAACTCTAAGCGGCTTACACTAAGTCGTTACTAATGAATCGAGAACCGCTTTATTTAAATTTCCTTTATACAAACTTAAATTATACTATTTTATCTTTTTTATAAAATAATATAAAGACATACCGTAAAAATGTTCATACAATGGGATAATTGTATTTTCAAAGAGTATCGATATAATGCAATTACTCAGAGGCAATAATTGAGGAACATGATTTTATTACATTTTATTAAATTAAATAAGGCAAAGAATATGATATCGTCCTTGAAATAATCTTTTACTAATATTTCAAAGTGACTCTCTAGCGACAGATAGTATTGTCTGTTCAGATTTCTTGTAGAAAAAACAATAGTGACTTATTTTAAATATTAAAAATGTTTAAAGCTAAATCTTGATACTCTGGGAATTTTACTCGCCTAAAAAACGTAATCGTGTCGCATTGCAAACCGACTACGGCGTAGCTCAACAACTTAGAAAAAACTTAATGATGGCTTGTCCACCCGTGGTATCAATGCAACACGGTGAAATTTTGCGCAATGTCAAGACGGCTTTTATGAATCATGTGTTTTACATTTCCTCAGTATAATAGTAATAATCAAATAAAATCCTAATAAGAGTCTGAATTCACGACATCCGGCGTCGTAGTGTTAACAAAAGAAATAATTAGCAAATTGATTAACGACCCTCATTTCTTTAAATGAGCACAATTAATAAAAACATGTTTCTAAAAGCGGCAACACGGATAGCGTGGAAATTAATTTTGCGCGCCTGTCGCAGCGCCACGACAATTTAATTTTCATGATAAATCTACCTTGGGCATATTCCGAGGGAAATAATTACGCTCTAAACACAACTAACTTTCGCAAATCTTATTTTACTCGTATTATTTAAAAAGACAGGAAAGAAAATTTTGACAACCTATTCACAAACTAAAATACCTATGTTGCCGATATAAAAAATGCAGAAGTAAATTTGATCTGTTATTCTATAAAACATAATAATCACTGAACTTAAAATACATATGTATGCTGGTAAACTTTCTAACTCATGAATAAATCAACGCCTATCAAATACAAAATTCAGATATCCGTGGCATTGTGCCTGCGGCTCTAAATACTGTTTAATTATTCCCTTTACAAAATCTATCCTATGTATTGCACTATTCAGTAAACAATACTACAACCGCAAACATGGCCACGAATTTAACAGCTTAGTTGCGGGGATTTACGATATTTTACTGATTATATTGGATTAACCATTTGAAATAAACTCATTAAGAGCTGGCTTACCTGGATTGTGGAGGTGACGCTTGAGAGAGCAGCGAGCCAGATCCCCTTTTGCAAAGTGGAGGTCGAGGCATAGACGGCCGTCTTTCCACGCCCGAAGCAGACCGCGTCGCTGGAGTTCCTTCTGCTGCCAAAACTCTTGCAGACACCAGCGCGGCTTCTGGGCAATGCTAAAAAAATAAACTTCAATTAGACGACATTATCATCATCATCAGTAACAACATGACACGTCCTTCTGACATAAACTTTTCTCGGTACTTAATGCATTGTAAACGGTAGGCGCAAGGTAATAGAAACAAGAGCATTGAAAGGATTTCAAGATTGTGCCTCGTTGAAAATAAAATCTTAATTTTGAATTTCTTAATTATTTTCATCTTATAAAAATCGGGTGTTGTGCAAAGATAAGTATCATTGTACTGGTATCAATAGTGCCGACTCACCTAAAATAAAGCTATTTGCTATTTGATACACAGTTCATTCAGTATTGTAATAACAGCAAGATGGAAACTAGACGGAGCACCTTTTGAACCAAATCATTGGAAACTAAATCACAAATCGTTTCGCTTTATAATAACGGTATAGATTTTATTTAGTTGCATGACGATATAGATAGATTAAAATAGTTCCCGGAACGTTTCCCATTGTTAAGGGCAAAAGCTGGTGTTGTTAAGTTAAAGTGAAGACGAGAAGGCACTCTAAATGCTTTACTGAGAACAAAAAGCGAAGGCAACTAAGTCAAGAACACTCGGTACGTCGCAGGTGAGATTTCGCCTGAGGCTACTTACTGCTTGGAAACGACTAGCAGTAAACATTTCACAATATTTCACGATCGAATGAAATAATGTCTCTTCTGAAGAAAATACGTCATGATAACAATGGGATTTGGGTTTAGACTAAGGTTAAGTGGACTTCTAAAAGCATAAGTTATTCTTTGTTTAAATCTCTCAGACTTCCCGAAGATTTTTCCTACAGTCGCCATAGAGTGGTGATTATAATTTATTATGAATACACATATAAATGGATATTGCAATGTGCAATGAAATTTGCCACCGACAAGGTGAAATCTCGATAAATCCGCGTCTAGTTGAAAGAGACGCCTTACTTTTTTCTTATTGCTTTCATTCTGAGACCTTTAAGCTCAGTTTCAAAGTTTCCTACAAGACCGGAAAGTTAAAGAGCTCTTCAACTTTTTTATATAAACCTCCTTCTACCTATGACAAAAGAAAAAATCTTAGAACTATACTGACAAGATATATTACGATAATTTTCACTAGCCAGCCCATGAACTAATGCACGGTTCTCATTGAACTTGAACGTCTTATAGAAATAGACGACAGAAGCCATAAGAAAATATTGTCAGCGATTTTGTGAATAGAAAGGAGCATTAGCTGTGTTAGGTAACCGCGCGTATTAGATGTATCGGTTCTGGACCATTAATCCTCCCAACTCGCCGCAGCTAATCCATTAACCCTATGAAAAGATATGCGCATGTGAACCTAAAATCGATCATACAATTCGCTTCTTCGATAAGACAAAGTATTTATATAAATAAGTCTCTGAAAATATTCACTATTCTTAATTATTAATATTAAACAGACGCGTCTTAATAGATAATACAATTGAAAATAATTTACTGTGATTGTTCCAACTTTACTGATGATCAAATGAAATCACTTACCGTATCGAACAATTAAATAAAGATACATCAGCCAACGCAGAGGCAATAATCCATTTATTCTCGCTTCGTTAATTAATAAAATTTTATTGCAACGAGCTTTCCCATTACTCTTAACACTGAAGCAGACTGTTTAATCAATTTATCTAATTCCAAGAGACAAGCAATTTCTGCGTAACTAAGTAGAGATGGAATCTCGTTGATTTTTTGTGTAATTCCTTTTACATTTTATTTTATAACAGTTTCCGCAAATTAATTAGCTGTCTACGAGATGGAAAGTTTTCATCACCAACCAAGGTTTAAGGTTATTTGCCAGCGTGAATATTTAGTAAGAATTATATTGGTCATAACAAAGCAGTGATGGCCTTGAGGTTTGGGCGCACGGTCGAGAATCTCGACGATCGTGAGTTCGAACCCCAGGCACACACCTCTGACTTTTCGAAGTTATGTGTGTATTCACATTGAATTATCACTTGCTTTAACGGTGAAGGAAAACATCGTGATAAAACCTGCACACCTAAAAGTTCTTAGAAATTTCTTAGGTGTGTAGTCCGCCAACCCGCACTAGGCCAGCGTGGTGGACTATGGCCTAAACGCTCTCAATGGTAGAGGAGACCCGTGCTCAGCAGTGGGCGTATAGGGGTTTATGAAGAAGAAGAAGAAGATATTGGTCATAACATTGGCGGGTGTACGAAATTGTTAATATAATTTCTATTTGTAATTAATATGTTGCATTGGATAGTACCCACATTTCCTTTAATGCCATCCCCATCATATCGAAAAAAGACAATTAAAACTTTTACAAAATCTAAAACTAAATTAATATACGATTATCTATAATAAAATAAAAGTTTTCAGTTTGCAAAAATCAAGCAAATAATTCTTTACTAGAAGTTTGCATTGTAAAATTTTACATTATGTGCAAAAACCATTGGTTCAAATGAACACAATATCCCTCTTTGTCTTTGTAATCTTTTACAATTTTAAGAGAACATTTCCACATGTAACAAACATTGGCATAATAAGCGGACAATAAATCACTCGCATCGATAAAATAGAATGTTCGAGAGGCTTCACGCCCGAATTCCTTTGAATTGTTAAGGACGCTTCAATTGTTGGCCAGACTCCTAAGCTTTATTCGCTTGAAGACAAAACGTCCTCGGTTCGACTAACGCTGCCTGTCTTTAAAAGATTAATTTAAATGTATATTACCGGTAACTTTGCCTATGAAATGTTTTCTAATTTCGTCTACATCTTTTGTAACACTTTGTTAAAATAGGTATTTTTAACTCCACGGTTGAAACAATTACATTTGGAGACCTAAAATTAACTGTAGACTGTTAATAGCCTATTTTTGCTATGTTTGGCGATTAATAGACTTTCTCACTTCAGAGATGGCTTTTGAAATGCCACGTTACATAATTAACAAAACACTTACACAAACAGTGGTAAGAAAACACAGCTCTTTAAATTACAGCTACAGAATAACTGAAACTAATTATACTTTTTTGCCAGACCTTTTTTTGTTATTTCCATTTTTTTTATACTTATCATAAATAACATCGTGACGAAACTGCCAACCAAGAGTTGCGCAATGACTAAAGCCTAATCTCTTTCAGTAATGTTATATAGACCTCGGCAATACCGCTTGGGAATATCAAACTAGCGACATTAACAACTGCAACAGAGCGTATTGAAACCGCTTTAGCTTGAAAATGCGCGGCGGTACACATGGCGTGCCACTTTGTGCCTTTGTGGCGTGGATACTTTAAAAGCGTCATTATTGCGCTGTCGCCACGACGATCGCAAACCTTTTAAAAAGTGTTCAACAAACGCAATTACTGATTCTACCCGAGTAGAATAGTGAGGTATTGTTATACTTTGAATTGGAATGAGCTGTTGCCCCCGATTTTATACACGTGGAATGAAACACTATATTTCATCTAACTTAGACATAATTAAACTAGTTAATATTTATCTGTAAAGCAAGCTTTGCACCTCGAAACGCACAAAACATGCATACATACATAACACGTAATAGGGGGCATGCCTATTGCCGTTTTTCGGGCACTTGGTTTAGATCTTAGTCCAGCATGCTGACCTTGTGCAGATTGGCGGAAAACACACACGAACTTTTAGGCGTGCAGGTTTCTTCACGTTGTTTTCCTTCACTGATGAAGCACGTGATAATTATTTGTAATACACACATAACTTAGAAAAGTCAGTGTTGAGGCTATCCCTACTTAGATTAAAAATTACCATACGAAATGTAATATCACGTAAGAAAAAATATCTCCCTCACTTACTTCACAGCATAATAATGTTAGGCAACCGTAAAACTTTACAAATTGCCGGGGGTAACTTCTAATCCTTTTTCACCGTCTTCGTGTAACTTTGGACAGGAACGAAGCCGATCACTGTTCTTCGAAAGAACGGGAAAGTTACTAATCTCCAGAACACGAAATGTCGCTTTAGAACTTTGTGTGAAACTTAAATTTACTCGTATTTGTGAGTGACCAAGGAATATAGTACATGAAACAAAACCGAATTTATACATGCATGGGTGGCCATATATGCATACCATAGCTTAGAATAAGTTAAACATTTAAAAAAATCTAGGAATATTAACTTAACTAGTGATATCGCGAAGTGTCTCAATGGTATTGGGCAATCTATTGGCTGCAACTAAAAGAAATCAGTTTACACTTTGATGAGCATTTTTTTCTTATATCAGTAACTACAATGATTCCTACCTAAAATAATGCAAATATTACGGACCTGAAACAGAAATTGATTCCGTTGAGAAACTGAGATAAATCCCAAATAAGGACACGGTAAAGGATTAGTTTTAAATGAAAGCCACATTATATTTTTTTACGTAATAACCACTTGGCATTTTTTTACGCGACCGGGGTAGGTAATAAAATTTCTACTGCTTCCAATACAGTTATGTACATTAAAATAAAAGGTATAAAATACCATGGCACGTGTACTTTTCAGGGGTTGTAAAATTTTTACCTATTCAATGTAATCTCAGGGGCAAGCAGAAGTATGTATATACATATATGTACCGAAGCAACACCAAATGTGCCATTTTGAGAACAATTCCATATTACATGCCAGTAGCCACTACTAAGAACTTCCTAATATAAAAGGTAAATTACTATACCCGACCCGAACATCAAATTCGGAATCTAGCTCCCAGGAATTTTACAAACATTTCTATCCTAAAGACGGTGCAATCGGTTAATATTACGATTAGGTACAAAAGATAAAATTTAAAAGTTTACAATTCCCTTGGTGATTGTTCTAACCACATTGGTGAGAACTACCAATGATGCTATTACCTGTATTACGTTACACAAGTGTGTTGCGTAATAGCATAATCCCCCTCTATTTAATTACGAATAAATATGTCGCACGAACGACGCGAGCTAGAATTTCCTAACTAGATACTTGCAGTAACAACTTAATTGAGTTTTTCAATTACTCCGCAGATCTGTTTTACACGGTGTAGTATGCGCCTTAATAATGCTGCTTTCTGGATTCAAGGATACTTACATTCTTATTTTAAAATAATAAGTCTTTTTGGGATCTTTAAGAAAACTACAGCGCCAAATAAACGAAATAGTCTTAATACAAATATATGGAATAAATATTAATGGTCTAAGTTTAAGCGCATGGTGGAGAATGTCGACGGTCGCAGGTTCAAACTCCACGCAAATACCTCTGATTTTGAACTTATATGCGTATTCGCAATGAATTTTCACATACTTTTGTTAAAATACGTTCCTTCACTGTTGTAAAAAAAAACATTATGATTAAACCTGCACACCTCAAGGATCTTAGGAGTTTTTTTTAGTTGTGTGTGTCCATGCCCAGCAATGGTGCAAAAATAAGTTTATATTTTTAAATTTGTATAGATACCTTTTGAAGGAATGTTAAAAGTTTTTGTTAAAAAATCAAATCTTGTTATCCCTCTGTTTCTCTGCTATTTCATAATCTTAACATATCACTGTTTTAACTTTATTAGATTATTATGTCTCATTATTTACACCGTAGTTCCAAATATAATTAAATGTAAACGAGCACGCGGTATGAAGTTCAAAGGGGTTATGAAATGCTTTGTGTATGAAAACAATGTCTCGGGTTGTTGCCTTGTTGGCACTCAACGAGATACATTTACCACTGGCTTTTTCATTAAACATTGCTTTGTCTAAAGTATAAACTATGAGGGCGTTAAATGTACAATGTTACGTACACGCTGTTCAACTTTTTGCACACAAGCTGGGCAAACGTATAACACTGTGAAAACTTATTTACACACACTTTTCTCTGTAGAAAGAAGCAGGTGAGGTGTATTTTTGCAGCTGCAGTGTGCCAGCATTTTTTAAGTCCAATGTTTTTTACGCCTATCAATATTTACGCGGAGTGTACGATATAACAAAACCTTCTTTTCCACACACAAAACAAAAGAAAATTTACTATCCTAGTGCTACTAATATCTTGCAACGACTGCTGAAATCTTATCAACACTGAACTCTTGTTAACTTTTAATGACTATTTTTTTAAATGGGGAT